>CADEHL010000900.1:1497925-2920425 GCA_902827135.1 Harpagifer antarcticus | reverse complement strand
GGGTGCTGATGAGGGTGTCAGATTGCTGTAAATGTTGCTGATTTTGGTTTGGAAAAACGAGAGGAAGGAGTTGCACTGTTCGGTGGTGAAGGATGAGGTGGCGTTGTCACAGGGTTTGAGAAGTTTGCTGATGGTGGAGAACAGACGCTTGGGGTTGCTGGAGCCAGACTGAATGAGTTGCGAGTAGTAATTAGACCGGGCTGCTTTGAGTGCGTTACTGTACTGCTGGAGATAGTCTTTGTAGATTTGAAGATGGACTGTTAGTGTGGTTTTCTTGTGTTGGCGTTCAAGTTGACGTTTCCTTGATTTCATTTGGCGGAGTTCAGGGGTATACCAGGGGGCGGAGTGTATGAAAGAGACATGTTTTGTTTTTGTGGGGGCCAGTTCATTGAGACAGAAGGAGAGGGTGCTGTTATAATAGTCCACAAGTTCAGATGGGTTTTCCGAAAGTGGGGAGGGGGAGACAGACATCTTGCAGGTAATGGAGGCAGTGATTGCTGAAGGTGAGATGGATTTGAGATTTCTGTAGGTTATTGTGCGTTTTTGCTTTTGGGCGGGGATGGGGATGTTGATGTCCATGATGATGGCCAGGTGATCAGAGATGTGAAGATTGAGGCTGGACAGATGGTGGATGGTGAGACCAGTGGAGCAGACCAAGTCCAGGATGTGACCACGGCTGTGTGTTGGGAAGTTGATGTGTTGAGAGAAGTTGCAGCAGTGAAGGGTTTCCTTAAATTCAGAGGCATATTTGCAGGTTGGGTCGTCAACATGAATGTTAAAATCACCTAAGAGGAGAACAGATGGGGATATAGCAGAAAGCTGAGTGAGAATGTCAGAGAGATCGGAGAGAAAGGAGGGGTTTGGCTTCGGGGGACGGTAGATGATGGCTGTGACCAGGGGAGTGGGACCAGAGAGTTTAAAGATCAGGTGTTCAAATGAAGAAACATCAGGGATGGGGATTATGGTAGCTTTTATTTCCTTTCTGATAATAGCAGCTATACCACCACCCCGCCCTTGTGGGCGAGGTTTGTCAATGTATGTGAATCCTGCTGGGGTGATTTGATTTAAAGAAAAATAGTCCAGGGGTTTTTGCCATGTTTCGGTCAGATACAGAAAGTCCAGGTTATTGTCTTTAATGAATTCATTCAGAATGTGGCTTTTATTGTGGATGGAGCGTGTGTTGAGCAGGGCTGCTCTGAGGTGGCGTTGCATTGGGGGGGGTTGTGTGGACCGGGGGAGTGGAAGGAGATTGGTCAGATTCACGTGTTGTTTGTTGTGATGGCGTAGTATGGGCGTGTGACAGGACCGAATGGACGGGATGGAGTGTGGAGACGTGGAATGAAATAAAAACTTACGGCCAGAGCCTCTGTGTGAAGGACGGCGTTTGCGGAGTATTTCATAATCCGCGAGGATGTCCATGCAGTCCGGACGCAGGCGGTTATTGAAGGAGCGGAGATCTGACAGGGAGTAGAGCGGCGGCATGATCCGGTGAAGTGGCGCTAGCACGGAGCTAGCTAATGCTGGGGACCCGGGCAGCAGAGACCAGGAGCCGGATGACCGTGGAAGAAGGAGCGGTGTGAGTCCAGATAAAATGAGAATTATAATCCACAGCATATCAGGAGAATAATTCCAGTGGTTTCCAGAGGAGAATCGTAGGAGGTGCTGACAGCCTGGTGCAGAGTGGGAGCCGGGTGACTAGCCTACTAGCTGGTTAGCTAGCTTGATAGCTAGCTTGATAGCCGCCGGCTGTAGGCGGCAGTGAGAGACGATGTCAGCGGGGAAGCCGGCTTATCGCAGCGGGATGGGAAGACCCACACGAGTCGCGGAGTTAGGGTGGAGTTGGGGTGGAGACAGAAATGTTAGCTCAGCAGACCTCAGGGAGCCGAGGAGCCTGCTAGGTCCGATAATGCTAGCGGGCTAGCGGGCTAGGGACCGGTGAGCAGGAAAAAGCCAGCAGGTAGGAGACGACAACACATCTATCTGTGTCGACCCGAGATAGAGACGCTGCCACTATTTGCCAATGACTGACGTCCAAAAAGTAGAGAGCCAGACAGGAGAGGTTCCGATCTGGACTAAATAACTATATTTGGGCGGAGGGGCGGCGAACAAACAACGCCAGCACCCTCGGCGACCCGGGAAAGAATATATATATATATATATGTGTGTATATATATATATATATATATATATATATGTGTGTATATATATATACATATATATATATATATATATCAATAGAGTATCTTCTCGGAGACTTCAACCTCCAGACAGGGAAGATAGACGAACTAACATCTCTGTTAACCGCCTTTGCTTTCTCACTGTCTCCATCCCCACCAACTCATAAAGCTGGCAATGTCCTTGATCTCATATTCTCAAGGAACTGCACTACTTCTAACCTCTCTGTAAACCCGCTTCACACATCCGATCACTTCTTCATTTCATTCTCTCTACCCCTTTCCAAACATAACAAACTAATCTCTTCTCATCCTGCACCTGTCCGCCGTAACCTCCGTTCCCTCTCCCCCTCTACCTTTGCCTCATCGGTTCTCTCAGCCCTCCCTTCCTCTGACTCGTTCCAACTCCTGCCTCCAAACTCTGCTGCAGAAACTCTCCTCTCTACTCTCTCATCCTCTCTGGACTCTCTCTGTCCTCTCACATCTCGGCAGGCTCGTCAGTCCCCTCCTGCTCCCTGGCTAAATGACGCACTGCGTGCTAATAGAACCGTCCTTAGGGCAGCAGAGCGGAAACGGTGGAAATCCAAACACCATAACGACCTCCTAACCTATCAGGCTCTCCTCTTTCTCTGCTTCCATCTCTCAGGCAAAAAGCACTTTCTTTCAAGATAAGATCCAATCTTCCTATTCCAAAAAACTATTTTCCATCTTCTCCACCAATTAACTACAAGGGTCCCTCAGGGCTCTGTTCTTGGTCCCCTCCTCTTCTCCCTGTACACAAACTCGCTCGGATCAGTCATTAGCCCGCATGGTTTTTCATATCACTGCTACGCTGACGACACCCAATTAATTCTGTCCTTTCCCCGCTTAGAGACCCAGGTCGTCGCACGCATCTCTGCTTGTCTAGCTGACATCTCTCAGTGATTTCTCATACAGCATCTCTGTATAGTATGTGTAATTCACTCTCTGTCCTAAACGGCTTGTTGGAGCTCCTGCCCCCCTCCTCCCTGTGAGCCCAGTGTGCTCTGATTGGTCAGCTCGCCCACTCTGTTCTCATGAGTCCACCACTGTTACAGCGGATCATCAGTGATTATGTGTTACAATGGCGTTAGCAACCAGAAAATGACACCAGTAATGACAAACAGATGAGAACGCTGCGTGGGGTCTGGGTGCCGTGTTGGCGGGACGTTGCGCGGAGGAGCGGACCGTGTGAGCTGGGTTACTGGTGTCACGTCCTGGTTGCTGCGTGGGATCTGCGAGACAGCGAGACATCGCGAATGGACGCGGGAACGGGGGGGTGCTGAAGCTCCACAGTTTCACCGCTAAGAGAGTGTGTGTGTGTGTGAGGAGCTGGACCAATGGGTCCATTTGGGTATGGTCACGGCACTGTACCCAGGAAGAAAAAGAGAAATGTCCAACGACAACGAATATTCATATTAACCTTTTAGAAGTGAAGTTATAGTCATTTGTTCTGGGCATGTCATTTTCGAGCCTGAAACCTGAAAAACAGTTTTTTTTTTGTTTTTACATGCATTTAGAGAGTCACAAACCCTGCAGACCGTTTACATGCAGAACAAGCTACATAACACACAAGGGGACGGGTAATAACCGGAAAACCATGACATGGGACCTTTAACCTGTTTTTCAGGTTTCAGGCTCGAAAATGACATGCCCAGAACAAATTACTATAACTTCACTTCTAAAAGGTTTATATGAATATTCGTTGTTATCAAAGCAAGGTTATATCTGTGAGTTGGATGGAGAAGTGTCAGAATCAATATAGATTTTTCTATGTCAGAGTAAATTCAGATGGAACATAGCAAAAAATGTAAATTCCTGTCTCCGCCTAAAGAAAACCCATTACTTATAGTGAAGACCAACCTTGAATGATGGGTTGGTAGCCTAAAAGCTTTAGGAATCCAAAGTATAACATATAATAAGTACCCTGTATCAAGATTGAGGCAAAACAAGTGAAATTTGACCTTTTTAGAGAGGTTTATGAAAATAAAGTCCAGGCAGAATACGCTTTGGGCACATTTGGGCACATTTGGTTCCATCAGTGCCATTTGACCTTTTTCAGGTACCAGACTATAAAAATCATTGCATTACATGGAATCATCACTATAGGTATTCATTCCACCCAAAACAACAACAACAAAATATTTTTAAAAATAAATAATATTTTTTTATTTTTTTAAATAAATGTTGTGTGTGAGTGTGTGTAGGTGTGTGTACGTGTAGGTGTGTGTGTGGGTATGTGTAGGTGTGTAAGTGTAGCTGTGTGGGTATGTGTAGGTGTGTAAGTGTAGCTGTGTGTGTGTGTATGTAACTGTACCAACTCACTATACAATAGAACTACACTGTATGTCAGTGTGTGTAGGTGTACTTGCACAATAAAAAAAACTGGAAACATAGGTAACATTTGACTCCAACTGGGGCAGATTTATTTCAAACATTTTACCAACACACTATAGGCATGTAAAAACAAACATTTTACCAACGTACTATACAATTAAACCACACTAGGTATGTAAAAACAACAAGTATTTTTTTTTTAAATAAACACTTGCAAAACGTTATACCTACCTGAACTTTATACCTACCTGAATGTTCCAGTATTTAGGTCGTGCCACTCCCTGAAACAGTTCTTTTTGACAGTGAAGCACAGATGGACCTGGCACTTCCTGCAGTACACAGGTGTCTTCACCCTTTCAGTCCAGCATCTAGGCACCTCCTGCAGTTCTTCCTGACCTTGGTGGCATCTTCCCCATAATACTTGGACATGCATGTGAGTGGTGGAGGAGGGGGTGGTGGAGGTGCAGGGCCTTCAGCAGGGCCTTCAGCAAACTCCAACAATTCTGCAGCAAGCTGCTCCCTGAAAGTCTTCTGGGTGTGTGGCTTTGTCCTGCTGGGGTCACTCCTCATCTAACAAATGTGGAAAAACAAAGAGATTAGATTAATTCACTGGCTTACTTATAGGATAATATTGGACTATAAATGAATAATATTACACCAAATAAATAATTAAACACATGTACAGTATATTAATTCACTGGCCATTCATTTAGAAAATGTAACTCCAAAAAGACAAGTAACACTATTTATCATTTTGCCAAATCATTCCAGTAGCTTCTTGGCTAAGCTAGCACTGTGACGCAGTTCCACCAAACACATAAGTAATATATAAAAACGGAGAGATTACATACCTTTCCCGTGGTAGAAGTTCAACATCCGAGTCACTACTGTCCGGATCCAGGTCTGGCTGGAGGAGATCTTCATCATCCGACGAAGAGTCATCTGGTATGATTATAGCCCTGCTATCGTCAGCTAGCATCTCTAGCACCTGCTCGGTGGTGAAGCTCTCCCTTCTGGTTGCCATTATTTGCTAAAATGGAAAGAGGATACACAAGAAAAAGATCTAAAAGCAAAGAAATCAACGTCCTTGAAATGTGCTCTGTTACCTGCTATCGTCGCTGCGTGCTGTGGTGCTGTCCTGCTGCGGTGCTGTGTTGCTGCGTAATGCGTAATGGAGCCGGAGCGGGCGTAGTTTATAGTACGCAGGATCATATCTTTGGAACCCATTGGTCGATTTGGGTGATTGACACCTTTTCTGAACCGTTAGAGCCAATATAATCGAGTGACAGTTAGTAAGTCCCACTAAACACTTACGTCAAGTAGAGAGAGGTTTGTGTAAACAGCACGTGAGACAGCATTAGCTCGGGACTGCGAAACTTTATACCTACTCTGCTGCCATGAATGTAATGATAGATTATCAGGAACAATTCTAAAGTCACTAAGAGACATTGGATTAACCTTAAATAGCGTTTTTATTCCCTTGAACACGAGCTTTGATCACAAAAACAGCAACGGTAAGACATAATTATTGTTATGGTTTTGAAAACTGTTGTTTTGTTTCTTCTCTGTTCTGGCTGCTAGCTCAGTGAGTTTGTGTCCTACAGTGATGATACATATAACAAAATAATCTGTGGAGTATCAGCTTTCAGATGATATGTAGTTTGTGCAGAAAATATTAAGTTGTAATGATCGTTTTTGCTAGTTAGCACCGGAAGTAGCATCTGCCCGTTTTAGCTAAGGGCTAATGCTAACGCTTCTTGTGAGACTTGTGTTTTGTTTCGGTAAAAATGGTTCGTATCGTCAGTTAGCTGAGATTCTTCTCGTTAATCTGGTATAACACATTAATAGGTTTTTAAATATTAAGATGCCCCGAGACACAGTGTCGTGAAAAGAAAACCCAGGGTCGGGACCTTCGGGCTTAACAGGTTAAGGAGGGTCCGTGGGCATGCTCCCCCAGGAAGACATTTTTTAAACGTTTTGATGTTAAATGCATCAATCTGGTGCATTTTGAGGGCAAAATTAAAACATTTGAAATACTTGTCCTCCATCTTATTGTTGAAGCAGCTTCTTATAGCCATTAGCATATCTAGCTAGCACCAGATGCTAACAACAATCCTTGTAACCGGTGCGCTCTCTCTCTCTCACAACAAAATGTGCTCGTGCCAAACACACGCACCATGTATACATCACTTCAGGGGACATTACATTGACTTACATGCATTTCCTGGAGACTCATCCTAACCTTAACCAACACATGCCTAACCCTAACCCTTACCCTTACCCTAAACCTAACCAAGTCTTCGGCTGTGGCTCAGTGGATAGAGTGCTGGACTTTGAATCATGGGAAAGCAAGTTTGAGTCCCACTGCAGTCAGCATGTCGTTGTGTCCCTGAGACATCTCACCCCAAAATTGCTCCTGTGGGGATTGTCCACATTACTGAATGTAGTCACTTTGGATAAAAGCGTCTAACAAATGACATGTAATGTATTCACCCTAAAATGAATGATTCCTCCATGTTGTCCCCATAAGGGAGGCGAGTCCCCACACGTGACTGTGTAAACAGATTTAGGTCCCCATAAGTATAGTAATGACACACACACACACACACACACACACACACACACACACAAGCACACACAAGCTTGAATGACACCCAGAAGTACTTGTACTGCACTGTATCATATTATTTTTGATGGCTTTATTGTATAATCAGTATGAAAGATGAACAGATCGGTGGATTTGTGTACGGCTCCTGAGGCGTACTGCAATGTTTTAGATGTCGGAGCGGCGCAAACTGTTAAAGATCTTATTAGCAGTGCTTCGAGAGGTCTTTAAAGCCTTTACGGTATTTTACATCCCTTATCTCACAAACATTTGCTTTTGTGAGATAAGTGAGGTACCATGGTCAGCAGAATACATGGTTAATACTATAGAAGATAGGAGCCGTGTCTTGATGGAAACAGTAAATAAAGAGCAGCATATTATTTTATGTCTGATGGAAGTCCTGTACTACAACTCAGTCCCTATATCTGTGCTAGGTATGCTTGCAAAGTTCTGGAGAGAGGGAAAGGAGACAGAAATAATTGTTGTTGGACAGTTCTGTCTGTTATTCCAGATCGCTCTGTTGCAATGCCCCCCCTCCCAGGTTCAGCTGGAGAGAAGCATATATCTACAGTATGTGATTACACTGTCTTTTATACCTTTAACTTAGTGTGCGCTGACTTCATTTTTGTTGGATGGGAGGCTTTGCTCCCTGAGGTACCTAGGAATGCTAGGAGGAAAGATGGATATTATGCTTGAAGGAAACAGTACCTGCTCTCACGCTCCTAGGCCATTTTCCATGGGTTGCCAGTCAAAAGGGACCCCATGCTTAGCCTGAAAAGCATAAAGGTGTGAGAAAATATATCTTATACAATGTTCAGGGAGGGATACTTTGAGTGGAGAGAGGCATCTCTTCAAAGACTTATTTTTGGAGGAGATGCATTAGGCATTGCAGTCCATTTATATTGTTAAAGCTAGTGCACACCTAGGTATAAAAGCTCTACAGCTAGCCCTAAAGATCTGGCATCATTGAAAAAGCGGACATTTTCCCTTACGTTTTATATTGACCTCCTCTTCCTGATTTATGGAGCAAAATTGAGGACCACCTACACTAGTAAGCACATGAAAACCCAGAGAAATTCCGCTAACTATTCTTACTATGGACTAAAAGGATCAGCACCACACTGAGAGGCGTGAAAGGGATCAGCCAAAACCAACCCCAGACCACTGCAGGGCCTCTACTGACAACATACCACAGGACTTACAAGACAAAGGACAGTATAACTCACTATGACCACCAATGATGATGACCTTAGTGTTCCAAAAGCTATACCAAAGCTACAAAACATTGGTATGGATGGATACGTGATTTTGTCACAACATTCATGTTTCTCAGCCTTTTAAACCTACAGTATATCCAATCAGAGGCACGTTTGCAATCTATACAAAAAAACTGGGATGTAGACTGCCATATATACTGTACATTGCTTGTATTCTTTGTGTATTTTGTTCAGTGGGAACCCAACCCAAGTCTAGCATACAGGAAAAAATAACTAAACATTGTGCCTGTCTCACATGCTGACCTCTCTCTACACACTTTCTTGCCACTAAGGATTTGTACCCCACCACAGATACAAAGTGGGGCTGTCTACACTGGTTGGCATCAAGGCAGATGTTTCAAGGAAGAGATGGGATGCTGTTGTTACAGAGTAAATACAAGCTCCCAAACAGAGTACTGGGAGGCAATTGCTTCAATAACTGCCTAGATGTCATGGTCATACAGGAACGACCAAACTCCAGATTTATACAACTATAAGGGTATTTCTCTATTGTGCTCTTAGTTGTTATTGATACAAATGACTGCTTCAGGTTAAAGATGTGGGTACCTATAGCAGGTCCAATTATGTGGGATTCTGGTCCAATTATGTATTTGTCCAGGGAATCATTGATGGATGTCTCAGCATGCCTATTGACACCCAACAATGCAGCTGGGTGAACAGACCCATGTGCTTACAGCTGATGAGGCAAGCTGTAGGATCTACAGCTATTGCATTCCCTGGGCAAGGTTGGCTGTGGAAAGTGCATTTGGCATCCCGTCTGCACAGTGGCAACAACGGCTGCATGTGGAGGCATGCACGAAGGTACCAGGGATCGGGAGATACAATGCTGCCAAAACGAGGGGCTGCTTTTACTTTGCCACAAATTGCGACCAGCTCTGTACTTAAAAAGCATAACACTGCAATAACTTTTCTATTAATCAATAACTCAGAATCTGATTATTACAGTACACTATAAACATCACTGCCACCTTAAATGATATACTGTACATATTATCCTTCTGCATAGTCAGTCCATTTCATACACTTCACACATAAACCTGTCACAACTCAGGAAACAGTGGATTGGACCCATATGCAGACAAGGCAGTCAGACTTGTAAAGTTCAGAGGTTTATAGCCAAAACTGAAGCTCTATTTATATAGGCTTACAAGCAGGCAGGTACAGGAACCAGGAGGGAGGCAAGGGTCAACACTGGTTAGCAATTCCAAAGGGGCAGGCAGGCAATCCAGAGTCCAGAAGAGCCGGCAGATTCAAAACAGGCTTTTAAAAAAGTTTTCAGATAACAAAAAACAGATTTCTGAGGATAGAAAAATGTACAAAGCATATTTTAATTTAAAACAACTGACAGGGTAAGAGTGGAAATGGGCCTGTTATCTACTGCAGTGCTGAGAAGGGAGAGTGGAAACAGGTGAGCATATGTATGAGGGAGCCAGGTGACCACAGCAGATTGAAATATCTGGGGACATCTGGTGGACAGGAAGAGAATAACAATGAGCGGGTTGGGGGAAGTGGGAATGTGGACAAGGGGAGGGATGGAGAGGCAGAAAGTGACAAAACCACTATTGCTAATTGTGGCACATTTTACATAACATGCACTGTTGCAACACCATTTTGTGTTCAAAATTCACATTGGGTATACCACATAGTTGGTGTTCATTTGTAAAATATGTGCAGTTTGCATAAGCTGTTGGCAGGAACAGCTGACTGCTGTTATGCTTTTGGTGAGCTTTGTTTTTTTCTTAGTTTTCTAACAAAGTGCAAAAGTTAGAATCATATTAATGAATTCTTAGATTAGACTCTTAAAGCTAGTGTTACTGTTAATGCCTAAGAAGGACATATTATTCTAACTTTCAGGTGTATATCAGTATGTAGGGTCTCTACTTTAAAGAGTCCTCTCCTGCTGATGTTCAGGTGTATATCAGTATGTAGTGTCTCTACTTTAAAGAGTCCTCTCCTGCTGATGTTCAGGTGTATATCAGTATGTAGTGTCTCTACTTTAAAGAGTCCTCTCCTGCTGATGTTCAGGTGTATATCAGTATGTAGTGCCTCTACTTTAAAGAGTCCTCTCCTGCTGATGTTCAGGTGTATATCAGTATGTAGTGTCTCTGCTTTAAAGAGTCCTCTCCTGCTGATGTTCAGGTGTATATCAGTATGTAGTGTCTCTACTTAAAAGAGTCCTCTCCTGCTGATGTTCAGGTGTATATCAGTATGTAGTGTCTCTACTTTAAAGAGTCCTCTCCTGCTGATGTTCAGGTGTATATCAGTATGTAGTGTCTCTGCTTTAAAGAGTCCTCTCCTGCTGATGTTCAGGTGTATATCAGTATGTAGTGTCTCTACTTTAAAGAGTCCTCTCCTGCTGATGTTCAGGTGTATATCAGTATGTAGTGTCTCTGCTTTAAAGAGTCCTCTCCTGCTGATGTTCAGGTGTATATCAGTATGTAGTGTCTCTACTTTAAAGAGTCCTCTCCTGCTGATGTTCAGGTGTATATCAGTATGTAGTGTCTCTACTTTAAAGAGTCCTCTCCTGCTGATGTTCAGGTGTATATCAGTATGTAGTGTCTCTACTTAAAAGAGTCCTCTCCTGCTGATGTTCAGGTGTATATCAGTATGTAGTGTCTCTACTTTAAAGAGTCCTCTCCTGCTGATGTTCAGGTGTATATCAGTATGTAGTGTCTCTACATGTCTCCATGCTTTAATGTTCAGAAAGCTCTTTATTTTTCTCATACTGCCTGTGCTGCAGCACCTCTTTTCACCCTCTGTCTGAAACCAGAGCTCGGTCTGCTCTGATTGGTTAGCTGGCCGGCTCTGTTGTGATTGGTCAACCGCTTAGAGATGTCCCACCCCTCAAGGTGCAATCACACATTTTTTGCAAACCATATACTGTCTATGGCATGGCGAATACAGTCTCTACTTGATTCATGTGTACATGATGTTGTTTTGAGTTTGGACACAGCAGCTACAACGGTAGCTTAGACTAGCCTGAATCAATCTCCATTCAGAAAACACACTTTTTTTTTTTAAGTGTTTTGCCTGCCGTCTCGTAAAAACACTCGTCAAAGCATTACTTCATGGTTTTTACTAAACGTATCATTTTGCTGTATTTTTTTGGTATCATGTATTACAATTAAATAGAGTTAAGCCCCGCCTCCTCGTCAGCATGTCTCGTTTGAGTGTCACTAGAGGGATGCGAATATTCGCTTCGCGTCCGGTGTAACCAGACGTTAACCCTATCACTAACAATGTGTTGGAGCTCTAGCCAATAGGAGCATGAGTGTTAATTAGTGATTTCACTATGTTCTAGAAGGAAACAAATGAGTCCAATGGAGGCCTTTCAGGCAGGAATCTCCCTCTGGAGGGAACTTTGGGATTGTATCCTTTGCGGACCATTTACATGCACAAAAACCTATAGAAAACAATACAATATTGATGTCAAAGCCAAACCAAATTAAATAAAAAGTCCTAGAGATTCAAGTCAAACTGAATCACAAAGGTCAGGCACAAACTCAAGTCAATGCTGCTGTTTTGTCTATGACTGAAAACACAAATGGTATAGCTTTTCAAATTCCTTTGACATCAACTGTATACAGGGCTTGGAGAGCAATTGGATAGGCCGAAATGGTGTATGTAGAACTAAAGAGCTTCTCATAATGCATCATGGAAAATGACTTTATAGTCTTACTTTAACTTTACTAACTTTTAAAAGAAAGCCAAAGACGATATCATTCAGCAGTAAATTGACAGATAATGAGATGGTGAGACAGATACAGAGTGAGACAGTGTTGGTTAGAGATTGACACTTTGATCCTTCAGCCACTACAAAGTTCCCATCAAACAAACCGACTCATTAAACCATCCCTGCATACTCTCATCTTTTAATTGAACTTCCATATTTCATGTGGATCTTTGAACGTGGCATATCCACTGTATGTTTCATGTTTTGGGACAAATCAATACACGCGTGATTAAAGCTAATGTGCTATATGGAAATCCAGCTTTCAGGGCATTGCAGACTCGTTATCTTTCACTCTTTCTATACATTCATGCATATGATTTCAGAGAGGGATCAAAGATCTTGAGTCGGCCAGAAGACAGGATTAAGCTGCCGATGTCTTTGGCAATTTTATCAGTAAACTGTCTCCTAATCCCGCTGGGGGTAAAAAGAAACACCCATTATTTTCACACCACTATTCCCGCTATCAGATGCGTGCTCCTTGTTATGCTAAGGAGACTGAAATGTCTCAACACTGATGCAGACCTAAAGGCTTCAAAGGGCACTCTCAAATGATTTCTAAAGATCTCAAAATGATCTCGGAGAAGCGTGCTCTTTGAATTTCTAAAAAGTCACTGTTTAATCCTTTGAAAACTCATCTTTCCCATTATTTGCAACAAACACAACAGATAACAGACCCCATCCACTTCAACAACTAGGAAGACCACAATGCATTTCACACATGCTTAGTTTTTTCTCAGGATGAGAGAAATCTGGTGATTTGTCTACTTCTTGCCCAGACCATCTGAAAAACCCTGGCTTGAAATGTCAGCTTTACCTTTGAGGATATCCATCAAAACCGTCCTATAATTAAGTAACATCTGGGCCGGGTTGCTTCTGCAAAGCTGTCCTCTCGCTCAGTTGTCTGAAGGAAGCCACCTCAGAATAAAGAGTGTGAGGGATAAGGGAATATTATTGTAGTTGAATGTGGATCATCTGGACAGACTGAGAAGAGGCGTGGGGTTACACTCATCGCCAATGGTGATGTCATGACATGTTCTGATCTTTCCCTTGACAATATAGATTCAATCAAGTACTGTACATAAGTAACATTTGGAGTAATCTTTACTTACAAGTTAAGATACTTCGTACTTCTACTCCACTACAATTCAGAGGTAAATCGTGTGCTTTTACTCCACTATTTATTTAATACCTTTAGTTATTTCACAGATGTGGATGAATGATGTGAAATCTAATCAAGTGTTAAATCAGACTTTAGTTCCACCTGGAGTAAATCCACCAGCTACCCTGCAGTCTACAAAGCCATTCAGACTAGCTGCACCTTTACCAGCTTTGAGAACACTTTCATGATCAATCATTATAAAACACATCATAGATATTATTCTGAAATGGACCAATCGGCACAATGACTAGTTTTACTTTTGCAACTTAAAGTATATTTTGATGCCAATACTTTTGTACTTTTACTTGAGTAACATTTTGAATGCAGCACCTTTAGTTGTAACAGAGAATTCCTACACTCTGGTACTTCTACTTTTACTCAAGTACAAGATCTGGGTACTTTTCCCACCTCTGCACTTGACTGAGCAAACTTGATCCACTGAGGTAGAGATGCAGTTGAAAGCAGAGTTACAGTAAGAGTACTTTGTCGTTCAACAATTGAGAGCTGTTTTTAAGCAACAAAAACGGCTCTGCACTGATGTCATGTGAAAGCAACTTCATTCTTAAATTAACTACCAGCTTTTTGTATTGAGCCTCATGCAAGAATCACTGTTATGAACAGATTTCTTTTTCCGTGCCATGCAAGATAGATTTGAGTGAATCAGTGGCATTCACCATTGTTGTCATAGTAGCACAAATCAGTTAAGATCAAAATAGACAAATGGGGAAATTTCACTGTCAAGTAAATGTTCAAGGTGCTGGTGGCTATTTTGATTGATTGTCCAGTGTCAGGATCTCGACACAAACTGATGAACCCAAATGCACGACCCAGAGACAAAGTCTTGAATGTAAAAAAATTTAACTATGTAATTCTTAACAGAGTAGGTACTGGAAATAATAAAAGGCAGAAACAGGAGAAACATCTAGGCATAACAAAAAGAGAACTTAAGAAAAACTTAAGCCGACAAAATTAACAAAAGAAACAAAACCTGACATGAGTGAAAGCGATCCTTTCTGAGCTGTGGCTTGGCACGACCATTCGGAGAAACAAACAGGACTAACTGACACAGGACAGGGGAGAGACAGGACTAATTAAACACGAAGTGAGTGGGAACAGGTGGAAGCAATCAGGGGCAGACGCTGATGATGCCGGGAAAAACACACAAGGGGAGGAAGAAACAGGGCCTGAAATGAAAGACAAGAGGTAAGTACAAAATAAAACAGGAAATGGAAAACGAGACATGACAATAAACTCAGAGACTGACTAGAGATGAAGAACCTAAATAAACAGACATGACCGGACGTGAAAATGACAGACATAATACATAAACATAACTAACACATTTGACGAGACACAACATCCAGTCACCGATAACATTTCTACATTATTTCATGTCAATCCATCATCGGGTAGAGACGATAATAAGGTCAAACTAACAAATGTTTTATAATGTTATGACAATTCACATACTAGTTGCCCGTTGTTGTATTAGCCATCATATACT
This sequence comes from Harpagifer antarcticus, assembly GCA_902827135.1. NCBI lineage: Eukaryota > Metazoa > Chordata > Actinopteri > Perciformes > Harpagiferidae > Harpagifer > Harpagifer antarcticus. The sequence goes on along the minus strand of CADEHL010000900.1, from coordinate 2,905,618 downwards.
TCTACTTTTATACTTTTCCATATTGCATTTATTGGTATTTGTATTTATAGAGCTCTTTATTCAGTCTCTACGCCTCTTCAAAGTGCTTTACACTCTACACATCATCATTCACCCTTTCACACACCTCATTCATACAGAGCAATCTGCCAATATTGCTCAAGGACTCTACCATTCACACACACTCACACACCTTTGGCCATGCCATCCGAAGCAACTTTGTGTTAAGTATCTTGCCCAAGGACACATCAGGCGCATTCACACCGCAGTACTTTTCCCACAAAGGTTCATGCGAACTTAGTTCATGCGAACTCTTTAGTTTAGTTCTTTAGTTTAGCCGGAAGTCCCCGGAGTTGAGGACTGGCTTCAGTAGAAGCTGCTGGGACTCCCAGCAGCTTCTACTGAAGCCTTCAGAGTAAATCGCCAGAACGCCGACACCTCCTCATCTCCACCGCTCCCATGTTTTATTTTGTGTTGCCATAAGTTAGTCTCTCTGCGTTTCTGCGCTGGGCTAATGCTAATGCTAATAATGCTAATGCGAGGATAATAAAATGGCGGCTTCACAAAACTTTTTGGAAGTTTTACGGGGCGTGGTTTGCCATCCGCCCAGCCAATCAGACATATAGCTCTTTTCTCACAAAAGAGCCGCTCGAAAGTCCCTGCTCTCTAGCAGGGACTTTCGAGGGGGTAAAAAGGTTCTCATGAACTAATTTTAGTACCGGCTCTTTTTGGTGTGAACGCGATAAAAGAGTTCTCATGAACTAAGTTCGCATGAACCTTTGTGGGAAAAGTACCGCAGTGTGAATGCGCCTATCGACTGACTGCGGGGGCTGGGATCGAACCTACAACCTTTGGATTGAAAGTGTTTGCAAGTTTGGCAAGGGCCATGGCATTATGCTGACTTAAACACCAATTGGTGAATTCTACACAAATCAAGCAGCTGTATTATTCACATGAAACACTACCAGACTTATTTTGTTCAACAATGAATCAATAAACAGTTTTAACCTTAACTAACGCCAGCTCTCGTGAAAAGCAAAGAAAAGCTGGTTTAAGAGCCATGGATTACATGGTTTATCAAAATTGCTGCAGAGACCTACTTTGTAAAGAAAGGGTAAACAGGATAAGTAAGCACGGGGGTGTTTAAAAATTGTAATTCAATATTTTTGTTGCCTTTGAAAGCCAGCTCCGGCTTTGTGTGTCTGTCACATAATGAGGTTTCCTGTCACAGGGCTGTCTGATGCCATTAATTTGCGTCTCCCACAATGCTCTTTGGGACTGTTGCCTACCAGACGCAGAGCTTTTCGATGCTGCCACGTCTTTCTTTCCCTCTCGGCCTGTTTTCAAAGAGCTTTGGCGCTGTTGGAGAGCCTTTTAAGAAACCGGAGCGATGTGGGGGGTGAATGCAGGGTTTGAACCTGCGTGGTCTCTCAAACACACAAGAGGCTGAGTGTGAATAACTACAGCACAGCCGAGCTGCTTTCTGAAGAAACGCACCCCTTAGACCTGTCTCCGGGCGCAAAAGGGAAGAAATGGGTGAAAGAGAGAGAAAGGAGGTATTAGGAGCGCCCCCCGTCAGCCACCTGGAGTTCCTGCAGCCTCAAAGTGCATTCCAAGGATCATAAAAACAGGGAAGAGGGGGTGGGAGAAAGACATGGGTTTGTATTAAAGGGGGGAGGCCCAGAAGATACAGGCGACCCCCTGCTGGGCCTGCTCTTTTTACTGAATACATAAGACGACAGGGACGGCCTCTCCATCTGAAACAACCCCTGGAGGGCCATGAAAGAGCGCTCCTCTCTTCTTCAGAGGTCTATGACATGCAGGCTGGAGGACATTAGGAGGGGAGCGCCACAGACAGAGAAAGGAAACCCTGCTCTGACTGACACAGGATAGGCAAAGAGAAACAAAGGAAGTCAATGAGCCGAGAGAGCGCGTATTCACTGCATGTAGGAGGACGGGTCCTTTCAGACTAATGAGACCAGGGTGAACACTGGGGCAAATGTCATTCATCACGGCCTGATCTTTGTGCCCACCACTACACAAGTACACAATACAGTGACTTGTCTGAAACCAAGACTGTGCCCCGCTCAACAAACAGTTTGTGGGTTGAGTTTTTTTAAGGATATGAATTTAAGATAAGTTAGGCTACATAATTGCAGAAATAATTTGTTGTGTTTGACTATTTGAAGAAAATACCAGTGATGGAAGACATTTATTAATTCTCTGTAACAAATCATGCATTCAAAATCATACTTAAGCAAAAGTACAAAAGCATCAAAATATATTTCAGTATCAAAAGTAATAAGTATACTTGAATGAATCAAATGACTTCAAATATTTACTATTGTTGCATTAATAAAGTTAATCACAGCATGCAAAGGGGGAGCTCATTTTAACCACTGATATTACTGCTGCTTGATATCTTAAGTTATTAAAAATGTTTCATTTTGGGGTGCCTTGCCTTGGGAACTGAAGGGTTGCTGGTCCTATTGGAGTAACATAATACAGTGTGGACAGGAAGCTGTGGATCAACATGGCAGCCTCGCTCTGGCAGCTCCATTGCATGTTGGCATTTGAACAGTGCATTCCTATGCATCTGTGTAACTGAGTGTATTCAAAAAACAGAATTAAAGTCAAATTCTTCTTCTCAATCTGAATCTACATAGGAACTTAAGATGTCAAATACATTTAGAGTAAAAAGTACAATAATTGCTTCCAAAATGTACTGGAGTAGAAGTATAAAGTAGCATACAATTGAAACACTCAAGTAAAAATGTTGAGGTACTTGCACAGAACAATAGTTGAATTCCATCTCTAGTAACTACTGATGTAACACACGGCGAAGACATATCTGTCCTTCAACAAGGTGAATGGAAAGGATTCACAATAAGTAGACCAGCATCCTTAAAATGTTAACTCACAGGCTGTATGTCCAACACAATGCCCGACAACGTCAAAGCTGTTCTCCAATCCTTATATTTGAATTTTTCCAAATTTTTATTTAGTTAATAAAATGTGAGCAAAAAAAGGAAAATGAAAGCCTTTAGAGGCAAGATTTTCCTCTGAACCCAAAACTGGAAATACATATTTAAAATGTCAATTGTATGCTGAGTTGCATATGATGTACTATGTGTTACTGTATTGTAGTTTAAATGGACTACAGTAATTAAGCTCTTTGCTATTCTCAAAGTACTTCACAATACAAACCAGCACTAACACACACAAGCATACAGTACACTGGTTGCAGAGGCAGCTAAACAAGACCCCCCTCCCCCCGCCTCATAAGAAGTGATACATATTAACACACACTCACACACTGACTCCATCAGGAGCAATTCTGCTCAGTATGTTGCCCAAGGACACGTACAAGGACGCAGACTGCAGGAATCGAACCACTCACCTTCTGAATAGTGAATGACTATCTCCCTCCCGAGCCATAGCCGACCCCCTAGTGGTCAACAGCTGCATAATGCACCTTCAAAATGGATATGTATTTTGATCTGCGAACAAGGTGTCAGTACCAAAACATCCGCCTATCCCAACAAGCAACAACTATTATTCAGTCACATGTGTTAACCATTTCACAATCTGTGACCTGATTTGTATATATCACACACACACACACACACACACACACACACACACACACACACACACACACACACACACACACACACACACACACACACACACACACACGTACATACCATGTATACATCACTTCAGGGGACATTACATTGACTTACATGCATTTCCTGGAGACTTACCATAACCAACACATGCCTAACGCTAACCCTTAACCTTACCCTAACCCTAACCAAGTCTTCACCCTAAAATTAATGATTCCCCTTATAGGGACCTCCAATTTGTCCCCATAAGGGAGGCGAGTCCCCATACGTGACTGTGTAAACAGATTTAGGTCCCCACAAGTATAGTAATGCTAGGCCACACACACACACACACACACACACACACACACACACACACACACACTCAACTGGTAAGTAGTGCAGCTTTAGATGTGTTGCTTTCACAGAGCTCTGTTGTTTTCAGATGGACAAAGGCTCGAGGAGGAGACACATATTTGGTAGCAGATTTAAGAGACTGGCAAAGCCTTTTTCAACGTCAGTAAACTCTTTAGAAAGAAAGAACTTTTGTATTTACCTTCATTACTTTTACATTGTTGCAGCTAATGTGTTTGAAGATTGTGTGTCCGCTGTCCCACTGAATCGAAGAGTGTGTGTTGGCTCGGCTGTGTTCTGTGAGGGAGCCTTACTCCCGAGTGTCTGTCACAGCATTGATGCTTGCTTGGTGGTCATATATGATTAACTATGGCTCTTTGTTGTGAGTTTTCCTGGCTAATGACATTGTTTTGGCCTATATGTGATATGTATTTGTGATACAAACTTGTGTCATACTGGTTGAGAATTTTTGAAATGACCATGTGCAGTAATGAGTCTTTAGTCTTTGCGAAGTCAAGGGGTTTTGGAATGTGTTATACATATGTCAGTTAACCATGATGTAGTTTGTTATAGAATTACGTTAGCTTTTTATTTTTGCCGATTGCATATGCTTCAAAAATCAGAAAGTCATGGTTATACATTCCACAATCCAATTGGGAAATCCAATTGCTTTTTGTTGAGAGAGCCTTTGTGATTGCAGGAGGATATCACTGAAGGTTTTAAACACACAGCCCATGTGTACAATATTTCAAATACTATAGAAAACCTCTCATATTATGGGTCTATGTATTTATGTGGGTTTGCATGTTCATGCACGCACACACACACACACACACACACACACACACACACACACACACACACACAAACACACACTTTATTTCATTTCAAGGACACTGGTTCATGCTCATAGACTGCTGAAGGACTCTCACACACACTCCACAAGTCTACAATAACCCTTTTTTTGAATGGAATAAGTCCCCTTGCAGAGATATACAATCCCCTCCATATGTTCGCATGTGAGCCTCATCCAACTATAACACACACACACACGCACACACACACACACACACACACACACACACACACACACACACACACACACACACACACACACACACACACACACACACACACACACACACACACACACAACACTACATCATAGTGGAGGTATTCCAGTTGGACCTATGGGGATTGGAAAAGTGTAGAAAGTTGAAACTTCTCCAGTATTCCTCTCCTCATCCCTGCACCTGCTTCTAGTTATTATCATCCCATCCCACCCCCCACCCCCTCTCTATCCCCACGGGAACCAGAGCCAAAGCCTTTCAAACTTTCTATTCAGTCCGTATAGCATTGAGAAAACAGCTTTCTACCTCTGCAGCGGTGCATTCGTGCCATTGTGAGCTTTTCTGTTTTGACACGGTCAGGGTTCGTGTTTGAGAGACAGTGGAGGCTGCTTACTGGTTTACCTCATGGCCCAGATAGTAAATAACCTTGCTGCTTCACTGAGACCACAGAGAGCTGTCTCCTACCAAGCGTTTAAGAATAAAAAGAAACATCCTTGTACTCCAAATAGTATGTATAGCAGTTAACCTGCAGATCCTCTGTAGTAGCTCTTAAAGGTCCCCTACTATACTGTTTTTCATCAATATATTACAGGTCTCAGATATGTACAAAACATGTCTCTGAAGTGTTTGGCTCCAAACACCAAACAGATCATTGCAGTATTACCCATAATCCCCTCTGTTTCAGCCCTGTTTCCAAGTCTGTTACTGTAGATGAAAATAAGGAGCCCCTCCCCACGCCCCTCTGAGAGATATTTGGTTACAAAGAACTCAATGGTGCTCTAGGAGGGGATTCAGGTGATAAGGGGGGGGGGGGGGGGGGGGGGGGGGGGGGGGTTACCTTGGTTGCTGATTGGCTAATGGTTACACAAGCCAAAGAATCGTTATGACATCATAAAGTGGCCAAAATCTGATCAGCTCATTTTCAGGCAGATTTTTATATAAATGGATCAGGACAGAGAGAGAGAGGATCATGTTTCATTCCAGAGGTAGTATCTGACACTACGTAAAAAATAATAATGCAGTCAAATCAATTTTGTTGTTAATCTTTGACAAGTTCCATCCCTCTACTAATTATTATATTGAAAAAAAATCATTTTTTGTGGTGTTTTTTTAAGAGAAATTAAATAATTCAAATAATGAAACAGGTCTTTAAAGGGTTAACATCCTGAATATGATTGAATGTTTGGTAGTTTTGAGTACGTTAGAAGTTGTTTGTGATTCATGGAAAAAAGGTTTTAAAAAATATTGATGTATGATTTAATAGCAGTTATTATGGGCGTGTACATCTTTGCCACGAAGGGGTCCAGAGGGTGCAAAATGCATCACCAGAGTAAACAAAACATGTAAGAGTAAACGACATTGGATTTCAAACATTTGACTCAAAAGAAGAATTCTTGCGAAAATCCATGCCAACAGCTGTAACAGCTGAAATGATCTCCAAATAAAATCAACAAAAAGGTCAGGAAAAATGTACAACAATGCCAGAGGAGGGCACAAGGGTTGAAAAATGTCAAGAGCAAGAACTCAAATGAATGATGATATAGTTGCCAGCCAAAGTGAAGGCTGCTTGCTGCCAGGATGGACTGTAGGCTGGTGGCCCAAAGGAAGGCTGGAAAGGCCAGGGTGCAGACTCCAGACTGGAAGAGCGTTGGCTGGACACGGACAGGCTGAGTTTCCGTCTGGTTGCTGGCTGGCCTAGTTGGAGGAATCCGTTTATTTGTCTTCCAAATGACAGAAGGACAAACAAGAGTCTAGGAAGCAGAGAATCACTTCAAGACGCGGAGGCTACATCATATTCACAGTCAATCGGCTTCAATATGATTGTAAAACATCAAAACTACATTTGGAGTAACAATAACAGTTCTATAAAACCTTTACACAGTTATGAGTCAGAGATGAGGAAGACATGTTCTGTTAATGCAATGGTTGACAAGAAACACTTCCAAGTATCCAGACAGCTCTTGGTCTGGATGACAAGTCCACAGAACACCAGCAAAGCAAGAAGGCCAGAAGGATTTGAGGAATTCACATTGATTATTTAAAAAATGAAATATCTTTTAAGTCAGTGATAAGAGACAAAGCAGCCATCTTGATCTGGTTCTTTACATTTTAGTGCCACAAGGACATCGACTCACATTTGATATCAACAGTTACAAAGAGGCATGTCCAAGACTGGGAGTCCCGTACAAGCTTGGTCTTTGTTCCTTATTTCAACCCAGGTGGTATTGTGTTTTTCACTGCTTTAAAAACAAAACACCAAGCGAGGCATGTCACAATGCAGCTTCTACTTGCCAAGTGACATTGCCAAGCAACACAAGTCATTCAGAACTGTGTCTCTGACCACACCAGGCGAGAGATAAAGTTTGGACCTCCTTGAAGACCTCACACCGAAAGGCCTCTGTGCTTTTCTTCTGCCCTCTATTCTTCATTGTCTAATTCAAGTGTCAGTTTTCAGCAGGCGCCTGCGATGACCCTTTTTTCTGCCATTGTCTCTGCTCGGTGGGGCGGGATTCCTCCCACTTAATCGTTGATCCAATTAATTTGGAAAACGTTTCTCCACTTCTTTACAAGAATAAAGGCCACTGAATAAAAATGTGCAACAAAAGAAGTAAGTTAACACAGGGCAATGTCATTGATTGACACCGGTGCCAAAATGCCTGTGTTGCTATTATCCCGGATCGAGTTATGGAACCTAAGCAAAGAAAGGTGGCCACGCTGAAAGAGAACAAACATGTCTAATTAACTTGTGTCAAATAGAAGTTTCTAGCTCCACACAAGTGAATCATCCACCCCGCAGCTTTTATGGATTTGCCAGGGTAGAGCTTTTAAAATGCCAGACGCTTATTAAACTGATGTCATTTTAACTTTGTTTCTGCAGCACACACCTGGCAGCTCAATGCTTCATTCTCTATCGGTCGCACAAGAGAGACCCTCGGCTGTGCTGCAGGAGGTTTTCAAACTGCACACAGCAGGGGGGGGAGAATAAAAAGCTGTCAGAAAAGGTATTCCAACACTTGTCAGAATGTAACCATGAACTTCTTTGTTAAACTTTGCTTGACTTAGCCTAATTGGTCATGTTCCCAATGGTGCACAAAATGTGTGCACTCTGAATGGTTGTTGTGAAAAGACAGAATCCATAATAATTAGGCTAAGACCATCATTAGCTGCCTATAAAGTTACACAGCTGTACACACAGAATGGCGGAGTGCAGAATCACAGACGGAGCATTCTCTCTGTAATTCCTGGCTTCATTATTTGATCAAGCTAATTGGGCGACCGAGGCTGGACTCCACTCAGGAGCAGAAACACATATGAGCAGACTGGACCGAATCAATGGAGAGCCACATCTTTATGTTCTTCCCAGGGATTAACATATTGTGTGTGTTAAGTCCTGCATCTGGACATGAATAAATCATCAGGTGCTCAGCCTCGGGGGAGTTGCCTTCAAATCAGTCAAAGTGGAATCAGGACTCAGATGAGATGGCGCTCACATGGGCTCAGGTGCTACTGATGGAAGAGAAATGCATATATGATGAAGTGATGGTAAAATGCACTCTCGCTGTGAATGTGGATTATTGAAAATCAGATTTGATAGTATTCCTCCAACCACATTCACAGGGACAATTGAGACTTCCAGCATGTCTCCTGATATGTTTTGAAATATTTTATGTTTACTTACGTCATATATTCACGTGTGTGTAGCACTGAAGCTCTCAGAGTACACATCACTGGAGGGAACACAGGGATGTAAGCCTTCAGACCCACACATGCACCAAAACCTATAGAACAAAACACACTATAGCATAATATATGCATTCAACAACATATTTTGATTTATGACAAACTACTAACCAGCCTTAGTATTGGCATCAAACTATACTTGAGTACCAAAAGAGTGATTGCTCTTTTTGGAATCATATGAAACTACTGCCTTATGATTATTGTTGCATTCATGTGTTTATCACAGATGGTAAAGGTGGAGCTTATGTTGACAACGTTAAACTGCTGCTGAATATTTTAACCTATAATTGTATGTCAATGTTTATTTATTAGTTGATTTATATTTTGTATCATTACACGGCTTAGTTCAATACTCAAATCTGATTGGTTAATTTGGACATTCCAGAGGGTGTTAAGTCTCACTAAAAGACTGTTGCTAAGGAGGATCAAGGGACAAAGTGCAGTCATATCAATCCACAGAAAGAAGTCCCGTCAATTTAACATCAGATGCGGACAACAAACATCTGTTTTCTTCATCAGATCACAGAATTGAATACTTTTTGAAAATTCATTTTTATATTTGTGGAGAGTAGGACACTTTGGATTCATGATGACTAAACTGTCCCCAGTGAAGACAAGAAAAAGAGAACAAGAGAAGGAAAGGGGTCAGACTTTATATATGAGCAGAAGTTTTAATTAGCATAACATGAAAATACTCAGGTTAAGGACAAGTACCTCAAAATGATACTTAAGTATGATGCTTGAGTAAATGTACTTACTTAGATTCCTCCATTGACACAGACGTCAGGTTTATTCTGAGGGAGACGTGGGATGTCTGCAGTCTGATAAGAAATTCATGCTTCAATTCAGTGTGCTTTGTGACTCAAAGATGACATTAAACATTTCCTTTTCAAAAGGATATATCATTGCTGTTTTACCAGCTTGTTGCTTTTATGGTATATGGTCATGTGGAATATTTGCAGATATTTTAGCGTGAGACTTGCAGTAATTAACTCCAGAGGAAACAGGATGTTTCTTATTATGAGTCCAACCCTCTCCCATGTGTCCCTGTGGCTTCCTTCTAAGTGGATGCAGGTGAGTGTTCACAATTACTCCCATCGTTGCCTTTTTGGGGTGAGTGGGCTGATAAACAAGCGGCGTATGGCGCAACTAATTGTTCCTCTGCACAAAATGGAGTGCAGGAGGGGTAATCAGGCAGCTTTGCTGCGAATAACATGCCACACAAATGTCTCTGTTCTGTCTGATGATGTTTTGATGAGTGAAAGCCTGCCACTCCACCTGTGCAATTTGGGAGGAATAAAAACATTTTTGTCAGTGGATAACATATGTGTAAGTGGAGTAAATTATTCACTGTTTTTGAAGGAAGGTTGTCAGAATTAAAGTGTCGGCACTGTGTTGCAGTGGTGAGCAAGATGTGTCCATTTGGTCTTTCTCGGGGTCTTTTTCTGGACCCTCCACCTTAGACCCTTATACAGGTTCACCTTTGGTGACAGTAAATTGAGCATAAGTGGGAATAGTTCTTTGTCTGTCAGCACTTTGATCGACTGGCCACATGTCAGCTGTGATCTGCTCACACTGCAAGGTACAGATCCAGCCCTCTAGTGCTGGCTGGATCATGTGAGGGACTGAGCAGTTCATAATAATAATATATTTTATTTCTATAGCGCTTTTCTTGAACCCAAAGACGCTTTACATTTGGGAGGGAGGGTAGACAAACAAAACAAAAACAAAGACAAAGCCAAAAAGAAACAAAACAGAAAAGCAGTCAGGTGGAAGTTGATTGAGAGAGGGGGGGGGGGGGGGGGCGCTTATAGATACAGAGTTGAAGAGGTGGGTTTTGAGGCGGGGCAAGATGACTTCCCGCTGGGTCCAAGTCGAAGGTATTGTGTCCTTGAAGACATGACATAGTCGACCACCGTCTGGAAACTGAAGCAGGAATCTTTACTTGGTGATAAAATGTAGACGTGTTTGAAATCTTTGAATAATAAAGTATTTACAGTATGCTTTATTCAGTTTACTCACACAGTTTTACTTACTTGGTTAAAATCACCAGCCTGTCTGCTTTCGAGAGGAGCAGACCTGTGTAGATAGTTGGGCTGCAGGTAAACACTTCCCTAGTTTAGGGGATTAAGTTATCAGAAAAACACTCTGAGTAAACATAGCCTTAAGCTAGTAAGCGCTACGCCAAATATTCCGGAGGGAAACACTGACCTTAAAGTGCATATGTTTTACTCAGTGTCATTACCAGGGTTAGTTGTTTGTTTTTGGATATGTTTAGACACAAATTAGAAGCAGCTGACTGCAGTGACACATTTTAATAGGCTTTTAATAAGCAGACAGGTTATACTGCCTTAGTAGAAAGAAAGCTCTTCATCACTTCCTCTTTGCCTCCGAGCTATTATGCCAGCTAGTTTCCACAGTTAACATTACTCAGGTGGACAGCTACTGAAAGCAATGGTGTTATGTTGTCCTTAGCTGAATGTCTAGTGCGCTTACTGTGAAAGGTAAAGAACGGAAGGATTCTAATGAACTGCTGTTGAAATTGGGAGGCAATAAAAAGTTTGTCATTTTGGTTCAGACTGTGGAGCATTCTTGTTATTATTTGTTCACCTTCTCTACCAGATCAGGCACAACTGGTCATTTTTGCCCCATGTCAAATTGTCGCCCACCCTTCAAACGTTTAAGTCCCGCCTGAAGACCCACCTCTTTTCACTCGCTTTCGAGTCAGTTTGAGCTATGTTTTATCGATTGTTATGCTTTTATTTGTCTGTCCATAGCCCTTATGTGCCTTTTTATCTATTGTTATGTATGCCTTTTTATCTATTATTGTAATATTATATTTTATTATACAGATGTAGCACTCTAGAACAGACTCCAGCCAACAGCTTCCAGCCAAAGACCCAACGGATCCCAGCAGCTGGGAATGTTAAGCCCTCCCACTATTTTCCAAGAGGGCGTTGCCAGATTTTCAATTTCATGATGGCGCTACATTCACAAATACAGAAAGACAAGTTTCATGGACTTTCAGTACTTCAGTTGCGTTTTGGTGAAGAGCATTTGAACACATATTTGTTATGGTTTTCACAGATCAAATAAAGTATATCTAATCTTGTAATTCAATAATATATAGTCTTTATATATTAAATAATCATAATAATAATGTAAATGTTTTAAGATAAGATAAGATTGTTTAGAGTTCTCTGGCTCACATTCCGACCATTATTTAAAACAATAGGTGCTTTCACACCGTCTACAGTTTGATTTGGGAGCTGTGGCTGAATGGCCGGCGATTAGGTGTGGCGCATTTATCATTAGGTGATCAGAGCTAACTGCCTGCCGTCAGATTTCATTTAAAAAACAGGTCTTGACTTTGTTTAAAATCCAAGGGTCTAACTTTGGTTTGAGAAATGGATTTAATTCAAGTTCCTGCCTTTCTACAAATATATTAGGGACTATGGTGTTAAAAAATCCAAGAAAAATGTGTAGTGTAGGGTTGGGAGGGTTACTTTGTAAATGTAATCAGTTACTGATTACTGAATACAGTAAAACTCCTGTCTCCTGTAAACCAAAACATACCCATCACAATATGTTTTGGTGAACAGGAGACACAAAAAGCAAAAGGAAACTGAAGGTGTTTTTACTGTTTTAATGGCGTATCAAGAGCACAACTGAAACATAACATCTGAAACGATGTAACAACATAATACATTTTTTGGGGATGCAGCTTGGGATGTGAGGAGTGAGGGACACGGCTTAGAACGGGCGTGTCGCCTTCTGTCCTGCCAGTGCTGGCACATGAATTAAAATGTCGAACTCGGACTTCATTTTAAGGACATTTCGGCCAGGGGTGTAGAGCTATATTTGTTTAAGCCTATTGTATGATAACTGTGTGATTACTATTTATTTTCAAATGCATATCTGCCACCCAATTACACCGCTCTTCCCGTCAAGAATTGGAATTTGAATAGAATTTAGTTTTAGTTTCTGGATCTCACGGAGAACACTGTCCCGCTTCATTGTAGGATTTCTGCCTTGTCTCCACTTTATAAATAAGTAATTAGACTTACAGGCCCGGTTCCAGAACAAAATGACTCAAGGTGCATCTGAGAATAGAGAGGGTGCAGTGGTAAAGTGCTATTTTTATAAGTGGGGAGTGGACCTAACACCCTCTAGGGGAGTCCTCACCTCCTCTAGGTAAATATTGAAGTTAAAAGCATCAATCTGGTGCACTTTGAGAGCAACATTAAGAGATCTATGTGCTCTTTGCTTGATTCATGCCTTCCCAGTCCCTTATCACGTAGCCTATAAGAGCATGGCGCCAGTTGTAGTAGCCAGTTGTGGTGAAGGCATCTGACTAACTTGAACCGAAATGTCTACATGCATAGCAGAAGATGGCATCTTTTTTACAGGAATATTCCAGCCAATCTCTGTTTTGAAACCATGAGCTGCAAAATGAGCGCCTTACCCCACTGTACAGGCGAGTTGGGTACTTTCTTACATATACCTAGGCAGGCTCTGTTTGCTGAGGTCCTCTGGTACTTGCGGGCCGCCGAGGGGTGGCGGTGTTTGGGGCAACGAAGACGGCTGCGGCTGCTCCGCCTCCGTGGGCGAGGTGGGCAAAGCCGGCGAGTCGGGCGTTAGTGTCCACGACAGTGGCCGCGGGTAACGTAATGTCCCCATGATCTGAACTGTTATTACCTGCAGTAGATGCAGTGTTACTGCTGGCGATAAGGGCTGGTTGTTTTAAACCATTTTCTGATGTCCATCATTGACTGCTGTATAAGCACTTTGCAGATGACGAACGCGCAGCGGCACAGGTCATGCGCACCTGACATAATAACGTTACTTACCGTTTAAATTGACCAAAGAAATGCAGCAGACAATGTTATTTAACCACAATTACAATTTATTGTATTTCAACTATATTCTTCTTCTTATTATTATTATATATCTAATATTTTTCACTTTTCATTTTTCAAATGAGGGTGCATAATGACTCAACTGAGGGTGCAATGCACCCTTATGCACCCCCGTAGAACCAGGCCAACTTACCATGAGGCTACTGCGCTCAAAAGTGCCGGCGTGATCAGATCACAAGACCTGTTCAAGCCGATGCCGCATAAAAACAACAGTCCGGACAAGTACTGGCTTGAAACTTATTTGATCATTTCAGTTAAAAACTAACGTTCATATTTCTCTTTTTGAGAAGAGAAATATGAATATGTTAGTGGCTGACACAGCCCCATGGTCTGTCACAGTAGTGCGGGAAAGAGAAGTGCACTGTTTTGCCTGGCTGGACCTGTATTTTACAGGAAAGGAGTGAGCAGAGGGTGGAGTTGTCGATTCTTGTTCTGTTGTCTGTGAACAATCCTCTCCCTCTCAGACTTTCAGTTGCGCGCGCTACTAAAGAGACGCGCTATGGAGTGTTAGAAATTAAAATCAATGTTGATATGGCGTAATTTGAATTAAATACTCTATTTAATTTAAATCAGTTTTATTCTGAAAAACCGGAAGTTCATTAACTATTATCTTAATACTTTTATTCTGAAAATTATTCACTTCCGGTTAGCATTAGCATGTGGCGAAATGCTGCATTATCAAACCGTGAATCAAAGGTGAAATGACATGTGATGTTGTACACTGAGCACACTGGGTTTAGCACTCATTTATTACACCTGAATAACGTTTATTAGGGAATGTTTAAATAACCACAGACGCCTAGACTACTGCAACTCCCTCCTGGCTGGTCTAGTTGCATGTGCCATCCGACCTCTGCAGCTCATCCAGAATGCAGCGGCTCGTCTGGTCTTCAACCTTCCAAAATGTTCCCACACCACTCCGCTCCTCCGCTCCCTTCACTGGCTCCCGGTAACTGCTAGAATCCACTTCAAGACACTGGTACTTGCGTACCATGCTGCGAATGGATCTGGCGCTTCCTACATCCAGGACATGGTTAAACCGTACACCCCAGTGCGTGCACTACGCTCTGCATCAGCCAAACAGCTCGCTGCAACCTCGCTGCGAGGGGGACCCAAGTTCCCATCAGCAAAAACACGTGGGTTTGCTATCCTGGCTCCAAAATGGTGGAATGAGCTCCCTATTGACATCAGGACAGCAGAAAGCCTGCACATCTTAATTCTAGGAGTGCAATACTTTTACAAACACTATAGTAATAATATGCATTCATTATGACAACATCATACTATTACTATAGGAGTGTTCTATAGTGTGTTCAAAAAACAACTACAGAAACACTATATATTATACTATAGTTATACTATTTAAAATAATATAGGAATACTACAAAGATCTAGATACATAGTATTACTATTGAAATATTATAGGGCTACTATAGCTAATAAAATGGCACTACATAAAACACTATAGTAATACAATAGCTGGTGAAAAATACAAACTTACTAAAGGACACTATACAACTCTTATAGTATACTATAGTAATACTATAATTAATTTATAGTTCATTTTGTAAGGGAGGTGCATACAGCAGACAGCAGTTTTCGACAGATACAGCCCACTCAAAAATATATTGTTTTATATAAAATGCATTAAGATATATATATATATATATATATATATATATTAGCTGTACACTTTACGAATATAATAGTTTTTTATGGACAACTTTACCATTCAATCTCGTCCAACTGATCTTGCAGCTGTCACTCCTCGGCTCTTGGGAGTTCAGGCATTTATCAAACCTGGCAACTCCGGGCTTCCTTGCAGCTGTCAATCAAAGTCCAGTGGCTCCGCCCCAAAGTGCCAGAAACTTTTCACGCTCGTAGACAGACTCCGCGAGGCTGACACTCCCGCGAGCGAGCAAGAGGACTCTCTCTCTCGCGAGTGAGCGCATAGCCGCTCGCAGGGGTTTAATCTGTGCGCGAGGGTCATTTTATGTGGGTGTAAAAGCACATTTTCCGCTCGTGAGTAGCTTGTTTTACGCGGTAAAATATTGACCCAAATCTGACTCCATAGGAGCTACCATGGAAACCAAACAATGGTGTAGCTGTACGATCGGGGGGAGAGAGAGCTGTGCCTGATGGGCCATTAGGTGGGCTGAGAGCTGCCGTTTCATTCAGACTTTTTAAAAAACGGTAACAACGGACTATTTTTCTTAGTGGATGCATGTCAATTTAAATCAATACAGGCATCCGGGGCTTTAGCATGGAAATAAACGTGTTTTATTGGCTGACAGGTACGTACCTCTCCTCTGTGACAGTAAACTTTAAACTGTCAGGCGCGGACGCTGAATTTCTGAAGAAGATTGACATTAGACATTTTTTTAATAAAACAGACGGCAATTCTCAAGTGGTGGCTCACACAACAACACCAGAGCCACCACCTGAGCCAGGTGAACAAGGTATGTAAATGTCAGTAAACTTACAAGTTATGCAAACATGTAAGCAATGCATAAATTATAGCTACGTTGACGTTACTTTGAATCGCGCGGGTAAGCTAAACCGTTAGCAAGTAGCTATAGCTAGCCAGATATATTAAATAAACACTTTGTCATACAATCTAAATGTTGTGTTTTTTAGTGTTACCTGGTGATTTCAAAGAAAGCTCTCTGGGAAATGTTGACTTACTGTCAGTGTTCGACATAAAGCTAGAAGCTACCTTACAGTACACAGTTGATCCGGAGTCCTGTCAGTTAAAGTGTTTCAGAGTTAGCTTAGCTAAGCATCAACCTAGCACTGAAATATATGGATGTTATGTGACGGTATTTCCGTGGAAAAGTCAGCTGAAATGGTGGCAAAGTTGCCACTGCGTGTCACAGCATGTTTGAACATATTTTCAGCAGTAAATGTGGCTGTTTGGCCACTGACGTTGCCATAACAACACCTGAATTTAAATGTACAACCTCTTTTTGTGACAGATTTTTGCATGAAATTATAATTCTTCTGATTGATATTTCCTATTGACAGCTAGTTTCTATGTGAACATTATGAGATGGACAGCCAGCTAACAAGTTTTTTATACAAATATTTCAGATCAAAACTAATCCAGTGGGGCTCCTGAAAGGGGGCAAGGGACACTACGCTCCCACATATTAAGCCTTGACCCCCATCTTAAAATTGATATGATCAAAAAATGATCTGCATTGTCGGAGGCCTTTTTTCCTCATTATCATGTAAAATTGTACAGCTTTCCTTAGTTTTGAATGCAGAAAGATGACTATATTAGAGTATTAAGTAGGGTTGGGTACCGGTTCCAACATTTCAATTCCAACGGCATCATTTAGACATGTGAATTTCGGTTCCGCTTTTCGATGCCTGAGGAAATGTTTCTCGCCGCTCTCCGTAGTCTACTGTATGACTGCGAAGGGGCGGGAAATGTAGCGTTGTACCCAAAGTATAGCGTTGTATGCGTTGTACCCTTTATAGGAGCGATAGAATTACTAACAATGAACTGCTAACAGAGCACTTATATACTAATAAAAGGACTGGCTTATCTATAGCCAGTTGAGTAGCACTTGAAATGTTTGGCTCTATGATACTTATATGATTCTGTTTCTTCAAGGTTGTGTCTTCCTGGTCGATTGTACTTATTGTAAGTCGCTTTGGATAAAAGCGTCAGCCAAATGCAATGTAATGTAATATATACAGTCTATGGTTGTACCCATAGTACAACGACAACAACCCACACATTGCGGTTGTACCTACACTTCCTACAGCGTAACCTGAGACCAGGGTCGGCCCGTCGCACTGGCGTTATAGAAGTTCACCTAGGGTGCCAGATCTGGAGGCGCTGCGCTGACAGCTCTGGGAGGAACAAAAATGACCGTTGGTGCTCATCCTAATGTTCGGCCTTGATGTAACAACATTCATAATTAAGTAAATGTAACACCCTTTTCATCCCGGTTACACTTTTCATTTGCCTTACCTTACATCGTGGGCGCTGTAAGTGATGAAAATGGGGGATGTTGGCTTATCTAGCAAACGCAGCTCACAGCCAAAGTGCGAGTGAGCGTGGGGGAGCGAGCGAGGGAGAAAGGGAGGGTGCGCGCTGTTGTTATTAGCATCTGGTGCTAGCTGCTCTAACGGAAGAAGAAGATGTTTCTACAATGATGTGGAGGGAGAGTCCTCTCCAGTCAGACTGAGAGGCTGATAACTACAGCTCAGTGAGGTAAAGGACTCTTGAGTGGTTAGATAGTTCACTTTAGTCTAAGTTATCTCAGTGGGTCTCAAACGGTTTGATCACAATTTCCAAGGCACTCCTTTATAATTATTGGGATAAAACAGGTTTGAAATCATTCCAATGTATACTATAGGACAGTAAACCAGACATATCGTTTTAAACTGGAGAGATAAAAAAATATGCATTAATAAAATAGTAAAATAAGATATGAATGAACAACAAAAATAAAATACGTTACATGTATTTGTTATTGGCTATAGTAGGTTATTGGTTATGTTCACATACTTATTTAATTATTAAAATGTAAACCGATCTTTTTCATATGGGTGTTTAGAGTTGTACCCCCTAGATCTAGTCTCTAGTCATTCTGCTTAATTAAAGTGCATCAGATTGAAGCATTTTACTTTAAAATGTTCAAATATTTCTTCCCGGTATGCCTGAGAAGGCAGATATGCTTGTTTTTCTCAACAAGAACTGTTTTTAAATGGGGGGGGGGGTTCCTTTAAAAGTTGGACTGTTGTAGCTTCAGTGGTTCTCAGGTTACAGTTACATAGTAGTGAATATAAACAGACTGATTAATGTGAATATTACTGTAAACTAACCTGTGTAAAAGTTTCTCGAATAAATGTAATTTTTTTGGTGGAAGAAGCATGTCTCATTTTTTTACCCTGCCCCTCAAAGAATCGGAATTGAGAACCGTTAAGAACCGGAATCGAAAAGTAGAATCGGAATCGGTATCAGAATCGTGGAAATTCAAACGATACCCAACCCTAGTATTAAGTGAAAATGACTATATTAGAGTATTAAGTGAATTACTCAAACTGTATAGGAATGATTATGTCCTATTGGCAGATAACTACTCATTACATTACATTGCATTTAGCTGACGCTTTTATCCAAAGCGACTTACAATAAGTACATACGACCAGGAAGACACAACCCTGAAAAAAACAGAATCATATAAGTACATCAGGTATCATAGAGCCAAACATTTCAAGTGCTACTCAACTGGCTATAGATAAGCCAGTCCTTTATTAGTATATAAGTGCTTTGTTAGTAATTCTATCGCTTGAAGTGGAGTCGAAAGAGATGAGTTTTCAGTCTGCGCCGGAAGATGTGCAGGCTTTCTGCTGTCCTGATGTCAATGGGGAGCTCATTCCACCATTTTGGAGCCAGGATAGCAAACCCACGTGTTTTTACTGATGGGAACTTGGGTCCCCCTCGCAGCGAGGGTGCAGCGAGTCGTTTGGCTGATGCAGAGCGGAGTGCACGCGCTGGGGTGTACAGTTTAACCATGTCCTGGATGTAGGAAGGGCCAGATCCATTCGCAGCAAGGTATGCAAGTACCAGTGTCTTGAAGTGGATTCTAGCAGTTACCGGGAGCCAGTGAAGGGAGCGGAGGAGCGGAGTGGTGTGGGAACATTTTGGAAGGTTGAAGACCAGACGAGCCGCTGCATTCTGGATGAGCTGCAGAGGTCGGAGGGCACATGCAGGTAGACCAGCCAGGAGGGAGTTGCAGTAGTCTAGGCGTGAGGTGACGAGAGCCTGGACCAGAACCTGGGTGGCTTTCTGGGTCAGCTGGGGACGAATCTTCCTGATGTTGTACAGCGTATATCTGCAGCAACGGGTTGTAGCAGCGATGTTTGCGGTGAAGGACAGGTTGTTATCTAGGATTACAGTCTGAGTCGGGGAAACAACAGAGGTGCCGATGTTGATCGTCGGGTCAAGAGTGGGACAATCTTTTCCCGGAAGGAAAAGCAGTTCAGTCTTGTCAAGGTTGAGCTTGAGGTGATGAGCAGACATCCACTGAGAGATGTCAGCTAGACAAGCAGAGATGCGTGCTTTGACCTGGGTCTCTGAGCGGGGAAAGGACAGAATTAATTGGGTGTCGTCAGCATAGCAGTGGTATGAAAAACCATGCGGGCTAATGACTGATCCAAGCGAGTTTGTGTACAGGGAGAAGAGGAGGGGACCAAGAACAGAGCCCTGAGGGACCCCTGTAGTTAATTGACAAGGGTCGGACTCGGACCCTCTCCAAGTTACCCTGTAGGTACGGTCTTTGAGGTATGAGGTGAGGAGGGAAAGTGCAGAGCCTGAAACTCCAAGTTCTTGGAGAGTGCGAAGGAGGATCTGATGGTTCACCGTGTCGAATGCAGCTGACAGGTCCAACATGATGATGACAGAGGAGAGGGATGCTGCTTTGGCAGTGTGCAGTTCCTCAGTGACAGCAAGGAGGGCCGTTTCTGTGGAGTGACCTGCCTTGAAACCAGACTGGTGCAGATCCAGAAGGTTGTTCTGATGGAGATAACAGGAGAGTTGTTTAAAGACAGCGCGTTCAAGTGTTTTAGACAGGAACGGGAGGAGAGAGACAGGCCTGTAGTTTATAACATCAGACGGGTTGAGAGTGGGTTTCTTTAGGAGAGGGTTTACTCTTGCCTCCTTGAGACTGTTTGGAAAGTGACCAGAAGTTAGAGAAGTGTTGATGGAATGGGTGAGAAACGGTAGAATATCAGGAGCGATAGTCTGAAGGAGGTTTGAAGGGATAGGGTCCAGAGGACAGGTGGTAGGGCGGGCAGAGGTAATGAGGGTAAGAACCTCACTTGGAGAGAGAGGGGAAAAGGAGGTTAGTGTGTGGGTGAAAGGTGGGTCTGGTGACCCAGCGGTGAGTAAAGGTGAGTCAGAAAAAGAAGAGCGAGTATCATCAACCTTTTTTTCAAAATGGTTAACAAAGTCGTTTGACAGAAGTGAGGAGGGGGGAGGGGCTTTGGGAGGGTCCAAGAGGGTGGAGAAGATGGAAAATAGTTTTTTGGGATTGGAATAGGAAGATTGGATCTTATCTTGAAAGAAAGTGCTCTTTGCCTGAGAGATCAAAGCAGAAAAGAGGAGAGGAGAGCCTGATAGGTTAGGAGGTCGTCACGGTGTTTGGATTTCCACCATTTCCGCTCTGCTGCCCGAAGGACGGTTCTATTAGCACACAGTGCGTCATTTAGCCAGGGAGCAGGGGGGGACTGACGAGCCTGCCGAGATGTGAGAGGACAGAGTGAGTCCAGAGAGGATGAGAGAGTTGAGAGGAGAGTTTCTGCAGCAGAGTTTGAAGGCAGGAGTTGGAACGAGTCAGAGGAAGGGAGAGCTCAGAGCCCCAATGAGGCAAAGGTAGAGGGGGAGAGGGAACGAAGGTTACGGCGGACAGGTGCAGGATGAGAAGAGATTAGTTTGCTATGTTTGGAAAGGGGTAGAGAGAATGAAATGAAGAAGTGATCGGATGTGTGGAGCGGGTTTACAGAGAGGTTAGAAGTAGTGCAGTTCCTTGAGAATATGAGATCAAGGACATTGCCAGCTTTATGAGTTGGTGGGGATGAAGACAGTGAGAAAGCAAAGGCGGTTAACAGAGATGTTAGTTTGTCTATCTTCCCCGTCTGGAGGTTGAAGTCTCCAAGAAGTACAGTGGGGGGACCAGTTTCAGGGATGTGTGAGAGGAGATGGTCAAATTCCTCCAAGAAGTCCCCCAAGGCGCCTGGCGGACGGTAGAGAACAACAATGGTTAATTGTATAGGATGGGTTACTGTGACGGCATGGAATTCAAAGGTGGAAGGAGTAATAATAATAATAATAATAATATATAATATTTTTATAGCGCCTTTCAGGAAACCCAAGTTCGCTTTACAATTCGGGTTGGGGGGGGGGGGTGGAGTAGGGGAAAAGAGGCAGACAGGTTAAGGGGGGTGGGGGGGGGGATGTAGCGGAACAATAAACCTATTAAACTATCTATACAGTGGGGAAAGCCTTGGTAAAAAGGTGCGTTTTGAGGGCTTTTTTGAATTTGTCCAGGGTTGGGGCGCTGCGGATTTGGGGGGGGAGAGAGTTCCAGAGGGTGGGGGATGCCACACTGAAGGCTCTGTCACCGAAAGTCCGCAACCTGGTGCGGGGGGTGGAGAGGAGATCCTGTCCAGATGATCTTAGGTTCCGGGATGGAGTGTGGTAGCGGAGAAGGTCAGACAGGTATTGGGGGGCGAGGGCATGGAGGGATTTGTAAGTCAGAAGAAGGAGTTTATAGGTGATATGGTGCTTGACTGGGAGCCAGTGGAGGTGGATCAGGGTGGGGGTGATGTGCTGCCAGGGCTTGGTGTGAGTGAGCACCCTGGCAGCCGAGTTCTGCACATACTGGAGCCTGTCCAGGGCTTTACTGGGAACCCCGAACAGGACTCCGTTGCAATAATCCAATCCGAGTGAAGTTAGGTAGCTTGAAGAGGGAAAAGCTCCATTTGGGAGAGAGCAGGAGACCAGTGCCACCTCCTCTGCCAGTGGGTATGGGTGTATGGGAGAAGGAATATGCTGTGGAGAGAGCTGCTGGGGTGGATGTGTTGGATGGAGTAATCCACGTCTCAGTGAGAGCAAGGAAATCCAGAGACTGCAGGGAAGCGTAGCCAGAGATGAAGTCAGCCTTAGGAACAGCTGACTGGCAGTTCCACAGGCCACCTGAAACTAGATGTTGGATGTCAGTGGAGCATGTGGGATAGACGAGAGCAGGCCGGTTATATCGATTACGAGATACACGGTGCCAGTGATAATTGCGAGAGGACACATGAACAGGAATGGAGAAAATACACATGATTATAGCACGAGGGGCTAAACAACCAAATGCAATAAAGACACTAGCGATACTTAGCTCAATCAAAGTAGGATTTGCCTCCTCTTTGCCACCCTCGTGACTCCAGCAGGACTCTATTGCCTTTGTCAGTCTTACTCCAGCAGGACTCTATTGTCTTCGGCTGTCTGACGCTCCAGGAAAGAGCTACCTAAAATGGAGCCTGATTGCTGAGTTCTCACAGCTGTGGGGCCACGCCCCTCTAATTAGTTAACTCTCTACAGCTGATGGGCGACAGCTGAGTGGCCCTGCCTATATTGTAATGCGGTCTTGAGTGCCCGACTGAGATGAGACCTGTGTTACAGGTTCCCCCTAGCAGATCTGAGATGTAAAATCTCTCTAAAGCGCCGTATTAGGTACAATAACTGCGGAACAATTATACAGAGTAGAATAAATGAAAGAGAGAAGTCTAATTAAACAAGAATATAACTTACAGTGGTTGCTGCGTCAACAGGTCGTGTCGTAACCCGGTCAATATGGACACTGTTAACTACTACTCTCAACAGTGATATCTACAAGAGGTTTCCAATGTAAATTTTTTCTATTTAATCTGATTACTAACAACTTCTAATAATTTGACATAGTTTATGATTTAATTGGAAAATGAAGTGTTTTTAAATAATAAACCCGTTTCTGATTCTGAGATTTTTTTTGTTGACATATGGGTGTTGAGAGATGTATCCATATCTCTTAATCTTGCTCTCGAAGTGCACAAGATTGATGCTTTTAACTTCAATATTTAAAAAAAATCTTCCTGGGGGACCCCAGAGGAGGTGAGTTCCCCCCAAAATAGCACTTTATCTCTGCTTATGTAACTCCGGTGTAGTGTCCCCTCGGCAACAGATCACTCAGAACATGTTTTTCACACAAAAAACATGTTGCTGTGACTGTGAGCATTACACAATTAACATTAAACTAAACAAACACAACAGTACGTTATTGTCCTTATAAAATAAAAACATACATTTTGTCCACCGAGATAATACAGGCACCTTACCCTCAAGAGATCCTCACGTGCTATGAGAATCTCTCACAATCCATTGCAGTAACAAAGCTAATGCAGGCACACATTTGTGACACCAGATGGCGCAATTGTGTATGTGCGTGTGGGGAGCCTTGCAGTAGAAAATTCGACTGTAGCGCCGCCACTGTGGGCTAAGCCCCGAATGTTTCCAGGTCCAGGCGACGCCACTGCATACAACTATTTTTTAAATCAATAAAAACATTTTCTAAATCCATAAAAGCATTTCAATTAATATTGGGAGTCATGTCGTTACTTTGTTGAGAATGTGGCCATGTAATAAGCGGGATAATTTGCAGCGACTTGTTCCTTATGGGGAAAATAACACCCTTCATGCTGATCAAGATCCCTCCGCTACACGTCGGGATCCTGATCTGCTTTCATGTAAATTCGGCGAACATAAACATAAATGATCGTGGTGAAGATGATGATTAAATTAGAATAAAAAATTGAGAGCATTTCCTCCTGTTTGTTTGTGGAGCCGACGGGCTTCCTGATGTTTTTTGTACAGTAGTTGTGGACTAACCAACATTATTTTGTTAAATAAAAACCCTTGTTTTGTAGCCTAAATGATTACATGTCTCTTATTTAGCACAGAGTATGATCCTATCCGTGACATATGGATCTTAACAAAGATCCGCTATACAGTAGTAGCCTACCAGACATAAATCTACCGTACTGTAACAGACTTTATTTCACATGAGCTCCAGTGTGGAACCCCACTGCACCCCCTGGTGGATCAATGATCCATTGCAGCTGGCTTCATTATAATTACATGTATTTATCAAGGGGGCTTTCTCAAGTCACGCTGGAGGTTTTCCCTTGAGCGAGGGCAGACCCCGTGCCGGCCACGGCCCTTGCGTTTCAAACTGTCTGAAATGAGGTGCTACATCTGTAATGTTATGTCTGCTGTGAAGCACTTCGGTGAAACCCTCTGTTTTTAATATGTGCTATATAAATAAAGTGGATTGGATTGGATGTTCTGCAGTGCATCCAGCTAAAAACGGCATTAAAAGCAAAAAATGTCCCCACTCCCTCCTAGTTGCAGGAGAGCTTTAGTCCTGCTTCTGTGATTTTAGAAACTCACCACTGTGTATTATCAGTGACACGAACAGGCAGAGGGCAAATGCCAAATTCACTGAATATAAATGTATCCCCATGAGAGGTACAGTATTATTATTTCACATCATTCTACATTTATTCCATCTCTTTCCTAACAATGGGTCTCCAGCAGTGACACTGTGTGAGATTGTTAAAGAAGATGGTAGTGCCCGGGCACAGGTCTCTCACCTTGTCTAGAAACTGACTTGTACACCCCTGGAGCATGTGATTACATCAGCTAGCTGCAAGCATTGTTCTGCAATTGTGGGTAATGGTGGGAATCAGAGTGCCATTTTGGAAATAATGCAGTCTGATGAAGACTGTGGGGGGCTTTTGAGATCAAAAATGCTCTGCTATTTAGTTTTTATTATCTTACCCTTATTCAAAAAGTAGCATAGAGGGTCTAGGAGTTTAGTGTCAATCCATCATTGAATCAAATTTGATTTATAAAGCCCAATATCACACATTTTACTCAGCAGGCTTTGCAATCTGTATAGCAAATGACAAGTTTCAAATGTAATGGATCAAATAGTACATACTGAGAAATGTACAGCATGTGGTAGATTGTATGCAGCACAGATACAAGGAAAACTGTTAATCTTACCTACCGTTGGCACTATGCGTTTAATGCACTTTGCTCACGTATTTGTACATGCAGCCTTTACTGGAATTTAGGGTAATGTTTTTTTATCAAATAATAGCGTCTATGATTGGGTTTTATAAAAGCTTATTACTATCTTTCTAATGTATTTGTTGTAATGAACAGTTATCTATAATCATTTTTGCTTGATCAGCCAAAAATGACTGAGGTTCAAATCCTAGTCCTTGAAATGGAGGATCTTATAATAACCAACACCATAGAACTCTCTAATCTGCATATTGATTCATGCAGAAATCCATGAAAATCTCCCATCATTTTGTAATCCACATAAATATCACAATATTACTCTTGTTTGTTCTGCTGTCCATTACCTACCTATTGGCACTAGACTACAGTCATGCTAGCATCCCTCTATTCCAGCCCTGTTAGAGAATGGCTGATCTGGGTCCTTAGCTTGAAAAAAATAAAAGAGGGGGAGCTTGTGCCTTCTCAGAATTCTACCGGCAGATACAGCTGAATGCTGCCGTGATTAAACGCCATATCATGTTCCAAACCAAATTACCAAAAGGATTATTCCTGAAACAGTATGAGTTCCTTTTTATATTTCCTGCTTTTTTACACATACTCTGTCCAGTACAGGTTAGCTCTGAGTGTTAGCGATGCTTGCTAATGTAAACACAGACCATATTACGTCCAAAACACGTCGGGTATTGTTTCTGATAGCAACTGCTCTGATAGGGCTGTGGGTGTAAAGCCAGCCCACATTTCAGATATTACGTCATATAAGCAGAAAATCTGGATCAACATTTGACCAATCACAAACAGGGACTAGCATACTGACAGTGCAGCGTCATACTTCATGAATGAAAAGAAAACTATCATGTTAGACACATATGAAGAAGTTAAACTTTAAACATCCATGACTTAAACACTTTATCCAAGATACAAGCAATATAGTTGCACCTGCAAGGTGAATACAGAACAGCTGGTAAAACAAATTACAGAATGTTTGAATGCGTACATTAACAGTTTTATTATATCACTGCCCCATATAAGACATGAGTGGATCTGATTTTAGTTACATTTGACTCAAGTGTTTTGTCAACTTAATGTGTTGTTTAAAATACCACTTCTGCATACAGTATTGGCGCATTTCCACTACAGCCGTGCCCTGCTCGTTTTTGGTTGCGTTTCCACTAGGCGTAATTCCGGCTAGCGGGTACTTTTTCACAGTTTTCTGGCTCTCCAAAATCGAGGTTCTTTCTGGGCCAACAACCGGGCTGAGTATGCTAAACTAGTGAGAGAATCGCTGGCAACTACAACAAAATGAACATATTTTACCGTGATTTAATTGTAATACACGTTTCAAAATGATGCCGAAGGAACAACATACTGATACCGGTTAGTAAAACCATGAATTAATGCTTTGACAAGTCTGCAGACAGACGGTGTTACGGTTTGGGAAAGGTAGGACCCAAAAGCAGAATACCAAAAAAAGGTAAGTTGGTCTAGAAAACAAAAACGAGCTTTATTGTAAAAGCTGATGGCAAAAACATGGCAAAAACACAAAGGAAGCACACGGAAGATATAATACAAAAAGCTGACGATGACTGACATGGAGAGTGATGGGAAAAACAAACAATGAACCAACAATGAACACAGGAAGAGACAAGACTAAATACAGGAAGCGGTAATCATGAGACGAGAAACAGCCAGGCAGGGAAGGAGAAACACAAGGGCAACAGGTGAACACAATCAGACACACCAGGGAAACTAACGACAGGGAGGAAAACACAGGGAGAAGGACCAGACAAGAAACAAGGAGGAAAACATGACAGGGAGAACAGAAAAGCAAAATAACCCCACAACTAGACACAACAAATCCCCCCCCTCAAGGGACGGATTCCAGACGTCCCTACACAAAGTCAAACATCTCCAACAGGGCGGGTGGAGGGGGTCCGGAGGACAGGTCTGGATCGACAGCAAGGGGCAAGGCAAAGTTTGAGGAGGGGGTCTCGGGCGGACGGCCCGGGGGCAAGGCAGAGTTTGAGGAGGAGGTCTCAGGCGGAGACGGGACCCTGGACGGAACATGGGCTGGCGTCAGTGGGACCCCCGATGGAGCAAGGGCTATTGTTGGCAGGACCCTCGGCGTAGCACGTGTCGGCGCGACCCCCAACAGGACAGGATCTAGTGTTGGCAGGAAATCCGGGGGAGCAGGTGTCGGCAGAAACCCCAACAGGACAGGATCAGGTGTTGGCGGAAAATCCGGTAGAACCCCAAACGAAACAGGACATGGAGTTGGCAGGACCCTCAGTGGAACCCCCAACGACACAGGACATGGAGTTGGCAGGACCCCCAACAAAACAGGTGTCAGCTGGACCCCCAACGGCACAGGACATAGGGTTGGCAGGACCCCCGGCAGAACAGTAGTCCGCGGGGCCTCCAACGGCACAGGACATAGGGTTGGCAGGACCCCCGGCAGAAGAGTAGTCGGTGGGACCCCCAATGGGACAGGACATAGGGTTGGCAAGACCCCCGGCAGGAGAGTAGTCGGCGGGACCTCCAACGGGACTGGACATGGAGCTTGCAGGACCCCCAGCGGAACCTCCAACGGCACAGGACATAGGGTTGGCAAGACCCCCGGCAGGAGAGTAGTCGGCGGGACCTCCAACGGGACTGGACATGGAGCTGGCAGGACCCCCAACGGAACCTCCAACGGCACAGGACATAGGGTTGGCAGGACCCCCGGCAGAAGAGTAGTCGGTGGGAACCCCAATGGGACAGGACAGGTTGGCAGGACCCCGGCAGAAGAGTAGTCGGCAGGACCCCCAACGGGACAGGACATGGAGTTGGCAGGACCCCCAGCGGAACCTCCAACGGCACTTGA
The DNA here is from genome assembly GCA_902827135.1 of Harpagifer antarcticus. NCBI lineage: Eukaryota > Metazoa > Chordata > Actinopteri > Perciformes > Harpagiferidae > Harpagifer > Harpagifer antarcticus. The sequence continues at coordinate 2,877,437 of CADEHL010000900.1, read as the reverse complement.
GTAGGGACTTCAGTAGGGACTAGAGAAGGGACTAGAGTAGGGACTGGAGAGGGGACTCGAGAGGGAACTCGAGAGGAGACTCGAGAGAGGGCTCGAGAGGTGACTCGAGAGGTGACTCGAGAGGGTACTCGAGAGGTGACTCGAAAGGAGACTTGAGAGGGAACTCGAGAGGTGACTTGAGAGGGGACTCGAGAGGGAACTTGAGAGGTGGCTTGAGAGGGGACTCGAGAAGAGACTCGAGAGGGGACCTGAGAGGGAACACGAGAGGAGACTTGAGACGGTCGGTTCGCCGACAGAACACGGGGGGCTGAAGTCGGCCGGTACGCCGACAGGACACGGGGAGCTGGCGTCGGCCAGAGAGCCAACAGGAGGCAAGGGGCTGGAGTCGGCCGGTACGCCGACAGGACACGGGGAGCTGGCGTTGGCCGGAGAGCCAGTACTGGAGCCAAAACCATGGCTGCTGGGGCCGGTTCTGGAGCCGGAACCATGGTTGTTGGGCACGGAACAGAAGCCTGGACCCTGGCGGTGTAAGCCAGGTAATGGAGCACGGAAGCATGGCTGTGTGGGCCGGTACTGGTGCACGGATCCATGGCTTTGTGGGCCGGTTCTGGAGCCGGAGCCATGGCTGCTGGGGCCAGAACTGAGGCTGGGACCATGGCTGCTGGTGCCAGAACTGAGGCTGGAACCATGGCTGCTGGGGCCAGGACTGGGGCCGGAAGCATGGCTGCTGGGGCAGGAACTGGGGCCGGAACCATGTCTGTATTGGCCGGTTCTGGACCCGGAAACATGGCTGTGTGGGCCGGCACTGGAACCGGAACCACTGTAGCACGGGCTGGAATGTTGGTCTTGCGTCTCCTAGAGATTCTTTGGAGGATCCGTGGGCCTCCCAAGGCCTGGCATAGCCCAGGAAAAGGTTAGAGGCTTCGGACAAGTCCTCAGGACAACTTGTGAAAAGTTGTAGCCACTCAGGCAACATGCTCCTGAGCCAGGGCTTGCGAGCAACCTCCCGACGTGCCTCCTTCAACGCAGCCTCTCTACCCCGTCTAGATGAGGCGGCATTCCAAGTATAAAAAATGTACTCCAGAGAGTACCCAAGACATTCCGCCTGTAGAGCAAAATAATCAGAGTCTGCTGAGTCCAAAGTTGGTCGGTTCATTCTGTTACGGTTCGGGAAAGGTAGGACCCAAAAGCAAACAAAAAAAAGGTAAGTTGGTCTAGAAAACAAAAACGAGCTTTATTGTAAAAGCTGATGGCAAAAACATGGCAAAAACTCAAAGGAAGCACAAGGAAGATATAATACAAAAAGCTGACGATGACTGACATGGAGAGTGATGGGAAAAACAAACAATGAACCGACACCGAACACAGGAAGAGACAAGACTAAATACAGGGAGGGGTAATCACGAGACGAGAAACAGCCGGGCAGGGAAGGAGAAACACAAGGGCAACAGGTGAACACAATCAGACAATTAGACACACCAGGGAAACTAACGACAGGGAGGAAAACACAGGGAGAAGGACCATACAAGAAACAACGAGGAAAACATGACTGGGAGAACAGAAAAGGAAAATAACCCCACAACTAGACACAACAAAACTCAAACCCTGACAGATGGCAGGCGAAAAACCTTTTAAAATGCGTGTTTCGTGAATGGAGATTGGCTAAGCTAATGCAGTATATGCTCCGACCGTCCACACTCACAACAACGGCCTATACAGACATAAATAAACCAGCGACTGTATTCGCCATGACACAGACAGTCTGTGGTTTGTACTTGTTTAACTTTTGTCTAGTTTCTGAACAGATATGAGGAGCTGTGAGCTCTGAGGGCTAACGGCTGATGTTGGTTTTGTGTTTCGCATTGAAGATGACGTCACGGCTCCGCCTACACTGCGTTACTATAGTTACTACCCCAGTTCCTAAACTGTAATGGAAACGCAGCATAAAATGAGCCTGGCCTAACAAGGCCTAGCCTACCGTACTAAGCCAAGCGCGGCCCTGCAGTAAAAGCGCCATATGTAACAATGTACGTGTTGCACGGCCAGATACGGCCCGAGAATCTGACACAGATGAATGAGGAGAGTAAACACAGCTGACAGCCGGCAAGACACTCAAACGATTATTCGCATCGCGTCCGGTGTGAACGCACCATTATTACAAGTATTACATAATTACAAAATAAAATCGCCACTCTCAGTACAGCGGCACTTTCCGAACAGGAAATGCACGCAAGTACAATCTTTTATATTATAATTATTATTATTATTATGAAAAAAAAAAATATAAATAAAGACATCTTGTATTTTAGTTACACCCGCTATTGATTAATTTTGTCAACATTGGACCTTGACACCGTTCACATAGCTATAGTGAAATAACATAATAGAAAACATCAAGCCTCTTTGATTTAATAATTGGAGCTGAAACCTCTCTGCCATCTCATATAACACACACTTCCTTATTTATCTTTGAATAATAATAACGTAAAAATAAAGACGACTATACTACGGTCCTTCGGTCCTGAGATTAGCGCCTGCAGGCAGGCTCCATAGACCTGTCACCTCCGGACAGCGCAAAATGCGTATATGAAGTGCTACGTCAAGAACGCAAGAAATCATACCCTCGTGGGGGCGCGCTCATGTGATTGGCTTAGAATGGAGGAGACATCTGATTGGCTATAGATAGAAAAAATTACAAGTACGAATCGGGTGACCGTCAGGGGAGTCTCATAAAACCCACACACGAATGCACAGCGATCCGTGCACAGAAAGCGCTTTGTGTTTGCAGGTTCAGGGGATTTCAACGGAAAACAAATATGTGAGGATCAAAAATACATATGTAAAACTTTTTTCTGTATTTGGATTTTATTTACATGTATATGAAACGGAACACATTTGTGTGTGCATTGAAAAACACAAGTGTGGATCCTGAAATACAAGTGTGAATCCTTCTGTGTGCATGTGTGTATTATGAGACTGTTCTGAGCCCATATTGGTGGCATAGGAAACAGGAACCTGAGACAAATTCTGAAGTTTGATGAAATGATTCATTCCCTAAATGATCTTCCATTTGGTCACCTCCTTTCTAGTTTCTAACAGACTCATAGCTTATACAGTTGCAAGAGGGTCAACAATGTAGCTTGGTGCATTTGTTGGACCTATTGATGATGATGTTGTTCTCCGAGACATTGCTTTAGTGTCTTTAAGAAATAAAGGTGAAAGTGTTGTTGTTTGTCAAACTGACAGCAGAGGCAAGCTGGTTACTGATAGATTAATAAGTGTTGGCATAGTGATTGCATTAAGGGACATCTCTTGAAGATTCAACCTTTGTTTTTTTAGGTATTACTATAAAACCAGGGATAAAAGGTAGGAGAGGGAAATGCTATTGGGACTATGGACATTAATGCCAAGTTTCATATTGATCTGTACAGTAGGTCCATACAATATTCTAGGTCTATGTGTTGGACAGACCAACAGACTCACATCTCATCCTTAGTCCCTGCTGCTGGCAAATAAAACAGAGCTAGAGCTGTTGGATGTTCCCATCCATACACTGCAGCGGTCAGTGAGCTCCAGGGCCTATTACTCCTCAGTATGATGAGCAGACAGGGGAAGGGAGCAGAGACTGGGGATGTGCAGATGGATAAAGGTTAGATATCTTCCTTCTGGGAGCACAGAACAGCAGGAGTGAAGGATTACATCCCTCTGTCTCCCCTTCCTCTCCCCCAGCTGAGACGTAGCTCAGATCATTTGACCTCCCAGCGTTGGCCAGCAGCAGCTAATTAGCAGCCTGCCTGTCTCTGTCTGAACCATGAAACCAGTCATATATTGAACTAAAATGAGTCTGGAGTGATAAAACACAAGTCTGATCCTATTAATAAACACTTATTGCTTAATGCTCCCTAGTTGCAGCTTTGCAGGGGAATTCACTGTTCTGGTAACTTCACTTGTCTAAACCTGGACTTGAGAACAACACATTTCAACAGAGCGCCTGTGTTACCAGTTATGATTTAGAGAAATAAGGCTATAAGAGGCAGGGAGGGTCTAACAGAAGATGCCATCAAGTTGCATTATGTGAAGAAAAAATCTGTGTTGTGAAAAATGATGGTTCTTTATGTTATACTAAATAACTGGACTGCCTCTTTAAGAAGGTGTAATGACAATGACAACTATTTCTTTGCATGTCCTTGGAACAAATACAAGCTGCTTTGTTCAATACGTTCTATCTCTTCCTGTCCCAGAAACAGTGTGGGTAATGGTTCACCCCCTGACATTCAGCATTCAAAGTCCAACGTTCTATCTTGGATAGTTACATTAAAGACACTGAGGATGTCCTCTCTATTTGTCTGGAATTGCCGTTTCTTTACTGGAGTTGTATACTACAATAACAAAATAACTTACCATATACAGTACTGTATATAAGTACAGATCACTCAATATTTCTCAATGCAACTACTTTTGGGACACCAAATACAACAAAAATATCAGCAATATTAAAGGTGGGGTAGGTATTCACTTCAGAAACACTTGTTGTTATATTCCATGGAATGCTCTTAACATCCCGATAGCAATGAATATATTAAATGCTTTGACAATAAATACATAAAAAAATGTCATCTGTGGAAGCCGTGGCGCTGTAAAAAGCACGACCAATCATCTGAGCCGGCCTGGGCAAAAATAACTGGATGGCCTACCTGCCTGTCAGCCTTCCATCTGTGCACAAACTTATCTCGTGCCCTATAGGTCATGTGCGCGCATGGGCACGGGAAGGGGGGTGCTGAGGGCGCTGCAGCACCCCCTAGCGGCAGGCAGGGGGTGCGGAGCTCCCCTGTCTGAATTATTATTTGACGGTTATTGCTGCTCCCGCTGTGCATAATCTGTGTAATATGTAGCCAATAAATTCCACATTGTTGGTAAAATAATATTTTGGCCTGCCCCGAATGTTTTTTCTGTAGCACCGGACAATTCTACCTCAATAATATAATACATTAACCGTGCTTTACGTGAACCTCAACATGACACTAGAGAGGACGACAGGACTGTAATTTCCCGTGTTCAGTGAATACAACAGAGGCAAGACACCAGACCAATCAGAGAGTTGCATGGAAATAAGTGTGCTTGTGTCATTCAAGCTCAGTTCTGTGTGTGTGTGTGTGTGTGTGTGTGTGTGTGTGTGTGTGTGTGTGTGTGTGTGTGTGTGTGTGTGTGCGGAAATAGCGCATTTAGTGTGTGTGTGTGTGTGTGTGTGTGTGTGTGTGTGTGTGTGTGTGTGTGTGTGTGTGAGAGAGGGAGAGAGAGGGACCGGTGCCAGCAGCAGGGACGTGTTGTTAGCATCTGGTTAGCTAGCTGCACTAACGGACACACGGAGCTGTTTGTTCCACAACAAGCTGGAGGAGAGCTCTCCTCTCAGACTGAGAGGCTCAGGTGAGCTAAAGGACTCTTTGAGTGTTTAGATAGTTAACTTTAGTCTAAGTTATCTGAGTGGGTCTCAAACGGTTTGGTCACAAATTATTCAAAAGATTATTTCCACGGCACACCTTCATATGATCACTATAGTTATAAAAAAAATAAGAGCATAAAGGAAAAACAGTTATGAAATACTATATGGCAGTAAAACAAGAATACAGTTTGAAAGGGGAGTGATTTGTAAAATATCCAAAAAGAAAAAGAACATCTGCTTACAGTTGTGTTTCATCTGGGTGTTGAGAGATGTATCCATAGATCTCTTAATGTTGCTCTCAAAGTGCACCAGATTGATGCTTTCAACTTCAATATTTAAAAAAAATCTTCCCGGGGGAGCATCCCCCCGGACCCCCCTAAAGGAGGTGAGGTCCGCTCCCCACTCGTAAAAAATAGCACTTTACCCCTGCCTATCTGCCGTGAGCTGATTATCGAGCCTTCATTGTAACAGTCGCGGGTGTACTGTGTGTTTGCGTGTGCTTTTGTGCGTGCTCTATAGCAGTGGTTCTCAACTGGTGGGTCGCGACCCAAAAGTGGGTCGCGGACCCGTTTCAAGTGGGTCGCAGATGTGTGAGTGAAGACAAAAAAAATTAGAAAAAGGGGGGGGAAAAAGTCAAACTTTTATTTTGAAGGCCCGATTTTCTAACGCTGTGCATGCAGAGTAGGCGTTGGACAGGAAGTACCGGAGACCATGAACGGTTTTGAAAACTTCTGTCACGTAGTGAACATCTTCTCAATAAAACATCTTTGCTGATGTTTTTCCGAGTCTTCTGGCCAATCAGAATCAAGATTGTTGCCGGAAGTCCCCACGGAGAATAACTTTGCGGTAGAACTCTTTTTTATACATCCATGGCTACAACTTCAGATAAAAATTAACACATCATGAAATATGACCCCCAGTTTGATGATTGACAGGTCACAGAACAATGGGGGCTATCTACCCTTACCCACAATTTAAAGTAATTCACACAGACTATCTCCTCTTTGCTCTTCTCTCGGAGTGGAGCAGCAAGCTGCTCAGAACAAAGTGAAAGACAAACAATGGCATAAAATATTATTAATATGTCGGGTAGTGATAGATTTATTTATTTTCTTCTCAGAGAGTACCAGAATGGGTAGTTTATATGTTAGTATTTCAAAAATCTCCTGGGGGAGAATCCCCCAGAGCCCCCTTCTGGGGTTGGGTTTTCGGCATGCGGGCCTTTGTATGTTATACAGTTCAGCTTTGATTCCATCATCTCATTAAACCTTTTTTAAAAGCATACTTTAGTTCTGTGAAGGGATATAAGGGATATATACACTGTACTTCACTTTAATTAATATTGTATGCTGAAAAGAGTATATTTTACTGCACGATTTTTTGTTGAATAGATTTGAGTGGTTCGCGATCTATTGAGTAAGGAAAAAGTGGGTCCCTAGGCCTGACCAGTTGAGAACCACTGCTCTATAGTGCCCGTAATAGTGTTCACTGGAGTCCAGCACCTCAGCACCCCCACTCAAAATACCTTCCCGCGCCTCTGTGTGCACGTTCGTGTGTGTTGGAGGAGGGGCTCTGTATGGAAGTCTGAAGGAAGAGGCAGATTTTTTCTGGTTGTGTACTTTCAAATTCTAGCGCACTCAAGCTTGTTTCTCCAAAATTACTTACCCCACCTTTAAGCCAAATAGCTACAATAGCTTTTTTTTGCTAAGGGGCCCCTTCGTGGCTGCGGGGCCCTAAGCGGACTTATGTCGCTTAATGGGTCGGGCCAGCTCTGCTCGTACCCACTCCTTTTTGCCGGAGGAGCGAGGAGTGATAATGGAGGAGCTATAACCGAGGAACCATCAGACCATCCTTCGACGAAATCCTCAGACACTCGCCCCGCCCCCTTACTGTGTATCACTCACTGATTGGACGATGGAGTGCATGATCTGATGCTTCTTGACATGAGAGCAGAGTGAAGAAAATACATGAAACTCACGGGAGTCACTCCTCAGTTTATACCGTGTTTTGTTTCAATTCATGTTTCATTTAGTTACAAATATGTGATATATCTGAACAACAAAGTGGTCAAAAATCATTTTATTCATTTTTTGGAAACATTTTGAAGATCGCTTTTTTCGTTTTACATTTTCATTTATTGTCATTTCCATTCAGTCAGTCATTAAGTGCTATTAAAATGTTAATGTGCTACATATCCAAACAAACAAACAAAGTGTGCAATCCAATGAATGTTAATCTAACTGGGTTTTGATAGATAACATATCTCTTTTTCTTCTCTCAATTATTTTATTTCTATTGTGCACTCTAATCAATATTAATCAAACTATTGTTCGTTTATACATTTTAAGAATGGCATTTATCTTTTTTGTGAATTAGTTCTTATTTTATTTTATTTATTTGGGTCTACAACAGATGATACAAATGTTTGTGTCAGTAAATGTGTAGGCGGGGGTGTTTGTGAAAATAACGGGGACAGAGCTGGGGCCTGTACTACGAAGCTGCTTCAACCTAACCTGGATATGTTTGAGTTAGCCGGTTGGCCTAATCCAAATCATACGCGCTGTCGCTAAACGGTACTACGACGCGGGTTATCAAGTGGATCGCTCAAGCCAGCCGTGCCCTATCTAGTTAGGTGTGCGTTCACATGAAAGGGGTGGTATCTGGAGCATTCGACCAATCACAAACATGGAGAAGCATACTGACAGCGCAGCGTCTACTTCCTGAATGAAAAGTCAGGAACTATAATATTAGACATATGAAGAAGTTAAACTTTAAACATCCATAACTTAAACACTTTATCCAGGATCAAAGTATACTACGAAGCAGGATTTTCGCTTAGCCGGCTAACTTCAGGGAAAACTCCGGCTTTCCGGTCCTACGAAGTTGGTTCTCTTTTTAGCGGGCTAGATCTCCATGGTAACTTATGCTGTGCGGCTAACCTGGTCTGGAGCAGGTTAGGTTGCAGGCTAAGAGATCAACTCAGTGAAAGCACTGCCTGCTGACCAATCAGAGCTCAGTGTGCGGAGTTTAAAGCGATCAAGTCATATTACAGGAGAAAGGAAATACAGAAAAGCTGCCGTTGCAGGAAAGACGGTCGGCAAAAATCACCGACTGTGTGAACGTGAACATTGATAGATTATCACCTCCATCTTCAGAGCAATCTGACTATTATAACATTAGCGTTAAGAAAGCTTACTTAAATATCTGCCACAACATAAGTCATAACCGGATCAGAGTAACATTAAGTAGGCCTACAGTCTGCGGCATATCACATCATAATGTATCATATATTTCCTTATCTGAGTCAGCTGAGCCGTATCTGGCCGTGCAACACTCACAGTGTCACATACTGTATGCAGAAGTATTATTTTAAGCAAAAGCAACACATTAAGTTGACGAAACACTCGAGTACAATGTAATTAAAGTCAGATCGTGTTTTAGACGGAGCAGTGATATCATAAACCTGTTAATGTAGCATTCAAACACTTGTTCTGTTACCAGCTGTATTCACCTTGCAGGTGCAGCTATGTGGCTTTTATCCTGGATAAAGTGTTTAAGTCATGGATGTTTAAAGTTTAACTTCTTCATATGTCTAATATTATAGTTGACTTTTCATTCATGAAGTATGACGTTGCGCTGTCAGTACACTTCTCCATGTTTGTGATTGGTCGAATGCTCCAAATACCACCCCTTTCATGTGAACGCGCACCTAACTAGATAGGACACGGCTGGCTTGAGCGATCCACTTGATAACCTGCGTCGTAGGACCGTTTAGCGAGAGCGCGTATGTTTTGGATTAGGCCAACCGGCTAACTCAAACATATCCAGGTTAGGTTGAAGCAGCTTCGTAGTACAGGCCTCTGGTCTCCCCAGCCCTTCTCCTTACCTCCTTACTCATTCCCTCACTCTCACTTGTCCTCTAACAGATTGTCTTGTCTATTCTGCCAAGCTCTCCAGCGTTTGATTATCTCTAGCCTAGTTACCTGTCCTGCCCGGTGTTGACCCCTGCCTGGCTGTTATCGGATCTCGAGTTTCCTGCCTGCCCCCTGTTTGGATTTGTTTGCCTGTCTGACGGATCGCCTGGTTCTGAGCCCTGTTCTGAGCCCGGTTCTGCCTGCCCCTTCTGGTTTTGACCTTGCCTGTCCCTGACCTGATTAAACTGAAACCTTCTGAATACTAGTTGTGTCTGTGTCGTGCTATTGGGTTCTGATCTGTACCTGTGAGCGTGACATATCTGGAGTACGTCAGAAAAAAAAAGTTGTGTAAAACAAACATTTATCCCTTAATTATCCCTGAAAGCATTGTGATAATAAACCTGCTATTAGGTTTGAAACCACTGATCAACACGCTGAAATTGCTGGAAATTAGCTTTGACTATGCACCGCTTCACAAGCAGCTCATCATCTCACAGACAAAAATTAATTGGCTTTTTTGACCCAGAAATCAGCATGAAGTCATAGGAAAAAAAAAAGCTTTTGCAACCCAATGTTACTAATGTCTGCATGTCACCCACTCATTACAAAACCAGCCAAAGAAGACAAATTAAGCTGGAGGGAAATAACTCAAATATAGCCCAACAAGTGAACATCGCCCACCACCAATTTTAGGATGTTATGCTTTCAGTTCTTTTATGTCTCGAGTTTGGCAAAAAAAGAATTTGTCTGTTCACTTTTTGAAATGATTTACATTATGTCTGCAGCATGAAGAGAGTGGACTACACTGTGTGGGCATTATTTGTATTCAAAATCAGAATACGTGACTCCACCACGACTCCTTAACACCGTAGTACGTGGTGGAGTCACGGAATCTGCTACATTTACGTGTCGGCACCACGGAAACAACCCCAATGTAAAGTGAATGAGGCTCCTTTGTCGTGGTGGACACACACATTTCTACAACGTCCCGCTGTGAGCTTTTTATTCTATAAAACGTTTTTTAAATCTACTTTATAGCTTGTAGTAACTCACGGGAGGCTTCTTTTATTTTATTTGTATTCATAATAATTTGTATTTTTCGTCAGAATGTATTAGTGCATTAGTTACGCATCTTTGTTCTCAAAAAACAGTGCATTGTGTGAAATACAACTGTGATTTTTATGAAATAAGTTCGTTTTTAACCTGTCTCAGGCTCGAAAATAACATTCCCAGGACAAATGACCATATCTTCCCTTCTAAAAGGGTTAAATTAATAATCTTTGTTCTCAAAGTAATGATAAACCTGTGAGTTGGATGTCGAAAAGTCAGAATCAATATAGATGTTTTTTATTTTAAAGAAAATTCAGATTGAACATAGTAAAAAACTAAATTATAGTGTCCGTCCAAAAATTCTTTTTTACTTATAGTGAAAACTAACCTTGGATGATGCGTTAGTATTGATGTAATGTAAAGGGACAGTTAGTCATTTTTATGCAACCGTTAAATAATTGCTCAAATATAAGTGCTGCTGTCTTATGTTGTATTACAACTTTGTTGTTGATCTCAACCTCTGAAAAAATATAGACTGCCATGGCCACGGAAACCCCTGCCATCCCTCCGGAAAAGAAAAGAAAAAGCAGGAAGAGACCTCTTTCTAATCCAGTGGTCACACGCAGACGTGAGAGACAACGGGAAATACAACGCCCCGCATCAGGTTACTTCTTTACTATATCATGATTTCTAAGTCTAAGAATAAAGATAATTCATAACAAAGTTATTTTGGTGTACACAGTATGAAATTATGTAATTTAAAGATACCTCTTGACAAATCTGTTGCAATGTTTAAAACATTTTCAAATTAAATCATAATATTTTAAGAGCCTGTGATGATAATCCTTGCTTGTGTTGTATTTTTTAAAATCGATTTGGATAAAAGTATGCCAAATGTAAATTGTCATTGTGATGCTGTGGTAATATGTTCTTAGTTTCATTACCTGCAGTCCTTACAGAGCATTTTCATATTACAATGAATTGGTGTAATTTTAGATTGATTGAAGGGTTAAGCAAAAATGACTGTCTCTGCAGCTTCACAAGCCAGAAGAGACGATCCTGTGCATGAGGAAGGCCTTCAGCTAGAACATCAAGAGTTTGGTAGTCTTGGTGAGTATATTGATTATAACAGCAGTTGACTGGCACTACAGTTTTTCCCAATGTTTCCATTTTTATACTCATCTAGTTAATCATAAAATATTGTGTATTGACTGTTTCATGACAAGTGAATGCATATTTGGTATAAGTATCACTTGCTAATATTGCTTTGGATGCACATAATGATTCATAGCATGTTGCTATTATTAGTCTGCATATATTTTTCCAACCTTAATATCCATCATACCAGTTTTAGGGTGGCGGCGTAACAGCTGTTTTATTTTTTAGAAACTCATCTCCAAGAGTTAAGGGACACCCTAAGTGTAGTCCAGGTTCGGGGGGAAACAGACAGAACGGTTTCTGCCTGGGCACAAAGGCAGCTTCTCACAGATGTGAGAATGGAAACTGCTAGGCCAATGCTTTTTAATGCAAAACTCTCAGCTGAGAGAATAGCCATTCAGAAGTGCCACAGATGCTGTGCAGAAGAAGCGGCTATTAGGTGCCTGGACTGTGTTCCACTGGACATGGAGTTCCTCTGTGCAACCTGTGACATGGAGGCCCACAAGAGGAATATCTTCCATGACAGAGAGGCTGTGTTCAATGGATTTCTGGAGCCCATTCCCCCTACAACTGCTGTGGTGGTGGTGGATGAAAATGGCCAGCCTCAGTTTTGTGAACAAAGTATGTAAAGATTAACATTACATTACAATGTCCCATTATCGTGTAGTTCCCAAAATTAAGTGTGAATGGGAAGTGTACATAGCTGATTGAAAAAAGTATGATTGGTTTGACTAGGGCTGCAAGATATGTGGAAATTATGCAACATTTTATTGAATATCTTCATAATCTGGAGAATTAAGGAAAAACTGTAAATCCACCCTTCCTAACTTATTTTCTATATTGCAGTATGTCAACTGCCTGTTCCTACTCCAAGGTCAATCTGTGAATGCTCTGATGACGTCACAGTTACTCCTTGGAAGCATATTTCTGTGGTCACCATCAACGGTATGTTGTTCTGAAAGCCCTTCTTTTTGTACAAGTAGTATTGTACGGCAGAGTTTTACCACTTTGTGCAACGCAAAGATCAAGTCAAAAGGGTATGTATAGGTATTAGTGAAAATGATAAAGAACACACCGCTAATACAAATAGTCCTTGGGGTTGTCTTTGAGTAGCCATAACAGACATTAAAACAAATCATAGTAATGTAGTGCTTTGTGATTTTTATTATTGACTTGTATGTTAACTTATCATGGACAGGACTGAGGAGCCGCCAATCTATGAGGGCTTGTTCCTGGCCAAGGACGAGGAAGTCGCAACATTTGTTGACCTTGTCAGAGGCAACATGAAAAGTGTACGGTTTTTTTCTTATTATGATAGTTGCAGTTACACCTGTGGTGTTCTTTTTTATATATGTCAAAACTTGTGTGTAATAAACTGACTTTATAGGGAAATGACAGTGCCGTCTGTGGTACTGCCAAATTCACCGCTGGCAGAGAGATGTCAAAAAAGTCTGGTGCCCAGATAGACGAGGAGGGCATTCAAGTGGCAGTTTGCAAGTATGTATTTGTAAGTGTGTCTGTGTGTGTGTATGTGTTTGGTTCTTGAGTCTGGTCTCATTATTTCAGTTTTAATAGCAATCCAAGTCTAAGTCTTTGTAAGAATTGGAAGCATTAAACACTTTTGATTGTGGAGCGGAATTGATCCATCACTTGTAGCATCCAAGTGATATTTGTTGTTATAGCCACCTAGATGACAGAGATGAGTGCTTAAGCCAGGCCTTGCTGTGTCAGCTTATTATTAACAACTAGATTTTCTTCTGATTAATCAGACATGGGTTTCTCTTACGAGGACTGAACCACTTCCGTGGAGAAATATACGCGTACCCAATGTTTCTCCAGAAAGAGATGTCCAAGAAGGCAAATGTTGACTTCTTCTGTATGGATGTAACATGCAGGTAATCCTCACTGTCATATTGTACATCCACAACAATGTTTAAAATGGCCTATGGCTCAGCAGTCATTTTAGATGATATTGATATTGTTGTCATGTCAATTAAAAGTTTATCTTTGTAAAACTCAATCACAAAATGCTGCTCCTGCTTCTTAGGTACTGGCCATGCCTTAACAAAATAGCCGAGGGATTACCAGAGCTTCTGCCGTTGACAGAAATGAGGCCATTTCTTAGCGTGATGCATGCTAAAGCCCATACAGCAACATGCGAGGTACATAACATCTTTAATGCAAAGGACCTTTAAATGTTGTGCATGGCATGCCTTATTGGATATCAAAAACTTCTAAAGAAATGCTACATAACACTACTTGCGCTGTGTTGCAGGTGAGATGGGGTGGCAGAAGTCAGGACGGAGCAGGAAACACAGTGGGAGAGGAAGTAGAGCAGGTATGTTATTAATGGCATTATTGTAACTGTATGGATACAAGAGGTCTTAAATAAGAAGTTACAGGTCTGTGAGAGCCAGAAATCTTGTTTGTTTGTAGGTGACCAAATACTTATTTTACCGAGGAATTTACCAATTAATTCATTAAAAATCCTACAATGTGATTTCCTGGGTTCTTTCCCCCCATTCTGTCTCTCATAGTTGAAGTGTACCTAGGATGAAAATTACAGGCCTCTCATCTTTTTAAGTGGGAGAACTTGCACAATTGGTGGCTGACTAAATACTTTTTTGCCCCACTGTATGCATTTCCCTGCCTGTGACCTCTGCTGGCTGCGAGCGCAGCTTCTCCTGTCTCCATCGCATCAAGAATTATCTAAGAAACAGCAGTGGTGATGCACGGAACAGCAACCTGGGCCTGCTGGCTATCAATAAGCAGAGGAGTAAGGCACTGGATCTCCAGTGTGTCATTGACATTTTCGCTTCCAACCACAACAACCGGCGGATAGTGCTGCTTTGAGAACGTCAATGGTGAGTTTTGAATATATTTTTTTAATAATGCGTCATTTGAAAAAGTGTTTTGTATGACAATAGAGACACAGGCCACCGGTTGTGTGCTGTGTCCGTCTCTCTCTGTTTACCTGTGTGTCTCTCTCTCCCTCTCTCTGTCTCTCTCCTCTCCGTGTCAATTCTATATGCCAATTTTTCTTGTTGCTGCCGCTGCGTAGCATGTTGTAACTACGTGGAATTAGCAGAATAGGCTATTGTGTTTAACTAACACCTGTTGCTCTCGATGTAATTTAGCTGATAAAAGGAGACAGGGAAATAATATAAACCTCACGCGTGGCGTTTCACTGTCAAGGGGGGCGATATAGCGTGTATGTAATTACTGAGCCCCACCACTGTATGGGTTATCTACGGTGGCCGGCAGGTGCAAACGCCGAACAACGGCACAAAACGCAATACATAAGCAGGAAACACCTGCAAATAATGAAATTAAAAACAAACAAACCCTGAAAACAAATACAACAGAAAAACACGGCATTTACAGAAATGATGCAAACTAAATACAACACACAAACCCCGAAAACAAACGCAACAAAAAAACGCTGCAAATACCAAAACGATATGCAAAGTCAAAAGCACATACAAATCCCAAAACACATACAAAAATAAAAACATTCCGGAAGTGCTCCAGGCCTATGGGGCGCGCTACGTGGAACAGATTGATGTCTGACCAGACATAGAGAGAACGAACAAGAGTGATGGAAATCAGGAGGAAAGAAAGTTAATTTAAGTGGAGAAAGATATAAAGACTCGGAGGTAAGTTTTGTTTTGTTTTTATACATAGAACGTCATATTTATATAGCTAGCGTTAGCGTGCCTAACTACTACACCAACTGAGGAGAGGAGAGCTTCACGTGAAGAGAAGATAAAGTGAGGGAAGAACATTGTTAAAAGAGATGACAAATCAAGTGCAGGCAAATAACACGGGCCATAGAGAGTACCGCGGAAAAAATAAAGTCTGGGAAAGTCACATCGCCATGGAGCACAAACAGTTGCTGACGTGATGTTTTCTTCGCATTCTCAGGCATTCCATAAGGAGAGTCAGGAACTCACGCTTGGGACCACCAGTGTCCCCTCCATCCTCAGTTTGTCCCTCATCATCAGTGAACTTAACTCACGTCTCATGAGAGGGATCGAACGAGGCACCTTTGAAGCCACGGATTGCTCCATCCCACACATTAGGCACATTCACACCGCAGTACTTTTCCCACAAAGGTTCATGAGAACTTAGTTCTCATGAACTAAGTACAGATCGCGTTCACACCGGAATAAGTCCCTGGGGGAGGATTAGTCAAATGAAGCCGCTGACGTCACTTCTTCTTCTTCTGCTTTGGGTTTACTGGCAGGCCGCAAACCACTTCACGGCGTATACTGCCACCCAAAGTCCCCGGCCGGAAGTCCCCGGTGTTGGGGACTGGCTCAGTAGAAGCTGCTGGGACTCCCAGCAGCTTCTACTAAAGCCTTCCGAGTAAATCGCCAGAATGCCGACACCTCCTCATCTCCACCGCTCCCATGTTTTATTTTGTGTTGCCATAAGTTAGTCTCTCTGCGTTTCTGCGCTGGGCTAATGCTAATGCTAATGCGAGGATAATAAAATGGCGGCTTCACAAAACGTTTTGGGAATTTTACGGGGCGTGGTTTGCAATCCGCCCAGCCAATCAGAAATATAGCTCTTTTCTCACAAAAGAGCCGCTCGAAAGTCCCTGCTCTCTAGCAGGGACTTTCGAGGGGGTAAAAAGGTTCTCATGAACTAATTTTAGTACCGGCTCTTTTTGGTGTGAACGCGATAAAAGAGTTCACATGAACTAAGTTCGCATGAACCTTTGTGGGAAAAGTACCGCAGTGTGAATGCACCTCTTGGCTCTATTAATATTGAACTTATACTGCAAGATGTATTTGTTATTTTTGCAGAGAGTTTTGCAACAATGTGTGCCGCAGTCAGGTATTCTGTGCTGGGAAAGACAAAGTGATGTATTGTAATATTAAATGATGAAGCTAGTAATAAGATTTACAGTATAGAATAGAAAAATTAAGTGGTAATAGAAACAATTAATGCAACTGCAACTGTCAACATCGTTTACCTATAGAAGTGGTTCTGACCCGGGGCAGATTGGACCTCTTCCATGAATGGGGATGGTGCTCCATCCTATTTTTACCCAGGAAATAAGTGCAGTTGATCTAATGACAGTGTCATTAGCACACAAAGGTATTTATTGATTTCATGTTCACAAATTCAAACCTACATGGTATAATTACATTTTTAATTAGTCTTACCCAATCAGACGCTGGTTGTGGGTGCCTGAGAGGTCTGATAACTTTGGTAAACAAAAACTATATTCAAACTATTGTACTGTTAAAACATTCTGCTTCTTGTGGCACAAAATAATATGTTGACAATGTTTTATTTTACCCTGGCAAACGGTTGTCCATTCTTGGAGTGCTCACTTTGTGAACATTTATGTTATGACTGGAGCATACAAAAACTGATAGGACCCAAATGCACGACTCCAGACAAAAGATGATTCAAAAAAAGGTTTTTACTGTGGTGATAAGCAAGGTAATCCATTCACAAGGTTCAAAACGATCTGGCACTGAGCACAGGAAATACACAGAATATATACCCAAACAAGGAACTCTACAGGTGCAAACAATAAGGGCGGGGCACGTAATCAGATCAGTGAGCATAGTGACAAGGTCGGAGTCGAACTACCTGAAAAGAGAAAGGAAATCCATCCATCCATCTTCTTCCGCTTATCCGTGGTCGGGTCGCGGGGGTAGCATTCCATAGTACCTTAGAGTAAACTTTCCCGGGGAGGCTGAGTAGTGTGATGCCTCTGTAATTGGCACACACCCTCTGATCCCCCTTTTTAAAAAGGGGAACCACCACGTCGGTCTGCCACTCCTTCGGTACTGTTTCCGACTTCCACGCAATGTTGATGAGACGTGTCAACCATGACAGTCCCTCAACACCCAGAGCCTTCAGCATTTCTGGGCGGATCTCATCCACCCCCGGGGCTTTGCCACTGTGGAGTTGTTTAACAACCTCAGTGACCTCCCCCCGGGAGATTGGTGTTGATCCCCCATCATACTCCAGCTCTGCCTCTAACATAGAGGGCGGAGTTGTCGGGTTCAGGAGTTCCTCAAAGTGTTCCTTCCAACGCCCTAACACTCCATCAGTTGAGGTCAACAACGTCCCATCCTTACTGTACACAGCTTGGATGGTTCCGTGCTTCCCCCTCCTGAGGTGCCGGACAGTTTTCCAGAACAACTTTGGTGCCGCCCGAAAGTCCTTCTCCATGACTTCTCCGAACTTCTCCCACACCCGCTGCTTTGCCTCGGCCACGGATGAGGCTGCTGCCCTTCGGGCCTCTCGGTACCTTGCAACTGCCTCGGGAGTCCCCCGGGATAACAAATCCCTGAAGGCCTCCTTCTTCAGTCGGATGGCTTCCCTGACCACCGGTGTCCACCAGGAGGTTCGAGGGTTACCGCCCCTTGAGGCACCTAGGACCTTGAGACCACAGCTCCCCGCCGCGGCTTCGGCAATAGAGGCTTTGAACACCGACCACTCTGGTTCAATGTTCCCAACCTCCACAGGAATGCCTGAAAAGCTCCGCCGGAGGTGTGAGTTGAAGGCCTCCTGAACTTGGGCCTCCTCCAGACGTTCCCAGTTCACCCGAACTACACGTTTGGGCTTACCAGGTCTATCCAGAGGCTTCCCCCGCCACTCGACTCAACTCACCACCAGATGGTGATCAGTTGACAACTCCGCCCCTCTCTTTACCCGAGTGTCCAAAACATACGGCCTCAGGTCTGATGATACGATAACAAAATCGATCATGGACCTTCTGCCTAGGGTGCTCTGGTACCACGTACACTTATGAGCATCCTTATGTTCGAACATGGTGTTTGTTATGGCAAATCCATGACTAGCACAGAAGTCCAGTAACAAACCACCACTCGGTTCAGATCAGGGGGGCCGTTCCTCCCAATCACGCCCCTCCAATTGTCTCCATCATTGCCCACATGTGCGTCGAAGTCTCCCAGCAAGACTAAAGAGTCCCCTTCAGGTCTCCAAGAAGGCCGTATACTCTGAACTGCTGTTGGGTGCATAAGCACACACAACAGTCAGAGTTTTCCCCCCCATAACCCGCAGGCGTAGGGAGGCGACCCTCTCGTCCACTGGGGTAAACTCCAACAACGAAGCACCCAACCGGGGACTTATGAGTATCCCCACACCCGCCCGGCGCCTCACACCTTGAGCAACTCTTGAGAAGAATAGAGTCCAACCCCTATACAGAAGTAAGGTTCCAGAGCTGACGCTGTGCGTAGAGGCGAGCCCAACCAGATCCAACTGGTAACGCTCCACGTCCCCAAAGCCAGCTTCTGTCACCCGGGTCTGGTCCGTCGAGACCCTCTGCTTTCACTGCCACCCTTCAGGCAGCGCACCCGACCCCATCGCTGTTTCCCGTAGGTGGTGGGCCCGCGGGACGGAGAAGCGGAGGTGTTGCCCACGTTGCCTTTTCGGGCTGGGCCCGGCCAGGCTCCGTGGCAAGCCCGGCCACCAGACGCTTGCCGACGAGTCCTCCTTCTGGGCCTGGCTCCAGAAAGGGACCCCGGGCTTCCTCCGGGCCGGGTATCCTCACTTCTTCTTGTTTTTTTCATGAGGTCTTTTGAACCAATCTTAGTCTGGCCCCTTGCCTGAGACCAATTTGCCATGGGAGACCCTACCAGGAACACAAGGTTCCAGACAACACAGCCCCCAGGTTCATCAGGGCACACAAACCTCTCTACCACGGTAAGGTGCTGGTTCTTCAGAGAGGAAATGACAAAGTAAAACAGGAAATGGCACACAACAAAAAGGGTTAGCAGACGCGGACTTGAGAATATAAACAGAGAAATAATATTAACAGAGACTGCCGAGACTCAACAATTTGGAATGTCTCACACCTGAATACACACCAATGAGTGACTGAAATAAAATAAATTCACTTTAATTAAGAATAAATGCCACAATAAATCCAAACCGACCAAGGTACATTATATTGTTGACCGTCCTTTAACTCTCACATTAGGATTTACATTGGGGCACAATAAACCAACACCTCTCTGCACATATACTATATCTATATGATGTCAAGAGTTACATTCAGGTGCACAATGCTGTCTCTTGACTTGCAAGCTCTTTTACCAAACAAGCTAACGCTAGCTGCGTAAATATGACGCTCTTTGTATCAAAACAAAACTTACCTTCTTATATATCGACTTTTTCTACTTCGATCAACTTTGTTTCCTCCGGCTTCAATTTGCAGCACTCTCGTTCGTTCTCTCTATGTCTGGTCAGACATCAATCTGTTCCACGTAGCGCGCCCCCTAGAGGCCTGGAGCACTGTGTGTTTTGGGGTTTGTATGTGTTTTTTACTTTGCAGCATTTTTCTGGTGCGTTTGTTTTCGGGGTTTGTGTGTTGTATTTAGTTTGCATCATTTCTGTAAATACAGCATTTTTTGGTTGTATTTGTTTTCAGGATTTGTTTGTTTTTTATTTCATTATTTGCAGCTGTTTCCTGCTTATGTATACGTTTTTGGCCGTTGTTCCGCGTTTGCATCTGCCGGCCACCCAGTGGCGAGCCGTGACTTTTATACCTAGGCCCTCTGACCCCCACCCCTTCCCTCGAGTTATTACGTCACAGTGTATACTTCAGCGGAATATCAAAACAATGGCCCGGGGTGCAAAACGCATCAATGAAAGCGACCCTCTACCACATTACTCTCTCGTTCAGTTACTATAGCTGGGCCCTCTGTGAATTCATAGCTGGACCGCCTGGACATCCAACAGCTCCTCTCTTCACAGTAACTCACAGAGAGGAGCTTCTTTCATTTAACCCTTCACATTCCAACAGAAACTGAATAGGCAGATTCGAAGGATTTATTTCTTTGGAAATGTTATTTTAAATACAATTAAATCAAGTTATTTTTGGTAAAACTAATGAAAAATATAACAAAAAAAATATATTAAAAAAAAAATTCTTTTTTTTAATGTTTTTATTTTGTAGAATATCTTAGGCCCTCACAGAGGGCCTAAAGGGCCCTGACAGCTCGCCCGTGCGGCCACCGTAGTTAGCCCTACTATAGATTACCCAACAAAAATACTATGGCGCCGCCACTGCCTAGGACCCTAGTTTTTCGTGACACTGCCACCTAGCGAATTGGAGACATGAATATGAACGACAACGCGTGTGAGTAATGTGAAGTGCTTTTAAAGTTGTATTTGTTTAACATTAATAACAATTCCGGTGTCTGGAAATGAAGTGTGATTAGCTAACGTTAACTATGATAGTCTTAAGGCAATACAAACAATCACCTGTTAGCTTATGATAGCTTCTTACTGTATTAAAAGGCACTAAATACATTTATTCGTTAGCTATAGCTTTCGGCAAAATAAACTGTTAGCATATTTGATTATTTGTTTAATGAAACTGTAGCGTGATTTTGGCAAGCCCAACTAGGTGTCCTACATTAATTGTTGATTTAATCCCTAATTACAGTAAGAGTGTGAGTAATGTGAATCGTGTTGTTTGTTTAAAGTTAACAACTATTCTGGTGTATTTAATTGGATAGCAATACAAGCAACACGTGCTAAATGTGAGTCTTACAGGGAAACAGTCATCTGTTAGCCTATGATGAGTCGGTGCAAAACCAACTGTTAGCCTTTTTGTTTATTTGTTTAAACCGGGTGCTTTCAATGCAACCATCTTTTTAGGACGTTGGCACAGGCTACCGGGGAAGTGGACGGCGAGGAATCTTGGAGGGTTTTTACTCCGAAGAGGGCTTCCCGGGGTACTGCAGCTGGAGCTGTATTCTGGTGACTGAGGGAACAACAGACCCCACCTCACCCCAGTGAAGAATCCTCTCCACTTTCAGAGGAAGGGTCAGAGGAACGCAAAGACTGGACTCCAGAGGTCATTCCGTGTCCGTGTTAAGGAAATTGTGCCTGTCTTCTAAATAAATACAAATGGATTCTGCACTGAAATGCCTCTCGGTCAAACTGCATGTTTATCTTTGGCAGCCAGGTGCATAAACACACTAACAGTTGTTTTTGTTTTTGAGTAATCAAGCACCTCTTCAAAGACACATTTGATTTGGTTTATTTCAAACTTATAATACAATACAAAAAAAATGATAATAATGAAATGAAACAAGAGAATTATGATACTGAAGAAACGTAAGCAGTATCAAATTGATAAACTAAATATTATTGACTTACAAATTATATATAAACAAATGATCTACCTAATTCATCCGAAAAGGTGTGGGACGGAGTTTACACATTTAACCTGTTAAGCCCTGAGCCTGTTGTACAGGTCTCAGGCTCGAAAATGACATTCCCAGAACAAATGACCATATCTTCCCTTCTGAAAGGGTTAAATTAATAATCTTTTTTCTCAATGTAATGATAAACCTGTGAGTTGGATGTAGAAAAGTCAGAATCAATATAGATGTTTTTTATTTTAAAGAAAATTCAGATTGAACATAGTAAAAAAAATGTAAATTATAGTATCCGTCCAAAAATTATTTTTTACTTATAGTGAAAACTAACCTTGGAGCTTTAGGAATCCAAAGTACAACATACAATAAGCACCCTGTATCAAGATTGATGCAAAATAAGTGACATTTGACCTTTTTAGAGAGGTTTAGCACAAAAAAGACACTTCTGGGATCATTTGGGTGGATTTTCCATATCTCTGGCCCCCCTTGGTCGATTGACATCTCTTTCTAATGGAATCGAGGGAAAGTTCCCCATACACACACAGCTTACCAAATAAGGAGTGAGAGAGACATAGAAAAACCGGAAGCTGCGGTAACCTCTGGTGGCTACCATTAGCAGCAAATTTGTCTTCTCCGGTTTTTGCATAAAAATTGAATTATGGATTATCAATAATTTGTTGAAAATGACAGACACATTGCCATAACCTATGGATTACCCTTCAGCCGCGTTTTTTCTCGTTTTAATGCAATTGAACACGACTTTTGATCAGAATAACAGCTAAGGTGAGCATATCTCCGTGTTTTGCTACCTAAAGCTACTCGTGTGTTGTCTGTATTTGCTTCCCTGTCACGATTTCTGATCGCTCATTGATGATCCTTATATTTCTATAATCTGTGGACTCTCAGGATGTTATCTAAGCTTGTTTGTGCAGATTAGTGTTAATTTCGTCAGCTATTGTGTTGTCTCTGTGTTGTCTCTGTGTCCACTTAACATCAATTCAAACACCATGACACAATTCCATCAGATTAATGATAAAAACCTAGAGGACATTATTCAACTTCTGAAATCTTCCTCCTGCTGCCTTGATATTATTCCAACGGGATTTTTTAAAGATGTTTTGCCTTGCATGGCCTCAGATCTACTTCATATAGTAAACAAATCACTTCACTCAGGTATTTTTCCACAGGCCCTGAAAACTGCAGTCATTAAACCGCTCTTAAAAAAGAATAATCTAGATGCTTCAGTAATGAACAATTACAGGCCCATATCAAACCTGCCATTTCTAGGTAAAATCATTGAAAAAGTTGTTTTTCAACAGCTGAGTAATTTTTTGCATTTAAATGACTGTTTCGATGTGTTCCAGTCAGGCTTTCGTCCAAACCACAGCACTGAGACTGCTCTTGTAAAGGTCTTTAATGACATCCACTTAAACACAGACAGTGGCAGAACTTCAGTGTTAGTATTATTAGATCTCAGTGCTGCGTTTGACACTGTTGACCACAGCATATTACTAGACCGACTGGAAAACTGGGTGGGACTTTCGGAAACCGTCCTAAATTGGTTTGAATCCTACTTAAAGGACAGAAACAACTTTGTTTCTATAGGTAAATACACATCTGAGTTGACAAATATGACATGTGGGGTTCCTCAAGGCTCCATCTTGGGGCCTCTTCTCTTTAACATATACATGCTACCACTGGCTCAGATAATGAAAAACAACAAAATAAGTTACCATAGCTATGCAGATGACACACACATTTACGTAACAGTTGCAACAGGAGACTATGCTCCAATTCAAACACTGAGTAAGTGCATTGAACAAATCAATGACTGGATGTGTCAGAACTTTCTCCAATTAAACAAAGATAAAACTGAGGTAATGGTTTTTGGAGCCAAGGCAGAACGTATAAAAGTTAGCGCTGAGCTTCAGTCTGAAATGTTCAAAACAACAGATAAAGCCAAAATCTAGGTGTCGTCATGGACTCTGACCTGAGTTTCAACAGCCACATTAAAACAGTTACTAAATCAGCCTACTATCACCTAAAGAACATATCTAGGATTAAAAGACTAATGTCGCAGCAGGATTTGGAAAAACTTGTCCATGCTTTTATCTTCAGTAGACTCGACTACTGCAATGGTGTCTTCTGTTATCCGTGTAATAATTCTCGCGTCCAGGAGAGAAGCTTAAAAAGTAGACTAAATGGAGTCTCTGAGATGGTTTCAAATTGGTACTTTAAGGCGAGACACGGCAGGCAAAAACATCGTTTTTCAAGTACTGGTCAATTTTGAGATTTTGTGCTATTTTGATTCCATAACATGTTTTCTTTCAGGCTTTTGGAAGGAAAACGTACAAAATACACATTTAAGTGTTTATTTTACTATAGTTTGTCTATTTGCGTCTGTAGATTTCTCCTAAATTCCCCAAAAGTTAGCATTCTAACGTAACATAAAGTACCGCGACCGCTGTGTGCACCATGTCAACAGAGATATCGTTGGAAAGCTCCGTCTCTCCTGCACAATCTCATCGGATCCAAATATGGTCATTTCCTTTGTATCAGCAACCAATCGTGAAAGCACAAAGGGGTCTTAAACCAAGAAACGAAATCTCATTGGCTGGTGTCAATTTCTGACAACGTGATTCGTTCAGATGCGTCACGTGGTGTGCTAAAACACTTCCTGTTTAGCTTTCCGCTAGAAATTGAAATCTCAAAATCGCAAAAGAACGGCGAAAAAAACGTTCACAGAGAAGACGACAACAATTGTCACTTGCACGAAGCAAGGTTATACAAAAAACAAATGACCCCGAACATGAAACACCTTCACGGAGTGCGTCGATGCGCAAGCTGTCATCCAGAGAACAGGAGGGTTTAGCTAGCGCCTCACTGCAATCTTTAAAGGTCGTTTTCTCAAAATGAGTTTTTTCTCCTACTCTGAGTTCGAAATTTCAACTTCAGAAGCAGGTAGAGACACCAAACCTTCCAGTTATATTCCTATCAATATTATGAAGGCTTTTACAGTAGGGTTTGTTCATATATAATTCATAGCCTGAATTATACAACATTGTATACCTAAAAACATGGCGAAAATGGATATTTTAGGGCTGTTGACAGTATTTTCTGATTTATGGAGTGATAAAAAGAGATATCCAATATCCCTTCTGTAAAAGCCTTAGATACTAATATGACTACAAAATGAAACAAGAATTTGGAACCTGGCTTTATCCAAAGTTCAGATTTCGATTCCTGAAATGTGTTAAAATATGTGCATATTTAATGAGATAATGGCTAATTTGCATATTTAAACATGCTATTTCAGAAAACTTGTAATACAAAAGACAATTGCCTTATTGTAAGACATTAACTGGAGAAATTTCTAGCTGATACCTTTAAGTTAAAAAAATTACCCTATTCACCTGGGGTGTCTCGCCTTAATTCAAATAAAGGCGCGGTAATGTTACAAACAGAATATTGTTCGACAGAAAAACAGCTGTGTTTCTGGCCCCGCCAGGTGAAGAAAGAGGCCGAACGCCTTAGGTCTCGCTGTATTTATATCCTCTGCTGGCTCCTCCCTGCAGGCCGGCTCTCCAACGTTTTAATGTCCGTTGTTACGCATATCAGAGGATACAGACATTGTACATTCAATATATCTAAACACGCCTTTTCTCTTCCTTAACTCTTTCATAACTTTATATGTAATACATGTTAACGGCGTCAATAGCCACTTTAGTGATAATAATGGACGGTAGTCCCGGATGTTGTCATGAAGGATTTTCAGAATAAAAGCTTGGTATTGAGAACTTCCGGTTTTTTCCAGAATAAAATAGCATTTAAACTGACGGTATGTTTAAGCTACATTATGCTATTAAACATTGATTTTAATTTCTAACACTTCACAGGTCTCACTAAAAAATCTATTCGGAAGCTGCAGCTGATTCAGAACGCTGCTGCTCGAGTCCTCACTAACACTAAGAAAGTGGATCACATCACTCCTGTTCTGAAGTCTTTACACTGGCTTCCTGTGTGTCAAAGAATAGATTTCAAAATACTGCTGCTGGTTTATAAAGCTTTGAATGGTTTAGGCCCAAAATACATCTCTGACCTCCTGCTAAATTATGAACCATCCAGATCTCTCAGGTCTTCAGGGACTGGTCAGCTTTCTGTCCCCAGAGTCAGAACTAAACATGGTAAAGCAGCATTCAGTTATTATGCTCCAAATATCTGGAACAAACTCCCAGAAACCTGCAGGTCCGCTGCAACTCTGACTACTTTTAAATCCAGGCTGAAGACTTTTCTTTTTGTCGCTGCTTTTAATTGAACTATTCATATCTTAGACTGCACTGTAACTTTTATCCATGTATTTTTTCTTTTAATGTTTATCCATGTATTTCTTCTTTTAATGTTTATTTTATTAGCTTTTCTTTTTAATGACTGATTTTAAATGCCATTTTCTTAATGTCTTTCATTTGTTGTAAAGCATTTTGAATTGCCTTGTGTTGAAAAGTGCTCTATAAATAAACTTGCCTTGCCTTGCTTTGCCTATTGTTTTATTTAGTTTTAGTCTTAGTCCTGTGTTAAATTTCCTTTTTAGTTTTAGTCATATTTAGTCACCTTCATCCTGTTTTTATTTAGTCAAGTTTTAGTCGACTAAAAGTCTGAGCATTTTAATGTTATTTTAGTCAAAGAAAACTAATTATTTTTAGTCTACTTTTTGTCAATGAAAACTGTTGAGTCTTTTTTAGTCATCAGGTTATATAGAACATTTCAGTCAAACTAGTCTAGCCAAAACCAATAATTGGTAATTTTAGTCAAACTTATTTCACAATAAGATTATATCTTGTCCTTATTTGATGAAAAACACAGGTTGAATGATTAAGAAAGCAGCTTTGCAGAGAGTATTATGGTCAGGTTTGTGGTGTTTTACCTGTGTTATGGCCACATTGCTTCCCTTCTGATAAAACTATGCATTCGCTTTTTTTCTCCGCCTCATTGTAGCGAAAATGGGGTAGCTTTAGACTTTTTCGTTGTCAGTTATTTTGACGGACAGGATCGTAACATTTCAGTCATAATCCATTATTATCCGTCGAGTGCACAATTTATCACTCACTCGCGCTGACGGGGGGTATTCCGTTAATGCGAGTGCGACCACTGCTCCCAAGCCCTGTTGTTGCGATTTTCATTTTCTGCTAAATAAGGTTAGTTAGACCATGAGTTAGACCCGAGTCTTCCTGACAGTTCATATTTTGCCGCTGCCCGGTGTAATTCAAATCTACCGCCGCGCGCACCACAGACACACAGCTGCTGCCCAGCCGCAGCACTGGAAATGGAACTGCTGGGAGAAAAACTGACTATCAGAGATGTAACGTTATCTTTGATAATATTTCGTCTCCTCATTTTTCGTCAACGAAAGTAAAGACAGATTTTGGCATAGTTTTTATTTAGTCAACTCCATTTTCGTCTCGTCACTTTTCGTCAACGATATTGCATGATGATTTCGTTACAGTTATTGTTTACTGCCATCGGTGCCGTCTCGTCATCGTCTCGTTTTCGTCATGGAAAAAAAGGTCGTTGACGAACATATTTCGTCATAGTTTTAGTCAACGAAATTAACACTAGTGCAGATCCAATAAGTATATCGATCAGTGTCGCTAGAGTTCTGTGCTAACGGCCTTAAGATTTTTTCGCTCATAGCTAATTCAGAGGCTTCCCGATACATGGATATAAAACATTAATAGTTTATTGAATATTAAGATGCCCTCAGACGCTGTTTCCTGCAGATGACGCGTTTTTCCCCCGGGGGTATCGGGGGTGCCATCGTCATTCCGATGTGGGGAGAGTGGTTTTCACCATCATTATTATCATTATTTAAATGACTAATATTAGCCTACAATAAGGGGACATGATCAAATAGGAATATAATTGTCTTTTAAATAACGTAAACTAAAGGGAACACTCTATTTGACACAGCTGAAGCTCTGGCCTTCATGATGAGAGTAACAAATACGTCACTTCCGGGCAAAAAGTACAGCACTGCCCACTTTTGGGAGTCAATACAAATTCAGAAGTTTTTGCCAATCCAATCAGAAATGTAAGAAAACCGTGGATTTTTGGATCTTCAAAGAGCCCGATTACAATGGACAGACAGGCAAACAATTACATTAAGCCATTAGAAATCGACGATCGGGCTCGATATATATTGTTACATATAGCAGTGGGCTGCTTACGACAAGCTATAAAGTGGATTAAAAAAACTTTTTATAGAATAAAAAGCTCACTGCAGGACGTTGTAGAAATGTGTGTGTCCACCACGACAAAGGAGCCTCATTCACTTTACATTGGGGTTTTTTCCGTGGTGCAGACACGTAAATGTAGCAGATTCCGTGACTCCACCACGTACTTGATTTCATTTCATTTCAAACCTTTATTTATCCAGGTGTATCCCATTGAGATCTCTTTTTCAAGGGAGACCTGCTCAAGTAGGTTCCACATGAAACATAAAAACATAAACAGAACAACAAAAGGACATCATACAGCATCATTACAGGGATTACGATTTACATAACTATCCACATGGACAGGTACCAATGGCTTCCGATAGAGTAGCATCCAACCGAGCTTTAAAAACATTTAGTGGCACCAGATTGCTTAGTTTCCATTTCAATTGCAGACTATTCCAAGACAGCGGAGCTGCGCATCTAAATGCTATCTTCCCTAAGACAGTCCTAGCAGTTGGCACATTTAATAAAACTACAGCATGCGATCTCAGGCAGTAGCCACTTACAATTTGACGTGAAATCAGGGAGCAGATGTAGGATGGAAGTTTCCCTAACATGGCTTTATATATAAAAATGTACCAGTGACTAAGCCTCCGTACAGTTAGTGAAGGTAAATCAGCCCTTGCAGTGATGGGTTAATGCTTTACAGTTTGTCACAAATCTCAGTGCATTGTGATACGCACCATCTAACTTGACCAGGCAATTGGCAGGTGCATTCATATAAATCAAATCACCATAGTCCAGCACAGGTAAAAAGGTCACAGTGACTAGCCTTTTCCTGGCCTCAAGCGAGAAACAGGACTTGTTCCTGTAGAAGAAACCTAGCCTAACCCTCAGTTTTTTAAGCAGGTTATTGACATGACATTTAAAAGTGAGACAATCATCAAGCCAGATACCCAGGTATTTGTAACAGGTAACCACTTCAAGTTTTATTCCTTGCGTAGTTACAATATCGACAACAGGCTCTGGTGTCTTTTTAGCTTTTGAAAAGAGCATTACCTTGGTTTTATCAACATTTAAAAGAAGCTTTAGTTCAGAGAGCTGAGTCTGAATAATGTTAAAAACAGCTTGCAATTCAACAACAGCCTCCTTAATGGAGGGACCTGCACAGTACATCACGGTATCGTCCGCATAAAAATGTAAGGTTGCTCCATCGACATTTTCACCTAAACTATTGATGTAGATGGAGAATAAAAGTGGACCTAAAACAGAACCTTGAAGAACACCATTAGCAATGTTTAACCACTCAGAAGACAGCCCATCAAAATGAACACATTGGGACCTTTCAGAGAGGTAGTTCACAAACCACCCCACTGCATGGCTGGATATGCCAATACTGAGTAGCCTCTGCTTTAAGATGCGATGATCGACGGTATCAAACGCTATGGACAGGTCAATAAATAGAGCTGCACAACTCTGCTTATTATCTAAAAAACTCGCCACATCATTCACCACTTTTATTGTGGCAGTGATGGTGCTATGTTGCTTTCTGAAGCCTGACTGATGTTTAGACAGGATGTCATTTGTACATAAAAACACCTTTACCTGTTCACTCACTAGGCGTTCAAGAACCTTAGCCAGAACTGATAATTTAGAGATGGGCCTATAATTCAATCAATCAATCAATGTTTATTTATAGAGCCCAATATCACAAATGTTACATTTGTCTCAGTGGACTTCACAGTTTGTACAAAATATCAGTATGACAATACGACACCCTCTGTCCTTAGACCCTCACATCGTACAAGGAAACACTTCCGGAGAAAACCCACAGTTTAAAGGGGAAAATGGGAGAAACCTCAGGGAGAGCAACAGAGGAGGGATCTCTCTCCCAGGACGGACAAACGTTCAATAGATGCCGTGTGTAAATTGAAAAGATAATACATTTACAAAGATAATACATTTGCAACATAGGTAGTCCAAATGTCCAATTATTATTATTATTAGTCCAATTATTTAATAAAGTGTCCTCCCCACCTTTTAGTAGTGGCAGGACATACGCTGACTTCCACAATTTTGGAATTGTGTTTGTGCTGAGGGAGAGGTTAAAAAGAGTAGTGAGAGGTGGAGCAATAAAATCTGCAGCTATCTTTAAAAAGAAAGGTTCTACGTTGTCCGGACCAGCCGGTTTCTTAGGATCTAACTTGGTTAAAGCTTCACGAACAACATCAACAGTAAAAGGAGTAAAACTAAAAGGGTTTTCCAAAACACGTTTTCCAGAGTCACAGACTGTGGTGTTCACAGAAGCAGAGTTAGTGACAGAATCAGGTTGATACTCCTGTTCAAATTGCAGGGTATTCAGGACAAAAAAAAACACCTATGCCCCACCTGTTGATCTTCTACGGAAGAGGATTAGGGCCACATTCATTTATTTTTTGGGAGGATTTACATTTTTTCTCAGAATTCTGACTTTAATCTCAGAATTCTGACTTTTTTCTCAGAACAAAAAAATAATAATCATGTGGCCCTAATCCTCTTCCGTAGTCTGGTTAAAAACAAGTCAAAGTTTAGAGAATAAACACAGTGGCAGGACCCCATGGAGGAAGTTTCTCTGCAGACATTAACCATTCAATAAAGGTTTTATATGTTACACTTGCTCATTTCATTCTTATACTAATGCAAATGTTTTTCTGTGACCCCCATGTAACAATGATCTCTAGTAAGAAGATGCTAATGATATTCTCCGCTAATACTGAAGCTATACAGCAAGTAATAGAGACCAAGATTTAGTGATGGTTTTGAGTGTACTGTTTAGCCTGGAGAGCTCATTCAGGATGTGCCTGGGCACCTCTGTGTCTGACCAACAAGGACGCAGCAGTATTTAATCAGATTAACCATGAATTTACTGCAGCGTTTGGAAGGTCTCTACATCCTCAGCCCTCCGAAAAGTCGTAAAACCCAGGCAGGGGAGAGGGCAGGATGGAGATAACCGCACTGGGGCTGCAAAGTGTCTTAAGTGGTAGAAAGAAAACTCCCTTGGCCCATTAATTTTCAAATTAAGCACTGCCTGCCAGCACCCACTTTGTCCTTTGTCATAAAGGGATTGACGTGGAGGTGAATGCCGCCTGTCTTTGTGTGTCCAACGCTTCAGGGGTTGTCTCAATCTGCTCCCTCAGGCGGCTTCTGTCTCTGTGTATCCTGGTGCTCCTGCCAATTAGCATGCCATGCAGGGCTGAATATGCCCAAACCTGCCTCACCGATTTCCGTAATTGCACTGTGGCCTCATTATCTCATCGAGCTAACCAAGTGCTTGTGCAAAAGGCCATGTAGTTGAGTGTTTGTGTATGTGTGCCAGTGTTCATGCTTGTTTTTGCTTATAAAGTACATTAAATTACATCAGCTGGTGAACTCAATGCTACTGCTCTGCAGGGAGTACAGTTCCCGAAAAATACACTGACCTTCCATCCAGTAAAAACAGAGAGTTAGTTTGCAGCTCTGAGTGCAAACTGGCTGGCAGCAGTGTGTTTATGATTCATTCTGGATTCAGAGAGGTGGGCAAATGGCACTGATTGTCTCTTAGCGGTTCATTAGGCAGCAATAAGGTCCAGCATTAGCCCCTAGCCATATGATATTCATGGCTACTGATACCACTTATCCCAGCATCTGCTTCTGCAGCTCATGTCAGAGGCGATCTTTAAACAAGCCAAATCAATAAGCCAAAGATAATCACATAGCGCCAGAATCATTATCTGACAGCAGGCTTAGAGGATACCTGACTGTGCGCTCCTTACACACACATCAGCCAATCCAAGGGTTATTTTGGGCCAATGTTAGGCTTGCTGTATCCACATATAGGTTTAAATCACTTCTGCAGGAAGCCTGGCAAGCCTATATATTCTAGAACATGTCAGGGGAAGATCAGACAGCATGTCATCATTAAAGAAGACCAGCTCCAGAGAAAGAAGGATGGAGGAATGATGAGCGCATAGAATGAGGCAAACCGGATTGTGATTGATAAATACAATCTGCACATCTCCAGCCTGTAAATCACACATAAATACCTTATTAACCCAAGCACATACCAGTTTCATTGTCTATGAAAGAAGTGTTTCAAATAAAAGAATGATTTTGATCTTTTTAAACTTAGTACTAATGTCCTGTTGTGTTAGAGCAATCATGTTCTTTATGATGATGAAATAAATGATGCAATAACAATGTTTAGAACGGTGATATTAAAAAACATATTTGACTCACCTGTAAATCCTTGGTTGGACTATTGTACTGAAAATGGGTGTCCTTAAGAGAGCATATAAAAGCATCTTATCCACTGTTGACATGTAAATAAATCCTAAACATGTTGTTGACAGAAGTGTCAACATAGACTCAACATTGTAGCTCTTTTGTTTTATTTAAAATTTAAATTTAGATCACAAGAGATCCCCTCGACAAAAAGCAACAGGATTTCCTCATTTGATTTCAGAATATTGCAAAAAATAAGCTATGTGGCCAACACAGGATTATCAAATGTAAATGTTTTGTTCAGCAGCATAATCTCCACCATAGGCAAAATAAGCTAAGGTAATGCTACAAACAAACTACAGGCTATACCGCTAAGCTAACGGCGGACTCGTGTCGATGTTCAGGCATCTCATTAAGTCACATATTAGCAACCGCCATTTTTATGACACATAGAAGCTTATTTAAAAATTGCGAGTGGACATTTAACCGTCCAACAACTATTTGAAAGGCTGAAAAGATGTTGTAAAAATAAGAAATACAAAAGCATTCACTCTTAAGTCCACATTTCAAAAGCAGAGCCCTTTCACCTTGTTGACTCTGAAATTAAACTCTGATGGGAGAAAATGTGCTCTTGAAGCAGAGGGAAAAAAGGAAAAGTGAGACAGAGACGTGGAGGGAGAGAACACACTCCATTAAATCAATTAAGTCTGCATGCTGCCTGAGCCTGGGCAGGAAGATGATTACTTAGGGAGAGTGATCAGAGACTAATCTAATGATGATGCCCTTTGCTACCCACCACCAGACTTGATGAAGCAGCACTCCTGCGGGACTGGGCCCTGGTTGTGAACCTGAGGGAAAACACACACAAATACACTAACACATGTGCAAATGCTGTTAAGGAGAGAGTGTGGGACTACAAATAAATGTTAGGTTGCCATTTTGGGTAATACGTCAATATTTCTTTCGTAGCCTAAGACAACATATCTGAAATGTGCCTCGTATTATTCGAAATGTTCGTATTACAGAGGCTTCATTTACAGTAATATTAATAATGAGTTACCAGTAGATGTATTTTCATATCCCCAATCATAATAAACTGAGGAGTAGTTATGTTCTGCTTATCATTAGAAGATAATTAAAACCAATGTTGTTCATTTAACATCCTGTAATGCTCCTTTATGTCAGAAAGGTGGTCGTTTTCATTCCATTGTTAAGTACAGTTTTTAAGAGGAACAGACCATTCTGACTAATATCGTTTTCCACTGGAAGTAGTTCTGTTTTTAAACTGTGCTGGTGCTAGTTTGGTTTGCTGTTGGATAGCAAGTTAAAGTCACTACGGGCCCGTTTGCTTTCTGTGGCCGACAGGTGCATCACGCTACAACGTCTCAAAACACTGCCTTTAGGAGAAATGCACTGCAGTTTCATAAACGATGCAGATATAAAAACACAAATGTGCAAAAATACATGCAAATGTAGAAATATCTTCACCAGCATTTAGAAAACATTCACCAACTTGATGGAACATTCACAGGGTTTATTAAAAGTTCAGTATAAACGAAACACTGCAAATAAAGACATCAGCAAATACAAAATGCTGCAGGAAGCTCAAAACACAACGGAAACGGGGACACTAAAAAGTGATGCACACAGCTGGGACCTGAGCGCTTGTTAATGTTAGGGGCTTATAAAGTTGGCCAATTGTCACTGTTGGCAGTGTAAGTCTGTTTCACAATTGAAACCTAATGAAATTAGCTAGGTTAGCTAACTAGTATAATATTGGAAGATACAATGCGATCAAATTGTTCAAAAGAGCCAATAGAACTTACATTTTATGTACATTTCCAATGACAGTGGCTTTCAGTGATGCACACCGATGTTGCACCTGTTGGCCACTGCACTTTTCCACCAACCTGATTTCGCAACAACACCAGGGTGGATATCACTCACAATACAAATTCCAGACTGCTGCGGAGCTGTGCTAATCAGAATAACCTCTCCAACTTTTTTCTGTTCTCCACAGTGGCGTGGTTAATTGTTTGCCTTTATGATGTAGCATTTAAAATGGAACTAACATTTACTAACGACAGCTGCCGCTAGAAAGTAGAAATCCAGTGTCTGTCACACAAGTAGCATGAGTATTTTTTCAGTTTTTTTTACAATGTTTTGCTACATAGTGCCATAAACAAAGTTTCTCTCGTATCATGAATGATGACTGAACCATCACGAATGGGATGCTGAGTTATTGACCATTACAGCTAGTTGAGTTTTAAAAGGGTCTTAGTAGCATCAGTTCATCCAGAAAGACTGTACCGCAGAGACTTTTCAGACATGCACCCACATAATTGATTTACAACTTGCATGACACACCCACGATCAAATACGGTAAGTTGTATTGTTGGTATTCATTTCTTCAGTAGAATATTAACAAAAATAAGCCATGAATAACCACATTGTAACAAACCCAATAGCATGTTGTTGTTGGATTGATTAGTTGGTTTTTGGTCCTTCATAAATTAGCTGGAACCAACTGCCTCCACCATGCCAGTCTGCCAGCCTGCTGAAGATAACATTAAAGAAACCTCCTTCCAGACGCCCTCGTAGGTGACGCCATTACCTGCCAGCATTGGATTTTCACGCAGAAATGACACAACGATCTGAATTGGACACCTAACAAAATCCCTTCATTACGGATTAAAAAAATCACAGGATTGGTGTGTTCCTCCTAGCCCACACTCAAAGTAATTCAATGCTTCTAAATCCATGAGAGGTGGTGAACAAATGTAAATGTCAGGAGATAATGGAACCTGGTTTGAAAGTCTGCCAGGCTGACGGCCTACGCTACAGTCATGTTTATCGGTGACTAAATGGCAGTGACAATATCTCTTTACTACCTCCTGCAATGCAATCTTCTGTTAGCTGTTCAGACATGGGTGCTGTAGCTGCCTGATTTTAATCCGTTTTTGGCCTCTTTCTGCTCTGAACATCTCACAGAGCAGGATGTACTCAGGCTAAAATAGTATTGTGTGGTCTTGTGTTGTCACGTTGGTTAGAGGCAGAATCTATATATATACAGTATGTGCCAGTTATGTAGATAAGGTTGGAATGATGGATTGCTTTGCCAATAACATGTTCACACTTCAGCTTCATTTTAAACTATATATTGGAATGAATGATAAATGACTTTAAATGTTACAGCTATTATTTAAAAAAACATGTACAGTATGATACAGTATCAGTAGGCGATATAAATGGTAGTCAATGTTTTTAAGCACAGTTCATGATTAAGAATTTTACTATAACGATTTTCTTAGAATTGTAAGAAGATAGAATACATCTAACTGTATAAGAGCCTGTACCAGCACATTTTCTGAATGCCAGAGCCATTTTTCAATGGATTCCGAAGAACTGCACCCTGCGTCGTTTAATAAATAAAAATAATGTCAAACAAATAGAAAGTAGCATAGTTAGAGAGCAATGAAGAGGGTGAAGCTCGTCCTTGTTATACTGTAAGAGCTGTGAAACCTTGATATTGACATCATAGGAACTTCTTTGTTTTACACATTTTCTCCCAGAAAATGACACAGTGACACAGTGTATGTTATGGAGAATGGTGATCTAAAGTAAATTGTTTAGTATCTAAATGCTGCTTCAGAAGCTGCTCATCCCTGACAAAAACACATATCTAGAAAACACATATCTAGAAAACACAATTTCAGTATGAGATTGGTTGAAAACATGACATTTTAACCGAAAAAAAGTTGTTTGGTTATCATATTTGTATCCTTCTCTATCTTTCCTTTCTCCATTGTAATTTGTCCTCCATATCTCTATCTCCCTCTCCTCCACCCATCACTTCTCGGCCACTATCTGCACACACATGCCTGCTCTGCCTGTCTTCCCTTAGTGGCTTTCTGGCACTTTGACGGAGCGAGCCTTTGAAAGCTCCTGAGGACCGTCGGCTCTCCCCCACCAGCACTAAATGGAGTGTGGTGGCGGGGGCTAACGCGTCGCTCCTGGAGCGTGAGTGGGAGTCTGGAAGTGGATCAGACGCAGGGTGCTCGGGGGCGGAGGAGCTGCCACCTTCAACTACCTGGACGTTGAGGGGATAATGGGGAATATGGAGGCAAGCACTTTAGTCACACTAACACTGACTCACACAGAAGCAGCCGGATTCAGTCACCCTGAAAAAATACAACCTTCATATTCCAGCAGATACAGATTAAATTCATGTTTCTTGTTTTTAAAAGGTCTCTTGGTTATTTGTCCTGTTACTCCTTCCCCCTTGGTTTTTCCCTTCCTGAAAAACCAGAATTTTGATATCCACTGTTGTTGGTTCTGAGGTTGTAGTACTTTAGATTCCTCCCTTTTTTTTACTTTGAAAAGCAACTTGAAGGATGAAGCTTTCAGTGATCAATATGCTGAGAAGCTTTTCAGTTCCTGTTACTTTTACAGCGGAGCAACAGAAAGCATCCTGAGCAGAAACATTACCAACGTACATGGGATGTGCAAGGAACAGGACAGAAGAGCTCCCATCCATCATCATGTTTTTTTCTTGTAAAGCAAAATAACTGCAACTTCACTTTTGTTGTAAAAGTAAGGTGTTGTAGAATGACAATCAAGTCAATCAACCTTGAAACTTGGTGATAGTTAAAATCAACTAATATGTTGGGAAAGATAGAAAAGGTTTCACTTTGAGGCATGCGTGGCTCCACAGCACCTTTTAACTAAGACACTAGCTGAGACACACTCGAACAGGGTCCAATCAACCGCTAAGTACAGTAAACAATGACATGTATGGCTGTTAGTGTTGACCTTTTCATTTTGGACCTAAAACAAAGATATCTATGTTTCTTTTACTCTACACAAATCAATAGGTTTTCAACAGGGCCATTCTGGTGAAGAATTCTAGTTCTACTTTTTACAATGCATTGCTGACTGAGACTGCTTCAATGATTACCGCCTTGTAGTGCTGTCCTCCATGAAGTGCATCGAGAGGCTAGTCAAGAAGCAAAATAAATCCAACCTCCCCTGCTCCCTGGACCCGTTTCAGTTTGCATACCGAGCATACCGAGCGAAGCGGTCCA
Source organism: Harpagifer antarcticus (assembly GCA_902827135.1). Classification (NCBI taxonomy): domain Eukaryota; kingdom Metazoa; phylum Chordata; class Actinopteri; order Perciformes; family Harpagiferidae; genus Harpagifer; species Harpagifer antarcticus. The sequence continues at coordinate 2,840,177 of CADEHL010000900.1, read as the reverse complement.
CTGATCTCTGACTAATCTCTGCTGACCACCCAGCCCTCACCCACCTGGACACTAATAACTCTTATGTTAGGATGCTTTTCATAGAGTTTAGCTCAGCGTTCAACACTATCATCCCCCAGCAGCTGGTTTGTAAACTAACACACCTGGGCCTCAGCCCCTTTCTGTGCAACTGGCTGCTGGACTTCCTCACTGCCAGACCCCAATCTGTACAGGTCGGCAACAACACATCAGGCACCATCACACTGAGTACGGGGCCCCCCCCAAGGATGTGTGCTCAGCCCCCTGCTCTTTACCCTGCTGACCCATGACTGCACACCCACCCACAGCTCCAACCACTTCATCAAGTTTGTGGATGACACATCTGTAGTCTCATCAGCAACAATGATGAGACCCACTATAGGAGGGAGGTGAACCAGCTGGCCACGTGGAGCAAACATAACAATCTATTTCTCAACGTGGGGAAAACAAAGAAGATTGTTGTCGACTTCAGGAGAGCCTACACCCATCACCCCAACCCACTGACCTTCAATATGGTGCTGCTGTGGAGCAGGTGAGCGGCACCACATTCCTTGGGGGTGCACATCACCGAGGACCTCTCCTGGACGACCAACACCACCTCACCGGCCAAGAAAGCCCGGCAGCGACTTCATACACAAACTGAAGAGAGCAGGAGCCCCCACACCAATCATGCACACCTTCTACCGATGCACCATCGAGAGCATCCTCAGCAGCTGCATCAATGTGTGGTTTGGAAGCTGCACATCATCCAACCGCAAGACCCTGCAGCGCATAGTGAACACTGCGGAGAGGATCATTGGTGCCTCAGTCCCGTCACTCTAGGACCTTTACAACCCCCGCCTCACCCGCAAAGCACTCAGCATTGTGGGCGACTCCACCCATCACTCTAACTGCCTCTTCACCCTCCTGGTCCGCAGCCTCCGGTCAATAACAGAAGACTTGTGGTGCTTTTCCAGGAGGCGGGCTTAGATCACAGACGGGGTTGCTGTAAACATCTGTGTGTACAATGGAATTGTGCCAAAACTACGCCAACTGTCTGAGGTGGGAGACTCTCTTGTGCACATTCTGTGCACCACGCACACACGAGAGAACTGTGCAAAATCAGCTAATCGCAACATTCCTTACTGTGAGACTTGTAATTGATCTGTGGTCAAGCTGCTGCAGTTTTATTTACAAAAAGCTAAAGAAATGGTGTCATGAAAATGGGATCCCCTTAAGGATGAACATTCCCCAATGGTCTAAGCCAAGTCTAAGCCCGCCTCCTGGAAAAGCCCCACAAGTCTGTCTGTTATTGACTTCAATTTACACACGGCATCTATTGCACGTCTGTCCGTCCTGGGAGAGGGATCCCTCCTCTGTTGCTCTCCCTGAGGTTTCTCCCATGTTCCCCTTTAAACTGTGGGTTTTCTTCGGAAGTTTTTCCTTGTACGATGTGAGGGTCTAAGGACAGAGGGTGTCGTATTGTCATACTGATATTCTGTACAAACTGTGAAGTCCACTGAGACAAATGTATGGTTTAACAGGGTGGTGGTGGCGAAGTCGATAGGGACTTGGCTTGGTAACTGGAAGGTCACCAGTTCAAGTCCCGGCAAGACCAAGTGCTACCGAGGTGTCCTTGAGCAAGGCACCGTTCCCCACACTGCTCCCCGGGCGCCGTTCAAAATGGCATTTTGCATACTAGGATGGGTCAAATGCAGAGAAACAATTTCCCCACGAGGGATTAATAAAAGTCCATCTTATTTGTGATTTGTGATAGGGCTATATAAATAAACATTGATTGATTGAACTCATGGTGGCCATTGAACAGTTCACACTTCTGCTTGATGCTGAAGGCCACTACAGGACACACACTCTTTCTAATGGTGACAGGGACAAGACAAACTTACTCAGGGGGTTAATTGAATAGTTTGAAATCAGATATGACTCCCTCAAGCCATGTGATAATTTCTTAGTATTCGATCCTTCAACTTGGCCTCAGGAAATGCAAAGACTTCAGAGTTTTGGCAACACAACAGTTTTCACCATTCTTCAGAGAAACTATTATGACTTGCTTGTCATTGTATTTTCATCTTTTTTTTTAAGAAATTAAAACTTGTCCACATTGCTTGCCGAAAGGACAGATCTGCTGGCACTAACAATGTCTCCTGCTGTGGAGAACACCCTCTCTAGGGACAGAGGTAGCAGATACAGCCAGGTAGCGCTTTGCTAACATGGCAACATAAGGATATTTGGCGTTTGTAATAGCTTTGGCTCGGTCTGAACTTTTTGCGAGTGGTGGAGGCTTAAATGCTAGTGGGAGTTGGGTTTGCACTTCAGTCTTTTTTCTTTTGGTACCGGTGATATTCACGTTTTCAAATGAGTGTGCAAGTTTGATGTATTGCCAGCCGCGTAACCAATTTTAGTTGAACAATGCCGACAAACAGCTTTGGTTCGGTCCACCTGTCTTTGTCCGCCATCCTTGTACGTAACTGCGAAACCAAAATGTTCCCAAACCGAGAGACTTCAATGATGCTGGAGGATTTTCGAGCTCAACTTTATCTGCATTCGCCATTTCGACAGTTCCTCAAATTACTGAATACATTTGAACACATCCCTGTGACTAGCTCTCATAGTATGCCTCTCGTCCAAAGAAATGGCTTGCTCGCTCTATGACGCGTTGAACCCAATGTGAGCAAATTACTCTGAATGCTGCGATGCAGCACCTGAGATTACTTCCAAAAGTTGTTCACACGTGTACCGAACCGAAGGGCCCGTACCGAATAATATACCGTTACACCCCTATAGCCTACCAATGTGATGGCTAAAGCCGGTTAGACAATGAAGTAGTCAATGTGAGGGAAACTTCTGAAGCAATTGGAAACAGGACTCAAAGAGACACGAGGAGAGCTGGAGCTTTGATGGCTGATGGTTTATTTGGAGCTTTGGCCGGAGAATTCACAAGACTTGTCATGAGCCACTCATTCACAGAGGTTGAGATGCCAAATCAATTCTGAAGAATCTTCTGTAGTTCGAGGTTTTAACTAGTTCTGCGTGTAATAATCAACATTCTTCACAGCGAGACTAAACAAATATGGACCCTGAATCTAACTAGCGCATTCGTCCATAAAAAAGAATGTGCGCCAGGGATCCTACGTTCCTGAAAAGAAAGGCCTCTAGATGTCCCTGAAAAATAATCTCATATCACCTTGTGCTCGGTCATAAACTGGCAACAACAATGCGCCCAAGCTGCCCCTCCTTAAGAGAGATAGCAGCAATAAATACCCAAGGCTGTAGACCTATGCCATGGGGAAAGAGACAGTGAATGAAATGTAAACTTGATGTTCCGGATCAGCCTGTGGATCAGCTTCTCCATGCTGAGAAATATACTCAGTAGTTTTTCATTGAGGAAGAGGCAGCTGATTGAGGCTGATGAGCAGCAACAGCAGCATGCTAATGGCTTGAAGGCTGTTGGATCAGTGTCATTCATGTATTTTAAATGCTACTGTACATACAGGCTGGCAGGTTAATCATATTTTAACCTCGACACTCCCAGCCATCCCTATGCCATCAGCATGCCTCAGACAATTACAGTGATGAGGATCTGAGCCTGTTCAATATTTTATATGGAGGTCCATTAAATACACAAGAGGCTGCTTCTCTCTCTCCTGGGCTTCATGTTCAAAAAGACTTGACTGCCCACTCTTTAGAATGTTAATGATTATACCGTAGCTGCCGTTTCGAATGGTAATTTATGATAATTATCAAACACAATGAACAAATGTCAATATTAATTATGTAATCATTATCAGTGGCTTTTTCTTATGTAGAAAACATACCTGTGAAATTCAAAATCTTTCTGTCTATACTGTATGTATCTATACCTTTAGACATAGTACTGTTTTAACCTAAACCAATGGTACGGAGAAGATCTATTATGTCCTCTCTGCCAGATACTGGCAAATCTACTGCATACAGGACTGTCTCAGAAAATTAGAATATTGTGATAAAGTTCTTTATTTTCTGTAATGCAATTAAAAAAACAAAAATGTCATACATTCTGGATTCATTACAAATCAACTGAACTATTGCAAGCCTTTTATTATTTTAATATTGCTGATTATGGCATACAGCTTAAGAAAACTCAAATATCCTATCTCTAAATATTAGAATATCATGAAAAAGTATACTAGTAGGGTGTTCAACGAATCACTTGAATCGTCTAATTAACTCGAAACACCTGCAAGGGTTTCCTGAGCCTTGAAAAACACTCAGCTTGGTTCAGTAAACTAAATCACAAGTATGGGGAAGACTGCTGATCTGACTGCTGTCCAGAGGACCGTCATTGACACCCTCCATCAGGAGGGTAAGACACAAAAAGAAATTTCTCAAAGAGCAAGCTGTTCACAGAGTTCAGTTTCAAAGCACATCCACAAAAAGTCTGTTGGAAGGGGGAAATGTGGCAGGAAACGCTGCACAACCAAGAGAGATGACCGCAGCCTTAACAGCATTGTGAAGAAGAGTCGCTTCCAGAATTTGGGGGAGCTTCAAAGACAGTGGACTGAAGCTGGAGTCCAGGTATCAAAAGTCACTGTTCACAGACGTGTCCGGGAAATGGGCTACAATAGCCGTATTCCCATGGTCAAGCCACTTCTGAACTCAAGACAACGGAAGAGGCGTCTGACTTGGGCTAAGGAAAAGAAGCACTGGACAGTTGCACAGTGGTCCAAAGTCCTCTTTTCAGACGAAAGCAAGTTTTGTATTTCATTTGGAAGTCAAGGCACCAGAGTCTGGAGAAAGGCTGGAGAGAAGCAAAATCCAAGTTGCTTGAAATCCAGTGTGAAGTTCCCACAGTCAGCGATGGTTTGGGGAGCCATGTCAGCTGCTGGTGTTGGTCCACTGTGTTTCATCAAGCCCAGAGTAAATGCAGCTGTGTACCAAGAGATTTTAGAGCACTACATGCTTCCGTCTGCTGAAAAGCTCTATGGAGATGAGGAATTCATTTTCCAGCATGATCTGGCACCTGCCCACAATGCCAAAACCACCAGTAACTGGTGTACTGACCATGGCATTACTGTCCTCGATTGGCCTGCAAATTCCCCTGACCTGAACCCCATAGAGAATATGTGGGGTATTGTGAAGAAGAAGCTGAAAGACACCAGACCCAACAATGCTAATGAGCTAAAGGCCGCTATTGAAGCATCCTGGGCATCCATAACACCTCAGCAATGCCACAGGCTGATTGCCTCCATGCCACGCCGCATTGATGCAGTAATCCGTGCAAAAGGATTCCCAACCAAGTACTGAGTGCATTAATGGACATTTTCAAATGTTTGATTGTGTTTTGCTGTTAGAAATCTTTTTTTTTTACTTGGTCTGAGGAACTATTCTAATTTTTTGAAATAGGATTTTTGAGTTTTCTTAAGCTGTATGCCATAATCAGCAATATTAAAATAATAAAAGGCTTGCAATATTTCAGTTGATTTGTAATGAATCCAGAATGTATGACATTTTTGTTTTTTTAATTGCATTACAGAAAATAAAGAACTTTATCACAATATTCTAATTTTCTGAGACAGTCCTGTATACTCGCTGGCTGCATAACAACTCTGTCACAAGGCTGCTATACCTGGAAGCACAACCAGATTTTACAACAACTAGCGATTGTCTGGAAGAAGAGAGCCGCCAGATTCCACACCAAAAACAAAATAATTGACTACATCATCCCAGTTCTATAAAGCACTAAATGGACTGGGACCACAATACATTTCAGACAAGTTACACTGTTCCGAGCCACCCAGAGCTCTCTGATCATCGAGAGTGGGTTTACTTATCGTCCTCAGGGTCACAACCAAATTTGGTGAGGCAGCTTTTCGTTTTTTTGTTCCGCAGACCTGGAAGAAACCTCCTGAATATCCGAGGTCAGCACAAACCCTGAGTTCTTTGAACACCTTTCTCTTTAATGCTGCTTTTCCAAAGGTAATTTAACTATGTTGTATCATGCATTTCAGCACTTTTTGTGGCATTATGTGAATTTAGAATCTCTGTTATTCAACTATTTTCTTTTAGGAATTGTCTGTGTATTCAATGTATTATGTTTTTAATTAGTATGTGTGATTGCCTATGTAAAGCAATTTGAATTGCCTTTGGGTCCGAAATGTGTTATAAATATAAACTAACCTTAATCTTACCACCCTCCCACAAACATCCGGATGCTCAAGATTGCCTTTACTCCAGCAAAACTCAGGTTGACCTAGAGCAAAAACTCACTCTCCCTCTGCCAAAGGTTGAAGGGGGCTCACCTTGGATGTCAGGTGTAGCCGTTGAGCCCTCTAATGGCGCGTTTCCACTACAGGCCTCGCTCGGTTTGGTTAGGCCTTATTAGGCCCGGCTCACTTTAATGCTGCGCTTCCATTACAGTTTAGGAACTGGGGTAGTTACTATAGTAACGCAGTGTAGGCGGAACACAGCCGTTAGCTCTTAGCACTCAGAGCTCACAGCTCCTCATATCTGTTCAGAAACTAGACAAAAGTTAAACAAGTACAAACCACAGACTGCCTGTGTCATGGCGAATACAGTCGCTGGTTTATGTCTGTATAGGCCGTTGTTGTGAGTGTGGACGGTCGGAGCATATATAACGTTAGCTTAGCCAAGCTCCATTTAGAAAGCACGCATTTTAAAAGGGTTTTTCGCCTGCCGTCTGTCTGCAGACTTGTCAAAGCATTAATTCATGGTTTTTACTAACCGGTATCAGTATGCTGTTACTTCGGCATCATTTTGAAACGTGTATTACAATTAAATCATGGTCAAATATGTTCATCTCGTTGTAGTTGTAGCCCCCATGCCGGCACGCTTAAAGCGAGCTACCCGCTGCAGTGGAAACGCGCCATAAAGGTATTGTGGGCCTATCATCAATGAAACACTGAGGAGGGAGGGTGCCCACCTGAGGACCTCAATTAAGTTATTACCCCATCATCCACTAAAGAAATCGAGAAGGTCCCCTGACACTGAAAAAATTGAACCGTTGACTTTAATTAAATGTATTATGTCAATAGTTTCCACATAATTGAATTAGGTTAGTTGAAATAATATTAAGTTTAAACCATTTTTTGTATTAAACTTAAAGGTCACCTATTATGCTATTTTTAGGCAAAAGCATAAGTCTCAGATATATACAAATATATAAAAAACATGTCTATGAAGTGTTTTGCTCAACATCCCAAACAGATCACCCATTCTAGCCATGCCTCATATCCAAGCCCCCAGGAAGTGCGCCGGACTCTGAGGCAAAAATGTGTTGTGTCCAAACGGCGGTACTACAATTTTCGTATCAGTCCGTGACGTCACCCGGCCCAGAAATACTTTTTCCCATTGTGACTAACATTGGGAAAGAGATGTCTGTTAATCAGCAGATAACAGTTCTTCTGCTCTGACAGCCAGGCATGATGGGTAATCTGTGACGTTTCACTCTCTCAAAAGTTGGGCCATTTTGCCTTCATGCGCCAATGAGCAGCTCTCATAGGAAAGAACGAAACCCGCCTCCAACGCTGTATCCAGTTCTTATTATACATCCATGCCAAGCGGCAAACTCTGGGGCAGAGCCGGGACGCCAATACGGTAGTGCCACACACTGCAGTTCATCTAGTGGCCAGTAGGAGCAGTCTGCAGAAGGGAGCAATTTCCATAGACCCCATGTTAAAATGCCCAACTTTACAGCAGAAATAAACATGTTTACATCGTGGTTCAAAAAACGATATTCTCTGTATAGTTAGATCCCCCCTTCATGAATATGGATTGGGGGGGTGAATTTTTTCTCAACTCATCTGTTTAATTAATATTAAGCCTTAAAGTTATGCATATATTAGGGCGTGGTCACATTGAGTGACAGCTCTGTCAAGTGACTGCTGCTGTCAGCTTCTTGTCTCTCTGCTAGCAGCTCCGTGAAGCTAGCTACAGGGACTCTGCCTTGTCAGTTCATCCAGGGAACACAACTTGAAGCCGGCCGTGGTTGTTTGTTCTTCATGCTTATATATCGGACTATTGTGACTCGCTCTGCGGTTAAAACAGACGGTGCATGAATGCGGTTTTGAAATTAAGTAAGTGAAATTCGAGTACTTTATTTATGTGTTAATGATTTTAATCAGCTACGTAATGAATGTTAAGGCTTGGGTTAGCGTGTAAGCGAGTGGTAGCTACATCGGTGCTAACGATGGTAATAGTAGCCTCCAAGTTAAAATCGACATAGACTATATATATAAAGGTTCAAACGAAATAGACAAGTGTTAAGCGTTAAGTGGGATAATACTGTACAACAAACAGCTTCTGTTTGAGGTTGATAGAATAAGGTCATCCTTGTAACTTAGAGAGATATTTTATGATGTAGGTAGGAACTGTATGCATCGCTAAGGTTAAAGGGCACCTATCATGCAAAATGCACCTTTGTACGTCTTTTATACATGATTATGTGTCCCCGGTGTTCCGGGGAACTCACCAAGTGTCAGAAAACACAACCCTCTCTATTTTCCTCCTTCGCCAAATCTCTAAAAAAGGGGCTGCAACGGATCTGAAAAAAATGGATCCACATTCCGACACTTTTCTACGTCACAAAGACGTACTCCGCTTATTGGTCAACTGAGCCACGGCCACGTGCATTGCCAAACCTCTCATTCGCATATAGGCTATCGGCAGGCTACCCCAGTCACATCTGTGTTTTTTCCTGCTATTGCCAGGATGTCTAAGCCAGTTAAACCACGGACATGTTTATGAACTTCTCTCAAGTCCAACACGGATATGCCTCCAAACTAATGCTACACCCGGGATCAATACCAACCATCCGGGACCAGGCCAGTGAGGACACATCCAATTCTGAAGCTGTAAGTTTTTATTTAGCGGTGTTTTTCCTGATAAAGCTATATCTAGCTGGTAGCATGTAGCTTAGCCGTATCAATGTCGCCTCAACCCCAACTAGTAATCGGTTAGGTGTTTATATGTTCTTGTAACATTTTATTTTGTACGCTCCGCAGTCTTTGCTTTGTCTTTTATTTTAATTATCAGGCATTTGCGAACATGTTCAGACTGCCGTAATGGCGATCTGTGTGAAGGCTGTAAAGCCACGCCTGGCCTAGCCGATAACACAAGTATTTATTCTCCTATGTATTAGTATTTTGTATCCTCTAAAAAATCATATTGAGTAAGTTATAATAACAAACGTAATCTTCTGGAGGTAAGTGCCGTTTTTTCCAGCGTTATGTAAAAGCTTTTGTGATTGTAGTCTGTAAGAACGATCATATATCATCGACCTGTAAGCTAAGCTACGCTAAGCTAAGCTACGCTACGCTAATGAGACATGCCGTTTTTTGCAGCGTTATATGGAAAAGCTTTTGCATGTTTACTTGTTTGCGCACATGAATATAAATGGGGGTGTGTTAGGATACAACACTGTATGTATGTATGCGAGGGGACACACACCACGAGTAAAACGGAGCTAAAGCCCTGGTATGTTGTTGTTGACGACATGCATTTACTAATCTCAACCACTTTTTTTGTTGTGCTTTTTTTAACATTGCACAGGCTACGTGGCCAACTTGATGGACCTCATCTTCGACCAAGTCTTTGTGGACCCTGCACCATTATGAGCAACCTGACAGGGAGGAGGTCATCGCCGGGTATGCCACACGGTTCAATTTGGCTGCTGTCTGAACCTAACATAGACATTTCACGGATCAGAGGACAACGCAGGCCGGAATCACCACTCTGATCCTCTCTCCATGGGTTCAAATAACCGTTGATTTTGACAATAAAGTTCCGAGTTGATATCAAATGTGTCGTGATTATTCATGTTTGGATGGGTAAAGAATATTCTGATTTCAAAAGCATAAGGTTGTGTGTGGACTTTTTTTGTCATACACATGGGTGCGTTATGCCATTGCTGTGTAGTATATAATAGTACAATGACAGAATGAAAGATTGCATAAAGCCATATACACCAGTATTTATTTCCATGAACAATATTAGCATTCGTTTTACAATTTCAGTCAAAACAAACCACTCAGTGCTCTATTTGCCTCAACTGTAGTCCAACTGTGTTCAGCTCTGTAAATATTCAATGCATTCTGCAGGGAAAACACATTTAGGCACACAATCCAGGATGATCCACCACACAGGTTAGAGTCCTCAAGTTCCTGCATCCGTCTTTACACCTAGTGTGATAAACATATATTGAATGACATGTGAAAAATGTATTCTCTAAACAGACAACTTAGTGAAGCTAATGTTACGTGTGGTATCTCCATGCAGCACATGCTCCGGTTCAGAAGGCATCGTGGCGCAAGTTGCACATGTACCCCTTTAGAAAGAAGTCAATAACTGAGCTTTTAAAACACATGAAACACACATTGCTGACAACTGAGATGTTTGCACCTCCACCAAAACCTCCGCTGCTTCAGTTTCTGGATCAAATTGATAATATGCTTGAACACATGCATTGCTCTGAGATGACATGTGTATTCCACACTCGTAAACACAGCAAGCATGGTAACGTGACTCTCGCCAGCTCTTCTGCAGGGGGCGTGGTCAGCTGCTGCTCAGAATTTTCATAGGCAGGTTTGGAATAAAGCGAAAATGAGCGAAACGAGGCATGGCTAAAAAATGATCTGTTTGGTATTTTGGAAAATAAAATGTATAAATATACCTTATATAGGTATGGTCATACACTATATCATTTAAATATAGCATGATAGGTCACCTTTAATTTAAATTGGCTATGCTCAAGTATGTAGACAAGCTAACGTCTAAGATGTGTGTATATTACAAATAATAATGTCATATTTCAAGATGATTACTTAGATATTACAATATGGTTGGTTGAGCTGGAGTTCATTATTGAGCTTACACGTTAACGTCACAGTCATCTGAAGAACAAACCCAAACCTTGTTGTTTTTATTAATTGCATTACCAAATGGGTATCAAATAAACAGTAAGCATTGGTAACACAACTTCCAAAGTTACAGTAAAATAAAAAGGACCCTGACTCGGACAATACACAATCCAACATGTTCAACAGAAGAGAATCAGTTATATTGTTTGTACACATGGTACTTTACATATATATATATATATATATATATATATATATATATATATATATATATATATATATATATATCTATCTGTTTGTTTAAGGTGTCCAGGTGATGCAGACAGGCTGGACCAGAGAGTGAGAGACAGAACTGGACTCCTCACAGCATTGAACTTCAGCACAGGTACAAAGACTCTATTCTTACTGTACAAAGAATCAAGAAAGATATTGGTTTAAATTAATGAAGTATTGACTTTAATACACAGATATACATTCCATTAAACAATACTAAATACTAGATCACCTACACATCAGTTAAGTTGAGGGTTTTTTCCATGCAAAAAGTTACATTTAGATATTTAGCAATATGACTTTGTCAGCTTTCTAATTTAATGTATTGAAGGCAAAGATATTTAACACGTAGTGAGAACTGCTACTATTTATCTCTCAATATTGTCTGAAAAAAACGTGGTAAAAGTGATTCTTTCAGTGAGACAACAGAGCAAGCTTCTACAGTTGCACTACGTTTTGATAACAGTTAAATATTATTTTGATAATAAAATATATTTCAATGTTGATGAACTTCATACTGTTCATTCATAATCTGATTGTCTTTGTAGCTCACTGTTGAAATAAAAAAAAACATTACAATTACAAAATAATGATATCTACAGCCCCTAAACACACAAACACACCACTTTCATAAATAACACACTTGTTCTGCAATAATGTTTTTCTGTTTCCTGTAATTTTTGTTAGGAAAGGACATGCCTGAAAGACACAACATTTTCTCCTTCTCTGAGGGTCAAGAAGAACATCCAAGAGGAACATTAAAAGCTGATGTTATGAGATTGTAAGACCAGTACAGGACATTCACTAAGAAACTACTTTTATTGGGAAAACACAGTCAGCTGATCGAATGCACCTATTTCCACATCTATGCTCCATCAGCTGATTATTTCTATTTGCCTCACTTTATGAGCTTCACATCACTTGTGCCTTGTACCGCAGTTTGCAACGTCACAAATAAATGGGGCCAATCTTCAGTCAGATGTGACTGTGTAATCTAACATTTTTAGTAAGAATAATGGACAAAAGGAGTGCAAATACAAATACAATTTATTGAAATGTGAACCAAAACTTCATCAAACATGTTTTAAATAAAAAGCACATATGGACAGAAGGTGTAAACCTATTAAATGTATAAGTAAACACATGTAGTCAAATAAAGTGACAGACTAGGCCTGTGCAGTTGGTATCAGCTATGCCCAGCATGGGCTCCTCCATCAGGTCTGGTCCTCCTCGACAAATATTAAGGGATTTTAAGATTCTGAAGTATTATGCTAAAAACTCAATAACTTAGATTATTATTTATAGTTTTGCTGAATATTTTCATGTCCGCTTACCTTAGAAGCGTAAAATGCAACGGCAGTGTGCAGATGGGGAGCATGTTAGCTTAGCTTGGTAGCTTCAGCTAGCTCTGGAACTTCCAGCTCGGTGGCAGGATGTCCCGCCTCTTTGCCCTTATTTGGAGCAGGCGGGAGTTGAACTCTGACGTCACTGTCGAGCCGTTAGTGGCCGACTCCGCCTACTAAGGGCTTCTCGGCAACTCTGCAGAATCCTATGGGTGACGTCACAGACCCTACGTCCATTTATATATACAGTCTATGATCCATGCTCATATCTGATTCTGGGTATAAAGCTTTAAAACAAATAAAAAATAAAGAGGGGGCGGAGCTTATGCCTGCTCATGCGGGAGATTCTACCGGCAGATACTGCCGTGATGAAACATCATATCTTGTTCAAAACCACATCAAGAATTATTTCTGAAACAGTATGGAGCTAAAATGCTTTCTCTCTTGCCGTTTACCTCAAGGTGAGTTCCTTTTTATATCCTGCTTCTTCACATATGTGCTCTCTCCAGTACAGGTTAGCTCTGATTGTTAATTGCTGATTGCTGATTGCTAATGTAAGCAAAGACCATGGGCGTTTCTCAATGTCGAGTACACCTGCTGCAGAGCCACTATTTAAAGTATACTACGTCATAGAGTGGCGCAGAATGCTGGGCATTTAACATGCATTTAAACAGTCCTTCGGCGCCACTCGATGACGTAGTATACTTGAAATAGTGGCTCTGCAGCAGGTTTACTCGACATTGAGGAACGGCCCCTATAGAGTGGCGAAGTCCCTCCCCTTCCGGTGGACCTCCATGGGACCTTATTTCGAATAAATTATGTATTGAAGTCAATGGAGAGAGAAAGATTATCTTTCGATCCCGTTTGAATCGTGCCACAAATTACACATATGATGTTTGTCAATTTAAAAGATAATTTTGCAAGTAAAAAAAAAAAAAAAAAAGTCGTAAAACTGTGAAGTAACACATTTGTTTGTGTGACACGCTCAATGAACTACATCTCTGGTCTCGCAGAACAACACACGTTACCAAGATGGCCGTCACTACTGTCTTGTCAACAAAACGATTGACTACCCTCACTATCACCACAATGAAACACGTCCAGAAGAATGTCATGCAAAGCTGCCTGCCTTCCTTAGATTCTCTCTGAACTGCCTGGTCTTTTTAATGTTTAATGTCAACCATTTGTGCAGATAGCATGAAGTAGAAAAGATCGGCAATCGCTGATACTAGAGTTAGCATTTCTCCCCCGGGCTTAAATTGTGTATTATAGAATGATCACACTGGTGACAGTACTCTTCAAAGGGTTCACGAAATATGACTACTACTCTTACTGTTTAACATGTTGGGTTGCTTAATGTTACTTCATATTAAGGCCAATAAAAATGTCAAGGCTGTAATGCTAACTAACGTGCTAGCTACTAGCTAGGTAGCTAACTTGATCCAGCCACTCCTGGTCCTTTCATCAGACGGGAAGCGAAAGAACGAGCAAGACCCATTGCTGGTATGATAACAACCTGGTACTAAGCACACAGGCATCTTGTTAAAGTTATCTTATCTTAGCCAGTGCCATATAGATAGATGATATCTATATGGCGCTGATCTTAGCTATCTCTTAGTGGAAGAAAACAATTGTGACATCACTTACGCGACTGTGGGATTTGTAGTCTTTCTAGTTGCATATTTTTCATAGTCTTATATTTCAACAGTTTTTCAACAAACTGTGACTTTTATGACATGGAAATTATTTTTTAAGATTGACAAATATCATATGTGTAATTCATGGCACAATTCAAACAGGATCGAAAGATAAGTTTTCTCTCTCCATTGACTTCAATACATTATTTTTCCGAAATAAGGTCCCATGGACCAACACACTCTCACTCCCTAAGCGTCCAGGAGCGACGTTTGGTCAGTGTCCGTGGCGTGCAGTTGTGACGCTCCTAGGCTCCTTCAGCGTCATAATGGGACGCAAATAGCTTTCAACTGATTGCAATGTATTCCCATCTGCGGCGGGATTTGACGCTCATGGAAGCACGGCATTTGTTTGTGTCGGCTGCCCTTAATGGCAATGTGAGCGTCCATTCCCATTGGATAACGGAGAATTGTACACCCGGAAGTAAGTATTCCCCTTACTGTCTATTGATTTTACAGTGATATCTGCACTACTCATCGACTAAAAAACACCAGATTATCCTTGTTAATTACACAACATTGATTGGTTTGAATGGTGTACAATGCTTTTGTGTTTTTCCCCTTCAATTCTGAGAAACAACTTGTTTTCTCTGAAATGTGGGGCGCCAAAGAGACTACACTACCCACAATCCCCAGCTATTGTTGTGACGACGCCTGTCCGCTTTGCGATTACATTACCCACAATCCTCAGGTACCGTCGTAAAGACGGCATACCTTTGCACTTTACGTGACCAAACCTGGATGAGAGAGTCGCAGTTCTTCAGAATCAAGAGGCGCATTCACACCGCAGTACTTTTCCCACAAAGGTTCATGCGAACTTAGTTCATGCGAACTCTTTAGTTCGCATGAACTAAGTACAGATCGCGTTCACACCGGAAAAAGTCACTGGGGGTGGATTAGGCAAATGAAGCCGCTGACGTCACTTCTTCTTCTTCTGCTTTGGGTTTACTGGCAGGCTACAAACAACTTCACGGCGGATACTGCCGCCCGGAGTCCCCGGCCGGAAGTCCCCGGAGTTGGGGACTGGCTTCAGTAGAAGCTGCTGGGACTCCCAGCAGCTTCTACTGAAGCCTTCCGAGTAAATCGCCAGAACGCCGACACCTCCTCATCTCCACCGCTCCCATGTTTTATTTTGTGTTGCCATACGTTAGTCTCTCTGCGTTTCTGCGCTGGGCTAATGCTAATGCTAATAATGCTAATGCGAGGATAATAAAATGGCGGCTTCACAAAACTTTTTGGAAGTTTTACGGGGCGTGGTTTGCAATCCGCCCAGCCAATCAGAAATATAGCTCTTTTCTCACAAAAGAGCCGCTCGAAAGTCCCTGCTCTCTAGCAGGGACTTTCGAGGGGGTAAAAAGGTTCACATGAACTACTTTTAGTACCGGCTCTTTTTGGTGTGAACGCGATAAAAGAGTTCACATGAACTAAGTTCGCATGAACCTTTGTGGGAAAAGTACCGCAGTGTGAATGCGCCTCTTGTAAGCGCATGGGTAACACATAGTTATAGGAAATACGATCAATTTAGCCACGAATAATAATAATAATAATCTAATCGGTGCCAATGTTGTTTCGGGCACCTTTCTGAGGGTTATAGTAACTAAATAATATAGGGTATTATCCAAATATAACAAATTAACTCGCCGTGAGCTAGCTAGCTAGCTAGCTCACGGCGAATACTAGTTTAAGTGCTAGTTTAAGTAAGTATTGCTTGCACAATTTAAAGTTCAAGTATATATATTTGTATTAACAATTACTTATATTAACAAATACTGGTGGTTATACATTATGAATACGTTTTAATAATACTTTGTATACATGTGTTTTTATTATTAATAATAATAATACTTTTATAATTGTTGTACACATTACTTATTTAAATGACTGGTGGCAGTGATTTTGCTCTGCGATGGTGTGAAAATACCTTTCATGACAACAGAAGTAAGTAGGGATGCCAGCGATTTTTCGAATATTCGTTACTGTCTCCATAATCGAACATTTTCTTTTAAATTCGATTTTATTTATATATATTTGTTATTATTATTTATGTTTTTCTTTTTTTTCCTGGCTTAGTTTCAACCAAAATATAGACTAATAGTAATAGTATTAATAATTGTAAATGGCCATTGGTCACACCACCAGTTTATTTTACTGTAAACTTGGAGGAAGCCAGCAGCGCAGACAAGTAGAAAAGTTGTAAACAACAACAATTACACTGGCATTGTTTGTTTAGTTTTGAGTTTCTAAATGATGTTGTTTTCTCTCAACAGATTCTGCAATTTGTTCTCCAAAAAACAACCCTTGATTTTTCCAAACTCCAAACAACCCAAAGGCACTTTTAAGAGCCACGTATGTCTTGTTAAACTGTCCTTGCTGTGTTGTACTTCATAGCCGCTTCCTATCTCTCTTTTTCTTTCTCTGTCTAACTCTGTTGTCAGTCTTTCGTCTGTGTCTCTGTCTGTGTCTCTTCACTATAATGAGTGATTCTGTTCTCGAGGATCTCCTGAGAAGCGCAGATGAGCTGGTTGACCAGAAAGAGTTCAGGGATGACCTACGGAGTGCTGATGATTTGCTTTGTAAACTGGAAGCAGCAGCAACAGCAGTGCCATCAGTGCGAAAGGTGTGCTGGAAGAAGAGAGACAGTGAGGGAAACTTGATCCTTGCAAGACCACGTTCAACCCGGAATGACTCCAATCAGGATCAGTATAAGATATACATTTCTAGGCACTTGAGTATATGAAATGAATGAAAACATAACACTTGGTAAGGGAAAAGTAGTACAATTTAATGGTATAAATGAAACAACTATTTTTTCTGATACAACTGGCTGCAGTCGTAAAACTGATCCCCCCCCGTTGATGCTCCTGACTGTGATCTGGTCTTTGCTCCAGCTATCGCTCCAGAGACTGTTTGTATGTACTTCATTTGGTCTGGTTAGCCCGAAACACATATTCATACTTGTATCTTTATGTGATACGTACTTCATTTCTAAACTTCGTCATTTGCTAGAATTAAGAACACAGTAGTTACAGCTTTCAAAACCACTCCATCCAGTATGTTTTAAAGAAAAATAATCATGCTTTGGATTTTATTGTACCATTTTAACAGAGGGGTTTCTACGAGATCTCCAGCAGTCTCTGAGCGATACTACAGGAGATGACGTTGTAGCACAAACCCCAAGTGCTTCTCTGCTGGCGTCGACCAACTGGAGCACTCGAAAAAGGTTTTTTTCAGAGAGCTGGAGGGCAGCGAGACCACATCTGGTTAACACCGTAGTGGCCCAAGCAAATGTGGGAACACACATTTGCAAAAGTGTTGGAGCAAAATGTCTGTTGTCTGTTGCCGGGATTGCCGACCACATCCCTTCTTCTGTGCTGACTGTGATGTCAGCATGCACACCAGACACCCCCTCCACAACAGAGATGCTACTACTGCAGGTTACTTCCAGCCATTGGCCCCAACAACACATGTAGTAAATATGGCCCTTTGCTCCTGCTGTAAGTTTTGGTTTGTGAATGTACATTTTCTTGCTGGACTTGTTGAGAACTTCATTTTGAAAATGTGAGCTTCCTGAAGATCTCTGTGATAATTCCCAGCAGTGTGCTTAAGTCTCTTTTTAATGTTCTGATGTAAAGTTAAATCTTAAAGAGCCTGTGACAGCATCCCAACAACTGTTGTGCAATGAAATATTGGGCTACTAGTCATCTCGAACCGTCAGTTTAAAAAAGAAGGTGCGATACCGTTCCGATAAATATCAATAATTTCAAACATCGCGGGGAAATTCCTTCGACTCATTTTGAAGTTTTGGGGGAAGCCGGAAGTGACGTCAATGCGGGAACGCTTCACTGTGCGGCGAGAGAGCCAAACACGGACAAAGTGTGTTGTCATGCGTAGAAATGGTGAATTACTGAGTTTAGGCACGTTAATAATGTTTTAATGAAGTTGACTACAGTATATTCATATTTGTCAGTGATTTCAGGTCAATTCGGCGAGCATAAACATAAATGATCGTGGTGAAGATGATGATTAAATTAGGATTAAAAATCGGTAGTGAGAGCTGCTGAATTTCCTCCCGTAGGATGTGATATAAAAACAAATCAATTATTTTTGTAGTTGTAAACTCAAGTGGATGAAACTACATTTATTCGTGCTTTCATGTCAATTCGGTGAACATATGATACATTAAATGATCGTGAGGATGATGATTAAAATCGTTTGTTTCCTGATGAGAAAACAAACCAATGCTTTTTGTAGTTGTAGTACACCAACGTGGATTAAACGTGTGGTTTTTACCACAATGTTGGGGGAATTAATGGATAAAATGCACGGATTATTATTATTATTGTTATTATTCCCACTCCGATCGGGACACTAGGTCCACCGTTTCCCCGCAGCGAGTCTCCCCCCGTTGACAGTTTACGTGGGCTGGGTGCAGTGGCGGACTGGCCATCGGGACGAATCCCGATGGGCCGGTACCGAAGTGGGCCGGTCGGATAAGTCACTATCACATCCCCCATAGGCGGCGCGTGAGGCTCAGGTTTGGGAAGGCTAAATAACTTTTTTACCTGACGGTGCCCGCCTCCGGCGTCTATAGAAAAGAGATCAACTCAGTGTGCGGAGTTTAAATCTCTCAAGTCATATTACAGGATAAAAGAAATACAGTTTAAACTGCCGTATGCAGAGAAGACGTCGACGTGTCGCATTTATCATTCATATTACATCATCAATCAGATCATCGATCATATAGTATCATAATATATCATTTCCTTATCTGAGTCAGCTTCTCTGGCCGTGCAACACTTACAGTGTCGCATACTGTATGCAGAAGTATTATTTTAAGCAACACATTATGTTGACGAAACACTCGAGTCAAATGTAATTAAAGTCAGATCCACTCGTGTCTTAGGCGGGGCAGTGATATCATAAAACTATACGCTTTCAAACACTCGGTAGGCCTAGTTATTTTTTAACCAGTTGTTCTGTATTCACCTTGCAGGTGCAACTCTGTGGCTTGTATTCTGGATTATATGTTTAAGTCATGGATGTTTAAAGCTCATATTTGTCTAATATTAGTTTACTTTTCATTAATGAAGTATGACGCTGCGCTGTCGGTACACTTGTCCCTGTTTGTGATTGGTCAAATGTAGCTAACCCCGCCCCTTTCACGTGAACGCGCTCTCAGCTGGTGAGAGAAACCCTGGCTTGATTTACCGAGTTGATAACCAGCGTCGTAGGACTGCATAGCGAGATCTCGTTTGTTAGTTTGTTGTTGTTAGTTTGTTTGTTACTCAAACATATCCAGGGTATGTTGAACTGGCTTCGTAGTACAGGGCACAGGTGGCTAGCAGCGCTAATGTCAAAAACACAGACATTATACATTATATTTGTATTTTACCAGGATGCAGTGACACAAATATTTCAGAAGGCTTAGCCTTCCCTAGCCTACAGCACCCGCCGCCCCTGACATCCCCCACTCCCCCCGTTGACAATTTACTAGCGGTAACGAAGTGGGCCGGTCGAGAGTCCTAGGATGATTTTTAGTCCCATTCCACCACTGGCTACATGACCGTATGATCGCCCATATTGACGCACCTAATTCCTAAACTTCTAACAGATACAACATAAACCGATCCTTCAGCCTCATGTGAGCTCTCAGACACGTTCACAATTAAACTGTCATCGCTGTCTGAGCTTACTGCTGTGTGCGCCATCATGCAGATGCTGGGATCCTGAACGGTGCAGCTGGAGCGCTGTGCCCGCAATGACGTCACACGTAATTTGGCGGGACTTGAAGAATCCCAGAGAAGATCCAGAAAATGGTCAACATTGAAGGGCAGATTGATGGTTATCAAAGTACAAATATCCAAAATCAGTTCAGTAACGGTCTTCAAGGGGACAATATTTACTCAAATTGATGGGTTTGGATGATGGGGGAAACTCGTGTCACAGGCTCTTTAAGTTAAATCCTAAATCTGTCACATAACAATGTTGTATTTCTCAAAAGAGACAAATTATTTTTAATTCCCATTTGAATTTTTTTCCAGTGCGGTTTGTACCTGTGAAGATCCCGGACAACATCTGTGGTTGTGCTTCAGAGTTATTGAGCCTCAAGCCAGGAAAGACTGTGATTGTGATCACAATGAATGGTAAGAATGGGAAGAATTTGTCTTGTTTCTTAAGATAGATGTTATTGAAGTTTCTTCTTGATAATATCCAACCCTTCTCAAAGACATGTGGGATAGCTTGTTTATTAAACCTTAACATGGGTATTGAGTAAAGAATACCAAATGAATTAAAAACACCTTGTCTGTTTTTTAAGGACGACATGAGCTAAGCATGCCAGAGTTGGCTTGTGAAGCATGCGCTGCGACATGGGCGACTGGGGTTGACGACCTTCTGCGGAGTGACTACTGGCCAGCTACCCTTCACTTCGCCACCATTTATGCCACAGATGTTTTCTTCTCATTTGAAGAAATGAAAATGGCTGCACCTGGACTATCCTTTCAGGCATATTTAAGGATGCTAGATCAGCGAACGTTGTGCTTCGGCGGTGTGAGTATTGAAGTTACTTGTCCTTTTTGATCTATTTGTATTGTACAAATTGTAAGCTGTGTCCTTATAATTGATTTTTTACAATTGACTGTTGATGTCCTTATTTAGTTATAGACTGGAAAGATCTCAACTGACAGCTTCATCAAAAGTTTCTTTGAGTGGGAGGCTGTGCGTTATGAGGTGGACATCATGTGCAAGGAGGAGCCCTTCACCTGTCCTGCGTGCAGCCCTGATATGCTTGCAGTTTCCGTGGATGGAAACCGCAAGCATTACCGTTTCAAGAATGCAGCTAGGTACTATAGAAAATATATAATGTCACAGTATTTGAACAGATAACGAAACAAAAGTATCTTGATGTGAACTAATCAACCTTATAATCTGAGATGTCATACATTGCTCCTTTGATTTATTTAGATCTGAGGAACAGGCCATCTTTGACGGTGTCTTTATAGCCAGGGATGAAGACATCTCAAGATTTGTGGACTATATACACACCACAACCAAACATATAATATTGCAGACTCTAATTATGTATAATAGAATATAATATCCTAGAGGTGTTTGTGGAGGACAGTGGTCGGCAGCCAAAGAGACCTCCCAAAAATCTGCCAGCAAGCTGGATGAGGAGGGACTAGAGCTTGCCGTCTGTCGACATGGAGTGCTCCTCTGTGCTCTCAATATGTACAGGGGAGAAATCTTTGCTTATCCCTTGTACCTACAGACAGCTGGCCAGTAGTATGTTCTTTTGCATGGATGTGACCTGCAAATATTGGCCCTACCTCCAGAGAATCACAAAAAGCTGTCCAGAGCTCCAGCATCTTCTCGACATGAAGCCCTTTCTCTCAGTGTTTCATGCCAAAGCGCATGACTTCAAATGTGAAGTAAGGAATTGTTACCATGTGACACAATCACTTTATGTAAAAACCTCCATGTGAATAGTGACAAGTTGTAACGAGTCATACTTTTGAATATATTTTAAACAGGTGAAATGGAGTGGGGCATATCAAAAGGGGGCTGGACTAACCCTAGGGGAGGAAGTGGAACAGGTCAATGCCTTCCTCTCTCGGATAGCAGTGACCACAACACACATGTCAAAAGCAGGTGAGTTACGATAGAACCTTTACTGTCAGTTTTTTAAAAAAATTCAGAAAGGCACAGATTACTTTTCATTTCATTTCAAACCTTTATTTAGACAGATAGGTCCCTTGAGATCATGGATCTCTTTTACAAGGGAGACCTGCATTAATTAGTTCCACATGAAACATAAAAACAAACAATAGAGGACATCATATTTACATATTCACCAACACTTACAAACACCCATAGTGTCATAAAGCATTTCGTGCAGACGTGCCTTAAAAACATTCAGAGAAACAAAAGTGAACAATTTCAAGTTAGACTGTCGGCTGTTCCAAGCAAGTGGAGCTGCGCACATAAAAGCTGTCTTACCTAAGACAGTCCTCACTCTTGGTACATCTAATAAGACTACATCCTGTGATCTCAGACAATAGCTGCTTGCAACTTTCTGCTTTACCAGAGAACAGATGTAATACGGGAGTTTGCCCAACATAGCTTTATAAATAAAAGTGTACCAGTGACTGAGCCTCCGTACAGAGAGTGATGGTAAACCTGCCTTGGTATACAGTGTACAGTGATGTGTAAGCGTTTTACAATTTGTGACAAATCTCAGAGCGCTGTGATACGCAGCATCCAATTTGCTCAGGTAATTGGCAGGTGCATTCATATACAACAAATCACCATAGTCCAGCACAGGTAAAAAGGTCACAGTGACTAGCCTTTTCCTGGTCTCAAGCGAGAAACAGGACTTGTTTCTGTAAAAGAACCCTAACCTAACCTTCAGTTTTTTAAGCAGGTTATTGACATGATGTTTAAAAGAGAGACAATCATCAAGCCAGATACCAAGGTATTTGTAACAGGCAACAACTTCAAGTTTTGTTCCTTGCGTAGTTACAATATCTGAAACAGGCTCTGGTGTCTTTTTTGCTTTTGAAAAGAGCATTACCTTGGTTTTATCCACATTTTAAAAGAAGCTTTAATTCAGAGAGCTGAGTCTGAATAGTGTTAAAAACAGCCTGTAATTTAACAACAGCCTCTTTAATGGAGGGACCTGCACAATACATCACAGTATCATCCGCATAAAAATGTAAAGTAGCTTCATCCACATTCTCACCTACGCTGTTAATATATATGGAGAATAAAAGTGGTCCTAAAACAGAACCTTGTGGTACACCATTAGAAATGTTTAACCACTCAGACGACAGTCCATCAAAATGAACACATTGGGACCTTTCAGAGAGGTAGTTCACAAACCACCCCACTGCATGGCTGGATATGCCAATACTGAGTAGCCTCTGCTTTAAAATGCGATGATCAACGGTGTGAAACGCTTTGGAAAGGTCAATAAACAGAGCTGCACAACTCTGCTTATTATCTAAAATACTAGTAATGTCATTTACCACTTTCATTGTAGTGATGGTGCTGTGTTTCTTTCTGAATCCTGACTGGTGTTTAGTCAGGATATCATTTAAACATAAAAACTCCTTTACTTGTTCACTCACAAGTCGTTCGAGCACCTTAGCCAGAACAGACAATTTTGAGATTGGCCTATAGTTATTTAAAATAGTTGCCTCCCCTCCTTTCAGTAAAGGCAAGACATAAGCAGACTTCCATACTTTAGGGATTGTATTTGTGCTGAGGGAGAGGTTAAAAAGAGAAGTAAGAGGTGGAGCAATACAATCTGCAGCTATCTAAGTTGTCCGGGCCAGCCGGTTTCCTAGGATCTAACTTGGATAATGCTTCATGAACAATACCAATAGTTAAAGGAGTAAAACTGAAAGGGTTTTCCAGACCACATTGTTCAGAGTCAAGGATTGGAGCGTTCACAGAAGCAGAAGTACAGTCAGTGACAGAATCAAACAGAGAGCCACAAGACACAAAATGCTTATTAAGGCAATTTAGCATAGTAGCCCTGTCTGATATAATGGATTACACTAGCAAATTACACCAACAACACAAACTCATAAAAGCTCATTGACGGTTATGACCATAGAGCACAATTTAGGATGGCAATATAGTATAAACCCCAGTTGCAGTATAAGAAGTAAGAGGAATAGTAATAACGTGATATTCTCTTTTGCAGGACGTACAGACATGCTGACGCTGATGGCCATGCGCTGGAATCAGCAAAAAGTCAGCAACTTGGCCACCTCACTGTCCCGCAGATATCTGAAGGTAATAACATAGTTATACTAGAATGACATATTCTTAGTTAGAATTATTTGTGGCTGCAGCCTAAATGTAGATTTCTGTATTTACTTGTCTTTAATTGTTTGACGTTTGTAGACCACAAAAGCTCTGGAAAAGCAATTGCAGAACCTGGAGTCCATGAAGGCTGAGTTGGCAGTGACTGAAAAGCAGCTGGAAGACTGGATCAGAGATGTGAATGAGTTGGCAGTGACTGAGAAGCAGCTGGAAGACTGGGTCAGAGATGTGAAGGAGTGGGCAGAAAGTGAGGACAATCTTAATGAAGTTTTTCAAACTTTTTTGTAGTCATGATTTATCAATTTATTTTTAATTTTCAGAATTAGTGATAACCCTCTATTGACATTTGCATGACTTATTTTTCATGAAGCATATATAATAAAATAATCTTAAAACATTTGATCAATATCACTGTTATTGTGAATTACTGTGCTTAATACGCCTATTTTGTCTAAAAAGCAACAACAAACAACCCAAGGGATGCTTCTGCCTCGGCCAGCAAGATTGAAATGCTGACCGTAAGTGTCAAGAGACGTTCGCAGCGTCTCTACAAAGACACAGACTGCAACAAAGGTCGTTCCCGGATCCGCCGCAAGATCAGGGATGAGAAAGGGGTCCTGACAGCCACAGTTGAGAAATGCAACTCAATGGTTCCAAGCACAGAAGCTCTGTGCCTCGAAGCCATTCTGTCTGTGGAGAAAGCTTGGCCATGGCAGCTACCAAACAGTGGTAAGTACACCAGTCTGCTGAATGCTCACAGCAAATGTGGAAAACCTGATATATAAAACTATGTAAGACTTCATAGATTATTTTAATGTTGATCTTTCATACACATGAATTCATGTTTTGTCATAAATGCTTTCCAGGACAAAGAGAAGAGCGTTTGACCTTGTCATGGCAGTGAAGAGACTAGAGGAGGAGAAGAAGATTCTCGTCACAGAACTGAACCACCACTGGAAGGTCCTTTCAACCTGCAGTGATTCACTGAAAGAGCTGTCCTGCCTGCAAAGTACAGTATATATTACATTTTTACTTTGCATGACTTTACACATCAGTGATAGGTGATGAAGTAACTGATATTGTCTTTATCTTATACATTTAAGATTCACCATTGGGCCTGAGCGAAGACGTAATGAAAGGTCTCCAGAGCATGTTCAGGAAAAAGCAGCACGACATCGGAGAAATAAAGACTCATGCGAGACGATGCTACCAGCACGTTTTGACTGGAGCAGAGACCATCAGCTTCTTGCAAAGATGAGTCTTCTGACTGCGACTCTGACAGCTCTGATGACACACGGTGAAGCCCTCTCCAGACTACCTTCTATTTATCATCTACATGCTCCCCCTCTGTGAAATACTCCGCCAACATGGTCTCAACTTCCACTCCTATGCCGACGACACCCAACTCTACATCAGTACCAATCCATCATCCCAGCTACCCACACCGTCGGTAGTCAACTGCCTCTGCGACATCCAAACCTGGATGTCAACACACCTACTGAAACTCAACAAAAACAAAACAGAGCTCATGGTTGTGGCCCCAAAAACACTGCTCCGGAAGGTTGAATATCTGCTCCTCACCATCAATGGCTGCTCCATCCAGCCTGGGCGTCACTCTGAACTCTAGCCTCACCTTCAACTCCCACATCAGGTCTACTGTCAAAACCGCTTTTTTTCACTTTCGAAACATCTCCAGACTCCAGCCCTCTCTCCCCGACCCCGTTGCAGAAACATTAATACATACCTTCATCTCCTCTCGTCTGGACTACTGCAATGGAGTTCTGATCGGGGTCACCAGCAAAGCCCCGGACAGGCTCCAGTATGTCCAGAACTCTGCAGTCAGGCTCCTCACCCGCACTAACCCCTGGCAACACATCACCCCAGTCTCTTCCCCCTTCACTGGCTCCCGGTCAAGTGTGGTCGAATGAATATGACTTCCTTCTTGCCAACCAGGTTTATTATCTGTGCAAAACAGAATATAAGGTAATGGCTTCACCAGCTTTCTACCTCAATACTTCTCCTCAGTGAGGCCTGAAACTAACTTGAGAATGTAAAAACACATTTAGCCAATCAAAATAACTGTATGTCTGATATATTTTGTTTTCTAATAAAAAATTGACATAAATCCACATGCCATATTATGACTTTCATGAAGGATTAAAGCCTTTTTCATTTACAGTATAATACAGTGATAACAGATAACACACAACCCGACTGTACTCACTTTAACATGGCTGTTGTACAGGCACAATATTAGCATAGCATTAGCGCTCCACTCACGTGCACACGCCCACCTGCTGGCTCCCTATACTGGGGATGGGCAAGAAGCAGCCAAGCTGCGATTACTCCTTATCCCGTGAGCAAGGAGATCGATCCATAGAGCCCTTCCGTAAACACGGGGGTTCCCAGGAGATCAATACGGTCCTCTTTGGAAAGTGCCATGTGGCGTGATATCCCAGGGCACACACGGCAGGCAGCGGCAGCGGCCTGTGATGAAGTAGGGTCGACCCTATATCATGTGAAGCCACCGAGCACCGGTCCCCGGGGAACCGGGCCTGGGGCAAGGCCCGTGGACCAAGCTACTTATTCGGCCTTGCGGCCCAATAATCGCTCTGACTTGGTGAGGCGGGGGCATCTCTAGCACGAGTAGCCCACACACCCGCCGCCATGATCATCATCCAGAGAGAGTACAGCCCTGGGCGGTGGACTTCCATGGACGCTGGACCCGGAAGGAATGGCGAACGTGAATGGCGAACGTGAATGGCACCGCCTCGGCCATATCCTGGTCCCCCAAACACTCGAAGTAGAGGTGGTGGGGATCGGCGCCCGCTATTTAAGCCAGGGCACGAAGGACAGGCCCTGGTCTCCTAGAGGTATGATGACTCTTTCTTCTTCTTTCAAACGTCTTATCTCTGCTTCAGATGTTGCCCGCTCCCTGAAGAGAAAGGGATGATAGTCAGGAGGCGAGGCCTCCTTTTATACGGTGAGATGCGTGCGCATTCAGGTATGCCCGCCCCGGGTTATGGCTAGAAAGGATCCGTCTTGTGTAAATATGACGTCACGTTCTCGTTGTAACTGAGGTTACCTACTGTAACCCCAGCTTCTATGAGTAAATGGCGCAGCCCTCTAAGGCTATCGCTATTGGGTAATCCCCCTGCGCCCCCGCGCAGCACTGACAACTTGTAGTCCACGCCCACCCGCAAGGTGGGCCCCACCCTCGGGCCTCCTTCCGGTATAAATAGGAAGGGGGCCCGGCAATCTGCTCCCATACAAAATAACTTTTCTTCAGCTATTCGTAGACCCAGTGGGGCCCAGCACTTAGAGGGCTGCGCCATTTACAGGCTGCGCCTGTTTGTGCACGCTCTCTATGGTGCACAAACAGGCGCTGAGAACGGCGCCAGGCCGCCGCGCGCGCTACATAGCAAGACAGCGCGCGCACAGGATAGAGGAGATGAGACGTGGCTTCTTCCTCCGACCTGTAAGGAGGGGGGAATAAGCCAGCCAGGGTGATCACTCTTGACCTATAAGAGTTGTGATGACCTTAGGCATGAAGCCGGGTTAGGGCGTAAAACAGCTGAACTGCCATCTCCTTGGATCCGGAGACCTGACGGAGCCACAGAGAGAGCAGACAAATCACTCACCCTTTTCTCTGATAGAGCCAAAAGCAGTACTACTTTGGCTGATAACAGTTTAAGGGAAACCTGATCAGGTTCAGATGGGGCTTTGCTTTAGTGCGCGCAACACCAAAGCCAATTCCCACTGAGGCGCCAGTGTGTGTGACACAGGTCTGAGTTTCCATACTCCTCGCATACAACGGCTGCTGCGCTCTGTGAGCCCCTCTGTTAATTTCGCCGGGAATATACATTGCTCTGATGGAGAGCAACGTGTGTGCGCGCCCAGAACAGCAGCCGCCTGGCTGCGTTCAGAAGCTGCGCAGATCGTACTCCTCCATGGCGATTGAGGTAGGCTGCTTCCATAGCCGTGGCCTGCTGTCTGTGCAAATCAACACATGTTTGATTGTACAGCAACGGGGCGACTCCCCCGTTCTGTTCCGAGATTTAGAAAAATAGCGGGGGTAAAAACCGCTCAAGACACTGTTCCTGGGATGACAGGAGTGTTTCTTGTATCCCATGGAACTGCTGGGGGGAGAGGCTTCTCTGTGATGTGCCGTAATGGTCATCATGGTGACGAGCCACGCCATCGCCGCCGCTGCCCGTGAGGCAAAAGGGCTGCGAGGGAGTTTCCACATGCTGCATTTCACTCCGTCTCTCATCATGAGGCTCGTACACGCCCAGAGAATGAGAGGTGTGTGTATGTTGTCCACACGAGGCTCTCGTATAACGGTGCTCGTGGATTTATTATGACCGTGTGTAGGAGGCATATCTGGGACAGAGGAATGCCGCGAGCTCTGCAGTTTATAAACCAATAGGTTAAAAACAGCAGGCTTCTGCAGCGAATGAACCACCTCTGGAGTGTCCCCCTGTTGGAAGAGACCCAAGGGGATCATCACGTGACCAGCTGACGCCAACGTCGAGCAGCTGCGTCACGGAGCATAGCCGCGGGAAGTCATTTTGCTCAGGGGGTGCTGCCAAAAGTGGGGAGGAGGCCGCTTAAAAAAAAAGAGAATAAAGGCCGGGCCGGGCCGGGCCCTGGCTGTCAGCGATACGAGCCGCATAAATTGTTTGTTAAAGGCGAGACACCGCAGGCAAAAACATCGTTTTTCATGCACTGGTCCATTTTGAGATGTTTTGCTATTTTGATTCCATAACATGTTTTCTTTCAGGCTTTTTGGAAGGAAAACGTACAAAATATACATTTAAGTGTTTATTTTACCATAGTTTGTCTATTTGCGTCTGTAGATTTCTCCTAAATTCACCAAAAGTTAGTATTCTAACGTAACATAAAGTACCGCGACCGCCGTGTGCACCATGTCAACAGAGATATCGTTGGAAAGCTCCGTCTCGCCTGCACAATCTCATCAGATCCAAATATGGTCATTTCCTTTGTATCAGCAACCAATCGTGAAAGTACAAAAGGGTCTTAAACCAATAAACGAAATCTCATTGGCTGGTGTCAATTTCTGACAACGTGATTCGTTCAGATGCGTCACGTGGTGTGCTAAAACACTTCCTGGTTAGCTTTCCGCTGGAAATTGAAATCTCAAAATGGCAAAAGAACGGCGAAAAAAACGTTCACAGAGAAGACAACAACAATTGTCACTTGCACGATGCAAGATTATACAAAAAACAAATGACCCCGAACATGAAACACCTTCACGGAGTGCGTCGAGGCGCAAACTGTCATCCAAAGAACAGGAGGGTTTAGCTAGCGCCTCACTGCAATCTTTAAAGGTCGTTTTCTCAGAATGAGTTTTTTCTCCTACTCTGAGTTCGAAATGTCAACTTCAGTAGCACGTAGATACACCAAACCTTCCAGTTATATTCCTATCAATATTATGAAGGCTTTTACAGAAGGGTTTGTTCATATGTCATTCATAGTCTGAATTATATAAGATTGTATACCTAGAAACATGGCGAAAATTGATATTTTAGGGCTGTTGACAGTATTTAAAGAGAGATATCCAAAATCCCTTCTGTAAAAGCCTTGGATACTAATATGACTACAAAATGAAATGAGAATTTTGAACCTGGCTTTATCCAAAGTTCAGATTTCAGTTCCTGAAATGTGTTAAAATATGCGCAAATTTAATGAGATCATGGATAATTTGAATATTCAGAAAACTTGTAATACAAGAAACAATTGCCTTACTGTTAGGCTTAATAAACCATTATAGACCTACATCACTTAGCAACAGCTGCACATGCCCACATGCTAACTATGGGTCTTACAAACCTACATAACATTACAAATAGTCAGAAAATATTATTTACAATATTAATAAAACTATGAATTCAATTTGAACTGATTGACAAGGCAAAACACTGCACAGCGGCAGCAGCATTAAAGGAAAAATATCGTTTTACCTTGTGTTGGGGCTTCACAAAACTCCAAATGTAGCCTTCCTCTCTGGGGTGGCACTAATGAAGACCCTCATTAGAGCAGATACATCCTCATTGTCCAACATGTTACTGTGGACATGCATCAAAGTCAGATGTGTCAGTCTCTTCTGTGTCATATTACTCTAGTTGTAGAGGTGGTGGGCTGAGGAGTAGCTGGTGGTCCACTCTTTTTATTGGGTTGTTTGTTGGAGAAAAAAATCCAAAATCCTTTTTTGCGCCATTCTAGAAAGTTGTCACTCCGCAGTATGTGTGTCGCATCAATTGCGTCAATTAAGACCTAGAATCTAGATGACTCGGATTTTATGCAAGCCACCTGACTGATACAAATATATACTGTGAATATTACTGTATACAGCTAATTTTATTTTAAGTAAAATCATAACTATTTTATGTGGTTTAATCATTTTTATTTAGGTGGTCACTCAGTTTTTCAAATGTACACCACTCGCCAACAGGGGGTGCTGGAGCACCCCCAGCACCCCTACTTCCCGCGGCTATGTCACGGAGAGGGCTGTGTGGGTTGTGACATGCCGGAGGAGAGCTGTCAGTTCCTCCACTCGCTGCCGCGAGAGCCGCGCTCTGCTGGCTGAGTTTAATTCCACTCCAGATAAACGTTTGTCTGAGAGGGAGGAGGACAGCTCTTCTTCCAATTTATTATGAAACCCAGGCTTTGACAGATGCGATACGAGATGTACCATCTGAAAAGCGACTTCCTCCCTGGAGCGAGCCAGCAAATGGCAGGACGTCCAGAGAAAACCACACTCTCATCCCTCCTCTGTATAGTGGCTCCAGCCTTCTCTACACAAAAATGGGAGGAGCCAGGAAATATCCGAATGGCAGACGATTGTCTGGTCTGATATTCCCTGAAATGAGAAAACGCAGGAATTTCCTGCGTTTTGGGATGATGGGTAGTGGAAGTATGCATCCTTCAGGTGGAAGTGAACCAGTCGTCCTGGTGAACACATTCCAGCACCTGTTTGATCGTCAGCGTGTGGAACACTGACAGATCGAGGATGTCTCATTGCCCCAGTCTTTTTCGGGATTAGAAAAATAACGGGAGTGAAAACCCCTGATTTTCCTCCCTTTGAGGAACCCTGGAAATATGCTCTTTCAATAGGAGTTCCAGCAGCTCGGATTGGAGCGCAAGACATAGCTTCTGGGAGGACAGGAGTGTTTCCTGTTTCCCATTGAACTGTGGGGGGGGGGGGAGAGGCGAACTGCAGGACGTATCCTCTGCTGATCAGCCTGCTCATCCATCTGTCCATCAGACCCACGCGCTGCCACTCTGAGAGCGGGCGCACATGCTCGAGATGTGTTTTTTTGGTCGTCATGGTGACGAGCCACGCCAGAGCCCCTGCCGCCGCTGCCCGTGAGGCAACCCAAGGTGTGCTTGGACCGAAAGGGCTGCGCGGGGGCCTCCACACGCTGCGTCTCACTCCGACTCTCATCATGAGGCGCGTACACGCTCAGGGGATGGATGGAGGTGTGTGCAGTGCTGCCCACATGAGGCGTTATAACGGCGCTCATGGGTTATTATGACCGTGTGTAGGAGGCGTGTCTCGGACAGAGGCATGCCGCGAGCTCTCCAGGTTATTAACCAAAGTTAAAGCCGGCAGGCTTCTGCAGCGAGCCCTGCTGTCTACTTAATCAACAGATTAGTGGCAGCCGGCTTAATTAGCGAGCTCTGCAGTTAATTAACCGATAGGTTAAAACCAGCAGGCTTCTGCAGCAAGCCCTGGCGCCGTGGCGCTGCGGGCGCGCTGCCGCTGGGGGCACTCAGCCTGGAATACTGCTCATTCCCCCATTCTAGCTTCTCTGTGATGTGCTGTAATGGTCGTCATGGTGACGAGCCACACCATTGCCCTCGCTGCCGCTGCCCATGAGGCGAAACGGCTGCGAGGAAGCCTCCACACGCTGCGTTTCACTCCGGCTGTTATCATGAGGCGTGTACACGCTCAGGGGATGAGTGGAGGTGTGCGCAGTGCGGTGTTATAACGGTGCTCATGGGTTATTATGACCGTGTGTAGGAGGCGTATCTCGGACAGAGGAATGCCGCGAGCTCTGCAGGTTATTAACCGATAGTTTGAAAACAACAGGCTTCTGCAGGGAGCCCTGCTGTCTACTTAATCAACAGATTAGTGGCAGCTGGCTTAATTACCGGCTCTGCTTCCTCGGAGGCTCTCGCGGAGCAGACCAGGAGCGGGGGAGCCTCACTCCCCTTTGACTCGCCGCCGGGATACCCTGTATCTGGGGTGGTGGGGGAGTGGAGACGTGGGACGGAGCCCCTGCAGCCGCCGAAGGGCGAGTCTGATGCCGAGGCGGTTGCTGTGGGCGTCTCTCCGCTTGCGGCCTCCTGTGGCCGGCGTGGACGCTGCAGCTGCTGCGGGCATTGGTGCCGCTATGGGCGCTCAGCAGGCTGGAGCCAGCTGTACATGCTCGCGAATGCCGTCCGCCTGTTCCGCGGCCGTCTTCATGGACTCCACCATGGCGTGGAACTGGGGTCCGAAAAACAGCCCGCATACTGCTTTTATCTCTGCTGGTCATAACTCATTATGAACCCAGAGCCACATGAGGGACAATCGCGGACGCAGTTGTTGCTCATGATGTTTCTCAATTGCTGCTTCAGTAACTGCTGGTTTGCTGAAGAAAAGAGGGAGCAGATTGCCGGGCCTCCTACCTATTTATACCGGAAGGAGGCCCGAGGGTGGGGCCCACCTTGCGGGTGGGCGTGGACTTCAAGTTTTCAGTGCTGCGCAGGGGGATTACCCAATAGCGATAGCCTTAGAGGGCAAAGCCATATACGAAATAGAACTCTCGTTGTAATCGGAGAGGCTCGGAAACACATCTACAGCAGTAACATGCAACATACACATTGACGCAGCAGCAATATTAATAGAGAAACATCAGACATAATAGTAAAACACTGAAAGGGAACATTTTATTGCACCAGGAGCTATCTTGGGACTTTTACTGCGACAACGTTGACTTGCCTGTGAATACAAAATAAACCGTAGTGTTGGTGATCTACAGTGTTGTCATTCTTCTTTGAACAGCAAGACCGCTAACACCCTATTTCAACAATCACACTCCCTGTCATTGACATCATTAATAGATAGTTTAGCATCTCACAATCATGTGCTGTGGCCCACTGATGTTAACGATCGTAAATGAAAGGCTGCCTGCCAAACGTAAACATTCGGCCACTTGACTTGCAAACTCTCACGAGAGTTTTACACAAGACGGATCCTTTCTAGCCATAACCCCCGCCCCGGCTCGGCTACGTCTATAGAAGTCTCAGTAGGTGAATGCCTGCATAGAGGGTAGTACCCATAGAGTCCAGTAGAGGGCGGAGACTGTGAGGGATATAACCACCTGTAGCTAATATTGAGTTGTGTATGTGTGCTGAATATCTTCAGTGTGTTTTGCGGGTTAATTACAAGTGGAATGTTTTGATATTTTAGTTTAATGAAAGTTAAACAATGTAAATTAATGTTCATGCATCAGCATTTAAATGAACACGTACATGTCCCCTGTGTGGGACTAATAAAGGTATTCAGATCACTTACGGCCCGTCCACACAGCGGCGTGCGTTGAAGCTTCCAACGCTTCTGCCCATTCACTTTGAATGGGGTGACGTCACTTTTAGCCGAACTGCATTTTGGGAAGCGACGTGGAGCGTTGCTGGCGTTGCTCTCTTCAAAAGTTGAGCAATGTTCAACTTTTGACGCCTCAACGGAGGCGTCAGCCAATCGAATCATATGCCAGTACAAGCTCTAGCCAATCAAACTGCGTGCTTGTGTGTCTGGGGCGGGAGATTCATGTGATTGGTTGTTGGTGGAGTGTCAGACATGCCCGCCGGCAAGCGTCAACACACGCCGCTGTGTGGACGGGCCGTTATCCCACCGTTTGCAGCCCCATCTTTAGCATGTACAAATCTCAAGATCAGAACGTTCCAAAGGTAATTTAAAGCCCTGAATTGTCTCTTTAGTATATGACATCTTTGTGATCCAGGATATTCAAATCCAATGTGATTTCAAATCAATTTAATGATAACACCAGAATTGAATCTTAAAACTATAAAGCTCAGTTTACTGTATGAAAAGTTAATGTTAATGTTCCCTCCATTTGTATCTACACCTGAATTGTAACTCGGGCCATTTGAAATTACATGTTTAGGTACGGTTTGAAATGTGAATGTCTATTCATAAAATTATTTGAGAGAAACAAATAAATTAGAGCTCATGATCAGGAGTTACGTGTGCTTTTTGATTTGATCCCATCTCCACTCATCATGCTGCCAATGGGCTTCTCTTTTGTCTGTCACCTGTTGTCTTCTCATTCTTCCTCTGTCTGCAGTTGTGCTTCGGCACAAAAACGGGGATTCCTGGACGACCTCCGAGATGTCACCTCCCTCCACCATTTTTAATGCGCCACCTGTCATATACAAAAGGATTTCAATGTCTAATCAAGACCATTCACTTGCTCCCCCATGCTTCATGCAAAAAAGAAACACTGTTTCAAAACCCCCTTTTCTATACCAACTGTGAATTTTCATAGAACTCCACACACTCATTAACAACCCTTGAGTGCAAGCTGGAAACTCGGCGGATGGTGTCAAAGCGTTCAGAGCAGAGAAGACAGCCCTTTTCTCTCTCTTTCTTGCTGGTTTCAGTCTGGGTGCCCTCAAGGTTAGCAGATTAGCATACAACATCACATGTGAGTATTCAGAGGCTGCTCAGGTCCCAGCTCATACATACACCGCACTGTACGTGCTATTAGCATGCACGCCAGTTATCTGCCTGATAAAATAGGGCATTTTCTGTCAAGTTTTGTCATGTTGTGTATGAAGTTATCACATCATGATACTGTGTGATGATACAATGTGGTGACTGTGGAGCCTCGCTGATGGGGGTGCTGCAGCCCCCTCAGCAACCCCCCTTCCCGCGTCCATTCGCGATGTCTCGCTGTCTCGCAGACCCCACGCAGCAAGCAGGAAATGAACGCAGCTCACACTCTCTTCGCAGCAGCGAGCTGCGCAACGTCCTGCCAACACGGCACACAGACCCCACGCAGCATTATCATCTGTTTGTCATTACTGGTGTCATTTTCTGGTTGCTAACGCCATTGTAACACATAATCACTGATGTAACGGTGGTGGACTCATCAGAACAGAGTGGGCGAGCTGACCATTCAGAGCACAGTGGGCTCACAGGGAGGGGGGGGGGCAGGAGCTCCAACAAGCCTGTAGGACAGAGAGTGAATACACATACTATACAGAGATGCTGTTTGAGAAACCAATGTGAGTTTGGAAAATTGCACAATTTAAATCTATTCTAGTAGACCTCAACAATGGAATTATGATCAGTAGAAATGGCCATGCCATGGGACCTTTAAGTGTAAAAGTTGCCAAAAAAACGCTTATTTTTCTCCAGGGCATTCTGACCTTTCTTTTCCAACATCATCACAATCGTGTCAGTTTTACACGACAGCACACTTTTGCTGCTAGAGAATGAAACCTGGAATTAATCAGACAAGTGTCTATATCACGCATGGGCCAACTAAGGCCCGCGGGCCACATACGGCCCGTTGGACTTTTTAATCCGGCCCGCCGAATATTGGTACAAAATTGTCCAAATTATAGTAATGACCGCATTAATTTTGCCTTTTTCCTGCAACCCCGTAATTTCAGTTTATTCCATTAGATGGCGCAATTGACCACTCGGCAACCCAGCAGGATCTAAGAACGTATACGTCACCCTTACAATGGAGGAAGTTGAAATTAACCTGAGCAATCATGGCGAGTACAGCGAATACAAGTTGTAACAAGTAGTAGCGCTGAGCAAAGCGACTAAAACGCGACCACACACTTATAAAAAACACTTATATAAAGTCAGGCAACACTAACCAGCTTAGTGTGATTCTGTTTATTTTACTTTACTTTAATGACCATCCGTTCACCGTTATTGACTATTGTGAAGAGGCAGATGTTTTCCTGTTTTGTATTATTGCAGCTATCGGATGGAATCAATACATGGGCTACATGTGGCCATCACAAGTAAAATCATAATGAAAACTACGCCCGTAAAATGTGCCGGCTTATGCCACAATATGATATCAACAAGTAGTCAATATAGTCTGATTAGCTTCGGTTGCTATGCTAACATCACCTGTAGAATGCCAGAGAAACAGCGTTGTGATGCCAAACAGCGTCAATTCAGACTGACACACATTCACTGATGGGGATGGGGAATATTTCTCAGCTGCTTGTGTGACAGTCGGACAGTGAATACTTTCCAGCGACCGCTGCCGTGAGTTAACGGGAGAATAATCTCCGGTGGACGAGCCGCGCTCCAGCGGGCGGTAATGCCACTGAAACACATTAATAAACAATGCACCATGGCACTCTGGAGAAAGGTATAAGGCTGGAGAAGTAGTTCTTTAATTTAATCTGGCTTTGTATGATTAAAAACTACCTGACACAGTCCTCTATTGATGTTATGAGCGGTGTTGCGGAGAAAATCAGTGACGTAAAACGCAGTGTGGGTCTTAAGAACTTCGAAGGCACGTAAACGGTTACGTCATGACGCAAACGATGACGCAATAATTCACCTTTGAACTTAATTCACATTTGAACCTGCATTTAACAATGAGTGGAACAAAGAAAAAAAAAGTTGACAATGAGTGCAGAGTGTTTAAAGAGGAGTGGACAGCGAAATATCTTTTCACCGAAGTGCGATCAAAGGCTGTATGTCTTATTTGCCAAGAAACCGTTGCGGTATTCAAGGAATACAATATCAGCCGCCACTTTTCCACCAAGCATGCTAACTATGCTAGCAAACAGTCAACGCAAGAACGGGCGGCTACTGCTCAGAGGTTGGCAGCCAATTTAAAATATTAAATATTTTTCTCCAACAAACTTCTATTCAAGAGTCAAGCACCAAGGCAAGTTATTTGCTAGCATTCAAATTAGCAAAGGAAGGAATACAGCAAATCGCTGCATGACCTGCACGGAGAATTCTGCTGTCGCTTTTCTGATTTTGAAAAAAAAAGTCACTTCAGCTGGTTTCATGTCCCCTGTCACAAGGCAAGGCAAGGCAAGGCAAGGCAGGCAAGGCAAGGCAAGGCAAGTTTATTTATAGAGCACTTTTCAACACAAGGCAATTCAAAGTGCTTTACAACAAATGAAAGACATTAAGAAAATGGCATTTAAAATCAGTCATTAAAAAGAAAAGCTAATAAAATAAACATTAAAAGAAGAAATACATGGATAAACACTAAAAGAAAAAATACATGGATAAAAGTTACAGTGCAGTCTAAGATATGAATAGTTCAATTAAAAGCAGCGACAAAAAGAAAAGCCTTTAGTCTGGATTTAAAAGTAGTCAGAGTTGCAGCGGACCTGCAGGTTTCTGGGAGTTTGTTCCAGATATTTGGAGCATAATAACTGAACGCTGCTTCTCCATGTTTAGTTCTGACTCTGGGGACAGAAAGCTGACCAGTCCCTGAAGACCTGAGAGATCTGGATGGTTCATAATTTAGCAGTAGATCAGAAATGTATTTTGGGCCTAAACCATTCAAAGCTTTATAAACCAGCAGCAGTATTTTGAAATATATTCTTTGACACACAGGAAGCCAGTGTAAAGACTTCAGAACAGGAGTGATGTGATCCACTTTCTTAGTGTTAGTGAGGACTCGAGCAGCGGCGTTCTGAATCAGCTGCAGCTTCCGAATAGACTTTTTAGTGAGACCTGTGAAGACACCATTGCAGTAGTCGAGTCTACTGAAGATAAAAGCATGGACAAGTTTTTCCAAATCCTGCTGCGACATTAGTCTTTTAATCCTAGATATGTTCTTTAGGTGATAGTAGGCTGATTTAGTAACTGTTTTAATGTGGCTGTTGAAACTCAGGTCAGAGTCCATGACTACACCTAGATTTCTGGCTTTATCTGTTGTTTTGAACATTGCAGACTGAAGCTCAGCGCTAACTTTTATACGTTCTGCCTTGGCTCCAAAAACCATTACCTCAGTTTTATCTTTGTTTAATTGGAGAAAGTTCTGACACATCCAGTCATTGATTTGTTCAATGCACTTACTCAGTGTTTGAATTGGAGCATAGTCTCCTGTTGAAACTGTTACGTAAATTTGTGTGTCATCTGCATAGCTATGGTAACTTATTTTGTTGTTTTTCATTATCTGAGCCAGTGGTAGCATGTAGATGTTAAAGAGAAGCGGCCCCAGGATGGAGCCTTGAGGAACCCCACATGTCATATTTGTCAACTCAGATGTGTATTTACCAATAGAAACAAAGTTGTTTCTGTCCTTTAACCTGTTAAACCCCGAGCCTGTTTTTCAGGTTTCAGGCTCGAAAATGACATTCCCAGAATAAATGACTATAACTTCACTTCTAAAAGGTTTATATGAATAATATTTGATATCAAAGCAAGGTTACATCTGTGAGTTGGATATAGAAGTGTCAGAATCAATATAGATTTTTCTGTGTCAGAGTAAATTCAGATGGAACATAGCAAAAAAATGTAAATTCCTGTCTCCGCCTAAAGAAAACCCATTACATATAGTGAAGACCACCCTTGAATGATGGGTTAGTAGCCTAAAAGCTTTAGGAATCCAAAGTATAACATATAATAAGTACCCTGTATCAAGATTGAGGCAAAACAAGTGACATTTGACCTTTTTAGAGAGGTTTATGAAAATAAAGTCCAGGCGGAATAAGCTTTGGGCACATTTGGGCACATTTGGTTCCATCAGTGCCATTTGACCTTTTTCAGGTACCAGACTATAAAAATCATTGTATTACATTCAATCATCACTATAGGTATTCATTCCACCCAAAACAAAACAAAAAAATATTTAAAAAATAAATACATATTTTTTTAAATATATATTTTTTTAAATATTTGTTTGTGTGGGAGTGTGTGTAGATGTGTGTGTAAGTGTAGGTGTGTGTGTGGGTATGTATGTGTAAGTGTAGGTGTGTGGGTGTGTGTAGGTGTGCAAGTGTAGCTGTGTGGGTATGTGTAAGTGTAGCTGTGTGTGTGTGTATGTAACTGTACCAACACACTATACAATAAAACTACACTGTAGGTCAGTGTGTGTAGGTGTACTTGCACAATAAAAAAAAACGGAAACATAGGTAACATTTGACTCCAACTGGGGCAGATTTATTTCAAACATTTTACCAACACTATAGGCATGTAAAAACAAACATTTTACCAACGTACTATACAATAAAATCACACTAGGTATATAACATTTTTTAAATAAACACTCGCAAACGTTATACCTACCTGAACTTTATACCTACCTGAATGTTCCAGTATTTAGGTCGTGCCACTCCCTGAAACAGTTCTTTTTGGTAGTGAAGCACAGAGGGACCTGGCACTTCCTGCAGTACACGGGTGTCTTCACCCTTTTGAGTCCAGCATCTAGGCACCTCCTGCAGTTCTTCCTGACCTTGGTGGCATCTTCCCCATAATACTCGGGCATGCATGTGAGTGGTGGTGGAGGAGGGGGTGGTGGTGCAGGCCCTTCAGCAAACTCCAACAATTCTGCAGCAAGCTGCTCCCTGAAAGTCTTCTGGGTGTGTGTCTTTGTCCTGCTGGGGTCACTCCTCATCTAACACATGTGGAAAAACAAAGAGATTAGATTAATTCACTGGCTTAAACTTATAGGATAATATTGGACTATAAATGAATAATATTACACCAAATAAATGAGTAAACACATGTATATTCATTCACTGGCCATTCATTTAGAAAATGTAACTCCAAAAAGACAAGTAACACTATTTAGCATTTTGCCTAATCATTTTTTGTAGCTTCTTGGCTAAGCTAACACTGTGATGCAGTTTTACCAAACACAAAAGTAATATATAAAAAGGATAATATTGGACTATAAATGAATAATATTACACCAAATAAATAAGTAAACCCATGTATATTCATTCACTGGCCATTCATTTAGAAAATGTAACTCCAAAAAGACAAGTAACACTATTTAGCATTTAGCATCATTTAGCATTTAGCATCATTCCTGTAGCTTCTTGGCTAAGCTAGCACTGTGACGCAGTTCCACCAAACACATAAGTAATATATAAAAACGGAGAGATTACATACCTTTCCCGTGGTGGAAGTTCAACATCCGAGTCACTACTGTCTGGATCCAGGTCTGGCTGGAGGAGATCTTCATCATCCGAAGAAGAGTCATCTGGTATGATCATAGCTCCACTATCGTCAGCTAGCATCTCTAGCACCAGCTCGGTGGTGAAGCTCTCCCTTCTGGCTGCCATTATTTGCTAAAATGGAAAGAGGATACACAAGAAAAATATCTAAAAGCAAAGAAATCAACGTCCTTGAAATGTGCTCTGTTACCTGTTACCTGCTATCGTCGCTGCGTGCTGTGGTGCTGTGGTGCTGTCCTGCTGCATGTGCTCTGTTGTGGCTCCTGCTGCGGTGCAGTGCTCTGTGGAGCCTGCTGCGTAATGCGTAATGGAGGCGGAGCAGGCGTAGTTTATACTACGCAGGATCATATCTTTGGAACCCATTGGTCGATTTGGGTGATTGACACCTTTTCTGAACCGTTAGAGCCAATAGAATCGAGTGACAGTTAGTAAGTCCCGCTAAACACTTACGTCAAGTAGAGAGAGGTTTGCGTAAACAGCATGTGAGACAGCATTAGCTTGGGACTGCGAAACTTTATACCTACTCTGCTGCCATGAATGTAATGATAGATTATCAGGAACAATTCTAAAGTGACTAAGAGACATTGGATTAACCTTGAGGAGCGTTTTTATTCCCTTGAACACGAGCTTTGATCACAAAACAGCAACGGTAAGACATAATTATTGTTATGTTTTTAAAAATTGTTGTTTTTTTTCTTCTCTGTTCTGGCTGCTAGCTCAGTGAGTTTGTGTCCTACAGGGATGATACTTATAACAAAATAATCTGTGGAGTATCAGCTTTCCAGATGATATGTAGTTTGTGCAGAAAATATTAAGTTTTAAAGATCGTTTTTGCTAGTTAGCACTGGAAGTAGCATCTGCCCGTTTTAGCTAAGGGCTAATGCTAACGCTTCTTGTGAGACTTGTGTTTTGTTTCAGTAAAAATGGTTCGTATCGTCAGTTAGCTGAGATTCTTCTCGTTAATCTGGTATAACACATTAATAGGATTTTAAATATTAAAATGCCCTGAGACACAGTGTCGTGAAAAAAAAAAACGGGGTCCCCGCCGGCGGGGACCTTGGGGCTTAACAGGTTAAGTAGGATTCAAACCAATTTAGGACGGTTTCCGAAAGTCCCACCCAGTTTTCCAGTCGGTCTAGTAATATGCTGTGGTCAACAGTGTCAAATGCAGCACTGAGATCTAATAATACTAACACTGAAGTTCTGCCACTGTCTGTGTTTAAGTGGATGTCATTAAAGACCTTTACAAGAGCAGTCTCAGTACTGTGGTTTGGACGACAGCCTGACTGGAACACATCGAAACAGTCATTTAAATGCAAAAAATTACTCAGCTGTTGAAAAACAACTTTTTCAATGATTTTACCTAGAAATGGCAGGTTTGATATGGGCCTGTAATTGTTCATAACTGAAGCATCTAGATTATTCTTTTTTAAGAGCGGTTTAATGACTGCAGTTTTCAGGGCCTGTGGAAAAATACCTGAGTGAAGAGATTTGTTTACTATATGAAGTAGATCTGAGGCCATGCAAGGCAAAACATCTTTAAAAAATCCCATTGGAATAATATCAAGGCAGCAGGAGGAGGATTTCAGAAGTTGAATAATGTCCTCTAGGTTTTTATCATTAATCTGATGGAATTGTGTCATGGTGTTTGAATTGATGTTAAGTGGACACAGAGACAACACATTTGCTGTTCCTGATGCAGAGGCACTGACTGCTTGTCTTATTTTCTGAATTTTGTCAGTGAAAAAGGAGGCAAAATTATTGCACGCCCTGGTGGATAGAAATTCAGAGGCTACTGACACTGGGGGGTTAGTTAGTCTGTCGACGGTAGCAAACAAGGCACGTGCATTGTTTTTGTTTTTGGTAATGATGTCAGAGAAGAACGATTGTCGTGCATTTTTCAATTCCAAATTATAAAGGCCAAGTCTCTCTTTATAGATTTCAAAGTGAACCTGGAGATTTGTTTTTCGCCACCTGCGTTCAGCTTTTCGACACTCTCTTTTTTCTGCTCTCACGGTCATGGCTTTTCTCCATGGAGATATTTTCTTGCCAGTCACTTCTTTTACCTTAGTTGGAGCAATGGCATCTATAATATTTTTAATTTTTGAATTAAAATGATCTACTAGCTCATTTACTGAGATGTTAGCAGGGGAAAGTGTGGAAGAAAAATTCTGAGTAAACATTTCCCTAGTGTTTTCAGTTAAATATCGCTTTGTGGTTACCTCTTTTTGAACATTTTTGTGAACAGAAATAGAGCTCTCAAAGAAAACACAGGAATGATCAGAGAGTGCAACATCAGTCACCACAACCTTAGAGATATTCAGACCCTTTGAGATAATTAAGTCCAGAGTGTGCCCCTTATTGTGCGTGGGCTCCGTCACATGCTGAGTCAGTCCATGGCTATCAAGAACACAAAACAGTTATTTTGCCCCTCTGTCCTGAGGGTTGTCAACATGGATGTTAAAATCACCAACAATGACTAAACGGTCAAAGTCAATACACACTATAGACAGCAGTTCAGTAAAG
Organism: Harpagifer antarcticus; assembly: GCA_902827135.1. Classification (NCBI taxonomy): domain Eukaryota; kingdom Metazoa; phylum Chordata; class Actinopteri; order Perciformes; family Harpagiferidae; genus Harpagifer; species Harpagifer antarcticus. The sequence goes on along the minus strand of CADEHL010000900.1, from coordinate 2,797,421 downwards.
TCATCATAAAAGCTTGCACAGTATTTGGGTGGTCTATAGATATTTAGGAACAGAGCTCGAGAGGAGCATTTCAGCTGAAGGGCCACATATTCAAAAGAAGCAAAGTTCCCATAAGATGTCTTCCTGCATTGAAGAGAATCATTGTACAAAATAGCAACTCCACCCCCTTTCTTATGCATTCTTTCCTGACTCATAAAACCAAAGTTGGGGGGGATTGATTCGATAAGAACAGCTGCACTATTATTTTGTTCAATCCAAGTTTCTGTTAAAAACATAAAATCGAGATTGTGCTCAGTGATAAAATCATTGATTAAAAATGTTTTTCCCGCCAAAGACCTGACATTTAATAAAGCTAGTTTAAGTTTGTTAAACACACTATCAGTCATGTTTTTTGTAACAAGCTGTCGCTGACATGGAATCACTGCTAAATTAGATGAACTCACACAAACGTTTGAGCGCTTCCTGTATCTACGATGATTCACCGCTCTTAATCTATTACCTATCAACACAGATATCGGCAAAGCTACAGGCAGGCAGGGCCCTGGCATGTCCTGGAAAGAGTTGAGAGTGCCATACACCCTTGAGCCTGGACCCGCTGTTTCACAAGACTGTGAAACAGCGCTGCAGGAGTTGCAATTGGAACTGATTGATCTTCAATGTGACTCCGTCTTAAAGGAGAAGTTCAACTCCCTCAAACTGGAGGAGTTTTATGCTTCACTAAGCGAAGCCAAGTTTCCAAACATTAGGAGGATGGCATAGAGGATGCTGGTGTTGTTTGGCTCTACCTACGTGTGTGAGCAGACGTTCAGCGTGATGAACATCAACAAAATCACGCCACAGATCCCAGTTAACTGATGAACACCTCAGATACGTATGTCCTGAGAATTGCCACAACCAAACTGACACCAAACTTTGATGCACTGGCAAAAAAGGGTGACCAACAACACTGTTCCCACTGTAAGTTTTCTTAACTTTTTCAGGTAATGGCTTTTACTTGTCATTTGTATTTGTTCACGCAAACACTCTCCATCCATCTGCTACTGGCCCGGCCCGCCTGTCAAATTTTAAAACTCATAGTGGCCCCCGAGCCTAAAAGTTTGCCCACCCCTGGTCTATATCATACAGGAGCAGACCAACACCTGACATAATGAAAAGTCACCAGCAGTACAGTATGTCTACACTCTATCTCAGTAGTGAGGTATGATTGAGAGCATCATGTCAGCGAGTCAAGAGGCGAAACATTTGTCAGGAACAGTGGGGGGAACAGGTGCAGCAGACATTAGGAGTCATGATAAGCAATGATGATCAGCCCGCAGGAGGGGGGAGGCTGTAAAACAATAGGGAGGGAAGAAATGAGAGGGAAGATCAATGAGCGGGGCAGGGCTGGGGATGGGGTCTTTTCGCTGACTGCAGTCATTACCATGAAGTGCCAACAGATGCCACAGCTGCCGGAAGCCTAATCTCAGCAATTTACACCGCTGTCAGGTCTGAGCAGGTTCCAACGAATCAGGCGCTGCAGAGCTACCCACCTGACACCTTCACTACGCACATGTGGCCAAAATAGCATATCCATTCATGCACTGCATTAACACACTGCTGTCAGGCTCATTCAAAATGCAACTCAGCATGGCCCATATGGGCTCACAGCACATGAATATGCATGCTACACACACACCTCCCATACCCCTGATACAGAACATGTATATGCATGCTACACCCACACCTCCCATACCCCTGATAGTACTGATACTCTCAGAGGGGAAGGAGAGCAACTCATGTTTCTTAAAATTGGTTCTGTCATCCATGAAGTACATCCGTCCATGAGAGGATGGGGATCTATCCCAGCATGCATCAGGCAGTAGGACAGGCATAACTATAAGGCAAACGTCACTGCTATCATAGAGTTAATGACTAAATGTTGCGGCTCTGAAAAACATTAAGAGCATTTAGATACATAGAAGCAGAAACATATTATAATAAAATAAAAAAATTGAAAAATTACATTTAAACAAGCTAAAATAGAATATGACAATAATAAAATACAAGAATAAGAATTACAGAGTGTAAGATATGAATAGTTGTTTTATGTAATCGAAAGCAGGCAAAAAAAAAACATTTTATAATGGAACATTTGATTTTACAGGTTCATAATTTTTAGTGTGATTTTTCTATAAATTCTAAGAAAATAAATGTTGCTAAAAGGACAGCTCCTTTCAAAATAAATATCCAGGAACCGCAAAAAGTTCAAAAGGGGCTCTAGTATGGCGGTGTACTTTAGCCCGTTGACAGGCCTTGCATTACTCGACCCAGGACTTCATGTCCTTTTTAAGCCCTTGCCACACAAACTTCTGCAACACCAACTTCAGGGACGGTTTCCTGCCGGGGTGGGAAAGGTTGTGAATCGCCTCAAAAACGTGTCGCCGCCAGTTCACAGGGACCAGCGGTCGAGGCCGGCCCGTGGAGATGTCACACCACAGCTTCACGACCTCCTCCAGGCGCAATCCTGTGTCCGAAGCCTTGAGGGTCTGGACCCCGTGGTCAGAGGCCTGGTCCGTGCCCATGCACAGTTAATCGAGGCCCAGCTGTACAGCTCCGATGACTGCTCTGGAGAGGCAGTCCGCGACCACGTTAGCCTTACCAGTGATGTGTCCGATGTCCGTGGTGTACTCGGATATGTATGAGAGCTGGCGGGCGGACCACGGCTCGGCCACCTTTGACATGCAGAATGTGAGTGGCTTTTGATCCACGAATGCCGTAAACTCCCGGCCTTCCAACAGGAAGCGGAAGTGGCGAATCGCCAACCAGAGGCCAAGGAGTTCCCTGTCGAAAGCACTGTACTTGCGCTCCCTAGGGGTCAACTGGCGACTGAAAAAGGCGAGCGGTTGCCAGGCGCCGTCGACCCATTGTTCATGCACCGTGCCTACAGCGTAGTCAGACGCGGGGGGACTTGTCTTTGAGGGCCTCGTACAGCAGACGCATGGTGTGGGCAGCCCGGCGGATGAAACGTTGATAAAATGTCACCATCCCGAGGAACTCTCGGAGCGCCCGAGCTGCGAAAGTCCGTGAGTGCACAGGAAGTCTGCGCAGAGGAGGGGGAAGGAGATGTCGGCCGTGACGAAATCCCACGTAAACCGCTGGCCCTCGAAACACAGGTCCACTGTCTTTGTGCCATAGGTGCAAATAGGGGTGTCGTTAGTGGATGTTAAAGGTGGGCCCTGGCCCCCACCAGCGGCATCATCCACCGTAGCTGGCAGGATGCTCCGCTGGGCGCCAGTGTCACAAAGGAGTCTGCGCCCGAAGAGGGTGTCCCTGATGAACAGGAGCCGGTTGGATGTGCCCACGCTCGCGGCTACTCCTGAGCGCAGACATTTGTGTTGATTCTCTCGCGCCCAGGAGGAAGTTAAATTAAATAAGAGACAATGGAGTCTCTGAAAAGGGTTAAATTGGTTACTTTAATTAAGTAGCGTGGTAATGAAACAAACAGAGGAGTAGTGGTTTTCTGCTGTCACTCCTCGGCTCTTGGTAGTTCAGGCATTTATCAATCAATCAATCAATCAATGTTTATTTATATAGTCCAATATCACAAATGTTACATTTGTCTCAGTGGTCTTTACAGTTTGTACAGAATATCAGTATGACAATACGACAACCTCTGTCCTTAGACCCTCACATCGTACAAGGAAAAACTTACAGAGAAAACCCACAGTTTAAAGGGGAAAATGGGAGACACCTCAGAGAGAGCAACAGAGGAGGGATCCCTCTCAGACGTGCAATAGATGCCGTGTGTAAATCGAAAAGATAATACATTTAAAACATAGGTATTCCAAATGTTTGGAAATGCATGTGTCTATAATAAGAAGATGAATCCACGAGGATGTCAGCAATCTTGTGGGAGCCATCAGGGAAGTAGTATGATGAGAGTCTGGCAGGACCGCAGAGACAGGTTCAGCCACGACTCGAAGTCCAGGACTCAGATCCAGTGCTCAGGATAGAGCAGGGGTCGGCAACAGGAGGTCCGTATACCACCAGGCGGATCCGGACCACGGGCCGGATCCGGACCCAGACGCCGACCTATACGGACCCGGAGCTATAATCAATACATTAATAGGGGATTTTTCAGCGCCTCCCGCTTTTTTAACGCTGATTTGGGTGACTTGTGTAATTTGTGGAGAACCGAAGAGTTTTCGTTTTTGGGGGTGGGGGTGGTTTAAGTGGTCCGTCCAACTTGTCACTTAAAAAAAGAAGAAGAAATCTAGACCGCAATAATAATTAAACAAGCACAAAACAAGTAAACAAGTACAAGTACCTGTTTTTCCTGGCCAAGGACAGCTTCCTTGAACACAACACGAGCGTAACGTGTCTTCACGTGGTATATGTCTCGTCTGAAAGGAGTTCTGACGGAGAGCACCGGAACGCCGCTCCAGCCCTTAAAATATTGCAATACTGTGGCGGCAAATCTCTGTCATATGAGATCCACGCGAGCACAAGTCAAGCAGCCGCGGACGTATATTATTTTCGCGAGCACTAAAATGGCACTCGCGCGAGAGCAATATTCATCTACATGAGCTCTCCTTGGTCTCCTGCGCTCTCGCGAGCAATTCCTGCTCTTCTGCTCGTGAAACTCTGGCCTGCTCTCGCGCGCGGAGAAATGTTAGGAAGTGGGCGTACCGTGTCCCAGTAACGCCAAATCTAATTGGTTACACCCCTCCTCTTTTATGATTGGCCGTTGTCTGGATTCAAACCAAGAAAGTTCTGTTTGTCCCTCTCCAAACATGATGAAATATGGCTGTGGAAACGTCTCACGTAAGTTACTTTACTAATGATTGTTTTAATTACCTGACTCACCTTTACTGACCGCTGGGTCACCAGACCCTCCTTTCACCCACACACTAACCTCCTTTTCCCCTCTCTCTCCAAGTGAGGTTCTTACCCTCATTACCTCTGCCCGCCCTACCACCTGTCCTCTGGACCCCATCCCTTCTAACCTCCTTCAGACTATCGCTCCTGATATTCTACCGTTTCTCACCCATTTCATCAACACCTCTCTAACTTCTGGTCACTTTCCAAACAGTCTCAAGGAGGCAAGAGTAAACCCTCTCCTTAAAAAACCCACTCTCAACCCGTCCGATGTTATAAACTACAGGCCTGTGTCTCTCCTCCCGTTCCTGTCTAAAACACTTGAATGCGCTGTCTTTAAACAACTCTCCTGTTATCTCCATCAGAACAACCTTCTGGATCCGCACCAGTCTGGTTTTAAGGCAGGTCACTCCACAGAAACGGCCCTCCTTGCTGTCACTGAGGAACTGCACACTGCTAAAGCAGCATCCCTCTCCTCTGTCATCATCATGTTGGACCTGTCAGCTGCATTCGACACGGTGAACCATCAGATCCTCCTTCGCACTCTCCAAGAACTTGGAGTTTCAGGCTCTGCACTCTCCCTCCTCGCCTCATACCTCAAAGACCGTACCTACAGGGTAACTTGGAGAGGGTCTGAGTCTGACCCTTGTCAATTAACTACAGGGGTCCCTCAGGGCTCTGTTCTTGGTCCCCTCCTTTTCTCCCTGTACACAAACTCGCTCGGATTGGTCATTAGCCCGCCTCCATCACTCCCATCCTCAAGAAGCCTGGTTTGGACCCTGAGGAGCTGAACAACTACCGACCGATCTCCAACCTTCCTTTCCTTTGCAAAACTTTGGAAAGAGCAGTTGCCGCCCAGCTTCATCAACATCTGTCCAACCATGAGCTCTACGAACCCCTACAGTCAGCCTACAGAGCACATCACAGCACAGAGACCGCCCTCCTCAAGATCACTAATGACCTCCTTCTCGCTGCTGACTCCGGACAAATCAGTATCCTCATCCTCCTCGACCTCTCTGCTGCTTTTGACACTGTTTCTCATACATTCCTCCTGAAATGCCTCTCTGACAACCTTGGCATCACTGGCACAGCTCTGTCATGGTTTCAGTCCTATCTCTCAAACAGGTCTCAGTTTGTTAGCATCAGCGGCTCATCCTCCCCCTCGGCCCCAGTCAACCATGGTGTCCCCCAAGGCTCCGTGCTTGGTCCCCTACTTTTCACCATTTACATGCTCCCCCTTGGCCAGATCATACGTCAATTCGGTCTCAATTTCCACTGCTACGCTGACGACACTCAGCTCTATCTCAGTACCTCACCATCCGCCCAGCTACCTCCACAGTCTTTGGTCAATTGTCTCCATGCAATAAAAACCTGGATGACAGCAAATCTACTCAAACTCAACAGTAAGAAGACTGAGCTCATGGTTGTGGCCCCCAAAGCACTGCTCCGGAAGGTTGGGGATCTCCTCCTCCACATTGATGGCTGTTCCATCTCCCCGTCTCCCGAAGTCCGTAACCTGGGTGTCATCCTTGACTCCACTCTCTCATTTCAGTCACATATCAAATCCGTCACTAAATCTGCCTTCTATCACCTCAGGAACATCTCCCGTCTACGACCATCACTCTCTGATTCCGTGGCCGAGACCCTCATTCATGCATTTGTCTCCTCCCGGTTGGATTATTGCAACGGAGTCCTGTTCGGGGTTCCCAGTAAAGCCCTGGACAGGCTCCAGTATGTGCAGAACTCAGCTGCCAGGGTGCTCACTCACACCAAGCCCTGGCAGCACATCACCCCCACCCTGATCCACCTCCACTGGCTCCCAGTCAAGCACCGTATCACTTATAAACTCCTTCTTCTGACTTACAAATCCCTCCATGCCCTCGCCCCCCAATACCTGTCTGACCTTCTCCGCTACCACACTCCATCCCGGAACCTAAGATCATCTGGACAGGATCTCCTCTCCACCCCCCGCACCAGGTTGCGGACTTTCGGTGACAGAGCCTTCAGTGTGGCATCCCCACCCTCTGGAACTCTCTCCCCCCCCAAATCCGCAGTGCCCCAACCCTGGACAAATTCAAAAAAGCCCTCAAAACGCACCTTTTTACTAAGGCTTTCCCCACTGTATAGATAGTTTAATAGGTTTATTTTTCCGCTACATCCCCCCCCCCACCCCCCTTAACCTGTCTGCCTCTTTTCCCCTACTCCCCCCCCCCCCCTACCCGATTTGTAAAGCGACCTTGGGTTTCCTGAAAGGCGCTATAAAAATATTATTTATTATTATTATTATTATTATGGTTTTTCTTACCACTGCTATGCTGACGACACCCAATTAATTCTGTCCTTTCCCCGCTCAGAGACCCAGGTCGTCGCACGCATCTCTGCTTGTCTAGCTGACATCTCTCAGTGGATGTCTGCTCATCACCTCAAGCTCAACCTTGACAAGACTGAACTGCTTTTCCTTCCGGGAAAAGATTGTCCCACTCTTGACCTGACGATCAACATCGGCACCTCTGTTGTTTCCCCGACTCAGACGGCAAGGAATCTGGGTGTGACCCTAGATAACAACCTCTCCTTCACTGCAAACATCGCTGCTACAACCCGTTGCTGCAGATATACGCTGTACAACATCAGGAAGATTCGTCCCCAGCTGACCCAGAAAGCCACCCAGGTTCTGGTCCAGGCTCTCGTCACCTCACGCCTAGACTATTGCAACTCCCTCCTGGCTGGTCTACCTGCATGTGCCATCCGACCTCTGCAGCTCATCCAGAATGCAGCGGCTCGTCTGGTCTTCAACCTTCCAAAATTTTCCCACACCACTCCGCTCCTCCGCTCCCTTCACTGGCTCCCGGTAACTGCTAGAATCCACTTCAAGACACTAGTACTTGCATACCATGCTGCGAATGGATCTGGCCCTTCCTACATCCAGGACATGGTTAAACTGTACACCCCAGCGCGTGCACTCCGCTCTGCATCAGCCAAACGACTCGCTGCACCCTCGCTGCGAGGTGGACCCAAGTTCCCATCAGCAAAAACACGTGGGTTTGCTATCCTGGCTCCAAGATGGTGGAATGAGCTCCCCATTGACATCAGGACGGCAGAAAGCCTGCACATCTTCCGGCGCAGACTGAAAACTCATCTCTTTCGACTCCACTTCGAGCGATAGAATTACTAACAAAGCACTTATATACTAACATAGGACTGGCTTATCTATAGCCAGCTGAGTAGCACTTGAAATGTTTTGGCTCTATGATACCTGCTGTACTTATATGATTCTGTTTTTCTTCTGGGCTGTGTCTTCCTGGTCGTATGTACTTATTGTAAGTCGCTTTGGACAAAAGCGTCAGCTAAATGCAATGTAATGTAATGTAATGTAATGTAATTAAAGGCATGGTTTTGTATTCTGTGGTTATTCCACAAGAGCCGTCCTTACTTAGAAATGGATTGAGTTTTTTAGATAATACATTTTTATACATATTTTTCAAAAGTATTCAAACTATTCTATTATAAAGATAAGAACCAATTACCTTTTCGGTCTTGACATATGATAATATAAAATATAGCTTTCAAAAACTGAATTTGGAATTAATAATTTTGATTACTTAGCCCAAGAATTTTGCAAGTTTCTTGTTACTTTAATTTCTGAATGACCACTTTTTTTTATATTCAAATGCCATCAGCTTATTTTTTGGAATGTTTATGATGAACATTGATGTTTATGTGCCTTATTCTGTATTTGACATAATTGTTTCAATAAAGATTTACCACATTTCTTAAAAATATAATTAAATACAAATAAAATAGTGAATAGATAATTGTGGTATAGCGTCATAACTGAATTAACAAACTCTGACTAGAAGGAAATATTAGCTCCACCTGAAAAAAGGACTGTTACACCTTAGTTAGGGGTTACAAACACATATATTCAAGTTATCTTCCTCAAGTATTAATTTAGTTAATTAAAGTGTACTTTATTTTTCTTCACAGCATATTTTGAAACGGCAGATCTTGGAGAGACTCCTGTCAAAGTTTGAGCTTGCACTTATTCGAGCACCACTTGACCCGGATTTCCTGGAGTTTGCATGTCGCCAGGAGCTGTACCTCCTGCAAGCACTTTCAAGACATGTTGACATACCGCAAGGAATAATCCAAGCTCTTCAAGAGCTGTTTGGACTACTTAGGCAATATTTAGATTCAGAAGCCCCAAATACAGCAGTGGGATCAGTTATTGGTCTAAGAGGACTTCCTAAGTTTGAAATTGAGAGGCAGCAGTTGGTTGAGATGTTGGGGACAAACCTATCGGTGCCTTGCATTGCAAAACTGCTAGGTGTTTCTTCCAGTACAATCTTTAGAAGGATGAGAGAGTTTGGCTTATCTGTTTCAGAACTTTATAGCTCCATCAGTGATGAGGAGTTGGATAACGTGGTCATATCTATCAAGAATGACATGCCCACTGCTGGATACCGAATGGTCAAAGGACGGTTGTTATCTATTGGTCTACGTGTACAATGGACAAGAATGGCTGCCTCAATGCATCGAGTGGATTCCATAGGCATCCTCTCCAGACTGGCTAGTCTGGGCTGTGTTGTGAGGAGAACATATTCAGTGTGAGGGCCTCTCTCACTTGTGCACGTGGATACCAACCACAAATTGATACGGTTGTGGTATTTCAGCCTCACTGCACCCCCCTTCCGTTTAACCACCATGGGGTCTAGAGCCTTCAGCCGCTCTGCACCCCGCCTCTGGAACTCCCTCCCACCTGACATCCGCAAATCTGACTCTCTCCCCATTTTCAAATCACGCCTCAAAACATATCTGTTCACACTCGCATATCCACCCTGATCATTATCCATCACACATCCTGTTTTTTATTTATCTGGTTATCTGATCTATTTATTTACTGCATTGTCTTGTTTATGTCGATTATGCTGGTGTTATGTATTGTGTATCTTGTTTTTTAAGTGTCTGTACGGCGACCTTGAGAGCCTTGAAAGGCGCCTTTATAAAATAAATGAATTATTTTTTATTATTATTATTATTTATATTTCGCTATGTGATTAAGAAATAATCTCATTGTAATGTCCCAGTTTTGGAGAATCAGTGTTTCAATTCCAGAGTGCTATAACAGTTTGTTCTTTGGTTTTCCAGTTACAACATTGTCTTATTTGGTGGAGTGGACGGGTATTCGAGAAAGGTAAGACTGCATTTTACTTCAGTAGACACACATTAAACAAACATGTATTTTTTGTACGAGTTTACTGCTAGCTACTTAAAACCACAAAAGAGGTCCCAACGCTGTGTCCTGACTTTGCTTAAGGAATTTGGTCCAAATGGAGAAAGTGTATGGACTAAAAAGGAAGCAGCAAAGTCAAATTAGATATAAAGGAGATTTTGTGCATTGCCTATTTTTGCTGCACAATTATGAGTCAGTATACTGTATGTCAGTAGTGTTTGCTTATTTCTACTGCAACAGGAATTCTTTAATTCACAGTTTAACAGAATGTTGCCTAGTTATTATGTGTAATTGCCCTATTCTTAAATATTCTCTGCTTTTCTGCAGGTAATGTACTTGGGTGCTTCGACCAACAACCGTGCGTCAACAGCCTATGGCTTCTTCCTAGAGGCAACACAAAGACATGGAGTGCCTTTAAGGTGAATTCACAGAAAAAAGCACACTCTTTGGAGAACTAGATCAATACTGTGACACTTTTGGATGAGTATTTTCTATTTTCTTTGACAGTCCTTTGGTCAACTGTGTACATTTCAGGGTCAGAAGAGACCAAGGTGTAGAAAACGTACAGATAGCGAGATTCATGTTTTCGGTTCGCGGCACCGACCATGGAAGCTTCATCTCTGGTAAAAGTGTTCAGAACCAGAGGTAAATTGTAGCATATCTAGTAACTAAATTAGTGAGGTGGAATTATCTGATGTGTAGACCAAGCACCTTGCACTTAACCCATGCTAGGCCAGCATGAAAATAGATCACTTGAACTGGTTTTCCCTAAACCATGTATTTTCATCCATAGGATTGAGCGTCTTTGGCGTGATGTACGAGTCATAGTCACCAACAAGTACTCTGCGATACTGCTCTGCCTCGAAGAGGATGGTCTGCTCGACATCTCATCAACAGACGACCTCTTCTGTGTGCACTACATTATTCTTCCCCGACTTCAGATGGACTTGGGGATTTTTACAGAAGGCTGGAACCATCATCCACTCAGCACTGAACGGAACCAATGTCTAGAGCAGTTATGGCAACTTGAACTGAGGCAGACAAACATTGATCAGCTGGAGAGCCCAGAGGTATTGATCTTGTTTCAATATTAACCTCTCATTGTTAGAAGCCTGAGTTCCAAATTCAGTTTTTGAAAGCTATATTTTATATTATCATATGTCAAGACCGAAAAGGCAATTGGTTCTTATCTTTATAATAGAATAGTTTGAATACTTTTGAAAAATATGTATACAAATGTATTATCTAAAAAACTCAATCCATTTATAAGTAAGGACGGCTCTTGTGGAATAACCACAGAATACAAAACCATGCCTTTAATTAAAACAATCATTAGTAAAGTAACTTACGTGAGACGTTTCCACAGCCATATTTCATCACGTTTGGAGAGGGACAAACAGTACTTTCTTGGTTTGAATCCAGACGACAGCCAATCATAAAAGAGGAGGGGTGTAACCAATTCGATTTGGCGTTACTGGGACACGGTACGCCCACTTCCTAACATTTCTCCGCCGAGAGCAGGCCGGAGTTTCACGAGCAGAAGAGCAGGAATTGCTCGCGAGAGTGCAGGAGACCAAGGAGAGCTCATGTAGATGCTACACATGCTCAAGGCATGTTTCTCCCCTGCAGGCTTCAATATTGTCCGCGGCTGCTTGACTTGTGCTCGCGTGGATCTCATATGCCCTCGCGATTTATGACAGAGATTTGCCGCCATACAATACCCATAAGGAGCCGTACACATGCCGCAGTGTTTGCGTGGCTGTGTCTTTAGTTGTAAGCACAGTGGCGATCTGTTGTTATTAGCATCTGGTTAGCTAGCTATGCTAACGAATTTAAAGAGCTTTTCTACAACCAGGTGGAAGAGAGCTCACTCCTGAGAGGCTCAAATAACCTCAGCTCAGTGAGGTTAAGGCACACCTTGATATGATCAATATAGTTATTAATGAGACTAAATGGAAAAACAGGTATAAAATACTATATGACAGTAACAAAAAAGTTGTTAAAAATAACAAGAATAGAGTTTAAAAGGGGAGTGATTTGTAAAATATCCAAAAAGAAAAATATGCTTACAGTTCTGTTTCATATGGGTGTTGAGAGATGTATCCATAGATCTCTTAATGTTGCTCTCAAAGTGTACCAGATTGATGCTTTTAACTTCAATATTTAAAAAAAAATCTTCCCGGGGGAGCATGTCCCCGGACCCCCCTAGAGGAGATTAGGTCCCCCCCCCCCACTTAAATCATGTTCACATGGATAGGATACTAAATACATTTGCACACATCTTGTGTCCATATCTTTCTGTTTTGGTGGTCATGCCACACCGTGCACATGCATGCATGCATGCGCGAGTCATGGTGAGATATCTGGATTAAGAGGTTGCTTTTTCTTTGCACAGAATGAAAGAAAGGCGAAATGAATGGGCTGTGATTTTAGTTTTTTTAAGCAGAGGTTGAGTTCAATAATTTGTACGACCCTCGGAGGATGTTGTAAAAATTAAAAGGAAAAAGGTTCCCCACTTCTGCTGTAAATAATAATAAAAACCCTTGATTTATAACTTAACATCTCTGTCTCCTATTGATCAGAGTATATTATAAAGAATAGCAGTTAATTGAAGCATTATAGCACAGGCCTTTGTCAGATGGTATATTACGCTGTTTTTTTTCTGCTTCGAATAGTTCTCTCTTTTTTCACCATACCTGTGTTTGCATCACTGTAACCAATGAGCACCTGCATGTGTATGAGAATAGCCCTGACTCCATGTCAGCCCAGATTTACAAACTCCTGGCAGGACAAGCTCGAGCTCAATTCTCACATTGAATTTAAAAAAAGTGAGAGAGGGACTGCAATATAAGAGGGAAAGAAAGAGAAACTTTAAAACTGTTCAATTGCTATGATGTGTAAAGACTGATATTGTTCTATAATCAGCTCAAACTGTTAAGTCATGATGTGAAACGGGACACTCAAGCTGCTGCTACACTTTATTTTATTTATCTAAAATTAAGTACTTTTAAGATACACATACTTTCAAAAGGTATTTTATTTATTTTCTCTATTTTATTTTGTAAATGTAGCCCGAGAGGATCATTACACATATCCACAGTATTTAAGTAATGTTAATTGACAATAAATATTGTTGTTTTTGAATTGTACTTTCTTTATTTGATTGGCAGTCAGTTGTTGATTACATGCAGACGTTGATAAAGCTACAGGTCACTTCAATATATATCACACTAATTCATGAAGCAAGTTAGACATTTTGATGTTCCGAACCTTTGCATGGGGAGATTTTCTCTAACTGGACCTCGTTGAATTTTAGTTGAAGACCCCTGGGATAGAGGATCCAGGACACACGACCACAGCAACAGGATTAGCCTCGACTCAGGATCCCGGCTGTTTACATTCTTATACCATTTTGTGCAATAATTATAATGAATAAGTTCAAACAAACTAAAACTTACAGCTGATTAATAACGGTATCTAACTTGAGTTTTTATTATATCAAAAACCTGTTGAAATGCTACTGTTATTTTTACTGTCCTCCAAAAGCGCGTCGACAGCCTCCAGGAATGCTTCTTTCACAACTTCGCCGACTTTGAAAGACTTCATGTGTTTCGCAAGAATGTGACTGACACGATAAGATGCTATGGTAGCAGCCTTGCGCTTGTTGTTGGGCCTGGTGAAAATGGACTGCTGTGCATTTAGCTGTCCTTTCAGCCCCCTCCCCTTTTGGGAGTGTAATGGCAATTTCCTTTTCCTATGTCCTATATATTTTTGCTATTACGTCACAGAAGGGCTGAAGAGTGATCCAGACGCAGACACAAACAGATGACTTTCCGGTCCTTTGTTGCAGTTTATAATGAGGTTTATTTCAGGGTTTACATACCAGGGTTTAATTGTACAGTTTAGTTGTTGTGTGGTGAGCATCTGCCGGGCTGGTGGAATCGGTATGCCCTCTCACTCTGTGTCCTTCCTCTCCTGTCACCTATGACCTCTTTATATACACCCGGTGCAGCTAAACCCCGCCACCAAGTGTTCAAAAATAATATTGCACTATACATATAATTTAAATAAACTGACACACCAACAACACCCATAAAATGGCTCCTACAGGGAGGGTAGGGCAGAATTAGGAGGGAATTCCGTCTCGTAGCGTTTGTGCACTGTTTTAAAATGCCGTTCATAAATTACCCTTCTTCGGTAAAGCCACGCTCGCATTGCAGATGAGACAGATGGACTTTGAATTGGAATAGATACAAAAATAATCATCCTCCCACTCGGAGTGAACATTATATATTTTGGGCTTTTTTGCTTCTGCGGTCTTGTGTTTGTGCGGACCGTCACTCCTGTTGACACGGACTGTCACTACCCGATCTGCAGCTCTGCCCGATCTGCAGTGCGCATGTGCGAGATGGTCCTCCATATTGGACAACTTCGGACGGCAACCCAAGTAGGACAACATTGACACAGTGGCTTTTGGCAAAGCTCAAAAGGAAAACGAGAGAGAGATGAGTTATTGTTATTACAAAGTGACTTCACTATTATTTAACTTTAATAATTTAATTTAATTATTATTCAGTATTATCATACTGAATACATATTTACTGTGAATGTGTGCAAAAATGTATGGCATATAGCTGTCTAACAGAAGTTAAATTCATTTCTCACTTATTCTGACAATGTACTTAACTCCAAATAAAAGAAGCCAATAAAAAGAGTTGTTAAATAATAGTAAAGTCACGTTGTAATAACAATAACTCATCTCTCTCGAGTTTTCCTTTTGAGCTTTGCCAAAATCCACTGTGTCAATGTTGTCCTACTTGGGTTCCCGTCCGGAGTTCTCCAATATGGCGGACCATCTCGCACATGCACACTGCAGATCGGGCAGAGCTGCAGATCGGGTAGTGACACGGACAACGTCAGCGAACTACTGCCCACTGCCCACCAGCCACGCCCTGACACATGGGGTCACGCAGGCCAATCACAAAGCTTTGGTGCGTTCAAATGCATTATCCTGGCACAGGAAGATTATGTTATAGGACATTAACGATAAAAAAGAATATTGTTGTTCTATTTTTAGACACATCTCGCGATCGACTGGGAATCTCCCCGGTCGATCGCGATCGACTGGTTGGGCACCCCTGGGTTAAAAGGAAGGAGTATGTCTGTGGCTACGTTCCACACTCCCGGGCCGGGCTAGGCCTTCTCTGCAACCTGTTACCCTCTATTAGAACCTCGAGAGGTCATAGAGGGGAAAGGTTTGGATAAAGTTTTAAATATAAGATCTAAGTTTTTAGGATTTAAGTGAAAGAGTAAGAACTAAAATGTATAGGTGAAGAGGTACAACGTATCTACGTCAATGCACTCTTATTAGATTATTTTATTTTATCACTATAAACTTTATCAAAATGGAAGGTCTTGAGCCTACTCTTAAAAACGGATAGGCTGTCTGCCGCCCGAACACAAACTGGAAGCTGATTCCACAAATGTGGAGCTTGATAAGAAAAGGCTCTGGCTCCCATTGTACTTTTAGAGACTCTAGGAACAACCAACAACCCTGCATTCTTGGAACGCAATGCCCTAGTAGGACAGTAGGGTATAATGAGTTCTTTAAGGTAAGATGGCGCCTGCCCATTAAGGGCTTTGTAGGCGAGAAGAAGAATTTTAAATTCTATCCTGTGTTCTATAGGGAGCCAGTGTAAGGCAGCCAGAACAGCAGTAATGTGGGCCCTTTTCCTAACTCTGGTTAGTACACGAGCTGCAGCATTTTGAATCAGCTGAAGCGACTTGACTGACTTCTTGGTACACCCTGATAATAAAGAGTTACAATAATCCAGCCTTGAAGTAACAAATGCATGGACTAGTTTCTCTGCATTGTTTTGAGGCAAGATATGCCTAATTTTGGCAATGTTGCATAGATGGAAGTAGGCGGTCCTTGAGATTGATTTTATGTGGGCGTTAAAAGATAAATCCTGATCAAATATAACACCAAGTTTCCTTACAGTCTCACTGGAGGCCAAATGAATGCCATCCATAACTAGTATATCTTTAGATAGTTTGTTTCGTAGATTCTTTGGGCCGAGTACAATAACTTTTGGTCGTCCACGTTTTTAAGTCCTTGAGGCAGTCTTGAATTTTATTTAGGTGATTGGTTCATCAGGCTTGATGGATAAATATAAATGAGTATCATCCGCATAACAGTGGAAATTTACAGAATGATTCCTTATAATATTGCCTAGCGGAAGCATACTGTACATAGTGTGAACAAAATAGGTCCAAGCACTGAGCCCTGTGGCACTCCATGGCTAACTTTGGTTTGCATGGAAGATTCATCGTTGACACACACAAACTGAGAGCGTTCAGATAGATAGGACCTAAACCAGCCTAAAGCAGTTCCCTGTATGCCAACTAAGTGCTCTAGTCTTTGCAATAGGATATCATGGTCGATAGTAATGCAGCACTGAGATCGAGCAAAACAAGAATAGAGACAAGTCCCTTGTCAGAGGCTATTAGAATGTAATTTGTGACTTTAAGCAGAGATGTCTCTGTGCTATGATGTGTTCTAAAGCCACACTGAAAATCTTCAAATAAATCATTGTTTTTTAAGTAATCACACAACTGTTTTGCGACCGCTTTCTCAAGGATTTTTGAGAGGAATGGGAGATTAGAAATAGGTCTATAATTGGCTAAAACCTCTGGATCGAGGTTGTGCTTTTTAAGAAGAGGTTTTATTACTGCATCTTGAAATGATTGTGGAACATAGCCTGATAATAAAGACATATTCATAATATTTAATGAAGAAGTGCTAATTAATGGAAAAACAGATGCATGGGCGTAGGAAGCATCCTGAATGTGGGGGGGACATTTAAAAAAAAAAATAGATTTCCTGTATTCTGGTGCATTTTAACAGGTGGTTTGATACTTTTATGTGGCTCTACTAGCATGAGGAAAATGATGGGTACATTTTGTAATTTCATCCAGTAGTAAAGAAAGGAAACATATTTGATTATTAATTCAGAGCCGTCTTTGAATTAATAAAAAGCAGTTTAAATGCCCATTTTTTGTACATTTATATACAACAATAAATATTTGTGAGTGCATTGAGAGATATTGTTGTGGAAAGTCATTTATATATAAATCGCAAAATACATTTGTGAATCCTTCTGTGAGCATGTATTAATATTGAGACTGATCTGACTCCATACAGATGTTAAGTTCACCTAGGAATGGTATCATTGACTTAAATGTTGCTCTTCTGTCTATATTGGTCATATGATGCCCCTTGACTGAAATGTGTCCTGTTCAATATCCCCACTGATTTCCTTAACATTCTGGGACATCACAATTTACTCTAAACTGTCATTTCCCTTTCATCACTCACCTCAGCAGCGGATCTCTCTCCACTGTCCCTGTATTCTGCCTCTGACTCACTCTCAAGCACCTAGATGTCAAGAGAGGTGGTGAAGTGATCATTATTTATTGAGCAGTATACTCTTTCACATTGAATCATAACAAGTCATACTGAATGTAAATACAACTGACTCTAAAGTAAGTCCCAGTCTGTGACATTGGACATTTTGAAGACTCAAAGTCCCAAGCAGTAGGTAGAATATTAGCTAGTCTATGTAATGTGCACAGGAAATAAACAGTTAACTGAATACTGGGATGGAAATTGCCTATAAGCACTCAGTAAAACATAAACACACACAAAAGGCTTCTGAATGATAAGAAGTATAATTAAAACATAATGCACATTATAATTGTGAGAGAGAGTACCTAAAATAACTCAGAAAAGAATCTCTTATCGAACTGAGGCTCCAGTAAAACACACTGACTGCGTCTACATGGACATCATGGTGTTTTGATAACTGTGTTCGTTATTCTCGCGTCCAGGAGAGAAGCTTTAAAAAGGAGACTAAATGGAGTCTCTGAGAAGTTTTAAATGGGTACTTTAATTAATAAAAAGGCGCGGTTATGTTACAAGCAGAAGATTGTTCAGTCAGAAAAACAGCTGTGTTCAACTTCTGGGTCTCATGAGCGAAGGGAAGAGACCGAGCTCCACCTCTCCAGCTGTTATATCTCCTCTACTGGCTCCTCCCTGTGTGCCGGTTGGCGCTGCTGGGGGCCGGCCCTCCACGTCTCCAATGTTCGTTGTTACGCATAACAGAGGATTCAGACATTGTACATTAAATATATAACTAAACACGCCTTTTCTCCTCCTTATCTCTTTCATGACTTTTCATTTAATACATTTTAAACGCTGTAATAAATACTCCAAAAATACAGGAAATACTTCACGGCTGGTTTCATTTCCGGTAGTTCCGGATGTTGTCTCATGCTACCCACGTCTGTAAACAAACGTATTCAAATAAACTGTACCTTCATTTAATATTCAGCAATAACAATATCTCGACGTCTATAGTTGTAGTGTTGAAATCATTAGGTTTCGGTGTGCAACACTCCGTGTCATAACCCTACCAAATTCACCAGTAAATGGTATATTAGCCACATGCTAAATGCTAACCGGAGATGAAGGATTTTCAGAATAAAAGCTTAACAACTGGTTGTGCACAAGAACTTTTGGTTTTTCAGTATAAAACAGCATTTAAACTGACGGTATGTTTAAGGTACTTTATGCCATCAAAACATTGATTTTAATTTCTAACAGTTTACATGAGCACATAGAGATCGGGTTATTCATGTTCCCTGTTTACATGATAAATACTACTAACCTGGCATTTCGATGCCTTTTCTCATCTAAACTTTTCAGCATTTGTATCTCTCTATCATGACATAAAGACGAAACTCCTCTCCATAAGTGAGACGCTTTTGCCGCCGCCGCCATCACTGTTCTGATTAACTGCTACAGCTGAAGACTTACTTTCCTCTTCTTTGAAAAAAATGTTCTTATGTCCATGTTGTCTGGGGGAGAAAACATATCAAACCAAGAGCTCGTCAGCTTTGATTTTCGCTGTATTAACAATGTCCTGAACACTTGGTGTGTGCCAATTACCTCCGCTACCGGCATCGCTTCATACAACAGATCGGAGCTGTCCAACTATGGCAACACTCCTTGAACATGCGCGCTATGTGAGAATCTGCCTTGGTACAAAGTAACAGTGAAAACATGGTACAGAGTTTCATTGATTTGGGCATTCTCTCAATAAGCAAGTGAAATGGATTTGATAGTGAAGCACTGACACAGCGCTCTACAAAGTGCAGCGAGTGGATAGACCGATTCACGGACTTTCCACATGGTAAAAGTGGGGGGGTCTAAACTAATCATTTCAAAAAGTGGGGGGGGACTTGTCCCACCCTCATATAATGGCTGCGACGCCCATGCCATAATTACACAACATTGATTAGTTTAAATTGTATACAATGCTTTTGTGTTTTTAACCTTCAATTTGGAGAAACAAATAGTCTTTTGGAAGTTTAGGATGGCCGAAGACACTACACCCATAATCCTCAGCAATCGTTTGGGACTACAACATCCGCTTTGCTTGACAAACCCCGTGATTAGTCCTCAAGCTCTGTGATTGGATGTTGGAGTGGCAGTGCGCCAAGGTTACACCGAGCTTCAAACAGCTCTTTGAAATGGAATGAAACCACGGCAGACTTTCCAAAACTGGATTTGAACAGGTCCAGCCCCACCCCCCAGAACTACACATGCTGGCTAATTGTGATTCGCAACATGTTCTCTATGGCACGTCTCTACTGGGAATTGTAGTTTTAAAAGACGTTTTCGTATTTCCCATAATTAGAAGTTGCCAGTATTAAACTGTGTACACCCCTGGAGGTTTAGGGGATAGGACACACTCACATTTAATATACATAATTAATAAATGGGTGAACATTGCTTGTGTCTATAATGGGCAGCATTCATATATACCCACATAACAGCTAAGGTCAGAAGAGCTTTATTTAACAGCTGGTCTTATGTCTGTGACCCCTCCTGTTGTTCATTGATAAGCCTGAAACATGCACTTGTCAAGATTCAGAGGCAAATATGGCAGTAGCCATCGATCATCTTAAGATAAGATATACTTTATTGATCCCAAGTTGGGAAATGTTTTTGTTACAGCAGCATCTATAATATGCAATGTATTGTTACTTTATAATTCTACTCCACTACAATTCAGAGGTTAACCTGGTATTTTTACTCCACTAAATTTATTTTAGTTACTTTGCAGATTCTGATTAATAATGTGAAATATAAACAACCCTTAAAGCAGACTTTAGTTACACCTGAGTAAAATTCAGGTAAAGTGATTGTGCCAAAATAAACTATGCAATATATTAGACGTTAAGTACTTTGTCAATATATTAGACGTTAAGTACTTTGTCAAGTACTTTGTACTTTGGGGGTATCTCTAGATACCCCCAATGTTTTTTTCTTATTCAAAAGAAGACCTTAACTTAAAGTATTCTTTAATGTTTAAATAAAGCCTTATTAGTTTGTCTGTTTTGCACATCCTCCTATTAATATCTTTGGATGTCCTGCACTAAACTGTTATATTGTAGAGATCACAACAGTATCTTCTTGATATTTTCTATTCTATATTTCTGTTATTGACCTTCTACTTTCCCCCTATTTTGTATGTAGGCTACTCTTAATATTTAAATGTTTTCTTTTCATCAAATATAACATATCCAATAAAAAAAATGCAATAACGTGCTTTAACCACTAGGCGGTGCGGGTTAAAAAACGGTCAAGTTTACAGTGTTAACACAATAAATTCTACTTTATGAAGATGTTACAAATAACACAAAGCATTCAATGCCATAATAACTTTGTATTATTAGTGTAGGACACTATGTATAACATCTGAAGATGTGTAGTTTTATTCATTTTTCACATAATCTTACAGAATATTGCTATATTATTTCACATCCTGTAGTTCTACACATTAATATCTGAGGTATATCCGTCATTTAATGGTAAGCTATTGAAATTCTGATTCCATAGATGTGTCTCCCATCACCCAAAATCCCTGACTATTCTCTCAACTCAGTATTTACATTCTTTCATTCAAAGAAAATCAGTAATATCTTAAAAACTAAAAGTCCTTTTCTATCAGCTATGCACCATTATGGTGTAAATGTAACCTATCTACCAATTGGATCAAATATAAAAGTCAGCCGAATTACTATTGATACTGCAAGGAGACGTATTGTGTGAAGAGAAATTGAAGATGTTGTTTAATTGCTGATATATTTATGATCCACGTCACATATTCAGTTTCAGCGGCATTTCTTCCAGTTTGTCCAAAGGTCTCCTAATCAGGGCTCAATAAATAGAGAACTACAGCAGATGTGTAATATTTAATGCAGCCGAACCGTGTATTACAATGCCGTTATGTGATGACTTTCAAAGAGAAAAGCTAGCACACTTGGAATAAAGTATTATTATTTTTATTTGTTTTAATGTTTTCAGATTTCACATCGCATAAACACCATATCCCAATGGGCATTGCGGCTAGAACATCCAATCACCGAGCTTCAACGATAGCTGAGGATTATGGGTAGTTCGATGTTTTAGCCTATCAAAACCTCTGAAAAAAGAAATGTGTCGAAAAATCTATGGGGAAAACACAAAAGCAGTGTACACAATTTAAATCAATTAATGTTGTGTAATTTTAGTGGATGAGTACGGCAGATATCACTGTAAAATCATTTGACAGTGAGAGGAATACGGTTTTATTATGAAAACTTCCAGACCAAAAATACTGTTTTCACCCCGTGAGGGTTGACGCTAACTTTACACAGGAGCAGTGGCGTTTCTATATGTGCAAAAGTGGTGGGGCACAAAAAAACTTAGATGTCTATATATAAGCTTCTGCAGTGAGGTTCATGGCTGGTGAGGCACTGGCACTGACTCTTCAGGTTTACAAATATTATATTTTGACCTAAATCAAAATATAATATTATTTTCAAAAGCTTTTTTTGTCTGATGCTTCAATTAATTTTAGCAGACAATTCAACAGAACATGTAATTTTATCATTTAAATATTTAATTGTTCTCTCTTAGTAAGATCCCATTTTCAATAAAATGGTGGTCTTACCTTGACTTGAAGTCCATTTGCCTATCCTTCTGGACAAAAATCTCTATTACTTTTTTGTAAAAGTCCTCCCTATCTTCTTGTAGTTTCAAAAGTCTATCATAAATCTAACCAAGAGATTTATGAT
Organism: Harpagifer antarcticus; assembly: GCA_902827135.1. Classification (NCBI taxonomy): domain Eukaryota; kingdom Metazoa; phylum Chordata; class Actinopteri; order Perciformes; family Harpagiferidae; genus Harpagifer; species Harpagifer antarcticus. Next base: position 2,775,148 of record CADEHL010000900.1, on the reverse strand, counting down.
TCGAAAATGATAAAAGTAGGATATTATCCGGCTGAAACAAAACGTGCATTTATCTAACAGGTACGTTTCCCACAGATCTTATTTGGAGCTATTTTCTAAAATCCTATGGAGAAATCTCATTGCTTTTTTGTGGAGGGAAGCCATGCGCAGTTTACATCCTGGTTTTAGGACGCGTCTCTCTCCTCCTCTTCACACACCACACTTTTCGCGGCACACATACTTACAGCCAATCAGCTCTGAATGATGTGAGATGACGTATGGTGGGGATGGCAGCTCTATGCCCCTATGGTCATTATTTTTTGCCACACACATTAAATAGGAAAATACTCTGAGCATGCGCAGTGTAGTTTTTACAGTCACCGTTCACTTAGACAGTGAGAGGGAGGGGCAGGATCGGGTTTTGTCCCACATGGCTCTAAACAGCTCAATAGGCACACACTGTAGACACTAATTAGAAGAACACAGACTAAAACAGCAATGTACAGACAAATCAGATGATTAAACATGATCTTAACATATATTTTATATATCTTTTAATATATTTTTTGCATTTTGTTGTATTCATTATTTTAATACTTTCTGCTGACACTAGGTGGGGCTGTGCCTGCCCCTAATGACCAGTCGCCACTGCACAGGGGGAAAGACATACATGTTCTCCTGGCGAAACCTCAAATAATCTTCGTAATATCTATCAAACTATAGATCCTACACATCCACTGGACGTGGATTCTAAAAGTACAATATACACTTCTTGCTAGAAATCTAATCAAAAAGCATTTTAACGGCCAAACTATTTTACAATTTAGGATTTTACAAAAACGTGACTATAGGTCGTAATAAGCTGCTGAACGATCTACCTATTTGGTCGTATGAGTTGCGATGCTACAGAAGTTAGCATCACAAGGGCAAACTAACTTTTCTGATCCTTACATGTTTTCTTCAGCAGGAGAATATTCACACTTTGTCACCACCTTTAAATAAGTTGAAGCATTCTAAATGAACGAGATGACCGCTAAGCTAAATATGGACTCACATTCAGTGAGATGATGGTTAATAACCAAATAACATAAGTATTTTGTTAGAAACCACTTATTTTGTTTGCAACAGCCTTCTAACCCCAAAAAACATTCCAAAAAAATATTGACTTCCAGATGAGTGAAACAGAAAGTGCTAAACTGCTAATTTATTTGCGGGTTCAGGACAAATGTGTGCAGCACTCAGTTCTTCCTGTTGTTTTGTGGAGTATCGCTGCATTTCTTTAGGTGCATCACTGCCACCTGCAGGTTAATGGCATGATGTGAAATCATCAGAGGAGGAAACTATAAACACTTGAGCCTTGGACAACAAGTTTAATTGAACTACTTTCTACCTTTCAAGCATCAGTGTTTGCTTCTCAAACCAGAGTGGAACAAGCATACACTGTCCTTGAGCTAATCCATGAATGACTACATGCTTCAGAAGTGTTGCCCCATCCCCCCCCCCCCCCCCCCCCGGCCTCCCTGTGGAGGATTCTGCCAGGAGAAAAAGACCCTCATTATCACTGCCCCTCATCAACTACTAAATTAGAGCTGTACAGTATAATGATTAAGTCTGCACATCACGTGTACTGTGTGTGTGTGTGTGTGTGTGTGTGTGTGTGTGTGTGTGTGTGTGTGTGTGTGTGTGTGTTTCAGTTCACATCTTTGACTGTTACTCTGTCAAAAAGAAATGAATGCAATGCAGCAGAAAGATGAGAAGAAGAAAGAGAATGAGCCAGCCAGAGAGAACATGAATGGAGCGAGGGCAGATAGAAGGGGGGGGGGGGGGTAAAGAGAAAGAGACCGTCAAAGTCAAGCACATTCAGAGGGATCAATGCACAGACTTCACCCGGCATATCCAAGGGAGTGCCAGACTCAAAGCTCTTCAAGCCCACAGTTCAAAGTGGTGACACGTCCATTAGAATTTCTAATTGTGATGGCATCGACAGGCCCACGGCTGCAGAGAGGAAACTAGGCCGCTGCTGAGACAGAGACATTACTGTATACTGCTCTATATTCCTTTATTGTTCAGAAGTTTAATTACTGTATCCTCTCCAGATGAGTCCTTCAAGCATTCTCTGGAAGAGATCTTGAACTCCATAATCTGTTCATCATTTATTAATTATGTGTGTATATATTTCATAAAACACTAGGCCCTGATTAAAAGGGTGTTTAGAAGTACTCCGATGTTTTACTGAATTAGCAAAATTATATGATTAATACAAAAAGTATTAATAATGTCCCATATTAGAATCACATATTAAAGTACTGGATTCTTTTTTTGATGCAGTAAAGGTGGAGCTACTTTTATTTTCTTTAAATACTGCTGCTGGATAATATATATAATATAATTTATTTGTATTGCACAGTTTATCTATTAGTTTATTTAAAATGTTTAGTTCATAATATGAATCCGTAAAGTAACTAGTAACTCATATTGCCATGTGGGCTGCCAAACTGCAGAGCAGTAGAAGTATACAATTATTATTGTATAATTTCGAGCGATAGAATTACTAACAAAGCACTTATATACTAACATAGGACTGGCTTATCTATAGCCAGCTGAGTAGCACTTGAAATGTTTGGCTCTATGATACCTGCTGTACTTATATGATTCTGTTTTTCTTCTGGGCTGTGTCTTCCTGGTCGTATGTACTTATTGTAAGTCGCTTTGGACAAAAGCGTCAGCTAAATGCAATGTAATGTAATGTAATGTATTATATAAAAAGCATACAATTAAAATACTCAAGTAGAGTAAAAGGACCCCAAAAACGTACTTAAAATACTTGAGTTAATACTACATTTACAAACGTGAAAGCCATTTGCGCAATTTTTTTCTATTTGTCAGTTTTTATTCCAAGACATCCTAAAAAGTGTAATGTTGTTTTTTTTGTGACCAACTATTTTTTGTTTTGCCCTCACAAAAGGGACTTATAGAGATACAAATTATATAGACAATCCAAAAAGAAAAAGAAAAAATATATATATAGGGAATCCCTTTCCCATGCCACCCCGTCCCTCCCCCTTCCCACCCATCTTGCCATTTCACAGAATTATTATTATTATATTATATATATTATTTATATTATAGCATAACAATTTATCCACATAAAATACATTCATACCTTTTTTCCACATAACATTTCACCTGTTTTGCGGAATTGCGATTAACTCCTAATAATCTACAATTGCACCAAGGTGTGCGTATATGTACAATCATCAATTACATGAATGATATTACCCTATCAGCAGCTCTTTGAATAGCCTCTAATGTTTCCCCCTTAGCCTTATTAGCAGAAGCGATTGACAGCTCTCTCGGTAGGTCAGTTAAACATGCAAAAACAAATCGTTAAATAAAAAGATAGAACACTGGCATGTAATCTGCGTTAGAATAAATAGAATGGTTTTGAATAATAGATGAGAGTAAAATCGACGTCACTTTACAGCCCCGCCCACTTTTGGGGAAACCAACGCTGTCATTTGAACGGCGATCAAGCCTGAAGCCACAGAGCTGGAGAAATTACAGCCTGCCTACTGATTTTAATTTAACTTTAGCTTTTATTGAGCCTGATTCTCAATTTCAAATGTGTGCTCTAAAATGATATTTATAAATGACTATTATTAATATCATTATCATAAGCAAGACAATAAATGGCAAAGATGTGTAGAAAATAAACGTATTTAAGATACGTTCATAACGAACGTAACGTGGGAGAAAATAAGTTTCCAGCTAAACGTAATTGAGAATGCAGTTTGGGAACGTCATTTTTAGGAAACAGGGTTGGATTTTTTTTGTATTAATTTATGTTTCATCCGATCACAGAGCTTGTTGACTTACTAGAGGTTTGTCGCAAAGCGGACAGGCGTCGTCACAACAATAGCTGGGGATTGTGGGTAGTGTAGTCTCTTTGGCGCTTCACATTTCAGAGAAAACAAGTTGTTTCTCAGAATTGAAGGGGAAAAACACAAAAGCATTGCACACAATTTAAACCTATCAATGTTGTTTAATTAACAAAGATAATCTGGTGGTTTTGAGTTGAGTAGTGGAGATATCACTGTCAAATCAATCGACAGTAAGGAGAATACTTACTTCCGGGTGTACAATTCTCCGTTATCCAATGGGAATGGACACTCACATTGTCTTTAACAGCCGCCGACATAAACGGATGCGTTGCTTCCATGAGCGTCAAATACCGCTGCCGATGGGAATACATTGCAATCAGTTGAAAGGTCTTTGCGTCCGTTTATGAAGCTGAAGGGTCCGTGTATTTTTTGTCAGTTTGATTTTTCGTTTAAACCAAAAGCCAAAAAACGGAAATAGCCTTTTTCCTTTTTTTTGTTTTTTATTTAAAACGAAAAAACGGGAAACCAAAGCCGTTTTTCCGTTGTTGTTGTCTGAATAAAAAGACGGATAACGAGAAAACCTAATTAAAAAAAGGTAAGTGTACGTTTTGTTAGTTTAATTTTTCGTTTGAACCAAAAAATGAAAATACCAGCCTTTTTTCGTTTTAAATCAAAAAGGAAAAAATGTGAAACCAAAGCCATTTTCCTGTTTATGTTGTCTGAATCAAAAAATGGATAACAAGAAGACCTAATAAAAAAACGGTCTGATTTTGGTTTTTGATAACGACCGGAAGTTAAAGAACATATTTCAAAATAAAAGACACAAGGATATAATGGCAATGCTGTAAAAGACCCAGAAGTCTGACGACCCTTGGCCCCCCTGCTTCCGGCACCCATGCTGACGAGGATACGTTTATTTCTGCATTCACATGCAGATATGCGTTTATAGAGAATACAAGTCATCTTTGCATAACTTTATTTCGCTGACTTCCGGTTTGTACTGTGTCAAATCCAGTGGCCAGCTTGTGGCTGTGTGACAACGTCATGTTTGTTGCATACCTGCAAGATTTACCTGTGACAAATGTCAGCAATGTGAACAGAACTGTCGCCCTACTTTCACCTGCACCCAGCAGCAAGCGGGAGAACGATATCTCATACAGTTCACACAGTAATGGAACAGTTGTTAAGCATTATTTTGTCCAACTAGTCTCTACATTATGAATTTGATGTTTGTCTAAACTGAGTTTAATAATTGTGCCAAAAGTTTGTGTCTTGGTAATTGCACAAAGCTGTAAAAGGCCACAAATAATCACATTTTTCTAAAAACACAGCAGCAAAAACCTATTTTATCCACCCAAAAATGAAGACCGCGATATTACACCTTTGAACCTATTTCACCTCTGTAATGTGTAAGGATTTAGTGGATCAGAGACTGTGAACGGATTGGACAGTACTGCCGAAAATATGTTGTTGTCGCAGATCCAGCCGTTGGTGCACCGAAAAACGGAATATTCTTAACCCTGAACTAAAGGTAGCAATGCATAGTGTTAAACTTCCTGTCGGCTCCCAGACCGTAGTCGAGGAAATGGGGGGGATGACTCTCTGTCGTCTCTCAGGCAGAAGCAACGCTTCGGGTTCAATAACCCATTTATCGGAAAGACTGAAGAGAGGCGAGCTCTTCTTGGGAGGTCGTTGCATTTATTTAGCTCTTCTGTTTCGGAAGATAGATTCGTAAGATCACGGACCTTCCTTCTGCTGCCTCGTTTACTTCTAGAAAGCATGTATCCCGCTCGCTCGCTCTACCACACCCACGCACACGTGCACGCACCACACCCCTCTCTTAAAGGGGTAGCGATCTCACTCTGCATGACCCAATGTCATAACAATATAACGAAACATCTCGTAAATTTGTTGCAACTGCCTTTGCCAGCGCTACCCTGACGCCTGTTTAAAGTGAGCGCAGGAGGAAGTAGCTTCAATGGGAAATAGCTTAAGCCCTGCCTGCCTGCAGGAGGGGTTGTGGTTGAAGCCATAATGGGTAAAACTCCGCATGCGATGAAGACCCGTTCCGCGTGAAGCCGGAAGCGCCGCATTAGGCGGCCCTGATGCCAGTGATGCCTCGAGAGAGACTGAAGCGTGCGTCAGTTGTTTGCGTGAAGTAGCCATTCCCATTAAGCCTGTAGCTTAATCCGCAAGACTGCGTAGCTGATGAATAATGCCTGGAGCTGGAACGAAGCCCTCAGCTGGAACGAAGCCCTGCTGCTGCTTGTGCGTTGACACCTGAAATGACAACTGACAGAAAGGGGAGAGCAGATTTAAAGGGGTTAGCAGGTGCGATGATTGGCTAGCCGGGGCGTAATGCCCCTGATCACTTATTGAGATAACGTGTGTCACCCAATGATATTGTCTTCCTGATTGAACTTACGCTGAGCTACATTTTTTCTCCGTCATGTTGTTTCCATAGCAACAACTTCAAACAGGCATAGCCTACACTTCATTCTTTACTTTGTCCGTTATTATCATGGTTATTATATGTAGAAGATATTAATTTTTTCTCCGTCATGTTGTTTCCATAGCAACAACTTCAAACAATAACAACTAACCGCTAGCCGCAAAGCTAGCATCACAGCCACTGCTCCGTTTTCGGAGACTTTGCACACGTTTGCACAAACATTTTCACACGCTAGGAGTACTTCCATTCGCTTCGTCTTGATCTGTAGATGTGATTTGATGTGTCGTGTGTCTCCCAACTCCTCTCCAAAGTTCAGATATTTAATAAAATACTCAGGGGAGTTTCCTGAATTTCCATGCCCAAAGCCAAGCACTAGGCCCTGGGTAAATTAAGAGGCTGATCTCGGGCACTTTTGTCCACTTTCCCTGGTGGTAGAAACTCAAGCCAGATGTCCCTGGAATCATCTCAGAGAGTAAATGATCAGTGGGGCCTTGTTTTCACTGAATTATGTGTTTTTTAATCGGGAATTCAAATATGAGTTTATTTTTTAGGATTTTCTGAGACTTTGCACACGTTTTCACAAACATTTTCACGCTAGGAGTATGGGAGTACTTCCATTCGCTTCGTCTTGATCTGTAGATGTGATTTGATTTGTCGTGTGTCTCCCAACTCCTCTCCAAAGTTCAGATACTATATAGAAATACTAAAAGGTAAATAACACATTAAACATAATGACAACATAACAACCTGAAAGATATGTATTCTATCTACACATTTTGTAATTATCTAATCTAGTGGCCTTATAAAAGTGTTGGCTAAAGTAACGCAGAATATATATATTTTTTAATTGTAAATAATTAGAAACATTATTTACGTGCACAAGTACATGGGACCCCACCATAGCACCCCACACATAACAAGCTGTCCCGAGTTCCTCCGGCTGCAGTTCCGCAGACGGCCGGTGTGTGGCAGCAGAGCGCTGGGAGCAGAGGGAGGTGAGTTGCGGTGATTTGCCGTAAAATATAACGGATATGACGGATGCGACGGAAATACACCCGAGCAGATATGGTACCCCGAGCAGATATGGTACCTACACCGGAAATTGAGGGGTGTGGTCAATTCAACACTCGGGGTGAGAGAGTCCTCGCAACGACCAACATTGACACTTTCAGGAAAAAAGCTTGACTAAATTAACAACTAATAACACTGAACCCTGCTGATTAACACTAACACTGAAAATATAACACTGGCACATTTGCTGTGCTGGCAATGGCTGATGTGTGGCGGACACTGTACCCTCTCTCTCGTGAATATACATTTTATTCTAAGGTGCATAAATCCTACTCAAGAATTGACTACCTCTTAATATCCCACTCTGTTATTAAAAATGTAATGGATGCATAGTACATAGTAGAATACATAGTATTGTCCTATCAGACTAGGGCCCTCAGTCTATCACTTTTTTCCTAGTTGCTAGTGAGAACAGACCTAAACAATCGAGACTTAAAAACTCTTTGGTAAAAGATGACCCATTCATCTCACTTATTGAAAATAAAATAATATATATCAATAAATGTAGACTCTTTGTCTTCCATTCCAACAGTATGAGAAGCCTTTAAGGCCACCTGCAGAGGGTGGATAATCAGCCATGAAAGCTAATAAACCCGCAAATTCCAAACATTTTACTCCAATTTATATCAAACTGAGTGCACAGCACAAGACCATAGCCTAGATAAATTAAGAATGTTACACTTCCTGTACTAAATCCTACTCAGAAACACGAGTTGGAATCTTATGTCATAGCGTCTGACATAAAATGTCTTACATCGGGTAAGACCCCTGGGTGCGATGGCTTTAGTATTGAATTTTATAAATGCTTTCTGGAAGTGTTGTTGCCATTGTTGGTTATGTTGACAGGATAGAAAAACAATCAATGCCCCTAACAATGTGTACCGCCACATTATGTCTACTTCCAAAACCTGGGAAAGATCATCAATACATGAGCAACTACCGACCCCTAAGTCTTCTTAACAATATTTACAAAGTGTTTGCAAAAATCCTAGCCCTTCGCCTGGAGGAAGTTATCCCATCCCTAGTGAATCTAGACCAGGTAGGATTTGTAGCTGGACGCCAGTCAGCTAATAACATGAGAAGGCTGCTCTAGGTTATTTCACTGGATGCAGAGAAAGCCTTCGACAGAATAGAATGGCCATATTTATTTAATGTTCTATAAACATTTGGAATTGGCCCTGTCTGTATGAGATGGTTTAAAGCTCTTTACAATAAGCCACTCTCCTCAGTCAGAAGCAACAACATGCTTTCTCATCCTTTCCCCCTGCATCGGGGAACACGGCAGGGATGTCCAATATCCCCTCTAATATTCATTTTAGCTCTTGAGCCCTTGGCTTGTGCCATCCGGGAAAATCCAGGAATTATTCGTATCCCAAAGTGTGGACATCAGTTCAAAATAAACGTATACACTGATGATATCCTTTTAACATTAGTTGACCCACTAAACTCTATACCAAAGGTGCTAGAGGTTATTCGAGAATGTAGCTTATTTTCAGGATATAAAATAAATTGGAGTAAAAGTGAAGCCATGCCACTAAATTATCAGACTCACTCTAATCACAGGCTCTGCTCCTTTTGTTTGGAAGGCTGATGCATTGAGATATTTGGGCATAAACATCAGATCACCAATTAACAATATCTTCGAAATGAATGGTCCAGGGTTACTTAGAACTATTAAAGATGACTTGAGAAGATGAACTTCTTTACCCCTATCGCTGTGGGGAAGGGTGGATTTGTTAAAAATGAATGTCCTACCAAGATTGACCTATATAATATCCTCAATTCCCCTTCAAATCCCCCAATATTGGTTTAAAGAAATAAACACTATATTCTCTCAATTCATAGGATATAAAACCACGAATCAACCATAAAAAGTTGTCTATGCCGGACTTCCTGCGGACAGCTGAGCAGCATGGTCGCTTGAACAGTGAGCTCCCTTATGCCAACAGAATAAACTCCGCCTAACTCAAAAACTAAAACATATAAAACATCCTGGACAGTTGAGCGGAGGGTCAACAAAAGCAAGGAATAAGAAAAGCGAGAACCGTCAAGGTAAAGAAAAAACTAATATTAACAAAGAAAAGGACAGGCTAACTGGAGAAGCTAGCACAGCAATGGCTACACCACAAGCTAATCTGGACAGCATTAGCAAGAAAATCGAAGCCATGCGGAGCGAGCTGAAAACCGACTTGACCATCTTTAAAGGGGACCTATCATGCAAAATGCACGTCTTTTATACATGATTATGTGTCCCTGGTGTTCCAGGGAACTCATCAAGTGTCAGAAAACACAACCCTCGCTATTTTCCTCCTTCGCCAAATCTCTAAAAAAGGGGCTGCAACGGATCTGAAAAAAATGGATCCAGATTCCAACACTTTTCTACGTCACAAAGACGTGCTCCGCTTATTGGTCAACTCTCCACCTATCAGGGGAATTAGCCACGGCCACGTGCATTGCCAAACCTCTCATTCACATATAGGCTATCGGCAGGCTAAATCAACCCCAGTCACATCTGTGTTTTTGCCTGCTCTTGCCAGGATGTCTAAGCCAGTTAAACGTTGTGCTGTTGTTGGCTGCAAGACTCGGAACAGGGGACTGCATGCAATGCCATCAGTGCAAAAAGAAAATAATCTGTGGCTAGACTTCATTTTCAAGGGACATGTGCCAGAAGACCCCGGCAGATTTCTGTTTGTGTGTTCCAAACATTTTACCACGGACATGTTTATGAACTTCTCTCAAGTCCAACACGGATATGGCTCCAAACTAATGCTACACCCGGGATCAATACCAACCATCTGGGACCAGGCCAGTGAGGACACATCCAATTTTGAAGCTGTAAGTTTTTATTTAGCGGTGTTTTTCCTGATAAAGCTATCTCTAGCTTGTAGTATGTAGCATGTAGCATGTAGCTTCGCCGTATCAATGTCGCCTCAAACCCAAATAGTAATCGGTTAGGTGTTTATATGTTCTTGTAACATTTTATTTTGTACGCTCCGCAGTCTTTGCTTTGTCTTTTATTTTAATTATCAGGCATTTGCGAACATGTTCAGACTGCCGTAATGGCGATCTGTGTGAAGGCTGTAAAGCCACGCCCTAGCCGATAACACAAATATTTATTCTCCTATGTATTAGTATTTTGTATCCTCTAAAATCATATTGAGTAAGTTATAATAACAAGCGTAATCTTCTGTAGGTAAGTGCCGTTTTTTCCAGCGTTATGTAAAAGCTTTTGTGATTGTAGTCTGTAAGAACGATCAGATATCATCGATCTGTAAGCTAAGCTAAGCTACGCTACGCTAATGAGACATGCCGTTTTTTGCAGCGTTATATGTAAAAGCTTTTGTATGTTTACTTGTTTGCGCACATGAATATAAATGGGGGTGTGTTAGGATACAACACTGTATGTATGTATGCGAGGGGACACACACACACCACGAGTAAAACTGAGCTAAAGCCCTGGTATGTTGTTGTTGACGAGCCCTTACCTCTAGCAACAGGCTAATTAGTGGCTAGCACTCATTACAGTCAGTCTACTCTCTGAGCTCAGCCCCTCTCCAACACATCATCTGTATTGAGTCAGAAACACAGCATGCACGTTACGGTTCAAAACTAACTCAGATTGGAAAAGGCTAAGCAAAGAGCTTTGCTAAATAGAGTTTTAAGCGCCATCTTTTGGGATTTCAGACTATATTTATCCAAATAGTATTTTCTCATCCTGAATACTAAGTTGAGATGATTTTGTTCTAACTATGTTTTCTTCTTTACAGGCCAACACCTCACATGCTACCAGCAGATTACCTGTGATGATAGATTCTGCATGTCAGACTGACCCACCCAAGTACCGTACTGTTCGTACACAGCTATCCTCAAGGACTCTTGGTTCACATCGAAGTACAGGTTAGAAGCACGTTTTTCAAATGTTCTTTGGATACATCTTGACATTCTGATGTTGTAGCCTTTAATTTGTGTGCTTCTAATTGTTGTAAAAATATTTTTGTTTTATCTTTTGTTTTGTTTTTAATGTCAAATACAATTATGTTACAGCTGTCCAGGCTAAAATTCCCTGCAGAAGCGTTGGTGTCGAAACACTTCCGTTGCCATGCCGTCATCCTGCGCTTTGCTCCAAAGAATGTTGTGTTTCCATTTCTTGGAATGTTGTGCAGGTAAAATAAACATAGTTACTTACTAATTAGTGACAATTTGTACATCCTTTGCTAATATTTACATTTTTTTTTCTCATGGCGGAAATGAAAGACTTTACCTGGCAGCCCTGCACTACAATGAAAACGCTGAGCGTGCACAAGCCACTACATCCACTGGAAACCCTCTGTATATAAACTGCAGTTCCCAAAGGCCAGGAAGGGAGAATGCAGAGCAAAACCAGTAAAGACTGACCCCACATTCCATAAGTGTTTAAAATATTTATTATACAACTATTTACAAATATAAAATAGAAAGAACTTTTAGTTTTTTAAATGCATATACTAATCTAAACCACTTTTTTTGTTGTGCTTTTTTTTAACATTGCACAGGCTACGTGGCCAACCTGATGGACCTCATCTTCGACCAAGTCTTTGTGGACCCTGCACCATTCACACAGGAGCTTCTGAAGATACCCATCCCAGAGGACCTGTGTTCCCATTATGAGCGACCTGACAGGGAGGAGGTCATCGTATGCTACACGGTTCAATTTGGCTGCTGTCTGAACCCAACATAGACATTTCACGGATCAGGAAACTCCTTGCGAATCCTGAGGACAACGCAGGCCGGAATCACCACTCTGATCCTGCGTCCAAGGAAGCCCCAGCACCAGCTCCCAAAGCTTCTGTAGGCTAGATAACTGTGACGCCTGAAATCATAAAAAAAATATTTAGTGTCATTTATACAAAATACAAGTACATTTAGTTTTTTTTATGGGTTCAAAGAACCGTTGATTTTGACAATAAAGTTCCGAGTTGATATCAAATGTGTCGTGATTATTCATGTTGGGATGGGTAAAGAATATTCTGATTTCAAAAGCATAAGGTTGTGTGTGGACTTTTTTTGTCGTACACATGGGTGTGTTATGCCATTGCTGTGTAGTATATAATAGTACATGTACAATGACAGAATGAAAGATTGCATAAAGCCATATACACCAGTATTTATTTCCATGAACAATATTAGCATTCGTTTTACAATTTCAGTCAAAACAAACAAACCACTCACTGCTCTATTTGCCTCAACTGTAGTCCACCATGTTCAGCTCTGTAAATATTCAATGCATTCTGCAGGAAGAACACATTTAGGCACACAGGCTCCAATCCAGGATGGTCCACCATACAGGTTACAGAGTCCTCATGTTCCTGCATCCGTCTTGACACCTAGTGTGATAAACATATATTGAATGACATGTGAAAAATGTATTCTCTAAACAGACAACTTAGTGAAGCTATCAAAAATGTTACCTGTGGTATCTCCATGCAGCACATTCTCCGGTTCAGAAGGCATCGTGGCGCAAGTTGCACATGTACCCCTTTAGAAAGAAGTCAATAACTGAGCTTTTAAAAACACATGAAACTACACACATTGCTGACAACTGAGGTGTTGGAGTTATATTTTTTATCACCCTAAGTTATTGAACTTTCCAACGGTTGTTGCACGATGTTGGAAGAAAAGGACTGTAAACTATTAAACGCAATGAGGCCATTGTATATATGCTGAAAATATGAATGTCTCCCTTTATAAATATATGTATCGCTGTTTTTGCGTTACAAACTCTAAGTTACAAACTGTACACATTGCATTCTTGCTAATTAGCCAAAATATGAACGGAATAAGTAGCAAGCATCGTAACAGAGTAAAAATAAATAGGGACAACAGCTTGTCAACTAACCATTCAGAAACGTCCTGCTGCAACCGAGATGTTTGCACCTCCACCAAAACCTCCGCTGCTTCAGTTTCTGGATCAAATTGATAATATGCTTGAACACATGCATTGCTCTGAGATGACATGTGTATTCCACACTCGTAATCACAGCAAGCATGGTAACGTGACTCCTGCCGGCTCATGCCCCCCTCTTCTGCAGGGGGGCGTGGTCAGCTGCTGCTCAGAATTTTCAAAGACAGGTTTGGAATAGAGGGAAAATGAGCGAAACGAGGCATGGCTAAAAAATTATCTGTTTGATATTTTGAAAAATAAAATGTATAAATATACCTTATATAGGTATGGTCATACATTATATCATTTAAATATAGCATGATAGGTCTCCTTTAAGGAGGACATCGCCACTCAAATAAAAAACGAGCTGACAGAACTCAAAGAAGACATTAACCAGAAACTGGTAAAAATACACACAGAAGTGGGACAGCAAAATTATAAAATAGACGCCGTTGTGAATCGCACGGAGGAGTTTGAGCTCTGGAGTACCGAGGCAAAAAGCGATATGCAGGAAATAATAAAAGAACACAAGTTTATGACTGAAAAGCTGGATGATTTGGAATCGAGATCCAGACGGAACAATTTGAGAATATACGGCATACCAGAAGATGCAGAGCTGAAAACTGACACGGTGGCGATGTTTGTGGATAAATGGCTGCGGGACGAGCTGTCAATAGAGACAGATCTCCAGATTCAACGAGCCCACAGAGCCCTGGCAACGAAACCAAAATCTGGACAACCTCCGAGGTCGATCATCCTGAACTTTCTGCAGTTCCATGTAAAAGAGATGGTCTTGAAGAGGGCTTGGGAAAAGAAAACTGTCAAACTCAGAGACAATAGGATATATTTCGACCACGACTACACCGCAAGGATACTGGTCCAACGCAAGGCATACGCGGGCGTTAAGAAGATTTTGAAGGGAGAAGGCATCCGTTTTCAGACACCTCTCAATAAGATGCATATTCACTGGGCTAATGGAATGAAGACATATAACAGCGCAGAGGAAGCAGCCAGCGATATGCGGGGAAGAGGATATGAAGTAGAAGACACCACCGCTACAAGAGGCTCCGCTGGCCGTGGCGGGCTCAAGTCCACAGGGATCGAGACTTGGACATGGGTCGGAAACAACAGAACCACGCAGACAGGCAAACGGGCGAGAGGACTGCTGCGAGAATTCGAACATTAAGAAAACAACGCAGAATGAAAGTCTTCTTCTTCAGCCTGACGCATAATGGAAAAAGATAAAAATATATCCTTGTAATGTTAATCAAAAACATTAAGAACTGTTAGTTTTGAAATGAGAAGTGACATGAATACATATTGATATCTGGCATGTTGGCTTAATAAGGGAATGAAACATAGCTGCCTATGTTATAAGCCTAGTATGGGCAGTTTAACTCAATTTGGGTTTTATCCTACTACTAGCTTGGGGCCCTTCCCATATGGAAGACTTTCCCCCTCAGAACAAGAGGTGAGTCAACATCTGAGAGTTGTTGACACCTCTATTTGGAGGTCGCCTTTTCTGTTTATAGTTACGTTTAGAAATGTTTTGTTGTTTTCAATGTTGTTAAGTGCCAATAGTTATATCACTGTTAACCTGAGTGGGAGACACTACAAAATGACTGAACCAAAATCAACCTATGACTAACAAACAAGACGGAATTAAGTTTATGTCCCTTAACGTTAATGGTTTGGGAAACCCGATAAAAAGAGCAAAAATGATAACGAAAATCAAAAAAGAAAAGTCACAGATTACTTTCCTACAAGAAACCCACCTTTCACAGACGGAACATGAAAAATTAAAACAATTTGGATTCAAAAACACCTTTTACAGCTCCCACTCTAACGCACGTAAAAGAGGAGTAGCAATTTTAATTTCTAATGCAGTCAAATTTGAGTACCAAAAAGAAATAAAAGATAGAGAGGGACGATATATTATTGTGAAAGGGACAATTGACAAAACTAAAGTAACATTGGTGAACATATATGCACCACCTGAGAGTGATAAGTCTTTCTTTGGGGCCTTGCTTGATCTGATTGCAGTAGAAACAGAGGGAATATGTATAAGTGGGGGAGATCTCAATTTGATAATGGATTATGATCTGGACACAACAAACTGTAAGAGAATTAAAAAACCTATTACAAAGCTAGTGAAAAACACTTGGGAATAAATAGGATTCTTTGATGTATGGAGGGACCTTAATCCAAAAAAAAAAGGATTTCAGCTATTACTCGGCAGTACACTCGGTATACTCACGGATTGGTTACTTTTTTATGCAAAAGGAAAATAGGGATAAAATACAGGACTGTCAAATTGGAGTGGCTGACGTGTCTGATCATTGTGCAATCTTCTTGAATATTAAACTGGGGTGCAGACGGAGAGACACATTATGGAGATTGAACGTGAACATATTGAATAACAAATTGGTTGTTGAACAAATCAAAGATGAAATACAGAAATACTTAGAGGAAAACAATAACGACAACATCGACCCAGCCATATTATGGGATGCATTAAAAGCAGTAATACGAGGAAAATTGATTTCTATTACAAGTAACCTCAAAAAAGTAAAAGACACTCAATATAATAATCTCACAGCCGACCTGAAACAATTAGAACAAAAACATAAAGAAAAACATGATAGAAAAACACAAAAACAAATCAAAGAGGTGAGAAACCAAATCAACAACTTACTACATCAGGATATGGAGATAAAAGCAAGATATCTTAAACAAAATGATTATGAATTAGGCCCCAAAGCTACAAAGTTGTTGGCAAGACGTTTACGAAAGCAACAGGCAGCAATCACAGTCAACAAACTACATGACCCTAAAACAAATCAACCTAAATATGAACGCAAAGAAATTGAAAACATTTTTAGAGATTATTACAAAGATCTTTACAAGCAAACGTCTACAACAAATCATATGCGTACAAAGTTATTCCTAGACTCACTGGATCTGCCCTCTATAGGTAAAGTTCAAAATGAAAGTATAACAGCAAAGATAACTATAGATGAAATCCATAAGGCAATCGGAAAACTGAAAACAAACAAAGCTCCAGGTAGTGATGGGTTCCCATCTGAGTGAAAGAACTCGAAGAAGAACTGTCCCCACTGCTACTAGGTGCCTTTCATTGGATCATGTCAAAAGAGGATACTCTCCCCTCATGGAAAGAAGCAATTATTAGAGTTATCCCCAAACCACTAAAAGATAAAGAATTTTGCCAAAATGATAGACCAATCTCAATTCTTAATGTTGATTACAAGCTCTACACTACGATACTATCAAACAGGCTACAGACAATAGCACCAGAGCTCATAGATGAAGACCAAGCAGGCTTTGTTTCAGGCAGACAGACGCATGATAATATTAGAACAACGTTACACATCATACATAGAATACAAAAAAATAAAATACCAGCAGCACTGATTAGTCTCGATGCGGAAAAAGCATTTGACAGGGTCAATTGGGAATTTGTATATCTAACATTAGAGAAATTTGGATTCAGTAATAAAACAATTAAATGCATTAAGTCTATTTATAACAAACCAACAGCTCGAGTTAAAGTGAATGGCTCACTAACAGACAGATTTACATTGGAAAGAGGAACTAGACAGGGCTGCTGTCTCAGCCCGACCCTGTTTGCTCTATATATAGAACCATTAGCCCAAATGATCAGACAGGAATGTGCTATTGCAGGAATAGAAATTAGTCAACACAAACATGTTATTAGCCTTTTCGCAGACGACGTCATGATCATGCTGAAAGATCCAGTAAGCTCCTTTATAAAGCTAATGCAAAGTATGGAACAATTTGGTGAATATTCAGGATACAAATTAAACATATCTAAAACTCAAATCCTTATGTTTAACTGTGCTCCAAATCAACAACTAAAAGAATTTAATTTAAACTGGGAAGCTAAATCAATTAAATACTTAGGAATAAACATAACCAAAAATGTAGCAAAGCTGTACCAAAGCAACTATGAATGTATTGACAAAGATATAAGGAAAGATTTCGAAAAATGGTCAACTTACCCGATGAGGTTTATTGACAGGATAAATACAGTGAAAATGAATATTCTACCACGCTTGTTGTATTTATTTCAATCCTTGCCGATAAATATACAGCAGATTCAGTTCCAAAGCTGGGATAAGCTTATATCAAGATTCATATGGGGGGGGTAAAAGACCTAGGATAAGATACACCACACTGCAATTGCCTAAAGAAAGAGGGGGACTGGCACTTCCAAACTTAAAGGAATATTATCATGCAGCACAACTACGTCCTCTCATTTACTGGTGCAACTCCGATTATATAGCCCGCTGGAAAGACATAGAAATACTTACATATAAGTCCCCAATTCAACCACTCATAGGGCAAAGAGAAATACCTCCCCATATTACAGAAAAGGGAGACCTAGACCCAATAACAACATTTATACTAGAAAAATGGTATTCTATTATTAAACAATTGAAATTGGGAAGGGAACTTGGACTATTAGACTGGATAGCCTATGACAAAGGATTCAAACCAGGAAGCTATGACTGTAGATTCAAACAATGGACAGAACAGGGTTTAACAGCCATATGCACGGTTATCCAGAAGGGAGAAATGAGAAGCTTTCAAGACCTGAAAAACCTCTTTGACCTCGAGAACTAAGACTTATTCAGATATATGCAAATGAGGGACTACTATACAAAAAAGGTTAAGAAAAATGAAGATGACATACAACCTATTGTACAGATTATTGCACGAGCTTACCATGATGATGTTCCCAAAGTTGTGTCAACCCTGTATTCGTGCTTGATGGAAGCCAACAAAGATTCAACACTCTATGTAAAAACTAAATGGGAAAAAGAACTAAACGAAAGGATCTCAGATGAGATGTGGTATGATATGTGGAAAATGCACCAGACCATACACAGTCACACGGATGGAGAGAATTTCTGTGGAAAAACCAAATTCGTTTCTTTTACACACCCAAAATCACTAGTAAACAAACAAACACTCAACAATCATGCTGGAGACTTTGTAAACATCAGGAACCTCACCATACACATGTGTTTTGGAGCTGCATTCAAATGCAACCTTTCTGGGACTGTGTACACTCTGTTATATGCAAGGCTATAGAATCCCTCGAACCTGTGTGGTATTATACCTGGGACATTTGGAAGGATCTGTACATGTCGGAGATCAATACCTGATCAAAATCCTCCTAGCTGCTGGAGAGAAGGCTATCACTAACAACTGGCTAAAGGCGGAAACACCAAGCTACAGACAATGGATTAATATTATTGGTGATATCCTAATAATGGAGAAAATCACATACAAGTTGAAAGTAATGGAAGACAAATGTCTTAAGGGCTGGGAAAAATGGTTAAGGTACATAACAAATGAGTCATAAAAAACAAGCAATATTTGATAACTATGTAGATCGTCTCCGTACAGGCACTGTTCTCTCTGAAATGTAATATGTGTTGTGTGTAATTGTACCTTGTGAAAAAATCAAGAAAAGAAAGTAAAAAAAAAAAAGAAAGTTGTCTATGCCGAGGAGAACAGGTGGACTGGGGGTACCCAATTTATACTTATATTATCTCTAATTTAATGCCAGATTCCCTATAGTATGGGGTTATGGAGCGACACCGAAAAAAGCTAATTGGGACTGGCTGGAAGGACAAATAATTACAGAAAACAATAAATCAATATCTTTAAATTCATTATGGTACTCCCCCAAATCCAATCTGAATAATCCATGAATTCAATTGTCTATCAGTGTGGTTAAATCTGTAGAAAGGAGGCTAGGCATCACTGGTATTTCCCTCCCTTCATGCCCATTATGGAAAAACCCAATATTCACAGCGGGCGGTAACTATTGAATAATATACATATGCAAGCACATGACATACAACTCATTGGGCAAATAGTAAAAAACAATATCATAACTCCGTTCACAGTGTTGATGGAACATTTTAATCTGAATAAATCCCTCTTCCTCTCCTATATGCAATTACAATCAAATATTAAAAACTTAACATCAAAAGGTATAAAGATATAGGTTGTCATGAACACCTTGATATGAACCTAAAAAGACTTGCAAACAAGAAAGGAATGATTGCAGGTATATATAAAATTCTCCTCACCTCAACCGCCAATACTAATCTGCAGACACAGAAAAGATGGGAGCAGGATTTAGGCATCACCCTTACCCCAGGTGAGTGGGACAGAATCTGGTCGAACTCAACATCAATCTCCAGGTGCGTCCGGTTTAGAGTAATACAGTATACATCACACCCTGTAGACTCAAAAAGATGGATCAAACACTCTCGGGTCTATGCTGGCATGGTTGTGCGGAAGTGGGTACCCTTTTACATTGTCTTTGGTCCTGTCTGTCCGGCTGTAAAATCTCTATGGGACGTAGTTGGAGATGCTCTCGCTGAGATCCTGAACAGATACTCTTAACTCCAGCTACATGCTTGCTGGGATCCCCGCTCATTGGCATAAAATCCAAATGTGCAAGTAAACTTATAGCCCTTGCATGCCTTTCAACTAAACGCCTCGTTCTTATGAACTGGAAAGTCAGAAAGCACAACTGCTTCAATTTAAATAGATGGCTGGAGGACTTCCTAAACATCTTAAGTATGGAAGAAGCTGCTTTCTCCCTGTTATATTTGGTTAAGCCAGACAAACCTTCTCGGCTGCCAACAATAAATATAATAATAATATTAATAAATACATATAAATAAAGAGAAATAAGCTATGAAGAAACAGAAAAAATAACGGTAATAATAATGAAAGAAGTGAAATTAAATGGGAAATGGATGAATAGGTGAATTAATCAGAAAAGGAAGAGGTGTGTGGGTGTGTGTGTGTGTGTGTGTGTGTGTGTGTATGTGTGTGTGTGTGTGTGTGTGTGTATATATATATATAGTATATGTGTGCATATATGTATGTATTTATTTATTTGACTATCTATTTATTTATCTATTAAACAATGAAGTATATCTATATTATGAAGCAAATCATGTATAAATACAACACCATATGCATACATAAAATGTAACTGACACTGTAATAGGGCTGCACGATTTTGTGAAAAAATCTAATTGCGATTTTTCTGAAAAAAATTGCGATTGCGATTCGAATTGCGATATTTGTTTTTAAGCTACCCAACGGAAGTTTATTGTATCTCCGGCTAGGAAGGTCGTATCAACATGCTCCCGTCTCTAGCACCCCGAGCTATGAGTGAAATAACTAAACTTACATGAAACTTCCGTTGCTTTAAAGTCAAGCTTCAGTTTAAGATTCACCCTGTAATAGAAACATGTGATGGAGCATTAAAAAATATGAATGTAGTCTGTCTTGAATCTTGGATCAACAAACGAAGTGATGTCCAGAAGCTCCTGTGTGTAGAATTATTAGAGAATAGTTAACTCAAAGAATCTACATTGTATGCCTCCAAGCTTATCAATTCCTTTCATCAATGCAGGCATGTTTTTCTAATAGCAAAACAATGATCTCAGAGACAATAAAACAGTTGAAACCTTATCAATTCCCATCCCTACCTGTGTGGCTGGGTCGCTGTATTTATTCTCCATGTAGCCAAGGTTGGAGGAGGTGCAAACATCTCGGTTGCAGCAGGACGTTTCTGAATGGTTAGTTGACAAGCTGTTGTCCCTATTTATTTTTACTCTGTTACGATGCTTGCTACTTATTCCATTCATATTTTGACTAATTAGCAAGAATGCAATGTGTACAGTTTGTAACGCAAACACAGCGATACATATATATATTTATAAAGGGAGACATTCATATTTTCAGCATATATACAATGGCCTCATTGCGTTTAATAGTTTACAGTCCTTTTCTTCCAACATCGTGCAACAACCGTTGGAAAGTTCAATAACTTAGGGTGATAAAAAGTATAACTCCAACACCTCAGTTGTCAGCAATGTGTGTTTCATGTGTTTTAAAAGCTCAGTTATTGACTTCTTTCTAAAGGGGTACATGTGCAACTTGCGCCACGATGCCTTCTGAACCGGAGCATGTGCTACATGGAGATACCACAGGTAACATTAGCTTCACTTAGTTGTCTGTTTAGAAAATACATTTTTCACATGTCATTCAATATATGTTTATCACACTAGGTGTAAAGACGGATGCAGGAACATGAGGACTCTGTAACCTGTATGGTGGACCATCCTGGATTGGAGCCTGTGTGCCTAAATGTGTTGTCCCTGCAGAATGCATTGAATATTTACAGAGCTGAACACAGTTGGACTACAGTTGAGGCAAATAGAGCACTGAGTGGTTTGTTTGTTTTGACTGAAATTGTAAAACGAATGCTAATATTGTTCATGGAAATAAATACTGGTGTATATGGCTTTATGCAATCTTTCATTCTGTCATTGTACATGTACTATTATATACTACACAGCAATGGCATAACACACCCATGTGTACGACAAAAAAAGTCCACACACAACCTTATGCTTTTGAAATCAGAATATTCTTTACCCATCCCAACATGAATAATCACGACACACTTGATATCAACTCGGAACTTTATTGTCAAAATCAACGGTTATTTGAACCCATAAAAAACAGGAGCTTTGTGAGCTGGTGCTGGGGCTTCCTTGCACACAGGATCAGAGTGGTGATTCCGGCCTGCGTTGTCCTCTGATCCGTGAAATGTCTATGTTAGGTTCAGACAGCAGCCAAATTGAACCGTGTAGCATACCCGGCGATGACCTCCTCCCTGTCAGGTTGCTCATAATGGTGCAGGGTCCACAAAGACTTGGTCGAAGATGAGGTCCATCAAGTTGGCCACGTAGCCTGTGCAATGTTAAAAAAAGTGGTTTAGATTAGTATATGCATGTCGTCAACAACAACATACCAGGGCTTTAGCTCCGTTTTACTCGTGGTGTGTGTCCCCTCGCATACATACATACAGTGTTGTATCCTAACACACCCCCATTTATATTCATGTGCGCAAACAAGTAAACATACAAAAGCTAAACGGCATGTCTCATTAGCTTAGCGTAGCTTAGCGTAGCTTAGCTTACAGATCGATGATACATGATCGTTCTTACAGACTACAATCACAAAAGCTTTTATATAACGCTGGAAAAAACGGCACTTACCTCCAGAAGATTACGTTTGTTATTATAACTTACTCAATATGATTTTTTAGAGGATACAAAATACTAATACATAGGAGAATAAATACTTGTGTTATCGGCTAGGCTAGGCATGGCTTTACAGCCTTCACACAGATCGCCATTACGGCAGTCTGAACATGTTCGCAAATGCCTGATAATTAAACTAAAAGACAAAGCAAAGACTGCGGAGCGTACAAAATAAAATGTTACAAGAACATATAAACACCTAACCGATTACTAGTTGGGGTTGAGCGACATTGATACGGCGAAGCTACATGCTACATGCTACATACTACAAGCTAGATATAGCTTTATCAGGAAAAACACCGCTAAATAAAAACTTACAGCTTCAGAATTGGATGTGTCCTCACTGGCCTGGTCCCGGATGGTTGGTATTGATCCCGGGTGTAGCATTAGTTTGGAGGCATATCCGTGTTGGACTTGAGAGAAGTTCATAAACATGTCCGTGGTTTAACTGGCATAGACATCCTGCCAAGAGCAGGCAAAAACACAGATGTGACTGGGGTAGCCTGCCGATAGCCTATATGCGAATGAGAGGTTTGGCAATGCACGTGGCCGTGGCTCATTCCCCTGATAGGTGGAGAGTTGACCAATAAGCGGAGTACGTCTTTGTGACGTAGAAAAGTGTCGGAATGTGGATCCATTTTTTTCAGATCCGTTGCAGCCCCTTTTTTAGAGATTTGGCGAAGGAGGAAAATAGAGAGGGTTGTGTTTTCTGACACTTGGTGAGTTCCCTGGAACACCGGGGACACATAATCATGTATAAAAGACGTACAAAGGTGCATTTTGCATGATAGGTCACCTTTAAATTATAATGTCCTTCTATTAATTTAAACATATTTAGAATACAAACAGGCAGGCTTTTGCTCCCAACACGAAAAACTATTTCTAAAGTTTTACTATAAAATATATCAGCACATTTTAAGGTGCAAGACTTTATGAAATAATGGATTGGTTCAATCAAAACATTATTTGAGTAAGGTACAGTATTGCATTTTTCAAATAGAAAATGTAATAACAATAATTATGGAACTGAGAGAGGTGAGAGAGGGAGACCCACTTACCAATCGCAAGATGCAGCCTGTGTCCAAAGCACTGAAGCCTTGTCCAGTGATTCAGTTCCACAGCTTTTACAACATTGGATCCGTTATCAGTGGTGATGCACGTCTGATCCTCTTCCTTCAGACCCCAGTTGGACAAGGACTCTCTTAGTCCATGCGCAATATTCTCTCCCGTGTGGTCAGCAGGAAAGTATACAGTTTGCAGGCAATGACTCTTCAACTCAAAGTCGTCATTTATGAAGTGCACGGTGAGACTGAGATACGGCTCGGTCGTTCTGCTCGACCACAGATCGGTTGTTGTCGCATAGTACTCGACATTTTTCAGCTCTGTCTCAAGTTTATACCTACATTGAGTGTACATTTCTGGGATGTGAAGATTAATTATCATCTGATATTTGGGAAGAGTGTTACATTTGAAAAGGCAGAAAGTCTTGTTGCAATTTCCAGATATTGAAAGAGGCCCCTGGAGTTTCTCTGGTAATTATCAATAGTAGCAGTTAAGTGAATACTGTTCAAACAATACCTGTGTTTGTGTTTTGTATTGATTTCTCTGTTTTATCCTTTCATAAATGTGAGGACTGAAACTGCATGAACATTCTGGGGTGGTTGGTGTAAACAGGTTTTATTACTCTGGGGGAGGGGAGCAGAGAGGGAAGTCGGAAGAATGTGTGTGTGTGAAAGTAACAGTATGAGACAGCGAACACCAGATGTGGTTGTTTTGCTTCAAACCAAGGGACTGTTTCCGGATCATCTCTGCTGGCACGCGCTGATTCGCTAAGAGAAGCCATCTTTTTTGCATCTCCCAATGAGAAACTGACCACAGCTCCTCCTTTTTTGCATATAAACCTATTCTATTTTTTAGTTATTTCTCTTTTACTCCTGCCGACAAGATGAAAGGTTCTCCCGGCATTAGAACCAGAGCAGGGGGCCCGGCCCACCCCTTTGAAAGTGTAATGTATTCTTACCGTTTATCATTAAAACAGATTATTGTTTAACCCTCATCCTGGCTGTTTTGGGTTTTCCTTCTTTTAAAGCACACTCATATAGGATCGGCGCAGAGCAGAGATATCTGCCACAACAATTTGGTGACCAGCCCGACGTGATGGCGTCATGACGTGGTGACGTCATGAGTGAGGTTTTTTAGAGGAAAACATGAGCAGCCAGCGGATGGAGGGAGATACCTGGAATAATCTGACAACTAAGGATCCTAAAACTAAAAGGTAAAACGGACGCCTGTTTCTATCGAAGGTCTGTAAATTGGCTAAGCTAAAAGTTAGAGTTGTCAAGGATATTTCCAGGTGTCATTGACGGTATAATGCAATACATATTTTAGCATAGATAGGTAAGTTATAAATAAATAAAGCAACGAGGTGTTAAGAGTAAGGTGAAAGGCCCCGTAGATTTTTCAGAATCATACGGCTAAACCCGTTAGCTACACGTGAAGCGATGAGGAATGTAAGACAAAAGGTGAAAGGCCCCGTGGGTTTTTTCAGAAATCGAGACGGCTAACTCATCGGGGATGTTCAGTGGTTTTCTAAAGACTCCATCCAGAACAAAATAGAATAATGCTTTCCAGTTTTCATAGGAATCTGCAGTTGCATTATATGTAAGAATCCAAGAGTAGAAACGCGAACTTCAAAAGCCATTGAAAGTAACGGATTTCTCTTGTTCTGTTGGGTTTAACGCCCATTCTGTTGAAAGAAATATCACATCTTAAAAGCTGAACAGACAGCGTGGAGGATATATTTATGTGCATATATATAT
Organism: Harpagifer antarcticus; assembly: GCA_902827135.1. Taxonomy (NCBI): domain Eukaryota; kingdom Metazoa; phylum Chordata; class Actinopteri; order Perciformes; family Harpagiferidae; genus Harpagifer; species Harpagifer antarcticus. Next base: position 2,749,835 of record CADEHL010000900.1, on the reverse strand, counting down.
ATATATATATATATATATATATTATTGAACATAGGAAAGCCTTAGTCAGATAAAGAAATGCGAAGTCATAATGGAAGCACCTGGTTTCAAGAAAGCCCCCCTTTCTCTCCCCATTTTTCCTCTAATTGCTGAAGCAGCAGCTCCAAGTGTGACTGCTTGTTCTTTTTCTCCAATGCCTGGACAATGGCTGCTGAGCTTGAATTTAAAACAAGGGGTGAATAATCAACAAGTGATCTGAAGTTGGAATGAATAACAGTGAAAACTAATACATCAATGTGTGATTTGATGTAGTAAGATATATTGAAATAAATAAGAAACTATAATTTGTTGTTTTTGGCATAGTTTTGTAGGATACAGTTACATCACATTGTGGTTTTATGAGAGGTTTGAGAACTGCTTGTTACCATTGCATTGCATTGTGAATTTCGTGGTATTTGTCATTAACTGAGAATTGTACTTAATTAGATTTTAGAGGAACTTAATTGCATACAGTAACGTTGAGGGAAAGTAAAAAGAGGTTTACTGAGTATATGAAGTACATTCAAATTAAATATAATAGTGGATTATTCTACCTAGATTAGACATACAAAGAGGACAATTTGTTAAACATTAAATAACAAACTCACTGTACGAAATATACATTGTAATGTTATTTAGGAGTTGTATTGATCATGCCACAGTGACTCTGAGTTGGTGGTTGTTTAATGCAGATAGGAAACTGAAAACGCAAACAATTCACCACAATTGTGTTTTTAAGTTTGTGAAGAAAGAGTAGAAAGTAAACAGAAGGTTTTGTAAGTTTGTCAGTCAGAGAGAAGCTGTTAAAGGTTTAAACATTACAGAGGTGCTGCACGAAGACAAAAGCCATCTCACACGGTTGGATAAACACAGAGGTGATTGATGAGAGAAGCTTGTGGACAGGAGCAGGCAGCCCAGAGAGAGAGACTAGGAACTATGATCAAATGATAGGACAAGAGATGTTGGGAAATGTAGGCTCACCTCTGTTATTGTGTGTTATGAACTGGCCTTGTCTGGTTAAATTTTTATTGAAGCCAGACTACAAGTCGTATGGTTTAATTTTTATTGAACTCAGTCTCCAAGCAGTGTGGTTTCTATCTGCACATGGTTGAGTCTTCCTTTCCCCTTCCCCCGGTCATCCAAGTTATTTGACCCCATGAGGTCAAGAGTCATTCTGTTAGACCACAATCTTGTGTAAGACAAATCATTGTTCTTTTGTCACATTTTGAATTACATAAGAGTTCATTTTGCTAAATCAATTTATCTTTAATTTGTAGTTGATGTTTGGTGTTTGCTAACATTTTTAGGAACGACATAGGCCTACACTTGAGTCAAATTACATTACTGTGATCGGATTAGTGTGCTCTGCAGGGTTACTATTGTTAAGTATGGAGGGGTTCTTTCATAGTGTGTGAAATATGCGATGCTGGAAACATGTGGGTGTTGAAAAACTTAGTTTGGGTAAATATGTCACAATGGATGAAACGATTATTAGAGGGAGTTTTTGTCATATCATTAGTAGACATTAATTGTGTTGTTCAGATGACATTTAACATTTAAGACAGATAGTAAGATTAGGAAAATAGAGTGGAAAGGATTGGATTTATTTTACCTCAGTGTGTTAGAATTAACTATAGGTAATGCGTCCCGAGACCTGGACTCTCTCTCTCTGTCTGTCATACGGCTCAGACCCCGACCCTCCAAGCAGACAGAGGACCTCACCACAGGAGACTCCTCCTCCATCGAACAGACAGAGAACCCAGAGCTCAACAAACAACAACAATAAGAACTGCATCCAGAACTATCTCCACCTGTGGCATCCAGAACCAAACAGCTTGCTGACAGGCAGAGATCTACTCTCATCAGTCCCTCAGACAGGGCATGAAGTTCCAAGCTGAGCCACGAGATTTGGCACAAGAGCAAAGTATGGGACATGAGAGCAGAATCTGCCCTCCATAAAGCAGCAGAGAGACTGTGAAGGAGGAGGTGAAATGCAAAGCAGTGCAACAACATTGGCCTGATGGGGGCTGCAGATGTAGCTGGGCGGATGGCTGCCTCAAAGAGTTACAGCTTATGGACAAAGGGGGAGGAGTCAGAATCAGAGGAGTTGGTCGAGAATGTGAGGAGGCCAGGGGTCATGGCTTGAGATAAACCAGAGGAGAGGAGAAGGGAATCAACGGGAATGAGTGAGTTTACACATAAACACACTTATTATAAGCGCACATTTAAAGAACTTGAATTGACTTGATAAATAAGTGAAGGTAAAAAGTTGTATTAACCATGAATTAATCAATTGGTAAATTAAAAATAGCAGTAAAGAGGAAACTATTAAGGTAAAATGAGAATCATCCTAAAACACACTGAGGGATAAAGGGGGTATATGACAGAATAGAACCATATTCTTCAATCTTTTCATCATGTTAACAAATCATTCTTCAAGAGATTTTGATTCACTTGTGAATAAAGTAGTGATCCAATCTATAGAGTATTGATTTCACCATTGTGGCATGGTTATTACCATAGGAGGGCTTTAGGATGGAAATATGAAATGACTTCTGTTTTTGGATCCTTGATAAAGTAGGGAGTAATTGTTGCGTGTTCGGACACCCTGGGTTCCACACACTGCTAAAGAATTTAACATTGTTTTTAAGTAGACCAGAATTGAAGATAAATGGGTTTAATGAGCTATGAAATGCAGAGCTACACAGATCCTAGTAATGTTTTGACACAAGATAATAGTTAAGTACAGAAGTTTCTGAAATAGATCTATTAGACATTTTAATATAGATTAGGTGTTAATAAAATGCAGTAGTAGTACTATAAGGAAGTGACATTTTTTGGCTAACACTTTTCAGGGAATGTGCGGAACAGCTGTTCCGATGAAAAGTTAGATATATCTTGAACATTATAGTTGTAATCGTGAATTAATTAATGATGGCGCTCCATATATGACAGATTTTTGTAGACAAAGGATACTGGCCTATGCTGAAATATCAAAGTCTCTGCAGAGCACGACACATGGCCAAAAAGACTGAGACCAACTGACCTTTGACCCTGACCGACAGTGTAACTTGAGAAGACACTGTCAATGATTGACTCTGGGGTGACTCTGACCAAACTTGACTTTACAACCTGACAGTGTGAGTGTGAGCGTGAGTGTATGTCTGCATGTGATCAGTGCAACTGCATGATTTAAAACAATGACTAATCAAGCATGCTTTTGGACTAACACATTATTTTGGGGCTCCGTGGGAAATGAGAGGTTTCCTACAATTCCACAAAAATTGGAAAACCGTACAGGTGACCCGTTTCTAATCTACTTGATATTTCACTCCCACAGGAGGTGGCAGTTTGCAGAATGTGAAACTCAAACTAAAACATGAAGATTCTGTTTCTTTTAGGACTGAATGATGGAGAGAAACACTTAATTTCACTGAAGTGTTTACTGTGGAAATTATGGATGTACATTTGGGAAAAATGTTGGGTATTTTCTTATGATCCCTTATTACCTGAAGGTTTTCTTCCCATACAGGATTAGGTTACACATGAGTTATGTGTAAAAAGGGGGAGTGTAAACTTTACAATGTATATTTTTCATTTAGGGACTGGAAGGAACCTGCTGCCCCAACTCGATTGTTCAATCTGACCATTGATTGACAGTTTTAGAATGGACCTGCTCCATATCTGGGGATAAGATACTGTTTGATGAATGTTGACATGTTTCTAATATTGATTGAGTTAAAACAGGTAACATAGATGCAGAATCAGTGGCCAAGGGGCTACTGTGAGAGATGTAATTTCAGAATGGAATACTGAGGAAGTTGACCGGTGAGTAATGTTTCAACAGGTATTAAAGTAACTGAGGTTTGAAATGTACAAAGAACATATTACAGTTAAAGCTAAAACATAGTAATGTAATGAGACAGAATGTAATTTAGACAACATCATGTAATTAGCCTGGTAAAGAAGTAAAAGCCATAGACTTTATTGTTTAGGTCATTATGGGGATATACATTTCATCTAAATTCATAATGGAAAGACATTTGATGACAGTTTGTTGGAATTCTGTATTCATTTTTTCAGCTTGATAATATCTAAGCACTGACAGGTAGAAGCAGTATCACCAGGAAATCATTCACTTTGTCAGTATCAGGATTTTGGTTGTTTTTTGAATCCATAACATTAGTGTGTTTCTTTACCAGAAACATTAGCAGTTCATATTATATTTAGATTTTAAATGGGATCTCAGGGATTTCATTAAGAATAACACAGACGCTTGTCAGAAATTCAGAGCTATTGAAATATGTTATTTGGTTCACCTAGAGATGTTGGAGTTTTGTTTTGTTGCCACAGGCCAAGTATTAAGATTCTGAAGCTGCACTGGCAGATAGGAGGTCTACAATTAATTTAGAAAACCTGTTCACAGACGTCTGTTATTTTTAAGAGACCCCACCAACAGGCTCCAAGCTGCTTACGCAATGGTGGGTCAAACAGCGGAGGGCCCCGGAGCCCTGAGCATAGGCTTGAGGGATTTGTATCAGATTTCTCCACACAGGTTGGTGATGCAAAAAGGGGGACTCGAGACGCAGGAGGCGGACACAGCAGAGTTCGTCTGGCTGAAGGTCATCAGGACAAAGTGGCTCAACCCCAGGCTCTCCGACCCCGACCGAGTGACCCAGCGGATCTCTCATGCCGTCCGCGTGGGAGGAAAGGGGGACAGCTCGTACCACGGGAGCCAGTGTGCGGCGGGGAAACCACCTGCTAGGACCGGGGACGACATCAGGACGGACGTGACCCTCGCAGAGAAGGTCGACTCGAAAGCAGCCATCAGTGGACGGGAGGAGCAGGATCCTGAGGACATCCCTACAGCAGACGATTCGGAAGCTGTCATCAGTGGACTGGACGAGAACGACCCTGAAGACATCCCTACAGCAGACTACTCGGAAGCGGCTGTCAGTGGGCTGGGGGACTTGTCGAGGCAGCAGAGGAGTCTACTTCTCTCTGATCAGTTCCACCAGTGAAGGGAAAGCCGCATCTCCCCCTCCCTATCAGCTGCCCCTTGTTGGCGTATTCCTCTGAGGGGGGGGGGGGGCTGATGATTCACCACACAAGGAGACTGCTTCCTAGTACTCAGATTGCCCCCTAATGGTTCCTTCACTGCCATGGAAGGTGGTGTTCTGTTCCCAAACTTTCAAGTACTTTGGGTCTCAGTTTCTGATAGATTTATACAATATTGGGGGACAGACACAGTAGAAAAGAATGATAGTAGATATGTTTCAAAATGCCTTGTGTAAGTTTATCTCTTGAGAGATAAAAAGGGGGAATTGAAGATTAATTATCATCTTATATTTGGGAAGAGTGTTACATTTGAAAAGGCAGAAAGTCTTGTTGCAATTTCCAGATATTGAAAGAGGCCCCTGGAGTTTCTCTGGTAATTATCAATAGTAGCAGTTAAGTGAATACTGTTCAAACAATACCTGTGTTTGTGTTTTGTATTGATTTCTCTGTTTTATCCTTTCATAAATGTGAGGACTGAAACTGCATGAACATTCTGGGGTAGTTGGTGTAAACAGGTGTTATTGCTCTGTGGGGGAGGGATAGTTAAGCAGGACAGGGGGCTAGGTGGATGAGAGTTCCTTCTGCTTAAGATCTCCAGTATGTCATGTTTCAGGGAAGTCTACATATCTTGAATGGTATATCATGGTAATGGTAATCGCGATTTCGATTTAAAATTGATTAATCGTTCAGCCCTACACTGTAATCCCCCTACCCCCCACGCTTCATGTTATTGTCCTGTCCTATTTGTGATGTGTGTGAGCCATGTCCTTGTATGTTTTTGTCTTTGAAAATGTTTAATAAAATATAAATGTTAAAAATAAATTCAATGGAAAGGAATACCAATATCTCTTTCATTTAAAAGAAAGATCGAGAGCTCATTGAGGAGAGAAATAAAGCAAATGAAATGGAATGACAGTATTACCCTGCGAGAAGATGAGGGATGTCAGCTTCAAACCATTCTATTCAAATATACTTTCAGTTCAGTATACCATACTATAGCTCGGAAGCCTAATGCAGAACACATTTCTTCTCGCTACAACATACCAAAAGCAGGAAGGGAAATAGGCTCCGAAGAGTTACTCCAGATGTGGCGTTTTCATAGTGCCACAGATGTCCATAAAACACACTTCCATCACAGTCCAGAGTTATTCGACCAACATGTGTATAGCTTATTTAGCTTTGAAAACAGATACTGTACATTGAACATGGAGGCAATTCTCTATTTTCTCTTTGCAATTAGCAGTATTGGAAAGTCATAAAGTACTCCATCGAAAGTAAAAGTCCTGATTTCTAGGTTGTACTTAATTAAACGTAGAAAAGTATTTGCAACAAAATATATTTAAAGTACAAAAAGTAATGCACAATATCCCATTTTGAAATAATAAACGTAAATATAGAAGTATTGTCAGCTAAATATACCTCAAGTATCAAAAGTACATGTTACAGAATTGATATTTTCACAGTATTAGATTATTATGTTTATTATATTATCCTGTTTTTATAAATGTAAGAGCATTTTAGTGTTGTAGTTTGTCAATGTGGAGCACATTTGGATACTATTTAGATAATCCAGCATTATACCATGTCAGCATATATGTGATATTATGTGTACCAAGTGACTGAGTGTTCAAATAAATGTAGTGGCGTAAAAACGTTTCTATTCACCTCTGGAATGAAGCAAAGTATAAAGAAGCAATACATGTAACAACTTAAGTACAAATATGTCAAAAACGTACTTAAGTCCAAAACTTGAGTAAATGTACTTAGTTACTTTCCACAGCTGGCAATTAGACCATACTGACTTGGAGAGATAAGACCCGGAAAATTCAACTGTAATACATCTGTAATAACTGTGCAATATATACCTACATTTTCACTACTATACATGCTACACTTAAATAATGTTACTGGTAATTGATGTTGTCCACCTGCATGTGTTCTTTTGTAAATTGTAAGTTTTAGCTTTAATATTGTATGCATGCCTCTTAATCAATACATCAATCAATCAATGTTTATTTATATAGCCCAATATCACAAATGTTACATTTGTCTCAGTGGATTTGACAGTTTGTACAGATATGAATATGACACCTTAATGAATATGACGTCTTAATGAATATTTTGATATTTTTTGCTGCAGTAATGCACATTTCCCCTCTATGGTACGATAAAGGTATTCTGAATCGGATTTCTGAATAAGCTTGTAATTGTGAAAGAAGGTGAGCCTGTTTGCTGGTGGAAATCCGTGATGGTGTGTGAGGAGGGATGGGGTAGGGGCTGCAGGAAATCTGTGGGATTTACAGCTTAATCTTCTTAGGCACTTCCCTGTCGGACGGCTTCAGACTGGCTGAGAGGAGGACGTGCTAGCTTAGCGCAGCTGTCAGGAACCGCCTGCCACCAAATCAATACACTCTTCCTCCTCCTCCTCTCCTTTGGCACTAAATCAATGAGTCCTGAGGCTGATTAGCAGGTTCAAGTGCGGGTCATTTCACACAGCCACAAACATTTCCACTCTCACACTGCAGGTGAAAGCATGTTGTGTACGACACTGAAAAACTAAAACGGTGACTTTAATTGAACGTATTATGTCAACAAATTCAACATACTCAACCCTCGTGCAATTTACACTGTCATTTTATTTCAATTTATTTACGATCTGTAAACATTACCAGCTACTTCAATACTTTTATATGGTCACTTTTACACTTTCTTTTTTTTTTACCATGTTGTACTTATCTGTTATTGGTTTTACTTATTGTGTTTTTATTATTATTAATAACGTGAGCGTACTTTTTTATATGATATGTAACTATGTTATTACTTAATCTGCACCATACTCTTGCTGTTGTAATACCGTAAATGTTCCCGTCTATAATCACAGTTTCGGAATAAAAAAGTAATGTAACCTGATTCAATTCAGTTACCTCAATATCAGATGCAATGCCAATTAATACAAGACATAATAATACAATAATAATAAGATGTTTTACTTAAGTGTATTATGTAAAACAACAGAACATTGTGACGTTAGAAAAGAAGAAACCAAGATATTTAGGATAAAAATGACGTTATCTATAGGAAAAGCTGCGTTTCATGAAGCATATTCAGGCAGCAGCCGATACACCAACAATGAAACACATGAGCACATACTACAGTTTAAAAAAGCAGAAAGAAAATCTGAGCTGACAGAAAATGCTCCGTTTTAGTTTAATACACACAGTTAAGCTCACACACACTATTTTATGAACACATAGGTTCACCTGCTGAATTAAAAACAGAACAAATGAAGCAAAGAAAGTGAAAACCATAAAGCAGATTCAGGCAGTAGAAGATTAGATTCACACTTAAAGTATTATCCTACAGAACAGTACAGCTCTAAGAGAAGAGACAACATCTGATCCTTTACAACAGACACTATATGATTGTGAGCACCTCAGCTAAAAAGGGGACGGAAGGAGAAGGGTTGGGTGGAAGAACACAGTTCATTGTCCACAACTATGTACACAAAAATCACAGTTCCACTCCAGAGAACAGGGCAGCGTGTGTCACTTCCTCTCAGGATCCAGCCTACTGCAAGACAGATCAGAACCAGGTTACCACATGCTTTTATTGAGTGACTGATTACCTGATTCTCATCAGCTGTCTGGTCTCCGGCCAAGTTACTCCCATCACTCCAGCAGGCGGCGCCCTAACATTACATTACATTACATGTCACTTGTTATACGCTTTTATCCAAAGCGACTTACTTTGTATTGAGTATATACATACTCAATACTGTGGGCAATCCCCACAGGAGTAATTTGGGGTGAAGTGTCTCAGGGACACAACGACATGCTGACTGCAGTGGGGTTTGTATGGGCTCAGAACAGTCTTATAATACACACATGCACACAGAAGGATTCACACTTGTATTTCCGGATCCACACTTGTGTTTTTCAATGCACACACAAAGTGTTCCGTTTCATATACATGTAAATAAAATCCAAATACAGAAAAAAGTTTTACATATGTATTTTTGATCCACACATTTGTGTTCCGTTTAAAACCTCTGCACCTGCAAACTCAAACCACTTTCTGTGCACGGAGCGCTGTGCATTCGTGTGTGGGTTTTTTGAGACTCCCCCCTGACGGTCAGCCGATTCGTACTTGTAATTTGTTCTATCTATAGCCAATCAGATGTCTCCTCAATTCTAAGCCAATCACATGAGCGCGCCCCCACGAGGGTAGATTTCATGCATTCATGACGTAGCGCTTCATGTACGCATTTTGCGCAGTCCGGAGCTGACAGGTCCATGGAGCCTGTGTACACAAAAACGGCAGGCAAAACCGTTTTAAATGTGTGTTTCCTGTGTGGCGAATACAGCTGCTTTCTTTATGTCTGTATGAAGTTGTTGAGTGTGGAGGGAGCAGCTACAGGTTAGCTTAGCCTAATCGATCAGTGCATTACGAAGCCAGTGCTAGACAGTGAACTGTCAACGGGGGGAGGGGGAGCCCCGCCGGTCATTATCGGCCGACATTCATTCTTAATAGTTTGATCGGTGCTCTCTATAAAGGCCGATCAGGAGAGCTGGATCTGATCGATATGGACATAAACGCGAGTGAAGTGTAACCGGACGCGAGAGAGAGATCAGATCAGCTGCTGAGTCTGACGGAGACACGCAGCTCTGCATAATCACCTGATACTCCGCCCACTGTTTAGCGAGCTGAGCGGACTGCGCAAAATGCGTATATGAAGTGTCATGAACGCAATAAATCATACCCTCGTGGGGGCGCGCTCATGTGATTGGCTTAGAATGAAGGAGACATCTGATTGGCTATAGATAGAAAAAATTACAAGTACGAATCAGCTGACAGTCAGGGGAGTCTCAAAAAACACACACACGAATGCACAGCGCTCCGTGCACAGAAAGCGGTTTGTGTTTGCAGGTTCAGAGGTTTTACACGGAAAACAAATATGTGAGGATCAAAAATAATAATGTAAAACTTTTTTCTGTATTTGGATTTTATTTACATGTATATGAAACGGAACACATTTGTGTGTGCATTGAAAAACACAAGTGTGGATCCGGAAACACAAGTGAGAATCCTTTTGTGGATCATGAAATACAAGTGTGAATCCTTCTGTGTGCATGTGTGTATTATGAGACTGTTCTGAGCCCATAGGTTTGAACCTGTTCCCCTGATCTGAAACAACAACGCACAACCCACTGCACCACACGCCTCCCTACCACACCCCATCGCCACATACCCCCACCGCCCGACTCAGGCCGGGATCCTGCCAGCCGAAAGCTGACTCTCCCTACTCCCTATACTAATATAAGTATAAAGGGAGAGAGAAGTTAGGAGTGTATAGGAGCGGCTCTCAAATGCCAGCTGACGTCCACTGGACCAGATCTGAAGCACCCTTTCGGGTCAGGGGACTGGTCAGCTCCGAAATGTTGAAATGGCGGCCGTCTTTTCTATTTGGGGCCTGTTATCTGTGTTGGTTATTCTCGCGTCCAGGAGAGAAGCTTAAAAAGGAGACTAAATGGAGTCTCTGAGATGGTTTCAAATTGGTACTTTAATTAAAAATAAAGGCGCGGTTATGTTACAAACAGAATATTGTTCGACAGAAAAGCAGCTGTGTCTCTGGCTCTGGCAGGTGAAGAAAGAGACCGAACCCCTCAGGTCCCGCTGTATTTATATCCTCAGCTGGCTCCTCCCTGCAGGCCGGCTCTCCCACGTTTTAATGTCCGTTGTTACGCATATCAGAGGATACAGACATTGTACATTCAATATCTAAACACGCCTTTTCTCTTCCTTAACTCTTTCATGACTTTTCATTTAACACATTCTGAACGCTGTAATCAATACTCCAAAAAATACAGGAAATACTTCACGGCAGTTTGGTTTCCGGTCGTTTCTGATGTTGTCACATGCTACCCACATCTGTAAACAATAACATACTCAAATAAACTGTACCTTCATTTAATATTCAACAATAATAATATCTCGACGTCTGTAGTTGTAGTGTCGAAATCAGTAGGTTTCGGTGTGCAACATCATATCATATCGCTGCTAAATTCACCTCTATAGTAAATGGTATATTAGCCTCATGCTAAATGCTAACCGGAGATGAAGGATTTTCAGAATAAAAGCTTAACAACTGGTTGTGCTCAGGAACTTCTGGTTTTTCAGTATAAAACAGCATTTAAACTGACGGTATGTTTAAGGTACATTATTCTATCAAAACATTGATTTTAATTTCTAACAGGCCGCACCTGCTACCCCAGATACTGTACCTACCTCCGCCCAACCGCACACTTCTTCGGGTTGGCCGTGAGCCCCGCCTGCCTCAGGGACTCGAGCACTGCCCCCACTTGCTGCATATGCTGCTCCCACGTCTCACTGTAGATGATGACGTCGTCTGAGTAAGCAGCAGCATATGCAGAGTGGGGAGGCAGGACCCGGTCTATGAGCAACTGGAAGGTAGCTGAAGCTCCGAACAACCCGAAAGGAAGTGTGACAAATTGGTACAAACCATACGGAGTGGAGAAGGCCGTTTTTCCTTAGAGTCAGGGGAATCTGCCAATAGCCCTTGGTTAAATCCAGTGTCGTGTAAAAGCGAGCAGTGCCTAGCAGATCCAGGAGTTCATCGACCCGGGGCATTGGATAAGCATCGAGTTTGGACATCTCGTTGACCCTGCGATAGTTTCCACAGAACCGGATTGACCCGTCAGACTTACGTACCAGCATGGCGGGACAACTCCCGATCAATTTTGAATGCAGGACATTTACTTCTAACTCGTATTCTTACCTAGGTAAATAATCGTAATACTTCTTCCAGCTCTGATTTTGGACCCCGTCACTGTTTTTAAAACTTTAATTAAATGTTTGATATTTCAAGAGGCCCTTTCAGACCAGCAATGCTGCCCTGCATGTGTTGATCACCTTAAGGGGGGCTGTCGAGCCTACAGTATTTCATTTGTATTAAAGCCAGACCATTTTTAAATATAACTGTCTGATTTTGTCATTGCACAACATTTGTGAATAAACTCAATTTGTGATTGCTATGGCAATAATATTACTAACATTTTCACTGCCTCAGCTTGCAATGTTTTAATTGTTTTATACCATTTATCAAGACCTGTACCGGCAATGCTGGAGAAGAGGGGGGATGGGAGAGTTGTCACATTCCGATGGCCCATTATTTGAAACAAAGAGAGTCCACAACATACTACTTGCTTTAGTTAACAGAGGGGGATGGGAGAGTTTTGTTTTGAAGCCTACACTGTAAAAAATGGCTGTGAAATCCACAGTTATTTACAGTGTTTGTGCACAGTAAATTACTGTATACCATTTTAGAGTATAATACCGTGTTTCCAACCAAAAATTACAGCAACTCTGGAGTTACTGTAGAAATAGCAGTAGTAACGTCCCAACTGTATCAAATCACAATAACCAACAATGTACTGTATACAATCACAGTAACCAACAATGTACTATAGAAGATCACAGTAACCAACAATGTACTGTAGAAGATCACAGTAACCAACAATGTACTGTAGAAGATCACTGTAACCAACAATGTACTGTAGATAATCACAGTAACCAACAATGTACTGTAGATAATCACAGTAACCAACAATGTACTGTAGATATTCACAGTAACCAACAATGTACTGTAGATAATCACAGTAACCATCAATGTACTGTAGATATTCACAGTAACCAACAATGTACTGTAGAAGATCACAGTAACCAACAATGTACTGTAGATAATTACAGTAACCATCAATGTACTGTAGATATTCACAGTAACCAACAATGTACTGTAGAATCTAGATAATTACAGTAACCATCAATGTACTGTAGATATTCACAGTAACCAACAATGTACTGTAGAAGATAAAGATTATATCATCTGATATTTGGGAAGAGTGTTACAGTAGAAATGGCAGAAAGTCTTGTTGCAATTTCCAGATATTGAAAGAGGCCCTGGAGTTTCTCTGGTAATTATCAATAGTAGCAGTTAAGTGAATACTGTTCAAACAATACCTGTGTTTGTGTTTTGTATTGATTTCTCTGTTTTATCCTTTCATAAATGTGAGGACTAAACTTTCTTCAAACATTCCTGGGTGCCTGGGTGCTAAACAGGTTTTATTACTCTGGGGGAAGGGACAGTTAAGCAGGACTGGGTAGATGAGAGTTCTTCTGCTTAAGGTCTTCAGTATGTCATGTTTCAGGGAAGTCTACATATCTTGAATGGTATATATGTGTTTAATTACTTTGTATTAGTAATAGCAGTGTGTAAACAAAAGCTGGAAATATGAGAGTATTAATAAGTATATCTTTGTGAACAAGTCTCTGGAATGCGCAGGAAGGGTGTGTGTGTGGATGAAAGCTGCAGTAACATGAGACAGCTAGAGTCCAGGTCCTCTGCTGGCTCGCTCTGATTTGCTATGACCACAGCTCCTCCCTTGTTTTTACAATATCTCCTGTTGAGTTCTGGGGTCCGGTCTCTTTTACTCCTGCCGACAAGATGAGAGGATCTCCCGGCATCAGAACCAGAGCAGGGAGTGGGGGCCCACCCCACCCCTTTGAAAGTGTATTGTATTATTACCTTTTATCATTAAAACAGATTATTGTTTAACCCTCATCCTGGCTGTTTTGAGTTTTCCCTCTTTTAAAGCACACTCCTATAGGATCGGCGCAGACCAGAGATATCTGCTCCAACAAAGATCACAGTAACCAAAAAAGAAAGAACCAACCGAAAAACGCCATTTCTAGAATACCTAGAAATATCTCAATCTGTCCCAATTGGCTCCTTGCAGTATTTATGACCAGGAAGTAACCTCTCCCAACAGCCACGGTAACTCAAGAGACAAAGAAAGTAATTAATACAAACAATTTTGTCAGTTAATTTATGTAATCAAAATGTATTACACGTGTAAGGTTTGTAAGTGCAGTACAGGGTCCATTCCTGCATGCATTTGGTTGTTTGTATTCAAAGTGTTTTAAAATATTGTGTATTATCTAAGAATAGTGATAATGTATTTGCCAAACAGTGCCTTTTGTTGTGTCTCATCAAATGTGTTAGTTATGTTTATGTATTATTTATGTCATTTCATGTTTAGTCAGGTTTTCATGTTTATTCACGTCATCTCAGGTCTGTCTATTTGTGTCATTCATCTCTAGTTAAGTCCCCGTGTTTCATGCCGTGTCTCATTTTCCATTTCCTGTTTCATTTTGTACTTACCTCTTGGCTGAAGTCGAATAGTCCATTTGGCTTAGGAGCCTTCCTAACGGAGTGAAATGACCCGGAAGTCCCTCAGTGGCAGCCATGATAAGTGCCGTTCGAATTCTCTAGAGATGATAGGAAAGGAGGTTTCAAACTTCCTTTATAACCTCCTTTAGCTTAGGAACCACTGGACTAGTGTTCATTTTGTTGTCTAAAACTATGACGAAATATGTTCGTCAACAACCTTTTTTTCCATGACGAAAACGAGACGATGACGAGACGGCACCGACGGCAGTAAATAATAACTGTAACGAAATCATCATGCAATATCGTTGACGAAAAGTGACGAGACGAAAATGTAGTTTACTAAATAAAAACTATGCCAAAATCTCTCTTTACTTTCGTTGACGAAAAATGAGGAGACGAAATATTATCAAACACAACGTTACATCTCTGATAGTCAGTTTTTCTCCCAGCAGTTCCACTTCTGGTGCTGCGGCTGGGCAGCAGCTGTGTGTCTGTGGTGCGCTTGGCGGTAGATTTGATTTACACCGGGCAGCGGCAAAATATGAACTGTCAGGAAGACTCGGGTCTAACTCATGGTCTAACTAACCTTATTTAACAGAAAATAAAATGGCAACAACAGGGCTTGGGAGCAGTGGTCACACTCGCGTTAACCGAATACCCCCCCCCGTCAGCGCGAGTGATTGAGAAATTGTGCACTCGACGGATAATAATGGATTATGACGGAAATGTTACGATCGTGTCTGTCAAAATTACTGACAACGAAAAAGTCTAAAGCTACCACTGCTTGGGAGAAAGAAACGATGTGATATTTGGGCCTATTTTTGCTACAATGAGGTGGAGAAAAAAAGCGAATGCATTGTTTTATCAGAAGGGAAGCAATGTGGCCATAACACAGCTGGTAAAAACACCACAAACCTGACCAGATACTCTCTGCAAAGCTGCATTTTTAATCATTCAACCTGTGTTTTTTATCAAATAAGGACAAGATATAATCTTATTGTGAAATATGTTTGACTAAAATGACAAATTATTGGTTTTGGCTAGACTAGTTTGACTGAAATGTTCTATATAATCTGATGACTAAAAAAGACTCAACAGTTTTCATTGACAAAGTAGACTAAAATAATTACTTTTCTTTGACTAAAATATGACTAAAATGCTCAGACTTTTAGTCGACTAAAACTTGACTAAATAAAAACAGGATGAAGGTGACTAAATATGACTAAAACTAAAAAGGAAATGTAACACAGGACTAAGACTAAAACTAAATAAAAAAATAGCTGACGAAATTAACACTACACTGGACCTCCCTTGATGAAAGGAGAGGAGAAAATGCTGCCCCACAATGCCTTGCAGCTGCGGCATTTGCCGTCACACAACAGTCGGCCGTTCACGGAAACAACCGATTATGACCGAGAAATTATATCATCAAAGTTACGGTGCTTATTAAGCATTTTAAAACGTATGTGGTAAGTTGCCAAAGTGCTTTGTTCTGAACGTTCATCAGTATTATAATCAAAAAGAGAAATTTGAACGTTAGTTTTTACTGAAATGATCAAATAAACTCAACATTTCACTGTCTTTACTGAGCTGTGTGGGGTTTGTTCAACTTTTAAAAGATGTGTGAATGGTGATATACACAGTGATAAATGTTAAGGACTAACGTTTATAATAAATACATTTGTATTGATTTTTAAGATCTTTTCATAGTTCATACAATCGTACGTATTGGGATCATTTGTATTAATGTGGACCGGAGGGAGAGGGTGACGAGACGCAGACGCACATTCATGACGTCAGCTGGCGCATCATAAACACGTCGGATAGTGAAAGTGCAGTCGGATTCTCTAAAGTACCGCAGTCTCTTCTCCTAAATCAACTACAGATTCTATTAAGCATTTTGTTCAAATGCGATTTAAAGTGCTCACAGGTTTTACACCTCTTGTGAAATGTAGACTACATTTATTACGGAGTTTATGTCCGAGCCAACAGACTCACAGATCGTTGGCTACTGAGAGAAATGCAAAATACACTGCATGTAGTACGACACAAACCTCCGCTGTGAGGCATAAGCCATTTTTTCACATGTTAGGCTCGCCTGGGCTTTTTTTGTAAAAATGCTATTAAAACATGAACCTTGGTGACCATCGGGCTGGCCTGCATGGTCTGCCTACAAAACAAAAATAAAAAAACGTTTATGCAGCCCCAACAACAGCCTCTGATCATCAACAGACTTCATGCAATGCTTCTTTGGATGCATATATTAGATAATAATCTCTATCTCACTCCTAACACATCTAAATCTACTTCCAGCATGGATAAATGTTCATAAAATACATCCATTGTTTGTTCTATATGCTTCTTGAAATGCAAAAAAATCATCACATTGTTTTTCTAGAACAGATTACAAGTCGCCAGAAAATGGTACAAACAAGTGGCAACATGTGTGATGAAGGTGTTGCACTGGGCTATATCATGCAATTGAAAGCTTGCTCCATTGCGGAGATATTCCCGCGAGAGTGCGGAAAACTTAAATGTATTAATTGATTCACTAGCACCGAATAAAGATAGGTAATAACCTCCATAATAAAGTAGATTTTAAAAACGTTTTATAGAGTAGAAAACAACATTAAGCTCACTGCGGGACGTTGCAGAAATGTGTGTAAAATTCTCCGTTATCCAATGGGAATGGACATTAACTTACATTGCCTTTAACTGCCGCCGACATGGAACGATGCAGTGCTTCCCTGACGACCCGTCCACACAGCGGCGTGCGCTTGCCGGCGGCCATGTCTGAAGCTAGACCAACAACCAATCACCCTATATCTCCCGCCCCGGACACACAAGCAGCGGTTTGATTGGCTAGAGCTTGTACTGGCATATGATTCGATTGGCTGACGCTTCCGTCGAAGCTTCAAAAGTTGAACATTGCTCAACTTTTGCAGCGAGCACTGCGAGAAAAGCTACGCTTTGCTCCCACAATGCAGTTCGGCGAAGCGTGACGTCACCCCATTCAAAGTGAATGGGCAGAAGCGTTGCAGCTTCAACTCACGCCGCTGTGTGGACGGGCCGTGAGCGTCAAATACCGCCGCCGATGGGAATACATTGCAGGGGTAGACATTAAGGGTAAAAAGCCACTGGCCCTCCGGGCCGGTGGAATTGTATTGTCACTGGCCCCACCATTGTAACCACTGGCCCGGAGCATTCGTCCAAAAAAAAAAATCGACTAATAATGAAGAAAATTAACACATTTGTTGCAATAGTAATTTATGCACTAACTACATTGCTACTTGTACAACATTTGAACAATCAGTTCTTCCTCATTTTCCTCAATTGTTCATATTTGGTTTATTAAAATAATGATATTGTGGTCATTGTTAAAAAATGTCTGCTATTATGAGTATTATTATTTGTATAATGCGCTTTCTGCCTTCCTGTCATTAGGAGTTAGAAATGTGACGGCTATAGATTAGATTAGATCCTTCATTATCCTAAACTGCTGGGACATTTCCCTATAGCCAATACCTTTATATGTTCTGCTCTTCACTTGCTTGTCAGCATAGGTCGGCATTGATGCACAGAGCCGACAGAAGACCTTGTTTATATTGGCATCATCATGAGAGGTGCAGTGACGCGTCCTAAAACCAGGAAGTAAGCTGCTGGTTCCCTCGACAAAAAGTAATGGAATTTCTCCACAGGGTTTTGGAAAATAGCTGGAAATAAGGTCTGTGGAAACAAACCTATTTGATAAATGCACGTTTTGTTCTGCCGGATAATCTCCACATGTCTACCCTACTTTTATAATTTTCGAATCATAAATATAATGATAGATTATAAAGGGTTTTAGGACGCGTCACTGCACCACTAGAAGCCAACTCCATCGATCAAGCTGGCTGAAACGTTCTCTCCCTCTTCTTCTCATGCTCCCTGTCACTCTCCTTTAACTCCTCCGGTGAATTTCTTTTATTTGAAAATAGTTTTTTGCTCGGCGCTTGGCCGGTTACCGCTGGTATTAAAAACATTTTGGCGAATGGTTAGGTGGCGCGATAGTCTGTAGTGAAGGAGCGCGCTCACGGGAGCCTGCTCGTGCTGCGCTCCGCAGCAAACAGCTGTTTGCTGCGCTCCGCAGCAAACAGCTGTTTGCTTTTCATCCAACAACGACAAGCGACTCACGGAACGCTATGTTGTAGCGTTGATAAACGAAACAATTTAACAAAATTGCTTGTCAAAATACAAATACCACAGGAAACTTTTTTTTTTTAAACAATATTTGTAGTGGCCCGAGCGGGCAAGTGGAAAGTACGTTATGCTGGCCCGGGGTGTATAAATAGTGCTTCCGGGCCAGCGGGCCAATTATAATGTCGAGCCCTGCATTGGAAAGGACCCTGACCAAGCGTCGCTATTGGACTATCAGGGAGTGAGACTGTGTTGACGAATAAGGATCCTCATTCACTTTACATTGGGGTTGTTTCCGTTACGTAATTTAGCAGATTCCGTGTCCCCACCACGTAATGCGTTGTTAAGGAATCGTGTTCATTTCACGTATTTTGGTGATACCAGGTTGCTATGGGACGCCCTGCCCGTTGAAAACTGATGCTCGAGGGGTACCCAGCAGTGGCGTCGCCTGGCCTGCCCTGAATGTTTTTTCTGTAGCCCCGGAGAATTCTCCCTCAATAATATAATCAGGGGTGCACATAACTGGTGCACAGGTACTCATGCGCGGCAAAAATCTGAATTGCATAACGTCACTTGTGTCACTACGCGCCTTTGCGTACCTCAAAACATCAACACAAAACACATATTTCGTCCACACGTGTTTCTTGTCAACACTCAATGGAGTAAACTACTAGACATGTAAAAAAAACAGACATTAAGGCCCCGCCTCTCCTGCTCACCCCCACGTCATTGCTGATGCGTTTCGCCAACAACAACAACAACAATGGCGGATCACAGGGTTGCGTTCGTGCTCCAGACGCTACTGCCCATGCTACAGATGTTAGTGCAAAATCTACAGCTCCTCTACCACAACCATCAGCAACAAGTGGACATGGAGAACTACATGAACTACATGTTGCTAAATCCACCACGGAGAATAACCAGAAGGGCAACCATGGCAACCATGCTTGGGGGTCTTACTCGCTGCTTTTGGTGTATTTTGTGGCGGAAGTAGAGCGCCACTTACAGGCCCGGCATATGTACTACAGCGTCTCCAGCGGGTCGAGCGGTCTCGTGTGGACGGGACACGTTTCTTGTGCCGATTCCGTGTGGACGGAAGACTTTTCTGATATTGACCTCGGTTCGTTTTCGTCTCTGTGTGGACGGGGCTTAAGCAGCTACGTTGCCGTTTCGCTCCCTGCAAAAATATCTTCTGAGTTTCTATGACTGTTGGTACTGGGTGCTGGCCGAGCCGCGCAGGACATAACCGATGGACCTGTGAAGCTTTACAGGAGGCAGAGGCTTAGATCACTGGACGACAGAGTTGTTCACCGTGTGCACAGACAGGGTTAAGGTCGGTATGAACAACATCATTGTGTCAAAACTCCGCCAACTCGCTGCAGTGGGAGACTCCCCTGTGCACATTCTGTGACCCGCGCACACTCTGGAGAACTGCGCAGAATCAGCTGATCACAAACGTTCACGCTCTGTGGTCAAGCTGCTGCAGTTTTATTTACAACAAAGTGGAGTGAAGCACACAGTTGCAAACTTACTCAGGGTGTTAATGGAAGAGTTTGAAATCAGACAGACGTGGAAGAAGTACTCAGATCTTGTGTAGGAATACTCTGTTACAGTACAAGTCCTGCATTCAAAATGTTACTCAAGTAAATTGAGAAAAGTATTATCAAAATATAGTTAAAGTAGCGACAGTAAAAGTAGTGATTGTGCAGATTGGTCCATTTCAGAATAATATATATGATATGTTTTATAATGATTGATCATTAAAGTGTTCTCAAAGCAGGTAAAGGTGCAGCTAGTTTGAATGACTTTGTATACTGCAGGGTAGCTGGTGGATTTACTCCAGGTGGAACTAAAGTCTGATTCAACACTTGATTATATTTCACATCATTCATCCAAATCTGTAAAGTAACTAAAGGTATTAAATACATGTAATGGAGTAAAAGTGCACCATTTACCTCTGAACTGTAGTGGAGTACAAGTAGCTCATCCAGAATGCAGCGGCTCGTCTGGTCTTCAACCTTCCAAAATGTTCCCACACCACTCCGCTCCTTCGCTCCCTTCACTGGCTCCCGGTAACTGCTAGAATCCACTTCAAGACACTGGTACTTGCATACCATGCTGCGAATGGATCTGGCCCTTCCTACATCCAGGACATGGTTAAACTGTACACCCCAGCGCGTGCACTACGCTCTGCATCAGCCAAACGACTCGCTGCACCCTCGCTGCGAGGGGGACCCAAGTTCCCATCTGCAAAAACACGTGGGTTTGCTATCCTGGCTCCAAAATGGTGGAATGAGCTCCCCATTGACATCAGGACAGCAGAAAGCCTGCACATCTTCCGGCGCAGACTGAAAACTCATCTCTTTCGACTCCACTTCGAGCGATAGAATTACTAACAAATCACTTATATACTAATAAAGGACTGGCTTATCTAAAGCCAGTTGAGTAGCACTTGAAATGTTTGGCTCTATGATACCTGATGTACTTATATGATTCTGTTTTCTTCAAGGTTGTGTCTTCCTGGTCGAATGCACTTATTGTAAGTCGCTTTGGATAAAAGCGTCAGCTAAATGCAATGTAATGTAATGTAAAAAGTAGTATCAGAGTCAAGTAAAGTATAAATATCTCTGAATTGTACTTAAGTACAGTACTTGAATAAGTGTATTTAGTAACTTCCCACATCTGAAATCAGATATGACTTCAAGTCATGTGATCATTTCTTAGTATTTGATCCTTCAACTTGGCCTCAGGAAATGCAAGGACTTCACAGTTTTGGAGAAAGCAAATCGGAGGCTCAAAAGGAGACAGGGAGGTGCATCCTCATCATCTTCATCATCTAGCATGCAAGAAGTGTACATAGAGGAAAGTGAAGGAGACACTGAGGAGGACCACGCTTCGTATGGGGTGAGTACCAAACGCTGTCTCCTGGTACTCATCTGAGTAACTCACTAAAAAATGTATGTGCACCCCTGAATAAAATACATGAACCGTGCTTTACCTGAACCTCATCATGACACTAGAGAGGAAGGCAGGATTGTAATTTCCCTTGTTCAGTGAATGCTGTCAAATCAAATCAAATCAAGTTTTATTTATAAAGCACATTTAAAAGCGATTTTTGGTCGAGCCAAAGTGCTGTACATGCATTAAAAACACTTATAATCACAATAAAAGACAATAATTTACAACAGATATAAAACAAACACAGGGAATAGTCAGGAGTCGTGCTCCGCTCTGACTAGAAGGCCTGAGAGAAGAAGTGAGTCTTAAGTGTGGATTTAAAAACCCCTAGGGTCTGGGCCGACCTCACGTGGAGGGGCAGAGTGTTCCAGAGCCTGGGGCCAGCTGCTGCGAAGGCTCGGTGCCCTCGGGTTTTGAGCCTGGTCTTGGGCACTACCAGCAGCAGATGGTCAGCAGACCTTAAAGCTCTGGCTGGGGTGTAGCGCTGGAGGAGTTCAGCTATATAGGCCGGAGCCAGCCCATTTAGTGCTTTAAAAACAAATAAAAGGATTTTAAAATCAATTCTGTACCGAACTGGAAGCCAGTGCAGTGAGGCCAGAATTGGGGTGATGTGGTCACGCTTTTTATGGCCAGTCAGCAAACGTGCAGCTGCGTTCTGGACTAGCTGCAGGCGTTTAATTGATGCCTGGTCCATATCCATATACAGAGCGTTGCAGTAGTCCAGTCTCGAGGTCACAAAGGCGTTAATAACCCTTTCCAGGTCTTTAAAAGATAAATAGGACTTGGTTTTGGCCAAAAGTCTTATTTTAAAAAAGCAGGATTTGACTACGCTGCTGACCTGCTTGTCGAATTTAAAAGTACTGGAGAAGGTCACCCCAAGGTTCGTGACTGAGGGGAGGATGTTTTGTTGGAGGGAGCCTAGAATATCAACCTGGGAGGCTGGAGGTTGGGGTCCAAAAAAGATGACCTCAGTCTTGCTTTCGTTGAGGTTTAGAAAGTTTTTGCTCAGCCAGGATTTTATCTCAGTTAAGCAGTCCATCAACTGTTGTAATGAGTGTGTGACACTTGCTTCGAGAGGGAGATATATCTGTACATCGTCGGCGTAGCAGTGGAAGGGAATATTATGTTTTGTGAGAATTGAGCCTAGGGGTAGTATGTACAGTAAGAAAAGGATGGGGCCCAGAATCGAGCCTTGGGGAACCCCACAGGTAAGAGGGGCTTTTGCAGAGGAGAAGGCACCTAGCTGCACAGCGAAGCTACGGTCTGTCAGGTAGGACCTGAACCATGCAAGGGCAGAGCCTGTGATGCCAGCGGACTGTTCAAGCCGTGACAACAGGATGCTATGGTCCACAGTGTCAAAAGCAGCTGTCAGGTCTAACAGCACCAAGACAGCTGGGCTACCTGAGTCGGCGGCTAGGAGCAGATCATTAAAAACTCTTAAAAGGGCTGTTTCAGTGCTGTGCATGGGTTTGAAGCCAGACTGAAACTTTTCGTGGATTCCATGCGTGGTTAAAAAAGACTGCAGCTGGGCGTAGACTACTCTCTCCAGGGCTTTTGATAAAAAAGGTAGCTGGGAAATGGGCCTAAAATTTTCGAGAAAGGAGGGGTCGAGATGTTTCTTTTTAAGTAATGGCTTAACCACGGCATGTTTGAAGGCAGCAGGGACACATCCTGAGCTAAGGGAGGTGTTTACAATTAATAAAATACTTGCTCCAACTGAATCTAAAACGTCTCTGAGAAGGCGAGAGGGAATGCTATCTGAGGTGCAGTTTGTCGGCCGCAGGTGCTTGACCACATCCGAGAGAGAAGAGAAGGATACAGGCTCAAAGTGGTCGAGGACAGCAGGGCACAGAAAGGGAGCAGGATCTGGGGTAGCACTAGTGTGAGCTAGCCTAAGAGCAGATACCTTTTCAATAAAAAATTTAAGAAACTTATCACAGAGAGTAGTCGATGGCACAATAGAAGAAACATCACAGGGATTAATGATCGAGTTGAGGACATTAAAAAGAACCTGAGGTCTATGGCTGTTTTTGGAGATTAACAGAGAGATGTGCTCTGTTTTGGCTGCTTTGACTGCCGTCTGGTAGTCAGACAGGGAAGCACGAAGGATTTCTAGGGAGACATGGAGTTTATCCTTTTTCCATTTTCTCTCTGCACGCCTGCAAGCGCGTCTGAGAGCACGAGTACAGTCATTGAGCCACGGCTCTGAGAGCACTTTTGTGCGTCTAAGCGTAAAAGGAGCAACAGAATCCAGTGTTAGTGTGCATGTAGAGTCAAACATGGAGATAAGCTCATCAGCATTAAAAGCACAGTCCACATCTAATTTACAGATAGGAGAAGCATTAAAAACATCAGAGAACTGTGAGGCAGTCAAGGGGTTAATCGAACGCACACGACGCGCAGGGGCACGTGATTCGACTCCTGCGGAAGGGATGGAGGTTGTAAACAGAACCGGAAAATGGTCTGAGATACGCGTTGCTGCACATATTTCATCCACAGATACAGACAGTCCAAACGATAATACCAAGTCCAAAGTGTGTCCTTTTTCGTGTGTTGGGCCAGCCACGGACTGAACGAGACCAAAAGAATCAAGGAGATTTAAAAAGTCCCTAACCAGAGGTTTGGACTCACAACAC
Organism: Harpagifer antarcticus; assembly: GCA_902827135.1. Lineage (NCBI taxonomy): Eukaryota > Metazoa > Chordata > Actinopteri > Perciformes > Harpagiferidae > Harpagifer > Harpagifer antarcticus. Next base: position 2,725,742 of record CADEHL010000900.1, on the reverse strand, counting down.
ACATGGACATTGAAGTCTCCGGAGATCAAAACACGATCATATTTCACCATGATCCCGGACAGAAAGTCAGAAAAGTCATTTATGAAATCCTTATTGCACTTTGGCGGACGATACACGACTGCGCAGAGTATAGGCGAGGCCGGGATCAGTTCAAAAAGCTGCAACTCAAAGCTAGCATAGGTAGTTACAGGGTGAAGCAATCGGCATTGGAGGCTAGCTCTAAACACTGAAGCTATGCCCCCGCCATGGCCGGTGGCACGGGGGGAGCTGAAGAATGTACAGTCAGGAGGAAGAAGTTCAGAGAACGGTGTATACTCGCCAGCGTGGACCCAGGTCTCCGTCAGGAACATAAAATCCAGCTCACGGGAGGTGAAGAAGTCATTTAGCAGGAACGTTTTGTTTGCTATCGACCTAGCATTTAGCAAAGCCATACAAAGTTTTTGCTCCGGGCTTGCCGACGGTGGAGTGCGTCTCAGCTGACGAAGATGTCCGTGGTGAACGCCGCGCGGGCCGGGAGCAGTCAGACGGGCAGGAGTAGCTGCCAGCGGGCCCAGCAGAGTCCGCAGCTCCGGAAAAACAGGGCGAATCCACCGATCCCTCACATGACGTGCAGCGGGAGGGCCATGACATCTGAGACGTGGATAAGTCCCAGAAGAAGCCGTCAGGTAAGCCTTAAGGTGGACCAGTGCACCACCACGCTTTCCCCGTCGTCTAAAGCGCTTTCGGCGAGGCAGGATGCAGGGCAACCGGCGCAGGTAGGTGGGTATATCCAACAGTAGAGGGGGGGGGGACGATTTATGGTTGCCAGATGTAAGTTTGGGCAGCAGTATCAACTCCAGTGAGGGTCTGAGGTGGAGGAGGGCTTGGCGATCATAGACGAGCAGAGCAGAGACATTCTGACAAACATAAAACAGAAACAGGATAGCTAAAGGTAGACAGCTGAGCGAGCGGCGAGCCGACACAGGCGCCATCTTGAATCACGTCACGTCTGTGAATCACGTACTGTGCAGGTCCCTCGATTAAGGAGGGTCCTGTGAAGAATAATCTTCTGGGATTCAATGCAGAGCCAATGTTGAAGAATGGAGACGGAGAACTTTCATCAAACACGGAGATTTATTGAAGTATCGGCCGGAGAGGGCACACTCAGTTTCAAACATGAACAGTCTTCCACCGAGTAGCACTCTGAAGGTACATAGAATAATTACACAATATATTGACCAAGGGCGGATCCCAAACTTACGCGCCCTTTCTCTGCTAATTATTAACAGATGCTACAAACTGGACAAAGACTCAGCCAGGACAGGATGCCCCCCTTTCTCCACAGAGCAAGGCATCTGACCTCTGACCTGACCCTGAGAATGGCACGATCGTATTTCACAGATTGAGGGAACAACACTTTAATTAGAAACAGAAGTTCGCAGATATGTTCCCAATTCGATACATGGGAACAGACAGGATTAAAATATTCTCTAACAAATGCAATTATTATGTAAAATATTTTTCCGAGGCACACCTTCATATGATCCTTTTAGTTATAAAAAAAATAAGAGAATACATGAAAAACAGTTATGAAATACTATATGGCAGTAAAACAAGAATAGAGTTTAAAAGGGGAGTGATTAGTAAAATATCCATAAAGAAAATGTAAATCTGTTTACAGTTCTGTTTCAAATGGGTGTTGAGAGATGGATCCATAGATCTCTTAATTTTGCTCTCAAAGTTCACCAGAATGATGCTTTTAACTTCAATATAAAAAAAGAAGTACTCAGATCTTGTGTAGGAATACTCTGTTACAGTAAAAGTCCTGCATTCAAAATGTTTCTCAAGTAAAATTAGAAAAGTATTATCAAAATATAGTTCAAGTACTAAAAGTAAAAGTATTCATTAATTTTGCTCTCAAAGTGCACCAGATTGATGCATTTAACTTCAATATTTAAAAACAAAATATTCCCGCGAAAGCATGCCCACGGACCCCCATAGAGGATGTTAGGTCCACTCCCCACTTATAAAAATAGTATTTTACCCCTGCTTACACCTATATGCCGTGAGCTGATTATCGAGCCTTCATTGTAACAGTCGCAGATATACTGTGTATGTACGTGTGGGGAGTGTAGCAGTAGAAAATTCCACTGTAGCGACCAGTACCTTAATGGGAAACCCTACATGTTTGAGCACCCTCTATGAAACGTTAAGCTACCCCACAGCACCCCCAAAATAAATCTCTGGCGCCGCCCCTGTGGGCTAAGCCCCGAATGTTTCCAGGTCCAGGAAACGCCCCTGGTACCCAGTGCGTAATAAGGTAACGTGAAGGAGCCCAGACCGACCGTCAATATGTGACGAGTTGGGAGTGAGAATGTGTTGGTTTTAGAAATGCAACAGTAATCTGTTTTTTCTTTATAACTAAAAGGGAATACAGTCTTTTTGTTCCAGTAATCCGTTACACCCTAAACTTGCTTTTATAATGCTTTTACCTATTTGTTCTTATTTAACGTGAAATGTTTTTCAAACGCGTGCTGTCTTTTTATTTAATATGTTAATATGTCTACTCATGTTATAGTTTCATTATTATCTGCACTGTCCCTTTGGTGTAATTTTCTCCGCTTTGGGAAGATTTCTGATTCTGATTTTCTGATTTCCTGCAGGACCATTGGTGGAAGGCTGCAACTACTTTTTTGTAAGTGTTTCGAAAACTTGTTTACCATGTTGGATGTTGAGACACTATTTTATGACTTGATGAACATTGAGAGTGGTACACTAAATGATCACTGAATGCATAATGAGTCAAACTTACTTACTTTCATATCAATTGAAATACAATAGCACCTCTAAGTGGAGACATGTATACATAACAAGCTGAACATACTGTAGAAGTGAGGTACATGGTTAATTTGTTCCACTAACATGTAGCTAGTTTATATGTTATTATTTGTTTATGAAATGTGAGATCCCTCAGAAACCTCAACACTGAAAAATTGCTCTTAATATAATGAATTGAAAGCAAAATATGTATTAGTGTTTAATTTACTACCAACATTTTAAATTGAGGTTTGCCCCTCCCATATTGATTTGATTGTGCATTTATCCCATTCTCTCAATCATCTTAGCTCAACCTGTAGGCAAGTAGGAGAGCTTTTGTTCTGCAAGAGTTGATACAAAATAGACTTTACACAATACATTTTGAATTGTATTTCTGGATTTAAACATGTTGACAGCAGTCATTGTGAATTTTCGTAGTCATTAAATAATTATTTCAATTTTTGAGAATCCAAAGGAATACAGCCCAAACGACCCATCTTGCGTAATACTGTAAGATTACTTGTATCTGTTCCAAAATATTATTGGTTCTCCTTTGCCCATGTGAAACCCTTCCAGCAAGTCTTGACCAGTTGTTTTTCTGTGAACCGGTAAACATTACCTTTCCTTTGGCACATGTAGTAACATTTCTACAAAAACCCATAAAAAACCATGATTGGAATCTGTTTGTACAGAATTTGTTTTATTAAATTAAAATATTAAAAACAAAACACATTACAGCAGTGGTTCTCAAACTATTTCTGTCATTCCCCACTTCCTCATCGCTCCAATAAAATGGTAGGCCAAGCTCAACATTGTCAAATGTATCATTCTATAACAGGGGTCTCCAACCTTTTTTAGGATGAGAGCTACTTTCAAAAAATAAAACAGGTCGTGAGCTACTTTTACTCCTCTTTTTTGTTTTTTTGCAGTGTATATATTTAGCACATTTTAACATTATTATATGCTTACTTGTAACCTTTGTGTGCTGTTTGGGTCTGTGGGACCCGTTTTCAGTGTTTACTAAAAGAATATGTATGCAATTTAATTATTTTAACCTGCTTTATTTGGGGGTGGACCTCACCTCCTCTTGGGGGGTCCGGGGGCATGCACCCCCGGGAAGATTTGTTTTTAAATGTTGAAGTGAAATGCATCAATCTGGTGCACTCTGAGAGCAAAATGAATTTATGGATACAGCTCTCAACACTCATATGAAAGGGAGAAAGAATGTCTTTAGAATATGATCACAACCAATAACAAATCATTTAAACTAGTTTATTCTTATCTTATGTTACCTATAGTTAGCATTCTTTCTTTTTATTTATGCATATTTTACTAATCACTCCCCTTTCAAACTGTTTTTGTTTGTTTTTACCTATAGTACACATTGGAATGATTTCTTACTTTTATAGGCTATATTAAATAGTTAAAGGTGTGCTCTCTCTTTCTCGCTCTCTCTCTCTCTGTCTCGCTCGCTCACAGAGGCTGTGAGCTCCTCCGTGGCGATGACGGCTTGCGTTAAAAAATAATAATAAACATAGGCCTATTTGTAAAGTGGGGGGACACAAACGGGATTTCAAAAAGTGTCACGGTTAAACTCCTTATGAAGTGGTGAGATGCCACTCCACATTGCTTTTTTTTTTCTTTTTGTGTGTGTGTGTGTGTGTGTGTGTGTGTGTGTGTGTGTGTGTGTGTGTGTGTGTGTGTGTGTGTGTGAGAGCATTTCACATGTGTGTATGAGAGATTTTTACATATGTCTGGAAATTATTTTGGTTTCACTTGTGTGTGTGAGCAGGCTCGGATTGGCCATCGGGAGATTCGGGACTTTTCCAGGTGGGGCGCTGTCGTTGGTGGGCAGCTGCCTTCGGTGGGCCGCTGGCTTTGGCATAGGTGGCCCGTAGACTTTCACAGCGCTGCTGCGCCGGTACCGCACCGGCGGGTCCGAAACGCTGCATTACAGCAACCTCGGCTGAAGTTACAACTGAGTCTTTGCTGCAACACTATCAAAAATGGTATTATCATAGAGTCTCCTTTAGGCCCACCAGAACCGCCCATGTCTTTCTTTCACTTCGTTGGCAGATATAATTATGGATAAACTTTACATGAAGATAGCTTTACTAGTACAGATATTTAGTGTATGCATTATACCAAATGCAGACACCCCTACCAGGTAACTAAACTGTGTTTAGTGCTGGGCAAGTAGGGTACAGTATGTTCATCAGAGTAGGTTGATTAAGTAAAACTCAGGGAAGTGAAAGAAAACGATTAGCTTAAAGATGCTAAAAAGCTGTTGGTCAAGTGTCACATTTTAAATACAGTCATTTGATCCATTATTTATATACCAGTATTTATGTGTGCACTTTAAACATGTATTCAGGGGGTGTTACTACTTTTCTGGAAACCATTATCAGTATTCCTCTTTATTGACTTCTATTCTGTTTTTGTCTCTCATGTTGCATGTCATATAATGTGTTGTTCTGTTACAATGCAGTCAAAAACAAACACCATTAACTATAAAGTTATATTGTATACTTTGAAACGAGAGAAAATCTGGGAAAATTGGGGGATTTATTTGGAATATACATACAAATAGAAATCGTTAAAAAACTATTTCAGTTCAACAAGAAATATAAACATTAGTAACGGGATTGGATTTGGATATCTAATATCATGCATCAACATTGAAATAAACCAGAATAACTATTTGCAGTTTTGAATTCTAAGTATCTTATTTTGTTGCTTAGTACGCTGTAGCTGCAAGTGGATGTGTCCCATGTGGTCAACAAGCTATACTAAGAAAGTAGGAGACATACTGAAAACACAGGGCTGATACTACGGAGACACAGAAAGCTAGTGTAGTCTTTTCGAAGGAACAGGACAATGGCTCTCAACTTTTCTCATCTCTGACTATCTTATTAAAAACTAACATGTCAACTTTTGCTCTAAGCTTTGTTCTTGTCTGAATCTTCTTGGTCTGCACTTGCCCGCTTGCTGCCAAATCGTTGGTTAAGCTCTGATGTCAGCACCGAGCAGCAGGATTTCTGTGGAAGGAAAGGTAAAGAAAACGGGGAGTTACATATTGTAACCCTGGTTATATAAGCACTGGCGGAGCCCTCTACTGGACTCTATGGGTACTACCCTTAACCATGCTATGCAAGCATTCACATACTGAGTTGCATAAACGTAGCCGGCGAATCGGGACGAGCCTACCTGAATGCGCGCGCAGGCCCACAGTATATAAGGCGGCTGCGCCTCCTGCCTGTCATCCTACACACTCTGCAGCGAGCTGCATAGGAAAGACAGGGCCCCTAGGTAGAGGGCTCCGCCTGTGCTTATATAACCAGGGTTACAATACGTAACCCCCCGTTATATTTCACACAGGCTCCGCCCTCTACTGGACTCTATGGGTACAGTGGGCCATGCATATGTCCTCCACACTCACGCCGTTGAACAAGGCTGTTGACACGGCCATACCCCGTGTGCACGGACCCCAGTGGGGAACGCCCTCCTCGCCTGTCCGTAGGCATGTGAAATGGACTCACAGAGCCATCCTGTCAGGCGTTTCTTGGACAGAGCTTTACCAGCCACACCCTCCCCAAAGCACACAAACAGCTGTTCAGTGCGCATACTCTTCCCTACCTTGCTACCCTGCTCCGGACCAGGTTATGTTGCAGATAAGAGATCAATTCAGTGAAAGCACCGCCTGCTGGCCAACCAGAGCTCAGTGTGTGGAGTTTAAAGCTATCAAGTCATATTACAGGATAAAAGAAATACAGTTTTAACTGCTGTATGCAGGAAAGACGGCCGGCAAAAATCACAGACTGTGTGAATATGAAAATGAATAGAATATCACCTCCCATCTTCAGAGCAATCTGACTATTATTACATTAGCGTTAAGAAAGCTTACTTATGTCACCGGATCAAAGTAACATTACTACCAGCTGTTCTTTGTGCACCTTGTACACCTATGTGGCTTTTATCCTGGATTAAGTCATGGATGTTTAAAGTTTAACTTCTTCGTATTTGTCTAATGTGATAGTTTACTTTTCATTCATGAAGAATGACGCTGCGCTGTCAGTACGCTTGTCCTTGTTTGTGATTGATCAAATATTGCTAACCCCGCCCCTTCCACGTGAACGCGCTCTCAGCCGGACAGAAAAACCATGGGTTGATTTACCTAGTTGATAACCAACGTCGTAGGACCGCTTAGCGAGTTCACGTTTGTTAGGGTTAGTTAAGCCAGGTAACTCAAACATATCCAGGGTCTGTTGAACTGGCTTCGTAGTACAGGGCACAGGTATGGTGTTTTCCATTGCTCTCTATCTTAGTTGAGCATGATAACATGCTAATATTTAGCAGGTACTGTATGATGTTTTCCAATGTTTTCCAACTTACTTTAGCATGCTAACGTGCTGACATTTAGCAGGGATGAATTTTACCTTATTCTCCATTTTAAATGAGCATATTCATGTGCTAATGTTTGGTAGGTATGATGTTTCCAATGTTTTGCATCTTAGTTTAGCACGCTAGTGCAGATTTTCTGCAGGTAGGCTATAATGTTATTCAATGTCTTATCTTAGTTAAGCATGCTAACGTGTTAACCTGTGCCAAGCCCTTTACACATGTTGCCATGCTCTTGTTTGACGAACCATTACTCCAAAACCCATGATGGGATGTCATGATTCTCTGATTTGGTCAAACCCCAAGTACTGTGCAAATGTCATGGTGGTGCTATGTCAGTGGACCCTATCAAAGTGAGAATAATGTATTTGCTGGGCACCATAGATATGTGTGATATGTGTTGGTTGCGCTAGATGGGCTCACCTACAGTAACTCTGAGATACTCTTCCCTACCTTGCTATCCTTAGCTTGGTTGTGGGCCCTGGTTACAAGCTCCAGCAGGGCCAACAGGAGCCCAACACCCAGGCCCAGCCCCAGGAAGAGAAAGAGACCCTGGAGGTCGTGTGGCTGCAGGGCCCCGGAGGAATCAGCCCCATCAGCCCCCACACAGCTGGTGGCCCACCACTTGTGCCGCAGAGACATCAGCTCTCCAGACTCACTGAGCTCCAGAATAGCCAGGGTTAGGTTTTTGACCAGCGGGGAACCTGATCATGAAAGAGAGGTGGTGTAATCAAAGAAAGAGACGATCAGCGATAATCTTCTGTAACTTGATTAACTTTAGGATTGACATCAGATGCTAAACCTGCACACCATTCAGATACAAGAGCATTGATGAGTTCCAAAATGTAGAGGTAATGGTTTATGTTCAGCATTTCAGGTCGTATTCCACTCCAAACTGGGATGATAGCTTTTATTAACTCAAGAAAGCAACAATTCCAAAATGCTCACACAAAGTTGTAAGAATAAATAATAATAATTCCTTACATTTATTATAGCGCTTTTCCAGATGCTCAAAGCGCTTTACAAATACACATTACACATGCAATGGTCACCACTGTGGACAATACCCACAGGAGCAAGTTCAGGTGAAGTGTCTTGCCCAAGGACACAACGGCTTTACAGACGCAGCAGCGGCGGGTTTCACCCCTTGATCTGATGATCATTGCACAGCGCACTGCGCCACACCGTCCATCTTCACGCCTCGAAGTCATCGAGGCACTTTTACAAGTACACATTAGTATCATACATGTACTGTGGACAATACCCACAGGAGCAAATCCAGGTGAAGTGTCTTGCCCAAGGACACAACGGCCTGACGCAGTGGCGGCAGGAGCGGACACTATCGTACACAACAGAATACTGTTGTGTACGATATTATCTATGCTTAAAGGAGACCTATCATGCAAAATGCACTTTTGTACGTCTTTTATACATGAATATGTGTCCCTGGTGTGTCAGGGAACTCACCAAGTGTCAGAAAACACAACCCTCTCTCTTTTCCTCCATACCCAAAATCAAAAAAAAACGGGGCTTTAACGGATCTGATACAGACTGACGTCAGACTATTTTCAAATCTGTATCAGTAACGAGGAGCTCCGCCTATATGGCCAACTCTCCACCAATCAGGGGAATGAGAGGTTGCCGTGGCATGGTAACAGCATGGTAACATGACGCTCGTAACTCGGTCCCCTCCTTTTCAGGGGGGCGTGGTCAGCTGCAGCGCATGCAAAGACAGGGGTGGAGGAGAGCAAAATAGAGCGAAATGAGGCATGGCTAAAATGCATGATCCGTTTGGTATTTTGAAAAGGAAAACGTATAAATATACCCTACAATATATTATTAAAATATAGCATGATTGGTCTCCTTTAAGCTTTAATAGTTGGCACTAAGGAGTCCAGTCCAAACCACAACAGCCACACGCAAACATATGTGGACTGTAGTGTAATTTAACACCTATTATGCTATATTTGGGGGATCCAGCTAGCCGACTGTATATAGGGGACAATAGGTTGGAGCGTGGGCGGGACGTTGCCAAGAGTTCAATGTAAAGCCAGCCCACATTTCCAATATTACGTCATGTTGGCAGAAAATCTGGATCAGCTCCGTTGAACCCCCGTTTTTAGAGATGTCATGTGGTAAGGAGGAAAAGAGAGGGTTGTATTTTCTGACACACCGGGGACACATATTTATGTATACAAGACATCAAAAAGTGCATTTTGCATAATAGGTGACCTTTACGAAAAAAGTTGTAATCAATGTTTTAACAATCTACACAACCTGTCAGATGCGAAGACATCCCCAAAGTTCAGGACCACCAACCTTCAGGTGCTGCGATGCTGTAGGCTCTCATCGCGATGACTTCCTGTGAACGGTGAAGGTCACAATAGCGAGCCGTTGCCAAATCCAAAGACACAGCTTCACCAATGAAGGCAAAGTTTCCCTCCTGGGCTCGACGAATCCCCTCCTCTATGCTGGACACGTAGCTCTTCTTACGCTCCATGTGTTGGTAGATACGGTGGTATACGGGGTTCTTGGAATTCTAGTAAAAAATACAAAATAAAACATTTTAATCTTACCATTGTCCTTAAGACTGCATTCTAAGGCTGCACTAAATCAAGACCACATGTATGAATGAGCTGTAATGACTGTGAACTGTATTTAAGAGCGGCCGAATTTGCCTTAAAGAAAGACATGGAGGATCCACCCTCGACGGTGCCATACTCGATGGCATTCTGGTTAGAAAGGTCTTCAAAACTCTCGACAGGGAGTTGTTTGCTGGAGTGAAGCTTTGAGGTGAAGTTGCCAAAGTAGCTGGCCAGAAGCAGAACAGCAAACAGCCACCAGATGGCGCTGACTACACGTCCAGACAGGGCCTTGGGGTGAGGACCAGCACCTGGAGGACAGTGAGGACAGAGAGGAAAGTGAGGACGCTGCACAGGACTGCAGGAAACCAACTCCTTTTAAAGCTAGCACTTATACTCATATAAATGTAAGCTCGATACCGAATACAGACACGGTTCACTGACAATGATCACAACATTGAGTTGTTGATGTTGTTTTTGTGTGATGTTATTGAAATATGACTGATCTGACTCAAAATTCCCTTTGTAAAATACTTCTCATAAAAAAATCACTTTCCGCCAATCTTTGAGAATGTAAAACGTAATGGTAATGCATGGTGCATCAAGTTTACCAAAACTCTATAACATTGAAAATGTTCATCATTGAATTTATAACTGTATTTTTATTTCCATTAATGCAAAGAGTTAATAAGAGTACAATTTCAGGTATTAAAAAAAGATGTAGGGTACCAATTCCTCTTTAGATGTATGTATTTTTATTGAATATTTTGACTGTAAATAAAGATATGATATTCTTGGGTATAATCCTACACGACAGTACTGTAAATCCTAAATATATAACCTACATTTCTAAGCCATTTTGTCATACTGTGAATTCATAAGGTGTCCACCGTTCTGAGAGAGCCTGCAGAAGGAGACAGCAGTGTGTGTGTGTGTGTGTGTGTGTGTGTGTGTGTGTGTGTGTGTGTGTGTGTGTGTGTGTGTGCCTGCTGGGCAGTTTACCTTGCAGAGTCAGACCCCCGGTGAGGTACCAGAAGCTGTGCAGCAGAGTGAAGCTGTGCTCCTCTGTCTCTGGCTCCGCCCATTCTGTGGGACTGATCCTGCAGACAAAAAGGAAAGGCCTCAGAACCAGCACTGATTTGTATATATCGGGATGTGGAAATGTGCTTCACAAACATGCACTTCTCCTACATTGTAAAGAGTAGCTTTGAACCCTCATATTCGGATACAATACACACTTGAACACAACGCGTCTCAGTCCCAAATCTGGATCAAATTGTTTGATGACAATTTCTTTGGACATTTTGCACTTACCTGCCCACCAGGAATATGCAGAGACCTGTTAACAGGAAGGCGATGAGGATGCCCCCCCACATGCTGGGGGAGAAGGGGGACAGCAGGCTGAAGCTGCTCCCTTCAGAGGCCTTGTCTCTGCGCAGGAGGAAGCTGAGGCCTGTCTGCATGAAGGGGGTGGTCATGTCCACAAACTGCTCCCTGGTGGCCGTGAGGGTCAGCGAGGCCACGGCCAGGTCCGCCTCCTGATGGGGGGGCACAAGGTTTCGAATAACCATATCGTTTATGTTTGGTAACCATTTCAATTGACCACTTGCAAGCCAAATACTGTATATATATTGGACCTACATAATGGGATTGGTAAAGTTGAATTCATTCATATATTTGCCCCTAGCTAGTGGATCACCGGAGCTGTATTAGATCAACATTAACATGCAACATGTTGTAATTGCACTGTCTTGCTGCCTGTAGCACCATTCTTGATGGAGCAGCATATGTGTGGGCTGGAAAGGAGTGAGCAGAGGAGAGTTGTCGGTTCTTGTTCAGTTTTCTGTGACTATCTCCCTCACCCTCTGAGACTTTCAGTTGTGCGCGCTACTAAAGAGACGCGCTACCATAGAAACCAAACAATGGTGTAGCTGTATTAAAGACCGAGTGGAAACAGTCCTGAGTAAATCAGATTATGTCAGAAATCGGGAGAAATATGACCCCGGGAGGAAACCGGGAGAGGCCTATGAAATCGGGAGTCTTCCGCGAAAATCGGGAGGGTTGGCAAGTATGACTATGAGAGACAAAATGGGGGGAAAGAATCCAGGAAATCACATTGTAGGATTTTTAATGAATTAATTGGTAAATTCCTCGGTAAAATAAGTATTTGGTCACCTACAAACAAACAAGATTTCTGGCTCTCACAGACCTGTAACTTCTTCTTTAAGAGCCTCCTCTGTCCTCCACTTGTTAACTGTATTAATGGCACCTGTTTGAACTTGTTATCAGTATAAAAGACACCTGTTCACAACCTCAAACAGTCACACTCCAAACTCCACTATGGCCAAGTCCAAAGAGCTGTCAAAGGACACCAGAAACACAATTGTAGACCTGCACCAGGCTGGGAAGACTGAATCTGCAATAGGTAAGCAGCTTAGTGTGAAGAAATCAACTGTGGGAGCAATTATTAGAAAATGGAAGACATACAAGACCACTGATAATCTCCCTCGATCTGGGGCTCCACGCAAGATCTCACCCCGTGGGGTCAAAATGATCACAAGAACGGTGAGCAAAAATCCCAGAACCACACGGGGGAACCTAGTCAATGACCTGCAGAGAGCTGGGACCAAAGTAACAAAGGCTACCATCAGTAACACACTACGCCGCCAGGGACTCAAATCCTGCAGTGCCAGACGTGTCCCCCTGCTTAAGCCAGTACATGTCCAGGCCCGTCTGAAGTTTGCTAGAGAGCATTTAGATGATCCAGAAGAGGATTGGGAGAATGTCATATGGTCAGATGAAACCAAAATAGAATTTTTTGGTAAAAACTCAACTAGACGTGTTTGGAGGAGAAAGAATGCTGAGTTGCATCCAAAGAACACCATACCTACTGTGAAACATGGGGGTGGAAACATCATGCTTTGGGGCTGTTTTTCTGCAAAGGGACCAGGACGACTGATCCGTGTAAAGCAGAGGTGCCCAGTACGTCAGGGGGCAATGCTGGTAGATCGCGAGTCATTCATATAAGAAAAAAAATCCAGCTCCGTTAAAATAGACAAAACAGGTTTTGATCCCTCCCCTCTTGGCCTCCCTGCCACTTAATTCAGGAGTTTACTTGATTGACAGAAAAAGCGACCTATCGCTTTCCAGTCTGTTAACCCAGAATGCAAAGCGATACAAAATCAGTCAAGTGCCGGGAAAACTCAAATTAAGTTAAAGAGACAAACAACAAAATGAGTGCGGGACTGAGCAAAAAGCTAAAGACATAGCCTACCACTTCCACCCAGAACGGGAGGAAGAATATTTTGTTGTGATGTCACATTCAAAGGTTATTTGCCTTATTTGTAAAGCAAGCCTCGCTCTGCCAAAGAAAGGTAATGTGGAGAGGCATTAGAGGCTTCTCAATTCTTAAATTTCCCCTCCTCGACTCCCCTCCTCGACTCCCTTCCTCGAGACTTAGTCCCGCCCACAGGAGATGCGAGCGGAGGACCGAGGAGGGGAACCGAGGAGAGAGGAGAGGAAGCAGCAGACGTTTAAAGAAATGAGAACTCCTCTCCTCTGAGCGGTCATATTAAAGCGACGTCCGTTCATTATTACGTGGCAACAGCTGCATCAGCTGTTGAGTATGTTGTCATAGTGCTGTATTTTCTAATCTCTGTTTCATCAGCTGAACATTGTTCCCCCACATATTTACTTTGAATTAATTGAGAGTGTGGTATAATGAGACAATAACAGGCTACAGATGCGGATACACACACACATATATTTATATAAATATATACAATTTAAAGTATGAGAGCACTCTCATAATAACGTGACACAATCAGAGACGGTATATATCCCCCCCCTCTCTCTGGTCGCTGAAATGGGGAATTGAAATTACGGGCCAAAAGTTGTATTTACAAGTATTAAAAGTAAGCAGAGGACACCAAACTGTCCGCCGCATCTACGCACTGTAACACACACCTACATACTGTACCACACACACGTACACACTGTAGGCCTACCACACACACTTACAGCTCCTAAAGCATAATCAGGCTACAGCCGTTGTGTATTTTATTATGTGAAGCACTAAATGGTCTTAGAAAAATATTGACTCTTTGTTTGTAGATATCTACTAAACTACAGCAAATAAAGAGAGTAGGTAGGCCTGTTATACTGAGTGATATATATTGTACACTGCTCTGCTTTCTGCACGGACCTCACAGCTGTTCTCACTGTAAACATCGTGACGCGATGAAAGCAGTTTCTAAAATAATATCCAGAGGATGCATGCAGAGCTGTCATTGGCTGAGATAAGTCCGGCCGTGCGTCACGCCTCCACCGTTCCGTTATTCAGCAACGCTTGCAATTTGGGATTTTATTTTTGGTTGGTAGACCTCGGTGAGCTGGTCATTTCAAAAGTAGCTCACCAGCCAAAAAAGTGTGGGCACCCCTGGTGTAAAGGAAAGAATGAATGGGGCCATGTATCGTGAGATTTTGAGTGACAACCTCCTTCAATGCAAGGGCATTGAAGATGAAACGTGGCTGGGTCTTTCAGCATGACAATGATCCCAACCACACCGCCCGGGCAACGAAGGAGTGGCTTCGTAAGAAGCATATCAAGGTCCTGGAGTGGCCTAGCCAGTCTCCAGATCTCAACCCTATAGAAAATCTTTGGAGGGGGTTGAACGTCCGTGTTGCCCAGCGACAGCCCCAAAACATGTGTGAAAACCTTGTGAAGACTTACAGAAAACGTTTGATCTCTGTCATTGCCAACAAAGGGTATATAACAAAGTATTGAGATGAACTTTTGTTATTGACCAAATACTTATTTTCCACCATCATTTGCAAATAAATTCTTTAAAAATGTGATTTTCTGGATTTTTTTTTTCTCATTTTGTCTCTCATAGTTGAGGTATACCTAGGATGAAAATTACAGGCCTCTCATCTTTTTAAGTGGGAGAACTTGCATAATTGGTGGCTGACTAAATACTTTTTTGCCCCACTGTACATACACATAGATATACTCAATTAAATATCCATGCTGTTTCATTTATATGAAGACTTAGCTCACCACATGTACCATTATGAATATTTTGGGTAAGCTAAAACACACATTACAAAGTGTAGTTTATGCTCCAACAGGATTGTGCTGCTATACTTTAAGCAGAGCCAGCACTGTGACCCACCCCTCTGATGACCTCCCCGATCATCCCGTTCCACTTCCCGCTGGCGTCCATGGCTCCGTAGCGGTTGTCCTTCACCAGCTGCAGCTTGTAGCTGAAGCCCAGCCTCTTGGAGAGCTCAGAGATCAGGTCGATGCAGTATCCCTCCAGCTCGGGGCCTTTGCTCATGGTGTACGGATCTTGCTGAGGAGAACAGAACAAACAAATGATTTCCTCATGGAGTATACATTGAGGGGGAGCTAGACGCAGCAACAGTTAAGGCAACACCATCCTTTAAAGATGAGGAGGATATCTTTTTACAAGATTAAATCAATAAATTGGTTATCTTTTGGATAATCTTATGATTTTAGAATGTTTGTGATTTCCTTCCTTGTGCATTGTTTTAAATGTGGGGATATATCAAGATGGGAGGGATCATTTAAAAATGTTCAGGATATGCACTAGCAGTATTTAAAGGTAAAATTATTAATTTCTTCCCAGTAAAAGTAAAGAAAATGTATAATTGAATAAAGGCCAGACTATAAAAAGGAATAATTTTTGCGTAAAACATATTGTACCTATTTGTCATTATCATTTATATCAGTTATGATGACTTTGTACTCATCAAGGTCCCTTTTGGAGATCTGGAAACACGTGACTTTGATACAACAATGTCAGCCGAGGAAACAGGAGCAGTCAGACCATCTGTCTAATCCAACAGTTCATCCTGATAATAATCAACTCTATTCAGGGGTAGGGCTGAAAGTGAGGGCACTCAAATGTTATAATCCCTGAATGAACAGAACAATTGTAAAGAACTTTTATAGGTCCAGTTAGGGAAAGTTGGAAAAGGAAGAGTGACTATATGTTAACTATACTAGTTTTTTGACCCCATTTATTATAGACAAGAAGATGGGATGGGAAGTGGACGTTGTCCCTGTTACCACTTTTGCTACGGTTTTAAAGCCTTGAGTTGAGGATTTTAGTCATTGTTATCTTGGGTTTGTGCCGTCTCCATCAAGTTCTTTTGGAGCTCATATCAACTGAACGCTGAACGACATTTATACGCAACCAAAATAGTTGCCTACTAGTTGCTGCTCTATCATAAATTTCCCAAAATCAATAGGAACATGATGCTGTATTAAAAAAAGACATGGAACCAGTAATTAAGCCAACAATTGCATTATAAAAATATTCCGTGAGGTAATAAAACCAGTGAGAAGTAGGTTGTTTTTCTTGTATAAATATTTGCAGTGCCCCCTGTTGGCCATTATAAACACATGCTGCTTTCTCTACTGTCATTGAAAAAGACCTTTCAAGAATTGAAAACAAACTGTGAAAGGGTTGAAGTTTTAAGAAGAAAACTTGGATAAGAGCCAGAGCGGACAATGCAGTGGTAGCAACCTGTCAATCACAAGGTAGTCCCGCCCTAAAGTATAAACTTTATTGTCCATTTTACTCTAAATAGAACCATCATTTACAAATGAACATGATGATGTATTGAAGAAGACTTGAAACTAGCAATTAAGACAATTATGTCATTAGGAAAATATATTTACTAGGTAATAAATCAAGTGAGAGGAAGGTTGATTTCCTTATAGACTTCCATACAATACTTCCCTACTGTCCGTTCTGCTCCTGATATACTGAAGCTTTTCTTGCAAATACAAAAACACTTATTTGCACAACCAACCAACTTAAAGTAGGGATCATTTACATGCACACAAACTATATATCAGAAGCTACAACTCTCATGATAACAAAATAAATAGAATCGGCTTATATAAAGCCTGGTAACATCCTGTCTGATGTTCTGACTGATCATGTTCCTTCACCTCAGGGATCTTTACTAGTTCAAGTAAGAGAAATGATGACCAAACTACCAAATTATAAACCTTTTTTAGTGAACCAGAATGACTCTTAGTAATTACATTGATGTTTCACAGATGGCTCTGCCACTTTGGCATTCTCAAGCAGAGAGTGGCACAAAGAAAGAATACCTTTATAGTGGTGATGGATAACTCCTTGGCATCTAGAATGGAAAACACAAACAAGAATCACAATAAATTATCTGTAAAGAAGCAAGTTGATGTAATTAAGCATGAGCAGCAGCACAAAGACGAGAGGATTTAGACTAAGCCTGTTCCTTGGCTTAAGGGGGGTTTGGTCTCATGTCTACAGGCTTATGCAGAGCGGCCTCTGAAAGCCTAATGAAGCAGATTGTTGCTTTGAGTCCCCTTCATGTGTTTTTCTCTCAGCCACAGTCATAAATAAGCCAAACAGCCAGTGCAGGACAAAGACAGTCTTTTGGTCGGTTGTTTTTCAGGAGACCTGGAGAAAGGGGCTCCATAGTGAGGTACAGAGCGAGGGGGGGTGACTGGGCCTCCAATGGGGGATCAAAGTTGGGCTGTTATTCCAGAACCCCCCCCCAACCCCCATGTAATCCAAGCAGAAGATGAACCCCATGCCCTGACATTCCCCAAGACTCTCAGAGTTGTTTTTCTTTTAGCTGTAACTGTGACCAATGGCATTCCCAGCGTGTCCAGAGCGCCCTAACATGCCCTGCCAGGGTCGTGGAAGGAGGGTGGGGGGGAAAACGGAGGTGCCAGGGGTGCAAGTTCCTCATAATTGCGTGCCATGACAAAAGAGGAGCCTGGTTGTGTCATTTAGAGCTCATGACACCCCATCACCCTCCTCCGGGGAAGATGGCAGGACCGTGATGTGCGGAGATGGCTGTCAGTTCTCCGCCTGCAGAGTCTCCGTCCCACATGGTTAACTGATTGATCTCAGTGCTTTCTGGACCACAGCTAGGACGTAGCCCCTCCACTGGTGAGAAATGGGATGCTGCCACGCTCTGCTTTGATTCGACTCCAGCAGGGTCAGCGGGCAGAGAGTCAAATGTGAGGAATCACTTCGGTAGCGTGACCCAGCCAGAGCCCGCTGGCACCGGGCAGGGTTAGTTCTGTGGACAGGCAGCAGAGCGACGGCTGCTCTGGAGGGAAAACCTTAGAGTCAGGAACCATAAAGCAACTTGCAGCACAAAGCAGTGTTCTAGTACGGAAGAGGATTAAAACCACCGATTTATCTCAGAAAAAAAACAACATTTATTTTCTTCGTTTTTTAATTTTCTTCCAGAAAATCTCAGAATTCTGACTTTCTTTTCACTTTAGGTCACATCTACTCATGAACATTGTCTCATGTGGCCATAATAATTCTCATCCATATTCTAGAATAAATCAGCAGCAACTGACAAAATTGTTTGACATGAACAGAATTTGGTCAAAGAAAAAAGGAAATTCTGCAAAACCCTGAATACGTGAATTGATAATAAATAACTCATCTTTAAAAAGTCTTCCTATCTACAATATCAGCACATGGCAACTACCTTATGGCTTGGGTTGGGCTCTATGCTGATTTATAAGGTTGGGCAACTTGCTTCGGTTTTAACCCTTGTGTTGTGTTCGGGTCTCCCGTGACCCGTTTCAAGTTAAAATCATATAATAACTACACTCTAGTTTTTTGCATGGGAACAAGGCTTCATGGCATCCTCCACAACAGCTATATAAACACCACAAAACTGATTTTGACAATTTTAGCCAAGTCTGAAGGTCTCTAAAAAAAATAAGTGTATAATTTGGTGTTGGGGTCTGGGGAGACCCAACAGAATTGTTGTGAGGAACTCGAACTTTCTCAAAGAATATTTGCACTTGAACCTGAACCTGAACACGCACGTGTGCAATATGTGGTGTCATGTGTTTTGGGGTAATACAATTAAATTACAAAAGGATTGTACGGTTATGAATGCATTATAAGTTAGTTATGATGTAGTTAAAACAATATTGGATGATAGTAATTTATGTTTTGGACTGAAATAAATCATGGGTCAAAATTGACCCGCGAACACCATGAACGGTAACAGTTTTTGAACACAACACAAGGGGAGATGTTGATTTTTTTTAAACAAGCTGAAAGTAAATGTAGTTATTTGATCAATTCTGGTCTCCCGCATGAAAACAGGATGTGCCCCGCACACCTCCTCACACCTAATAAGGACACAGCTTCCTGCTCTGACACAGAACACATTGGTTGGGATGTAGTTTGGGAGCTCCTACATAACATAATACAAAAGACCTACTGGGCTCCAACAACCACAAAAACAAAAGTCACCATTAACCCTCCTATTGTCTTTGTTCCCCCCCCCCCCCCCCCTCATTTAACACCCTTTCAAACTGTAAATATTGTATCAGACTACTGGTATACATGAAAAACTGCAGTAAATATACAAAGAACAGACACTGAACATGTATTGAGTGTGCCAGTTGTGATCCATGTGGGGGGGGGGGGGTGAGGGGCATATAAGAGCGGGAAATGTGTCAAATTGTTCTGTGTGTGTGTTTCTGTGTGCCAGGTGTGATTCACATGGGGGGATGGGCACATAAGGGGTGGGGGACACATCTAGAGTGTGTGTGTGTGTGTGTGTGTGTGTGTGTGTGTGTGTGTGTGTGTGTGTGTGTGTGTGTGTGTGTGTGTGTTTTATCTGATCCAGATGGTTACTAATTCCTTTTCTTTATGGTGGGTGTTACAAAGTTGACTAAATCATCCAAAATGCAATGCAAGTGGTGGTCACCAATTGTATATGTTCAAATGTCTACTGTGAAGGATATCATGAAGCCTTAATGCAATCCAATGTAAAACTAAAAAGTTCTGATTGATGAAAGAAGTAAATCGCTCAGATTTGACCCGAAGACAACAGGCTAAACTGTGTTTTAAACATGATTGTATCAACATCCCTCACTTTTGAGTTTACAGGATATATCATTATGTGTTGGGGATAGTGTGCCTTAATCACCAGTTTATGAATCAAAAACTACAAAACCTAGCAAAAAGTGATCAGTTTGCATAACGTTGATGGAATAAAGGCACCATAAGGGGAAACGTGTTATTTTCAGTTTGCCTATTTAGCACTTAGAGGCAGTAACATTAAAACTCCAACAATGTTGATAGCTATTAAGTTTAAACAGCACTGAATATTGCAGGTAAAGTTGTGGGATGCATTCTTGAGGAAAGAAACAATAAGTTCTGACATGAAGAGCATGAAGTGAAACAGGTCCATCCATCACACATATCCCAGCTCAACACCATGGCAATGAGGACAATGTTATTATACAATGAACATTAGTAAAAGTCCTGAATGAGATGTCTTTTCTTTGGCAATGCAAATCACATGACACATATACAAAGACAGCTTGTTTAGCGTGTACCTTGGCCATTCAAAAGAAAATGAAAGAAAAGTTGCTCTTAAGAATGTAACTTATGCAGCAGCACTTACAATGTATTGCTTGTTTGAATTACATTTGTCAGCACTTTTTCTTGTTGTTCTGAGTTATGGCTTATTGCACTTATTGTACATCGCTCTGGACAACAGCGTCAGCTAAATGCAATGTAAAGTCCGAAGCAGCATGTTCCATGTGTGTCAGTGTCCGGTTGTTTCTCACCTGCAGTCACTGTCGCTGCAGTCAGAGCCGCCACACAGCACATCAGAGACATGAAGCCTGCCATGCTGCCACAACCTGAAACAGCACTATATGTGCACACGGCTCATTTCAGGGACCATTTGCCTGATCATGTTACAAATATTTAAATATTACTCAGTGATGTTCATAGTAGAAACAATTACTTTAATACAATGCTGACACAAGTTATGAATAAAAAAAATGTGGCTTACCTCAGTAGCGTCAGTTGGCGTGTGAATTATAACCCTTGATGTATTTAGAACAAGTCTTGGAAGTGTGCAGTGGGACTGTTTGTGAGCAGGAGAGTGGGGTTTATATGGGGGAGGAAGGGAGGAGACAGAACCCCAAAGGGAGTATTCACTCGTGACTGTTTAGCAAGTACTTTGGCAGAAAAAAGTTAGATATAATATCATGTTCCTGGAGCAGGATGTAGTATACACCCACATTCTAGTTTGAAGGATATATATTTTAAGCAGAACATGTGTTTTTATTTCTTCCACCATTTCAACTCATAACAAAACAAGTTTTTTTTAACTGTAAAACCTTAGAGTTACTTGAAAAAATACATAATCAGATTACTGGTAATTCAAATAAAAATGTAAAAAATGGGGATTACTAGCAATATAACAATACATTCAAGATTAACATCAAAATAGTATCCAAGTACTGCCTGGGTTTACTTTTTGGTCCTAATTCAGGCTACCTTCATTCTTTATTTTAAAATGTTTTCAAGTAAATGAACACCTCATCATTTAACTAAATGATGAGTTTGCTTCTAATTCAAGTATTAAACTGAAACAGCATTTGTTAACTTTAATATTCTGTCGGCCAAGCCTATAAATTAAGAGACACATTATTGGAGTGTGTGGGAGATAAACTCCCTCTGGATGAAACACAGGGATGTTAGCCTTTGCAGAACAGTAACATGCTTTAAAACTTATATAACACCTTACAGGAAAGGGAACAACCCAGAAAGCACAATATGTCCTCTTTAACCAGAGGGACTCCTAAATCGTTCTTGAAACACAGAAACTGAAAACATGTGAAAAAAGAGAAAACATCAGCTCAGTTAGTGATCTTATATTTTGTTTTCAAGGAAATAAAAAGCAGATTTTGTCTGTGATGAGCTTTTTCCATATACATGAAACTAACTACTGTGATTCATATTGAATTAGTATCCCCAAAAACAAGACCTATGTTTGTCTGGGAAAATCCTACTTGCTTTAGCAGAAGCTAAGAACTCAAATAGATTTTCAAAACACCAAAAACAGGCAGTGATTTCATCAGAGGAGGGGCTGCTTTCATTCTGTGAGATGAAAACTCTCTGAGGCCTGAGGTGCAGGAAAGGGCCTGGAGGTTCCAGTTGAGGGGCCTGGTCGTGCTAAATTGTCTAGATAAATAAGGCTTGAAGAGGGATTCTGTATAGTTCCTTGGAATCCTAATGAAGCTGTCTTTTGTGTTTGTGTGCTGGCTGGAGCGGAGTCTGTCGTGCTGAAATGAGCATGTCGCGCCTCACAAAGTGCTGCGGAGCTGGGAAAGGGTCCTGGCAGGGTCCTGGCAGGGTCCCACTGCTCGCCAGAGGAGGCCGTCAGCTTTGGAAACCACAGAGCGGACACAAAGGATCAATCAGTGTCCCGAGAGGCTTCACAGGGCACAGGAGCTGTTTGAGGGATCGCAACACATTCCCATCACCTCAAACTGTCGCATTCATCCATTACTGTTCTCATCAGGGTTGGGAAGCTTACTTTCAAATATACTTTGTTACAATTACTAGTTACCTCTAAAAAGAAATGTAATCAATAACCTAGTTTTAATATAAAAAAAGGTAACGTAACCTGATTACTTTTGGATTACATTAATATCAAATAAAATGTGAATACATATAAAGAAACCAATATATTTAGTATGAAAAATGTGTCCTCTGCTCAGAGATCTTATTGATAGTAAAAGCTGTTTCATGAAGCATATTCCGGCAGCAGCCGATACACCAACACTGAAACACATGAGCACAAACTACAGTTTAAAAAAGCAGAAAGAAAATCTGAGCTGACAGAAAATGCTCCGTTTTAGTTTAATACACACAGTTAAGCTCACACACACTATGTTATGAACATATAGGTTCACCTGCTGAATGAAAAACAGAACAAATGAAGCAAAGAAAGTGAAAACCATAAAGCAGATGCAGGCAGTAGAAGTATTCACACTTCAAGTATTATCCTACAGAACAGTACAGCTCTAAGAGAAGAGACAACATCTGATCCTTTACAACAGACACTATGCTCTCTTTAGATTTGTTTTCTAACTGTAACAGTAATCTAATTACATCTGTTTTTAATGCAACTGTAAGGGAATACAGTCTCCTTTGTTTGTATCCCTGATAATCCTGTTAGTTAACAGTTACTCCCCAAGCCTGGTTATCTTTATATTAGGTGTACTTTAGTTTCCAAGACCGTACATGGTCTTTCATAAAGGTTTACATTTTTACAAGAAAATCTATTCCAAAGGAAACATTGTATATTTTTGTATAATTTGTTGACTGGATTTGATACCTTTTACCAAGTTTGACAGTTTACAAAGTCTAAGTAAATAGTTTAAGTTCTGGTCTTGGGTGGCGAGCATCAGTGAAAATCCTTTTTTTCTCTCCCCTGTTTGAGCTTGTCGTCTATTGTGCACTCTCAAGTCTTTGTTCCACATCATTCTCCCTCCCTGATGGGGGTCTAATTATTTAATTTTTTACCAGAGAGCGTGAGAGAGGTGATGGCTGGTAAACACAGACCCAAGCAGAGTCTAAATTAGGGCAGCAAACAGACCCTGCCAAAAACCGAGGTCAATGGCTTCTTCATGTCAGCTTGTATAAAGCTCTGCTTCACTGCTTTTTAAAACATCTCTCTGAACACTATTATGATGGCCGACAGGTGCAAACGCGCTACAACTGCCCAAACCTCTTTACGAGAAAGAAGCTGCACTATCAAAAGTTATGCAAATATAAAAGGCATGAGGAAACAGATGTAATACGCAGAGTTTACTAAAAGTTACGTATTGTAACCCTAGTTATAATAGCACAGGCGAAGCCCTCTACTGGACTCTATGGGTACTTCCCTTGACCTTACTATGCGAGCATTCACCTACTGAGATATTTATAAACGTAGCCGGCCCCCGGGGGCGGGCGTCAGGGGCGGACTGGCCATCTGTAAAATCTGGAGAACCACAGAAAGAAAAAAAATGGTTTAACGTCATCATTTAAGTTGTGCTGACGGCCGACAGAGGGCGACAGTGGCCGCTAATGCAGTTGTGTGGTTCTTATCTGTCAAATAATCACACACGAAGAAGAAAAAAGACCGGCCACACGAAGAGAAGGGATTAGACGCCGCGGCAGACAGGGAGAATGAAAAAACATGGATACAAATCAAAGAAAACGAAAAGAAAAAGGTGGGGCCGAGAAGGCAAGAGAAAGAAAGGTGAAGTCACTCGCAGGTGAAGCATATAAATGTCGCAAATTGACAGACCTTTTTGGCAGCAGCGCTGCTACAAGCACTATCAGCAGCAGCTTAGAACAAGTGCAAAATGATGAAGAGAATGATGAGGGTGCAAGTTCAGATATACAGCCAGCCTCCTGCGTTCATGATGAGGGACAGAGTTGAGCTGGTGGAAGAACCAGCTCAACTGGCACATACAAGTACAGGGTAAGAGGTGGGTGAGAATTATCCCTTGAACTCAGTGGCGTTTTCTCCTCGAGGCTGGAGTTGTAGTTATAATTTTAATAAATAAATAAAAACACTTCGTTTAGTTTAGGAAATGATTCTGCCGGCCCGTCTCTCCCCCATTCTCATTGAGTATTTTACAAAGAGTGAAACAGCGCCCCTCTAGATGTTATGGTGAAACAGTAGATTGCACTCTGTTGCAAGAGGAGGCCAGCCGAAATTGGCTTCCCTTGGTGAAAAAAATCGAGGGATTGGCCAATCAGATGAGGCTCACGTCATGCCTCACAATCCAATCAAATCGCATCAACTTCAGTTCGTACTGTAACTGTCATCACCACCCTTAAAAAGTAGCAAGCAACTGAAGCAAGTGCAATTATGGAGGGTGGAGTTTTGGAGTAGTTCATCAAACATAATTTTACTAAACTTCCGCTACAGCAGCAACTAAAAATGAAACCTGATGACAGGCCAATGCCCAAACTGGAGCTGTGTACAGAGAGCAAAAAAGGAGTGAATCGGATGTAAAACTTTAAATAATAAACAGCGGATTTCTAACATTTGACATTTCATGTGGCCGGGTCAGTTTCCAGGGCTGAACTTTAGTCCCAGTCCGCCCCTGGCGGGCGTACCTGAGTGCGCGCGCAGGCCCACACCGTCATCCTACACCCTCTTCAGCGAGCAGCATATGACATATAGGGCCCCCTAGTAGAGGGCTCTGCCTGTGCTTATATAACTAGGGTTACAATACGTAACCCATCGTTATATCTCACAGGCTCCACCCTCTACTGGACTCTATGGGTACAGTGGGTGGAGCCCTGATGGATACACGCCCTGTCGTCCAACAACCCATCACACTGCCCCTGACCGGCTATCTGGTTAGCAGCCACTGCACCGCAATCTCTCCCCCCTCGGTTGTGACCGCGGAGGAGCCGGGGCCGCACTTGGCTGATAGAGCACACCCAGACACGCTTACCTCGTGAAGGGTGTGCATGGAAAAAACAGTGAGGAAGGCTCCCCCTACATGCCCTTAGGCAGGCGGGGGGAGTCCTCCAGCCCTGTATGGGGCTCACTGCGCACCATGTTTCTCGGGTCCCTAAGGAGCACGGGAAACCATAAGTGCATTATGTCCAGGGGGGTCAGACATCTATTGACCCACATTGATCCTGCTCTTGCTGCCTGGATAACTTCGTCAGACAATCCCCCCTGTCTCAGCCTGTCCCTCTCAGGAGCCAAGCCTGGAGAGGTTGGCCCTGAGCAGGTAACGCCCCTATTGCACCAGCCCCCTGAGACATCGCCCCCCAGACCTGAGGAACTGCCCAGGGCTGGCCCACCATCATCTGTGTCACCTCCGCGAACCACGGTGCCACGCGGCGGTCTGGGGCCACTAGGATGACTGACCGATGTTCTTGTCTCACCCTATCCAGTAGGGGGAGAATGAGGCACAGCGGTGGAAAGGCGTAGAGCAGCTTTCTTGGCCATGGCTCTTGTGCAAACGCGTCCACCCCCAAGGGCGGATTGTCCCACTGAGCCAGGGAAAACCACAGAGTACAGTGGCTGTTTCGCCGGTTGGTGAACAGGTCCACCTCCGCTCTCCCGAACCGGGCTGATGGCAGGTTTTGTAGGCCCCCCTATTTAAACAACAAATCAAAGTAATTTATAGCCTGCTCTGCGCGCGCGCACACACACACACACACACCCACACCCACCCACCCCCCCCACACACACACCCACCCAGTGACAGTGGGCCAATTGTTATTTTATATTTATAATCCCTGAACATCAACAAGGACTCTGTGTTTCCGTTCACTTTATATTAACCTTGCGCATGTTTTATCATGTCGGTGAAGATGTTTCTTCATTTGCATGTGTTTGGGTTTTTATAAATTAGTTCTCTATCTGTGTTTTTTATTGTTGTTTTACTTTTGTGTTTGCACCATGACATCAAGTACAATTCCTCGTGCGTCTCAACCTACCTGGTGATAAACCTGATTCTTATTTGCATGGTATTTGAAACGGCACCATGTTTCTCCTAATGCAAGTGTTTTTAGCGTTTTTTCCCATCGGCCACTGTCGTCTGTGAAAAACAATCGTTGATAGATGAAATGAAATAAATGAGCTGCGAAACATTTAATAATATTAATTGGCGATTTATTCAGGTCATAATTACACATTACAGCAGGTGGAAAGATAAACGTGCTTTGATACAGATCATTTTCATCTTGTATTTGTACCACGGACCAATAAGAACACATGCTTTATGAGTACCATCAGACAATCCGAAAAAGAAGCTTGAAATATTAACAAATGTTCATATAAAAAAACTCTCTGTAAATAAAGCACAGCCTTAGGATAAACATTACAGTGCATAAACTACATGCAGTCAAAGAAAGGACTAAACTCTGTATGCAGTAGTCTACCACGGTTTCAAAGTACATGATCTCAGTGCTGTGACATGCCACATATCGGAAAGGGTAGCAACATATTGGTCAGATTACAATGGCAACACTACACAAACAAATACTAAAATCAAGACATGTTATCCTGCATTGTAGAAGAAATTCCATTTTCTTCAGCAAAGACATGGGTCAAGCCTCGCTGATTAAAACTTTAAAACTAAATATTACATAGCACCATGCCATCCTTTTCTAAATATTGCTAGTGGATGGATGTGCTGATACTAACGTTTTGACATGTTAAGTACATCATTACATTTCAAGTACATAAGCAGAATGTGTCCTTTACTAATCTGTCAAGTGATGTATTGCTACTGTATGTGCAAGTGAAGTTAAAAAAACTCAAATCAAACATGAGAGTAGATCACAGTCGTCATAAACCGCTTTATAAAAACTCCAACTAAATACGTTGTGGCAATTATCTAACGTTTGGTGCTGTGCTTTGGACAATATGTTCTCAATGGTTAAAAATCTTTATCTTGCACAACCTCAGGACGTAGAAGTGATTTCTCAGTCAGAGGAGCGCTGTGAGACTTTGAAATCATTATGTGAGATTTCTGCAAGATATGAAACTTAAAAAAACATCTGGACTGTATTGCAAACAAGTCTCTCGCTGTGTCTCTCACACTCAGTTCCAAGTCAGCCAGTTCTTAAAGTTTGAGCCTAAAAAATACTTCACTGCTCTCTGGGGTGGACTGGGGCTGTCTAGGGGACGGGGTTCTGAGGGGGGCGAGTTGACTCAGCAGGTCTAGGCTGGTGCAGGGACTTTGGGCCACGCAACACGCACCTTCAGGGTTCCCCCGCTCCTCGATGGGGTTTGTGAGACTTCCACAGCCCAGGTTGAAGCTGGCACTCCTGCCCTGGGCCAGGCCCTGGAGCCTCTGCCGCTCCTGGGCCTTCTTGGCCCTGTTTGCGATATAGCGCACCCTGCTTTGGCTCCTGGAGGAGGTCCTTCTCATCAGGGTCTCATCCACAAAGTCCTCCTGTGACTCTCTGGGTCTGGTTTCTGGGTCAAAGTCGCTAGCGGTCAGGGGCTCCACATCCGTCAGCTTCCGGAGCTGCTCTGTGAGGTCGCTGGTGGGCCGGGACTTCTGCGGACTCCCCCTGTGGAACTGGTCTCTGAGGGGCCTGACGATGAAGCTACGGCTGATACTGCGGTACTTACTGTCAAAGTTACAGGAAATGTCATCGGAGGTCAGATCCCCGAGGCTTTTGGACATGGAAGCTGTAGCTATGGGGGTTTTAGCCGGAGGGGACGGCCTGCTGGGGGATGACTGCTTGAGCCCCTCCATGTAGAGCCGGCTCCAGGTGTGCCTCCTCTGGGTCAGTCTGTTCGGAGAGTCTACAGAAGTCTCCTCGGGGAGCTGAAGGGGGCGGGGCTTAAGCTCATCTCTTGGGCACTCGCTTTGCTGGAGATTGGGGTTGGACTTGCTCTTGCTGACTTGCGGGGTATCGTAGGAGACCAGCGCTGAGTGGCGGTAGTTGATCCAGTTTGGGTCACAGGGGCTGCTGGCTGTGGGGGGGCTGCTGAGGTTCTTCCTGGCCAGGTTAGGCAGGGACAGGTCGATGACGGTGTCGCTGGAGGAGATGCTGGAGGAGGAGGACATGCTGTCTCGGTGACTGGCCGGGTCCAACTTGCTCCACAGGTGGTCGTTCGTGGTGGCGTCGGTGCAGACCTGCGGTACTGTCGACTGCTCCGTGGAGGCTACAGCCACCAGGACATGGCCCTCACTTTTGGTTCTTCTTACCGGAGAGTGGGACGGCATGGAGCTAAAGAGGGCTCTCCTGGCTGGGGCTTCCTCAGGCGCGGGGGGTCGTGGAGGTTGTGTTTCAGCGGCAGGCTTCACACTGTGGTCAGACTTCACCTCCGCTGCTTCACGTTTCTTTTCTGTCAGGTTTTCTTTCTGGTTTGGTGAGCGCTCCATGAGAGAATCAGCGCCTCTGTTGTTCGGGACGACTTGTGATGGTTCTGTCTTCTCAGGAGTCAGAGGGAGCAACGTGGTTCTGGAATTGGTAGTTGGTTTTTTAGGGTCTCCGCTCACCTTGGTAGGAGAGTATACCGCACCGTTAGAAGGAGTGGCCAATAGGTGGTCTGCGTTTATTGCTGTGGATTGCAGTGGAGAGGAAGAGGAGTGATGCGAAGACAGGCTGTCTTCTGGAGTGGAGACAGAACGGATGACTCGAGTGGTTCTGGCTGCGTCAGAGTGTAGTGAAAGAGGAGCTGGTTTCTGCACTGTGGAACAATCTGAGGAGAGACAGAGCACAAAGAACGATATTACTATCTGCAGGGGTGGAACAAGTCCTCATCTCTTACTTAGGTAAAGCAGCAACACTAAATATAAAGAAATACTCTGTTATAAGTAAGCGTCTTGCATTCAAAATCTTACTTAAGTTCAATTGGCATAAACCCATTTCAGAATCATACATATCAACATATTATTATTGATGCATTATTTAGTTTTTTATCACAGCACGCTACATAACACACTACAGGAAAGGGAAACAAAGCCTAATAGGGCCCCTTTAAATGTTACACATAATTAGAGCTTTAATACAAAATCCAGACCATCAGGAAGTAGGTTTGTAAACTTTGATAGATGGTTATTTTTTTCTCTCTTTTCTCATGTGTTTCTTAACTAAATGTATTTTGTTTTTGACCATGTTCCTGGATCTCACCATTTAACAGAAAAACACAAAACAGTGTACAGGCCACGACACAGACAAGTGATTCTAGTGATTCTGTGCACGACACAAAGCTTCATGAATAATGTGTTCCCCTCCCCACAGTGAGTGTCCCAGCACCGTTATACAAGTATGTAAACACACACAGCTGGCTTTTGGTGAAAGTTCAACAATGTGTGAAAATGTAGATTCATTGTAAATCCCTGTCACCGCCCACAGGTGTGACACATGGGAAATGAAGCATGTTGGTGAGAAAGAGATGGGGAAGTGAAGGTAGCATGCGTTCAGCGGTTTACCTGGCTCTGGTCATCCCTTCAATTCTGCACTAGTGACAGAGAGAGCGTGCAGACGGGACAGAGAGGAAAAAGGATTTTAGCAAAACTGGAAAAAACAGGGAGAATGGAGGCAAGGACAGAGAAGCATCTGAACAAGAGAAGTTATCACATATTGATCTGCAAATCAACACCAGAACAAACATCACAGCTTTGTTCTACAGTGAAGATAAAGTAGAGGTTCATCATGACACTTTGACTATCTGTCTGCATTATATTACAGATGTCAGAACACATGATCTATTGAAAGAGGCCAGAACAATTCCAAAGATACTTGTTTTTCCCCACTAGATTCATCACAAGATAAACCGAGAGACGCTGGTGAGGGGGGGTTTGGATGGAGCAGCAGGAAGTGGACTCTCCTGAAATATGTCCTGTGAGGGAGGAAGAGGAGTCTCCCCTGGACACAGCACAGGTGTCAGGGTCTTGTGACTTCCATCTGTTTAAACTGCTCTTAAATGAACACAACAACCATGAATCATCACTAAGCTGTGAACAATGTCTTACAATACATGAACAGCTGCAGTGAACATACAAAGAATACACACTGAAAGTGTATTCCAAAGTTAACATGGATATCGATTTGTGGGTGTGTACTATCTGAGGGAATAACATAATCTATGGTAACCCATTCATTTCCTATGGCGGTCATATTTGACCGGGAACACCATAGGTGTGACAAAGTTGACTAAACCACTCAAAATGCAATCAAAGTGGTGGACAGCAGTTTTAAATGTTCAAAGTCCTACTGTAGAGGATATCAGAAGGCCTTGAAGCAATCAAATGTTAACACAATATTTAGGATTGATGAAAGTAGTAAATCTGTCAGATTAGACCCGAACACGACAGGAGTGTTAAAGATAGAGTGGCTGTATAGTTAAGTGGTTAGAGAAGGCGGCTCATGTTCTGGTAATAAGTCCCTGCTGCCGTGGACGCAGGTTTAAATCTGGACTGCGGCGTCATCCCCTCTCTCACACTTTTTATGTTGTCACTCTCCAATGAAGGCTAATCCGGCCCAAAAAAACTAAAAACTAAACTCTATTCTTTATGGGAGGTTGGGTTCAATAAGGTCGTCCGCCAATCCAAAGGTTGTCGTTTTGATCCATAAAAGTCAACAAGTCATGTCCTTGGGGAAGATACTTTACCCCAAGTTGCTCCCGATGGCCATCAGTGTGTGAGTGTGTGTCTATGTGTGTGTTAGTTAGAAAGACCAAGTGCTACCGAGGTGTCCCTGAGCAAGGCACCATTCCTTACACTGCTCCCCGGGCGCCGTACATAATGGCAGCCCACTGCTCCTAACACTAGGATGGGTCAAATGTAGAGAAACCGTTTTGTTACATAGTACCTGTACTACGTAATCTTCTTCTTCTTCTAGTGTCCTGAGCAGGTGCCCAGTCTATGGCAGCCTCTGAATGCTGACTTGTACATGAATAAGCGCTTTGAAGGGTTGTTAAGACTGGAGGAAATCCTTGGTGACTATCATATGGTTCAGCAGACAGTACACCAAACACTGTCAAAGTTATTCTATGTTAGATAAATATAATTGAATTGTTCTGCATTTACTTGCTTATTGGTCACTAGCACGTTGTTTTGCACTATTTTGTATATATTTATATTTTTCCTTGCACTGTTTTTTACGTCTTAAATATATATTTTTGTTGCATTATTTGAGGGACTTTGGACTTTTGGATTGTATGTGCTATATTTAGTTTTGAGCTGCCCAGGGCCAGCAGACGATGTTTAGCAAACCGCTATAATCTGGTACAAAATATTTTTATCTCTTTGAGATTTATGTTCATGGTCCCCGACAACTAAACCAATAAACTGAACTAAACTACTTCTATCCATTCATGTTCAAAACTTACCACTTCTCTCATCTGTCATGCATGGGCAGTGTCAGATACAGTAGTTTAGGATATAGAGAAAGCATTTAGTAAGATTTCTAGAATCAATTATTTGAAATTGTTTTAAGGCTTAGGTGAAAATAATAGCTAGAACTGAACTCTAATTGGGAAAGAAACACACGGGAGATCAGATCGGTCCTTACGCTCTCAGGGACACGTGGGGATAACAAGGTGTACATTTAACGTAGAGGGATGATTCTGACAGCATTATGCCACCAAACCTTCAGGGTATTGGGATGTAAGGTCTACAGGAGACAACAGGTCCTCTACAGGAGACAACAGGTCCTCTACAGGAGACAACAGGTCCTCTACAGCCACCACTCGGCGTCTACTGGGTTTCTGCTAACTCTGCTAACGTATATCTTACCAGCGAAGAACATGGGAGTCTTATGGCGTAACTCTTCCATTTTCTGGGCGAACAGTGCGTTCATCTCGCGCTGCAGGGTGCCTACGGCCCTCTTGCGGCTGTCGAGGACAGAGCAGGGGGGCAGCATGAGGGGGGACTCCAAGCTGCTCAGACTGCTAAAGCTCCCGCAGCTACTACAGTCGCTGAGTGACAGACCTTCGTGCTGGTTAGCGAAAGGCGCCAACATTGAGGTGCCAACGGCGCCGTAGTTGGGGGGCGTGGCCTGCTGCAAACAGAGGTTGGTCCTGCAGTCTGGGGTGGCGGAGCTTGGGGGGCTCCTCCGGGGGATACTGCAGGACCGGGGGCTCCGCTGCGGGGCGACAGGCTGACGGCGGATGTGCTCAGCACCCAGAGTCTGCCTGAGTTTGGATCTAGGGAATGGAATAGGTCGGGGGAGAGACTTGGGCGAGTTCTGAAACTGGGCCTCTGTGTTTGCCCTGGGGAGGGAGGGGGTCTGCTGGGGCTCTGAGTTGGTAGCGGGGGGCTGGGACATGGTTACAGGATCTGTATGTCTCTTGATTGAGGAGGTGAGGCTTTCCTGTCTCTCCCTATCTTCCTGTTTGGATCCCTTCCTGTCATTCGCCTTCCTCTCAGCCTCCGGACTCTCCTTGGAGCTGACCACACAGGTGATGCAGTTGGAGGAGATCCCCACCCTGCCTGTGCTATTCAGAGCCACGCGGGCAAACACCCCCTGCTTCATGTCCAGAGGGTCATTAACGTGAGGCCGACTGGCCCGCTTCAGAGGCTCCGTCATGGCTGTTCGCCGAGCAGAAACATGGCTCTTACCTTTACCCTTTTCGGGGTGGAAAGCCCCGTTGGTGTCAGGACGCTCCCAGGGGCCCTTGGCTGGGTGGGATGCCAGAGATTCCCTGTTCTGTGGGGGTGTGGGCTGGTGAGAGGCGCCGGCAGAGGCCTTGTCCCTGTCCTCAGACAGGTCCCGGTCTTCGCTAGCACCCTCTGAGCTGTAGTCTTTGGTGTCGATGGCGA
This sequence comes from Harpagifer antarcticus, assembly GCA_902827135.1. Lineage (NCBI taxonomy): Eukaryota > Metazoa > Chordata > Actinopteri > Perciformes > Harpagiferidae > Harpagifer > Harpagifer antarcticus. The sequence continues at coordinate 2,692,841 of CADEHL010000900.1, read as the reverse complement.
TCTCCGGGAAGCCCTTCTTGACTTTGGGCTGGCCTTTGGTGGGTGCGCTGGCGGTGCGGCGCAGGAGGTGGGCCCCGAACGGGTGCTTACGGCTGTGCTGAGCAGCAGCATGGCTGTCCAGGGAAGCCTGCTTTGGGTTTCTGTGAAACAGTCCTTTTATACCGGTGGCTGCTCTGGCCTGGCAAAAACAAAAAACACATCATCATCGTCAGAAACACAATGGATCTTAATCAAACAACAGGATTAAGGCAAAGGTCATACAGGGACAATAATTCATGTGGCACTAGCCCACACTGTATTATGCAATGATACATTTCAAACATTAATATCCAATTACAGAATGATTCATCATTGTGTTTTACATGATCATTCAGCAGTCATTTGACCACATACACATCTGAATACAGCAGCTGTTATCCCAGTAGTTAATAGTTAATGAGTCAAACACATGCTTGAAGCTACGTGTCAATGTTTAACACAAAGCAGCCCAGACTGCCAACAGCTGCTGTGTGTACACTTACAAAAATAAATCACATTTTGATACTTTCCAGTTGTTCAAACTTACACCATCAGAATAATGAAGATCCTTATCACATAGAATATTTGAATTTCAAAAAATGGTGGCTTTAAGATGATGGGAAAAATACAGATAAGATTTATTTTTTGTAAAATCAATATAAAAAGAGGTTACTGAAAACGTATCAGCAGAATAACAGTGTGGTTATTTTCTGTGCCATCAGGTGCTGCATGGTGATGTGGGACGTCACAAACACACGGCACGAGGGATGAGGACAGTGATAAGGACACTCAGACAATGACATCAGTGACTGTGAAATCAAATGTCATTTGGGCGAGTTTAAAGAAATGCAAAATGGAGCTTCCATAGTTACCAAAATCTATTGCCATGACTTGTCATTAAGCGTTTTAAACAATGTGAAAGTAGTAGATCCAAAGAGTCTGAAGGTGACCACTGTGGTGAAATGCTAACTGGACAACTTTTAACAGCAAAGCAACAATAAGACAATAGCAGAAAGAAAATAAGTATTGTGGGAAAGAATTAGAAGTGAAGGCTGAAGTGAACACGCGAGCCACATTCCAAACCGATCCCTATAAAGTCCCACCTGTAGTCTGACTCTCAGCTGAATGAGGCTCCTTCTTTCAGGTGGGGGGTGTAAACACAGCAGCAAACTTTGGGACGAACTCACCTCTCTCGGGCAGAAACAGGAACTGCCTAACCTTTTGTAACCATGGTTTCGATTTTAGCATTTCTTTAGTGGCGATTCTTTTTAACTTTCAAAGCACTTCCAACGCTTTACCCAGCTCTCTTTATACATCCATGGTTAAGTCAGGACCTACGCAGACTTCCTGTTTGAGATAGTAGACTTGTCTTAGCCAAAGATCAATAAGCTCAATGTTATTGCTCTACCTTAGTTCATCTAGTAGCTTACTGAGATAAGTCCAAACATCTTTTGCCTAATTTACTGTAAGGCTAAAATCTGCAATTTCAGAGTATATAGCATCCGATGGTTTTAAGACTGACTGACAGGTGTTTACATGATGAGCCACGCTGCTTTAGATACAAGGAGAAAATATTACACAACACTGCAATAATGTAATATAAATAAATACCAAAGAACTAACTGGGCTGCAGCTTGAATCCAAATATAATCTGAATTGGCCGTGTCAAGAAAACAAAGTGACCGACTTATGGCTGGCTCTTTAAAAGTCGTTTTTTAGGGGAGAAAAACCCTACCAAATGATGAAGGAAAACAAGGTCAGAGCAAACAAGAGAGGACTGAATGTCCTCAAAGGCACTGGAACTGAATACCCCTGCAGTGCAGCGCGCTGACAAACTCCTGAGCACACAGGGAAAACAGCCAGAAACAACAGAGAGTAACAAAGTCCTCCAATCTGGAAGACGTCCTGACACACCGCTCTCTCGTCTATCCAACAATTGACTTTGGATCTACTTGGAAGGGGGGGGGGTGTCAATGGAGAAGCAGGCAGGTTAAGCCTTCATAACTCATGTGAGGCATGAGTTGGCCACATAGTTTTAAAACTTGCAGTTGGCTGCCAGGAGGGGGCTGTGTGTGTGTGTGTGTGTTGTTGTGGTGTTAGGGGGGGGGGGGGGCAGGTGGCTCATGCAAGATGCCGACTGGGTCTCACTACACCTGAGTTTTGAGCGGCAGCTTCAGGGCTCCTAAATATTTCCTGCCTCTAAATGGAGCGTTTGGAAAAAGAGGGTTCCACTGAAATCACAAACAGACACAGGAAGAGAGCGAAAATCAGAGGGGAGGATGAAAGAGAGAACATATTTGGTTGGGTGGGGGGGTCAAGAGAGAAATCACAACAGTAAGCACAGGGCAACTGCTGAGAAAGAGGAAGTTCAGAGTAAGGACAATATGAACAGCAGAGCGGTCATTTACAACATGGCACCTGAGTGATTTTAAAATGAAGGGTCTAACTGAAATAAGAGCAATAATAGATACTCAATATGTCTGCCAGCGGACCACCCCCATTTCACTGAGAAGGTGACTCAGCTAAAATGTATGCATTGTCATATTGACAATGGACAGGGATAACATACAAAGTTATTATGTTAATATATGTATATGTAACCCTGCTGTATCAGTTCACCACCTCACACACATATCACTCCAATTGAGTGGTGCAGTAACGACTGGAAGTTAGCATGGCAAGGGCTCCTTGCAACTCTAGAAGTAAAATGCTAAGGCTAAGCTAAAGGTGGTTAATGTTATACGTGATGACCTATAGTAGTTTATTTAGAAACTTAGCAACCACTGTTTTAAGACGTGAACATATCTTAGGCTTGTGTTAACCACATAACTTATTTCTGGCTTCTAACCAATAAACACGTTGACGACGAGACGAGGGACTTTTTGATTCATTGAGGAAGGGGCCGTGTGCTTTTAATCAGACACATCCACGAAAAATCCAATATCCATGAACAACCTTGTTAATTAAAATATTGTTAATTTACAGGGTAGGAGAAACATCTGTGCCTTTTAGAAAATATTTGCGAGTCTAATCTGCTGTTGGGTTTCTGAAGCTTGAAATGACCTTTTAGAGAAGGATGTTTGTGGATGACATGTTAAGTCAATTATATAAATGTATCTATTTCGCTTTTTAACGAGAGCTCCTGAATGAAGTACATGAGATGCTAAGGGCAGACTTTGCGTTATGACACTGTGATAACAGACCCCATATGATGTTTGACAGATGTGCATGGAGAGAACTATGTAGGTTTGTTTTTTTGCTGAGCTGTTGCATTTTAAATAGTGATCATTTATTTAGTACATTTGTTAAAAATAAAACTCTATAAAAACATTCAATTAAAAATAAAACAACTTTAAGTTCCTTATCAAATCCGTTTTGTCAATAAAAACGATTGGCCGATATATCGTTGGATATTCATAACTGTGTATTACATCCAGAATAAGTTTTATAATAAAAAAAGTCCTACTTTACAATAACTCATATACTTCAATAACATTTTTGGATGAATTTCTCACAGGTTTTCAGCTCCCTCCTGCAGTTGTACCTACCTTACCAGTGATGTCATTCACAGCTACGTGAACAAAGATGGAAGCCTCCTCCATACCTTCCAAGTACACATGGCGATAACCTGCACACACCAACACACACACCAGGGTTAGGAGTCAAACACAACAGGGCAGATAGAAATGTTATATCAATCAGCAGTGAAAATACACATTGTTTTTAATAAAAAGTGTTTAGATAGTCCGTAACGTAGCACTCTTATAGAACAAATCACTAGATAACTGGTCATTTTCAAACTGAAAGGTATTGTGTTCCAAAAGGCTTGGTACTGAGCTCACCGGTGGATAAGGTTTTAAGCAGATAACCATTCATTCAAATTATTTAGTCCTCTCTCCTTACTGTATGAATATGAATAAAGAAAAACCTTCTCCTGATTGTTAATGCTAATTTCATAGTTCTACATAAACATGACTCCATTTATTTCAAAATAAAAGCACTCCATTGGTGTTTGTTCATGTTATTGAGCTATTTAACTTGAATTGTATGTGATCAGTATGGGATACTGTGAGACCAGTCAATGAGACAGATGCTCTTCACCAAGGAGTATATACTGAAAAAACATGTTCTAGTGTATTTCATATTTAATTACTAGGTTTTTTATTTGGTGCAGTGTGAACACAAACAACACTCAAATCTAGTTGCAGGGAAGATGGAACCCTTAAGCATGTATTAATATATTCAATGTCGTCGTCATTTTTTTTTTTTTAACCTTTGGACAAAGCCAGGCCAGCTTTGTTACTTTGCCTCTAGTCTTCATGCTAAGCTAGGCTAACCATGTCCCTACTCCAGGTTTTGACTTAACCGATTCCTCTTCTCATCAAACTGAAGGATTTTCCAAAACTATTCCGTTTATAAACTCGTCCTATTGTAACATCGATTAAACATAACTGTATGGGATCAAGCAGCATCTTTAAATCCTAATAAAGCATGGCAACAGTGCTCTAGGCGACTTTCAATGAACCTCCACCACAGCCTCTTCATTCTCTGACTCAGAGCAAGAACACCATTTCTATGTCTAGAACATGAGAAACAAAATGCATTAAGAAGCTTCTGGTAAGTGACCACAAACTGTTGGAGGGGGGGGGCAGGTGAGGTGGGGGGGCAGGTGAGGTGGGGGTGCCCCTCAGCTCCCTCTTACCTGGAATCATGCTGTTGAAGGCGATGGTGCGCTGGCCGATGAAGTCCTGGCCGATGGGGTCATGATCCCACACGAGGAAACGCACCAGGGTGAGCTCCGGCATGTGGACGGTGAACACGATCGTCTCCTCCCACATCGGGTTGAAGCCTGAGGGACCGGTCCCGAGAGAGACGGGGGGGGGGGGGGGGGGGGGGGGGGGGGAGGGAGAAGAGGGGGGGGGGGGGGGGCGAGAAGGGGAGGGGAGAGAGGGGAAGGGGAATCGCAGGGGAATAATCAAGACGGATATTCAAAGAGCGTGACGAGAAGAGAAGAGAAGTCAGTAGATAAAACAGAGAGGGAGTGAAAGAAAAGAAGAGGACAAAGAGTGGACAGTCCAGTAGAGTCAGCAAACTCTGCTCTCAATTACTCAGGGTGTGTGTGTGTGTGTGTGTGTGTGTGTGTGTGCGCGAGGAGACTGATAGGGGCTGCCTGTGCACCTCTTCTCGTGCTGAGCTCATCAATTATAGATCAGAACCCATAACACACACACAGAACACACTGTACAACACACACCTACAGCTCCTAAAGCATATCATATATATCAGGATACAGCCATTGTGTATTTTATTATGTGAAGCACTAAATGGTTTTAGACAAATATGGACTTTGAAGCATCAGGATCACTGTAACCAGAATTGATAATGAACTATATTTAATTGGTGGTTTGAGTTGGATTCAATTTGTTTAAATGATGGTATTTAGTACAGAAGCAGATGATTTCTCATCCACTTGAGTGTAATCACTCTTGGATGCAGCCCCTCACATCTCTGAATGCTGCTGCATGACTCTACATCTTCTCAACACAATATTATATGTGTGTTTGCAATGCTAACCTCCGGGTCGGCCTACAAATATTCTTCTCTGCAACTCCAAGTCACTATTTCTCCACCAAAAACAGGCCTTTTTATGGCAACGCGCCGACTTCTCTGCAGAATGTGAAGGCAGGAGACCCTGAGTGATTCCCCCCCACTCACCGTTATCATCCCCCACTCACCATTATCATCCACCACTCACCATTATCATCCACCACTCTGGTCTGCTCCTTGCAGCAGTCCACCGGCAGGCCGATGATCTCCACCTCCACGAAGGGATCAATGATCTGACAGACGGACGTTGCAGTGTTCAGTTACTGCTTCAACAACCATGTGATTCGATGTAAAGACTTTTCAATGATCCCACTCCACTTCTTTTTGGTGAGGTAGAAAACTACCACTCAGTCATGTTGACACTTAGCTATGTCTCCATCTTTTGCTGCCAATAAAGAAGCATCTCACCGGGTCAAACTAGGCAATTTGATTAATATGCATTAAGTGTTATTGCTTTAACATAACTATGTTTCTTAGTGTACAAGCAAAATGTATTGTAACATGTATTCCAATACATACAGCTCTGGAAAAAATCTCTCTTAAATCTTAATCTCTACATGTATGGCAGCCATTCCATTCTAGTGACTGTTGAATTCCAACACATGTTGTGAGTACCGGTAGTTTATAAAATATATTTGTAATTTTACTCAAACATACGGAGCCCCTAAAGGTTCATGGAGAGAGAAAAAAAGTATCTCGTGCGCACAATATACTTTATCGTTCGCACGAGAAAGTTACTGGTGCGCCAAGTAGGAAGTGGAGCACAGAGGAGACAACCGTTTCATTGTAGACTGTTATGTTTATGTGGAGAAATGGCAGTGCATATATTATTTGAGATATATTTCAAACTCGGACTTCATTTAGGGACATTTTGGCCAGGGGTATAGAGCTATTTGTTTAAGCACCGGATTGGCAAAACAGAAGAGTCTGTAAACCAGTCTGCTTTGATCTATGAATTCCTGTCCGCTATCTGCTGCCCACAGCTGTTTTATAGAAAGAAAACCTCCTTCACTTTATGAAATCTCTGCGGCACCAGTGGCCTGTACTACGAAGCAGGATTTGCTATTTACACTATTCATTCATGAAGTATGACGCTGCACTGTCAGCACGCTTCTCCATGTTTGTGATTGGTCAAATGTTGCTAACCCCGTCCATTTCACGAAAACGCACTCTCAGCCGGACAGAGAAACCCTGGTTGATTTACTAAGTTGATAATCAGCTTCTTAGGACCGTTTAGCGAGATCGCGTTGTTTGTTAGGGTTAGTTAAGCCGGGTAACTCAAAAATATCCAGGGTCTGTTGAACTGGCTTCGTCGTACAGGGCACTGGAGGCCGTAACGTGTAAGAGCTGTTTACTTCACTGTGTTTGCCTTCATTAGAACAGCTGAATAGAGATGGAGGCTGTCCCCTTTACACACCTCTACACACATCGAACTACCAGAGTATTGCCCCTATTACTCGCTTTATGAAGGAGATGTCCGGTCACCAGGGCGCATGATGTGTGTGTGTTTGTGCTCAGCTCCGTGTGTGTTCGGAATGTGTGTCTGACACCACCGGCATTTGTTTTCAAATTACCACGAACAGTAATTTACACAAACCTGGTCCTACATAGTTATACGTGTATTCCCAAGTGAAAGACATTTGTTTAATCTTAATCTCTATAGTGCTATAGTCCTGCCGGAGTGCACCGGAACGAACGACACTATCATAAACAAATGCTGCCCCCCCCCCCCCCCACACACACACACACACCCCCTGGCGACCGGACATATTCTTCATAAAACTAATAATATGGCGTAATAATCGGGCAGTTTGATGTGTTTTACCATAAGAAAGTATCTCGTGCGCACGAGAAAGCAGAGGTGGGAGTAAGTCCTACATGTGTAAGTCATGAGCAAGTCTCAAGTCTTGACCTACAAGTATCAAGCAAGTCTCAAGTCACTGTGGTGAGAGTAAAGCAAGTCAAGTCATTGCTCAGGTCAAGCAAGTCAAGTCAAGTCATACAACATTCTGATGAATAAGCCCAGTTTCCGCATTTAAATCAGTTCAAAGACAGTGGTTATGAAAATGGATTCAACCCACACTATGATCTTCATTACATACACAGTTAATCATTTGAAATCTAATTTAGACCGATGACAATCATATTAGATTCATATTAACCCTAGAACTGCAGACAATATAGCTAGGACTCAAAAAGTCTGTTCAAAAAGGCACAATTCCAGGTAAGAAAATCGTATATGGAATTTGCCATTACACATATTTAATTTAAATGTATGTTAACACTAGAACCGCCAACAGCGTCAGCACCTACATAGATATCATTTTCAAATCATTTCATTTGTTCCTCTTCATAATTTCCTTATAAACTAAGTAGGACGATTTAAAACTCACTGAATAGGGTTAATTTAGAAATGGCTTCAGTTTATCATCATAACAGATCAAAAAGATTCATTCTACAATAAATCAAGGAATGATGCACTTCTACAAACAAAAACAACATAATTAAAACATTTCAACAAACTACTAAAAGTAGATGAACTACTTTATTCAAAGGTTTACAGTCATTCTGGATAATAAATGGCAGCTAGCCACTGCCATGTTAACTGAGACTCCTGCCTTCTAGTGAAGTGGTTCTCAAATGGGGGTACGCAGACCCCTTGGGGTACGTTGGAGTACTGCAGGGGGTACGTGAGATTTATTTGAATGAAAAAAACAACATAAGTAATGCATTTAAACAAACTACTAACAGTAGATTAACTACTTTAAAGGTTTACAGTAATTCTGGATAATAAAATGGGGAAAATAAACGGGGTGCTCTCTTTTCCTCTCCCTCTCCTGACAGCCCGTCAGTCTCGTGCAGCTCGCTGAACCTGTAATAAGTGACCCGACAGTAAAGAATAAATATATTTATAACTAGTTTAGCTAGTTCCAGAGTAGATAAACTAGCTAAGTGTGTTAGGTCTAACTCTTAGTGTATTTTGGTCGGCTCACCGATCCGTCACAGCGGCGGAGCTGTGATCCGGAAGAGCTGCGTGTTCTCCGTCAGCAGCAGCTGATCTGATCTCTCATCTCTCGCTCGCGTCCGGTTATACCTCGCGTTTTTGTCCAAATCTATCAGATCTAGCTAGTTCTAGTCAATTATTTGACTGCCTGCTTATCAAAGGACCTAAACAATAAGCGTTGCTTGGCAACGGCGTGTGGCCGCAAAGTATAGCGCAGCATTATGCATAATATGTTTATATGAGGGGTCCCATGCTCATATATCTTTTTCTCTTCATTCCCCACGCCCCAAAATAGATAAATATACCAATGTTAGGAATCGTAACGAAGTTTGAGCAGTCTGGGTTTTATATTAACAGAGTTACACATATGTAAAAATGCGTGTAATAACTGCAGTTAGCCTCCCTGTCAGAATGACAAAGCTCCTCAGTGAAGCACAAGCCCATGTTTCTCTCTACATTGTAAGTACAACTTATTAAAAAGATCAGTTCAATGCAACTAATGTCGTCTTAGTGTTATGTTAAAATTGGTTTGCCATGAATTTAGTGATGGATTGTAAACATTTGAAATGTAGCATTTAAGTGTTTCTCAGTTACAAGGTTGTTGTTTTAATAAATCAGACACTGATGGTGCAGCGCTGTACTGTACCTCTTTATATAGGCATTTTGTCCCTAACAAATTGCTTTTGCGCTGATCAGGGGGTACTTGGCGGAATATTTTTTTCAAAGGGGGTACATTATTGAAAAAAGTTTGAGAACCACTGTTCTAGTGTGTTGCCAGGTTTGCGCGCATGGCGCTATAACCACGTTTTTCGAAAAAACTAAATGTAATATCTCACTACAAACGCAAATATTTAATTTTAAACAGTCAAGTCCTTTCAAGTCATCTATCTCAAGCTTAAGTCAAGTCTCAAGTCATGAATACCAAGTCAAAGTCAAGTCAAGTCTTTTATCAATGTTAGTCAAGCAAGTCTCAAGTCCAAAAATATGCGACTCGAGTCAAGTCATGTGACTCGAGTCCCCACCTCTGCAAGAAAGTATATCGTACGCACAAATTAATAAAGCGTGGCCTCATTTTATTTAAATTGAGGCCACGAATTACATCTCGTGCGCACAAGTTAATAAAGCGTGGCCTCGTTTTATTTATTTTTCTCTCTATGAACCCTCCAGGGCTCCGTACAAACACATACCTATAAATAATAAAACCAGAGAAACTGATCATGCTGCAGTGGTCTCTTACATTTGTTTCAGAGCTGTATTTTGCATATTTAAATAACTTTAAAAAGACCCTGGAGGGGTCCTGTGTGTTACCTCTCCCCGGTCCCCCAGCATAGAGTCTTTGGGTTTGGGCAGCTGCTGTCCGCTGATGATCTTCAGCACCAGCTGCTTCTTCATCTGACCCGGCAGAGGCTCCTCCAGGTTGGGGTTGAAGGTCCCTGTGAGGGGAAGAAACAGAAAAGTACATGTTTGATTTCCTTCACATACAAAGTTCAACTCTAAATTCTGAAATGAACACATTTTCATGTGGGGCAACACGGTCTTTCAACTCCCTCCAAAAATGTTCTATGGGGTTGAGATCTGGAGACTGGCTAGGCCACTCCAGGACCTTGAAATGCTTCTTACGAAGTCACTCGTTCGCTGCCCGGGCGGTGTGTTTGGGATCATTGTCATGCTGAAAGACCCAGCCACGTTTCATCTTCAATGCCCTTGCTCATGGAAGGAGGTTGTCACTCAAAATCTCACGATACATGGCCCCATTCATTCTTTCCTTTACACGGATCAGTCGTCCTGGTCCCTTTGCAGAAGAACAGCCCCAAAGCATGATGTTTCCACCCCCATATTTCACAGTAGGTATGGTGTTCTTTGGATGCAACTCAGCATTCTTTCTCCTCCAAACACGTCTAGTTGAGTTTTTACCAAAAAGTTCTATTTTGGTTTCATCTGACCATATGACATTCTTCCAATCCTCTTCTGGATCATCTAAATGCTCTCTAGCAAACTTCAGACGGGCCTGGACATGTACTGGCTTAAGCAGGTGGACACGTCTGGCAGTGCAGGATTTGAGTCCCTGGAGGCGTAGTGTGTTACTGATGGTAGCCTTTGTTACTTTGGTCCCAGCTCTCTGCAGGTCATTGACTAGGTCCCCCCGTGTGGTTCTGGGATTTTTGCTCACCGTTCTTGTGATCATTTTGACCCCACGGGGTGAGATCTTGCGTGGAGCCCCAGATCGAGGGAGATTATCAGTGGTCTTGTATGTCTTCCATTTTCTAATAATTGCTCCCACAGTTGATTTCTTCACCCAAGCTGCTTACCTATTGCAGATTCAGTCTTCCCAGCCTGGTGCAGGTCTACAATTTTGTTTCTGGTGTCCTTTGACAGCTCTTTGGTCTTGGCCATAGTGGAGTTTGGAGTGTGACTGTTTGAGGTTGTGAACAGGTGTCTTTTATACTGATAACGAGTTCAAAGAGGTGCCATTAATACAGTTAACGAGTGGAGGACAGAGGAGGCTCTTAAAGAAGAAGTTACAGGTCTGTGAGAGCCAGAAATCTTGTTTGTTTGTAGGTGACCAAATACTTATTTTGCCGAGGAATTTACCAATTCATTCATTAAAAATCCTACAATGTGATTTCCTGGATTCTTTCCCCCCATTCTGTCTCTCATAGTTGAAGTGTACCTAGGATGAAAATTACAGGCCTCTCTCATTTTTTTAAGTGGGAGAACTTGCACAATTGGTGGCTGACTAAATACTTGTTTGCCCCACTGTATATAGTAGAGGTTACAAATGACATAAGCTGCAAATAATAAAATGCCCATATAAATAATAATAATAATAATAGATGTAATTTGTTAGCGCTTTTACAGGTGCTCAAAGACGCTTTACAGATATAGTGAAGGGAAAAGGAAGGAACAACAAATAAATATATAGTAAACAATCACACATTAAAAGCCAGATTGAAGAGGTGAGTTTTTGTAAGTTTTTTGAAGGTGGTGAGGTCAGTGCAGTCTCTGATGGGTTGGGGGAGTGAGTTCCAGAGGGAGGGGGCAGCGACGGAGAAGGCTCTGTCCCCCCAGGTCCGGTGATTGGTGCGGGTGGGGATGGATAGGAGGTTGGCTTCTGATGAGCGGAGGCAGCGGGAAGGGGCGTGGTGGTGCAGCAGATCTGTGAGGTAGGGGGGGGGCCTGATTGTTGAGGGCTTTGTGAGTAATCAGGAGGACTTTGAAGTTGATTCTTTGACGGACGGGGAGCCAGTGGAGGTTCTGGAGGACGGGAGTGATGTGGTCTCGGGAGCGGGTGTGGGTGAGGAGGCGGGCAGCAGAGTTCTGGATATGTTGGAGTTTATTGATTAGGTTGGATGGTATGCCGTAGAGGATGCTATTGCAGTAGTCGAGTCGTGAAGTGATGAAAGCATGAATCAGGGTTTCAGCAGCAGAGGAGGAGAGTGATGGGCGGAGACGGGCAATGTTTTTGAGGTGGAAAAAGGCGGTCCAGGTGATGTGATTTATGTGGTGGTTGAATTTGAGCTGACTGTCGAAGATGACTCCGAGGTTGCGGATGTGAGGGGGGGGAGATAGAGTGTGGCTGTCAATGGTGAAGTTGAAATTCTGGATGTCTTTGATACGGGATGGGGGGCCGATGATGATGATGTCTGATTTGGCACTGTTCAGTTGGAGATAGTTTGTTTGCATCCATGCTTACATACATGAGAGCATACATTTTGAGATTATCTACTCGTGAAATCAATAATACAACATTAAAAATGATTAATAAGCCATCAGTGAAGAGGTTTTTCCCATTTCCATGCACCTCAGACTTAGTGAAATTCCTATTCAAAGACCAAATTAACATCATAGTAAATTATACTATAATACTGTTCTTTATACGTTTTCTAATGCCTATACATAACATAACAAGTGGGGCTGCTAAACCTACTTGTTAATTAATGATGTCAGTATTCCTAAGGTCTTAAATAGATAAAAACTGAAATGCTGCTCATGACTCATGTCGCTGCTGACCTTCGCACATGCAGGCGGGCTTCAGGATGTAGCCACAGTTCCCGTTGCTGTAGAACTTGGCTCTGTTGAGCTGCAGGACGCGGCCCTCTGATTGGTAGTTGAGAGCGACTGAAATCAAAGCAGTTCAGCTTGTTATTGTCAGCCCTGACAAACTGGCAGGACAGAAAATAATGGTGGCAGAGCAGAGATGAAGCTCGTACCCAGCTGGCAGCCGGCGCTCCAGAAGGGCTGGGGGTTGAAGTTGGAGGAGTCCACGCGGTACGAGGAGGGGTAGATGCGGGACAGCTGTCTCTGGTTGAAGTGGATGAAGGAGGTGGCTTTCTGCTGCATCATCTGGTGGGCTTTGGTCTCACTGAGCGACGACACCTGCCAGCTACAGGAGGCTGATCACAGAGACATCAAATCAAACTTTACTCATATAGCACAAGTGCTTTACAAACCATAAACAAAACAAATATAAAAACAATACTACCCCCCCTTCACAGGTTATATATACACCGAGTACCGCATAACTTTATAATTGATCAAAACACTTAATACCAACAGAAGTCAATAAACACAGGCCTGAATAAAACAATATAATATAAATAAATGAATGAATGAATACATTGATAAATAAAGGAATAAAATAAGAATAACATTTGAGTAAATATAATTTGTTTTTCAATTTATTTTCAACATCCTTTTACATTTGTCTGATAACGACAATGACCAACTGCAGTCAGTGTTCCCTTAATGTAACTTGAAGGGATTTAAGATACCTTTTTGTATTGTATCCTGATTAAGTAATCCCATTACATTTAGTCCGTAACTTCCCTAGCCTGCCTGTTTTATGTCCGCTCCACACTGTTAGCACTTAGCCTCAGGTTAGCAGAAGCGCTCACGTTGTGCCTCGATGTCGTAGAGACCCACGGAGCACGTGTACTTCACCAGATCAGACAGAGCCCGGGACAACTTCATGGTCTTCTTCTTTCTGGAAGGTTTAACAAGAAGTCAAAGGTTACAGTAAACACAGAAATGTAAAGTAGGGCTGTCACATTCTCAGACTGTCATTACCGCAATATTATAACCGTGTTATCACTATTGTTGTAGTACATTGATCATTAAGTGTCATTTACAGTAAGTATATAACTTCCTTCTCTGGTTTGATTTTCCCGCGGTTTGAATTCACATCTAGCTACTTCATTTTCACTTCCTTAGAACAGACAGAAGGCTGTTTCTTCCACCATTGTTAGGATTGATATTAGGTTTGTAATAACAAGTATGCAAATGTCAAACATCTGGCCAACACTTCCTGTAATGTATATTGCCTTGCTGAGACCTTCCCCTTTCTTTGTGTTTTGAGTGTATAAAGTACTTGTATTTTCTGTTGTACGTGGTCAGATCTTGGTGCTATTGCTAGTGCAGGACATCCCCTTCCAGCTGGAAATAAGATTGATTCTGTTAAATGCTATAACTCCTTATTAAATAACACTACTTTGGTTTAAGCTTGTATCTTTTTTCTTTTCTTTCCAGAAGGTGAGCGTGGAATTTCCACCACAACTATAAATATCACGCTTCTCAGTTCAGAATGTATATGTGTGTGTGTGTGTGTGTGTGTGGGTGTGGCCTAGCATTATTATACTTGTGGGGACCTAAATCTGTTTACACAGTCACGTGTAGGCACTCACCTCCCTTATGGGGACAAAATGGAGGTCCCCATGAGGGGAATCATTCATTTTAGGGTGAAGACTTGGTTAGGGTTAAGCATGTGTTGGTTACGGTTAAGGTTAGGATAAATCTCCAGGAAATGCGTAAGTCAATGTAATGTCCCCTGAAGTGATATATACATGGTGTGTGTGTGTGTGTGTGTGTGTGTAGCGTACTTGTTGTGGTGCAGAGGGGCCCGGGAGGCGCTGCTCGTACTCTCCTGATCCGTGTCCGTGTCTTCGAAACTCGACGTCTTCTTCAGCTTGGTGACCTTTTTCTGAAAAAGAAGGGGAACAAGTGAGGAGCCAGAGAATACCGGAGACAGTAACAACCTTCATAAGATGTATGTTTAGAATCAAAAAGTTGATCACAAGTTATCTCTTGTAGAGGTTAATGAGAACACAAAGACACAAACTAAGGCAATTACTGCCACTATTGAGCAGTCCATTAAATATGTATCATCAATGATCCATTAGTTAGTCAGTCCAACTTCATTTCAGCCTTGCATTTAATAGAACAGATCAAAGTGTTCTTAGTTTAACTTGCTGATCCTTGCCCTTTTTAAATAAATTCAAGCTCCAGTGTGATTAAAGTTGAAACTGGAAGCCCTGTGTTCTCATCACACGTGGGATATTGGAAAACAGTCTTCAAAGTAAAAGCTAACCTTGCGTTTAGAGAAACTCCCCATGAAGGAGCGTCCTGTCCTCTTGTTGCTGCAGGGGTTAGCCTCATCCCCCGTGTCTGTCCCCTCCTCACTCTTACCCTGACAGAAGAGGAGAGACAGGTTAGGAGACATGCTGGAGATTTGTAAGAGAACTTATTAAAGAAACTGTTACTCTCTGCTAGACATAAGGAACAGTTACACAGAGGAACCTGAACATGACACATGATGTATGACACAAGGGCTGCTGGGAGTTATTGCTCATTCGTGAAATAAAACCTGAAACTACCTAAACCTCTGGGAAGAGAACGTCTGAATGTGAAAATGAAGCCGTATATAAACAGGCTTGGGAGAAACAGATGACATGTAAGAGGATTATGTTATCAGGATAAAACAAGTTAACTGTATTCCCTTCCAGTTACATTTCTAATAACTATGGATTTCTAGCATGATTCCATCCATCCATCTTCTCCCGCTTATCCGTGGTCGGGTCGCGGAGGTAGCAGTTCCAGCATAGAGCCCCAAACGTTCCTTTCCCTGGCCACATCATTCAGCAGGTGAACCTATATGTTCATACAATAGTGTGTGTGAGCTTAACTGTGTGTATTAAACTAAAACGGAGCATTTTCTGTCAGCTCAGATTTTATTTCTGCTTTTTTAAACTGTATTATGTGCTCATGTGTTTCAGTGTTGGTGAACAGGCTGCCTGAATATGTTTCATGAAACGCAGCTTTTCCTGTAAATAGCAAAGGAATTTTTTTTTTAACAAACGATAAATCTTTGGAACAATTTACCTTGGAACCCGTTTTGTCGGTGGGCTTCCCGGTGGGGGGGAGGGCTGCGATGGTGAAGCTGTCGGGGTCTTCTCTGTCTCGGATCTTGGACTCCTTCATCAGGTTGTCCAGCTTCTTCTTGGCCAGGTTCTCCACCTGCTTCCTGTTGGCTGTAGTCTGCAGGAGGGGGGGAGCAGTTACACACACTGACCCGGAGTACATCACACAAGGGCTGCTGGGAGTTATGGATCAGTCTGAAATGTCCTCTACAACTCAGGATGCTTTTAGTGGGCAGCTGCATTTATTGAGACGGTTTTATAATGCTGAAATTAGATGATAAGTTAGGACAATTTAAAATGAGTGATGTGAGCAGACTTGAGGGGGGGAGGACACCTCTAACTTTCTTTATCTTTAGTGTCTTTTCTTATTCCTGAGACCAATTCTGATAATCCTCGAGCCTCAAAGGGAGCGAGCCCCGCAACGTCCCGCCAACACGGCACCCAGACCCCACGCAGCATTCTCATCTGTTTGTCATTACTGGTGTCATTTTCTGGTTGCTAACAAACGCCATTGTAACACATAAACACACATCAGAGCACACTGGGCTCACACGGAGGGGGGGGGGGGCAGGAGCTCCAACAAGGCGTGCAGGACAGAGAGTGAATACACTTACTTTACAGAGATGCTGTATGAGAAACCAATGTGAGTTTGGAACATTGAACGATGTAAATCTATTCTATTCTAATCTGTCTACTCAAGGGTAGTGACCCTTGAGTAAAAACTACTGGACGAATAACCCAGTCATCCAAGGCTCTCTAAAGATATGGACTCATTTTAGAATTAATTTCAAACACAAACAGGCACTTGTTGCCTCCCCAATTCTGGCAAATGTACATTTTTCTCCATCTCTCACTGATCCATCTTTTCGGTTATGGCATGGGAGAGGGATTAGGTGTGTTAAAGATCTTTTTAAAAATGGACACTTTATTTCTTTTGAGCAGTTAAAGAAGGATTTCAATATCCCACAGTCATGTTTCTTCAGATATTTGCAGATACGTAGTTATGTCAGGACCCACTTCTCTCTAGCAGCCCCACAGAGTACCTGGATTGATGACTGTTTAAATATGGATCCCTGTGACAGGGGTCTGGTGTCTGTATTATATGACAATATTCAGAGGGTCGCCGCTCCGTCGCTTAATCACTTAATGAGGCAACGACTATATCAGATACTATTTGGCAGGCAGCCATTCGATTTGTCCACTCATCCTCAATGTGCGTTAGACATGGGCAGCTACAATTTAAGGTTTTGCATAGGTTACATTTATCTGCAAGTAAACTGGCCAGATGTTACCCAGGTCTAGACCCAACCTGCATCAGGTGCAGTCGGACCCGGCTAGCCTAAGTCACATGTTTTGGCTCTGTCCAAAACTGGCCCCTTTTTGGACTGGTATATTTAAAACCTTTTCGTACATGTGTAACACGGCGGTGGATGCTAACCCATTGACTGCATTATTTGGCGTGGTCACACAGGAGACACGAATAACAACTGATCAGGCTGAGGCTGTGGCATTCTCTACCCTACTTGCTAGACGTCTGATACTCTTTAGTTGGAAGAAGGCTGCACCGCCGTCTCACAAGCACTGGGTAGAGGAAGTAATGTCCCATCTGAAACTTGAGCAGCTAAAGCACACTACCCGGGGCTCTATCGCAAAGTACTATAAGGTCTGGCAACCATTTCTATTCTACTTTGAGAATGAATTCTCTAACATTGAAATAACGTAGCACCTGCCCCCCCCCGCCAACACATTGTTGTTTTTTATTAATTTATGTTTTCATTTTTACTTTTGGTTATTTAACCATGTCGCTTTTAATTTAATAATTTATGTTTATTTTCTATATACATATTTTGTATCTCTGGATGTCAATTGATATTTTGTATACTTTCTGTGTGTGCCGTAATTTTGAATGTTGAGTGCTGCTGTTTGTTATATGTGGAAAATCAATACAAATATTTGAATAATAATAAAATATATATTTAATTAAATCTAGATGAAGTGACACAATACGCTTTATTAAGATCCTAATGTAAAAGAAAGCTTGTACTATAACTAAAAAGAACATGCAGGATCCTCCACACATTCAGAATTACTAACAAAGCACTTATATACTAATAAAGGACTGGCCTATCTATAGCCAGTTGAGTAGCACTTGAAATGTTTGGCTCTATGAAACCTGATGTACTTTATGATTCTGTTTTCTTCAGGGTTGTGTCTTCCTGGTCTATTGTACTTATTGTAAGTCTCTTTGGATAAAAGCCTCAGCTAAATGTAATGTAAAAGGTGCAGGGATGAAGCATCACATCATGTCACATGATGCAGGAGCTCCACACTGATGGATGGACCTTTGGGTAATGAATGCGTTTCCACATGAGACAGGATGGCATTGGGACATACAGGACATTATACAGATGGATCAATGAAAGATGTCCTTATTGAGAGATTACTGCTGAATGCCTTGTAGAGAATATAATGCACATGCTGAGGTCAGCCTCATGGGGGCAGTGTCTCCACTGCAGAGAGCAGGCAGCTGCAGCATGCTCCATGAGAGAGGCCCAATTCCAAATCACACCCTACCCACTCCCACTCCGTGACGGAGTGACACTCGCAGCTCAACGAGGCTCCCTCCTGTCAGAGGGAGGGAGTACATACAGCAGCAAGCTTTGGGACGGCCTCCTGTGTGTTTCCTGACGGACACACACAGCGTGAGTCCGGTCAGGTGGAGCAGCAGGGGAAGTCAGCACCGATGCAGACTCGCTGAGGGCTTGATAGCCCACTCCCCCTCCACACTCGTTGGTTTGGAACAGCACTTAATGTGGCGGACCCTCCGCACAAACGCACAAACGAAGGGTTAGTGTGTAGGGGGGGATTGGAATTGGGCCAGAGTGTCAACACACTGATAAGTTGAAAAGATGCAGGAAGATGGCAGATTTTGTGCATAATTGACTATGCTTTAATCTTTCCTAATACTTCATTGGATCAGATATCACACCTCATCTTCATAGCATTTTCATTTTCACTGAACAAATCATTGTTTCAGAGGTTTTTTACTGCCGAACAAAATGCTGTTTTGGCAGGTAATTATAGCTTCAGATACTTTTTCTTTTAAATGCAAACACCTAAAGCCTGAGTACTGATGTCAGTACTGACGGATCTGTCATTAGCCCGCATGGTTTTTCATACCACTGCTATGCTGACGACACCCAATTAATTCTGTCCTTTCCCCGCTCAGAGACCCAGGTCGTCGCACGCATCTCTGCTTGTCTAGCTGACATCTCTCAGTGGATGTCTGCTCATCACCTCAAGCTCAACCTTGACAAGACTGAACTGCTTTTCCTTCCGGGAAAAGACTGTCCCACTCTTGACCTGACGATCAACATCGGCACCTCTGTTGTTTCCCCGACTCAGACTGCAAGGAATCTGGGTGTGACCCTAGATAACAACCTGTCTATCACTGCAAACATCGCTGCTACAACCCGTTGCTGCAGATACACACTTTACAACATCAGGAGGATACGTCCCCAGCTGACCCAGAAAGCCACCCAGGTTCTGGTCCAGGCTCTCGTCACCTCACGCCTAGACTACTGCAACTCCCTCCTGGCTGGTCTACCTGCATGTGCCATCCGACCTCTGCACTCATCCAGAATGCAGCGGCTCGTCTGGTCTTCAACCTTCCAAAATTTTCCCACACCACGCCGCTCCTCCGCTCCCTTCACTGGCTCCCGGTAACTGCTAGAATCCACTTCAAGACACTGGTACTTGCGTACCATGCTGCGAATGGATCTGGCCCTTCCTACATCCAGGACATGGTTAAACTGTACACCCCAGCGCGTGCACTCCGCTCTGCATCAGCCAAACGACTCGCTGCACCCTCACTGCGAGGGGGACCCAAGTTCCCATCAGCAAAAACACGTGGGTTTGCTATCCTGGCTCCAAGATGGTGGAATGAGCTCCCCATTGACATCAGGACAGCAGAAAGCCTGCACATCTTCCGCCGCAGACTGAAAACTCATCTCTTTCGACTCCACTTCGAGCCATAGAATTACTAACAAAGCACTTATATACTAATAAAGGACTGGCTTATCTATAGCCAGTTGAGTAGCACTTGAAATGTTCGGCTCTATGAAACCTGATGTACTTTATGATTCTGTTTTCTTCAGGGTTGTGTCTTCCTGGTCGATTGTACTTATTGTAAGTCGCTTTGGATAAAAGCATCAGCCAAATGTAATGTAAATGTAATGATGTCATTTTGTGAATACATTTTAACACTCGTCTGAGTCGTAGAAAGAGTTTATCTAAACTTCATCAGTTGGAATAAAAAAAAAATACAACAACATTAGCCTTCTATTGAAATGGATAAGGTCCACATGTGAAAGAGTTTTGACATCTGACCAAAAGTTAAATGGTTTTGGGGTTCTGAGATTCAATTCAGAATTCTTACTTTTCTCTAAGAACCCAACAAATTAAAAAGATTTGTACTTTAGGTCGGATAAAAAAAAAAAAGAAGTGTATATTTTATTTCCAGCAAGGCTATGCGACTTTTCTACTTGAACCATTGCCCTCCCTATAGCTACCATTTTAAAGTTTTAAAGAGTTATAACCGATCGATATATATATATATATATATATATATATAAACATTTAGTGTTTATGAGTAACACTGTCTCCATTTTTATAAATACCAAAAAGTCACCTTTAAAGGTGCATGCTTGGTTCCAAATAAAGAATCATGACACATTTGATGGAGCATAGCGTATGATGAGAAGGTATGGCAGATGACTGGGGATGTTTTTGAGGTGGTTTGAGGAGAAAGAGCTTTGTATACAGTACCTTCCACTTTGAAAAGAAGCAAGCAACAGTAGAAGAGAAGGACAAACAGGAAGAGAGAAGAGCAGGACATGAGAACACATAACCAGAGAGAAAGAGACAAAGCAAACAGCAGAGAAGAGACAGGAGGAAAACACTCAGTGACCACAGCTTAGATTAAAGGGGCCATATTCTGCTCACGTTCAGGTTCATATTAATATGTAGTGTCTCTACTGTGACATGTCTCCATGCTTTAATGTTCAAAAAGAGCCCCGTCTGCTCTGGTTGGTTAGAAGGCCGGCTCTGATGTGATTGGTCAACTGCTTAGAGATGTCCCGCCCCTTATCAAAGCAGACCATTAACATTAACCCAATAGGGCCTCTGTAACATAAGGAACAGGAAATACACACTTTGACATTTGGTCTGTTGGACAGAAAAAGCTGCCTGTAGAGATAAGTGTGGAAAGGAAAGAGCAGGTACATACATCTCCGTTCATCAGCTTGCAGTCGTCCTCCATCTCATCAGCACTGTCCTCGTCCGACACGTCTCCTTCCTCAGCGTCCTCGTCGATGTTGGGGGGCAGTTTCTTCCCCTGGGGGAGAGGAGAAAGAGTCAGTATAGCTTCATGCAACTTTCATTTAATCCATTTGTTGGTCAGGGAACCTTTAAACTAGATGGGCCTTGGTTTTCTCTAGAGCTGACCACTGACTGCAGGTGAAAAAGTCACTTCCTTAATTACAATGATGAGGCACTTTTCTTTACATGATATTTTCTAATTTAACAACAACTGAAAGTGAATTACTGTTATTTCTACTGCACTCAAGATTTTTTTATATCATCAGTTTCTTTACAAATTAAGACTATTGCATAACATTTTTCAAAAATATGATATTTTGTTACAAATTAAAGTAGTCCATAGTACATATAACAAGTTGGCAATTATTTTACATTTAAGTAAATTAACTAATTTATTTCGGAAAAATTAGAGTTTTTGGGTGTTTTTTTAAATGTATCCGAGATATTCTTTGCCATTATTAATTACAAAATGGTTTTAATACGTAAAGTTAACATTGTACTTACTTTGACTTACAACAGAGTGTTTTAACTGTGTGCTGTCAGTACTTCTACTTAGGTAAAGGATCTAAATACTTTTCCACTACTGGTGTACATCATCCCAGTGTTCGTTCTCTCAGCTATCTAAACACAGGACCAGTAATCAAGGCAAAATATATTGCAAGAAAATTAGGTAGGATTTGAAGTTTGTCTACAAGGAACAGATCTAAGAATAAACATCCATGTGCTTTTCAGTCCTGCTCATTTAAAAAGTGTGCACCAAATGTTCAGACATAATTCCATCAGTCAAAACATTTATTTTCCCCAACTAAATCCAATCACATTTTATTTTTTACAATTACTTTGAGCTGAAAAATGTACTCATGCCTAATTACACAACAGAAGGTTCTTAATTTAAAAATTCAACAGGAATTTGCAGACTATGTTACAGTAACTTAAGATATACATCGCAACAAATATATATCAGGTGTCAGAGCCAGACTTTCCTCTGCTTCAAAGCCAGCCTTCTTCTTTTATAGTGTGAAGGTGTGAATCTGAAAACAGCAGCAGCTCTGATAGACTGCGGAATAAAAACACTCTGTCACATTTAAACTCCCTGCCTGAAGTTTGGAGGAATGCGCCTTGTCTGCCAGAAACTGCAGTTCACATTCTGACAATACTATTATTCTCTTCTCTCTGCCATTGTTCTCCCTGCCTTGTTAAAACCTTTACTTCACCACATTGATAATTGCAATCAGTCGTGCTGATGAAATCACATGGCTATTTAAGAAGGGGTTTATGGGGGATTAAATGTTACCAACCAATGCTACTATCAGTGTGGGACTTTATTTTCACTACATCTACCATTATCCTGAAGAGAGTGTTGAATCATATTCTGTAATCCAAACGAGGAATGGTCCGACTTTGGATCCAACAGTCACATCACCACCGCTAAGCTAAAGGTGGCAGTAGTAGTTTGATGAAGCTACTTGTTAGCATCTAAGAGGCTTCGATCATTCACCAGTTGGTTGTTTTTTTATGTAGTAGAACAAATGCAAATCTTTTCGCTTTTTTCAAAATCTTATTTCAGGCATCTATCCAAAATCACGTAAAAAAAGAAAGTTTCCGGTAAATGTTTGTTTTCCTTGTGTCGTGTCTTAATATTTGTCCTCATTGATGTTGCAAATAGAGCTGCTGTGATGCAAGAAACATTTCAGACTCGAACGGCTAATTAATTATTATGGTATAGTTTAGGACTCCTGCACCACTCCATCTCAGTTTGGGAGCTTTATTGTCTCAATATGTTCCCTGTTAAAAAAGTGATATGTGTGGCCGGAGAGACAAGACCCAGGGCTACCTGAACACTGTCCCAGGGCTACCTGAACACTGTCCCAGGGCTACCTGAACACTGTCCCAGGGCTACCTGAACACTGTCCCAGGGCTACCTGAACACTGTCCCAGGGCTACCTGAACACTGTCCCAGGGCTACCTGAACACTGTCCCAGCTCTTAGAGTTAGCCGAAAACATATGGTATCAACTGAGAGCAACAGTGATTAGCATAGCTACATTTGTATCAACTCAAGAGCTTTGTTGTACTCAGGTTGGACGTGGAGTCTGTTATCCAGAAATGCTCTGAACATGCAGCAGTCAACATTATGTATACATTCAACATTATCCTAAATAGAGTGTTTAATATTGTTCTGCTCTCTAAACGAGGTATTCTGACTTTCGTGTTTAGCTACAAAAACATCTCATTTAGATCACAGCAATTTGATTGGTTAGAACATTGCTTTAATTCTGGTTATAAGACTGGTTGCTAGAACATTGTCAAGCAATGTTACCTGTAGGAAATATATCAAAGAAGCTTGGTTATTTATCAAGGTAATGTTTTCGAAGTTTAAAATGGTTAAAGCCCAGTCTCCACATAGCTCACAGGGTAGAGATGTTGGTCCTAGACGCAGGTTTGAATTCCACCTGCAGCCCCTTAAACATAACATCCCCTCCATCTCCCACCTTTCCAATCTATCTCTTTAATAAAGACCCTAAAACATGTTGAAGCCTGTAATCCCTTTGTCATGGTGGTCTGTTGACATTATCTCTGTGGTGATCCCTCCAGAGAGCAGAGCCTTGCAGAGGACTGAGCAGCTGATGAAGCCATCACTCAGGTCCTTTTACACTACCTGTGGCACTCTGCTCTCCTCATTACAGGCCTCAAGGGGAGATAGAGTGAGAGACTCGATAGAGAAACGTTGGAAAGGCGTCAGTCGTCAATATTTTGGCAATGAGCCATGGATGTAATACACTGGAGGTAGTTTGTTGTGGTTAGCAATCACTCTCCATCACAGTGTCATGAGCTGGAGGCCTGCAGGCGTCTCTCGTTTCTTCATCCCAGTTTAGATGTAACCATGTTCCCTTCTGCATTAACGCAGATCTGCGTGACTGCGTCAGGATTAAGTGACAATGCTTCAAAACATAGGTACATAGGTAATAGTGTTTTTTATCTCACAAAAATATGAATTTGACAGGTACAGCATCTCATAGAACATCTTTGTGATAGAACATCACAGTTATGCATATTTGAGTAAATGTTAAATTATTTTTAAAATATTAATTCACCATGGATTTAAAAACAGGTAGTGTGCTGTGTATGTACTTATTGTAAGTCGCTTTGGACAAAAGCGTCAGCTAAATGCAATGTAATGTAATGTAATGTGTAGCAGCTGTCAGAGCACTCCTTACAGTGTCAGGTACTGGCAGAGTGCCTTGTATTTAGCAAAGGCATCTGGCATCAATAAAGCCTCATTAACCTCAACACTGCCCCCCACCCCCCCTGCTAACAGAGGACCACTGCAGCTCCACAACATGCCTCTGTTAAAGCAGTGTCTAACTAACTTTGCCTCCACAGTGCCAGCCTGCACAGATGGTCAATTTGATACAAAATAAGGGGGCACAAATGAGGCTTCAACTACACTGATGTCAACCTATTTAGTTTCAGTACTGGGGGATCATGTACAATATCACTGTCAGGTTTGTAAAGCTATTTATTCAGTGTTTCCATAGCAATAACATACTGTACAAACAGACCAGTTTATTTAGGCAATGTTCAAGAGATGATTTGATGATGAGGCTAATTGGAACACATCAACACCTCCTTTATATTAGCTACAGGTGAATGCAACTGCCAGAAAGGAAACATGTAACTATCAATGATCTTCACAACGGTCACATGACTTCACGTCATCAAGGCTGAACTAAAGGCGATTCATGTTCAGCATGATGATGTTTAGTAGTCTGATTTAGTCACTTGTTAGAAACTGCCGTTCTTAGAACACATAGATGCAGGGGGTATGTTTTTATGTTGTTGAACAAATGTGAAAGATCTTCAGCTTGTGTTAGCCACATATCTTATTTCAGGCATCTAACCAACATTTTTTTTCAAAAACCATCGACTTTGAGACCAGAGAGCCAATCAGTGCTTAAATGCTGGCTAATTCCGAGTCTAGGACTCAGTCAATTTTTCTAAAGAACAACTGTAATAAAGAGAATTTAGTGCTTTTTTGTTTTCTTTTTCTGACCAATCTACTGCTCCACCCTCCAGGGCAGAAGATGGCAGTAAAACACCTCAAAGAACAATAATAAGAAGGGTTGAGGACTCCTTCCTGCACCACTATATTCCAGCTGGGGAGCTTTGTTTGTCTGGGCCTTTGTTATTCCTCTAATTTCCCCTCCTCGACTCCTCGGTCCTCCGGTAGTGACCCGGAAATGGTTTTCAGCGTGCCATGCCAGGAGGAGCTATAACCGAGGATACACTGACGAATCCTCCGCGGATGTATTTCCGGCAACAGTGATGTTTCAAAGAGTCGTGACGCACGGCCGGGCTGATCTCAGCCAATCACAGCTCTGCATGCATCCCCTGGATATTATTTTATTAACTGCTTTCATCGCAATGCGATGTTTACAGTAAGAACAGCTGTGAGGGTCCGTGCAGAAAGCAGAGCAGTGTGTATAATATATATCACTCAGTGTAACAGGCCTACTCTCTTTATTTGCTTAGTTTAGTAGAATTCTGTACAAACAAAGAGTAAAAAATATTTTTCTAAACCATTTAGTGCTTCACATAATAAAATACACAACGGTTGTATCCTGATATTATATGCTTTAGGAGCTGTAGGTGCGTGTTGTACAGTGTGTAGGTGTGTGTGGTACAGTGTGTGTGTGTGTGTGTGTGTGCGTAGATGTGACGGGGGGGGGATATATCCAGTCTCTGATATATAAGTCATCATGAACACATCTGTCCATCAGACAGAGGGCTGCTGTGCCTCCTGTCATCAATTAATGGACGTCTCTTTAAAATGACCGCTCAGAGGAGAGGAGTTCTCATTTCTCTAAACGCCTAGCTTCTGGTTCCCCTCCTCTCTCCTCGGTTCCCTCCGCTTGCATCTCCTGTGGGCGGGACCAGAGATGGGGTCGTTACTAAAAAAAAGCAATATATTACACTACTTCGTTACTCTCTACATAAAGTAACTCGTTACTTTACTCGCAGGGCCGGCCCGCCCCTCCCTACAGGCCGATCACGCAGACTGCGGCACACCTACAGTGTAAGCGCGCCACAGTTTTGCCTCTGCGAGACTCCACTTGCACCCCCAATTACTATTGCATTAAGGAAGACATAACACAAGTCTTTCTTTTTATATGCTCTTTAATAAAATAGGCTACCAGCCTACCACAACAAGCTAACAGTCTGTGAAACGTCAAGACACTAATTAATGAAACCAGTTCAAGACGCATTATTCTTATTCTTATCATTCTTTATGAGCGCAGTAACGGTAAGGTATCTAATTATTTTTTACTATTTAGTAGGCTATTCCATAACTTAGTAACAGAGATGGTCAAACTAAAGTGGTAGAGACATGGCAGAATTCCTACAATGAAGCGGGACATTGAACTGTTCACCCATGAGAGGGCGATCAAGAAAAGAGAGCGAGCGCCCCCTTTGAGGGAGTTTACAGATGAAAAGACAGAAGCACAAAAACAACAAGTAGCTATATTTAGGTGTTTTTTTGTAAATTACCGACGGTATCAAGAGGAAGTAAAGTCCCCTGGTTTGTCCCTTATACCCTAACTGCCATGAGACAACTCAAAATCAAGTTTCCAAAATCCGACACTGAGGTGGTCTTAACGCACCGGCAGATGACAGCGCTGACAAAGTGTGTTTCCCGCAGCGAGACGCTACAATATTAATTGTGGGCTTATCATGTTGATTCGGCCACAACAGAAAAAAGAAAAACAAACTCTCGCTCTCTCCAGAGGGGCAGGCCGTGGGCAACATTAGCCCGTACCTGTGCACGTCCCTGCAGCAGTGGATAACCGCTTCTGGCCTGGACACAGTTTGCACCTCACCGTCACATTCCTGTCTATTCTTCGGACGAACAAAAAATAATGGGCAGACCTCCACCCCTCGAAAGTTATCCCTGCCATTTTTATGCAGCACTGCACGTGGAGATGTGGACGCGCAAATCGCGCAGATTACGTAGGCTACATATAAACCTGCGGCGGAAACCCCTCTTGTCTGTCAGTGTGATTATGACTGATTTTTAGTAAGTAACGAAGTAACGCGTGTCGGGGCAATGTTAGTAACTGTAGTGTGATTACTGAATTATAAAAGTCACTACTCCGTTACCGACAAAAGTAATATTATTACAGTAACGCGTTACACCCAACTCTGGACGGGACTAAGACACGAGGATAGGAGTCGAGGATAAGAGTCGAGGAGGGGAAATTAGTGAAATGAGAAAGGCCCCCTGTATTTTCTCTGTAGAAAAATATATCTTCCTGGCCTTAGTGACAAAGCCCAGGGCTTCCTGACACTTGACACAGCTCGTTATCTGTAGAGAGCAGGACTTAGAATATAGTTTTAGTACAACACAGACCAGATAAAAAGGCAGTCTTCAGTCTGCAGATACCAAACACAGTCCTAACACAACTTCAAGATTTGAATGCCTTCCCACAGTCGAGATTAGTCTTTTGTTCTCTTCTCCAAACACTTTCTAATCACATCTGATCATCTCACTATCTCCTCTCTGTGAGCACTGCAGATCCTAACACGTGAGCTGCCTGAGGGCAGACTCCTGAGAGTCAGTCACTTTTTAAACTTCCTAACATCCACGCCGTGACTCTACCTTGACGAGGATTTTGCCCCTGAGTGTTTCTGGAGACGGCAGGCGTCCAGACTCCTCGGCTCTGATGTTGGACACGTCCAGTTTGTCCCCAGGATCTCAATCAGGTACTGCGCCATCTTCTTCTGCTGGGGAACACTGCAGTGGTTCTCTATGGAGAGGATGACCGGGGTAGCTGAGAGAAATCACAAAACAGATAGGAGTGAGAGGCATAAAAGATCGAGGAGGAAAGGAGGGAACGGTTATTTCTTTAGGAATATGTATCAGTGTTAAGATAGTATACCACAGTAAGGACATTCCAATAACACTCAGCAGGAATTAGATAACATTTATTACTTGAAAAAGGTACAACATTCGCAAAATAATCTTCAATGGAATGTCATTACACATCTTGTTGAGTATCTACATTTAGCACCTATAATATCGAATTTCAAGACCTTTGATAATAATAATAATACATTTCATTTTTATAGCGCTTTTCCTGGTGCTCAAAGACGCATTGATGGGGTCATTCTGTATTGGTTTCAGCACCGGTTCCATCTGGAAGGCCAAGGATGCTCAATAAATGATCTCCATTTATTTATCTAATGTGCTCATGTGCTAATGTATATTAATGAACCGCCAAACAGATTGGACCCTAAGGACGGCTAAGAACTCATCAGCACTGCAAACTGTCATTTTACACTTCTTCATTTCTTAGGATTAAGATTTGATAGTGAGCAGATTGGCGCTTCATTACGTTTAAAATGGATATGTAGCCTAAAATGCTTTGGGAATTACTCTTAACCTAAAATGTGGAAATGTCAGAGCTTGTGTCTTATACTTAGCTATGCTAGCAGCACGGCTCTAGCAATTGATTGCTATTACACTTTGCACAGAGATGCATGGTCCCGAGAGGATGAAACTATTTTAACCTTAAACACTTTTAGTTAATGACCAAACCCCTGCAAAACTAATGACATATCCACTATAACTGTGTTAGTGGTTAGCATGTTAAGCATGCTTATGTTAGCATTTATCTCAAGCACAGACTCACATTCTCTAGTCGTAGTGGTCTTGTTCATAGTTACTTTAACTTGACCACAGCAGTAGTTACAGTTAGTCTTTAGATGTTTTGTGACTATCACTCCTGGTGTTTAAAACAGCAAGGTGTTTATATCCATCAGCAAATATACAGTAGGGCAAAAAAGTATTTAGTCAGCCACCAATTGTGCAAGTTCTCCCACTTAAAATGATGAGAGAGGCCTGTAATTTTCATCCTAGGTACACTTCAACTATGAGAGACAGAATGGGGGGGAAGGAATCCAGGAAATCACATTGTAGGATTTTTAATGAATGAATTGGTAAATTCCTTGGTAAAATAAGTATTTGGTCACCTACAAACAAACAAGATTTCTGGCTCTCACAGACCTGTAACTACTTCTTTAAGAGCCTCCTCTGTCCTCCACTGGTTAACTGTATTAATGGCACCTGTTTGAACACGTTATCAGTATAAAAGACACCTGTCCACAACCTCAAACAGTCACACTCCAAACTGCACTATGGCCAAGACCAAAGATCTGTCAAAGGACACCAGAAACAAAATTGTAGACCTGCACCAGGCTGGGAAGACTGAATCTGCAATAGGTAAGCAGCTTGATGTGAAGAAATCAACTGTGGGAGCAATTATTAGAAAATGGAAGACATACAAGACGTCCTGATAATCTCCTTCGATCTGGGGCTCCACGCAAGATCTCACCCCGTGGGGTCAAAATGATCACAAGAACGGTGAGCAAAAATCCCAGAACCACACGGGGGGACCTAGTCAATGACCTGCAGAGAGCTGGGACCAAAGTAACAAAGGCTATCATCAGTAACACACTACGCCGCCAGGGACTCAAATTCTGCAGTGCCAGACGTGTCCCCCTGCTTAGACAGTACATGGTCAGGCCCGTCTGAAGTTTGCTAGAGAGCATTTAGATGATCCAGAAGAGGATTGGGAGAATGTCATATGGTCAGATGAAACCAAAATAGAACTTTTTGGTAAAAACTCAACTAGACGTGTTTGGAGGAGAAAGAATGCTGAGTTGCATCCAAAGAACACCATACCTACTGTGAAACATGGGGGTGGAAACATCATGCTTTGGGGCTGTTTTTCTGCAAAGGGACCAGGACGACTGATCCGTGTAAAGGAAAGAATGAATGGGGCCATGTATCGTGAGATTTGAGAGACAACCTCCTTCCATCAGCAAGGGCATTGAAGATGAAACGTGGCTGGGTCTTTCAGCATGACAATGATCCCAAACACACCGCCCAGGCAGCGAAGGAGTGGCTTCGTAAGAAGCATCTTAAGGTCCTGGAGTGGCCTAGCCAGTCTCCAGATCTCAACCCCATAGAAAATCTTTGGAGGAAGTTGAAAGTCCTTGTTGCCCAGCGAAAACATCACTGCTCTAGAGGAGATCTGCATGGAGGAATGGGCCAAAATACCAGCAACAGTGTGTGAAAACCTTGTGAAGGCTTACAAAAAACGTTTGACCTCTGTCATTGCCAACAAAGGGTATATAACAAAGTATTGAGATGAACTTTTGTTATTGACCAAATACTTAATTTCCACCATAATTTGCAAATAAATTCTTTAAAAATCAGACAATGTGATTTTCTGGATTTTTTTTTTCTCATTTTGTCTCTCATAGTTGAGGTATTACTTTTTGCCCCACTGTATGTATGATTGAAAGCATCCTTGCCTACCAGGTACAGTTAGAAACACACAGTTATGGGTCTGAAATGAGTCTTTGATCTTCAGGGCAGCTTGTATTAATCTGAATAATTGTTTTGAAGGAGAACATTTGCACAAGTGTAGATGTGATTGTCTGTAGGGTTCAGGAAACATACGTCCTTGTGACAGGGTTATGTCCTTTTTTAAGTCTTTTGTTAAGAACTACTTGAAAATACACTTCTGCAGTCCCTATTTTGGAGGACATTTGGGCCATGTGCATTTTAGGGACCCTTCAGTGCTCCTCAAAGCAACTTGTAACACATTGGTTGAAGTCTTGTTATAACTGGCAAAAAGGACTGCAAAATGCTAGCTCTTTAATTTGTATATTGTGGTGGAACATTATGCAGGGTTCTTACACCTTTTCCAAAGTCAAATTCAAGCACTTTCAAGCATTTTCAAGCTGTTGTAAATTACATATTTATATACACATACTCAAATGATTATTTCCCTACCTCATATTAAATCAGATGTTCTTTATGCTATAAACAACCAAATGTGTGTTTCGTGATAGCATTCTACACGAGGATGAAAAATTAAAGAAAATAAAACTAAGTTTAATATTTCAAAATTAGTGATCTGTACGTAGACTGGGCATCCCATATAACCTGTCTGCGCCAATATACAACAATCAGCCAAATAACTTTTCAATACATTATTGATTACTATTGTTGAGGTACTTTTAGGTTGGCAATGCAGGGGGTAAATCAGAGGTAAGTAAGTAAGTAGGTAAGTCAGAGGTAAATGGTGTACTTTTCCCTCCACTACATGTATTTAATACCTTTAGTTACTTCACAGATGTGGATGAATGATGTGAAATATAATCAAGTGTTAAATCCACCTGGAGTAAATCCACAAGCTACCCTGCAGTATACAAAGTCATTCAAAACTAGCTGCACCTTTACCAGCTTTGAGAACACTTTCATGATCAATCTTTATAAAACATATCATATATATTATTCTGAAATGGACCAATCTGCATAATGACTACTTTTTACTGTCGCTACTTTAACTATATATTGTAGTGCCGAGAGACGGGAGTCGGAGGCGGGGTATCAAAGTTACAAGCTACACTTTTATTTAGCATCTGAACACACATGTAAACAACTTCAAGCCCGGCAGGGTCGGCGTCATGGGGGGTCATTCACGGGCCATGCCCCCCCAAATGAGTCACTGTGCCCCCCCCAACGCAGGGTGGGCAAGCCTTGCCACTTTTTTTTTTTTTTTTTTTAATCATATAAGTGAAAACGTTTCCACTAAAGGTTTTTTGTGTGAAATACATCAGAAATAAAGAATACAAATATAAAACACAGCCTGAGGTGTGCTCACTGCTGCTCTCTGATTGGTGTGTTGCTTGACCAATGACCCCCGACCTTTGTTTTGTTATCATTATGTGGCTGTGTGTTTAGATGAAAGCCCAGTGGCAATCTGTTCATCTGTTACACTGATTATACAGTAAAGCCATTGAAAATAATATGATATACAGTACAGTACAAGTAGCCTACTTCTGGGTCTCTGTCTTTCATTCAAGCTCGGCTCTGTATGTGTGTGGCACGAGCGCATTTTGTGAGTGTGCGAGCGGTAATGTGGAATGTTGTTGTTAGCATCTGGTTAGCTAGCTATGCTAACGGATATAAAGAGCTGTTTCTACACCAAGGTGGAGGAGAGTCCTCTCCTGTCAGACTGAGAGGATCGTATAACGTCAGCTCAGTGAGGTAAGGACTCTCTCAGTGTTTAGATAGTTCACTTTAGTGTAAGTTATTTCAGTGGTCTCAAATGGTTTGGTCACCATTTATGTAAACAAGTATTTGCGAGGAATACCTTTATATGATCATTATAGTAGAAAAATAAGAGAATAAATGAAAAACGGGTATGAAATACTATAGGACAGTAACACAAGAATACAGTTTAAAAAGGGGAGTGATTAGTAAAATATCCATAAAGAAAAAGTACATCTGTTTACAGTTCTGTTTCATATGGGTGCTGAGAGATGTAGGCTATCCATAGATCTCTTCAATTTGCTCTCAAAGTGCACCAGATTGATGCATTTAACGTCAAACGTAAAACGTAAAAATAATCTTCCCGGGTGAGCATGCCCCCAGACCCTCCTAGAGGAGGTTAGGTCCACCCCCACCTAAAACATGTTCACATGGATAGGATACTAAATACATTTGCACACTTTTATATGGTGGCCTATGTCCATATGTTTCTGTTTGGTGGTTGTGCCACAACCGTGCATGTATGCACAAGTCATAGGTCCGCTATAAAATAGCACATACACCCCTGCAATGTGTGTGAAAGACAATAGACTTTACAGCATGTTTTTTTAAATTGAAGTTGCGTTGGTGTTTGTGTGTTGGTTGTTGACGGCAGTGTGTTCCCCCCCTTGGTAAATGATTGCCCCCCCATTCGATTTGTTCTAGAGCCGATCCCGAAGCCCGGGAAGCGAAAACCGGCGGAAACAGGAAGTTAGGCTCACTCAAATGTCCATGCGGAACAATACCCCAACCCATAGATCCGTGGGTGAATAATGTCAATCACCACACAAGCCCCCCCAGAATTCAGTCTCAGGCCTGTCTCAAACTTGGGAGTCAGATTAAGTCGGTGGTAAAAACGAGCTTTTATCACCTGAGGCAGCTAGCCAAAGTAAAACCTTTTCTCTCCAGACAGCAGTTTGATCCATGCTTTTGTCACCACCCGGCTGGACTACTGTAACTCTCTCTACATGGGGGTCAGTGGGTCCTCCCTCGCACGACTGAAGCGGGTGCAAAATGCCGCAGCAAGGCTCTTAACTGGCACACGGAAGTATGACCACATTTCCCCTGTTTTAGCTTCTCTCCACTGGCTGCCAATTTATTTTAGGATCCATTTTAAAATTATTTTATTTACTTTTAAATCCCTAAATGGCATGACCCCACCATACCTTACTGAGCTGCTACAGCATTACACGCCGAACCGCCCTCTCAGGTCAGCGGACCAACTGCTCCTGAATGTGCCTAAAACCAGGTCAAAGCTCAGAGGGGACCGTTGCTTCTCTGTAGCAGCTCCCAACTGTGGAACGCTCTGCCCCTGGAGATCAGACAGGCCTCCACACTGCCTGCTTTAAATCGCTTCTTAAAACCCACCTCTTCTCCTTAGCGTTTTAACATTTGGCGTTTCAACATCTTTCAGTGTTGCTTTTTTGCTTTTAAATTGTTTTTTGTTTTTACTTGTACTTGTTTTATGGTGTGTGAGCTGAGCTGTGTTACTTCTTTGTATGCTTTGTTTGATCTATTTGCCTGTACAGCACTTTGGTCTGGAGGTTTAAAGTGCTTTATAAATAAAGTTGTATTGTATTGTATTGCCACCAACGTCCACCACCCGGCTCTTGTCCCCGTGACGTATGACTCTGAACGGACCGTCGTAAGGGGGCCGCAGGGGACCGCGGTGGGCGTCGTGGCGAATAAAAAAACGAAATCTGCCGACCGTAATCCGGGGGACACCCGGAAAGCTGGGTTGCTTTGCTGCGACGTGGGGACGGGCGTGAATGTCCCGGCGGTCTCCAGCAGGGAGGAGCACTGCCCGGCTGCAGACCAGGGCACAGTGGCGGTGGGAATGAATTCCCCGGGGACCCGTAGCGTCTGGCCATAGACAAGCTCCGCTGAAGAGGACTGCAGGTCTTCTTTGGGGGCACACCTGAGGCCGAGCATAACCCACAAGAGCTTATCCACCCAGTTGCCATCTGTCAAGCCGGCACGCAGTGACGCCTTCATGGACCGGTGAAACCGCTCACACAATCCGTTAGCCTGGGGGTGATATGCGGTGGTGAGGTGCAGCTTGACCCCCAAACCCACAGCAACAGCGTTCCACAGCTCCGAGGTGAACTGAGAACCTCAGTCAGAGGAGAGGTCAGACGGGGTCCGGAAGCGCGCCACCCACGTGTCGTTGAAAGCGCGGGCGACGTCGGAAGCTGATGTCGAGGCGAGCGGCCTCGGGCCAGCGGGTCGTCCTGTCCACCATCGTAACAGGTAGGTGAAAACCGTGAGAGGGAGGGAAGCGGACCTACGAAGTCGACATTGACATGGTCAAATCTCCTCTCAGGAACCGCAAAAAGTTCAAAAGGGGCCCTAGTATGGCGGTGGACTTTGGCCCGTTGACAGGCCACGCACGAGTCGACCCAAGACCTCACGTCCTTCTTAAGCCCCTGCCACACGAACGTCTGCGACAACAACTTCACGGACGGCTTCCTACCGGGGTGGGAAAGATTGTGAACCGCCTCAAAAACGGGTCGACGCTAGTCCGCAGGGACCAACGGTCGAAGCTGGCCCGTGGAGACGTCACCCCACAGCTTTGCGCCAGAGTCACCGACCGTGACCTCCTCCAGGCGTAATCCCGTGACCGAGGCCTTGAGGGTCTGGACCCCGTGGTCAGAGGCCTGGTCAGCGCCCATGCGGAGGTAATCGAGGCCCAGCTGCACAGCTCTGATGACCGCTCTGGAGAGGCAGTCCGCGACCACGTGACCTTTCAAGGTTTTCAATGACCGTACGAACCCTGTACATTGCTTTTAAAATCGTTCTGTGTATATTTTGTGACTATAACATGAAATGCTGTGAGTGCTTCATCCTCTGAACACCACACGATGGCGACTGTAATGCACATAACATAGGTACGCTCCTCTGAAATGATTGTCCCCTGCAATTATTATTATCCCTCAATCGAGTTCGCTATTCAGCTTGCACAGCTTAAACAAACGTAACATGCAACGTTAGCCTAATCTAAAATGCTCTACTACGGCGTACCTTTCATGTGGCTCGTCAGCGCAGACTCACCCATCGTTATTTTTGTAAACTTTGCAGGAGGCTACTCGTGGGCTTGACCCTCGTCTTAGCCATGTATTTGTCTTCTGCTAGCCAACGCTCGTTAAAACGGCAACCTCCTGGCACACAGTCATCTATCACTCTCAACAGAATGCCCAGGTCACACGTAACACAAACACTTGCAGGTCGCGCGCATCGCGCGGGAAGGCCGCAGCGGAGCTGTTTTATGTAGAAGCGAAGCAATTATTTTCTTTTAATCTAAAAAGCGAACTATTCAAATCAGACAGCAATTTATTGTAAAAGTAAAGCATTTACATTTTCAAGCACTTTATCTCAATTTCAAGCACCATTCCCAAAATTCAAGCACTTTCCCAACCTTGAAAACACCACGTCAAATTTCAAGCATTTTCAAGAATTTCAAGCACCCGTACGAACCCTGATTATGGGACATAATAACTAGGGCTGCAACAAACGACTAATTTGATAATCGATTAATCTATCGATTAATGAAACGATTAATCGACTATTCGGACTATTACTGTATGCCTTGCACAATTTCTCAAACGCTCTTATTTAGCCATCAACTTTTAGATTTAGCTTGAGGTTGTTTTAGGTATGGAAAACTAACAATGAAGACAATAAAGATGAATACTTGATTCAAAAATACATATATTATTAATTAACTAAACACATTTTGAACAAAATTAACATAGCTTTTTATTTAAATAAAATACATAATATTTCACATCAAAAGAAACAACAGTGTTTTTAACAAATTGTATTAAATAATCTGATGACAGAATTGTAAACAGAATAGCTGAAACAAAATAAATAACTCTGTTACCTCTAATCATTAACCCATGTTTGTATAATGTAGTTAACTCCCTGTGTTGCTGCTAGCATACATAACACCTGACGTGGAAACGTTACTCGTGGATGGGGCTACAGAGCTACTAGAAAGACAGTCGAACCCGGTGCATTCCTCCGTCTGAATGTCGAGCACTTTTGATAAATGTTTAGAGAAATTGCTCGAATTACCGCCCTTACATGATAAACTCTTATTGCACTTTTGGTAACGAGCATCGAGACGGGTAAAGTTTAACCACACCTCGGAGCACGTTCTCTCCGCCATCTCCTCCGCAGTGTGTTGCTGCATGTAGCAGCTGCGTGTGTAACTGCCCCGCCCCCTCGCACACAGACGGGGGAGAGAGATGTCGTCTGATCGAAAATACATCATAGACGCATTTCTTTGTCTTTTTGCTATTATGCAAAATACACTTTTTGATGTCTTTTATACATAAATGTGTGTCCCCGGTGCATCAGGGAACTCACAAAGTATCAGAAAACACAACCCTTTCTCTTTTACTCCGTACACACATCTAAAAAATTTTTTAAAAAGGGGGGTGCTAACAAGCAGATCCAGAATTTTGGCTCCTATAACGTCATTGGCGACATCTGGCCGACGTGACACGTCCCAACCTATCGTCTCCGGCACACATAACACATGTGGAGGCTATTTTTATATAACATTAGAAAGACTGATTCTTATTATTACATTATAAGCTTATTGTGCTCATTTATGTGGCTGTTTACATGAGACGTCAAACAACGTCATCTTCTTTCTCGGGAGAACTGAAAGTCCTGACCGGATTCTCACCTCGCTGATCTGGCATTTCTCAACTTCGGCAGGACGGAAAACGCGGACGGGTTTCCTGTGCTGATTTCTGGATTTCTTCAGCAGGCCCTCTCTACCTCCTGACATATGTCACCCAGCATGTTTCTCCTAATACATATTTGTCTCCTACTGACCATTCTCCATCCATATGAGGCGCGTGAAGGGTATGAAGACCAAAATGTGCCTCATTTTGTCTTCTCTAGTAAAGACACAAATTCGGATTCTACTTTGTTTAAGAGCTCTGTAAATTGGAGCATTCTAATCTCTAAGGATCTCATGACTCTACCTTGTCTTATTCGTCTTTTTAGTCCTTATAACTGGTTGTTTTCAATGAACTGATATTCCTATGGTGGAAAGAGAGTAATAGGCCTATATAATGAATCTATGCAAACAACAACTTGGGTGAAAAGGAAATGCTTCATTGTTATCCTGCTCCTACTATCAGGAAATGTTCATCCAAACCCTGGACCAGATTGTAATTGTCTGAGTACCCCTGATGATTTAAAGCAAGGTTGGGTCTTGGTATCATCCACATAAATGTCAGAAGTCTACTTCCTAAAATGGACGACATGAAAATCTGGGCAAAATCCTCGGATTCTGACGTTCTTGTTTTATCTGAAACTTGGCTAAAGAAATCTATCACGGACAAAGACATTGCAATTAAGGGTTACAATGTGTTTTGTTGTGACCGTCCCAGAAAAGGTGGTGGTGTCGCAAATTATGTAAAAACAAAATGTCATGCTACCATCCAATCATCTGTGTCTCTTAGCAGACAATTTGAACTACTTGCGCTGAAATTGGAAGTTCTTAAGGGTCAGTTTATCACTGGTGTAGGGTGCTATAGACCCCCTTCAGCAAGCATTGAGGCTTTATCATCACTGAGTCATCAGTTATCTTGCTTGGATTTTAATGAGATTTTACTTGCTAGAGACTTTAACTGGGACTGGTTGTCTTCTGTCTCCGATAGTTTTAAATCAACATGTGACTCTTTTAATATTATGCAACTTATCAATAGCCCAACTCGTCCTAATCTTAAACACCAAGATAAATCGTCTCTTATCGACTTATTTTTAACATTACATTACATTACATTGCATTTAGCAGACGCTTTTGTCCAAAGCGACTTACAATAAGTACATACGACCAGGAAGACACAGCCCAGAAGAAAAACAGAATCATATAAGTACAACAGGTATCATAGAGCCACACATTTCAAGTGCTACTCAGCTGGCTATAGATAGGCCAGTCCTATGTTAGTATATAAGTGCTTTGTCAGCTGGCTATAGATAAGCCAGTCCTATGTTAGTATATAAGTGCTTTGATAGTAATTCTATCGCTCGAAGTGGAATCTAAAGAGATGAGTTTTCAGTCTGCGCCGGAAGATGTGCAGGCTTTCTGCCGTCCTGATGTCAATGGGGAGCTCATTCCACCATCTTGGAGCCAGGATAGCAAACCCACGTGTTTTTGCTGATGGGAACTTGGGTCCACCTCGCAGCGAGGGTGCAGCGAGTCGTTTGGCTGATGCCGAGCGGAGTGCACGCGCTGGGGTGTACAGTTTAACCATGTCCTGGATGTAGGAAGGGCCAGATCCATTCGCAGCATGGTATGCAAGTACTAGTGTCTTGAAGTGGATTCTAGCAGTTACCGGGAGCCAGTGAAGGGAGCGAAGGAGCGGAGTGGTGTGGGAAAATTAACAAATGCGCCTCATACGTTTTGGGATATTGGTATTTTTGCAAATGATATGAGTGACCATTGCGCTATAGCTACAATCAAGCAAGCTAAGCTTCCAAAAACAAGACCAAAAATAGTTTTTAAACGTGACTTTAAACAATTCCGCGAGCAAGCATTTTTTCATGACCTGTGGGATTTTGATTGGAACAAGATCTCTCTAACTAGTGATGTTGAACTGGCATGCGATTATTTTCATGAGGCTTTTACTAGAATTATAAACAAACATGCTCCTTTCCGCAAATTTAGGGTGAAAGGGCTAAAAAAATCCCTGGTTTAGTCCTCAACTGGCCAGCATTCTAAAAGAAAGGGATATTGCCTGGTCAAGGACCAGAAAATCGAAATCCCAAGTGGATTGGATTGTTTTTAGACATTCCTAGTTAAAAAGGCTCAATCTGAGTACTACATTTCTAATACTACTAGTAACTTAAATGATCCAAAGAAATGTTGGAAGGTAATAAAAAAACTCATTTGGAACAGAAACAAAACATGAATTACCAGCCTGCATTGTTACAGACTCGCAAACCCTCACTGACAAATCGGCCATTCTCAACTGCTTTAATGAACATTTTATTTCATCTGGTTCTTTGTTTGAGTCCCTACATTCGGACCCTGGACAGAACGTTGATTCCTCACCACCTCCATCCCATCCCGTGGCTCAGCCATTACATTTCACTTTTATCGAGGCGATAGAGGTCCATAAAGCATTGCAGAATCTGGATCCACACATATCGGCAGGTCCAGATAAACTTCCTCTTCATTTTCTTAAATTCACCAATCCGGTTTTAGAAAACAACACAGCACAACAACTGCTGCTATTAAAGTGGTGAACAACATCATTGAGGCATTAGACTGTAAAAAGTATTGTGCAGCTCTATTTATTGATTTGTCAAAGGCGTTTGACACAGTTGATCATATCATCCTGGCGGAAAGACTTCACAGTATCGGCTTATCTAGGCATACTGTAGGTTGGTTTTTAAATTATTTATCAGCGAGAACCCAATGCGTCCAATTTTCTGGGTCCTCTTCTTCCTTCCTCCCGATAGCAAAGGGTGTGCCACAAGGTTCCATATTAGGACCGATTCTTTTTTACCATATATGTAAATAATCTATGTAATAAATTAGCAAATGCTTCTTACCATTTTTATGCAGATGGTACTGTTATTTATTGTTCCTCCACTTCTATAAAGAGCAAAGTCTAGATTTCCTGCAGTCTGCCTATAATGTCATACAAACCCATTTATATCAACTAAAGTTATATTAAATGCTGAAAAATCCAAAGCGATGATATTTTCGAATGGCAACAAATTACCATCTATTCTACCCAAGATTTGTACTGCACAAGGGACTGACATTGAGAGGGTCACTACTTACACATATCTGGGATTTCTTATTGAACAGAACTTGTCTTTCATGTTACACACGGAAAATGTTGTTTCAAAGCTAAAATTAAATTAGGTTTCTTTTACAGAAATAAATCCTGTTTCTCTTTTCAGACGAGGAAAACATTTGATATCCGCAACGTTTTTACCTGTATTAGATTATGGTGATCTGTTATACATGAATGCCTCTGACCAGTGCCTAAAGAGCTTGGACACTGTGTACCATTGTGCCTTACGATTTATTACTGGATGTAGATATCGTGTACACCATTGCACTTTATATGCATAATATAATAATAATTAATAATATAATGCATAATATATACACTTTATCTGCTCGCAGACTTTCCCATTGGTTGGATTTTATTTATAAATCTCTGCTTGGGTTGGTTCCCTCCTACATTTGCACATATGTGTCAAAGAGAAAGTCTATATGGCCTGCGCTCCCAAGATTTGATTCAGATGCTGGTTCCTACAGTGAGAACACAACTGGGTAAAACAGCTTTTAAACATGCTGCGTCCACAGCGTGGAACAATGTTCAGAAGGAGCTGAAACTCTCAGATTGAATCGCTATGGGGGAATTCAGGTCAATCTTAAAGGACAGAGAACATGACACCATTGGTAGATGTGAGTGCTCGTATATCCTAAAATCGTTTTAAATGTTGCCAGTTTTGAATGACTTTTAATAGTTTGTCTTACTTCGCAAATTGACTGGCTAATGTGCCATTTTATTTGTGTTTTACAGCTGTATTTGTCTGCCTGTCATGTCTGTTGTAACTTTGTATATGCTGCCCCTCTTGGCCAGGTCACTCTTGGAAAAGAGATTTTAATCTCAATGAGTCTTTACCTGGTTAAATAAAGGATATATATATATATATATATATATATATATATATATATATATATATAAGAAAGAACATGTCAAGCTATGTGCTGTATCAGAAACAATGCGTGGCGTGTTTTGGGAGTAATATGCTGTGTGTTTACATTAGCAAGCATGCTAATACTCAGAGCTAACCATGTAGCTAACGCTGTAGGCTACTGGAGAGAATATGTGTAACGTAATGTCCTTGTGGTAAACCCTGCGAGAGAGGAAGGTTTGAGCTCCATACTGTTTCAGAAATAAAGCTTGAAGTGGTTTGGAGCATAATATGGCATTTAATCACCGCAGCGTTTAGCTGAGATCTCCCGGTAGAAATCTCTCTCTAGCAGGGGAAAGCTGTGTGACGCTACAAAGGGGCGTGGCTAGCAGCAGACGTTCAATTTAAAGCAGAATCAGCCTGTTTGGAACAGGGCTGCAATAGAGGGGTATGAGCAGTATGAGGCTTGCTACAATGGGAGATATGTTTGGTGTTTAAGCAAAAACTTCACAGACATGTTTTGTATAGGTATGGCCCTACAATATATTTTCAAATATAGCATAATAGATCCACTTTAAGTGGCTGCACAAACTATCCTTATAATGGCCTGATGCATTGATGTATTTGTTATGTGTAAAAGATAATTGCATAGCTAGTTGTTTGTTTTATTAAGAAAAGACTCAATTTTGCTTAAAAAATCCTAAAGAAAAAAAACATATTTAAGGAACTAGAAACTGTATTTCTTTTTTTCCACAGTACTCTCAGTGCTAGTGAGAAGCATTACCAGTAGCTCCATCTTTGCCACCCGCAAAATACAAATTATTAACACACTAAGTTAATATGAATCCAGAAAATATATTAACCAGAATGGCCATTGTGCATGATAAGACATTTTAGCTTTGGTACTTTGAGTATATGTTAATGCTGATACTGTTGTACTTGCTACTAGAGTAACATTTTAAATGCAGGACTTTTATTTGTAACAGAAACATTTCTACACTATGGTATTACTATGTTTCTTAGTGTACAAGCAAAATGTATTGTAACATGTATTCCAATACCTCAGCTCTGGAAAAAATCTCTCTTAAATCTTAATCTCTACATGTATGGCAGCCATTCCATTCTAGTGACTGTTGAATTCCAACACATGTTGTGAGTACCGGTAGTTTATAAATATATTTGTAATTTTACTCAAACATACGGAGCCCCTAAAGGTTCATGGAGAGAGAAAAAAAGTATCTCGTGCGCACAATATACTTTATCGTTCGCACGAGAAAGTTACTGGTGCGCCAAGTAGGAAGTGGAGCACAGAGGAGACAACCGTTTCATTGTAGACTGTTATGTTTATGTGGAGAAATGGCAGTGCATATATTATTTGAGATATATTTCAAACTCGGACTTCATTTAGGGACATTTTGGCCAGGGGTATAGAGCTATTTGTTTAAGCACCGGATTGGCAAAACAGAAGAGTCTGTAAACCAGTCTGCTTTGATCTATGAATTCCTATCCGGTATCTGCTGCCCACAGCTGTTTTATAGAAAGAAAACCTCCTTCACTTTATGAAATCTCTGCGGCACCAGTGGCCTGTACTACGAAGCAGGATTTGCTATTTACACTATTCATTCATGAAGTATGACGCTGCACTGTCAGCACGCTTCTCCATGTTTGTGATTGGTCAAATGTTGCTAACCCCGTCCATTTCACGAAAACGCACTCTCAGCCGGACAGAGAAACCCTGGTTGATTTACTAAGTTGATAATCAGCTTCTTAGGACCGTTTAGCGAGATCGCGTTGTTTGTTAGGGTTAGTTAAGCCGGGTAACTCAAAAATATCCAGGGTCTGTTGAACTGGCTTCGTCGTACAGGGCACTGGAGGCCGTAACGTGTAAGAGCTGTTTACTTCACTGTGTTTGCCTTCATTAGAACAGCTGAATAGAGATGGAGGCTGTCCCCTTTACACACCTACACACATCGAACTACCAGAGTATTGCCCCTATTACTCGCTTTATGAAGGAGATGTCCGGTCACCAGGGCGCATGATGTGTGTGTTTGTGCTCAGCTCCGTGTGTGTTCGGAATGTGTGTCTGACACCACCGGCATTTGTTTTCAAATTACCACGAACAGTAATTTACACAAACCTGGTTCTACATAGTTATACGTGTATTCCCAAGTGAAAGACATTTGTTTAATCTTAATCTCTATAGTGCTATAGTCCTGCCGGAGTGCACCGGAACGAACGACACTATCATAAACAAATGCTGCCCCCCCCCCCCCCACACACACACACACACCCCTGGCGACCGGACATATTCTTCATAAAACTAATAATATGGCGTAATAATCGGGCAGTTTGATGTGTTTTACCATAAGAAAGTATCTCGTGCGCACGAGAAAGCAGAGGTGGGAGTAAGTCCTACATGTGTAAGTCATGAGCAAGTCTCAAGTCTTGACCTACAAGTATCAAGCAAGTCTCAAGTCACTGTGGTGAGAGTAAAGCAAGTCAAGTCATTGCTCAGGTCAAGCAAGTCAAGTCAAGTCATACAACATTCTGATGAATAAGCCCAGTTTCCGCATTTAAATCAGTTAAAACAGTGGTTATGAAAATGGATTCAACCCACACTATGATCTTCATTACATACACAGTTAATCATTTGAAATCTAATTTAGACCGATGACAATCATATTAGATTCATATTAACCCTAGAACTGCAGACAATATAGCTAGGACTCAAAAAGTCTGTTCAAAAAGGCACAATTCCAGGTAAGAAAATCGTATATGGAATTTGCCATTACACATATTTAATTTAAATGTATGTTAACACTAGAACCGCCAACAGCGTCAGCACCTACATAGATATCATTTTCAAATCATTTCATTTGTTCCTCTTCATTTTATAAACTATAACTAAGTAGGACGATTTAAAACTCACTGAATAGGGTTAATTTAGAAATGGCTTCAGTTTATCATCATAACAGATCAAAAAGATTCATTCTACAATAAATCAAGGAATGATGCACTTCTACAAACAAAAACAACATAATTAAAACATTTCAACAAACTACTAAAAGTAGATGAACTACTTTATTCAAAGGTTTACAGTCATTCTGGATAATAAAATGGCAGCTAGCCACTGCCATGTTAACTGAGACTCCTGCCTT
Organism: Harpagifer antarcticus; assembly: GCA_902827135.1. Lineage (NCBI taxonomy): Eukaryota > Metazoa > Chordata > Actinopteri > Perciformes > Harpagiferidae > Harpagifer > Harpagifer antarcticus. Next base: position 2,648,634 of record CADEHL010000900.1, on the reverse strand, counting down.
CTAGTGCAGTGGTTCTCAAATGGGGGTACGCAGACCCCTTGGGGTACGTTGGAGTACTGCAGGGGGTACGTGAGATTTATTTGAATGAAAAAAACAACATAAGTAATGCATTTAAACAAACTACTAACAGTAGATTAACTACTTTAAAGGTTTACAGTAATTCTGGATAATAAAATGGGAAAAAACGGGGCTCTCTTTTCCTCTCCCTCTCCTGACAGCCCGTCAGTCTCGTGCAGCTCGCTGAACCTGTAATAAGTGACCCGACAGTAAAGAATAAATATATTTATAACTAGTTTAGCTAGTTCCAGAGTAGATTTACTAGCCAAGTGTGTTAGGTCTAACTCTTAGTGTATTTTGGTCGGCTCACCGATCCGTCACAGCGGCGGAGCTGTGATCCGGAAGAGCTGCGTGTTCTCCGTCAGCAGCAGCTGATCTGATCTCTCATCTCTCGCTCGCGTCCGGTTATACCTCGCGTTTTTGTCCAAATCTATCAGATCTAGCTAGTTCTAGTCAATTATTTGACTGCCTGCTTATCAAAGGACCTAAACAATAAGCGTTGCTTGGCAACGGCGTGTGGCCGCAAAGTATAGCGCAGCATTATGCATAATATGTTTATAGAGGGTCCCATGCTCATATATCTTTTTCTCTTCATTCCCACGCCCCAAAATAGATAAATATACCAATGTTAGGAATCGTAACGAAGTTTGAGCAGTCTGGGTTTTATATTAACAGAGTTACACATATGTAAAAAGCGTGTAATAACTGCAGTTTGCCTCCCTGTCAGAATGACAAAGTTCCTCAGTGAAGCACAAGCCCATGTTTCTCTCTACATTGTAAGTACAACTTATTAAAAGATCAGTTCAATGCAACTAATGTCGTCTTAGTGTTATGTTAAAATTGGTTTGCCATGAATTTAGTGATGGATTGTAAACATTTGAAATGTAGCATTTAAGTGTTTCTCAGTTACAAGGTTGTTGTTTTAATAAATCAGACACTGATGGTGCAGCGCTGTACTGTACCTCTTTATATAGGCATTTTGTCCCTAACAAATTGCTTTTGCGCTGATCAGGGGGTACTTGGCGGAATATTTTTTTCAAAGGGGGTACATTATTGAAAAAAGTTTGAGAACCACTGTTCTAGTGTGTTGCCAGGTTTGCGCGCATGGCGCTATAACCACGTTTTTCGAAAAAAACTAAATGTAATATCTCACTACAAACGCAAATATTTAATTTTAAACAGTCAAGTCCTTTCAAGTCATCTATCTCAAGCTTAAGTCAAGTCTCAAGTCATGAATACCAAGTCAAAGTCAAGTCAAGTCTTTTATCAATGTTAGTCAAGCAAGTCTCAAGTCCAAAAATATGCGACTCGAGTCAAGTCATGTGACTCGAGTCCCCACCTCTGCAGAAAGTATATCGTACGCACAAATTAATAAAGCGTGGCCTCATTTTATTTAAATTGAGGCCACGAATTACATCTCGTGCGCACAAGTTAATAAAGCGTGGCCTCGTTTTATTTATTTTTCTCTCTATGAACCCTCCAGGGCTCCGTACAAACACATACCTATAAATAATAAAACCAGAGAAACTGATCATGCTGCAGTGGTCTCTTACATTTGTTTCAGAGCTGTATTTTGCATATTTAAATAACTTTAAAAAGACCCTGGAGGGGTCCTGTGTGTTACCTCTCCCCGGTCCCCCAGCATAGAGTCTTTGGGTTTGGGCAGCTGCTGTCCGCTGATGATCTTCAGCACCAGCTGCTTCTTCATCTGACCCGGCAGAGGCTCCTCCAGGTTGGGGTTGAAGGTCCCTGTGAGGGGAAGAAACAGAAAAGTACATGTTTGATTTCCTTCACATACAAAGTTCAACTCTAAATTCTGAAATGAACACATTTTCATGTGGGGCAACACGGTCTTTCAACTCCCTCCAAAAATGTTCTATGGGGTTGAGATCTGGAGACTGGCTAGGCCACTCCAGGACCTTGAAATGCTTCTTACGAAGTCACTCGTTCGCTGCCCGGGCGGTGTGTTTGGGATCATTGTCATGCTGAAAGACCCAGCCACGTTTCATCTTCAATGCCCTTGCTCATGGAGGAGGTTGTCACTCAAAATCTCACGATACATGGCCCCATTCATTCTTTCCTTTACACGGATCAGTCGTCCTGGTCCCTTTGCAGAAGAACAGCCCCAAAGCATGATGTTTCCACCCCCATTTTCACAGTAGGTATGGTGTTCTTTGGATGCAACTCAGCATTCTTTCTCCTCCAAACACGTCTAGTTGAGTTTTACCAAAAAGTTCTATTTTGGTTTCATCTGACCATATGACATTCTTCCAATCCTCTTCTGGATCATCTAAATGCTCTCTAGCAAACTTCAGACGGGCCTGACATGTACTGGCTTAAGCAGGTGGACACGTCTGGCACTGCAGGATTTGAGTCCCTGGCGGCGTAGTGTGTTACTGATGGTAGCCTTTGTTACTTTGGTCCCAGCTCTCTGCAGGTCATTGACTAGGTCCCCCCTTGTGGTTCTGGGATTTTTGCTCACTGTTCTTGTGATCATTTTGACCCCACGGGGTGAGATCTTGCGTGGAGCCCCAGATCGAGGGAGATTATCAGTGGGTCTTGTATGTCTTCCATTTTCTAATAATTGCTCCCACAGTTGATTTCTTCACCCAAGCTGCTTACCTATTGCAGATTCAGTCTTCCCAGCCTGGTGCAGGTTCTACAATTTTGTTTCTGGTGTCCTTTGACAGATCTTTGGTCTTGGCCATAGTGGGAGTTTGGAGTGTGACTGTTTGAGGTTGTGAACAGGTGTCTTTTATACTGATAACGAGTTCAAAGAGGTGCCATTAATACAGTTAACGAATGGAGGACAGAGGAGGCTCTTAAAGAAGAAGTTACAGGTCTGTGAGAGCCAGAAATCTTGTTTGTTTGTAGGTGACCAAATACTTATTTTACCGAGGAATTTACCAATTAATTCATTAAAAAATCCTACAATGTGATTTCCTGGATTCTTTCCCCCCATTCTGTCTCTCATAGTTGAAGCGTACCTAGGATGAAAATTACAGGCCTCTCTCATCTTTTTAAGTGGGAGAACTTGCACAATTGGTGGCTGACTAAATACTTGTTTGCCCCACTGTATATAGTAGAGGTTACAAATGACATAAGCTGCAAATAATAAAATGCCCATATAAATAATAATAATAATAATAGATGTAATTTGTTAGCGCTTTTACAGGTGCTCAAAGACGCTTTACAGATATAGTGAAGGGAAAAGGAAGGAACAACATATAAATATATAGTAAACAATCACACATTAAAAGCCAGATTGAAGAGGTGAGTTTTTGTAAGTTTTTTGAAGGTGGTGAGGTCAGTGCAGTCTCTGATGGGTTGGGGGAGTGAGTTCCAGAGGAGGGGGGCAGCGACGGAGAAGGCTCTGTCCCCCCAGGTCCGGTGATTGGTGCGGGTGGGGATGGATAGGAGGTTGGCTTCTGATGAGCGGAGGCAGCGGGAAGGGGCGTGGTGGTGCAGCAGATCTGTGAGGTAGGGGGGGGGCCTGATTGTTGAGGGCTTTGTGAGTAATCAGGAGGACTTTGAAGTTGATTCTTTGACGGACGGGGAGCCAGTGGGAGGTTCTGGAGGACGGGAGTGATGTGGTCTCGGGAGCGGGTGTGGGTGAGGAGGCGGGCAGCAGAGTTCTGGATATGTTGGAGTTTATTGATTAGGTTGGATGGTATGCCGTAGAGGATGCTATTGCAGTAGTCGAGTCGTGAAGTGATGAAATGCATGAATCAGGGTTTCAGCAGCAGAGGAGGAGAGTGATGGGCGGAGACGGGCAATGTTTTTGAGGTGGAAAAAGGCGGTCCAGGTGATGTGATTTATGTGGTGGTTGAATTTGAGCTGACTGTCGAAGATGACTCCGAGGTTGCGGATGTGAGGGGGGGGAGATAGAGTGTGGCTGTCAATGGTGAAGTTGAAATTCTGGATGTCTTTGATACGGGATGGGGGGCCGATGATGATGATGTCTGATTTGGCACTGTTCAGTTGGAGATAGTTTGTTTGCATCCATGCTTACATACATGAGAGCATACATTTTGAGATTATCTACTCGTGAAATCAATAATACAACATTAAAAATGATTAATAAGCCATCAGTGAAGAGGTTTTTTCCCATTTCCATGCACCTCAGACTTAGTGAAATTCCTATTCAAAGACCAAATTAACATCATAGTAAATTATACTATAATACTGTTCTTTATACGTTTTCTAATGCCTATACATAACATAACAAGTGGGGCTGCTAAACCTACTTGTTAATTAATGATGTCAGTATTCCTAAGGTCTTAAATAGATAAAAACTGAAATGCTGCTCATGACTCATGTCGCTGCTGACCTTCGCACATGCAGGCGGGCTTCAGGATGTAGCCACAGTTCCCGTTGCTGTAGAACTTGGCTCTGTTGAGCTGCAGGACGCGGCCCTCTGATTGGTAGTTGAGAGCGACTGAAATCAAAGCAGTTCAGCTTGTTATTGTCAGCCCTGACAAACTGGCAGGACAGAAAATAATGGTGGCAGAGCAGAGATGAAGCTCGTACCCAGCTGGCAGCCGGCGCTCCAGAAGGGCTGGGGGTTGAAGTTGGAGGAGTCCACGCGGTACGAGGAGGGGTAGATGCGGGACAGCTGTCTCTGGTTGAAGTGGATGAAGGAGGTGGCTTTCTGCTGCATCATCTGGTGGGCTTTGGTCTCACTGAGCGACGACACCTGCCAGCTACAGGAGGCTGATCACAGAGACATCAAATCAAACTTTACTCATATAGCACAAGTGCTTTACAAACCATAAACAAAACAAATATAAAAACAATACTACCCCCCCTTCACAGGTTATATATACACCGAGTACCGCATAACTTTATAATTGATCAAAACACTTAATACCAACAGAAGTCAATAAACACAGGCCTGAATAAAACAATATAATATAAATAAATGAATGAATGAATACATTGATAAATAAAGGAATAAAATAAGAATAACATTTGAGTAAATATAATTTGTTTTTCAATTTATTTTCAACATCCTTTTACATTTGTCTGATAACGACAATGACCAACTGCAGTCAGTGTTCCCTTAATGTAACTTGAAGGGATTTAAGATACCTTTTTGTATTGTATCCTGATTAAGTAATCCCATTACATTTAGTCCGTAACTTCCCTAGCCTGCCTGTTTTATGTCCGCTCCACACTGTTAGCACTTAGCCTCAGGTTAGCAGAAGCGCTCACGTTGTGCCTCGATGTCGTAGAGACCCACGGAGCACGTGTACTTCACCAGATCAGACAGAGCCCGGGACAACTTCATGGTCTTCTTCTTTCTGGAAGGTTTAACAAGAAGTCAAAGGTTACAGTAAACACAGAAATGTAAAGTAGGGCTGTCACATTCTCAGACTGTCATTACCGCAATATTATAACCGTGTTATCACTATTGTTGTAGTACATTGATCATTAAGTGTCATTTACAGTAAGTATATAACTTCCTTCTCTGGTTTGATTTTCCCGCGGTTTGAATTCACATCTAGCTACTTCATTTTCACTTCCTTAGAACAGACAGAAGGCTGTTTCTTCCACCATTGTTAGGATTGATATTAGGTTTGTAATAACAAGTATGCAAATGTCAAACATCTGGCCAACACTTCCTGTAATGTATATTGCCTTGCTGAGACCTTCCCCTTTCTTTGTGTTTTGAGTGTATAAAGTACTTGTATTTTCTGTTGTACGTGGTCAGATCTTGGTGCTATTGCTAGTGCAGGACATCCCCTTCCAGCTGGAAATAAGATTGATTCTGTTAAATGCTATAACTCCTTATTAAATAACACTACTTTGGTTTAAGCTTGTATCTTTTTTCTTTTCTTTCCAGAAGGTGAGCGTGGAATTTCCACCACAACTATAAATATCACGCTTCTCAGTTCAGAATGTATATGTGTGTGTGTGTGTGTGTGTGTGTGTGTGTGGGTGTGGCCTAGCATTATTATACTTGTGGGGACCTAAATCTGTTTACATAGTCACGTGTAGGCACTCACCTCCCTTATGGGGACAAAATGGAGGTCCCCATGAGGGGAATCATTCATTTTAGGGTGAAGACTTGGTTAGGGTTAAGCATGTGTTGGTTACGGTTAAGGTTAGGATAAATCTCCAGGAAATGCGTAAGTCAATGTAATGTCCCCTGAAGTGATATATACATGGTGTGTGTGTGTGTGTGTGTGTAGCGTACTTGTTGTGGTGCAGAGTGGCCCGGGAGGCGCTGCTCGTACTCTCCTGATCCGTGTCCGTGTCTTCGAAACTCGACGTCTTCTTCAGCTTGGTGACCTTTTTCTGAAAAAGAAGGGGAACAAGTGAGGAGCCAGAGAATACCGGAGACAGTAACAACCTTCATAAGATGTATGTTTAGAATCAAAAAGTTGATCACAAGTTATCTCTTGTAGAGGTTAATGAGAACACAAAGACACAAACTAAGGCAATTACTGCCACTATTGAGCAGTCCATTAAATATGTATCATCAATGATCCATTAGTTAGTCAGTCCAACTTCATTTCAGCCTTGCATTTAATAGAACAGATCAAAGTGTTCTTAGTTTAACTTGCTGATCCTTGCCCTTTTTAAATAAATTCAAGCTCCAGTGTGATTAAAGTTGAAACTGGAAGCCCTGTGTTCTCATCACACGTGGGATATTGGAAAACAGTCTTCAAAGTAAAAGCTAACCTTGCGTTTAGAGAAACTCCCCATGAAGGAGCGTCCTGTCCTCTTGTTGCTGCAGGGGTTAGCCTCGTCCCCCGTGTCTGTCCCCTCCTCACTCTTACCCTGACAGAAGAGGAGAGACAGGTTAGGAGACATGCTGGAGATTTGTAAGAGAACTTATTAAATAAACTGTTACTCTCTGCTAGACATAAGGAACAGTTACACAGAGGAACCTGAACATGACACATGATGTATGACACAAGGGCTGCTGGGAGTTATTGCTCATTCGTGAAATAAAACCTGAAACTACCTAAACCTCTGGGAAGAGAACGTCTGAATGTGAAAATGAAGCCGTATATAAACAGGCTTGGGAGAAACAGATGACATGTAAGAGGATTATGTTATCAGGATAAAACAAGTTAACTGTATTCCCTTCCAGTTACATTTCTAATAACTATGGATTTCTAGCATGATTCCATCCATCCATCTTCTCCCGCTTATCCGTGGTCGGGTCGCGGAGGTAGCAGTTCCAGCATAGAGCCCCAAACGTTCCTTTCCCTGGCCACATCATTCAGCAGGTGAACCTATATGTTCATAAAATAGTGTGTGTGAGCTTAACTGTGTGTATTAAACTAAAACGGAGCATTTTCTGTCAGCTCAGATTTTATTTCTGCTTTTTTAAACTGTATTATGTGCTCATGTGTTTCAGTGTTGGTGAACAGGCTGCCTGAATATGTTTCATGAAACGCAGCTTTTCCTGTAAATAGCAAAGGAATTTTTTATTTAACAAACGATAAATCTTTGGAACAATTTACCTTGGAACCCGTTTTGTCGGTGGGCTTCCCGGTGGGGGGGAGGGCTGCGATGGTGAAGCTGTCGGGGTCTTCTCTGTCTCGGATCTTGGACTCCTTCATCAGGTTGTCCAGCTTCTTCTTGGCCAGGTTCTCCACCTGCTTCCTGTTGGCTGTAGTCTGCAGGAGGGGGGGAGCAGTTACACACACTGACCCGGAGTACATCACACAAGGGCTGCTGGGAGTTATGGATCAGTCTGAAATGTCCTCTACAACTCAGGATGCTTTTAGTGGGCAGCTGCATTTATTGAGACGGTTTTATAATGCTGAAATTAGATGATAAGTTAGGACAATTTAAAATGAGTGATGTGAGCAGACTTGAGGGGGGGAGGACACCTCTAACTTTCTTTATCTTTAGTGTCTTTTCTTATTCCTGAGACCAATTCTGATAATCCTCGAGCCTCAAAGGGAGCGAGCCCCGCAACGTCCCGCCAACACGGCACCCAGACCCCACGCAGCATTCTCATCTGTTTGTCATTACTGGTGTCATTTTCTGGTTGCTAACAAACGCCATTGTAACACATAAACACACATCAGAGCACACTGGGCTCACACGGAGGGGGGGGGGGGGCAGGAGCTCCAACAAGGCGTGCAGGACAGAGAGTGAATACACTTACTTTACAGAGATGCTGTATGAGAAACCAATGTGAGTTTGGAACATTGAACGATGTAAATCTATTCTATTCTAATCTGTCTACTCAAGGGTAGTGACCCTTGAGTAAAAACTACTGGACGAATAACCCAGTCATCCAAGGCTCTCTAAAGATATGGACTCATTTTAGAATTAATTTCAAACACAAACAGGCACTTGTTGCCTCCCCAATTCTGGCAAATGTACATTTTTCTCCATCTCTCACTGATCCATCTTTTCGGTTATGGCATGGGAGAGGGATTAGGTGTGTTAAAGATCTTTTTAAAAATGGACACTTTATTTCTTTTGAGCAGTTAAAGAAGGATTTCAATATCCCACAGTCATGTTTCTTCAGATATTTGCAGATACGTAGTTATGTCAGGACCCACTTCTCTCTAGCAGCCCCACAGAGTACCTGGATTGATGACTGTTTAAATATGGATCCCTGTGACAGGGGTCTGGTGTCTGTATTATATGACAATATTCAGAGGGTCGCCGCTCCGTCGCTTAATCACTTAATGAGGCAACGACTATATCAGATACTATTTGGCAGGCAGCCATTCGATTTGTCCACTCATCCTCAATGTGCGTTAGACATGGGCAGCTACAATTTAAGGTTTTGCATAGGTTACATTTATCTGCAAGTAAACTGGCCAGATGTTACCCAGGTCTAGACCCAACCTGCATCAGGTGCAGTCGGACCCGGCTAGCCTAAGTCACATGTTTTGGCTCTGTCCAAAACTGGCCCCTTTTTGGACTGGTATATTTAAAACCTTTTCGTACATGTGTAACACGGCGGTGGATGCTAACCCATTGACTGCATTATTTGGCGTGGTCACACAGGAGACACGAATAACAACTGATCAGGCTGAGGCTGTGGCATTCTCTACCCTACTTGCTAGACGTCTGATACTCTTTAGTTGGAAGAAGGCTGCACCGCCGTCTCACAAGCACTGGGTAGAGGAAGTAATGTCCCATCTGAAACTTGAGCAGCTAAAGCACACTACCCGGGGCTCTATCGCAAAGTACTATAAGGTCTGGCAACCATTTCTATTCTACTTTGAGAATTAATTCTCTAACATTGAAATAACGTAGCACCTGCCCCCCCCCCGCCAACACATTGTTGTTTTTTATTAATTTATGTTTTCATTTTTACTTTTGGTTATTTAACCATGTCGCTTTTAATTTAATAATTTATGTTTATTTTCTATATACATATTTTGTATCTCTGGATGTCAATTGATATTTTGTATACTTTCTGTGTGTGCCGTAATTTTGAATGTTGAGTGCTGCTGTTTGTTATATGTGGAAAATCAATACAAATATTTGAATAATAATAAAATATATATTTAATTAAATCTAGATGAAGTGACACAATACGCTTTATTAAGATCCTAATGTAAAAGAAAGCTTGTACTATAACTAAAAAGAACATGCAGGATCCTCCACACATTCAGAATTACTAACAAAGCACTTATATACTAATAAGGACTGGCTTATCTATAGCCAGTTGAGTAGCACTTGAAGTGTTTGGCTCTATGAAACCTGATGTACTTATATGATTCTGTTTTCTTCAAGGTTGTGTCTTCCTGGTCTATTGTACTTATTGTAAGTCTCTTTGGATAAAAGCCTCAGCTAAATGTAATGTAAAAGGTGCAGGGATGAAGCATCACATCATGTCACATGATGCAGGAGCTCCACACTGATGGATGGACCTTTGGGTAATGAATGCGTTTCCACATGAGACAGGATGGCATTGGGACATACAGGACATTATACAGATGGATCAATGAAAGATGTCCTTATTGAGAGATTACTGCTGAATGCCTTGTAGAGAATATAATGCACATGCTGAGGTCAGCCTCATGGGGGCAGTGTCTCCACTGCAGAGAGCAGGCAGCTGCAGCATGCTCCATGAGAGAGGCCCAATTCCAAATCACACCCTACCCACTCCCACTCCGTGACGGAGTGACACTCGCAGCTCAACGAGGCTCCCTCCTGTCAGAGGGAGGGAGTACATACAGCAGCAAGCTTTGGGACGGCCTCCTGTGTGTTTCCTGACGGACACACACAGCGTGAGTCCGGTCAGGTGGAGCAGCAGGGGAAGTCAGCACCGATGCAGACTCGCTGAGGGCTTGATAGCCCACTCCCCCTCCACACTCGTTGGTTTGGAACAGCACTTAATGTGGCGGACACTCCGCACAAACGCACAAACGGAGGGTTAGTGTGTAGGGGGGGGGATTGGAATTGGGCCAGAGTGTCAACACACTGATAAGTTGAAAAGATGCAGGAAGATGGCAGATTTTGTGCATAATTGACTGTGCTTTAATCTTTCCTAATACTTCATTGGATCAGATATCACACCTCATCTTCATAGCATTTTCATTTTCACTGAACAAATCATTGTTTCAGAGGTTTTTTACTGCCGAACAAAATGCTGTTTTGGCAGGTAATTATAGCTTCAGATACTTTTTCTTTTAAATGCATACACCTAAAGCCTGAGTACTGATGTCAGTACTGACGGATCTGTCATTAGCCCGCATGGTTTTTCATACCACTGCTATGCTGACGACACCCAATTAATTCTGTCCTTTCCCCGCTCAGAAACCCAGGTCGTCGCACGCATCTCTGCTTGTCTAGCTGACATCTCTCAGTGGATGTCTGCTCATCACCTCAAGCTCAACCTTGACAAGACTGAACTGCTTTTCCTTCCGGGAAAAGACTGTCCCACTCTTGACCTGACGATCAACATCGGCACCTCTGTTGTTTCCCCGACTCAGACTGCAAGGAATCTGGGTGTGACCCTAGATAACAACCTCTCCTATCACTGCAAACATCGCTGCTACAACCCGTTGCTGCAGATACACGCTTTACAACATCAGGAAGGTACGTCCCCAGCTGACCCAGAAAGCCACCCAGGTTCTGGTCCAGGCTCTCGTCACCTCACGCCTAGACTACTGCAACTCCCTCCTGGCTGGTCTACCTGCATGTGCCATCCGACCTCTGCACTCATCCAGAATGCAGCGGCTCGTCTGGTCTTCAACCTTCCAAAATTTTCCCACACCACGCCGCTCCTCCGCTCCCTTCACTGGCTCCCGGTAACTGCTAGAATCCACTTCAAGACACTGGTACTTGCGTACCATGCTGCGAATGGATCTGGCCCTTCCTACATCCAGGACATGGTTAAACTGTACACCCCAGCGCGTGCACTACGCTCTGCATCAGCCAAACGACTCGCTACACCCTCGCTGCGAGGGGGACCCAAGTTCCCATCAGCAAAAACACGTGGGTTTGCTATCCTGGCTCCAAGATGGTGGAATGAGCTCCCCATTGACATCAGGACAGCAGAAAGCCTGCACATCTTCCGCCGCAGACTGAAAACTCATCTCTTTCGACTCCACTTCGAGCCATAGAATTACTAACAAAGCACTTATATACTAATAAAGGACTGGCTTATCTATAGCCAGTTGAGTAGCACTTGAAATGTTCGGCTCTATGAAACCTGATGTACTTTATGATTCTGTTTTCTTCAGGGTTGTGTCTTCCTGGTCGATTGTACTTATTGTAAGTCGCTTTGGATAAAAGCATCAGCCAAATGTAATGTAAATGTAATGATGTCATTTTGTGAATACATTTTAACACTCGTCTGAGTCGTAGAAAGAGTTTATCTAAACTTCATCAGTTGGAATAAAAAAAAAATACAACAACATTAGCCTTCTATTGAAATGGATAAGGTCCACATGTGAAAGAGTTTTGACATCTGACCAAAAGTTAAATGGTTTTGGGGTTCTGAGATTCAATTCAGAATTCTTACTTTTCTCTAAGAACCCAACAAATTAAAAAGATTTGTACTTTAGGTCGGATAAAAAAAAAAAAGAAGTGTATATTTTATTTCCAGCAAGGCTATGCGACTTTTCTACTTGAAACATTGCCCTCCCTATAGCTACCATTTTAAAGTTTTAAAGAGTTATAACCGATCGATATATATATATATATATATATATATATATATATATATATAAACATTTAGTGTTTATGAGTAACACTGTCTCCATTTTTATAAATACCAAAAAGTCACCTTTAAAGGTGCATGCTTGGTTCCAAATAAAGAATCATGACACATTTGATGGAGCATAGCGTATGATGAGAAGGTATGGCAGATGACTGGGGATGTTTTTGAGGTGGTTTGAGGAGAAGGAGCTTTGTATACAGTACCTTCCACTTTGAAAAGAAGCAAGCAACAGTAGAAGAGAAGGACAAACAGGAAGAGAGAAGAGCAGGACATGAGAACACATAACCAGAGAGAAAGAGACAAAGCAAACAGCAGAGAAGAGACAGGAGGAAAACACTCAGTGACCACAGCTTAGATTAAAGGGGCCATATTCTGCTCACGTTCAGGTTCATATTAATATGTAGTGTCTCTACTGTGACATGTCTCCATGCTTTAATGTTCAAAAAGAGCCCCGTCTGCTCTGGTTGGTTAGAAGGCCGGCTCTGATGTGATTGGTCAACTGCTTAGAGATGTCCCGCCCCTTATCAAAGCAGACCATTAACATTAACCCAATAGGGCCTCTGTAACATAAGGAACAGGAAATACACACTTTGACATTTGGTCTGTTGGACAGAAAAAGCTGCCTGTAGAGATAAGTGTGGAAAGGAAAGAGCAGGTACATACATCTCCGTTCATCAGCTTGCAGTCGTCCTCCATCTCATCAGCACTGTCCTCGTCCGACACGTCTCCTTCCTCAGCGTCCTCGTCGATGTTGGGGGGCAGTTTCTTCCCCTGGGGGAGAGGAGAAAGAGTCAGTATAGCTTCATGCAACTTTCATTTAATCCATTTGTTGGTCAGGGAACCTTTAAACTAGATGGGCCTTGGTTTTCTCTAGAGCTGACCACTGACTGCAGGTGAAAAAGTCACTTCCTTAATTACAATGATGAGGCACTTTTCTTTACATGATATTTTCTAATTTAACAACAAATGAAAGTGAATTACTGTTATTTCTACTGCACTCAAGATTTTTTTATATCATCAGTTTCTTTACAAATTAAGACTATTGCATAACATTTTTCAAAAATATGATATTTTGTTACAAATTAAAGTAGTCCATAGTACATATAACAAGTTGGCAATTATTTTACATTTAAGTAAATTAACTAATTTATTTCGGAAAAATTAGAGTTTTTTGGGTGTTTTTTAAATGTATCCGAGATATTCTTTGCCATTTATTAATTACAAAATGGTTTTAATACGTAAAGTTAACATTGTACTTACTTTGACTTACAACAGAGTGTTTTAACTGTGTGCTGTCAGTACTTCTACTTAGGTAAAGGATCTAAATACTTTTCCACTACTGGTGTACATCATCCCAGTGTTCGTTCTCTCAGCTATCTAAACACAGGACCAGTAATCAAGGCAAAATATATTGCAAGAAAATTAGGTAGGATTTGAAGTTTGTCTACAAAGGAACAGATCTAAGAATAAACATCCATGTGCTTTTCAGTCCTGCTCATTTAAAAAGTGTGCACCAAATGTTCAGACATAATTCCATCAGTCAAAACATTTATTTTCCCCAACTAAATCCAATCACATTTTATTTTTTACAATTACTTTGAGCTGAAAAATGTACTCATGCCTAATTACACAACAGAAGGTTCTTAATTTAAAAATTCAACAGGAATTTGCAGACTATGTTACAGTAACTTAAGATATACATCGCAACAAATATATATCAGGTGTCAGAGCCAGACTTTCCTCTGCTTCAAAGCCAGCCTTCTTCTTTTATAGTGTGAAGGTGTGAATCTGAAAACAGCAGCAGCTCTGATAGACTGCGGAATAAAAACACTCTGTCACATTTAAACTCCCTGCCTGAAGTTTGGAGGAATGCGCCTTGTCTGCCAGAAACTGCAGTTCACATTCTGACAATACTATTATTCTCTTCTCTCTGCCATTGTTCTCCCTGCCTTGTTAAAACCTTTACTTCACCACATTGATAATTGCAATCAGTCGTGCTGATGAAATCACATGGCTATTTAAGAAGGGGTTTATGGGGGATTAAATGTTACCAACCAATGCTACTATCAGTGTGGGACTTTATTTTCACTACATCTACCATTATCCTGAAGAGAGTGTTGAATCATATTCTGTAATCCAAACGAGGAATGGTCCGACTTTGGATCCAACAGTCACATCACCACCGCTAAGCTAAAGGTGGCAGTAGTAGTTTGATGAAGCTACTTGTTAGCATCTAAGAGGCTTCGATCATTCACCAGTTGGTTGTTTTTTTTATGTAGTAGAACAAATGCAAATCTTTTCGCTTTTTTCAAAATCTTATTTCAGGCATCTATCCAAAATCACGTAAAAAAAGAAAGTTTCCGGTAAATGTTTGTTTTCCTTGTGTCGTGTCTTAATATTTGTCCTCATTGATGTTGCAAATAGAGCTGCTGTGATGCAAGAAACATTTCAGACTCGAACGGCTAATTAATTATTATGGTATAGTTTAGGACTCCTGCACCACTCCATCTCAGTTTGGGAGCTTTATTGTCTCAATATGTTCCCTGTTAAAAAAGTGATATGTGTGGCCGGAGAGACAAGACCCAGGGCTACCTGAACACTGTCCCAGGGCTACCTGAACACTGTCCCAGGGCTACCTGAACACTGTCCCAGGGCTACCTGAACACTGTCCCAGGGCTACCTGAACACTGTCCCAGGGCTACCTGAACACTGTCCCAGCTCTTAGAGTTAGCCGAAAACATATGGTATCAACTGAGAGCAACAGTGATTAGCATAGCTACATTTGTATCAACTCAAGAGCTTTGTTGTACTCAGGTTGGACGTGGAGTCTGTTATCCAGAAATGCTCTGAACATGCAGCAGTCAACATTATGTATACATTCAACATTATCCTAAATAGAGTGTTTAATATTGTTCTGCTCTCTAAACGAGGTATTCTGACTTTCGTGTTTAGCTACAAAAACTTCTCATTTAGATCACAGCAATTTGATTGGTTAGAACATTGCTTTAATTCTGGTTATAAGACTGGTTGCTAGAACATTGTCAAGCAATGTTACCTGTAGGAAATATATCAAAGAAGCTTGGTTATTTATCAAGGTAATGTTTTCGAAGTTTAAAATGGTTAAAGCCCAGTCTCCACATAGCTCACAGGGTAGAGATGTTGGTCCTAGACGCAGGTTTGAATTCCACCTGCAGCCCCTTAAACATAACATCCCCTCCATCTCCCACCTTTCCAATCTATCTCTCTAATAAAGACCCTAAAACATGTTGAAGCCTGTAATCCCTTTGTCATGGTGGTCTGTTGACATTATCTCTGTGGTGATCCCTCCAGAGAGCAGAGCCTTGCAGAGGACTGAGCAGCTGATGAAGCCATCACTCAGGTCCTTTTACACTACCTGTGGCACTCTGCTCTCCTCATTACAGGCCTCAAGGGGAGATAGAGTGAGAGACTCGATAGAGAAACGTTGGAAAGGCGTCAGTCGTCAATATTTTGGCAATGAGCCATGGATGTAATACACTGGAGGTAGTTTGTTGTGGTTAGCAATCACTCTCCATCACAGTGTCATGAGCTGGAGGCCTGCAGGCGTCTCTCGTTTCTTCATCCCAGTTTAGATGTAACCATGTTCCCTTCTGCATTAACGCAGATCTGCGTGACTGCGTCAGGATTAAGTGACAATGCTTCAAAACATAGGTACATAGGTAATAGTGTTTTTTATCTCACAAAATATGAATTTGACAGGTACAGCATCTCATAGAACATCTTTTGTGATAGAACATCACAGTTATGCATATTTGAGTAAATGTTAAATTATTTTTAAAATATTAATTCACCATGGATTTAAAAACAGGTAGTGTGCTGTGTATGTACTTATTGTAAGTCGCTTTGGACAAAAGCGTCAGCTAAATGCAATGTAATGTAATGTAATGTGTAGCAGCTGTCAGAGCACTCCTTACAGTGTCAGGTACTGGCAGAGTGCCTTGTATTTAGCAAAGGCATCTGGCATCAATAAAGCCTCATTAACCTCAACACTGCCCCCCACCCCCCCTGCTAACAGAGGACCACTGCAGCTCCACAACATGCCTCTGTTAAAGCAGTGTCTAACTAACTTTGCCTCCACAGTGCCAGCCTGCACAGATGGTCAATTTGATACAAAATAAGGGGGCACAAATGAGGCTTCAACTACACTGATGTCAACCTATTTAGTTTCAGTACTGGGGGATCATGTACAATATCACTGTCAGGTTTGTAAAGCTATTTATTCAGTGTTTCCATAGCAATAACATACTGTACAAACAGACCAGTTTATTTAGGCAATGTTCAAGAGATGATTTGATGATGAGGCTAATTGGAACACATCAACACCTCCTTTATATTAGCTACAGGTGAATGCAACTGCCAGAAAGGAAACATGTAACTATCAATGATCTTCACAACGGTCACATGACTTCACGTCATCAAGGCTGAACTAAAGGCGATTCATGTTCAGCATGATGATGTTTAGTAGTCTGATTTAGTCACTTGTTAGAAACTGCCGTTCTTAGAACACATAGATGCAGGGGGTATGTTTTTATGTTGTTGAACAAAATGTGAAAGATCTTCAGCTTGTGTTAGCCACATATCTTATTTCAGGCATCTAACCAACATTTTTTTTCAAAAACCATCGACTTTGAGACCAGAGAGCCAATCAGTGCTTAAATGCTGGCTAATTCCGAGTCTAGGACTCAGTCAATTTTTCTAAAGAACAACTGTAATAAAGAGAATTTAGTGCTTTTTTGTTTTCTTTTTCTGACCAATCTACTGCTCCACCCTCCAGGGCAGAAGATGGCAGTAAAACACCTCAAAGAACAATAATAAGAAGGGTTGAGGACTCCTTCCTGCACCACTATATTCCAGCTGGGGAGCTTTGTTTGTCTGGGCCTTTGTTATTCCTCTAATTTCCCCTCCTCGACTCCTCGGTCCTCCGGTAGTGACCCGGAAATGGTTTTCAGCGTGCCATGCCAGGAGGAGCTATAACCGAGGATACACTGACGAATCCTCCGCGGATGTATTTCCGGCAACAGTGATGTTTCAAAGAGTCGTGACGCACGGCCGGGCTGATCTCAGCCAATCACAGCTCTGCATGCATCCCCTGGATATTATTTTATTAACTGCTTTCATCGCAATGCGATGTTTACAGTAAGAACAGCTGTGAGGTCCGTGCAGAAAGCAGAGCAGTGTGTATAATATATATCACTCAGTGTAACAGGCCTACTCTCTTTATTTGCTTTAGTTTAGTAGAATTCTGTACAAACAAAGAGTAAAAAATATTTTTCTAAAACCATTTAGTGCTTCACATAATAAAATACACAACGGTTGTATCCTGATATTATATGCTTTAGGAGCTGTAGGTGCGTGTTGTACAGTGTGTAGGTGTGTGTGGTACAGTGTGTGTGTGTGTGTGTGTGTGCGTAGATGTGACGGGGGGGGGATATATCCAGTCTCTGATATATAAGTCATCATGAACACATCTGTCCATCAGACAGAGGGCTGCTGTGCCTCCTGTCATCATTAATGGACGTCTCTTTAAAATGACCGCTCAGAGGAGAGGAGTTCTCATTTCTCTAAACGCCTAGCTTCTGGTTCCCCTCCTCTCTCCTCGGTTCCTCCGCTTGCATCTCCTGTGGGCGGGACCAGAGATGGGGTCGTTACTAAAAAAAAGCAATATATTACACTACTTCGTTACTCTCTACATAAAGTAACTCGTTACTTTACTCGCAGGGCCGGCCCGCCCCTCCCTACAGGCCGATCACGCAGACTGCGGCACACCTACAGTGTAAGCGCGCCACAGTTTTGCCTCTGCGAGAC
The DNA here is from genome assembly GCA_902827135.1 of Harpagifer antarcticus. Lineage (NCBI taxonomy): Eukaryota > Metazoa > Chordata > Actinopteri > Perciformes > Harpagiferidae > Harpagifer > Harpagifer antarcticus. The sequence continues at coordinate 2,630,576 of CADEHL010000900.1, read as the reverse complement.
TCCACTTGCACCCCCAATTACTATTGCATTAAGGAAGACATAACACAAGTCTTTCTTTTTATATGCTCTTTAATAAAATAGGCTACCAGCCTACCACAACAAGCTAACAGTCTGTGAAACGTCAAGACACTAATTAATGAAACCAGTTCAAGACGCATTATTCTTATTCTTATCATTCTTTATGAGCGCAGTAACGGTAAGGTATCTAATTATTTTTTACTATTTAGTAGGCTATTCCATAACTTAGTAACAGAGATGGTCAAACTAAAGTGGTAGAGACATGGCAGAATTCCTACAATGAAGCGGGACATTGAACTGTTCACCCATGAGAGGGCGATCAAGAAAAGAGAGCGAGCGCCCCCTTTGAGGGAGTTTACAGATGAAAAGACAGAAGCACAAAAACAACAAGTAGCTATATTTAGGTGTTTTTTTGTAAATTACCGACGGTATCAAGAGGAAGTAAAGTCCCCTGGTTTGTCCCTTATACCCTAACTGCCATGAGACAACTCAAAATCAAGTTTCCAAAATCCGACACTGAGGTGGTCTTAACGCACCGGCAGATGACAGCGCTGACAAAGTGTGTTTCCCGCAGCGAGACGCTACAATATTAATTGTGGGCTTATCATGTTGATTCGGCCACAACAGAAAAAAGAAAAACAAACTCTCGCTCTCTCCAGAGGGGCAGGCCGTGGGCAACATTAGCCCGTACCTGTGCACGTCCCTGCAGCAGTGGATAACCGCTTCTGGCCTGGACACAGTTTGCACCTCACCGTCACATTCCTGTCTATTCTTCGGACGAACAAAAAATAATGGGCAGACCTCCACCCCTCGAAAGTTATCCCTGCCATTTTTATGCAGCACTGCACGTGGAGATGTGGACGCGCAAATCGCGCAGATTACGTAGGCTACATATAAACCTGCGGCGGAAACCCCTCTTGTCTGTCAGTGTGATTATGACTGATTTTTAGTAAGTAACGAAGTAACGCGTGTCGGGGCAATGTTAGTAACTGTAGTGTGATTACTGAATTATAAAAGTCACTACTTCCGTTACCGACAAAAGTAATATTATTACAGTAACGCGTTACACCCAACTCTGGACGGGACTAAGACACGAGGATAGGAGTCGAGGATAAGAGTCGAGGAGGGGAAATTAGTGAAATGAGAAAGGCCCCCTGTATTTTCTCTGTAGAAAAATATATCTTCCTGGCCTTAGTGACAAAGCCCAGGGCTTCCTGACACTTGACACAGCTCGTTATCTGTAGAGAGCAGGACTTAGAATATAGTTTTAGTACAACACAGACCAGATAAAAAGGCAGTCTTCAGTCTGCAGATACCAAACACAGTCCTAACACAACTTCAGATTTGAATGCCTTCCCACAGTCGAGATTAGTCTTTTGTTCTCTTCTCCAAACACTTTCTAATCACATCTGATCATCTCACTATCTCCTCTCTGTGAGCACTGCAGATCCTAACACGTGAGCTGCCTGAGGGCAGACTCCTGAGAGTCAGTCACTTTTTAAACTTCCTAACATCCACGCCGTGACTCTACCTTGACGAGGATTTTGCCCCTGAGTGTTTCTGGAGACGGCAGGCGTCCAGACTCCTCGGCTCTGATGTTGGACACGTCCAGTTTGTCCCCCAGGATCTCAATCAGGTACTGCGCCATCTTCTTCTGCTGGGGAACACTGCAGTGGTTCTCTATGGAGAGGATGACCGGGTAGCTGAGAGAAAATCACAAAACAGATAGGAGTGAGAGGCATAAAAGATCGAGGAGGAAAGGAGGGAACGGTTATTTCTTTAGGAATATGTATCAGTGTTAAGATAGTATACCACAGTAAGGACATTCCAATAACACTCAGCAGGAATTAGATAACATTTATTACTTGAAAAAGGTACAACATTCGCAAAATAATCTTCAATGGAATGTCATTACACATCTTGTTGAGTATCTACATTTAGCACCTATAATATCGAATTTCAAGACCTTTTGATAATAATAATAATACATTTCATTTTTATAGCGCTTTTCCTGGTGCTCAAAGACGCATTGATGGGGTCATTCTGTATTGGTTTCAGCACCGGTTCCATCTGGAAGGCCAAGGATGCTCAATAAATGATCTCCATTTATTTATCTAATGTGCTCATGTGCTTAATGTATATTAATGAACCGCCAAACAGATTGGACCCTAAGGACGGCTAAGAACTCATCAGCACTGCAAACTGTCATTTTACACTTCTTCATTTCTTTAGGATTAAGATTTGATAGTGAGCAGATTGGCGCTTCATTACGTTTAAATGGATATGTAGCCTAAAATGCTTTGGGAATTACTCTTAACCTAAAATGTGGAAATGTCAGAGCTTGTGTCTTATACTTAGCTATGCTAGCAGCACGGCTCTAGCAATTGATTGCTATTACACTTTGCACAGAGATGCATGGTCCCGAGAGGATGAACTATTTTAACCTTAAACACTTTTAGTTAATGACCAAACCCCTGCAAAACTAATGACATATCCACTATAACTGTGTTTAGTGGTTAGCATGTTAAGCATGCTTATGTTAGCATTTATCTCAAGCACAGACTCACATTCTCTAGTCGTAGTGGTCTTGTTCATAGTTACTTTAACTTGACCACAGCAGTAGTTACAGTTAGTCTTTAGATGTTTTGTGACTATCACTCCTGGTGTTTAAAACAGCAAGGTGTTATATCCATCAGCAAATATACAGTAGGGCAAAAAAGTATTTAGTCAGCCACCAATTGTGCAAGTTCTCCCACTTAAAATGATGAGAGAGGCCTGTAATTTTCATCCTAGGTACACTTCAACTATGAGAGACAGAATGGGGGGGAAGGAATCCAGGAAATCACATTGTAGGATTTTTAATGAATGAATTGGTAAATTCCTTGGTAAAATAAGTATTTGGTCACCTACAAACAAACAAGATTTCTAGCTCTCACAGACCTGTAACTACTTCTTTAAGAGCCTCCTCTGTCCTCCACTGGTTAACTGTATTAATGGCACCTGTTTGAACACGTTATCAGTATAAAAGACACCTGTCCACAACCTCAAACAGTCACACTCCAAACTGCACTATGGCCAAGACCAAAGATCTGTCAAAGGACACCAGAAACAAAATTGTAGACCTGCACCAGGCTGGGAAGACTGAATCTGCAATAGGTAAGCAGCTTGATGTGAAGAAATCAACTGTGGGAGCAATTATTAGAAAATGGAAGACATACAAGACGTCTGATAATCTCCTTCGATCTGGGGCTCCACGCAAGATCTCACCCCGTGGGGTCAAAATGATCACAAGAACGGTGAGCAAAAATCCCAGAACCACACGGGGGGACCTAGTCAATGACCTGCAGAGAGCTGGGACCAAAGTAACAAAGGCTATCATCAGTAACACACTACGCCGCCAGGGACTCAAATTCTGCAGTGCCAGACGTGTCCCCCTGCTTAAGACAGTACATGGTCAGGCCCGTCTGAAGTTTGCTAGAGAGCATTTAGATGATCCAGAAGAGGATTGGGAGAATGTCATATGGTCAGATGAAACCAAAATAGAACTTTTTGGTAAAAACTCAACTAGACGTGTTTGGAGGAGAAAGAATGCTGAGTTGCATCCAAAGAACACCATACCTACTGTGAAACATGGGGGTGGAAACATCATGCTTTGGGGCTGTTTTTCTGCAAAGGGACCAGGACGACTGATCCGTGTAAAGGAAAGAATGAATGGGGCCATGTATCGTGAGATTTTGAGAGACAACCTCCTTCCATCAGCAAGGGCATTGAAGATGAAACGTGGCTGGGTCTTTCAGCATGACAATGATCCCAAACACACCGCCCAGGCAGCGAAGGAGTGGCTTCGTAAGAAGCATCTTAAGGTCCTGGAGTGGCCTAGCCAGTCTCCAGATCTCAACCCCATAGAAAATCTTTGGAGGAAGTTGAAAGTCCTTGTTGCCCAGCGAAAACATCACTGCTCTAGAGGAGATCTGCATGGAGGAATGGGCCAAAATACCAGCAACAGTGTGTGAAAACCTTGTGAAGGCTTACAAAAAACGTTTGACCTCTGTCATTGCCAACAAAGGGTATATAACAAAGTATTGAGATGAACTTTTGTTATTGACCAAATACTTAATTTCCACCATAATTTGCAAATAAATTCTTTAAAAATCAGACAATGTGATTTTCTGGATTTTTTTTTCTCATTTTGTCTCTCATAGTTGAGGTATTACTTTTTTGCCCCACTGTATGTATGATTGAAAGCATCCTTGCCTACCAGGTACAGTTAGAAACACACAGTTATGGGTCTGAAATGAGTCTTTGATCTTCAGGGCAGCTTGTATTAATCTGAATAATTGTTTTGAAGGAGAACATTTGCACAAGTGTAGATGTGATTGTCTGTAGGGTTCAGGAAACATACGTCCTTGTGACAGGGTTATGTCCTTTTTTAAGTCTTTTGTTAAGAACTACTTGAAAATACACTTCTGCAGTCCCTATTTTGGAGGACATTTGGGCCATGTGCATTTTAGGGACCCTTCAGTGCTCCTCAAAGCAACTTGTAACACATTGGTTGAAGTCTTGTTATAACTGGCAAAAAGGACTGCAAAATGCTAGCTCTTTAATTTGTATATTGTGGTGGAACATTATGCAGGGTTCTTACACCTTTTCCAAAGTCAAATTCAAGCACTTTTCAAGCATTTTCAAGCTGTTGTAAATTACATATTTATATACACATACTCAAATGATTATTTCCCTACCTCATATTAAATCAGATGTTCTTTATGCTATAAACAACCAAATGTGTGTTTCGTGATAGCATTCTACACGAGGATGAAAAATTAAAGAAAATAAAACTAAGTTTAATATTTCAAAATTAGTGATCTGTACGTAGACTGGGCATCCCATATAACCTGTCTGCGCCAATATACAACAATCAGCCAAATAACTTTTCAATACATTATTGATTACTATTGTTGAGGTACTTTTAGGTTGGCAATGCAGGGGGTAAATCAGAGGTAAGTAAGTAAGTAGGTAAGTCAGAGGTAAATGGTGTACTTTTCCTCCACTACATGTATTTAATACCTTTAGTTACTTCACAGATGTGGATGAATGATGTGAAATATAATCAAGTGTTAAATCCACCTGGAGTAAATCCACAAGCTACCCTGCAGTATACAAAGTCATTCAAACTAGCTGCACCTTTACCAGCTTTGAGAACACTTTCATGATCAATCTTTATAAAACATATCATATATATTATTCTGAAATGGACCAATCTGCATAATGACTACTTTTACTGTCGCTACTTTAACTATATATTGTAGTGCCGAGAGACGGGAGTCGGAGGCGGGGTATCAAAGTTACAAGCTACACTTTTATTTAGCATCTGAACACACATGTAAACAACTTCAAGCCCGGCAGGGTCGGCGTCATGGGGGGTCATTCACGGGCCATGCCCCCCCAAATGAGTCACTGTGCCCCCCCCAACGCAGGGTGGGCAAGCCTTGCCACTTTTTTTTTTTTTTTTTTAATCATATAAGTGAAAACGTTTCCACTAAAGGTTTTTTGTGTGAAATACATCAGAAATAAAGAATACAAATATAAAACACAGCCTGAGGTGTGCTCACTGCTGCTCTCTGATTGGTGTGTTGCTTGACCAATGACCCCCGACCTTTGTTTTGTTATCATTATGTGGCTGTGTGTTTAGATGAAAGCCCAGTGGCAATCTGTTCATCTGTTACACTGATTATACAGTAAAGCCATTGAAAATAATATGATATACAGTACAGTACAAGTAGCCTACTTCTGGGTCTCTGTCTTTCATTCAAGCTCGGCTCTGTATGTGTGTGGCACGAGCGCATTTTGTGAGTGTGCGAGCGGTAATGTGGAATGTTGTTGTTAGCATCTGGTTAGCTAGCTATGCTAACGGATATAAAGAGCTGTTTCTACACCAAGGTGGAGGAGAGTCCTCTCCTGTCAGACTGAGAGGATCGTATAACGTCAGCTCAGTGAGGTAAGGACTCTCTCAGTGTTTAGATAGTTCACTTTAGTGTAAGTTATTTCAGTGGTCTCAAATGGTTTGGTCACCATTTATGTAAACAAGTATTTGCGAGGAATACCTTTATATGATCATTATAGTAGAAAAATAAGAGAATAAATGAAAAACGGGTATGAAATACTATAGGACAGTAACACAAGAATACAGTTTAAAAAGGGGAGTGATTAGTAAAATATCCATAAAGAAAAAGTACATCTGTTTACAGTTCTGTTTCATATGGGTGCTGAGAGATGTAGGCTATCCATAGATCTCTTCAATTTGCTCTCAAAGTGCACCAGATTGATGCATTTAACGTCAAACGTAAAACGTAAAAATAATCTTCCCGGGTGAGCATGCCCCCAGACCCTCCTAGAGGAGGTTAGGTCCACCCCCACCTAAAACATGTTCACATGGATAGGATACTAAATACATTTGCACACTTTTTATATGGTGGCCTATGTCCATATGTTTCTGTTTTGGTGGTTGTGCCACAACCGTGCATGTATGCACAAGTCATAGGTCCGCTATAAAATAGCACATACACCCCTGCAATGTGTGTGAAAGACAATAGACTTTACAGCATGTTTTTTTAAATTGAAGTTGCGTTGGTGTTTGTGTGTTGGTTGTTGACGGCAGTGTGTTCCCCCCCTTGGTAAATGATTGCCCCCCCCATTCGATTTGTTCTAGAGCCGATCCCGAAGCCCGGGAAGCGAAAACCGGCGGAAACAGGAAGTTAGGCTCACTCAAATGTCCATGCGGAACAATACCCCAACCCATAGATCCGTGGGTGAATAATGTCAATCACCACACAAGCCCCCCCAGAATTCAGTCTCAGGCCTGTCTCAAACTTGGGAGTCAGATTAAGTCGGTGGTAAAAACGAGCTTTTATCACCTGAGGCAGCTAGCCAAAGTAAAACCTTTTCTCTCCAGACAGCAGTTTGATCCATGCTTTTGTCACCACCCCGGCTGGACTACTGTAACTCTCTCTACATGGGGGTCAGTGGGTCCTCCCTCGCACGACTGAAGCGGGTGCAAAATGCCGCAGCAAGGCTCTTAACTGGCACACGGAAGTATGACCACATTTCCCCTGTTTTAGCTTCTCTCCACTGGCTGCCAATTTATTTTAGGATCCATTTTAAAATTATTTTATTTACTTTTAAAATCCCTAAATGGCATGACCCCACCATACCTTACTGAGCTGCTACAGCATTACAACGCCGAACCGCCCTCTCAGGTCAGCGGACCAACTGCTCCTGAATGTGCCTAAAACCAGGTCAAAGCTCAGAGGGGACCGTTGCTTCTCTGTAGCAGCTCCCAAACTGTGGAACGCTCTGCCCCTGGAGATCAGACAGGCCTCCACACTGCCTGCTTTTAAATCGCTTCTTAAAACCCACCTCTTCTCCTTAGCGTTTTAACATTTGGCGTTTCAACATCTTTCAGTGTTGCTTTTTTGCTTTTAAATTGTTTTTTGTTTTTACTTGTACTTGTTTTATGGTGTGTGAGCTGAGCTGTGTTACTTCTTTGTATGCTTTGTTTGATCTATTTGCCTGTACAGCACTTTGGTCTGGAGGTTTAAAGTGCTTTATAAATAAAGTTGTATTGTATTGTATTGCCACCAACGTCCACCACCCGGCTCTTGTCCCCGTGACGTATGACTCTGAACGGACCGTCGTAAGGGGGCCGCAGGGGACCGCGGTGGGCGTCGTGGCGAATAAAAAAAAACGAAATCTGCCGACCGTAATCCGGGGGACACCCGGAAAGCTGGGTTGCTTTGCTGCGACGTGGGGACGGGCGTGAATGTCCCGGCGGTCTCCAGCAGGGAGGAGCACTGCCCGGCTGCAGACCAGGGCACAGTGGCGGTGGGAATGAATTCCCCGGGGACCCGTAGCGTCTGGCCATAGACAAGCTCCGCTGAAGAGGACTGCAGGTCTTCTTTGGGGGCACACCTGAGGCCGAGCATAACCCACAAGAGCTTATCCACCCAGTTGCCATCTGTCAAGCCGGCACGCAGTGACGCCTTCATGGACCGGTGAAACCGCTCACACAATCCGTTAGCCTGGGGGTGATATGCGGTGGTGAGGTGCAGCTTGACCCCCAAACCCACAGCAACAGCGTTCCACAGCTCCGAGGTGAACTGAGAACCTCAGTCAGAGGAGAGGTCAGACGGGGTCCGGAAGCGCGCCACCCACGTGTCGTTGAAAGCGCGGGCGACGTCGGAAGCTGATGTCGAGGCGAGCGGCCTCGGGCCAGCGGGTCGTCCTGTCCACCATCGTAAACAGGTAGGTGAAACCGTGAGAGGGAGGGAAGCGGACCTACGAAGTCGACATTGACATGGTCAAATCTCCTCTCAGGAACCGCAAAAAGTTCAAAAGGGGCCCTAGTATGGCGGTGGACTTTGGCCCGTTGACAGGCCACGCACGAGTCGACCCAAGACCTCACGTCCTTCTTAAGCCCCTGCCACACGAACGTCTGCGACAACAACTTCACGGACGGCTTCCTACCGGGGTGGGAAAGATTGTGAACCGCCTCAAAAACGGGTCGACGCTAGTCCGCAGGGACCAACGGTCGAAGCTGGCCCGTGGAGACGTCACCCCACAGCTTTGCGCCAGAGTCACCGACCGTGACCTCCTCCAGGCGTAATCCCGTGACCGAGGCCTTGAGGGTCTGGACCCCGTGGTCAGAGGCCTGGTCAGCGCCCATGCGGAGGTAATCGAGGCCCAGCTGCACAGCTCTGATGACCGCTCTGGAGAGGCAGTCCGCGACCACGTGACTTTTCAAGGTTTTCAATGACCGTACGAACCCTGTACATTGCTTTTAAAATCGTTCTGTGTATATTTTGTGACTATAACATGAAATGCTGTGAGTGCTTCATCCTCTGAACACCACACGATGGCGACTGTAATGCACATAACATAGGTACGCTCCTCTGAAATGATTGTCCCCTGCAATTATTATTATCCCTCAATCGAGTTCGCTATTCAGCTTGCACAGCTTAAACAAACGTAACATGCAACGTTAGCCTAATCTAAAATGCTCTACTACGGCGTACCTTTCATGTGGCTCGTCAGCGCAGACTCACCCATCGTTATTTTTGTAAACTTTGCAGGAGGCTACTCGTGGGCTTGACCCTCGTCTTAGCCATGTATTTGTCTTCTGCTAGCCAACGCTCGTTGAAACGGCAACCTCCTGGCACACAGTCATCTATCACTCTCAACAGAATGCCCAGGTCACACGTAACACAAACACTTGCAGGTCGCGCGCATAGCGCGGGAAGGCCGCAGCGGAGCTGTTTTATGTAGAAGCGAAGCAATTATTTTCTTTTAATCTAAAAAGCGAACTATTCAAATCAGACAGCAATTTATTGTAAAAGTAAAGCATTTACATTTTCAAGCACTTTATCTCAATTTCAAGCACCATTCCCAAAATTCAAGCACTTTCCCAACCTTGAAAACACCACGTCAAATTTCAAGCATTTTCAAGAATTTCAAGCACCCGTACGAACCCTGATTATGGGACATAATAACTAGGGCTGCAACAAACGACTAATTTGATAATCGATTAATCTATCGATTAATGAAACGATTAATCGACTATTCGGACTATTACTGTATGCCTTGCACAATTTCTCAAACGCTCTTATTTAGCCATCAACTTTTAGATTTAGCTTGAGGTTGTTTTAGGTATGGAAAACTAACAATGAAGACAATAAAGATGAATACTTGATTCAAAAATACATATATTATTAATTAACTAAACACATTTTGAACAAAATTAACATAGCTTTTTATTTAAATAAAATACATAATATTTCACATCAAAAGAAACAACAGTGTTTTAACAAATTGTATTAAATAATCTGATGACAGAATTGTAAACAGAATAGCTGAAACAAAATAAATAACTCTGTTACCTCTAATCATTAACCCATGTTTGTATAATGTAGTTAACTCCCTGTGTTGCTGCTAGCATACATAACACCTGACGTGGAAACGTTACTCGTGGATGGGGCTACAGAGCTACTAGAAAGACAGTCGAACCCGGTGCATTCCTCCGTCTGAATGTCGAGCACTTTTGATAAATGTTTAGAGAAATTGCTCGAATTACCGCCCTTACATGATAAACTCTTATTGCACTTTTGGTAACGAGCATCGAGACGGGTAAAGTTTAACCACACCTCGGAGCACGTTCTCTCCGCCATCTCCTCCGCAGTGTGTTGCTGCATGTAGCAGCTGCGTGTGTAACTGCCCCGCCCCCTCGCACACAGACGGGGGAGAGAGATGTCGTCTGATCGAAAATACATCATAGACGCATTTCTTTGTCTTTTTGCTATTATGCAAAATACACTTTTTGATGTCTTTTATACATAAATGTGTGTCCCCGGTGCATCAGGGAACTCACAAAGTATCAGAAAACACAACCCTTTCTCTTTTACTCCGTACACACATCTAAAATTTTTTTTAAAAAGGGGGGTGCTAACAAGCAGATCCAGAATTTTGGCTCCTATAACGTCATTGGCGACATCTGGCCGACGTGACAACGTCCCAACCTATCGTCTCCGGCACACATAACACATGTGGAGGCTATTTTTATATAACATTAGAAAGACTGATTCTTATTATTACATTATAAGCTTATTGTGCTCATTTATGTGGCTGTTTACATGAGACGTCAAACAACGTCATCTTCTTTCTCGGGAGAACTGAAAGTCCTGACCGGATTCTCACCTCGCTGATCTGGCATTTCTCAACTTCGGCAGGACGGAAAACGCGGACGGGTTTCCTGTGCTGATTTCTGGATTTCTTCAGCAGGCCCTCTCTACCTCCTGACATATGTCACCCAGCATGTTTCTCCTAATACATATTTGTCTCCTACTGACCATTCTCCATCCATATGAGGCGCGTGAAGGGTATGAAGACCAAAATGTGCCTCATTTTGTCTTCTCTAGTAAAGACACAAATTCGGATTCTACTTTGTTTAAGAGCTCTGTAAATTGGAGCATTCTAATCTCCAAGGATCTCATGACTCTACCTTGTCTTATTCGTCTTTTTAGTCCTTATAACTGGTTGTTTTCAATGAACTGATATTCCTATGGTGGAAAGAGAGTAATAGGCCTATATAATGAATCTATGCAAACAACAACTTGGGTGAAAAGGAAATGCTTCATTGTTATCCTGCTCCTACTATCAGGAAATGTTCATCCAAACCCTGGACCAGATTGTAATTGTCTGAGTACCCCTGATGATTTTAAAGCAAGGTTGGGTCTTGGTATCATCCACATAAATGTCAGAAGTCTACTTCCTAAAATGGACGACATGAAAATCTGGGCAAAATCCTCGGATTCTGACGTTCTTGTTTTATCTGAAACTTGGCTAAAGAAATCTATCACGGACAAAGACATTGCAATTAAGGGTTACAATGTGTTTTGTTGTGACCGTCCCAGAAAAGGTGGTGGTGTCGCAAATTATGTAAAAACAAAATGTCATGCTACCATCCAATCATCTGTGTCTCTTAGCAGACAATTTGAACTACTTGCGCTGAAATTGGAAGTTCTTAAGGGTCAGTTTATCACTGGTGTAGGGTGCTATAGACCCCCTTCAGCAAGCATTGAGGCTTTATCATCACTGAGTCATCAGTTATCTTGCTTGGATTTTAATGAGATTTTACTTGCTAGAGACTTTAACTGGGACTGGTTGTCTTCTGTCTCCGATAGTTTTAAATCAACATGTGACTCTTTTAATATTATGCAACTTATCAATAGCCCAACTCGTCCTAATCTTAAACACCAAGATAAATCGTCTCTTATCGACTTATTTTTAACATTACATTACATTACATTGCATTTAGCAGACGCTTTTGTCCAAAGCGACTTACAATAAGTACATACGACCAGGAAGACACAGCCCAGAAGAAAAACAGAATCATATAAGTACAACAGGTATCATAGAGCCACACATTTCAAGTGCTACTCAGCTGGCTATAGATAGGCCAGTCCTATGTTAGTATATAAGTGCTTTGTCAGCTGGCTATAGATAAGCCAGTCCTATGTTAGTATATAAGTGCTTTGATAGTAATTCTATCGCTCGAAGTGGAATCTAAAGAGATGAGTTTTCAGTCTGCGCCGGAAGATGTGCAGGCTTTCTGCCGTCCTGATGTCAATGGGGAGCTCATTCCACCATCTTGGAGCCAGGATAGCAAACCCACGTGTTTTTGCTGATGGGAACTTGGGTCCACCTCGCAGCGAGGGTGCAGCGAGTCGTTTGGCTGATGCCGAGCGGAGTGCACGCGCTGGGGTGTACAGTTTAACCATGTCCTGGATGTAGGAAGGGCCAGATCCATTCGCAGCATGGTATGCAAGTACTAGTGTCTTGAAGTGGATTCTAGCAGTTACCGGGAGCCAGTGAAGGGAGCGAAGGAGCGGAGTGGTGTGGGAAAATTAACAAATGCGCCTCATACGTTTTGGGATATTGGTATTTTTGCAAATGATATGAGTGACCATTGCGCTATAGCTACAATCAAGCAAGCTAAGCTTCCAAAAACAAGACCAAAAATAGTTTTTAAACGTGACTTTAAACAATTCCGCGAGCAAGCATTTTTTCATGACCTGTGGGATTTTGATTGGAACAAGATCTCTCTAACTAGTGATGTTGAACTGGCATGCGATTATTTTCATGAGGCTTTTACTAGAATTATAAACAAACATGCTCCTTTCCGCAAATTTAGGGTGAAAGGGCTAAAAAAATCCCTGGTTTAGTCCTCAACTGGCCAGCATTCTAAAAGAAAGGGATATTGCCTGGTCAAGGACCAGAAAATCGAAATCCCAAGTGGATTGGATTGTTTTTAGACATTCCTAGTTAAAAAGGCTCAATCTGAGTACTACATTTCTAATACTACTAGTAACTTAAATGATCCAAAGAAATGTTGGAAGGTAATAAAAAAACTCATTTGGAACAGAAACAAAACATGAATTACCAGCCTGCATTGTTACAGACTCGCAAACCCTCACTGACAAATCGGCCATTCTCAACTGCTTTAATGAACATTTTATTTCATCTGGTTCTTTGTTTGAGTCCCTACATTCGGACCCTGGACAGAACGTTGATTCCTCACCACCTCCATCCCATCCCGTGGCTCAGCCATTACATTTCACTTTTATCGAGGCGATAGAGGTCCATAAAGCATTGCAGAATCTGGATCCACACATATCGGCAGGTCCAGATAAACTTCCTCTTCATTTTCTTAAATTCACCAATCCGGTTTTAGAAAACAACACAGCACAACAACTGCTGCTATTAAAGTGGTGAACAACATCATTGAGGCATTAGACTGTAAAAAGTATTGTGCAGCTCTATTTATTGATTTGTCAAAGGCGTTTGACACAGTTGATCATATCATCCTGGCGGAAAGACTTCACAGTATCGGCTTATCTAGGCATACTGTAGGTTGGTTTTTAAATTATTTATCAGCGAGAACCCAATGCGTCCAATTTTCTGGGTCCTCTTCTTCCTTCCTCCCGATAGCAAAGGGTGTGCCACAAGGTTCCATATTAGGACCGATTCTTTTTACCATATATGTAAATAATCTATGTAATAAATTAGCAAATGCTTCTTACCATTTTTATGCAGATGGTACTGTTATTTATTGTTCCTCCACTTCTATAAAGAGCAAAGTCTAGATTTCCTGCAGTCTGCCTATAATGTCATACAAACCCATTTATATCAACTAAAGTTATATTAAATGCTGAAAAATCCAAAGCGATGATATTTTCGAATGGCAACAAATTACCATCTATTCTACCCAAGATTTGTACTGCACAAGGGACTGACATTGAGAGGGTCACTACTTACACATATCTGGGATTTCTTATTGAACAGAACTTGTCTTTCATGTTACACACGGAAAATGTTGTTTCAAAGCTAAAAATTAAATTAGGTTTCTTTTACAGAAATAAATCCTGTTTCTCTTTTCAGACGAGGAAACATTTGATATCCGCAACGTTTTTACCTGTATTAGATTATGGTGATCTGTTATACATGAATGCCTCTGACCAGTGCCTAAAGAGCTTGGACACTGTGTACCATTGTGCCTTACGATTTATTACTGGATGTAGATATCGAGTACACCATTGCACTTTATATGCATAATATAATATATAATTAATAATATAATGCATAATATATACACTTTATCTGCTCGCAGACTTTCCCATTGGTTGGATTTTATTTATAAATCTCTGCTTGGGTTGGTTCCCTCCTACATTTGCACATATGTGTCAAAGAGAAAGTCTATATGGCCTGCGCTCCCAAGATTTGATTCAGATGCTGGTTCCTACAGTGAGAACACAACTGGGTAAAACAGCTTTTAAACATGCTGCGTCCACAGCGTGGAACAATGTTCAGAAGGAGCTGAAACTCTCAGATTGAATCGCTATGGGGGAATTCAGGTCAATCTTAAAGGACAGAGAACATGACACCATTGGTAGATGTGAGTGCTCGTATATCCTAAAATCGTTTTAAATGTTGCCAGTTTTGAATGACTTTTAATAGTTTGTCTTACTTCGCAAATTGACTGGCTAATGTGCCATTTTATTTGTGTTTTACAGCTGTATTTGTCTGCCTGTCATGTCTGTTGTAACTTTGTATATGCTGCCCCTCTTGGCCAGGTCACTCTTGGAAAAGAGATTTTAATCTCAATGAGTCTTTTACCTGGTTAAATAAAGGATATATATATATATATATATATATATATATATATATATATATATATAAGAAAGAACATGTCAAGCTATGTGCTGTATCAGAAACAATGCGTGGCGTGTTTTGGGAGTAATATGCTGTGTGTTTACATTAGCAAGCATGCTAATACTCAGAGCTAACCATGTAGCTAACGCTGTAGGCTACTGGAGAGAATATGTGTAACGTAATGTCCTTGTGGTAAACCCTGCGAGAGAGGAAGGTTTGAGCTCCATACTGTTTCAGAAATAAAGCTTGAAGTGGTTTGGAGCATAATATGGCATTTAATCACCGCAGCGTTTAGCTGAGATCTCCCGGTAGAAATCTCTCTCTAGCAGGGGAAAGCTGTGTGACGCTACAAAGGGGCGTGGCTAGCAGCAGACGTTCAATTTAAAGCAGAATCAGCCTGTTTGGAACAGGGCTGCAATAGAGGGGTATGAGCAGTATGAGGCATTGCTACAATGGGAGATATGTTTGGTGTTTTAAGCAAAAAACTTCACAGACATGTTTTGTATAGGTATGGCCCTACAATATATTTTTCAAATATAGCATAATAGATCCACTTTAAGTGGCTGCACAAACTATCCTTATAATGGCCTGATGCATTGATGTATTTGTTATGTGTAAAAGATAATTGCATAGCTAGTTGTTTGTTTTATTAAGAAAAGACTCAATTTGCTTAAAAAATCCTAAAGAAAAAAAACATATTTAAGGAACTAGAAAATGTATTTCTTTTTTTCCACAGTACTCTCAGTGCTAGTGAGAAGCATTACCAGTAGCTCCATCTTTGCCACCCGCAAAATACAAATTATTAACACACTAAGTTAATATGAATCCAGAAAAATATATTAACCAGAAATGGCCATTGTGCATGATAAGACATTTTAGCTTTGGTACTTTGAGTATATGTTAATGCTGATACTGTTGTACTTGCTACTAGAGTAACATTTTAAATGCAGGACTTTTATTTGTAACAGAAACATTTCTACACTATGGTATTATTACTTTTACTTAGGTCAAAAGTCGGGTAATACTTCCACCACTGTTAAAAGTGAACGTTTGCAGTTCTTCTTTTAGAGGACGCCCCAAACCTCCTCCGAAATAAGTACTGTAGAAGTGTATTTTTAAGTAGTTCTAAACAAAATACTTCAGCAAAAGGACACAACCCTGTCACAAGGACATATGTTCCCTGAACCAAACATAAATTCAAGTCTCAAAGTGTACCAGCAAAGTGTTTCCTCTTTACATTACATTACATGACATGTCACTTGTTAGACGCTTTTATCCAAAGCATACATACTCAATACTGTGGACAATCCCCACAGGAGCAATTTGGGGTGAAGTGTCTCAGGGACACAACGACATGCTGACTGCAGTGGGGTTTGAACCTGTGCTCCCCTGATCCGAACACCAACGCACTAGCCCACTGCGCCACAGCCTCTCTAACATCTTTAAAATGTATTTAAGATAAATGTGAGCGGCTCTGAAGATCACAGACTCATTTCAGACTCAGAACTGTATGTTTCTTACTGTACCTATTGGCAAGGATGCTTTCATGCATAACATAATTGTAACACAAAGACTGATATTCACAAAGCCCTCGAAAGTCTAAGCCTAGCTCCTAACAGGTTAAGTTCAAATAACCAACAACAAGACTAACCATCTACTGGTCACTGTGGGTATTTACTTGAGCTAATGCTAACATCAGTGTGAAAACATTCTTGTCTACTTGTTTCTTTTATACAGTGACAAACACATTGCCATATTCTGAAATAGATTCAAAACACATGCCATTTAATCACAACATCCAAGGCTCTATCTCTTTGCCTTTCCTGTCTTTGTTTTTCTAAAAAAAACAATCAGAATCATTGATACAAGACTCAGCAATCTGTGGAATACTTTCCCGAGTCAATGCTCTGTCCTCAACAAAGCACAATGAATCCAGCCCCCCCTCCCTCTCTGTTTCCGAAGATGTATTCCCTCTGCCTCCAGACACTGGTAGTGGCCGACCCTACTGTGGATGGATCCGGTCCTTCCATGACAAAACACTTGAGGAGATGAACTTTGCTCTGCGTCAGGCGGCTCACTACTCCCTCGTTGTGAGTGTGACACAGGGATCCATCCCCTAAAACACGCTTGGTTGATATCCTGGCCCGAAACTGTAGAACAAGATCCCCACTGATATCAGCACAGCAGGGACACTTTACATCATCCATTGCCCACTGAACACCCTACAGTTTCCACGGCACCTTGGCGAATAAACACAATGAAAAAACACAAACATGATCTCTACTGTACGAAGCACCTATAAAGTTTTGATTTGCAGCCAACGCAGCAGGACTTACAACAGTTTGGCTCCTTTATACCTGTACTTGCATGTCTCATCCGTTTTATATCTTAATGGTTGATACTGTAAGTCACTTTGGATAAAACCATACATGAATTGTAATTTTAAATTATTCAAGATAGTCTATGATCAAATAAAAAGCCTGTACTCATCACCTCACAAGCCATCAGCCTCAACGCACAGTGACTAACACCAACCCACCTATTAGGGAGAGCCTTTTACAACCTGACTCACTGCATCATAACACGTTTCATAGTAAAGACGCTTTGAGCTGAATTAAACCCATCTGACCCGGCAAGTGTAGTACAAGCCTCTTTCCCCCCCGTGGTGTTACCATCAAACAGCCCACAGTGTAAGGCTGTGATCTGACCACACACACACACACACACACACACACACACACACACACACACACACACACACACACACACACACACACACACACACACACACACACACACACACACACACACACACACACACACACACACACACACACACACACACACACACACACACACACACACACACACACACACACACACACACACACACACACACACACACACACACACACACACACACACACACACACACACACACACACACACACACACACACACACACACACACACACACACACACACACACACACACACACACACACACACACACACACACACACACACACACACACACGTTTTTCAGTGGAAAGATGATGAAAGTGATGTATTGGAGTGTTCTGACTGACTGAATGTGTGAGCATGCGAACCACGGTAAAAATAGAACATTGAGAATATTAACAGCGAGGGAGAGTGTTTGTGAATGTGTGTGTGTCTGCGTGTGTGTGAACTTACTCGTTCTTGGCGAAGGCGTACTTGTTGATGGTCTCGATGACGTCTTTGAAGAGGATCTTGGAGGTGAGGGTGTAGCCGTGGTGCACGATGGGCTCTCCGTCCTGACCGTCCCAGCAGTCCACTGCGGACAGGAAACACAAACAAGATGACCAATGAGGAAAAATTGAAAATTCAATCAAAAAATAATAGCACTGCTATTTACTTTAAAAACATTTTTTATTTCTCGGCCAGTAATAGAAGGGTGCAGGAATGAGTCTGTGGCAGCGGGGTGTGGTTAGGGCGCTGGCTGCTGGAGTGAAGGGAGTGGCTCGGCCGGAGGCCAGACAGCTGATCAGAATCAGGTAATCAGTCACTGAATAAAAGCATGCGGTAACCTGGTTCTGGTCGCCTTGCAGTAGGCTGGATCCTGGAAGGTGTTTTGTGTTTTGTTAAACCCCTGTGGTTAACAACACCCAAAGCCTGCTCTTTCCGTCCCTGTTCAGGTGCCACTGTGAGCCTCTCCGCTCACACCGGGTTCAATGAGGGACGGAAAGAGCAGGGTTTGGGTGTAACAGGGGTTTATTGTTTAACAAAACACAAAAGGATCCTTCACGGGTCCTTTTGCGTCCTTCCAGGATCCAGCCTACAGCAAGACAGACCAGAACCAGGTTACCACATGCTTTCATTCCGAGAGAGAGAGAGAGAGAGAGAGAGAGAGAGAAGAGAGAGAGAGAGAGAGAGAGAGATAGAGAGAGAGAGAGAGAGAGAGAGATAAAGAGAGAGAGAGAGAGAGAGTTGAGTATAGGAGAGAGAGAGAGATAGAGGTTATCTATATATAGAGATATATCTATCTAATCTTAGACTTATTCTCTCCCTGTCTCTCTCCTCGTCTCACTCCCTTTATCTATTTAATATAGCCTAGTTGTAAAAAATAAAGTAAGAAATCATTCCAATGTGTACTATAGGACAGTAAAAAAGTTTAAAAGGAGAGTGAATAGTGAAAGTAAAATATGAAAAATAATTATTAATTAACCCGGGGTTGCATGCAAAAAGTGAGTTAATGGGAGAAACAACAGATCATGAAAAGGAAAATATCCTTTATAAATGTCGTATATGCTCCGTTCAACTTCCAGTTCAAGCAAAGATTGAGGATCGAGGAAATGTCAAATAAGAGACTTGGGATGCATCCTATGTGTTCAAATGAGACTTATCTACGTCTATCATTAGCCACCTTTAACTTTGCGGGGCTAATGTGAAGTCGTGTGAACGTGATAGTTTGTTTGTAGCCTATTTTTAGCTCTGTACTTCTGGCGATAGCCTTCATGCTAAGCTGTGCCTGTATCCTGAGAGTGTGTGTCCTTGCTGACCCTCCACACAGCGGCAGCCGGCCTGCAGCACCCAGGCGTACATGTCCACCCTGGACTGGGATATCAGCTGGTCCCCCATCAGGTAGGTGTTGTGGGACGAGGCGATGAAGTAGTTGCAGAGTGGCTGCTTCATGTCCTGCAGCACGCTGTAGTGCTCCGGGTTGAAGATGTCCCCCGCCGGGCTGCGCATGTAGTTAGTAATACCTGGAGGAAGAAGGTCAAACTAAATCACTCCGGAATACAATCTGGAGTAGTGCTTGAAAAGTGGTGTACTGAGGATCAAAGCAAATGTGTTTTGGATTAATTTGGGAACTTTTTTTTTTTATTCTCAGGTTTGAAATTAGAATAACATTTTAAACACCTTTTCATCAAATAATCAAATTCTATTATTCATCCACATTACTTGATCTATTGAGATGTAAACTGACAATATAAGTCATTTAATTACTAAACAACGACAGACATAACTCTTACACTAAATCTGTGCAAAACCCCAACAGAAAAAGAAGAAAGAGATTTTAAGTGGTCGTAATAATACAAGAACACATTCTACATTCTATAAGAATAATATACAACATAAAATTATTTTACGTCACAAACTATGATATCACAGATTGTATTAGAATTGTTTGTTCATTTTTGCACAATAAAATGACTCTTGAAATGACTTGATGCAAGTATATTTCCAAACAATGTTGTGTATTCCATTCACATTCAAATCTCACAGCTCAGACATTCTGTCATCAGAGGGATGAGTTGTTCTGAATGTGGTCATTCATAACAAGCTGTTTACACATCAGCCACTCAGGTTTGATGTACATTCTCCTTCCAAAGGGAAACAAAACAATGATTAAGGTATTACATATTTTTTCTAAGCGGAATAGAAAACATAGTAATAATATTTTTCATACAAGCCTTACTTCAGTAAATTAGAGAGAGGAGTCATCTGCCTATCCATTAAACTACATTACATGGGATTTACCTGATGCTTTACCCAAAGGCACTTGAGTGCATTAGCATTCATGTAAAGCCAAATCTCATTATGTACTACCAACAGAAGAGAGACTTTACTTAAATGTAAATTCATTTCATTTCCTTTTTTTGTTCCTGTACACATTTACACTATACCTACAAAAGCACTAACAAAAGACTAGGGATTTAACAGAATACCACAAATTAAAGTGTGCTCTGGTCAATTAGTTCAAGTGTCACTTGCCTCTGGACAGGCTCTAATGTTGAGTCTCTTTGGACATTAGCATCTGCCATATGAATGAGATGTAAGGAAATATTCAGAGAATTTCTAAACGCTCTCCTTGCCAGGAAGCGAAAAGCCCCACTCTGATACAGTACTATTAGGATATTATTTCAATAGCAGAAGACAGAATAATTAATATGTAGGAAGCCTACATGGAACTTATGTTACACTGGGTGTAAATGTTATTAAAGTAGGCTTACCATCAATTCCCAGAACTTCTTGCTTCTGGTTCTCGGAGCACGGCTCAAATTTGTTGATAATCTCCAGGCAATGTTCCTTGGTCACCTTGGTCATCTACAAATGATGTACACACATGTAAAACAACAATACTACTGTATGCATTATGCTACAATATACTTAAATATAATCCCCTCATAACAAAAAAGAAAAATCTGGCATCATAATTAATAATAATATCATTTATGATCAATTAAAGCATCAACCAGTTGTGAGTGCTCCCTACATCCTGGATGCAGAATGCAGCTGCCTGTCTGCTAGCTGCTCTTAAAGCCCCCCCGTCAGTCAATCACACCCCATGTTGATTATTTAAAAAGGGAGGGCAGTCTACCCCTCACCAAGGACTCTGGGTGTTTCTCAATGTCGAGTAAAGCTGCTCCAGAGCCACTATTTCAAGCATACTTCGTCATCGAGTGCCGCCGAAGGACTGTTCCCATGTCCAGCATACTTGGAATTCTACCGAGACCGGCGTACTTTGTTTGGAGAAATGTCTAGGCTGCACATGTGTAGACTCCACGGTAGGGGTGGGCGATATTGAAAAATATATTATCACGATATTTTTCAAGCAGTATCACGATAGACGATATATATCACGATATTTTTTCATGTCGGTTATTATGGTTATTTTTCAAGTTACTTAACAACAAGCACCTACAAGGTAACAGAAACTAAAACCAAAAGGAGTAACAGACCAAAATAGCATTTCAAGCTGGTTTTATTTCTGAAATGAATCCCTGAATGAACAATTCAACATTTTGATATGGCTTCAAGGCACAGTTTCTTAGTATAAAAATGAACTTTCTGAGATAGCACTAGCAGTGAACAATAAACATGAAAAGGAGGGTAAAACATAACCAAGTAAAACATAAAACATCAATGAGGAAAAGTCAGTGCCAAACAATTCAAATGTAAACTTTAGACTTGAAGTGCAATAAAATACTTTAGCATAACTGAAGGGAAAAACTAAATACCTTATTGATAAAATAAAATATAAGCCAACAGAATCAACCAAGACAATAAATGAAGTGCAATACTGTCTGAATCCTGACTAGACAGCTTTAGAGCATGTCTTTCACATGAGTTTATTTTTTTTATATATTTATAAAAAAAAAAAAAATCCCATTTTTTTTTTTTTTTTTTTTTTATCACGATAGATACGATATCTTTGAAAAAGCATATTGTGGAGACCTAATATCGTCACGACGATATATATCGTCATATCGCCCACCCCTACTCCACGGTCTTAAAATCCCCACAAGGCTTTGCGCACGGACCAATTTCCCCAAATCTGTGGCGGAAAATGTAAGGCGGGGCCTCTCATATGGCACACCTGCACACTTGCTTTCCTGTTCCACTCTTCGTTTTCCGAATGCCAGGAAGTATTCTTGCCTCGCTTCTGAAGCAAGAGACTCGGAAGACATGTGCTACCAAGCAAGCCTACTCGACATTGAGAAACACCCTCTGTGTTAGTGTGTCTGTGACCGTTCAAACTATGGGACAGGATCTGGCTCTGGATATTGATGAAATTGATTAGGGAGGCTGTGGCTCAGTGGATGGTGTGCTGGACTTCGAATTAGGGGGTAGCAAGTTCGACTCCCACTGCAGTCAACATGTCGTTGTGTCCCTGGGAAAGACACTTCACCTCACTTTGCTCCTGTGGGGATTGATCCACAGTACTGATTGTATGTAAGTCGCTTTGGATAAAAGCGTCTAACAACTGACATGTAATGTAATAAACAGAGCAGAGGTGGAGCATCTCTTAATGCTCCACTCTGATTGTTCTTGGGTAATGAGTGTTTGAAAATGTTGCCAGAAGGGAATATTCGCTCAAGAGTTTCACTTCAGACAGGCTCCAGGTACATAGAGGCATCAACCGCTCAGATTATGGATAATCTAACCAGAACTAACCAATTTGCTCACTCACTTTCACTCAATTCCAAACAATGCAACAGTTCGAGCATTTGTAAGACACTGCTGTCCACCTGAAACACCCAAAGTACAAGGAAAAAGTCCACCTAGCGTCTTTTCTGAGCGCCAGTGTCTTGTTTTCATTGATTTCAATGAGAACAGAGCGCATTCCGTCACATGCTGCCGCCAATAGAAAAAGTACAGCTTATTAATAACAAAACTGGAACGTTATGGAATCAGGGGTGTAGTTTTTGAATGGGTAAGGAGTTATTTAACCAACAGGCAACAGTTTGTGAAGCTGGGAGAGTGTTGTTCTTCATATTTGGACATTACATGCGGTGTCCCCCAGGGGTCAGTATTGGGGCCAAAACTATTTATTATGTATATTAATGAAATATGCAATGTATCAACAGTACTCAAGTTTGTTTTGTTTGCTGATGACACCAATATATTTAATTCTGGGGACAATGTACAGCTACTATTGGAAGAGATCACAGCTGAAATATACACACTAAAGTTATGGCTAAACAGTAATAAGTTATCATTGAACTCGAATAAAACAACATTAATCATATTTGGAAATAGCAATACACTAGCATCCATTAAGATGGATGGGATTTTCATTGAGAGAGTTAAAGAACAAATTCCTTGGAATCACAATTGATGAGAAACTGAGCTGGAAACCACACATAAAACATATTCATTTCAAAGTCTCAAGAAGTATTGCAATATTAAACGAGGCAAAACAGATTCTTGATCAAAAATCCCTCTACATTCGTTACTGTTCATTGGTGTTACCTTATTTATGTTACTGTGCAGAGGTTTGGGGCAGTAATTATAAAACTACAGCACAATCCCTATTTATTCTACAAAAAAGAGCAATAAGACTTATAATGTCGGCTGTAGGGATCATACAAACCCATTATTCTTAGAGCTACATTTATTAAAACTGTCAGATCTTGTTGAATTCCAAATTGCACAAATCATGTTTAAAGCAAAAAACGTTCAATGACCTGGGAATATTCAGATATTGTTCAATGAAAGACAAGGGAATTATTATTTACGTGGTTCATTTATATTCACTAATGTTAGGGTGCGCACAACAAAGAGAAGTTTTTGTGTTTCTGTTTGTGGGGTGAAGATCTGGAACAATTTGAGTGAAGAGCTAAAGGGATGTCCAAACATCAAACTATTCAAAAAGAGGTATAAAGACACAATTCTCACAAGGTACAGGGACTGCTAAACCATAACTGTTTATATTCCTGTTTTGTATTCAATTTATGAATTTTTGTTTGTGTGCATTTGTGTATGTACATATGTATATATAAATATATAGAGACCATTCTCCTAACTTGCCTGTATATATTATATGAATGATTATATAAATTATTCAAGATTATAAGTATACATTTATATTGTATATATGAGAAGGGGTCGGATTAAATAAGTGTAAACTTCTTCCGACCCCTTTTCGGAGGTGTAATTAACTAAAGCTTTGTTGTTTATTGATATCAGACAATGATACTACAGATTATTCAATTATTAATTAAATATTTCGTTTCGTTATTGCATTCATTTGTATAGTACTGTATCATGTCTGTATCATCTTTTGTTTCATTTGTATTTTCTTTGGTTTTACACGCTCGAAATAAATAAATAAACTAAACTAAACTAAAATCCAATGCTAGCCTGTCATATAACAGTGGTGACAGGTTGTCAAGACATTGTTGTCATGGAAACTATAGAAAAAGTGCTGGGAGCATTTTTTGGATGAAACACTGGAAGGATGCTCTCCCCTGTGCTTTATTCCAAAAAAGGTTCTATGCTGACGGGGGCGTTAACAAAGGCTTTTGCTTTAGTGGGATTCCAGGCAATTTTTACATCTCAACAGAATCTGGATAAAGTTCTGTGTGGAGAGTAAATCCAAACGCTCAGCAGATGTTAGTTCATTGTTACTGTGGATTTGCACCAAAGAGCATGCTGGGAGGCAGAGAGCCTGCAGACTGCTGACAACACACTTTTCCACCAAACCAGTTCCAGTTCTAGCTCCGTCCTTGCGCTTTTCTGGTTCCGAACTGGTTCTTCTTTTTAGCCCCACTTGTGTTTCCACTCCTAAGAGCCCTACTGGTGCTGCGTCATGACGTCACCGCTTACGTCGCTGATTTTCTCCCTGACGTCGCTCACAACAACAACAACAACAACGGGGGACTGCGTCGGGTCGATGATCGTGTTGCTTTTAATCATATGAAGCCAGGTTAAATAAAAAAGTGACTTCTCCAACCAAATCATATTCTCCAGAGTGCCATGGTTCATTGTTTATTAATGTGGTTCAGCGGCTTTTACCGACCACTGCAGTGCTGCTCGTCCACCGGAGTTTAGTCTACCGTTAACTCGCGGCAGAGTTTAGTCTTTCTGCAGGTCTCCCTTGAAAAAGAGATCTATGATCTCAAGGGACCAATCTCGTTAAATAAAGGTTTGAAATGAAATATGAAATGAGTCTCCCGTTAACTCGCGGCAGAGTTTAGTCTCCCGTTAACTCGCGGCAGAGTTTAGTCCCCCTTTAACTTGCGGCAGAGTTTAGTCTCCTGTTAACTCACGACAGCAGCCGCTGTAACGTCTTCACTGTCTGACTGTCGCACAAGCGGCTGATAAATATTCCCCATCCCCTTAAGTGAATGTGTGTCAGTCTGAATTGACGTAGTTTGGCATCACAACACTGTTATGAAAATGTCTCCGATACAAAATGGGTGATGTTAGCATAGCAACCGAAGCTAATCTGACTATCTTGACTACTTGTTGCTATCCTATTGTGGCATAAGCCGTTTTCTACAGGTACATTTTACCGGCATATTTTTCATTATGATTCTACTTGTGATAGTTGGCCATGAGACGTGACAACCTGTGCAGCCCATGTATTGATTCCATCCGATAGCTGCTATAATATAAAACATCACGTCTGCCTGCTCTCCACAATGATCAATAACAGCGAACGGATGGTCAAAGTAAGGTAAACATAAACAGAATCACACGAAGCCTGGTTAGTGTTGCCTGACTTTATAAAGTGTGTTTTTTTGTGTGTGGTCACGTATCTTTGCTCAGCGCTACTGCTTGTTACAACTTGTATTTGCCGTACTCGCCATGAACTGTTATTGCTCAGGTTAATCTCGCCCCCCTCCGGCGTAAGCGCACAGTATTGGTTCTTGGTGGGCAGCCGAGTGGGGTCAGCTAAGAACCGGTTTTCGCTGCTTAGAGTCGGCTCCGCTGCGGTGGAAACCGGAAGAACCACAGCTTAATCAGGCTCTAGCCCTGGAACCGATTTGGTGGAAAAGGGACATTTGGTTGCATGTTAATATAACTTTTAGCCACAATTTCAAATCCTACCATTGTAGCAATGGGTCAGACTGAGGGAGAGAGCTCCAAGCTGCAAACAGCGGATTTGACAATCATTCATATATTCATAATCATTTCAGCCCTCTACATGTATGTTCTTTTGTGAGTGCTCTTCCATTTTCAAACCACAGCCTGAAGTTGTTATTTTTAAGCATTTCCGAGCTCTAATTGTCCTGCAGATTTGGACAATGCAACTTCTATCATCGTAATTTCACACACACAAAGAAGATTGATTGATTGATAGCAGAGGTGAGACCAAGTCATTGTTTTGCAAGTCCGAGTCAAGTCTCAAGTCTTTGCGCTCAAGTCAAAGTCAAGTCTCAAGTCAGGATGGGCAAGTTCAAGTCAAGTCCAAGTCCTAAACTTTGACAAAACGAGTCTTAAACAAGTCATTATGTGCTTTTCACCAAATGTAATGACGTCGATCAACAGAATAATACTTAATAATCAAACTGCTCTTTATTAGTAACATTAATAATGTAATAATCCATTTTCTCTCTGCTGGTAAAGTAACATGTGTTTTTCTATTTTGAGAGGGATCAGTAAGGTAAGGCTACCGTGACGGTTTGATTCAGAAGGAGTTTAATGTATAAGATCCCTGATGTTGAGGTGACCAGAATGTTTATTTCCACTGTGTACAACGTGTTGTGAGGGACCCACAATCTATCTTTATGCAAGGGATAATGTGCAGCGAGGCGGTCTCTATGGGGAGGAGAACACCTGCATCTAGATCCCTCTGCAGGTGGTACTTTAAGTATATTTTGATGCTAATACTTTTGTACTTTTACTTGTAACATTTTGAAAGCAGGACTTTTTATTGTAACCGAGTATTCCTACACTCTGGTACTTTTACTCAAGTACAAGACCTGAACTTCTTCCACCTCTGACAATAAATCCTGAGTGGTTACCAAAAACCTTCTCTGAAGGTTATTTTCATTTTACAAATCCAGCACTCAGTTTTGCTTTCTCCAATATCATTGAAAGCAGCCAGATGCTGCTTCTTTTTTCGGTTTCCTCACATTTCTTGACTTTTTCCGACGCACTTGCATTTAAATCCGGCTCCCCCGTCGCTCTGTAGGTGCCCACTACACCTGCTGTCTTTGGAGCGTCTGCACCCCACCCTTCTTTCACATAATGGTACGATCCTAGTGTGTCCTCGCATATGATTGGCCGCATGGTAACTCAGCAAAAAAAGTCCCGCCCCTGCCTCCAAGGATTCACAGCAAGAGTTGCAGCGGCTGAAGCTTCTGCTCTCCCCGACGGGAGTCTGCGGGAGCGGCATCTCGCGATCAGCGTGTTGGAGACCCCTGAATTAAATTATCAAGTCACCTCAAGTCAGAAGGCTCGAGTCCAAGTCAAGTCCCGAGTCATTGGTGTTCAAGTCCAAGTCGAGTCACAAGTGTTTTGTGATTTTGTCAAGTCGAGTCCAAAGTCATCAAATTGGTGACTCGGGTCTGACTCGAGTCCAAGTCATGTGACTCGAGTCCACACCTCTGATTGATAGTACACAATACATTTTTCTAAATTGTATTCAGTATAGTGTTGCACGGTGTATCGATACTTGAAAGGTACCGCGATACCCTGCCGTTATAAACGTTACGATTCCTCCGTTTCATTAGTATCGGTACTTTAAGAATGACGGGGAAAAGTACTCCGGTGAGAAAGCGCCGTTTCAAAAAAGTGAAATTTGGATGTATTTGAGCTATATCTCTGACCACGAGGCCTGTCTGTAAGAAATGTATTAATTGTATTTAATACGAATTCTTGTCATTTATTTTATTTATTGTTCTCATTGTTTAAAAGTGTGTTATGGTTCTAGTGTGAAATAAAGCACAATAATTACATTTAAGACTGTTTCCCTTTTTTTAAGAAAAGTATCGAAAAATAATCAGAATCGCAATTCTTGACTTGGTATCGGTATCGAAACCAAAATGTTGGTATCGTGACAACACTAATTCAGTATTACAACTAGGCTAATATTATTACCAAAACAGGCTGTATATCATGATGTATTGAGAAAACCAAGCCATCCTTTTTCCATTAATTAGCACTTCTTTATTAAATATTATGAATATGTCTTTATTATCAGGCTATGTTCCACAATCATTCAAAGTAGCAGTGATAAAACCGCTTCTTAAAAAGCACAACCTCGATCCAGAGGTTTTAGCCAACTATAGACCTATTTCTAATCTTCCGTTCCTCTCAAAAATTCTTGAGAAAGCAGTCGCAAAACAGCTGTGTGATTACTTAAAAAACAATGATTTATTTGAAGATTTTCAGTCTGGCTTTAGAACACATCATAGCACAGAGACAGCTCTGGTCAAAGTCACAAATGACATTCTAATAGCCTCTGACAAAGGACTTGTCTCTATTCTTGTTTTGCTCGATCTCAGTGCTGCATTTGATACTATCGATCATGATATCTTATTGCAAAGACTAGAGCACTTAGTTGGCATACAGGGAACTGCCTTAGGCTGGTTTAGGTCCTATTTATCTGAACGCTCTCAGTTTGTACGTGTCAATGATGAATCTTCCACGCAAACCAAAGTTAGCCACGGAGTGCCACAGGGCTCAGTGCTCGGACCTATTTTGTTCACATTATATATGCTTCCGTTAGGCAATATTATAAGGAATCATTCTGTAAATTTTCATTGTTATGCGGATGATACTCAACTATATTTATCAATCAAGCCTGATGAAATTAATCATCTAAATAAAATTCAAGACTGCCTCAAGGACTTAAAAACGTGGATGACCTTAAACTTTTTGATGTTAAACACGACCAAAACTGAAGTTATTGTACTTGGCCCGAAGAATCTACGAAACAAATTATCTAAAGATATACTAACTATGGATGGCATTAATTTGGCCTCCAGTGAGACTGTAATGAATCTTGGTGTTATATTTGATCAGGATTTATCCTTTAACGCCCACATAAAATCAATTTCAAGGACCGCCTACTTCCATCTACGTAACATTGCAAAAATCAGGCATATCTTGCCTCAAAACGATGCAGAGAAACTAGTCCATGCATTTGTTACTTCAAGGCTGGATTATTGTAACTCTTTATTATCAGGGTGTACCAAGAAGTCAGTCAAGTCGCTTCAGCTAATTCAAAATGCTGCAGCTCGTGTCCTAACCAGAGTTAGGAAAAGGGACCACATTACTCCTGTTCTGGCTGCCTTACACTGGCTCCCTATAGAACACAGGATAGAATTTAAAATTCTTCTTCTCGCCTACAAAGCCCTTAATGGGCAGGCGCCATCTTACCTTAAAGAACTCATTATACCCTATTGTCCTACTAGGGCATTGCGTTCCAAGAATGCAGGGTTGTTGGTTGTTCCTAGAGTCTCTAAAAGTACAATGGGAGCCAGAGCCTTTTCTTATCAAGCTCCACATTTGTGGAATCAGCTTCCAGTTTGTGTTCGGGCGGCAGACACCCTATCCGTTTTTAAGAGTGCGCTTAAGACCTTCCTTTTTGATAAAGCTTATAGTTAGGGCTGATTAGATTCAGCCCCTAGTTTTGCTGATATAGGCTTAGTTTGTCGGGGGACATCTTACTTCTTCCTTCTCTCTGTCTATACCTGTGTACTCCCATGTTCCGATTAACCCAGCTTCCCCAAATTTCTTTCTTTTTGGTGTCTATATATGCTGGGATCCGGAGTCATGGATGATCCTGCGGTCCTGTGTCCGGCATCACGAGCCCTGGATCTTGAGTCGTGGCTGTGGTCCTGGATCATAGGTCCTGGATGGATATCCTCGTGGATCCATCTTCCTATTACACACACATGCATTTCCAAACATTTGGACTACCTATGTTGCAAATGTATTATCTTTTCAATTTACACACGGCATCTATTGCACGACTGTCCGTCCTGGGAGAGGGATCCCTCCTCTGTTGCTCTCCCTGAGGTTTCTCCCATTTTTCCCTTTAAACTGTGGGTTTTCTTCGGAAGTTTTTCCTTGTACGATGTGAGGGTCTAAGGACAGAGGGTGTCTTATTGTCATACTGATATTTTGTACAAACTGTGAAGTCCACTGAGACAAATGTAACATTTGTGATATTGGGCTATATAAATAAACATTGATTGATTGATTGATTGATCCTAAGTAAATCTAATATCCAGCACCCCCATATAGCCAGAATGGAATGATCCTTTGTTTCATGAACCAGTTCCCTGCCGCTGAATAGTTGACCATTTATTGTTTAGGAATGTAGGTATGTATCTATAAGTCTACATAAGTCAAATATTAGGTCCAAGACTATTACATTAATTGTCATATTCAGTCAGGTACGTTTATATAGGAGCTGTTCACTAATATGGAAAGATGATGGATTAAGGGTTGGTCACAATAACTTCATTATGTTCTCTTCACTCTGACAGACACACAAGGAGAAGACGGAAGCAGACACGAACAGCGTGTGCAGGTAATGATTCCAGTCTGGACAACACTGCTGCTTCTCTGCATCATTTCAAACAAATCACTTCACAAAACTGCCTGCAGCAAAAGGAGTAGGAGAGCCATCTCATTCCCAGCAGCAGATCTTAACGCAGAGGATAATTGGAGAGAAATAACGGCCCACCTGAGCGGAGCCGACGGCTCAACCTCCAACAGAGCCGTCTGCCTCTGCACAATAAAAAGCCTAACAGTGTGCAAATTATCTGAAGGAGCACACACTGGGTGCTTAAAGAAAACGAGCTGTTCCGTCCATTGCTTCTTTTTCTCTTTCAAGCCACGGTATCATTAGCAAGTTAGTTCTTCATCTGACAGCCGTTTCAACTGCATCTCCAGAGCTGAGATGCTACGATGCTAATTTCCCTGTGTTCATGTCGCTACATTAAAGAACAACTCAGGGGCCCAGTGGCTCCTCGGTTAAGCTCTTGACCTCCCACCATGCACAAGAGCCTTATGGGTATTAAGTCAATAAAACTGTGAAAGAGCAGAAACAACACAAACTTCTGCCTGTAGCAGCACACAAGGGGACATTTCATTTGATTGGTTCAGTGTTCTAAAAGCTTATTATTCAGGCCCTGAGCTCTAAATGGCCACTTAGTGTCTGCTAATGCTCTTGGGATGAGAGCACACAAATATTCATGCTTGGTAGGATCATCTCTGTTTTTTGTTAAAAGAAAGTAGCCTTTCAATGCAGCAAATATTTTGTAGCTTGGATTTACATAACATGAAAAAATGTTCAACAACAAGCGTATCTATAGTTAAGATTGTTTTCTGGAACCGCACACAGTTTTATTGAAACATTCACAAAAATGTAAAATAAAAAAAATTGAAACCAGGTCGAAACAGCGAGCATGTTGTTTAGCCGATTTGCTGCTCCAAAAGTGCCACCATTTGTTTGTGGCTTGGATTGACCATTTACTAGCTTACTTATGGGCTGGTCAATTGGGATGATGGCAACAGAAATATCCATGCTTGACTGAATCTGTTCTTTTTCTAAAGAAAGTAGCCTTTCAATGCAGCAACTGCTTTATCTCTTGGATTCAAATGTACCACTGCTTGCCTGATAATGAGGGATGATAGCACAAACCAACGCAGCGAAAGCACACTGACTAACATTTAACTGTTTGTTTTTTCTGCACATGAACAGAAATGTTAAAAGATACATGGGGCAGAAGTTTAAAATGTAAAAATATTTGGACGTTAGAAAGAAGTGGGTTCAGAGGACCTCTACTGCTCATCTCCG
This sequence comes from Harpagifer antarcticus, assembly GCA_902827135.1. Classification (NCBI taxonomy): domain Eukaryota; kingdom Metazoa; phylum Chordata; class Actinopteri; order Perciformes; family Harpagiferidae; genus Harpagifer; species Harpagifer antarcticus. The sequence continues at coordinate 2,598,769 of CADEHL010000900.1, read as the reverse complement.
CTGCAGATACATGTTTCAGGATCATTACTGACATTAATACACTCAAATCTACAAACAGTCTGTTTTGGAATACAACAGGAAACGTCTCTGAATCCTTTCTAAATCAGGGACTTTGTCACAGCAGTTACCTTTTGCTCCGTCTCCAGGAAGCGGGCAAGGTCCTCAGAGTCCAGGTGGTCTTTGTGGTTGCTGTAGGTGATCATGAGGAGGTACAGATCTCTGCGAGTGGACATCATCTTGTAGAAGGAGCAGAACTCCTCGAAGCCCAGCGCCCCCTGGTTGTCATCCGTGTCCGCCTCCTACACCGGGTACAAGGAACATTTAGGCTCTTTGCTCTTCGTATTTTGAATAGCTACCTAAAAACATGCAGGGTGGACAGACTGTTGTTGTTCTGCAATCTAAAGCAATTTTCAATATGTTCTGAAACTTAATTGTTTCTAACTTGTTCATACTGTCTGTAGTTATTTTGCCATAGTATTTGAGGTCTTGAAATGAAATATGTCTTGTTCATTAATGTTGAAAATGGGATGATTCACATAACTTTCTAAGCTAAGCTTTCTGCCCTCCCAGTTCACCTTTCTTTTTCGCCACCTTTGTGTATACATTGTCTATATTAAAATGTAATTATTTTAATTGAATAAATATATTTATACATATCTTTTGTATTTGCTGAAATTACCCATTTACTAAATGTCAATACTTATTGAAAAATCGTCATTCCCTGACATCACATGCCAATAAAATAACTTTCTCCAGGAACTCCAGGAATATGCAATTTGTGTTTGTAATGTTGAATGAAGCATAATTAGACTTGTTTGTATGTAGTGTTGGTATCTCAGCTATTTATTCATGTGAGTTTCAGACAGACAGCCCTGCCTTACTGTTTTTTATTTTTAAAAGTATTATGGCAATTGAGTCTGGTCATTGTAAAAGAACTTAGACATTTTACTGAAGTTGTAGATTACAAAACAGATACATTATTAGTCTTGTTTAAGATGAATTATCTGACAAAACCCTTTTTGTCAAAGCCCAGTAAACATCAGAAACAACCTAAGGCTAAAAATCCTCCTGATTTCAGTCTAAGATAAAGAACAATAAGGAACAACATATATTAAAATATGTATATAAACCATGGATTGATTCAACACGAACAAACAATGCCAACAAGATCTTAAAATAATGAAAACCCCTCTTCATTTCTTGGCTAAGCTTCTGAGGCCATATGCTGCTGCCAGGCCCAGGGCTCCAGCGCTGTTATTATATTAAAAATATAACTTAATTTCAAATGTGACCACACTTTTTAGAATTAGTAAGTATTCTTTATTAACAAGTGTGTAATATTGTTCATTGACCAACATAAAGCTAGTTTGATCAAATGTGTACTCTAATCTTTGTTAACATACTTTCCAACAGCTTCTGGCCCTTTTACCAATGGAATCTCCAGATGTGTAGCTGTAACGAGCTGGAAAGGAACGAGAGAGCCTACAGAAAGCTTGAACGGTCTCACTGCAGGAGGCCACGCCAGGACCCGTGTCATCCCTGCCCCGGTGAACTAAAGCAGTCTGAGACCGCTCCATAGTGAGCTGAAGCAGTCTGACCGGCTCCATGGTGAACTAAAGCAGTCTGAGACCCTCCATGGTGAGCTGAAGCAGTCTGACCGGCTCCATGGTGAACTGAAGCAGTCTGAGACCGCTCCATGGTGAGCTGAAGCAGTCTGACCGGCTCCATGGTGAACTAAAGCAGTCTGAGACCCTCCATGGTGAGCTGAAGCAGTCTGACCGGCTCCATGGTGAGCTGAAGCAGTCTGACCGCTCCATGGTGAACTGAAGCAGTCTGAGACCGCTCCATGGTGAACTGAAGCAGTCTGAGACCGCTCCATGGTGAGCTGAAGCAGTCTGAGACCGCTCCATGGTGAGCTGAAGCAGTCTGAGACCGCTCCATGGTGAGCTGAAGCAGTCTGAGACCGCTCCATGGTGAGCTGAAGCAGTCTGACCGGCTCCATGGTGAACTGAAGCAGTCTGAGACCGCTCCATGGTGAGCTGAAGCAATCTGACCGGCTCCATGGTGAACTGAAGCAGTCTGAGACCGCTCCATGGTGAACTGAAGCAGTCTGACCGCTCCATGGTGAGCTGAAGCAGTCTGACCGCTCCATGGTGAACTGAAGCAGTCTGAGACCGCTCCATGGTGAACTGAAGCAGTCTGAGACCGCTCCATGGTGAGCTGAAGCAGTCTGAGACCGCTCCATGGTGAGCTGAAGCAGTCTGAGACCGCTCCATGGTGAACTGAAGCAGTCTGAGACCGCTCCATGGTGAGCTGAAGCAGTCTGAGACCGCTCCATGGTGAGCTGAAGCAGTCTGACCGGCTCCATGGTGAACTGAAGCAGTCTGAGACCGCTCCATGGTGAGCTGAAGCAGTCTGACTGGCTCCATGGTGAACTAAAGCAGTCTGAGACCGCTCCATGGTGAGCTGAAGCAGTCTGACCGGCTCCATGGTGAACTAAAGCAGTCTGAGACCGCTCCATGGTGAGCTGAAGCAATCTGACCGGCTCCATGGTGAACTAAAGCAGTCTGAGACCGCTCCATGGTGAGCTGAAGCAGTCTGAGACCGCTCCATGGTGAACTGAAGCAGTCTGACCGGCTCCATGGTGAACTAAAGCAGTCTGACCGGCTCCATGGTGAACTAAAGCAGTCTGAGACCGCTCCATGGTGAGCTGAAGCAGTCTGACCGGCTCCATGGTGAACTAAAGCAGTCTGAGACCGCTCCATGGTGAGCTGAAGCAGTCTGACCGGCTCCATGGTGAACTAAAGCAGTCTGAGACCGCTCCATAGTGAGCTGAAGCAGTCTGACCGGCTCCATGGTGAACTAAAGCAGTCTGAGACCGCTCCATGGTGAGCTGAAGCAGTCTGACCAGCTCCATGGTGAACTGAAGCAGTCTGAGACCGCTCCATGGTAAACAGAAGCAGTCTGAGACCGCTCCATGGTGAACTAAAGCAGTCTGAGACCGCTCCATGGTGAACTAAAGCAGTCTGAGACCGCTCCATGGTGAACTAAAGCAGTCTGAGACCGCTCCATGGTGAGCTGAAGCAGTCTGACTGGCTCCATGGTGAACTGAAGCAGTCTGACCGGCTCCATGGTGAACTGAAGCAGTCTGAGACCGCTCGATGGTGAACTGAAGCAGTCTGAGACCGCTCCATGATGAACTGAAGCAGTCTGAGACCGGCTCCATGATGAACTGAAGCAGTCTGAGACCGCTCCATGGTGAACTGAAGCAGTCTGAGACCGCTCCATGGTGAACTGAAGCAGTCTGAGACCGCTCCATGGTGAACAGGGAGATGACGTCTGTGCTGCCGGAGCCATGCATAGATCCAAAACGACTTTCTCTTTCCACAGAGAAATAATATGATTCTGCGTGCTTTTTCTTATTCATATGTCTCACTTATAATTTGGTATGGGAATACTTTAATAAAGGCATCCATATTGAAATCCATCACACTTTGGGTGGAGACTTATCCCGGAGTTCCCCAACAAATGAACTGCTGCACTCGATCCCCTATCCTTCCCTAAAGAATTTCATTATTATCTGACTATAAATAAAGTAACGTCAGTCATATCTCATGCTCCGTTGGTGGGTGTGTGGGTGTGTTCATTACAACATAGCTATGCCTAAATCATATCCTGCTTCATCATCAAATGTATTCTAAATGGGATATACATTTCCAAAAGTAAATTCATGTTGTACTGTAGAAGACTTGAAACTAGGTATTGAGACAATAAACTCATCAGGAAAATATTTACTGAGGTAATAAATCAAATGAGAAGTAGGGTAATTCTAATAAAATTGGCCTCCTTTTTGCAACCTCACAATGGCTGGTTGTTGCTAGGTCACAACCAAACTCTCCACTTCTCAAGAGTCAAAAAATGATTAGCGCTTCTTGAGAATCCTGCAAGCAGCCTACAGGAGGGTTAGCAATGGGTCCACTTGGAAGTGGCACTGTACCGGTATGTTGTAATGGAGAGGATTCCACATCATGTGAAGAACCAAATATCATGTGCAAGGGATTACAGTGGCTTCACTGGAAATGATGTAACCCTAACCTAACCCTAAAACAGAATGAATAGACTACGTTGAATGAGGAAACAGTCATATCTAGATGATACTAAATTATAATCATGCGTGTTATGTCGCAAATACCAAATCTGTGTGTTGGATAAGTACATCTCCAGAATGTTGCCATTGGTGTTACTAGTGAACTTTTCATAAATCTGTCCACAGGGCGAGGTTCTAGCTGGTTGCACACATTTATAGTTGTGCCTGAGAAGGCAGCATGAAGTCCCGCACACACAGTACTGAAGTCATGAGTCACTTCCTCTAACTCCAAGTATTGGTGTCAATCTTCTGAATCTTACGTCAAAACTGTCTACGCTAACAGATTTAGCCTCCCAACAGTAAGCACAGTGTTCTCTGCCTGACACAGCTCATTCACAGGAAGCAAGATGACTCAGAGACAGGGACAACACTTCACATCACCAGACTCTGCTGCTGGTTTGCATACATGTCACTTAGTTGTCACCAAGTTGTGACACGAGTGACAGAAGAATAGAGACAGAATTAATCATATGGCAAGCTTTATTAGACGGAGCTCACAGCAGTGTCTTGTGGCGAGGCTGCAGTGATACACACTCAATTTACAGTTATCTTTCAAAAGAAGAAGTGGTGATGAACATATGGAAAAAAACATTTAAGAAATGTGGATCCCCATTGCTGTTTCTCTGACTTCTTTGCAGAAGAATCTTGTCTTAATCAGGACACATGTTAGCCCCAGGGGGATAACAACTGCTTGCTTAAAATACCAAACAGTTCACACATTGTAGCCATGCCTCATACTGCTCATACCCCTCTTTTGCAGCCCTGTTGCAAACAGGCTGATTCTGCTTTAAATTGAACGTCTGCTGCTAGCCACGCCCCTTTGCAGCATTCCCCTGCTAGAGAGATTTCTACCGGGAGATCTCAGCTAAACGCTGCGGTGATTAAATGCCATATTATGCTCCTAACCACTTCAAGCTTTATTTCTGAAACAGTGTGGAGCTCAAACCTTTCTCTGTCGCTGGGTTTACCACAAGAGGCGCATTCACACCGAGGGTACTTTTCCCACAAAGGTTCATGAGAACTTAGTTCATGAGAACTCTTTTGTCGCGTTCACACCAAAAAGAGCCGGTACTAAAATGAGTTCATGAGAACCTTTTTACCCCCTCGAAAGTCCCTGCTAGAGAGCAGGGACTTTCGTACGGCTCTCTTGTGAGAAAAGAGCTATATTTCTGATTGGCTGGGCGGATTGCAAACCACGCGACTTTGGGCGGCAGTATACGCCGTGAAGTGGTTTGCGGCCTGCCAGTAAACCCAAAGCAGAAGAAGAAGAAGTGACGTCAGCGGCTTCATTTGCCTAATCCTCCCCCAACGACTTATTCCGGTGTGAACGCGATCTGTACTTAGTTCATGAGAACTAAAGAGTTCTCATGAACCTTTGTGGGAGAAGTACTGCAGTGTGAATGCGCCTAATGACATTACGTTACACATATTCTCTCCAGTAGCCTACAGCGTTAGCTCCATGGTTAGCTCTGAGTGTTAGCATGCTTGCTAATGTAAACACAGAGCATATTACTCCCAAAACACGCAACGCATTGTTTCTCATACAGCACATAGCTTGAAATGTTCTTTCGTAAGTGTTTCCCACTAGAACAGTGCCATTATATGTATTATGTATTGTATAACAACTTTACTCTAAGCCTCCAGCATACATCCTGCTGAATACACACAGACAGCTGCGACTGTATACGGAGACGATAGGTTGGGACGTGTCACGTCGGCCGGATGTCGCCAATGACGTAATAAGAGCGAAAATTCTGGATCTGCTTGTTAGCACCCCAGGAGGAAAAGAGAGAGGGTTTAGTTTTCTGACACTTTGTGAGTTCCCTGACACACCGGGGACACTTATTTATGTATAAAAGACATCAAAAAGTGCATTTTGCATAATAGGTCTCCTTTAAATTGTTAGCAGGCTTGTTCCTCTGCGTTTTAGCTCGACAGCTAATATGGATTCATTCATCAGTTGGAATTGCAGCGTTCTCCCACTACAAAGATTTGCCGACACATCTGCAAGTCTCTGCTGTGATAAATCATTGAGAAAGGCCTCTGCTAGAGAACCTACTTCTTTGCTCTCATTTACAACTATCACTATCACAAAAAAAACGTTGCAAAACTTTTTGCGACTCATTTTCACTAACAACATCCCACTCAGTCAACACCAAGGCAAGGCAAGTTTATTTATATAGCACCTTTCAACACAAGGCAATTCAAAGTGCTTTACAAAAAACGAAAGACATTAAGATAATGTCATTTAAAATCAGTCATTAAAAAGAAAAACTAATAAAATAAACATTAAAAGAAAAAAATACATGGATAAAAGTTACAGTGCAGTTTAAGATGTGAATAGTTCAATTAAAAGCAGCGGCAAAAAGAAAAGTCTTTAGTCTGGATTTAAAAGAGTTGCAGCGGACCGGCAGGTTTCAGGGAGTTTGTTCGAGATATTTGGAGCATAATAACTGAACGCTGCTTTACCATGTTTAGTTCTGACTCTGGGGACAGAAAGCTGACCAGTCCCTGAAGACCTGAGAGATCTGGATGGTTCATAATTTAGCAGGAGGTCAGAAATGTATTTTGGGCCTAAACCAGTGGCGGCCGGCCCATAGGGGCGCTAGGGCGCCGCCCCACCTCTTCCCACATCCAAAAAAAAAAAAATATATATATATATATATATATATATTAAATTAAGAAAAATATATTCAAAAAATATATATATTTTATATTTTTATTTTTAATGAACAAGGTAAATATCATACAATTGGTATCAGTAAAATGTATAATCTACAATAAAATCTCGTTTAAAATTGTGTTACGATGTCTAAAGTTACTGATAAGTCACATGTTTCCTGCCTGGCCTTGCCCGTGGCATTAGTTTATCATTACCGGGCGCAGTGCAAGGAGCCCCCGAGCCAAACAGCAGCAACCAGCACGTTGCAAAAGTCTCAATAGTAAACTGTGCCGCCGAAACATAATTTCAGCCAATCAGAGCCGTCAAATATTTTGGTCACGAGGGCGCTCACGTTGGCGCCCACGTTGGCGCCCACGTTGCTTACCTGCGTTGACGTGAGTTGTTTTTTAGACTCGTGAGTGACCAAGGTGACGCAGTAGTTAGATGAGAATGGCTTCGTGTGCAGGTAGAGTCGCCGGACCTCGGTCCCCGCCCAATTCCGTTCAAGAGCTAATCTCCAATCCTTTCAAAAGGAGAAGTTTGGGAGATAAATTGTTGCTTAAAGACCTTGGACCGGACCAACCCGATTTGTATATATCGCAGCAAGCTTGTGAAAAAGACAAAACGTATCAATGAGGCTTCTCACGTAGCTGGTACACCAGAAAGGCATGGCTAGCTGGATGCAAACAGGTAAATGCTGTCTTTTGTTTCCAATGCTTGCTCTTCAAACAGCCGGGGACAGATACGATCTGTTCAGAAACTAGACAAAAGTTAAACAAGTACAAACCACAGACTGTCTGTGTCATGGAGAATACAGTCGCTGGTTTATTTATGTCTGTATAGGCCGTTGACGGTCGGAGCATATATAACGTTAGCTTAGCCAAGCTCCATTTAGAAAACACGCATTTTAAAGGGTTTTTCGCCTGCCGTCTGTCTGCAGACTTGTCAAAGCGTTAATTCATGGTTTTTACTAACCGGTATCAGTATGTTGTTAATTCGGCATCATTTTGAAACGTGTATTACAATTAAATCACGGTCAAATATGTTCATCCTGTTGTAGTTGTAGCCCCCTTGCCAGCGATTCTCTCTCTAGTTTAGCATACTCAGCCCGACTCAGCCTGATTGTTCCTGGCCCTAGAACCACGATTTTATGGGGCCAGAAAAATGGTGAATTAGGACCCGCTAGCCAGTACTAGGCCAAGTGGAAACGTAACCAAAGACGGGCCTCGCACAGCTCGGCACTGTCTGTGTCATGGCGAATACAGTCGCTGGTTTATTTATGTCTGTAGGCCGTTGTTATGAGTGTGGAGTGAGCATATACAACGTTAGCTTAGCCTGGTCGACCCAATCTCCATTCAGAAAACAAGCATTCTAAAAGGTTTTTCGCCTGCCGTCTGTCTGCAGACTTGTCAAAGCATTAATTCATGGTTTTTACTAACCGGTATCAGTATGTTGTTACGTCGGCATCATTTAGAAACGTGTATTACAATTTAATCACGGTCAAATATGTTCATTTTGTTGTAGTTGATGATGCGAGTAAACACAGCTGGCAGCCGCGGTGAAACTCGAGCGACTAGAGCGATGCGAGAGGAGCGTTTAGAGCGAAGCGAATATTTGCATCGCGTCCGGTCTGAACGCAGCATTAAAGCGAGCTTCGTGCTGCACTGGAAACGCGCCATTACATCACCAGAAGTCCTAATTTAAAGAGTAATTTCTCCCAAAAAAAATGTTTTTACTCACTATATCAACAGCCCCACCAAAAATATTTTCCACCAGCCGCCACTGGCCTAAACCATTCGAAGCTTTATAAACCAGCAGCAGTATTTTGAAATCTATTCTTTGACACACAGGAAGCCAGTGTAAAGACTTCAGAACAGGAGTGATGTGATCCACTTTCTTAGTGTTAGTGAGGACTCGAGCAGCAGCGTTCTGAATCAGCTGCAGCTTCCTAATAGATTTTTTAGTGAGACCTGTGAAGACACCATTGCAGTAGTCCAGTCTACTGAAGATAAAAGCATGGATCCTGCTGTGACATTAGTCTTTTAATCCTAGATATGTTCTTAGGTGATAGTAGGCTGATTTAGTAACTGTTTTAATGTGACTGTTGAAACTCAGGTCAGACTCCATGACTACACCTAGATTTCTGGCTTTATCTGTTGTTTTGAACATTGCAGACTGAAGCTCAGCTCTAACTTTTATACGTTCTGCCTTGGCTCCAAAAACCATTACCTCAGTTTTATGACACTATTTCAACACATAAAAGAAACTTAGGGAATTCATTGTATGTATGGCTTTCATAGATATATTGAAAATATGGGGGTTTATTAAGAGTTTTCACAACAGAAATGCAAAAAGAAAATGCATTTATGTATATTTTGTCTTCACTGATTAACATAATTGCCTGGTGCATCGTACATATCCTGTTTAATGTTAAGATATTTGCTCTGACATGTGATCAGGTTTTCCTTGTCACAGACTGAGCAGTGAAAGAGTTCAAACTTTAGGAGGTGCACAGGTTTCTCTCTACTGTAAGTAGGTTAAGCCGGTAAAACAACGTAGAGATTGTCAACACACAAATCTCCATTAGTGTCCAGACAGGTACAGGGCCAGATCAGTCCCCGGTGTGTTTACCCTGCATTACTCCAGAGACCATCTGTGTCCCAGCCGCACCATATGGGCTCGCTGCCCTGTTGGGGGGATGGGGCTGAAGAACACGCTTCAGACGGCAGCATGCTGATCCTCTGCTACAGAGCACAGGCTGAGAGTCTGAGCAGAGAGTCTGCCAACATCTGCAGCCGTCAGTCAAAGAGTCTTTACAACCTGCCAGGAAGTACGCTGCAGACTCTAGTGACCTGATGAGGCTGTTGACAGTCTGGACCGCTGTGTACTGCTCGTTAGCTATAAAGCTTTATTACATTTAAAACGGATTATTAGTTATTCTTTTTAGAGGTTAAAGTCGTAAGCATGCTTTGTGAGTCAGTTCAATCCCATCATTAAATCCACCTGTTGTGTGTTGCTCTAATAGACCTTTCATAACCAAATGTACCGACACCTATGACCTCCAGCTTTGAGGTTTTAGGCCAAGGAATTCCTAGTTTGGATTCTCTAGATCAGTGGTTCCCAACCTTTTTTGTCTTGTGTACCCCCTGAGCCTTTTGTCATACCATGAGTACCCCCTCACTCATACGTGCTGATGATCCTTCACAAGTAGAACGTAACTGATTATTGAATGAAAATAATTTATTTCATCTCCTTAATTTGAACATCTAATTCTCAGGCTTTTTCTTAATTTTAACTTAAATCACTCAATAAAAATAAATAAAAATGAATATGTTGGCTTGAAAATAAATATAATCAAATAAATACATATGAAATCAAAATAATCAACTTATCTTTGCTATATATCTTGTAACATTTAGGCTTACACCATGGAGCCCCTTTGAATAAGTCCCCTTTAAACAGGCATTTAAATTTTAATTCAGGAACAAAACACTTAGCAAAATAATATCCAGAATCAGTATAGGCCTAGCAGTTTCTTTTCACCAGTCATTTACAACTTTTTTTGGGGGGGGTTAAGCAAAGTTAGTATATGTTTATAAAACGGACAAGTCAAATCAAGCAATCTGATGTTTCTGTCGTGATATAATGAGCGTATATCCAGAGAATAGTTGTTGTTACTTTTCACAAATCAGTATCCCTCCGCGTCTGAGAACCGTTATAAAATCCTAAACTAAACTTTATATAGTAAACTAACTAACTAACTAACTAACTAACTAAGCTTAAGATGGAAACATTTAAGGTTAACTTCGACCTCCGGGGTGGGCTTACTATGGAGGAGTGGATTTAGAAGTGCCTATCTCCAGAAAAAAAAGCACCTAAACGACGACATTCGCTATCTGTTATTGTTGTTGCATAGCAACCACCTCGCACTATGTGCAGAAGGTAACGGAGGGACGATTTTATTTATTCCCGGGCTGATTTTTAGTCCCAGTCCGCCACTGAACGTAGCTATTATGTAAGGTAGTTGTAAATCAAACAAGTGCAGTACATGCTATGTTATAAAGCCGTGGAGGGCGGAAGTTTATAAACCAAAGAGTAACCGCCCTTACGGGACGCTGTAATAAGTAAAGCGAATGCACCCGCAAGGACACTTGGCCTCCTATTGGTTGAGGGATTTTGACAGGTTTGTTGCACAAAGGTTTCGAGCGCGCACAGAATAAATCTGAGAGCAGAACAAATCTGTAAACAGCAATATATCTGAGTACAAGCGTACAGTTTGAGTAGAAGCAGAGCAAATCTAAGTGCAAGCAGGCACTATTTGAGTGCCTGGACAGGGTTTTAGGGAAATAAATACATAAAGTATGCTCTCAAATTTAAATACCACGCTCTTGAATAAAGATAGGGAATAACCCCCATAGTTTATGTCCGACGCATCTTTGTAACGCACCAAGGACAGGAGCTGCGCTTCTCCACTCACATCTGTCATTTCATCCAGCTGCAAAGCGAACTGACCGGCTAGTTTTATTTTGTTCACCACTTGTCCAATTATATTAACAGACATATCATTGATCCGACGGGATACGGTGTTATTCGACAGGGGAACTTTCTTGAGTGCTTCGGCTGCTTTCTTGTCTATCATAATTTTGGCCAACGAAGTCGCTGCAGGGAGAATGCGCTCCTCAACAATAGAGTGAGGTTTTTTTTATTTAGCCACGAGCAGGGACACGGCGTAAAATGCCTCGAGTGCTTTCATTGACACATTCGTGGCTTTCATCATTACTGTCTGGCTCGACTTAAATTCCGACAGCTTTCGTCTGTAAAATTCTTCACTTGCATCGACACTTCCCGAGTGGTTGGTGCTCTGGTGTCTCTGTAAATGCGATGGCTTCATCGCACTATTAGCCAGGACTTCACCGCAAAAGAAGCACTGAGGCTGCGGGGGGTCCGCAGAAGTATAAATGAATCCAAATAATATATATGTTTCACTGTACTGCCTTGGTTTCAGTTTGGCCTCTTTCTTACGTTTCTCGGCGGGCTCCTCTGAACCCTGGCCTCAATCCAGAGCAAGCGGACGTTTCAGTCATTTATCCATAGCACAGACCTACCCGTATTTTTCTGGCTGCAGGTAAGCAGCTGTTTTCATTGTGGGATTTTGGCGCGGTTGTGCCACAGACTATTGTCTCCCTAGGGAAACAAATCGCGCACTATCCTTTTTGACGGGATTATTTTTTTTTTTTACTTGTCACCTTGGAATTCCACGTACCTCCTACAGTTCCCTCGCGTACCACTAGGGGTACGCGTACCCCCGGTTGGGAAACACTGTTCTAGTGTGTGTGTGCTCTGATGTGTGTGTGTTCTAATGTGTGTGTTCTAATGTGTGTGTTTTGATGTGTGTGTGTGTGTTCTAGTGTGTATGCTCTGATGTGTGTGTTCTAATGTGTGTGTTCTAGTGTGTGTGTGTTCTAATGTGTGTGTGTTCTGATGTGTGTGTTCCAATGTGTGTGTTCTGATGTGTGTGTTCTGATGTGTGTGTGTGTGTGTTCTAGTGTGTGTGCTCTGATGTGTGTGTTCTAATGTGTGTGTTCTAATGTGTGTGCTCTGATGTGTGTGTGTTCTAATGTGTGTGTTCTGATGTGTGTGTGTTCTAATGTGTGTGTTCTGATGTTTGTGTGTTCTAATGTGTGTGTTGTGATGTGTGTTGTGATGTGTGTGTTCTAATGTGTGTGTTCTGATGTGTGTGTGTTCTGATGTGTGTGTTCTGATGTGTGTGTTCTAATGTGTGTGTTCTGATGTGTGTGTGTTCTAATGTGTGTGTTCTGATGTTTGTGTTCTAATGTGTGTGTTCTGATGTGTGTGTTCTAATGTGTGTGTTCTGATGTGTGTTCTAATGTGTGTGTTCTGATGTGTGTGTGCTCTGATGTGTGTGTGCTCTGATGTGTGTGTGCTCTGATGTGTGTGTGTTCTGACATGTGTGTTCTGATGTGTGTGTTCTAATGTGTGTGTTCTAGTGTGTGTGTGTTCTAGTGTGTGTGTTCTGATGTGTGTGTGCTCTGATGTGTGTGTGCTCTGATGTGTGTGTGTTCTAGTGTGTGTGCTCTGATGTGTGTGTTCTAATTTGTGTGTTAGGTCATATTTGAAGGACAGAACTTTCTCTGTCAGCCTTGGTGACTCCGAGTCATCCTCTGCTCCACTCCTGTATGGGGTCCCCACAGAGGACATCATATTTACATATTCACCAACACTTACAAACACCCATAGTGTCATAAAGCATTTCGTGCAGACGTGCCTTAAAAACATTCAGAGAAACAAAGGTGAACAATTTCAATTTGGACTGTAGGCTGTTCCAAGCAAGTGGAGCTGCGCACATAAAAGCTGTCTTACCTAAGACAGTCCTCACTCTTGGTACATCTAATAAGACTACATCCTGTGATCTCAGACAATAGCTGCTTGCAACTTTCTGCTTTACCAGAGAACAGATGTAATACGGGAGTTTGCCCAACATAGCTTTATAAATAAAAGTGTACCAGTGACTGAGCCTCCGTACAGAGAGTGATGGTAAACCTGCCTTGGTATACAGTGTACAGTGATGAGTAAGCGTTTTACAATTAGTGACAAATCTCAGAGCGCTGTGATATGCAGCATCCAATTTGCTCAGGTAATTGGCAGGTGCATTCATATAAATCAAATCACCATAGTCCAGCACAGGTAAAAAGGTCACAGTGACTAGCCTTTTCCTGGCCTCAAGCGAGAAACAGGACTTGTTTCTGTAAAAGAACCCTAACCTAACCCTCAGTTTTTTAAGCAGGTTATTGACATGATGTTTAAAAGCGAGACAATCATCAAGCCAGATACCAAGGTATTTGTAACAGGCAACAACTTCAAGTTTTGTTCCTTGCGTAGTTACAATATCTGAAACAGGCTCTGGTGTCTTTTTAGCTTTTGAAAAGAGCATTACCTTTGTTTTATCCACATTTAAAAGAAGCTTTAATTCAGAGAGCTGAGTCTGAATAGAGTTAAAAACAGCCTGTAATTTAACAACAGCCTCATTAATGGAGGGACCTGCACAATACATCACAGTATCATCCGCATAAAAATGTAAAGTAGCTTCATCCACATTCTCACCTACGCTGTTAATATATATGGAGAATAAAAGTGGTCCTAAAACAGAACCTTGTGGTACACCATTAGAAATGTTTAACCACTCAGAAGACAGTCCATCAAAATGAACACATTGGGACCTTTCAGAGAGGTAGTTCACAAACCACCCCACTGCATGGCTGGATATGCCTATACTGAGTAGCCTCTGCTTTAAAATGCGATGATCAACAGTGTGAAACGCTTTGGAAAGGTCAATAAACAGAGCTGCACAACTCTGCTTATTATCTAAAATACTAGTAATGTCATTTACCACTTTCATTGTCGCAGTGATGGTGCTGTGTTTCTTTCTGAATCCTGACTGGTGTTTAGTCAGGATATCATTTAAACATAAAAACTCCTTTACTTGTTCACTCACAAGTCGTTCGAGCACCTTAGCCAGAACTGACAATTTTGAGATTGGCCTATAGTTATTTAAAATAGTTGCCTCCCCTCCTTTCAGTAAAGGCAAGACATAAGCAGACTTCCATACTTTTGGGATTGTATTTGTGCTGAGGGAGAGGTTAAAAAGAGAAGTAAGTGGAGCAATAAGATCTTCAGCTATCTTTAAAAAGAAAGGTTCTAAGTTGTCCGGGCCAGCCGGTTTCCTAGGATCTAACTTGGATAATGCTTCATGAACAATACCAATAGTTAAAGGAGTAAAACTGAAAGGGTTTTCCAGACCACATTGTTCAGAGTCAAGGATTGGAGCGTTCACAGAAGCAGAAGTACAGTCAGTGACAGAATCAAACAGAGAGCCACAAGACACAAAATGCTTATTGAGGCAATTTAGCATAGTAGCCCTGTCTGATATAATGCCAGATGCTGTGGTCATGCACGGAGGTAGCTCATTTGGGATGTCACCAGTGGAAATCGATTTTATGGCTTTCCAAAATTTCCCAGGATTATTCAGGTTTTCTGTGGTAACTGACAAATAGTACTTTGATTTTGCACTTTTTATTTGAGATGTGAAGCTATTCCTTAGCTGCCTAAAGCGTAGCCATTCTACCTCTGAGCCTGAATTCCTTGCCTTAGCCCAAGCATTATTTCTCTCATGAAGGAGACTGGACAGCTCAGCAGAAAACCAGGGATTGTTTCGTCCCTTCACTCTAAATTTACGCAGGGGTGCATGTCTATCTATAATTTTCATAAAACCAAGATAAAAATAAGACCATGCAGTTTCTACATCAGTACACAGATTGATCCTACCCCAATCAAAATCAAACAGATCATGTAAAAAACCCTGCTCCACAAAGTGTTTTTTGTCTCTCTTTGTGATGATACGTGGTTGTGGCTACAACACAGTGGTCACTCACATCATTAGCAAATACTCCCACAGATGAGTATTTATGTGGAACATTTGTTAAAATTAGATCAATTAAGGAGGATTTATTAGGGGACTTAATATTTGGGCGAGTAGGACTGTCTATAATCTGGGTAAAGTTCAAAGAGGTACACAGGTTTTTAAAATCCTCTGACACAGAAGTTAACCAGTCCCAATTAAAATCACCAAGCAGCACTATTTCCTTGTAGGAAAGTTGTGATAACAGTTTTGCCAATGACGATAAAGAGTCCTTGACAGCCGAGGGGGCCCTGTAGCAGCCCACCACCATGACCTGTTGACCCTTTGTTACCTCGATATTCACGGCTAAAAATTCTAGCTGTTTACTAACTGATTTGGAAACCATATTAGTTACACAAAACTTATTTTTCACATAAATGGCAACGCCACCACCTTTTTTAGGCCGGTCAGTACGATATACACTGTAACCATTTATGTAAATGTCAGAGGCCAAAATGGATTTATCTAGCCACGTTTCTGATAAGACAATGACATCAGCATCAGTCGAACTCGCCCAAATACGGACAAAATCTAATTTAGGTAACAGACTACGCACATTTAAATGAATTAAACCTAGCCCAGATCTAGATATAAAATCAGCAGGAGTAGCTATTTGACTAATACTGCTAGGTGGACCTGGATTTGGCTGTACATTTCCTGATAGTAACAACAATAAAAATACCAAGCACCTTTTCCTCTTAATCAACACACATACATTGTCAGCTGTTCTAGAGTCACCAGCAAACTTTGCGAAAGTGAGATTAGAGTTTAAAAAACAGCTCTGAAGGACCATCGTGGCAGGCATGTGAGAAAGACAAACATTTTCCGAAACGAATGTCCACGACAGTGCAACCAGCAATTGTTTGTGCAACACCTCCGAAACTGAACAGGGGATGTCCACTGCAGGCGGCAGAACATACCCGAATCCAGTAGATTGTTCAGGATGACTAGCGATCTTCTCCTTGTCCAGCACAGCCAAAAAAAGGCACAGCTCTGTGCTCTGATGTGTGTGTGTTCTAATGCGTGTGTTCTAATGTGTGTGTTTTGATGTGTGTGTTCTAGTGTGTGTGTTCTAATGTGTGTGTGTTCTGATGTGTGTGTTCTGATGTGTGTGTTCCGATGTGTGTGTTCCGATGTGTGTGTTCTGATGTGTGTGTGTTCTAGTGTGTGTGCTCTGATGTGTGTGTTCTGATGTGTGTGTGTTCTAATGTGTGTGCTCTGATGTGTGTGTGTTCTAATGTGTGTGTTCTGATGTGTGTGTGTGTTCTGATGTGTGTGTTCTGATGTGTGTGTTCTGATGTGTGTTCTGATGTGTGTGTTCTAATGTGTGTGTTCTAATGTGTGTGTGTGTTCTGATGTGTGTGTGTTCTAGTGTGTGTGTTCTAGTGTGTGTGTGTTCTGATGTGTGTGTTCTAGTGTGTGTGTTCTAGTGCAGTGGTTCTCAACTGGTGGGTCGCGACCCAAAAGTGGGTCGCGGAAAAAGTGAAGAAAAACAATTGAAAAAATAAATTGGAATTTTTTATTTTTTTTTGGAAAAAAGTCAAACTTTTATTTTGAAGGCCCGATTTTCTAACGCTGTGCAAGCAGTAGGCGTTGGACAGGAAGTACCGGAGACCATAAACGGCTTTGAAAACGTCTGTCACGTAGTGATCATCTTCTCAATAAAACATGTTTGCTGCTGTTTTTTCGAGTCTTCTGGCCAATCAGAATCAAGATTGTTGCCGGAAGTCCCCACG
Organism: Harpagifer antarcticus; assembly: GCA_902827135.1. NCBI lineage: Eukaryota > Metazoa > Chordata > Actinopteri > Perciformes > Harpagiferidae > Harpagifer > Harpagifer antarcticus. Next base: position 2,581,748 of record CADEHL010000900.1, on the reverse strand, counting down.
GAGAATAACTTTGCGGTAGAACTATTCTTTATACATCCATGGGTACAACTTCAGATACAAATGAACACGTAATGAAATATGACCCTCGGTTTGATGATTGACAGGTCACAGAACAATGGGGGCTATCTACCCTTACCCACAATTTAAAGTAAGTCACACAGACTATCTCCTCTTTACTCTTCTCTCTGTGAGGAGCAGCAAGTTCAGCTTCAGAACAAAGTGAAAAACAAACAATGGCATAAAATATTATTAATACGTCGGGTAGTGATAGATAGATTTATTTATTTTCTTCTCAGAGAGTACCAGAATGCGTAGTTTATGTTAGTATTTCTAAAAATCTCCTGGGGGAGAATCCCCCCAGACCCCCCTGCTGGGGTTGGGTTTCCAGCATGTTTGCCTTTTTATACAGTTCAGCTTTGATTCCATCATCTCATTAAACTTTTTTAAAAGCATACTTTAGTTCTGTGAATGGATATAAGGGATATATGCACTGTATTTCACTTTAATTAATATTGTATGCTGAAAAGCGTATATTACAGCACGATTTTTTGTTGAATAGATTTGAGTGCTTCAAAATGTTGGGTCGCGATTTACTGACCAAGTAAAAAGTGGGTCCCGAGGCCTGACCAGTTGAGAACCACTGTTCTAGTGTGTGTGTTCTGATGTGTGTGTTCTAGTGTGTGTGTTATAGTGTGTGTGTGTTCTAATGTGTGTTCTGATGTGTGTTCTAGTGTGTGTGCTATGATGTGTGTGTTCTAATGTGTGTGTGTTCTAGATCAGTGATTCTCAAATGGGGTTACGTGTACCCCTAGGGGTACGATGGGGTACTGCAGGGGGTACGTGAGATACCCCTTGCAGTATTTAAAAAAATAGCATGCATGATTACAAAAATAATCTTAGTACAATACGTTCAATAGAAAACACGATTTTATATAAAATATTCCTAGAACCACCAAAAATTTGTGGTTTGCATTTGATAGTTTTTCATAATATATCATTATGTTCATTAAACATATTATTATTTCAATTGAAAAACTATATTGTAATTATTTATATAGGCTTTTACTATCAAAAATGTTTGGGGTTGGTCAGGGGGTACTTGGCTGAGAAAATGTTTCAAAGGGGGTACATCACTGAAAACAGTTTGAGAAGCACTGCTGTAGATGATAAACAAGGAGCTTTGAGGCTTCCTTTATGATCTACTTTGGCTTAGGAAACACTGGACCATCCTTTGTGAAAGGAAAGGAGAAAATGCTGTCTCACAATACCTTGTGGCCGCAACATTTACCATAACACAATATTCGGCAAACAATACAAATCATGCAAACAACCGATCATGACCAACAAACGCAGATGATGTACTGCTGTACTTATTAAGCATTTTTTATCCCATTCCATATCTTATACTTATATGTTTTAAACACTATCCATCCATCCATCCATCCATATTCTGCCGCTTATCCGTGGTCGGGTCGCGGGGGTAGCAGTTCCAGCAGAGAGCCCCAAACTTCCTTTACCCTGGCGACATCAACCAGCTCTGACTGGGTGATCCCAAGGCGCTCCCAGGCCAGCGAAGAGATATAATCCCTCCACCTGGTCCTAGATCTACCCCTTGGTCTCTTCCCAGCTGGACGTGCCTGGAACACCTCCCTAGGGAGGCGCCCAGGTGGCATCCTAACTAGGTGCCCGAACCACCTCAACTGGCTCCTTTCGACGCGAAGGAGGAGCGGCTCAACTCCGAGTCCCTCCCGGATGACCGAACTTCTCACCTTATCCCTAAGGGAGACACCAGCCACCCTGCGGAGAAAACCCATCTCGGCCGCTTGTATCCGCGATCTCGTTCTTTCGGTCATGACCCATCCTTCATGACCATAGGTGAGGGTAGGAACGAAAATGGCCCGGTAGACAGAGAGCTTTGCCTTCTGGCTCAGCTCCCTTTTCGTCACAACGGTGCGGTAAAGCGTAACACTATATTAAACCTAAAACCAAAATATGAACACTAATTACCGTAAAATGATCAAATAAAGTAAATAATTCCTGTCTTACCTTGAACATCTGTTTGACCTTCTGTCGGGGCAGGTTGACGTTGAGTTTGTGCAGCAGCTGCATAACCTCTCCGATGCTGAGGCTGCTGTCACCGTTCTTATCGGCCTCCGTGAAGGTCTGCTTCAGCCATGTGACCACACCGAGGGTTAAGGAAAGGTGGACGCTTTGTAGAGAGCTGCATGACTGACTTCCAAAAGCCAGAAATGAGTTAGCATTTCACCACTTCCGTTTCCCTTGTCAACGTCATTCAATGTCAAAAAAGTATTTTTTTGTTAGAAGCCTGAAATAGGAATAGGGTCTACGGTTAACAACAACTTAAGATAACAAGAGATTTTCATGTTTTGTTCTATGACATAAAACAAGTCGGTAAGTACCGCTCTGGTGAAAAACAGCTGATGCCAACACATGGCTAAATGACACTGCTAAACCCATTAAGGCGAACATTAGCTGCCTTTAGCTTAGCGGTGGTGATGGCAGCCGTACGACAGGGATGTAGTTAGAAATTCAATGACCTCTACATTATATACACAAATATATATTTACAGGTGGTTGCAGCCTGAAATCACCAGCCCATGTGTGAACCCCCCCCCCCCCCCCCCACCGTCCTTTCTGTATGGCTGAAGGATATTGGTCTCGGGTGCGCTGCCTCTTGGCCAGGCTGTCCTCGTCACTGATGCCGGCCATCAGGTACTTGAGGCCGGTGATCCAGGTGCGGGCCTCCTCCCCGGTGCCCGACACCAGGTCCAGGGACTCCATGTGCTCTCCGTAGTACAGGCTGAAGCAGCAGTTGGGGTCGAAGCTGCCATCGGAGTAGCGCTGGAAGATCTCCGACTGCTTCCCCTCACACACCTCCCGCACAGAGTCCACGGAGACTGATGGAGAGACAGGAGGTCAGTGGTGGAATGTAACAAAGTGCTTTTATTTGAAGGAATACATTACCTTCAATATCATAACATCTATATCAATTACTGAATCATCCAGCAGTTTATTAGGTCTTTTATTTACAACATTTCCGTATAAACAGGATTGTGTCTGTGATGTGTGATACATGTGTTTAAAGACTTTTCACTTTATCTGTTTTCCAGATTCTAAGTTTAAAATGGAGGCATGGGATAGAAAAAGTTTTCATTAAGGGGCCCTTTAATACTTTTTGGAGTTTTCCCATTTCCTGTAAAGTGTGGTAAATGGTCTGCAAAGGCTAACATCCCTGTGTTCCTTCCAGAGGGAGTTTCTCTCCCACAAATCTTTTTTACAATACAACATTAGGACAAATGTAAATCAGCGAAGGCACTTAGTGGAGGTGGAGTCACCTAAGGGGTTTTGCTTTTGATACTTTCAGTACATGTTTGCTGATAATACAATGTGCAATATATGTGCAAGTGCATTTTTGAACGCATGACTTATTTGGTAACTGACTATTGGTGTGGTGTTGCAACTTGTCTCTATTCTTCCTCCTCCCATAGAGTAGGTAGATCCAGAATATGTTAAGCCTTATCATCAATCGCTGATACAAAATGAAACCTATTTAAAGAAAAACAAGCAAACCTCAGGATAATGAAACCAGCATTCCCCTCTGCAGTCTGCAGCACTGTATTGCTTTTCACAATTTCCACCTCTGGCAAAATAGTGAATTAATTGTAGTGGACAAAGGGATGGTTTAATGGGGAAATGATTCCATCCTATTTCAGGCTCTGTGAAACGGAGGATTCAACATTTATGAGATGGTAATGATATTTTACCGGAAGACACTGCCTCCAGTCATTAATTAGATTTCCCCATGACGGCGAGCACACGATAAGTACCCCTGTTGAGTGGACCAGGTTCAATTCCTAAAAAAACATCCATTACCTTCAAAGAATTCTTATGTATCATTCAAATCTTTCTTCGTTTCAGTCATACACAGTACAAGGATACAATATACACACTCATTCCTCCTGCAGCTATAGCAACACACACCCTCCCCCGGGCTGTTTGGTACACACCCTGAGGTTTTTATACAGTGTGTGTGTGTTTGTGCGCATGTGTGTTTGTGTGTGTGTGTGTTGGATGTCAAAGCTGCTGAGTGTGCTCCCATGTGGTTGTCAGTGTTCCTCTCTATCTCACAGCTGATGACCTGGCAAGACTTGACATGTATTATGTGTCTGATCAATATTGAATCCAACAAGACTGAACACAATGTCTGCAGCCATGCCAGTGGCTCTACACAGGTATATGTATGCACAGCAGTACTTACATATAGAGGCACAGGCTTGGGACACACACACACACACACACACACACACACACACACACACACACACACACACACACACACACACACACACACACCAGGGGGAATCTGGAGTTGGATATCTTGCCCAAGAACACATTGAAACGAACTGACCTTCTGATTGGTGGACCACAGCTCTACCTCCTGTGGTGAGGGTTACTTTAAAAATGTAATTACTAGTAAGATGTCCAAAACAATAATCCGTAATGTAATCTGAGTATCAAAATGTAAAAGTAATGTAACCTGATTACCTTCGGTTACTTTTGGATTACCTCAATATCGAATGCAATGCAAATAAATACAAGAGAAAATAAATAATCATTAATAAGATGTTTTCAATTAAGTACAGAACAATGTGACCTTAGCAAAGAAGAAACCAAGGTATTTAGGATCAAAAATGTGTCCTCTTAAATTCCGTCTGGGTATACCTGATCTGTGTCAAGAATCAGTGCACCACCCCTACCACTAATACTAACAATTATTTAATAAAAAAGGAGCCACACAGGGTTAAACATTTGTTAAGACTTTGACACAGCACACACTGAAATTCTGATGTTAATTTATATTAGTTATTTTTCCACACATTTTGAATTCAAAGTATTTATTCACTTCTTAATGTATCTATCTGAAACCAAATATCCAGTTCCATTCGACCATGTCTTGCCTGAAGGACAATGGATTTGTTGTCAGCTGTTTGCGTACATTTCCGTTTGGGTTGTTGTTATTGTTTTGGGCGGAAAAGAAAGAAATGTGCATCAGAGTGAGTGTAACACAGAGCTGATATCCTATTCCAGTCTCAGATGCTCAGAAGAACGCTGTGGGTGGATTAAGAGATATTAAGTCACTGGTGTGTGGAATAATCTTATTTACCTTCATGCAAAAAAATATGGGGTTTCATAGGAGTTACTACGAAGATTGAATAGATATTTGTGTTTGACTTAACCTTTTACTTATCCAAACCTAAAGGTTTAAGGACACATTCTGTGATTTAGCTTGAATGTCTTTAAAGAAAGCCCCAAGACACTGTTTGGGCAGATTAAAGCTGATGAATAATTCAATCGGCTTAAGAAGCTTATTAAATCCTGGGCTACAGAGGAGGCAGAGGAACAGGAAACTGATCCCTAAGTCCCCGGAGACGCTCTCACGGCGAGCACTGCTAAGACCCTCCTCTGCCTTCTTTCATTCTAAAACACTGCAGGAAGTTGTTTGTTTGCCTGTTGCAATGAACCTGTGTGCAGGGGAAATACATGTCCAGTTCTAAATAACAAGAACACTTCCAAGCCTGAGGGAATGCTTACTGTAGGAGCAACATCTAAACGGTCCAAATACTTTGCAGATTCATGATAGCACTCATCCTAACACCACAGGGTAATGGCTCTGTTCCTCGCCAGTAACCTGGAGCAGCTCCAGGCCCAAACCAATGTGGAGGTTTGTTCATATGGATTTTGGATTTCCTGTTAGATAAGATCATCAAGATCAAATTGGAAAAAATAACTAACTGCAATTATGATGACTGATATTGCAATTGCGATATGTTTTTGATATCGGAAATGTTGATCATTATTGTATAATTGGAACATGCATTCAATGATTATTGTGATTGTTTGAAGACGATCTGTACCAACAAAGTATGGTTTGTTAAAAGGGGCCAAATCATGCTCCTTTTCAGGTGTATATCAGTATGTAGTGTCTCTACTTTAAAGAGTCCTCTCCTGCTGATGTTCAGGTGTATATCAGAATGTAGTGTCTCTACTTTAAAGAGTCCTCTCTTGATGATGTTCAGGTGTATATCAGTATGGAGTGTCTCTACTTTAAAGAGTCCTTTCCTGATGATGTTCAGGTGTATATCAGTATGTAGTGTCTCTGCTTTAAAGAGTCCTCTCCTGCTGATGTTCAGGTGTATATCAGTATGTAGTGTCTCTACTTTAAAGAGTCCTCTCCTGATGATGTTCAGGTGTATATCAGAATGTAGTGTCTCTACTTTAAAGAGTCCTCTCTTGATGATGTTCAGGTGTATATCAGTATGTAGTGTCTCTACTTTAAAGAGTCCTCTCCTGCTGATGTTCAGGTGTATATCAGTATGTAGAGTCTCTACTTTAAAGAGTCCTCTCCTGCTGATGTTCAGGTGTATATCAGTATAGTGTCTCTACTTGAAAGAGTCCTCTCCTGCTGATGTTCAGGTGTATATCAGTATGTAGTGTCTCTACTTTAAAGAGTCCTCTCCTGCTGATGTTCAGGTGTATATCAGTATAGTGTCTCTACTTTAAAGAGTCCTCTCCTGCTGATGTTCAGGTGTATATCAGTATAGTGTCTCTACTTTAAAGAGTCCTCTTCTGATGATGTTCAGGTGTATATCAGTATGTAGTGTCTCTACTTTAAAGAGTCCTCTCCTGCTGATGTTCAGGTGTATATCAGTATAGTGTCTCTACTTTAAAGAGTCCTTTCCTGATGATGTTCAGGTGTATATCAGTATGTAGTGTCTCTGCTTTAAAGAGTCCTCTCCTGCTGATGTTCAGGTGTATATCAGTATGTAGTGTCTCTACTTTAAAGAGTCCTCTCCTGCTGATGTTCAGGTGTATATCAGAATGTAGTGTCTCTACTTTAAAGAGTCCTCTCTTGATGATGTTCAGGTGTATATCAGTATGGAGTGTCTCTACTTTAAAGAGTCCTTTCCTGATGATGTTCAGGTGTATATCAGTATGTAGTGTCTCTGCTTTAAAGAGTCCTCTCCTGCTGATGTTCAGGTGTATATCAGTATGTAGTGTCTCTACTTTAAAGAGTCCTCTCCTGCTGATGTTCAGGTGTATATCAGAATGTAGTGTCTCTACTTTAAAGAGTCCTCTCTTGATGATGTTCAGGTGTATATCAGTATGTAGTGTCTCTACTTTAAAGAGTCCTCTCCTGCTGATGTTCAGGTGTATATCAGTATGTAGAGTCTCTACTTTAAAGAGTCCTCTCCTGCTGATGTTCAGGTGTATATCAGTATGTAGTGTCTCTACTTTAAAGAGTCCTCTCCTGCTGATGTTCAGGTGTATATCAGAATGTAGTGTCTCTACTTTAAAGAGTCCTCTCTTGATGATGTTCAGGTGTATATCAGTATGGAGTGTCTCTACTTTAAAGAGTCCTTTCCTGATGATGTTCAGGTGTATATCAGTATGTAGTGTCTCTGCTTTAAAGAGTCCTCTCCTGCTGATGTTCAGGTGTATATCAGTATGTAGTGTCTCTACTTTAAAGAGTCCTCTCCTGATGATGTTCAGGTGTATATCAGAATGTAGTGTCTCTACTTTAAAGAGTCCTCTCTTGATGATGTTCAGGTGTATATCAGTATGTAGTGTCTCTACTTTAAAGAGTCCTCTCCTGCTGATGTTCAGGTGTATATCAGTATGTAGAGTCTCTACTTTAAAGAGTCCTCTCCTGCTGATGTTCAGGTGTATATCAGTATAGTGTCTCTACTTGAAAGAGTCCTCTCCTGCTGATGTTCAGGTGTATATCAGTATGTAGTGTCTCTACTTTAAAGAGTCCTCTCCTGCTGATGTTCAGGTGTATATCAGTATAGTGTCTCTACTTTAAAGAGTCCTCTCCTGCTGATGTTCAGGTGTATATCAGTATAGTGTCTCTACTTTAAAGAGTCCTCTCCTGATGATGTTCAGGTGTATATCAGTATGTAGTGTCTCTACTTTAAAGAGTCCTCTCCTGCTGATGTTCAGGTGTATATCAGTATAGTGTCTCTACTTTAAAGAGTCCTTTCCTGATGATGTTCAGGTGTATATCAGTATGTAGTGTCTCTGCTTTAAAGAGTCCTCTCCTGCTGATGTTCAGGTGTATATCAGTATGTAGTGTCTCTACTTTAAAGAGTCCTCTCCTGCTGATGTTCAGGTGTATATCAGAATGTAGTGTCTCTACTTTAAAGAGTCCTCTCTTGATGATGTTCAGGTGTATATCAGTATGGAGTGTCTCTACTTTAAAGAGTCCTTTCCTGATGATGTTCAGGTGTATATCAGTATGTAGTGTCTCTGCTTTAAAGAGTCCTCTCCTGCTGATGTTCAGGTGTATATCAGTATGTAGTGTCTCTACTTTAAAGAGTCCTCTCCTGATGATGTTCAGGTGTATATCAGAATGTAGTGTCTCTACTTTAAAGAGTCCTCTCTTGATGATGTTCAGGTGTATATCAGTATGTAGTGTCTCTACTTTAAAGAGTCCTCTCCTGCTGATGTTCAGGTGTATATCAGTATGTAGTGTCTCTACTTTAAAGAGTCCTCTCCTGCTGATGTTCAGGTGTATATCAGTATAGTGTCTCTACTTGAAAGAGTCCTCTCCTGCTGATGTTCAGGTGTATATCAGTATGTAGTGTCTCTACTTTAAAGAGTCCTCTCCTGCTGATGTTCAGGTGTATATCAGTATAGTGTCTCTACTTTAAAGAGTCCTCTCCTGCTGATGTTCAGGTGTATATCAGTATAGTGTCTCTACTTTAAAGAGTCCTCTCCTGATGATGTTCAGGTGTATATCAGTATGTAGTGTCTCTACTTTAAAGAGTCCTCTCCTGCTGATGTTCAGGTGTATATCAGTATAGTGTCTCTACTTTAAAGAGTCCTCTCCTGCTGATGGGAAGGTGTATATCAGTATGTAGTGTCTCTACTTTAAAGAGTCCTCTCCTGATGATGTTCAGGTGTATATCAGAATGTAGTGTCTCTACTTTAAAGAGTCCTCTCTTGATGATGTTCAGGTGTATATCAGTATGGAGTGTCTCTACTTTAAAGAGTCCTTTCCTGATGATGTTCAGGTGTATATCAGTATGTAGTGTCTCTGCTTTAAAGAGTCCTCTCCTGCTGATGTTCAGGTGTATATCAGTATGTAGTGTCTCTACTTTAAAGAGTCCTCTCCTGATGATGTTCAGGTGTATATCAGAATGTAGTGTCTCTACTTTAAAGAGTCCTCTCTTGATGATGTTCAGGTGTATATCAGTATGTAGTGTCTCTACTTTAAAGAGTCCTCTCCTGCTGATGTTCAGGTGTATATCAGTATGTAGTGTCTCTACTTTAAAGAGTCCTCTCCTGCTGATGTTCAGGTGTATATCAGTATAGTGTCTCTACTTGAAAGAGTCCTCTCCTGCTGATGTTCAGGTGTATATCAGTATGTAGTGTCTCTACTTTAAAGAGTCCTCTCCTGCTGATGTTCAGGTGTATATCAGTATAGTGTCTCTACTTTAAAGAGTCCTCTCCTGCTGATGTTCAGGTGTATATCAGTATAGTGTCTCTACTTTAAAGAGTCCTCTCCTGATGATGTTCAGGTGTATATCAGTATGTAGTGTCTCTACTTTAAAGAGTCCTCTCCTGCTGATGTTCAGGTGTATATCAGTATAGTGTCTCTACTTTAAAGAGTCCTCTCCTGCTGATGTTCAGGTGTATATCAGTATAGTGTCTCTACTTTAAAGAGTCTTCACCTGATGATGTTCAGGTGTATATCAGTATGTAGTGTCTCTACTTTAAAGAGTCCTCTCCTGATGATGTTCAGGTGTATATCAGTATGTAGTGTCTCTACTTTAAAGAGTCCTCTCCTGCTGATGTTCAGGTGTATATCAGTATGTAGTGTCTCTACTTTAAAGAGTCCTCTCCTGCTGATGTTCAGGTGTATATCAGTATGTAGTGTCTCTACTTTAAAGAGTTCTCTCCTGCTGATGTTCAGGTGTATATCAGTATGTAGTGTCTCTACTTTAAAGAGTTCTCTCCTGCTGATGTTCAGGTGTATATCAGTATGTAGTGTCTCTACTTTAAAGAGTCCTCTCCTGCTGATGTTCAGGTGTATATCAGTATGTAGTGTCTCTACTTTAAAGAGTCCTCTCCTGCTGATGTTCAGGTGTATATCAGTATGTAGTGTCTCTACTTTAAAGAGTCCTCTCCTGCTGATGTTCAGGTGTATATCAGTATGTAGTGTCTCTACTGGGACATGTCTCCATGCTTTAATGTTTCTCATACTGCCTGTGCTGCAGCACTTCTTTGGCACCCTCTGTCTGAAACCAGAGCCCAGTCTGCTCTGATTGGTTAGCTGGCCGGCTCTGTAGTGATTGGTCAACCAATGGAATAGATTAAGTAGAATATGATTTCTAGGGTGGGATTTCTCTGCAGCACCACAATACTTCATCAGAATGAAATACACTCTTTAATACATATTGTGTATGTATGTTTTAACTTATAAATGTGCTAACAGTTGTTTGTTCCTTCACTTAGGTGTGTGACTATGTGTTTCAGCACAGAGGCAACACTCAGCCCTTTCCTAACACATAACCTATGGCACACATGACTTTTCATAATTCTAAACTGCAAATACATTGCCCTCCGCAGGACATATTGAATTGGTGACTGAAGGGGGAAGAACACACTCACTCTTGGCCTTCTCGTTCTTGCGTGAGGGCCTCCAGCGGATGCAGGACTTGTGTTCGTCCAGATAGAAGAAGCGCACCAGTCCTTTGGAGCCGCCGCGGAGCTTCACCATCTGGATCCCCATCTGCATGGAGCTCATACATTTCTCCACTGCAGGTGAGAAAAAATAACAGACAAAAAAAAGGTTGTCAGAAGGGAAACCACTGGAGCAAAGCAGAAGTGTAACAGAAAGTGCGGGACAGCCTCAAAATGTGCTCGCACAACATGATTTCATTCACAAGGCTGAGCGTGTGTTTGCTAAAAACCTCCATCCGGGCTCTCATGTAACACAGTTATTTACTTATACACCCACAGGAACACCAAGCTATGCAAATGCATTGGATGCGCCTGTCACTGCTGGCGGGGGCTGCTGGTCCCGTGGGAGGAAGAGAAAGAAGATAGATGACAACGAGAAGCAATTCCTACACAAAAGCCCCTTAACAAAATCTCTACTTCACACTGTACGGAACGACAGAGAGAGGAGGAGGAGATCTTTTCTAATGTGGGGGATTTTCATGGCGGCTTAAAGTTAAAGGTCCCATGTCATGGCCATTTCTACTGATCATAATTCCATTGTTGAGGTCTACTAGAATAGATTGACATTGTTCAATGTTCCAAACTCACATTGGTTTCTCAAACAGCATCTCTGTATAGTATGTGTATTCACTCTGTCCTACACGGCTTGTTGGAGCTCCTGCCCCCCCCTCCTCCCTGTGTGCTCTGATTGGTCAGCTCGCCCACTCTGTTCTGATGAGTCCACCACCGGAACATCAGTGATTATGTGTTACAATGGCGTTAGCAACCAGAAAAGGACAGCAGTAAGGACAAACGGATGAGAATGCTGCGTGGGGTCTTGGTGCCGTGTTGGTGGGACGTTGCGCGGCTCGCTGCTATGAGGAACGGACAGTGTGAGCTCTATTACTGGTTTTGTTTCCTGGTTGCTGCGTGGGGTCTGCGAGACATCGCGAAACTCAGCCGGAACTCAGCCTGAGCACCATGGACGCGGGAATGGGGGGTGCTGAGGGGGCTACAGCATCGGCGAGGCTCCACTAGCACCCCCCCCCCCCCCCCAGCGCGTCACAGTTTGGCCGCTGAGAGAGCTGGTCTCCTCTTTGTGCTTTCTTCCCTGCTCCTCACTCTCTGTGTGCTTTTCCCATTGCACTGTTGATGTTTTTTCTTGGGAGGTTACTACAACAGGCCAGCCAGAGCTGAATCCATTGTCCTCTCCAGGTCCACCGGCCCCAGTATGAACACTTGTCTCTGACTGTCCAGGTGAAACATGTGCTTTGTTGAAGGATGTGCCTGTATCCTCATCTTCAATGTGAAGGGCTGACCGTTGCTTTTGGTGACACACACTGCACTTCACATATCTCCAATAGTCTTTGCTTATGTGACCAGCAGGGCAAACAAAACTAGATCCATCCACCTTTATGGAATTTGTTTCCTCATTATGTATTTTCATATCGAAGCTTGAACATGTATCCTGTGAGTGATGGTTGTGTGGAGAGAAAAACAGTTTGGGGCAGAAGGAAACTTTATCTTCTCATATTTCTGTTTGTTACCTTTTTCAACAGATCCTTTGGATTCACGCCTTGAGTGGATTTTCAGTATGTCAAGTTTGGCATTGAGTGAAGTCAGTTTTAGGTTCTTTTCTAATCACCTCCTCTTAGATCTCCAATGCATGCTTCCTCTTCAATGCAGCTATGCGTTCTTTAAGGACCTCTAAATCAGTTTCAGCTTTGATTATTGCAGATATCTGTATGATAATCTGAATACTTTCTGTGGTCTGGAATCATTGTCCTTTAAACATAACATGTGGTGCAATGTCCTCGTCAGAGGATCCACTTCTGTCCTGTGATGTGGCGTCTTGCATCATTTTTCTTTGATTGGCGTTATTAAAATATCCAAATGTGTTATTGTAATCCACAGGAGAAAACGCGTGCGTAATCACTGTGTGCACCTGTTCCCACGGTCCGACTATTCTTTCAACTTTATCCACTGTTCATTCATATGCGGCGAAACAATGACTCCAGCACTCCAATAGTGAGGCTGTGTTCCTATACAGCCACTGAAGGTAATGTTCACACACCGCCCATGTTCCTGTGCCGTTGTTGAAGTCCGTCCAGAGCCCGATGTGTCTTTAAAGTGAAATCCAATACTCCACTTCAAACGCGGGCAATCCAAAAATCCACAAAAAAGAACTAGTCCGCTTTCACGGCATGGTTTTTTACTTTGTAGCGGCCAAAATCATATAGAAATAAAACAGATAATGAACTTAAAATAATACAGCCGCTGAGGCACTAGTTAGCAGATCTTACGCAGGGCAATGATCCAGGTCCAGACAAGATTCTCCATTTGTGCAGTTTATTCCGATAACAAAGTACAACGAACAGGTTTCGTATATCTCGTTTCCTATATCCCTTTTCCTTAAGCCTTTCCTATGGCTTTCCTTTTGCTGGCTTGAAACACCCTGTTAAAAAACCGTTTGCCTACTAGTGCTCTGGCTCCCTTTACCACCTGTCTCCCATATATACAATTACACCAGGTGCTCTAATCACCCAGTGCCCAAAACATGCCTTCAAAATAAAAGCATAGAAACCACTTTAACTTATGAGACTAACTAAGAATACATTTACAATAAAAATTATAAAACAACAAGAAAATAAATGTTAAACTATTAAATAATATAAAGAGATATATAGCTCCAACATAAGTATAAGACCAAATGATTGCACGTTAAATTATGTTTTAAGATGCTAATTTACAACAAATAGAATTAAAGAACGCAGTGGAACCTAAAAGCACATCTTGATTGAGTGCGCTGTGTAAGTAGGTAAACCGGCACTGGTGGATTGCTCCTGTAGAGCATTGATTAGGTCTGGCTGCGGGGGGGGGGGCGGCCCCCGGGGGCCAGTAATGTACTCCTGTTTGTTCTCCTAACCTCTGCTATCGACGGCACCACCACACTGCAGTGTTAGGCTCACAACACATTATCATTACACCGTGCTCTGTGTGTAGGGTTATAATCGGATTGAAGGCTCAGTCAAAATCGGTAATGATGGTCTTGATTTTTTTTTTTAAAAAGGTAGTCATAGGGTGCGTCTCACTTCGGTTATTTTTAATTTCCTCACTCCTCGGGTTCGGTATCACCAGAAGTTGATTTGTCTGCGCCATCTTGAGTAGCGTGCCAGTGGCCTTATTTTTTCCAGAGGACCGAGGAGCGATAATGGAGGAGTGATAATGGAGGAGCGATAATGGAGGAGCGATAATAGAGGAACTACCAGACCATCCTCCGGTGAAATCCTCAGACACTCGCCCCGCCCCCTTACTGTGTATCGCTCACTGATTGGACGATGCAGCGCATGCACTGATCTGGCTGCTGTCAGACGATCAGCTGTGCAGCGTCATCACAAACGGACGTCGCTTCACGTGACCCCCGGAGGAAAGGACGTCCCATTGCTCTTAAAACTAATTTCCCTGCTTCTCGTGGTTTCCTTGCGTCCCTCCATGCTTCCCTGGTGGGAGGGACTAGTCACAGGGAAACGACGCAAGTGAGGGACGCAAGGAATCCATTTAACCGAAGTGAAACGCAGCCATAGTCAGGTCAATAGTCTCTACTCATGCTTGTTCATAGTTTGAACCTTGTAAATGGTAAACAGACTGCTAAAGAGAGTTCATACAGTGTTTCTTCAAACAGTATTCATGACAAAATGTGTTAACCCCTTGTCGATCAGGGCACAACTGACGTGATATTTGACCCCGTTTCCCTGCCCCCACAGAGCAACTCCTAATCCTGCTGGTTTGATCTTAAACCAACTAAAGAACCAGATTTCAGAAATGTATAATGCCATTAAGAGAATAAGCATTCCTTTGAATAACTCAAAGCAACAATAACTTCTCCGTCACCCTTTGCAACACTCTGTGGAGATACTCTGTCAGACAGTACCAGATATCATGATATTAATCATGATCATATTTTAATGATATTGCTAATCATTAACTTACTACCACTGCTTGTATTTAGAAATGTCAAGACGTACATTAAAATAAAACGTTATCGAGGTATGTCTACTAATATTGAAATAAATAAACAAACACACACTCATTTCATACAGTTCATATTGTAGCACAAGATACTAAATACCATCAGAACTCTAAACTGAATTAGTTAATCATTTCTGTGGATTTGTTCATAAGCCATTAAACAAAACACCTGAACAAATGATCATCATTATAAAGAGAATCATTTTTTAAATGCGTTACAAGGAATATTATCCATAACCGATAGACCCTTAATGACTTTACAGCTCAGACTAATGGATGCAACATATGAGCAGCATGGCTGTGGGTGAGCGTTTATGGATGTTTAAAGGAAGAGTTATGTTTGGAGCTGCAGGCTGGTTGCAGCAGCAGAGTTAAGGATCAGCAGGGGGCAGTGATCCATGAAATGGGCTGCTGTCAGACGAATGAGACGATCCAGGCTGTGCAGGTGGGCTCAGAGTGGCTGGAAACATGTGCCCTGTCAGAGGGTGTTTCTCAATGTCGAGTACGCTTGCTTGGAAGCACACGTCTTCCGAGTCACTTGCTTCAGAAGCGAGGCAAGAATACTCCCTGGCATTCGGAAAACGAAGAGTGGAACAGGCGAGCAAGTGTGCGTCATAGGGCTGTGCGATTATGGCAAAAATCATAATCACGATTATTTGGGTCAATAATTGATATCACGATTATTAAAAACGATTATCCATTTACTTTGAAAACATCAATTTATTGAAAAAAAAAGATTGAACAGTATGTTTTTAACAGTTGATTACCCTGAACTTTAAGTTTAATTCAACTGAAAAAGAATGTAAAAAAAAAAAAAAATGTTTTTCTTTTTTTTAATAAAAATAATAATCGTTTTATTTCAAATACGTTGTTTTCGTAATCGTTGCAAGCCAAAATCGTAATCGAAATTAATATACGATTAATTGCACGGCCCTAGTGCGTCATTTGAGAGGCCCCTCCTTACATTTTCCGCCACAGATTTGGGGAAAGTGGTCCGTGCACAAAGCATTCTGGGGATTTTAAGACCGTGGAGTCTACACATGTGCAGCTTCGACATTTCTCGCTACGAAGTACGCCGGGCTCGGTAGAATTCCAAGTATGCTGGACAAGTATGCTGGAACAGTCCTTCGGCGGCACTCGATGCTTATGCTTGAAATAGTGGCTCTGGAGCAGCTTTACTCGACATTGAGAAACACCCAGAGATTAACTGCACCCTACTGTCTCCTGGCACCCTACTGTCTCCTGGCACCCTACTGTCTCCTGGCACCCTACTGTCTCCTGGCACCCTACTGTCTCCTGGCACCCTACTGTCTCCTGGCCCACATGTACATCTGCTGCCATCACACAATAGAGCCACAATCAACCCACTGGACTGTCATTAAAGGGAGAATGTGGTGATATCCAATTCTCTAGATCAAGGGTGTCAAAATACGGCTGACTTTGCAAAGTGTAAAAAGAGACATTAACTGCAATTTCACTTTTTTATAGAAATGCTATACATTTATATTTGAGTGTATGTCTTGTAATAATAGACCAAGAGTCTCTTTAATTAAAGATGATGATTTACAAGGCAGGGGGATAACTTGACCTTGTCCCTTAATACTTAGTGGGTTATATGGGGGTGTGTCAAATACAAAATATTGAAAAATGTACTTTTTGGAAAAACAAAACAAACAATTTGGAGTTGTTGTTATTATTGCTTATTATGCTATCATTTTATTTGAGATCAATTGTGGCTGTATGTGGCCCCTGAACTAAAGTGAGTTGGAGACCCCTTCTCTAGTCTAATTGGAGATAGAGAGGCAACAGAACAGCAGGGCAGCCCATTTCTGATCTGGCACTCACACGTTTGATCTCACTGGTGCAGAGAGGAGCTACATCAAATCAAACCGCGAGTAAAGAGACTCTCTCCAGCGTGGAGCACACTCCGGATTGTGCTCCACACAATTGACTCACGGATGAGGAGGCAGGGACGGAGGCCATGTCAAACTCCTCCGCCAGCTGACTAAAAGGAGAATGTGTTCTGTTCTTAGGATGTCGAATCCCATTGGGAAGTCAACTAAATCTTTGAAATGTCTTTGTGTGCTGCACTTTACTGAGGAGCTCTCAACTGAGTGAAGTGAAGCCTATCAGTGGACACATTGTACTTAAGTGTTCAACCAACCAGTAGGGTGTAAATGTGAAATAGGGATTTAAATGTATTATACTGCTAATGATAGCCATTTTCAATCCAATACAAGCCATGAAATAAAAACCTAGAGACACTCCACATGACAAACAAAAACACAAACTATTTATCAGTGAGTGGTGGAGGAAATTAATATGGCATTGGAAAGGTCAGTCATAGCCTATGGAAGTGTGATAAAGCATGGGCCGCTGTAATCAATTGACCTACAATCCACTGGTCCGAGGCCTACGAGGCAGTACACTTATTCATGTACCGTTTGTACATCAGTGTAAAGCATAGCATAAAGTCTTTCAAAGTGCGTCTGTGCATGCAGACTGTTATATCCTGATAGATTTGTTTTACCATTTTCAACTTTCAGCTTTTTTATTTGATCTTACTTGTTATTTGTCTATGAATAACTTCTATCAGTAACTTATTAAGCTGTGCTCTCTCTAAACTTTCTTGTCGAGAGATTCGTTTTGATGGTATGTTTCTCAACCCCATGGCTGCCTAGTACACCAGGAGAGAAGCTTATTGCGCTAAAACTATGGCTAACAGTGGTCGGAACAAAGGCTGAATCTGGAGAAGGACCCACAGAGGAGGATGGGGAAACCAAAGAGACCAATGAGGGGAGCTAGGGCAAATGTATGGAGAAGATGACATAAGACATGTCTTCCCCCTCTCATCAAGGGCAACCTAAGATAACTGGATAATGGAATGGACAAGCTATTAGGATGGAACATCTGGTGTAGTTTAATGTGCTTTACCAAAAAATGGGTTTTCTCCGCAGGGTGGCTGGTGTCTCCCTTAGGGATAAGGTGAGAAGTTCGGTCATCCGGGAGGGACTCGGAGTTGAGCCGCTCCTCCTTCGCGTCGAAAGGAGCCAGTTGAGGTGGTTCGGGCACCTAGTTAGAATGCCACCTGGGCGCCTCCCTAGGGAGGTGTTCCAGGCACGTCCAGCTGGGAAGAGACCAAGGGGTAGACCTAGGACCAGGTGGAGGGATTATATCTCTTCGCTGGCCTGGGAGCGCCTTGGGACCCCCCAGTCAGAGCTGGTTGATGTCGCCAGGGAAAAGGAAGTTTGGGGCTCTCTGCTGGAACTGCTACCCCCGCGACCCGACCATGGATAAGCGGAAGAAGATGGATGGATGGATGGATGGATGGCTTCCAGACTTTTCGGGCTGACAAAGACTGCATTGAGAGTTTCATCGTGAGTCTTCAGAGGTTTACTCTGCTGGGCCCAATGGCTACAAGGTCTTTACTGCACATTTTTACCTCAACTTCATATATAAATAGTTGCTTATTTTATTCTGATGTCAAACACCTAATTCCCCCCTGGGGTTAGTAATGTATTTTGATTCTGATTCCGATACGCTTGATGCTTCACTTCAAAACAGTCCATAAATAAAGTTGTTGCAGCGTCTCCGCACTAAATATTTTTTAGTTTGTTCATCCAGTTCAGTGGAAATGTACACTGCACACACATTTACTTTGTCATTTGGGATCAAGTGAATGTATGGTGTGCTGACAGATAAGCCAAGTGAACAGTCCAACTGCTCCACACTGGAGAGCGGTTGGCCATCTCTGAACACTAATGAGACTAATGATCAACAAAGGAGACGCCCCGGGAAGAGCAGGGTTTAAGACTTACCCAAATGAGCTCAAATATAGAGGATCAAAAGCACAGACACATAAACATAACAGCAACTGCTTTCTTTGAGGTTATGGCAGGATCGCAACAACTATTTTTGTATGATTAAGAGTCAGGATGTTCTCAAGCACAAATTATTTTGATCATTTTAAATCCAAATCCATCAACAAATGAAACCCAAACGGACAACACAAAGCCAGACAGAAGAAAGGGACATAGCTGTGAGAATAGAAAGCAATGAGAAATTGCTGACACAGCGTTTTGAGAGAACAAAGACTCGACAGCAGCGTAGTCTTATACAACAGCTCGTAGGGACGGAACAAGAGCTGAAAGTGGAGCACGAGACACACTGACAGGCTGAACACTCTATACTCTTCTAGGTCCGGGTGCGTTGCCGTGGTTACATCAGATTTAAAGTGTGTTGATATGGAGGAAAGCTGGATGTGAACTAATGGATGAAGCTGGATTCATTAATGCAGAGACAGACAGAACTATCTTTAGATAATTCTCAAATCAACAGCACCATTGACACATGAAGGTTTAGATGTTTTTTATAGAAAAAAATTGTAAAATATTCTGCCAATGCAGAATCACAAACATATTGACAGAAAACTAGATTTGTACTGATGTTAAATCACTCAACAATGAAAAGGTTGTCTCTGATTCAGTTGATCATGACAGAGATTCAAGAAAACAACAACCTTAGAATATTCAGAATTGCCCATTCTGCAAATCCGTATTACGTTAAATAACAAACAAAAATTCTTAAATGTGGCTTTTTACAGTATTTTGGAAACCACAGTAGGGTTAAGATTCAGAAAGAAACCTGGTAATGGCAAATTCATTATGGTTAATAAGTAAGTTAATTTAGTTAATAAATGTTCCCAGAGATATTTGCGGTAGATTAAAACAGTAGATGGAAGCGTAACCACCATGAAAGTCTCCTAATATTAAAATAATAGTCTAAGTAAATCTCAGGTGTTTCAACCCCCTCACCACCATGCAGGCAGCACATGGCTGCTGTGCACTGACCTACATCAGTGTTTAACAGGCATTAGCTGTGGCTGGTTAGTGGGTTAAAGCAGGACAGCAGGTGTTGTTGGCAACAGGTGACACAGGGTAAGTCGGGCTGTACTGAAAGTTCTTTTCTTCAAATTCAAAGCTTCTGTTGAGGTTTTAAAATGATGCACCGGATTTCACAATGTCATCAACCTAACAATTGGGGTGAGGGTAGGTGTACAGGTGGTACTTCATTTTATTTACGGTAGCTCAGTTCTTTGCAGTGAACTTTTTTTTAAACGCTAAACATTGATAAATATCATTTGAAGAAGAATATCTAAAATGCAAAAAAAAGGTTTAGGAACATCTTTTTAATAAACGCATTGCTGTGTCATTGTTATTGGACGTGTCTGAAACCATCCTTAGCAGCTAATACAAAGAGTTGAATACTATTAATATTAGTGTAGCCTAATATTCCTCTCTAAATGTGCAGAACTACTTGATATGCAAAGTATAGAAATGGAAATATAAACATGTAATTAAGAAAAAAAGCTACTTGAATGTCAACTTCTTGAATTACGCTTTGTAGCTACAAACTATAAAGTACAGTCCTAAAGGTACGGATGCAAAGTGTGTTTTGTTGAGCAGGAAATCCAAAGTAATTGTAAGCGTGTAACGGACAACCCCAAGAGGGTGACAGTCAAACTCTGAAAGCAAAAAGTCGCTTTCCACATCCAGGCCTCTTATCGAAACCAAGGTTAATTTGTGAGCTCACTTGTCCCCGATAACACGCGTTCCTTCTCATAATATCAGCGAGTGACAGCGAGTCAGGCAGTAGCCTCATATAAATAAGTATAAACCACATATAATAATTCTGAACTCCATAAATGTGCCATTATGTTACTCAACGTTCTTTCTCAGCACTGGAATTGAAACCATTTTGAGAAGCCACAAATATAATAATATTAACAATCATGAATGTGGGCTCATGTCAGTGAGGAGGCAGGTGACCTGGGGGCTGCTGTCCTGCTGCCACAGTGTGGGCTAAGCAGAGTCAGTCACTGCCAGGTTAAGTCGGGAGGGATTGTCTGGGGGCCATATGACACACACACACACACACACACTTAAAGCCGCAACCTAATGCAGACTGACAGGGTGGTGGTGTAAAGGTTACACACAGACACTTTGATATCTGTGGGATGTGATCAATTAATGGCACCCTTCCTGCCCTGAGGCTGTCAATCACCTTCTGACCTGCAATGCAATGTCCCAGGGGGACACACAGGAATGACCAATACAACTCTAAGTCTGTTAAATTATTAAAGAGCGAGGCAGACTAATTACTTTCTGGAACTCTCTTAAATCTCATACTTTCAGTCAATGATCTGAGACATACAACAAAGACAAAATGTCCCGGGTACTAAAAAAAAACATTCAACTCAGACACATGGCCAGTCAGGTAAAACGAGTCTCCATTGGTGACCAGTTGCATAAAAAGACAACAAAGTGTGTACTGCCACTGCGAGGAACTCTATTTGGGACACTTGCTTTGTTAAAGATATCCACAAAAGGCTTATATCTCTTGATATCAATCCTGCTGAAGTCTCTGCAGTGTCTCTGACAAAGCTTACCCATGTAACCAATCCTCCACTTGGAGAACGCCACAATGCTGCCACATATCCAGAAGAACTCCTCCACTGGGGGGCACACAGAGGCCCCCTGCTGACTCATAGACTGAGACACCTCATTATGTTTGTCCTTGTCCCCCTCTGAGAAGAAAGCCCCTTTAGCCGGGGGTCCGGGCTTGTCTCCGGTGGTGGCTGTGGCAGTGGAGCACATCAGGGCGGAGGACACTGGGCCGAGGGCGAAAAAGCTGCTCTTCTTGTATGAAGTCATTTAGAAAAACCAAGAGGTGTTCCAACAAAAATTGTATTTGAGTAATTGAGAAAAATGTCAACTATTGCTAAGCAAGTATTCTTATTAGTAATGTTCTATCTCCTCTGCATCACTTGATATATGTTCCTCCCATGGTTGAAAGCAAATTCCGCAGAGAAAATCCAACAGAAGAATTCCTCTCAGGCGCTGAGCGGTATCAACAGTTGGTCAATAATCTTGTGATGTTATTGCCCCAGATAAACTGCTTACTGCTCCGCCATCTCTTCAGTATTCTTCCATCTCAAAGCGCCCAAAAATGCAGCGATATATTTTTCATGGCAACCATTTGTTTTCATTCTGTGCCATGATTTCTTTATTTCTTCCCTGGAAGCTGGAAATCACTAGTGGAGATTCAAAAACTGCTGAAGGACAGACTGTGAATGCATCGTTGGAACACAGAAAAGACTAGGAAGCACAGCACACACACGTTAACTGTGCAACACCTGTTGGGCGGGTAGAAATCCTAAATCCCTCAGAAGCAGTAATCCTAGTCTAGGAGCTTTGCTCAGAGTGTGGAGGGAGATGTGATGACCCAGAGGAGGCAGGATGAAGGACATGATAATAAAGATAGCTTATCTTTATGCTCCAGGATCAATTAAAGAGTCTGTTTGATGTCAGGGGGGGGTTTCCTCTGAGACCCTGCTCCACATGAAAAGATCCTTTTATCAATTACCTTCAACTCACTCTACATCTCTCTGGCTCACCGTGCTGTGCATGATCAGTACATATTGAAAAAAGTCATTCCATCAGTGCGTAAATCCCTAACCCATGAGTTAAATGTGCGTGAACACGAATATCATTACAGTCTAGTTGCCAGCAGTGTGAATCCGGACATGTTACCCCCGAAGTTTTATGAAAGTAATGTATAGCATTTATGTATGTCAGTATGTCTGTCAATTGGAACAATTAGCATTTATTGCATTAATTAGCATTTGCAGATAATTTGGACAATTTTGTTGTGGTTTTTGAGGTATATTGAAGATGTTGAATCCATTTCTTACATTTTCAGGATCCAAAATGGCACTTTTCCGTTTTAAAACTTTAACATTTACCCAAATATGTATCAAAATCAGCCCTCCGGGAGTAGAAATATAGCCACTTTCTGGTCATTTTTGATCCTGCAAATGTCAGCAATGGATTCAGCATCTTCAATAATGTCCAAAAACACTAAAAAAAAAATTCGGACCAGCCATTTTTAAGGTATTTTCTACATATGCCAATTAATGCAATTTCTGCTAATTATGCAAATTACACAACATATGCAAGTAAGCATCCGGCAGTTTCTATATGCTGGGGATCCCTGTTATACATTTCTAACATACAACTTTTGGGTACAGGTTTGGGTACAGGTTCACAATAGGAATCTATGCGTTGACTTAACAGACTATTTTGCCAGAAGCCTTCAATACTTTCATAAGAATTGGTTCTGGAAGAACGCCATCACAACTCAAAGTTAAACTTTAAACTGTGGACTGAATTAGGTCAAGTTTCAGGCGGACTCAGTGTGAGCACGTTGAGCGGTGTCACACAGTGTCAGACTCCAGGACGTGGAGCTCTGCTTGACAAACAGCTGCCAGCTCTGAATATGGAACAGTTCCTCTCTCAGTCTGACAGTGAGCCCACCGGAGGAGCCTGTGCACAGCTGCAGTACAGTGTACATAAACAACTTTGAAGCAGAACCTCTTGGAAAGGCTCCAAGCAAACAAATAGTTAATCAATAGTGATTACTATAATTCCAGCCTTCAAACCTAAGCAGAGATTTCCTAACGTTTCAGAAACTGTATTTATTTTAATAAAAAGTACATGAAGGCGACCCCGAAGTTAGAATCGCATGATATCCTTCAAATTAAAACAGAATTTGGCATTGGATTTATGAAATGTTCTGAAAATAGGATATGTGGCAAACACAAATAGACACATGATTTTTGGAGCGTAAATGTATTTGCCAGAATTAAAAAGCTAACGCTACATCACAAATACATGGCAGTGCATCACCACTGCTAAGTTAAAGGCGGATAATAATCAGCGTGATTATGTTAATTAGTTTATTTAGTTACTTGTTAGCAACCAGGTGCACTTTGTTCTGCATCAGCCAATCGGCTCGCTTCTCCGTAACTGAGTTGGACCCATGGATACCCGTCATGCCAGGCTGTCAGAACAGAAGTACCTGTATGTGCAGTCAGAGCATGCTCAGTTGAGTTGCCCCTTAAGCCCCGCCCCCCAAGCTCCCACTCAGATGCACGTTCATAATGCCGAGGAAAATAAGTCTCAGAATAACGTTATTAGCACATTTTACAACTTGAGGACCGAATGTTTTTATTAAGGGCTATACAAATGCTCATACTGGGTAGTTTATTTGGTTAAAAAAAAAAAATCATCCAACGATTTACAGACCACTCTTTCCCAATGTTAGTCAATGGGAAAAAGTATTTCTGGGCTCAGGGACATCACGGACTGATACGGAAGTTGCAGTACCGCTGTTTGGACACAACGCATATTTTCCTCAGAGTCCGGCGCACTTCCTGGGGGCTTGGTTGGACCCAGGTACATCACAACAAAAACACGCCTGCTTGCTATCCTGGCTCCAATATGGAGGAACACACTCCCAATTGATATCAAGACAGTCAAAAGTCTACATAGCTTCTGTGGCAGAATGAAAACCACCTGTTTCACTTGTACTTTGGCCATCAAATGAATAAGTGAATTAGTGACTTAGGGACTTTAGCCCATTCGAAACTAAAGTAAAAAAATAAATAATAATATTATTTTTTTTTAATACAGTTTTTAGATGTAATTATCCACCACCGGCAGGCGAAAAACCTTTTAAATGCGTGTTTACTGAATGGAGATTGGATCGATCAGGCTAAACTAACGTTATATCTGCTCCGTCCGGACTCATAACAACATGATACAGACACAGATATAACAGCGACTGTATTCACCATGACAGACAGTCTGTGGTTTGTACTTGTTTAACTTTTGTCCAGTTTCTGAACAGATATGAGGAGCTGTGAGCTCTGAGTGCTAACAGCTAACGGCTGATGTTTTGGTTTTCTGATTCAACGTCACTGACGGCAGGCTGAGATCCTCACCGCTGATTTGCTACCGCACAAACGCGTCATTCGCATCGCGTCCGGTGTGAACGCACCAATTAAGTTAGCATTTTACCACTTCCGGTTCCCTCGGAGCAATGCAATGTCTCCATAGGATTTTGGAAAATAGCTCCAAAAAAGGTCTGTGTTTGACACAAATTGAAGAGACAGATCACGTTTTGTTCTACGACATTAAATACATCAGCAGTGACCCCACTGGGGATTTTTGAAGAGTTTACGTGTCTGAAAAACGATGGTTGTTTAAGTGGCTGAATAGGACTACAGAAGTTGTCCAGGCCGTTTTACGTCATTACACCGAACACGTAAAACACTCCCGCTAAGTTTGTTTGCCCTGTTCTGCTTGAAAGCAAGTACCTGCCTCCTGCAAGCTGTTCAAACAAAAGCTTCAACTTGTACCATTTACAATCTGTATGTTTGAATAAGGATCTTAATTTGGCGTGACATTGAAGCAGCGACCCTGCTGTAGTTCCTTTATAGCATAACGTTAGCATTTTGCTTCTGTCGATTCGATTTATAATTCGAAAATGATAAAAGTAGGGTAGACATGTGGAGATTATCCGACTGAACAAAACATTACATTGCATTTAGCTGACGCTTTTATCCAAAGCGACTTACAACAAGTACAGTCGACCAGGAAGACACAACCTTGAAGAAAACAGAATCATAAAGTACATCAGGTTTCATAGAGCCAAACATTTCAAGTGCTACTCAACTGGCTTTAGATAAGCCAGTCCTTTATTAGTATATAAGTGCTTTGTTAGTAATTCTATCGCTCGAAGTGGAGTCGAAAGAGATGAGTTTTCAGTCTGAGATGAGTTTTCAGTCTGCGCCGGAAGATGTGCAGGCAAAACGTGATCCGTCTCTTAAATGTGTCTCAACCACAGACCTTATTTCCAGCTATTTTCCAAAATCCTATGGAAAAATGGTATTGCTTTTTTGTCGAGGGAACCGGAAGCAGCTTAATTCTGGGTTTTAGGACACGTCACTGCACCACTCTATGGTCTATGCACGGATAAAGAATGTTGTTAGAATTTTGAATTTGTAAGAATTGTGTTAAAATAACTAGTTTTAATGTTAATGTTAAATGTTGCACTTGCATGAAGCTTCAGTGGATAAGCCTCACAGTTAAAATGGCACTTTTTGCTATCTGCTCACTGCAAGATGTTGTTTTTTTCTTTGTTGTTGTTGTTGCCGTCAACAAAATAATGGACTCATTGACTCAAACAAATGGAAAATAAGCTACATACATTTATATTTAGGATTGTAATGAAGGAATGAATGAAAAAGACATGTTAGTTATTTTGTGTTCTTGGTTTAATCAAATTGGAAGTTGCACCAAAGGATTTGATGTAATTCAGATGCAATTAGCCTACATAAAAGGCCTCAAAGTGGAAGTACAGTCTGGGCTGTCTTTTTCACTCAATTCTGCAATAGGTAGATCTCGCCTTTCACCAAGGCCGAGGTCGGGGATCTTGAGCTTAAAAAGGTTGGTGACCACTGGTCTAAATCAACACTTAGCGAAACGGCTAACGGGGCTAAAGGCTACTTTAGCACATAACTGGCAAAAGCGCTCTTTTCTACGTCATGTTATCTGCACAAACGACATAGCACATGAAAGCTGAGATTCCACAGATTCCATTCCATTGGTAAAACTTACTGAACTAGCAGCCAGGAAAGAGCAAGAAAACAACTTCACTTTACGTCTTACCTTTGCTGTTTTGTGATCAAAAGTTGTGTTCAAGGGCATAAAAATGCTGCTAAAGGTTAATCCAATGTCTCTATGTAACTTTAAAATGATTACTGATAATCCATCATTACAATTATAAATAGTAAACGCAATAAACTGATTATAATAGTTAGTCGACCGGAGCTTCCGGTTTAGGAGGTGTGCACGCAGCGTCTCGTTTTAACTGAATACTAGTCATGTTTACATGGATTTATGATCTGCCATTTCTATTCCATCAATTTAAACCAGGATATAATACAAAAAGAGTCCACTTTGTTATTTTTTTAATCAACTTCTCATTTTTCTGTGCCTGCCAATTTCAATATGAAAATAACAAGACCACTTCACATCCAATTTGGTTTGGGCTGCTGCTGTGTCAGCCAACGCCTCATGTCCCGAGAGGTAAAAGTTTGCAGAAAATGCATAACAATGAAATACGATTCAGGATCCTGCTGTACAATATTCTAAAGCTCTCTCCACCTCTGGTTTTAGGGAGATGATTGTTGAGAGTGATTGGGTCACTGATCAGCCCAAGTTAAAGCAGGGCAGCAGAAAGCAGGCTGTAGCACACAATCACAGGACTTTCTGCCCCACAGAAACGTCTCTGTGAAATGGGACTGCAGACAGAGTGACCCAGACAGGAAGCAGCCTCATGCCAGGTGAAGTGAAACACTGTCTGCAGACTAACACCGGACTGTAGTGAGTTTGAAGAGAGTGATGACTGAAGCTAGCACCTAAACATCTTTTATTATTACGGTTTTCAAACTATGTTCAGTGCCTGACTAGCATAAACATAGTAGTGATGGACTGCAACAATCAAATACAGAAACACAGAGTGAGAGCAACCAACAGTTATCCAGGACAGTTACTGGAATATAGCACAGGATATCATTTGTCCGCACAGGTTATCTTGTGTACAAAACATTAAAGAGCCCCTATTACACTTTCGGGGTTTTCCCTCTCCTGTAGTGTATTTTATAGCTTTGTGTGCATGTAAATGGTCTGCAAAGACTAAAATCCCTGTATTGTAGCCTTTGTGGACCATTCTCTCTCCCACAAACTCCTTCGTTCACCTCCATAACATAATGACATCACTTGTGCTTTTATTGGCTAGCGTGCCAACGCGTTGTATGTGATAGGCTTAGGGTCAGTACCAGAGGTCGCGTTAACCGAATATTTTCCGTCAATGACGGATTTTTTTCTAACAATGACGGAAAAATCTGAAAGCAGTCCGTCATTTTGACGAATTAGAACACAACTCGGAACAGCGTCAAGATGTCCACCAGCGGCCCACATTATATTACATCCTTAGTGGCCAGGTAGACTGAGGGCGATCTACTGTACTCTACTGTAGTCTGTAACAATTATTTAGTCATTCACACCCCTGTCCAGTTGGTGGCGAGTGTGTGTGTATTAAGTAGCTATTGTCTAGTCTTGTTTTTGACCTCGTTGTTTAACCAGCTTTAGAAATCGCAAAATGTCACGGCAGCTGATCGTCCGAAGCATTTTTAATAAGCCCAGTGATTGTGATGGTGTGGATAAACGAGGTGAAAATAGAGGGATTGATGCGGTGGAGGATGAAGGACAAGCCAGTAAGACTAAAACTGACAACGTTCAGCCAGCGGCAGAGGGGCAAGCAAGTGGCAAGGAGTTCAAGCGGGAGTACCGGGTTTAGTGGGAGCTAGGGGTGTAACGGTACATGTACCCGTACCGAATAATTTCGGTACGGGCCCTTCGGTTCGGTACACGTGTGTACTAGGGCTGTGCAATTTCATCGATCCTGCGATATATATCGATATTTAGTTTTCCGAGAAAGTATCGATATTTCAGCCGCGGGTATCGATACATTAAGTCTGATAACTGTGTTCGTTATTCTCGCGTCCAGGAGAGAAGCTTTAAAAAGGAGACTAATTGAGTCTCTGAGAAGGTTCAAATGTATACTTTAATTAATAAAAAGCGCGGTAATGTTACAAGCAGAAGATGGTTCAGTCAAAAAAACAGCTGTGTTCTGGCTCTCGTGAGCGAAGGGAAGAGAGGAGCTCCACCTCTCCAGCTGTTAAATATCCTCTGCTGGCTCCTCCCTGTGTGCCGGTTGGCGCTGCTGGGGGCCGGCCCTCCACGTTTCCAATGTTCGTTGTTGCGCATTACAGAGGATTCAGACATTGTACATTAAATATATAACTAAACACGCCTTTTCTCCTCCTTATCTCTTTCATGACTTTTCATTTAATACATTTTAAACGCTGTAATCAATACTCCAAAAATACCTGACGGCTGGTTTCATTTCCGGTAGTTCCGGATGTTGTCTCATGCGACCCACGTCTGTAAACAAACGTATTCAAATAAACTGTACCTTCATTTAATATTCAGCAATAATAATATCTCGATGTCTATAGTTGTAGTGTTGAAATCAGTAGGTTTCGGTGTTTCATATCGCTACTAAATTCACCTCTATAGTAAATGGTATATTAGCCACATGCTAAATGCTAACCGGAGATGAAGGATTTTCAGAATAAAAGCTTAACAACTGGTTGTG
Organism: Harpagifer antarcticus; assembly: GCA_902827135.1. Classification (NCBI taxonomy): domain Eukaryota; kingdom Metazoa; phylum Chordata; class Actinopteri; order Perciformes; family Harpagiferidae; genus Harpagifer; species Harpagifer antarcticus. The sequence continues at coordinate 2,552,846 of CADEHL010000900.1, read as the reverse complement.
CACAAGAACTTCTGGTTTTTCAGTATAAAACAGCATTTAAACTGACGGTATGTTTAAGGTACTTTATGCCATCAAAACATTGATTTTAATTTCTAACAAGTCCCATTCAAATCCCCCGTGTTCCGCCACCTGCTGCACCTTTTAATTCTCCATTGTCCATTGTGATACTGCACTTTGTGTACTTACGTTTCAAAGGCTTGTAAGCTACAGTTTGCACTGTTTCAATAAATTAAACTAATTTTCTCATCACATCTTTTGATTCATTTTGTCCAGCATTTGCAAGCTGTAGACTCTCCGTCAGAGCCATATATTGTATAATTGATGCTTTCAGTTGAATTAATTCCATCCAAGTCAATGGAACACTCACAAGATGTCACCAAAATCACACTGTCCCTTTAAAATCTTTCAGAAAATGATATAAGTGTATCGAATTATATCGAATTGTATCGAATCGTATCGTTGGCTGAATATCGTGATATACATCGTATCGTGAGCTGAATATCGTGTATCGTATCGTGAGATTAGTGTATCGCTACAGCCCTAGTGTGTACCGAACGAATATAACGTTAAACGTAAAAAATTTAGAACATGAACAACTTGTTGGAAGTAATCTTAGGTGCTGCGTCGCAGCATTCAGAGTAATTTGCTCACATTGGGTTCAACGCGTCATAGAGCGAGCAAGTAATTCAATTGGACGAGAGGCATACTATGAGAGCTGGTCACAGGGATGCGTTCATATGTAGTCAGTAATTTGAGGAACTGGCGAAATGGTGAACGCAGATAAAGTTGAGCTCGGAAATCCTCCAGCATCATTGAAGTCTCCGGTTTAGGAACATTTTGGTTTCGCAGTTACGTACAAGGATGACGGACAAAGACAGGTGGACCGAACCAAGCTTTTTGTCGGCATTGTTCAACTAACATTGGTTACGCGGCTGGCAATACATCAAACTTGCACACTCATTTGAAAAGGCATCACCCGAACGTGAATATCACCGGTACCAAAAGAAAAAAGACTGAAGTGCAAACCCAACTCCCGCTAGCATTTAAGCCTCCACCACTCGCAACAGACCGAGCCAAAGCTATTACAAACGCCAAATATCCTTATGTTGCCATGTTAGCAAAGCCCTACCTGGCTGTATCTGCTACCTCTGTCCCTAGAGAGGGTGTTCTCCACAGCAGGAGACATTGTTAGTGCCAGCAGATCTGCTTTGTTCATATTCTGATTGTAATTGTCTCATTTAAAACGATGGCATTGTTCATATTTGCCTGTTTAGGCACAATGGTTGCAGTGTTTTTAGCGGCCTCAGCCCCCCTCTGCTGTGCTGTCAGTGCAGGAACAAATAAATCATTCATGTTCGTGTTGACATGAAAAGTAACCACACGGTCGGTGTCTCTGTTCATCTTTTTGTTTCTCCATGCCCTTAAAAGTTCTGTATGAATCATTAAAAAAAACCGAATGAATTAACATTTGCTGCTCAGTACTAGGGGTGTAACGGTATCCGTATTCGTCCCGTACCGTCACGGTTCGGTGCATGCAGTCACATGGCGGAATACGCCTTTTTTTACGAGTGGGGAAAAAAGTCATTCAGGGCAGTATCCACTACACTATTTATAATCCAGGGGGCGGCATTGCACCTAAAAGCTGTTTGCCAGCCGCCCTTAAACAACAAATGAAGAACAAGAAGAAACAACAACAAAACGAACAAAATACCAGAAGAACAACAGTTAGTTTTGCGAGTTCAGATAACACACAGGAGCTAGAACCCACCTGCTTCTTTTAAATCAGCTGTGTGGGAACATTTCGGGTTCCCTGTGGACTACAGTAACGATGAAGTGCGCGAGTGGTGGATCGGACGAGGACGGTGTGTCTGCGTTGTTCGACAGCGGTGCGGTATGCTAATGATAACACACGCCAAACATGCTAAATCATATCAGAAGGCATCACCCAGATTTGCCAATCACCGGAGCCCGGCAAAAGACAACAGCAGTTCAGCAGCTGATCCCCGCTGTTTTTAAGAAGCCAATAGACATGAGACCCGAGAGACCAAAATAAATAACGGAAGCTTTTGGCATATGTTTTTCAACGACTTTGCGCTCTTGAAACAATTTCTTATTATTTATTTTGTAATATTTCCAAGACATTCTTTTTAGTTTTACAGCTTGATGAAACCTTTTTGTTTGACATCAGCCATTATAGATAATCTAGCCATCTGAGTGTGTGGTACTGTTTGTGGTTTGTTTTTAACTGTTTAATACAGTTAATTATTAAAAATGTTAGAGTTCCTTATTTTTAAACTGAAACTTGCACTACTGTTCAAAAATAAATAAAAAACAAACCTGGAATTATGCATTTGGGACTTTCTTTTTGCTTTCTTGTTGTACCGAACCCGTACCGAACCGTGACCCCCAAACCGAGGTACGAACCGAACCGTGACTTCTGTGAACCGTTACACCCCTACTCAGTACCCAAACATAAATATTAAATATGTCTCATCTCATCATTAAAACTCTTAAAAAACTTTTATCAAATAAAATGACGGGTAATAATGGATTATGACAGAAATGTTACGATCCTGTCCGTCGAAATGACGGACAACGAAAAAGTCTAACGCAACCACTGGTCGGTACAGAGCCGAGCTAACCAATCAGAGCAGACTGAGCTCTGGTTTCAGACAGAGGGTGAAAAGAGGTGCTGCAGCACAGGCAGAATGAGAGAAATAAAGAGCTTTTTGAACATCAAAGCATGAAGACATGTCCCATTAGAGACACTATATACTGATATATACCTGTTTTATATTGGATATGATTTTAGATAGGAAATAAAAACATAATTTTCAGAAAAGCAGATCCAGATGTTTGGCTTTTGTCAGCCATGAAAATGATAGGGCCATTTCTAGTCCATCAATTTAAACCAGGATATAATACAAGAAGAGTCCACTTTGTTCTTTTTTTTTTTTTTTTTAAATCAACTTCTCATTTTTCTGTGCCTGCCAATTTGAATATGAAAATAACAAGACCACTTCACATCCAATTTGGTTTGTTCTATCAACGGAAATGTCATTTATACTTCGGCAGTATAAATATATATATAATTGTATATATCATTCCTCATTTACACAGACATTAAGCTGTTTTATTTTAATAATGGAGGCCACAGAACTCATACACACCAGTTTGCACTATGAGCCGATCAGGCAATACAACAAAGGGGTCAACAAATCAATCACCAACTAAAACAACATGTATCAATTTCATCTTAATCACCACCAAAGGAGGGAGAAGTACTCCGATCTTGTACTTCAGTAATAGTAGAAGTACCAGAGTGTAAGAATACTCTGTTGCAAGTAAAAGTCCTGCATTCAAAATGTTACTCAAGTAAAAGTACAAAAGTAGTAGCATTAAAATATAAGTAAAGTTCGAAAAGTGAAAGTAGTCGTTGTGCAGATTGGTCCATTTCAGAATAATATATATGATATGTTTTATAATGATTGATCATGAAAGTGTTCTCAAAGCTGGTGGAGGTGCAGCTAGTTTGAATGGCTTTGTATACTGCAGGGTAGCTGGTGGATTTACTCCAGGTGGAACTAAAGTCTGATTTAACACTTGATTAGATTTCACATCATTCATCCACATCTGTAAAGTAACTAAAGGTATTCATTACAAAAATATTAATATTAAAGTAACAACATCACTCAAGTACAAGTCCCTCAAAATGTTACTTAAGTATAGTAGGCCTACTTGAGTAAATCTACTTAGTTACTTTACACCACTTGTACACATATGTTCAGCCCACTGCTGAAACACTCTCCAGTAAAACTGTTACATCAGGCTTCACACCCCCACTGTTAGCTGGAGTTTAACGAAGGAGGGGCCCTTCTGTCAGCACACCAGACCCCATGCATGTATTACACCAATTTACTTTGCTAGTCCACACTGCCATGTACCAATTAACGAAGGCAATAAAGGAACCGTTGGGGTTCGCTTCAATTCGTAATTCACTTCAATGATTTAAAACATACATTTCATAGCTCGACAAAGGTAACACCAAATCTTCCACAGTGAGCACTCACGGGCAGAGAGCCTTGTGAGGAATTTGACACAAACATCTGAAATTAAATTAAAAGCTGCTTCATGGATAATTTGAAAACCGAATGTATCTCAGGATCGTTTTATACCAATACAAAGTTGCATAACGGCATATTTCCTCGGGCGCATACAGAAATTATCAGGGAAACATATAAATGATAGAATTGTTAATGGAGTTTAGTGACGGAGTGACATAAGGCAGACAGGAAGAGAAAGAGGAATTAAACAACTCACCATGGCCCCGAGGTTTGGCTCTGTTCGCAAGTTTTCCAGGCAGACATTTTAAAACGCTGTTTTCAAACAGTAAGTTTGGTAAACTGTGTCGTTTTCGAACCTTGGACCAAGTGGCGTAAATATGGATTGTCGACGACTTGTCATTGAGATACCAAAAAAGAGCGGAGTCGTGGATCTGTGGCATAGTAACTCAACTCTCTCATTAAAATAGATCAAATCAAAGAGAGAATGTGCCTAATATAACTATAATAAAAGTAATAAAAGTACAGTGTTACAGTGGAGGCTAAAATCGCGTTCATAAATATGCAAACATCGGAAAAAGGTGAAATCACAAGGTTGCTTGGTCTCATTATCCAGAGAGGGCATGTGCGCGCACGTGCACACACCGTGTCGCATTCGGGTACCCATCGGAACATGGGAAAAGTGACCTCTAAAACAGTAGGGGAGACTGGGGACGGTTGAATCACTTTTACTCTTTTCTTTAAATCGTACTCGACCAACCATGTTTTAATATAATACTAATAATATAACATAACATATGTCTGCTAATGACCCATATCATTTATGAATTACATTTGACAAATATTTGACTACTTATTTGAAAAGAAGAAGTCAGATGTTGCTATGAACCCTATGGCCCGTCCACACAGCGGCGTGCGTTGACGCTTGCCGGCGGGCGTGTCTGAAACTCGACCAACAACCAATCACATGAATCTCCCGCCCCTGACACACAAGCAGCGGTTTGATTGGCTAGAGCTTGTACTGGCATATGATTCGATTGGCTGATGCTTCTGGAGGCGTCAAAAGTTGAACATTGCTCAACTTTTGCAGCGAGCCACGCCAGCAACGCTCGCGTCTGTGGGAAGCGACGTCACCCCATTCAAAGTGAATGGTGAAGCGTCAACGCACGCCGCTGTGTGGACGGGCCGTAAGCAACACCCAAAGTAATCTTACGATAATATGATGTCTAAAATACTCTATTTTATATTGTACAATACAACTGTTTTAAAAACAGATGTTTGTTGTGACCGTCCCCAGCCTAGTCTCTTTTTTATGATTTAAAGGTCCCCTATTATACTCTTTTTCATCAACATATTATACTTCTCAGTTATATGAAAACATGTCTCTGAAGTGTTTGTGTGAAATACCAAACAGATCATGCATTGTAGCATCCCATAATCCCCTCTGTTTCAGCCCTGTTTCAAAAGTGCTGATTCTGTGTGCCTGTACTACGAAGCCGGTTCAACCTAACCTGGATATGTTTGAGTTACCTGGTTTACCTAATCCAAAACAAACGCGCTCTCGCTAAACTGTCCTACGACGCTGGTTATCAACTCGTTAACTCAAGCCAGCTTTGCCCTATCTAGTTAGGTGCGCGTTCACATGAAAGGGGTGGTATCTGGAGCATTCGACTAATCACAAACATGGAGAAGCGTACTGAAAGTGCAGCGTCATACTTCCTGAATGAAAAGTCAACTATAATATTAGACATATGAAGAAGTTAAACTTTAAACTTCCATGACTTACAGTAAACACTTTATCCAGGATCAAAGCCACAGAGCTGCACCTGCAAGGTGAATACAGCTGGTAACAGAACAAGTGTTTGAATGCGTACATTAACAGGTTTATGATATCACTGCCCCGTCTAAAACACGATCTGACTTTAATTACATTTGTCTCGAGTGTTTCGTCAACTTAATGTGTTGCTTAAAATAATACTTCTGCATACAGTATGTGACACTGTGAGTGTTGCACGGCCAGATACGGCTCAGCTGACTCAGATAAGGAAATATATGATACATTATGAAGTGATATGAATGATAATGGGACACATCGACGTCTGCACTCACAGTGCCGCGGATTGTAGGTAATGTTACTTTGATCCGGTTACTTATGTTGTGGCAGATATCTAAGTAAGCTTTCTTAACACTAATGTTATAAAAGTCAGATTGCTCTGAAGATGGAGGTGATATTCTATTAATGTTCACGTTCACACAGTCAGTTGATTTTTGCCGGCCGTCTTTCCTGCAACGGCAATTTAAACTGTATTTCCTTTCTCCTGTAATATGACTTGATCGCTTTAAACTCCGCACACTGAGCTCTGATTGGTCAGCAAGCGGTGCTTTCACTGAGTTGATCTCTTATCCTGGAACCTAACTTGCTCCGGGGCAGGGGGGTATACTACGAAGCAGGATTTTCGTTTAGCAAGATAACTTCTGGGATTTCCGGTACTACGAAGCTGGTTCACTTTTTAGGGGGCTAGATCTCCATGGTGACTTATCCTGGAACCTAGCCTGTGCTCCGAAGCAGGATAGGTTCCAGGATAAGAGATCAACTCAGCGAAAGCGCCACGCCTGCTGACCAATCAGAGCTCAGTGTGCGGAGGAAATACAGTTTAAACTGCCGTTGCAGGAAAGACGGCCGGCCAAAATCACCGACTGTGTGAACGTGAAAATGAATAGAACATCACCTCCCATCTTCAGAGCAATCTGACTATTATACTATTAGGCTATGTTAAGAAAGCTTAATTAAATATCTGCCACAACATAAGTAACCAGATCAAAGTAACATTACGTAGCCTACAGTCAGCGGCACTGTGAGTGCAGACGTCGATGTGTCCCATTATCATTCATATCACATCATATCACATCATAATGTATCATATATCTCCTTATCTGAGTCAGCTGAGCCGTATCTGGCCGTGCAACACTCACAGTGTCACATACTGTATGCAGAAGTATTATTTTAAGCAACACATTAAGTTGACAAAACACTCGAGTCAAATGTAATTAAAGTCAGATCGTGTTTTAGACAGAGCAGTTATATCATAAACCTGTTCATGTACGCATTCAAACACTTTTTCTGTTACCAGCTGTATTCACCTTGCAGGTGCAGCTATGTGGCTTTGATCCTGGATAAAGTGTTTAAGTCATGGATGTTTAAAGTTTAACTTCTTCATATTTGACTAATATTATAGTTGACTTTTCATTCAGGAAGTATGACGCTGCGCTGTCAGTGCGCTTCTTCATGTTTGTGATTGGTCGAATGCTCCAAATACCACCCCTTTCATGTGAACGCGCACCTAACTAGATAGGATATGGCTGGCTTGAGCGAACGAGTTGATAGCCAGCGTTGTAGGACAGTTTAGCGAGAGCGCTTATGTTTGGGATTAAGTCAACCGGATAACTCAAAACATATCCAGGATAGGTTGAACTAGATTCGTAGTATACCCCCCTGGTTAGCCGCTCAGCATAAGTTACCATGGAGATCTAGCCCGCTAGAAGTGAACCAGCGTCGTAGGACAGGAAACCCAGAGTTTTCCCTGAAGTTAGCTCGCTAAGCGAAAATCCGGCTTCGTCGTACAGGCCTCTGGAGACAATAACACACAACAACCAATAAAATGAGGGAGTCAGTGTAAAGGTTAACAAAAAGGTTTATTCTTTGTGCAACAAAGAATACTGACCATAGATTCTCTTTAAGGGAGGAGGAGGAGGATACAAAGGATATTTTATCCAAACAAAATAAATAAGTATAACAAAACCAGGCCTATCTCTACATCTGTCCTCTGAAACCAAAACTCAAACAAAAACCCTCACTAACTAAACTACTCAGAACTGGACAAAGCAAAAATACAGGGGTGGCAACAATCCGCTAACCTAGTGTGACTAAAATTAGTTACCTATGTGATGAGAAATGTACAGGTTACTTTAGATGAAAATAAGGAGCCCCTCCCCACACCCCTCTGAGAGAGATTTGGTTAAAAATAACTCAATGGTGCTCTAGGAGGAGATTCAGGTGATAAGGTGGGGGGGGGGGGGGGTTACCTTGGTTGCTGATTGGCTAATGGTTATACAAGCCAAAAAAACGTTATGACATCACAAAGTGGCCAAAATCTGATCAGCTCATTTTCAGACCGGTTTTTATATTGTGATGTCTTGAGAGGAAGGGCTCTTCAGCTTGAGGTGTGGGTGGGATGAATAAAAGACAGCAGGCAGCGATTTCCAACTTAATCAGGTGTATTGTTGTCTTCTTACAGCCATCACAAACTTAAGTCATCATTATAAACAAAACAGAAGGATTAATTTAACTAAAGACTTTTGCTAACTGCTAGAGAAAGTAAATAAGCACCTCTTCAACGGTGTGCACCTCAACCATTGTCTCTCCTCTCTGCACATCGTCTCCCTACCCCCTTTATGCTCACAGGAGCAATCAGTCAACACTCTTCAGCTGGGCAGCAGCCATCTTCACTAATGCCCTGCTGATTCTGGGAGTTGTAGTCCCTGTTGCATCCACCAAGAGGGAATGTACCAGGGCAGAAGTCGAATAGTCCATTTAGGATGTGGACATTTCTACAAGAAAATCACTGGAATGGATCCAAGCTACAGACAGTTTATTTTATTTTTTATAATCGTCCACTATTCAAATTCCAACTTTGCAAATTCTGGATATTTCACAGTTTGAAAATGTGCACACATTATAATTTCATTTGTTTGGGTTGGTTTTCATTACATCAATTCAGCACTACTTGAACCTGCACAAGGCATGCATACAGGGTTCACAGTCAATTACAATACATTTAACTGGAGGACCTCACCACTGACCTTTAGTTCACTTGGGATCTCTAGACATGAAATGGATTCAAAATCCCACACATAACCATACGCCCATTAGCTATGTGGAGCCAGTGGAAAGTAGGCCATAACCCAGGTTGCTATAGTTTCACTGGGTGAAATGTCTCCTTCGTGTTGAAATAACTGAGGGCGGCAGAGAGCCTTTTTGATTGTTATTCTTATTTTATTCAAACAATATTTAAATGTTCTTCTTATTTTTATTGTGTTCTTTTTATTTGATGGTTATTTTATTCATATTTGATTTTTCATTCTTGTTTTATTCAATCCGGTGTTTATTTACTTGTATTGGTTGTGCTTTTAGAAATCACAAAGTGTTACATGTTATTTATGTCCCGTGAAGGTGGGTGGTGTTGCTTTTATTTTTGGTTTGTGAAACACTTTGAGTTACCGCTTTAAAAAGTGCTTTATAAATTAGTCTGATTGCATTCAAACTGCTTTATGCAATCAGGGAAAGGGCATAGCAAGTTGACGTTAAAGTGGACCCCCTGGTGACCCCCCTGTCTGGTTACTGTTGACAGGCGGTGGAAACACTCCCTGAGGGATTCTGGGGTCTCAGCTTTGTGTCACCCACTAACTGCTCCCTGTGTGTGAGCCTCTGCTTTAGTGGAGTGCGCTGTCCGTGGTGCTGAAGGGCTCCAGCAGACTAAAACGTGTTTGTTGTGTAACATCCTGCCCTAAAGGGGGCTTTCAAATCTTTGAGGTGCGAAACGTTTGCACGCTCTGCACACAATAGCATGTGTGAGGTCTTTAAAAAAAGCAGTTGTTTTTTCTTTTTAATTTCTTTTTGATTTTGATTGCAACTTCACGCTGCTAAAAGTTACAATTGCATCAGTCAAAGGATTTCCTGTCTTGTGCTGCATTTGTAACCATGGCATTACATTTCACAGACTTTTAATTATCTAAGAAACTATGTTTAAAGGCTTCAGCAGGGGTCCAGATTAGGGACTGAATGGAAATGAAATTACTTATTGAAAAGGAGGAAACTGTTGTTTTCCCTGCACATGATGAAACTCAGAGAAGAGACTGGATATACTGTTTCCACTTAGTGATGCTTCTCTTTCTAATTCTACAATTTCTTGTGTGTTCTTGGGACCCTGCAAGCTAAATCCGCCTGCCAGACCGTGAGCTGCATATCAGAAGCAGCAGGTAGAATAAATAATGAATCGTAATAATGGCTGACCATCTGCAGGGGTCTCAGAAGTCTGTACAGTTTTCCAGAGGGATGCTGCCCAGACAGAATTCCACATTTCTGACGGTTGCTGTAAGGGATGATTTTGAGAATTCCAATTCAAGCTGAAAGCCTGCCCAGGGACCGATGCACCAATAGTCAGATGAGATCTAGCTCTAAAAACAAAAATGAAAAAAAAATTCCTGAAGCAAGAAGAGAAAAAAGGGAAAGAAATGAGGAACGGAATATTTGTTTTCCGTGTGTGAGAGAGAAAGAGAGCAATCATCTCCGTCTTGGCAGCTATAAATAACACGAGCGGGATGTTACATCAACCTCTGCATGTGCACTCTGCATTATTACCGCTTATTGCAAGAGTGCACCATCAACCATTCCGTAATGCGATCAAACGTCATGTAAGGCTTCCAGGTGTGAAGCTTTTCCATTTTTTGTTTTGTAAGTGATGACAATTAGATATTGTAGTCCATGGAGAGAGATCACAGTCATCATGGTTCATCCTCTGGGAACCACAACCAACGTCATGCTCATTTGGCCAGCAGCTTTTTAATCTGTCCTCCGAGACCAAAAATGATTGCAACCAACAAATTCAGATGATGCATTACACAACACTTAATAATTATTTAGTTGGAATGCTGACACAGCATTCCAACTATCTGTTACGCTACACATTCTTTATTATTCCGCCGGGTTATTTTGCACCTCTTCTCCTCCGCATTGAACATCGCAGAAACTCCGTTCAAAAAACGTTCAGCTCGGTCGGGAATCGATGGCTATTACTTTTCTTATTCATAACTTTCATAATTCCAGAGATACATCCCATAATTCATCACATGTTTAACATGGAAGTCAATGGAGAAACTCTTCAGACTTCAACCAATCTTCATGCAACTTCAACTGTTAACTGCTCCTTCATACTTTCACTCAGAAACCTCATTCCAACTTTAAAATGTTACACATCTTTCTGAGATTATTTGTGTAACCCAACTTTTAAATCTGATTCTTACTTTGAGATATTAAACATTGTTCAGACCTTGGTAAAGAGGCCTTCTTCAGATTTTAGAGTGTGTGATGTCACAGCTAGAGTGGAGGACAGATTTAATTTTGCTGTCATATTTTCTTTTAAACCTGCCATAATTCCCAAACCCTACATTCCTGAGACATCATTTGTCATGACAAACGTAGGAGAACATCTCGTAGCTTGAAAAAATAAATAAAAAATAATTAAACAAAATGCCTCTTGAGGGCATGAAGTGACAAAAACGTTCAACATGTCTCCATTAAACCCCATTGTAAATTCAGCCTCACCTTTCCCCACCACAGCAGCCGCACACCTTTAGTTAATCTGCCAAAAAGGGCCACATGATTAACCCGAAAGTACACAAGGCAAGGCAAGTTTATTTATATAGCACCTTTCAACACAAGGCAATTCAAGGTGCTTTACAAAAATGAAAGACATTCAGACAAAGGCATTTAAAAAAAGTAAAAGATAATAAAAGAAACATTAAAAGAAAATATACATGAATAAAAAGTACATGAATAAAAAGTTACAGTGCATTAAGATATGAATAGTTCACATCAATCAATCAATCAATGTTTATTTATATAGCCCAATATCGCAAATGTTACATTTGTCTCAGTGGACTTCACAGTTTGTACAAAATATCAGATAGATAGGACCTAAACCAGCCTAAGGCAGTTCCCTGTATGCCAACTAAGTGCTCTAGTCTTTGCAATAAGTTATCATGGTCGATAGTATCAAATGCAGCACTGAGATCGTGCAAAACAAGAATAGAGACAAGTCCTTTGTCAGAGGCTATTAGAACGTCATTTGTGACTTTGACCAGAGCTGTCTCTGTGCTATGATGTGTTCTAAAGCCAGACTGAAGATCTTCAAATAAATCATTGTTTTTTAAGTAATCACACAACTGTTTTGCGACTGCTTTCTCAAGAATTTTTGAGAGGAACGGAAGATTAGAAATGGGTCTATAATTGGCTAAAACCTCTGGATCGAGGTTGTGCTTTTTAAGAAGCGGTTTTATCACTGCTACTTTGAATGATTGTGGAACATAGCCTGATAATAAAGACATATTCATAATATTTAATAAAGAAGTGCTAATTAATGGAAAAACTTCCTTCAACAGCTTAGTTGGAATTGGGTCTAACATACACGTTGATGGTTTAGAAGAGAGAATCATTGAATTTAATTGTTCAAGGTTTATGGCTGAGAAGCATTCTAGTTTACTATCTAGTGTAATATTAGAACTTACGTTTCCGGGAGTTGATAACACTATACTGGTCAAAGGCAAGAGGTCATTAATTTTATTTCTAAGAGTAACAATTGTATCGTTAAAAAAGCACATCAAATCATTACTACTGAGTGCTATGGGAATAGAAGGCTCAATCGATTTATGGCTCTCTGTCAGCCTGGCTACAGTGCTGAAAAGAAATCTTGCATTATTCTTATTCTCATCTATTAATGAAGAGTAGTAGGCTGCTCTCGATTTACGCAGTGCTTTCTTATATTCATTGAGAGTAATATGCCAAATTAAACGAGATTCTTCAAGTTTAGTGGAACGCCATATCCTTTCAAGTTGTCTCGACTTTGCTTTATTTTGCGGGTTTCGGCATGATGCCATGGAGCTAATCTATGTTGTTTTATTTTCTTCTTTTTCAAAGGAGCAACAGAGTCTAATTTTATTCGCAGCGCATCTGTAGCACTATCAACAACATGATCAATTTGGGGTGGTGGACATTTTGTATAAGTTTCCTCCCCTACATGCAGACATGCTATCGAGTTAAGCATTGGTGGAATCTCTTCCTTAAATGTGGCTATAGCACTAACAGATAGGTTTCTGCTGCAGGAGCTTTTGACTAATGCTTTGTAGTCTAGTAACAGTACTTCAAAAGTTACTAAGAAATGGTCGGATAAAGCAGGATTATGCGGTTCGACTAATAGTTGCTCAATTTCAATACCATAAGTCAGAACAAGGTCGAGAGTGTGATTATAGCAGTGGGTTGGTTTATTTACACTCTGACAGAAACCAACAGAATCTAATATAGAGTTAAATGCAACAGTAAGGCTATTTTTATCATCGTCAACATGAATATTAAAGTCACCTACGATAATTACTTTATCTGTTTTAAGAACCAAAGTTGATAAAAACTCAGAGAATTCTGAGAAGAATTCTGGGAAGGACCTGGTGCACGGTACTAATGGTCCGGCCTTCAACAGCTCTATGTCAATTATGGGGTGTCATCATATGTCGTTTCAATGGAAACTCATCCCTCGCCATGAAACACGATGTCGCTGTAACTCCAATGGACACTGTCCGTTCGTCCCCAAACTTCGCTTGTATATCACCGGTCCATGCCTCAACAGCTCACGCCAAATCTGAGATCCCACCATAGGCTGTTTCCATGGAAACGCATCCCTCGCCAAAAAACACGATGTTGTCTTAACTGATATGAAAATGGTCAAAACACCACCAGACTTCAGATGACAGTTAATGGTCTAGCCCTCAACATGTCTATGTGCCATTAGTGAGTTTTCCTCAAAGGTTGTTGCCATGGCAACGCATCCCTCGCCGTAAAACACGATATTGCTATAACTCCTATGAAAATTGTCAAAAAATGCTTAAACTTCACGTGTGCTAACAGTCCAGCCGTGACAGTTTTGAAATTTCTTCAAATGCCGTTGCCATGGCAACACAATGCTCGTTATGAAACATGGTTTTCTCATAACTTCAGTAAAAATGCTCCAAACGGCCCAAAACTTCACAGGTTTGGTAACGATGCAGTCATCAACCCATTTAAGCGTATTATGGGGTGTCATCAACTGCCGTTGCCATGGCGACAGATCATTCATCATGAAGTTAGTTCAATAGTTTGCAGTTCAAATATTCTGCTGCTTTTCCAAACTTTTTTATTTATTTGTCTTCTCTTATCACACATTCAAGCCCCCAGTGTTCATGTATCATTTCAATCTAAATTCTTCACTTTCTTCTTACACATTACATTTCAGCATAGCACTTCAGCGTCAGCTTTTCAGCATAAAGCATTCCCATTAGCAATGTCTTCAGGAATTGCATTCTCTAGTTTAAAATGTAAAGCATTAATACTGCAACGTCAGGACATTGTTTTGTGTTTTGTCTATATGGAATGTTAAACGGATATACAGTTGGCACTACAAAACGAGCTGCAAATTCGCAAAATGATGAACAGGTCGGTGGCAGACAGAGAGTTGAAGGTCTTTTTCAGTTCTGAAACCCTGGGACACACAAACACACTGCATACACACTGACATTGTGTATGTTGCTTGGAGGCCACAGTCACATTCTGTACAGGCAGTATGTTGTCTGTTTCGTGCAATGAACATGGACTGCAAAAAACTCAGTCTGAACCAAGCTAATCCTCTGGGGGTGTAAAGCATAAGCCAACATATAAGTGCCTTGGATACGCATGTTCTCTACTGAGCCAGCATTGGATTGAATCCTATGGTTGCATAAAATAGGTGCTATTGTATAGAAGTCTATGAGAAAAAAAACTGGTTGGAGACCTAAGACCAAGCGTCGATAGCCCAAACGCCAAAATAAGCCATGCTATGGTTCTGAGGCTCAGCTAATGAAGAAAGTACATCTGGTAATAAACCAAAGTGTTTTAAAAGCGAAAATTTGGAAACCACCAAAGTAATAAGGATTTACCTTTGGGGGACTTCCATGTCAATACAAAAATTCTATAAAGATCGTGGCGATCCAACCAATCGCAGCTGCATGTTAGACAGTGCCTCCCTCCACTGTTATAATCAAAACACTTAATAACTCTTATAAAAACAATCCATGCTGCCTTATACTTTAAAGAAGTTCTATTCTACTTTTTAGGGTTTTCGAACATTAAAGCATGGAGGCATGTCACAGTAGAGGCACTAACTACTAATATGAAGCAGGAAATGAGCAGAATAATGCCCCTTTGGCAAAACAAACCTGTACATTACCTCTCCAATGACCATACCCACACGTTGTTGAGCCGTTTCATTGGTTCAGACTACAATTCATCGTCATAGCATTTATCACAGTTTCAGAGCTGTAATAATCCTTATTCCACACAAACGTGTGTGTGTGTGTGTGTTTGCACTCTCCGCCCACTTTCCCTGTAGATTAGGACTTCTTCCAGCCAGCACACATTATTTAGAAACAAGAGGGAACACTGCTGCCCACTCTAATGAAAAAGAGAAGAGCTCTGTCCTCCTTCTTTAATCATCATCCTCTCTGCCAGTTTCAAATGAAGAAAGCACATATTTATTTACCATCTGTTTACAGAAGGAGAATGTGTGAGTAAAGAGATGGCCAAGCAAACACCACCAAGCAAAGAAGCTGTTTATTTTTTCACTTTTTGGTCTTTTGCAATATTTTCGTAGGATTTAAATGACTCAAACCACCAGCTAGTCTTATCTTCCCATACATAACATCTTATTTACTGCCATATATGGTAAACAATATACTGTACCTATAAATTAAAACATTTGTAGATTTTGAAAAATAGCAGCCCATTTTTCTAAGATTGGTAAAGATAAGAACAATATTTAGTAAATACAATTAATAAATGAGCCAAAATCAGGTATGTCTGCATATATGCTGTAAATAAATACATACACCTATACATGGCCATACATTTTTCTCAACAAGAAAAAGAAATATTGCACCTCTGAGCAAGAAGAAACAATCAATTAAAGGAATGCTGTTTAGGGAGAAGCAGTTCCTACATCTGCACTGATGGGCCGTGTGTGTTCAGAGAGCCAGGGGCCCTCAGAGTGTCAGGGGCCCTCAGCTGACCGGGCCCCCAGGAGGAAGGAGCAGGACCCCAGAGTGGAGCTACCATCTGAAGCTGGCAGATGGCAGATGGCACAGAGGAAGCTGAGGCCTGCTGCTCCGCTCTGCAGGGTGCCACTACCAACACTGTGTGTGTGTGTGTGTGTGTGTGTGTGTGTGTGTGTGTGTGTGTGTGTGTGTGTGTGTGTGTGTGTGTGTGTGTGTGTGTGTGTGTGTGTGTGTGAGTGTGTGTGACGGTGTGTGTGTGAGTGAGTGTGTGAGAGAGGGTGGAGATGATACAGAAGATTAGCCGCAGCAGAATCCTTTAAAAATCTTCTAATGCCCGGTGCTTTCTGTTTTAAAACCTTTTCTCAATCTAGAAAAGGCTCGACACAGCTATGGAAATAATCAGCAGTTGCAGCCCTAACCCTTAAAGACTGATGTTAGAAGGCTGAATGTAATGGCGCTTTTCCTCTGCAGGACCGAGTAACGGTATGGTTAGGCCTTGGTAGGCCAGGCTCACTTTATGCTGCGTTTCCATTACAGTTTACCAACCGGGGTAGTAACTATAGAGAGGCGAAGTCCCTCCCTTTCCGGTGGAACTCCATGGGACTTTATTTCAGAAAAATTATGTATTGGCGAGAGAAAAGTTATCTTTCGATCCCGTTTGAATTGTGCCACGAATTACACATATGATGTTTGTCAATTTAAAAGATAATTTTGCCAGTTAAAAGATAAATGTTTTGTCGTAAAACTTTGAAGTAAGACTTTTTTTGTGTGAAACCGCTCAATGAATTACATCTCTGGTCTCGCACAACAACACACGTCACCAAGATGGCCGTCACTACCGTCTTGCCAAACAAGGGATTGACTACCCTCACCCTCACTTAATGTTACTTCATGTTAAGGCTAATAAAAATGACAAGACTAAGGCTGTAATGCTAACGTGCTTGCTACGAGCTAGGTAGCTAACTTGATCAAGCCAGCCACTCCTGGTCCTTTCATCAGACGGGAAGCGAAAGAACGAGCAAGACCCATTGCTGGTATGATGACAACCTGGTACTAAGCACACAGGCATCTTGTTGAAGTTATCTTATTTTAGCTATCTCTTATTTAGCGAAGGAAAACAATTATGACATCAGTTATGATATCACTTACGCGACTCTGGGATTTGTAGTCTTTCTAGTTGCGTATTTTTCATAGTCTTATATTTCAACAGTTTTACGACAAACTGTGACTTTTTTGACACGGAAATTATTTTTTAAGATTGACAAACATCATATGTGTAATTCATGGCACAATTCAAACGGGATCGAGAGATACGTTTTCTCTCCCCATTGACTTCAATACATAATTGTTCCGAAATAAGGTCCCATGAGGTCCTCCGGAAAGGGAGGGACTTCGCCACTCTATAGTAACGCAGTGTAGGCGGGGCGATCGGCTATTCGGGTTGTAAGGTTTTTCGCCTACCGTCTTGTCTGCAGACCGGTATCAGTATGTTGTTACTTCGGCATCATTTTGAAACGTGTATTACAATTAAATCACGGTAAAATATGTTCATGTTGTTGTAGTTGTAGCTCCCTTGCCAGCGATTCTCTCTGACCATTCAGCAGACGAGAGTGTTTACGTCACTAGTTTAGCATATTCAGCCCGGTTGTTGGCCCGGTAAGAACCTCGATTTTGGAGGGCCAGAAAAAAGGTGAAAAAGTAGCCTTGAGCCGGAACTACCCCTAGTGGAAAAGCAAAAGACAACGGTCCGGGTTCGGCACGCTTAAACCGTGCTACGCGCTGCAGTGGAAATGCGCCATAAGTGAGTCTCCTTATGCATCCATCAGCTGTTCATCCACTAAAACACTACTGAGTAGCTACAGTAGACCCAGTAGAAATAAAATAGTGCAAGATTATGTTCCATTGTAATGCAGGACAAGTTAACCATATAAATGTTAATACATGTTGCAGAGAGTGTTGTAAGTGACCGAGTCTATATACATGAAATCAAATAAGATAAATGGTAATGTTCTTTGTGTGGAATAAAGAGCATTGGGGACAAGCAGCATCCTGCAGGAGGGGAACCTGCGAGCAGCAGGGTTATTAGTGGGGGGGAGGGTTAAAAGATCTCTCAGGTGTGAAGTGGAGATCCCTCTCCCAGAGACAGAGCTGAGGAAGGAGAGGAGGAACAAGAAAGGGAAGAGATGCTGGAGAAAACAAATCTGAAACTCAACCCATTTTTATTCTAAGATGATCGGTTCCAATCGATTTTTAATTGCCTTTTAGTTTCAGAGCTTACCTTTGGAAAGCTGTCATCGCCGTATTCAGACTAACAGTATTCTGAGGGATGAAACTACAGCTGTCAACAAAAGCAACCAATTATATCTGTCGTCCACACACTGAATAACTTATTAAGTTCTTCTCAGAAAGAACAGCCGAGTGTTCACTGTGTTCAGCTTTTTATTTCAAACAGAAACATGGCTGATGCCCAGAGGCAGTCAGATCTACTGCTGGCTGTCTCATTACCAACACACTGAGGAGAGATTGACTCAATAACACTTACCCTCATATTTTTAGCTTCACAAATGTTGTTCTCGCCACAATGTTATAATTTGAAACACAGTACTGGGACTCAAATATTTGTATACCAATATGCAACTGCCACCCCATTGACTCCATAGGAACCAGGGAGCTGGCTCATCTCCTTCCCTCACCCTCCCTCCCTTTCCTTCTCCTCTGAGCCTCTGTCCGACCTCCCTGCCTGCCCCCTCCACTTCCATCACTCTCTCTCTGTCCTCTCTCCTTTTCTCTCATCTCTCCCCTCTCTCTCCCTCCTTTTCCTCCCAGCTCCCTCACCCCCCCTCCACCTCATCCTCCCTCCTCTTCCTCCAAGCTCCCTCACCCGCCCCCCCCTCCCCATCCAATCTCCCCCTTCACTGATCTCTCTAGTTCCTTCTGTCCCTCTCCTTCCTACCTCCCAACATCCCCACCCCCCTCTCATGGCTGTGAGGTGAGCTACTGCTGGAACTAACACTGCCTCCATTACCTGACTCTCTCACAGCTGTAGATTGGTGTCACATGATCTCTGTCAGAGGAGGCTACACTTCTGGCTGAGGGTGGATGGTATCATTATTTCCTATGATGCAAGTGAACTGCATACATTTCGTCTTAGTCTTTCCTTAAAAAGAAAGAAACAATCTCCCGGGGCCGGGTCCCACTGTCTCTGTCGGAGCAACATTCTTTACTGTCACACAGAGAAACAAGCAGTGAATAATGGTTCCTCTATCAGGGAGGAACAGGAAGCCACAACAAGCCCAGCAGCTGACGAGACCTCGAGCGGACTCAGCAGAAACACTTCCTCTGTAGGCAACCTCCTGGAGCCTCTAACAGCTGCAGCACACAGGAGAGATCCAGCTGACAATGGATGTGTACCTGCTTAGGATGTATCATACTAAATATGCACCCACGTTTGTGTTACCTCTTTCATCACAGCTCATTTGGCTTTACAACAGTTACCATGAAACATCACATCTGCAGACTTGAAAACATCAGCTGTCATCTTAAAGAACACGTTTTTCCGTAGGCCAAGAATATCATCTAAGGACCTGAATGCATCAGCTAAAACCCAGAAGATGTCTAAAAACATAATCCGGTGATATAAAGACAATATTTCTACAGCCCCTACTGTCATGGGATGATGGAAAGACGTCACCTAGAGGTTATAATGTCAGTTTAAGATATGTACAGGCTTGGGGAGTAACAGATTACATGTAGCCGAATCACTTAATCAGGATACAAGAAGAGGTAACTGTATTCCCTTTCAGATCCCTTCAAAGTGTGGGGATCACTAGCAGGATTACATTGTTGCTAAAAACCCAAAGGATCATATAGTGATACGATATACTTTATTGTCCCCGTAAGGACATTTGTTCTGGACTCCGTCCTGCAGTTCCACACACATGTACATATACAGTACAAACATAGTGGACATTAAGAGACATACACATATCATCAGTCATACACCGTTTGAACAAACACAATACACAGACGTACATACTGACAATGGCGACCTATTGCACCGTTAGACCTGTTAAAAAGTACATTTCATTACATTTGACTACATTTCATTTCATGTGAATATTAAGAAGCTTAATGGGCATAGGTCGGAATGAGTGCTTATTCAGCCTGCTCTTGGGAACCCTGAATCTTCTACCAGAAGGTAGGAGCTGGAGTTCTGGGTGGAGTATGTGGGTCGGATCAGACACCATTTTGTTTGCCTGTCTGATAATGGACTGCTCGTATATGTTTTGGAGAGATGGATGTTTTTTAACCCCCATCATTTTCATAGCCAACACATTCTCACTCCCTGGTCGGCCTATGTTGACGTTATGTCAAGGTCCCCTGTGTCGGCTTTTTCCAACGCAAGGGGGGCGGCCCTTATGCTGCGTTCACAACGGACGCGATGCGATGTTTGGGGGCGGCGCGATTACATGTAAAGTCAATGCCGAGACGCGGACAGACGCAAATTCGGATTTCACAAGGATAATTATGTCCAGTTCATTTTTTTCACATCAACAGGAAGTCCGGTTAACTAAAATGTCCGCGTGGAACAATACCCCAACCCATAGATCCGTGGGTGAATAATGTCAATCACCACATTACACACATCCCTTCACATTTACATTTAAATGTACATTAAAGTATATCGTGAGGCCTTCTAAAATGTTTTTAAATATAATTAGGGTTGTAGTTGAAGAGTTTGCCTGGCAACGCAATCGCACAACGGCACACAATTCCACAACCACACACATGGATTAACATGGATTTAATACATGAATGTAGCCTTTGTTTCTGCTCAAAGAGGTGTCGACCAGCTGGGGCAACAAGAACATCGGCGAAATCGAGTGTGACTATTAAAAAATAAAAATCATTATATTAATATTGACAATAACAACCGACCGTCGGGGAGCGTTCTCATTGCGTCTATTATCAACGCTATGGGAGGTCCATGAAGGTCTATGGGACGCCCTGCCCGTTGAAAACTGACTCTCCAGGGGTACCCTGTCCGTAATAGAATGACGGGGAGGGGCCCTGACCGACCGTCAACATGTGACGGGATGGGAGTGAGAACGTGTGGTCATAGCAGTCTGTACCAGGCGAGCGATCTGTGACTTTGACTGCAATGTCAAGTTACCATACCAGGCAGTAACACCATACCTAATGATGCTCTCCAACACTGCATGATAGAACAGTAACATGAACTTCTAGTGTTTGATGTAAAGGATCAGATGTTATATCTTCTCTGTAAGCCGTACTGTTCTGTAGGCTAATACTTTAAGTGTGAATACTTCTACTGCCTGAATCTGCTTATGGTTTTCACTTTCTTTGCTTCATTTGTTCTGTTTGAATTCAGCACTGAAATAGTGTGTGTGAGCTTAACTGTGTGTATTCAACTAAAACGGAGCATTTTCTGCCAGCTCTTTTTTAAGCTTCAGGGGTCTACAGTAGATGCAGATCCAGAGGTGTAGTATTTGTGTTTGCTAAACTGGTTACAGTAGACAGGAATGACTGGCAGAGGTGGAGCCGTGGTCGTTTGGCAAAGTCATAAGCAAGTCTCAAGTCTCAAGTTAACAGCTCTACATTTTGAATTCAAATCTTTCCTTTATCGATTTCGACCTGCACATTTTTCAATCAGTGCATGGTATTTAAATGCAAACAAAATAATTTTTGGCAACCGGCGCTCAGAAACATATTGTTAGATCTTCATGATTCTCTCCTGCAGCCTGATTGGACACCGTTAAATCAAGTTCAAACAAAGTGGCTCGAGGCAATATTGTTAGGGTGGTTAATGTAGGTTAATCTTGTTAGGGTTAGTTACTTAGGAAAGAATATTGATTTTTGGCTCTCTTTTAAAATACATTTTAATCTTTTGGCTTTCACGAGTGATTGATGTTAAAGTCTAATCTGCAAATCATATTTGAGATGTTTGACTCTGGACTGACTTGAGACGATTAAGTAGGGTGATAGTAGTTTCCTTTAAAGGTTATAGGCTGTGTTGCGCTTGTTTTTGGCTTGTAATCTTTCTGTATAATACATCATCCAATTCTAGATCTATTTGCTATAGCTTTTCGGGCTGTCCCATATATCTAAAGATAGTACCTGTATTTTTCATTTAAACTTGTGAATAATTCAATGATAATGATGATGAAGAATTAATTCCAAGGTATGTTTAAAGTAATAGTAATAAAAGTGTGTTTACCCAGTTTTGACACTAAGTTCTAATCAATTCTCACTTAGAACCACAGATAAGAACAAGTGTGGGAATCTACAGAACCATATCACTCATTCAGCCTTATTCCAGTTTGCTTCTACACAAAGCAATAACTGTGTGGAAGTGAGCAGAGCAGAGGAGAGCGCTGTGATGTGTGAAGACTCCGGAACAATCCGTCATCTCTGAGAAGTGTGTGTGCGCTGCGATAGCGTTCATACATTCACGGGGCTAATGACGTGCTCTGGCAATTCCAATTCACCAATGCATCAATCAATTTGCAATTCTTTACTGACAAATGTTGACTTCTGCCGCCTTAAAGCACTGGAGGCAGTCCCCCCTAATGGAAAAATAAATGTTTTGACATTAGCTTTCATGGAGGCCTGGTGATGGTTGCAAGTGGAGGCTGGGAATCATTGAAGAGAGGCACACCCACTATTTGACACTTCGTTGTTGCTGTGGCAGCTGCATCTATAAAAAGACCCCAACAAAAATCACCTTTTTCTGATTCACTGTGATATCCCGCACAGATAGCTGCTGCACACACACACACACACACACACACACACACACACACACACACACACACACACACACACACACACACACACACACACACACACACCACACACACACACACACACACACACACACACACACACACTCACACACACGCTCTAGTCTCGCTCTTCACACGCAAATACACATTTCAAATAATTTCCGACACCCTCGAAGCACAAGATTGAATTTCCCACATACACATGGAGCATGAAGGAGCTCTTTCCCCTCATGCAGATTAAGAGTGCGTGGGTAGCACTCATCAAGCCCCCCATCAGAGAGATAAGGGGCTCAGAGTGTCTCTCCCCCACATCGCGAGTGCAACACTCATTAAATCTATTAGCACAACAACAAATAGCTGGTTATGGGTCTCCTGCTCAAATAGCAAGTCCTGGAGCCTGGTCACATGATCAGAGCAGCTCATCAGGCCTCTGAGACTGAAGGCGTGTTTCTGCACGGGTGGAGATGTTATTTGCAGCTGTTTGTACATGGACTCACCTTCAGCATGTAACAATTTAACACACAGGAAAATAATCAACTTAGAATCGTACAGGCCAAAGGCTTAAGACAGTGTTCCAGATGAAGAGTTCTGTTCCAAAACACATTATCCATATGCTTCCTTTTCTAAATGAAGAATAATTAGGCATTCCCTTTTCTTCCTGCTGGGGGGCTGATCAGCGTTTACAGGCTTCCTGCAGTGGAGCAGATGTCCAGTTGGGCAAAGCCAGAGGGTTAGATCAGAGATGTTTAAATGATGGGAGTTTCTGGGGAATATCTTATCTGAGAAAGATTTTTGAAAAGAAGCATTTGATTCTGCTTGTGTTGAGTGGGTATGCTCTTCTATGGAAACGAAAAGAGGAATCAGTGAACTTACAAACTACCCAGTACAAACACTTGAAACAAATAAATAATTAGGTCATAAAGGTTGTAAAATGTGCTCATAGCTGAGGTATGTTCCCCCTAAATGAGGCGGGGCTTACAGAACACTTAGCACTTAAGTGCCTCTTGAGCAATTTTCATAGAACTAAACAGTGTCCCGCCTCCAACAATGTATCCAGTTATGTTAATACATCAATGAGACTCAGCCACATATCACCTTAACACAGGGGGGGGAACCTTTCTCCTCTCAAGGGCCATTTCAATGTTTTCAACATCCTCCGAGGGCCGTACAAATGATTGACCTCTGCTTAAAAATACTAAAATCACAGCCCACTCATTTCACCTTTCTTTCATGCTGTGCAAAGAAAAAGCAACCTCTTAGTCCAGATATCTTGCCATGACTAGCGCATGCACGTGCACGGTGTGGCATGACCACCAAAACAGAAAGATATGGACACAAAATGTGTGCAAATGTATTTAGACTCCTGTGAACATGATGTAAGTGGGGGGGGGACCTAACCTCCTCTAGGGGGGTCCGGGGGGCATGCTCCCCCGGGAAGATTTGTTTTTTTAAATGTTGAAGTTAAAAGCATCAATCTGGTGCACTTTGAGAGCAACATTAGGAGATCTATGGATACATCTCTCAACACCCAGATGAAACAGAACTGTAAACAGATTTACTTTTTCTTTATGGATATTTTACAAATCACTCTCCTTTCAAACTGTATTCTTGTTTATTAATAACAACTTTGTTATTCTCTTATTTGTTTATAACTATAATGATCATATAAAGCTGTGTCTTTACCTCACTGGTTGTAGAAAAAGCTTCTTATATTTGTTAGCATAGCTAGCTAACCAGATGCTAATAACAACAAAGTTATTGACTGTATGATCAGTATGACAGATCGCCACTGGGCTTTCAACTAAAGACGCAGCCAAGCAAAAACTGCAGCATGTGTACGGCTCCTTATGGGTACTGACATTTTTGGAAGTGCCGGAGCGGAGGGCGTTCAGGGCTGCAGTAGAATAGTCCATTTAGTTTAGGAACCTTCCTAACGGAGTGAAATTACCCGGAAGTCCCTCAGTGGCAGCCATGATAAGTGCCGTTCCAATTCTCTAGATGATAGGAAAGGAGGTTTCAAACGTCCTTTATAACCTCCTTTAGCTTAGGAACCACTGGACCTCCCTAACCGAAAGGAGAGGAGAAAATGCAGCGTTTGCCGTCACACAACATTCGGCCGTTCACGGAAACAATCGATTATGAGGAGAAATGATATCATGAAAGTTACGGTTAAGCTTTTTAAAAACGTATGTGGTAAGTTGCCAAAGTGCTTTGTTTTGAACGTTCATCAGTATTATAATCAAAAAGAGAAATATGAACGTTAGTTTTTACTGAAATCATCAAATAAAGTCAACATTTCACTGAGCTGTGTGGAGTTTGTTCAACTTTTAAAAGATGTTTGAATGGTGATGTACACAGTGATAGGTGTTAAGGACTAACGTTTATAATAAATACATTTGTATTGATTTTAAGATCTTTTCATAGTTCATACAATCGTACGTATTGGGATCATTTGTATTAATGTAGACCGGAGGGAGAGGGTGACGAGCATAAGTTTCACTTTCCTTTCCTTTTATTTCAATTCCAACTTTGGTCATGAAGAATATGTTTCTCTGTTGTCCACGTTCATAAAGCAACAGCATCAGAGTACGGTGCAGAGTCTCTAGATGAGTTTACAGTAGTCCCTCCTTCTTATTAAACATCCATGTTGTAGTCCGCTATAGAAAACTGTAGTTTCCATAGTTTCCCCACAGCAGCAGACGCACAAAATGACGTCTGCTGGCGCATCATAAACACGTCGGATAGTGAAAGTGCAGTCGGATTCTCTAAAGCACCGCAGTCTCTTCTCCTAAGTCCTTTTGAATTCTCCTATCCACTATCCCTTAACCCCGTGACGTTTCACTCAGAGGTCAAGGAATAGGAGATAGGGTTAGAATTTAGGAGCTGATTTTTAAACTATCCGAACGCAACCCTGGTGCTCTCCGTTTGAACTACACCCCTGTCAGACGAGACATATTCCACGTGATGACACGTTAGGCTTGTGTTGTGTTCATTGACACTGACCTTGGCCAGGAAAAACAGGCACTCACTTGTTTAATTATTTTGCGGTCTAAATTTCTTTAACTTTTTTCTTTTTTTGCGTGTGTTTATAAATTACCTCGAGGGCCACACCAAATGGTCTCGCGGGCCGTATACGGCCCGGGGGCTGGAGGTTCCCCACCCCTGCCTTAAAATAATCCTCCAAACTCATAGTATCTGAAAAGTCTAGCCAAGCCCCCGGGAAGAGCGCAAAGGAGTTGAAGCAAATGTTCGTAGTGGCCAAACAGTGTTACTACACTAACATACACTAATTGTAAATCAATAACCCAGTACGGAAACTTTGTTTCTTTAAATAACTTGTGTAGCCCTTATTTTAATCATTAGGACCTTAAATGTGCA
This sequence comes from Harpagifer antarcticus, assembly GCA_902827135.1. Lineage (NCBI taxonomy): Eukaryota > Metazoa > Chordata > Actinopteri > Perciformes > Harpagiferidae > Harpagifer > Harpagifer antarcticus. The sequence goes on along the minus strand of CADEHL010000900.1, from coordinate 2,526,712 downwards.
ATAAATGCTTAAATCTGAATTTAGATTTTTCTTCTATGCTTTATTTTCCTCTTCATTCAATAATTTGAGAACATGGATGATTGGACGGGGCTTAATGATTTTAAGCAGTTCTTAAAGAAAACGCAATTGCTCTATGGGCTAGTCCTAGCATTTTGGCTTCATTCAAGATTGGGCAACATTCATAGGAATGAACGGGTCTCCAAAGAGTGCCTTCAATAGCTGAATCCAAAGTTATTGTCCCTCTCCGTTCAATCGACTGAGCCGAGTGTTTTTTTTTGTCCAAGTGGATGAGAAAGTAGATCTACGAGACGGTTTGGCTTCATCAACAAATGAGCAACTTTGTGTGGGAATAAATAGGTGCCCGGCCTCTGACACTTTATCCACTTCTCTTTATACATCCATCTAGCCACATGTATGGTACAGGGAAAGTTTGTCAATGTTCTGCAACGTTCGTTGTCATGGCGCTGTGTCTGACTGGCCTTCCAAAGACATGAGGCGAGAGGGTTATGAATAGTAAAGGGCTCACACGTTCAGCGTGTCTCTTCTATTGTCACACAGGAAGAGATGTGAACTCAGTGGAGAGTTTGCACATCCCTGCGTTCTTTCTCAACTCTGTCCCGGCTTCATCACGGAATCTGGAGACAATCGTTGTCCTTTATGTCCCCCGGGTTGGTGTCTATTCACTTAGAATACACATTTACATTTTCACTTGTTTATTTTTTTGGTAACTACAAACCCACACAGGAAGCTTTCTTGTGTTTGGATTCTGTCACGGTTATCATGTCATGTCACAGTTCTATGTCTAGGTTTGGGTGTTTCCGCTGTTCTCTATGTCATGTTTTCCTCCTGTCGTTAGTTTCCCTGGTGTGTCTCGTTAGCTGATTGTGTTCACCTGTGGCCCTTGTGTTTCTCCTCCCCTGCCCGGCTGTTTCTCGTCTTGTAATTATCCCTCCCTGTATTTAGTCTTGTCTCGTCCTGTGTTCAGTGTTGGTGCTTCTTTTGTTGGTGACTGAATTCACCCCGGTGAGTGTTCTGTTTTGTCGGTATTAGTTTCATTTCCTTGAAATAAAGGTTTATCAGAGTTATCTGCAGTTGGGTCCTGCTTCCTTCACTCAACCGTGACAGAAAGCACCAACCAGAAATGGACCCAGCAGATGATCCATTTGAGGTGGAACTACAACATTTTTCCTTTGATTTGGCTTGCTGCTATGATTGGTGGAAGGGAGCGTCCAGTGTTCTGCAGAAGGAGGCCGCTCTGGTAGAGGCGCACCGGTTGGCTATGGAGAAACCAGACTTGGTGAAATTCTTACCTGGCTGGATTTTGAACTTCATCTGGGTGTGTGATTTCCAGCCTGCTGACTATAAACGTCTCGGTGTGTTCCGTCTGGAGTCAACCAGTGCTTCCGCCCCAGTTCCTGCTCCTGTCCAAGAGTCGTTTTCTGGAACTCGGCTGGCTTTTGGAGGTCCACGGAGCCTTCAGGCGGCTTCTAAGAGAAGGAGTCGCAAGTCCAGGCTAGCAATCCGAGCCCCAAGAGCCATGGTTCCGGCTACAGAACCGGCCCACACAGCCATGGTTCCGGCCCCAGTACAGGCCCCAGCAGCCATGGTTCCAGCCCCAATTCTGGCCCCAGCAGCCATCATTCCGGCCCCAGTTCTGGCCCCAGCAGCCATCATTCCGGCCCCAGTTCTGGCCCCAGCAGCCATCATTCCGGCCCCAGTTCTGGCCCCAGCAGCCATGGTTCCAGACCTAGTTCTGGCCCCAGCAGCCATGGTCCCGGCCCCAGCAGCCATGGTTCCAGCCCCAGTTCTGGCCCCAGCAGCCATGGTTCCAGACCTAGTTCTGGCCCCAGCAGCCATGGTCCCGGCCCCAGCAGCCATGGTTCCAGCCCCAGTTCTGGCCCCAGCTGCCATAGTCCCATCCCTGGTCCCTTCCCTAGTCCCTCCTCAGGTCACTTTCCTAGTCCCTTCTCTAGTCCCTTCTTCAGTCCCACCTCTAGTCACTTCTCGAGTCCCCTCTCGAGTCACCTCTCAAGTCAACTCTCCAGTTCCCTCTCGAGTCACCTCTCAAGTCAACTCTCCAGTTTCCTCTCGAGTTCCCTCTCAAGCCCTCTCTCGAGTCCCTTATCAAGTTCCCTCTCTAGTTTCCCCTCAGGTCTCCTCTCGAGTTCCCTCTCAAGTCCCCTCTCAGGTCCCCTCTCGAGTTACCTCTCGAGTCACCTCTCGAGTTCCTTCTCGAGTCCCCTCTCGAGTCACCTCTCCAGTCGACTCTCCAGTTTCCTCTCGAGTTCCCTCTCAAGCCCTCTCTCGAGTCCTGCCAACCCCATGTCCTGTACCGTTGGAGGTTCCGCTGGGGGTCCTGCCAACCCTTTGTCCTGTCTCGTTGGAGGCCCCGCCGACTACTCTCCTGCCGGGGGTCCTGCCAACCCCATGTCCTGTCCCGTTGGAGGTCCCGCAGACTAGTCTTCTGCCGGGGGTCCTGCCAACCCCATGTCCTGTCCCGTTGGAGGTTCCGCTGGGGGTCCTGCCAACCCCATGTCCTGTCTCGTTGGAGGCCCCGCCGACTACTCTCCTGCCGGGGGTCCTGCCAACCCTGTGTCCTGTCCCGTTGGAGGCCCCGCCGACTACTCTCCTGCCGGGGGTCCTGCCAACCCTGTGTCCTGTACCGTTGGAGGTTCCGCTGGGGGTCCTGCCAACCCCATGTCCTGTCTCGTTGGAGGCCCCGCCGACTACTCTCCTGCCGGGGGTCCTGCCAACCCTGTGTCCTGTCCCGTTGGAGGCCCCGCCGACTACTCTCCTGCCGGGGGTCCTGCCAACCCTGTGTCCTGTCCCGTTGGAGGCCCCGCCGACTACTCTCCTGCCGGGGGTCCTGCCAACCCTGTGTCCTGTCCCGTTGGAGGCCCCGCCGACTACTCTCCTGCCGGGGGTCCTGCCAACCCCATGTCCTGTGCCGTTGGAGGTCCCGCAGACTACTCTCCTGCCGGGGATCCTGCCAACCCTGTGTCCTGTCCCGTTGGAGGCCCCGCCGACTACTCTCCTGCCGGGGGTCCTGCCAACCCTATGTCCTGTCCCGTTGGAGGCCCCGCCGACTACTCTCCTGCCGGGGGTCCTGCCAACCCCATGTCCTGTCCCGTTGGAGGTCCCGCCGACTACTCTCCTGCCGGGGGTCCTGCCAACCCTATGTCCTGTCCCGTTGGAGGCCCCGCCGACTACTCTCCTGCCGGGGGTACTGCCAACCCTGTGTCCTGTGCCGTTGGAGGTCCCGCCGTCTACTCTCCTGCCGGGGGTCCTGCCAATCCTATGTCCTGTGCTGTGGGAGGCCCCGCCGACAACTCTCCTGCCGGGGGTCCTGCCAACCCTGTGTCCTGTCCCGTTGGAGGCCCCGCCGACTACTCTCCTGCCGGGGGTACTGCCAACCCTTTGTCCTGTCTCGTCGGAGGTCCCGCCAACCGCTCTCCTGCTGGGGGTCCTGCCAACTCCTGGTCCTCTTCCGTGGGGGATCCTGCCGAAGCCTGTCCCGCCGGCTCCGGTTCCTGTCCGGCCGACACCGGGTCCTGCCCGGCCTCCGGAGCTGTCTGGTCTTCGCCCTCGATCCCGACCCTCTGTGAGCCGCGGTCTTCGTCCGCGGGCCCGGCCTCCTGACTCTTCCTGCCGCTGCCCTCGTCCTCGGGCCCGGCCCCCTGACTCTTCCTGCCGCTGCCCTCGTCCTCGAGCCCGGCCCCCTGACTCTTCCTGCCGCTGCCTTCGCCCTCGATCCCGACCCTCTGTGAGCCGCGGTCTTCGCCCGCGGGCCCGGCCTCCTGACTCTTCCTGCCGCTGCCCTCGTCCTCGGGCCCGGCCCCCTGTCTCTTCCTGCCGCTGCCCTCGTCCTCGAGCCCGGCCCCCTGACTCTTCCTGCCGCTGCCTTCGCCCTCGATCCCGACCCTCTGTGAGCCGCGGTCTTCGCCCGCGGGCCCGGCCTCCTGACTCTTCCTGCCGCTGCCCTCGTCCTCGGGCCCGGCCCCCTGACTCTTCCTGCCGCTGCCCTCGTCCTCGAGCCCGGCCCCCTGACTCTTCCTGCCGCTGCCTTCGCCCTCATGCTCGGCCCCCTGAGTTCGCCCGCTGTGGCCTTCGCCCCACCATGGACTCTGCCTTGCCCCCGGGCCGTCCGCCCGAGACCCCCACCATGGACTCTGCCTTGCCCCCGGGCCGTCCGCCCGAGTCCCCCACCTTGGACTCTGCCTTGCCCCCAGGCCGTCCGCCCGAGTCCTCCTTCTCGGCTTCTGCCTTGCCCCCGGGCCGTCCGCCCGAGATCCCTTCCTGGTCCTCTACTGTGCTCCTGGGCGGTCAGCTCAGTCCCGTCCTCCGGACCCCCTCCACCCACCCTGCTGGACGTTGTTGGATTTTTGTTTTGGTGTTTAGGGACGTCTAGAATCCGTCCCTTGAGGGGGGGGGTTCTGTCACGGTTATCATGTCATGTCACAGTTCTATGTCTAGGTTTGGGTGTTTCCGCTGTTCTCTATGTCATGTTTTCCTCCTGTCGTTAGTTTCCCTGGTGTGTCTCGTTAGATGATTGTGTTCACCTGTGGCCCTTGTGTTTCTCCTCCCCTGCCCGGCTGTTTCTCGTCTTGTAATTATCCCTCCCTGTATTTAGTTTTGTCTCGTCCTGTGTTCAGTGTTGGTGCTTCTTTTGTTGGTGACTGAATTCACCCCGGTGAGTGTTCTGTTTTGTCGGTATTAGTTTAATTTCCTTGAAATAAAGGTTTATCAGAGTTATCTGCAGTTGGGTCCTGCTTCCTTCACTCAACCGTGACAGATTCAGAGTGTGTGAGAGAAAGAAAGAGAGAGCGAGAGAGCGAGCGAGGAGGCAGACGGCCTGTCGATTCTCCATTCTGTCCTCCACTCTCTAAGCTTTTTGAGATTTTATTGCAGCAGAACTCACAAAGTAGGGTTCTGCTTTTTCATTATTCTGTTGGGAAAAGATTATGAAATGTGATCGCTTCATAAATATGTTGACATAAGATACATTCACAGTTTTCAATAGAGGTGGACATAAAGTGCACATTCAGCATATCACAAGTTCAGCCTTTGCTCCAGACAGACCACCATTTCATAATGTTTGAGTCTCTGAATGAATCACACACACCCCAAGAAGCACTAAACTGGTACCTGAACACGTGCTGTGTGCCATCTTGTAATCTGTCATATATTGACACTGTTTCCACATCTGAACAGCAGCTCCTTTCTAATCCTGGGCTTCATAGATCACAGTTGCTGTGAAAAGCAGCTGGACGTCTGGTGTTCACCCCGACCGGACAAAACTACTTTTAATAATAGTTGTTGCTTTGCTGTCAAGCCTTTACAGTGGGGGCCACGTCAGAGGCCAAGAAAGACATCTCTTATTCGCCGGAGCATTCTTCTCACACACATGCTAATGAAACAACAGTGTGTTGAGGTCTGAGAGCTATTTCAACTCTCCTCCTGCTCAGCGAGGTGAGACCGTCTGCTGCTCCTGGATTCACTTTCCTTTCATTCTACTTGCTCTGATCTAACCTAAAATGTCATATTTAATACCTTTCGGTGTCTTTTATGCAACGGATCAGAGTTTGAGAAGATGATGCCGGAGATAGAGGAAGGTGCACTGTGTAGTAATGCAGATGTGTGGGATTTTACAAAATCTGCGTTAGTGCAAGGGAAATGATGAGTTTAAAGTTGTGGGAGTAGACCCTCCCCACTTCCGCTGGGGACGGATTAGCAGGACGGAGTAGGAGGTGACAAGAGGCTTTGGCCGATGTCCCTGGAAGCAGTGACAAAGACCACACATTTCTCACTGAATGTTTGGTGCATTTGCTCTCAACTTAACTCTTTCCAAAAGAGACTTTTGGATGAAATGAAAAACAAAAGTAATTCACCTTATTTTTGTTAATTCTATTCAAAAGCCAAGACTACACTGGAAGAAATGCTGCTCCAAAATCAAGTACAAATAAATAATACAAATAAATATTATAAATGTCTCTGTTGCTGGAAAAATAAAGGAATTGTGATTCTGATTCTGAACGTGTTAGCATATCTGCTTTCCCAATGTAACAGTGAGGAGAGAAAGACGTAACACTGAGAGACAAATTAGTCAATAAAACCTGAAGTGCTTCTCGTCGGGAGCTGCCGCTTGTGCTCTCTGACCCCAGAGCTAATGTGACATTTTCACAGGGGCAATATAGAGAAAACACACGGACACACACAAACAATAGATCATTTTATAATATCGACAGGAAGCTGCATATGGCTGATACGTGTGCCACAATGAAATGTATCATTTTCTGAGCAAGAATGACTACAAACAACATCAGTCCATCCTAATTGAACACTGATATTTCAGATGAAAAGCAGCTGAGAAACGTTCCTGTTAAATATCATCATTGAACAACATGCTGGTATTGATCATGAACCACAATGACTTTCTTCCTTTACTTCTTAGAGGATTATATCGATAATCTTGTAATCTGTTTTTGTACACTTTCATATCATTGTAAGCTTATGTGTTCACAGTGTGTATTATTCAATGGTTCTCTCATGTTGTTGCACCTGAGCAGTGTGACACTGATGGGATCAGAGTTCACTTCCCAGAGGGAGCTGCCAAAACAAACTTGACAAAATCTAAATCAGACCTTTGGTCCCTCTGGGGTTCCAATATTTATTCCAAACCACGGAAGAAATGGTTTGTGCAAAACAAACAAACAACAATATGATTATCAGAATTGGAAGGGTTTCTTCAAAAATCTATTCCGTTACAATTACCTGTAAAACATGTCATCAGTAATTGAATCTAAGTATCAAAATGAAAGAAAGTAATGTAACCTGATTACGTTCCGTTACTTTTGGATTACCTCAATATCAAATGCCATGCAGATACATCCAGAGGAAAGGATGATCAAGATGTATTATGTAAAACAACAGAACAATGTGACCTTAGAAAAGAATGAAGATACTTAGGATCAAAATGATTTATATATTTATAGATAAAACCTGTGTTTCACTCAGCATATTCAGGCAGCAGCCTTTACACTGAAACACATGAGCACATACTGCAGTTTAAGAAAGGAGAAAGAAAATCTGAGCTGACAGAAAATGCTCCGTTTTAGTTTAATACACACAGTTATGCTGCTGAATTAAAAACAGAACAAATGAAGCAAAGAAAGTGAAAACCATAAAGCAGATTCAGACAGTAGAAGTATTCACACTTCAAGTATTATCCTACAGAACAGTACAGCTGACAGAGAAGAGACAACATCTGATCCTTTACAACAGACACTATATGATCTTTTTAGGTTTTACTAACACTGTAATCCTGCTATAATCTCTAACCTTTAGAAATGTAACAGCAACCTGTCTTTCTCAGGACTTTGTATGTCACTGTAAGGGAAGACAGTGGCATACAAAGGTCCTGTTCATGTTTCGTGAGAATGCGTTTAGACATATGCACACCGTGTTCTTTCAATCATTTGGACCGTGCGTGAAGATGAGCCTCGTAATGTTAGTGACCCGAATCTCTGATCCGCTGAGAGGCAGAGAGGAGGAGACTCTCCTATATTCACCATACAGGAAGTAACCAAGAACAAATGGCATAGTTACCATCACTCTGTCGTATCTGATATTCCTTAGACTCCTTAATGCATCTTTTTCACTAAATTGGATTTTCAGTGGTGAAAAATGGGAGACACACTATACAAATATGTGATCTATTCTTCATCTCTTCAGATGTCTGTCCATCTATGGAACCAGGTTGGAGAGGTAGGGGGAGTGTTTTATGATTTCTTACGAAAGACACATGTTTGTTTAAGAACAGCTTCACTACAATTGAATTCCTATCAAATAATTGATCAACACTGTGCTTCCTCAAAAGGTTGAATCAGAATAAGAATTCCTTTATTCATCCCACAAAGGGAATCAGAATCACACGTGCACACATATGGGCCTCCGGCAATTGGACCGCTTACACACATCCTAACAAATCCGTACAAGTCCTAACAATTCTTAACAATTCCGATCACTTCACGACCAAGTCCTAACAGGTTCTAACTGACCAATGACAGAACAGTGACAAGTCACGTGACCTTGGGGAAAAGACATGAGCTCATACTCCATCTTTGACAGCGTTTACAAGAAGAAGAACATTTCTGGCCAATGTGGTCTCTGCCCAGAAGATAAGTCCTAATGGATTGGTGAACCTGTGACAGCATAAATACGCTCGTAAGCAGCCTACTTAATAAGAAGTGTGGTCCATTAAAAGTGGTTAAACTGTACACCCCAGCACGTGCACTACGCTCTGCATCAGCCAAACGGCTCGCTGCACTCTCGCTGCGAGGGGGACCCAAGTTCCCATCAGCAGAAACACGTGGGTTTGCTATCCTGGCTCCAAAATGGTGGAATGAGCTCCCCATTGACATCAGGACAGCAGAAAGCTTACACACCTTCCGGCGCAGACTGAAATCTCATCTCTTTCGACTCCACTTCGAGCGATAGAATTACTAACAAAGCACTTATATACTAATAAAGGACTGGCTTATCTAAAGCCAGCTGAGTAGCACTTGAAATGTTTGGCTCTATGAAACCTGATGTACTTATATGATTCTGTTTTCTTCAAGTTTGTATTTTGTTGGTCGAACGCACTTATTGTAAGTCGCTTTGGATAAAAGCGTCAGCTAAATGCAATGTAATGTAATGTAATGTGTACAGGTCTTAAAGAGCACACAAACATCCATTCATACTACCCAAAGAAGGAGTATCTAATCAATGGAGACACACCACATCTGTCGTATTAGTGGTGCTCCAGGCCAGTTCCAATGTGCAGTAGTGTACCTCTGAGGAGTATTAATTACCCTTAAGTAAGCTCATGTTATAGCAGACACTTTGCATCCTACACAGTGCTAGCATGGCATTGTGGAGGTGTGATTACCAATGCTCTGCTCCTGTGAGCCGAGGCCATCCAGCACTAATGACACGCTCTATGGTTACTGGGGCTCGTGGGAATACTGGCAAGAATGGGAGGGAGGATGAAAGGGGGCGGAGGAGTCGGTGAGCCCTGATGGGGAGTTGTCGAAGATAGATGACTTCATTTTGCCTGCTTTACCTTCTGTTCTCCCCCTCGCTGTCTCTGCTCTCTGATTCTGAGGCTGACAGAGAAATGGGCCTCTGTATGGAAAGTGTTCTTTGAAAGCAGCTTGTTAGCTCACTGCCTTCCAGGTGATCACCTTTAAAACAGGGTTCGCCTGGTGATGTGTTTGAAAGCGAGTGACAGGAAAGAATCTTCAGCAGGAGCTTCTTTTGAAAGATCTATAGTGGGTTCCAGTTGTACTTGGAAGTGGGAATATCTGAGTTCCCAGAGAGACATTTGAACTGGAACGCCCCCTGTGTTCGTACTTCCTACTTGGAACCTTGGAGATACCTCGCCATACCTGAGATCATCATTCAAAATGGTGTCTCCGCATATTTCTAGCTCTTCTGTGTCATTAAATCCACTGTACACATGGTACTGCTCCTCAACTTATACGGTTAGCATGGGGCAGAACATTTGCATATGAGCATGTTAAGCGAGGGACAAAAACAAAGAAGGTGGTAGTCCATGTCTGACAACAAAATCAAGTGAACAAAGCGAAACAGAAGAGAAGTCAAACTCAAAGAGTTGTTTACATGAGAGGAAAGGAAGAGGAGTTGGGAGGCTGAAGAGAGTAGAATCTACTCTGCTGTCACTCCTTCTCTTTCACCTCCAGCGAGCACAAGGAGCTTCCATCCTGAGCTGGCCTACTTCTGCACATCTGCATTTAAAGTCAAGTATGAAGAGTGGACTCTCTTACCTTGCTCTGGGCTCAGGCTTCGGATATTGCCGGAGCTGTCCATTGGTGTATTCCCAAAAGACACGGAGCTCCATGTGCTGCTAAAACAGGGCTGGCTTTTCACTAACCACCTGGAGGGCTGCTCCTCTCCTGCCTCGCCCCCTGTGGCTATCCTCATCCAAGGTGTGACAGGAAACGCTTTTGGGGGAACTTGCCTATATCCTATTTTTGTTTTTTAAATCCACCTTCCCTACACAGTCTTCCTCTCTCCTTGCTCTCCGTCTTCATGAAAGCCCATCCTCTCTGGATCTAGTGTGATGGGAATCTGCAATGACAATAGTGTGGGCTTACACGCTTCTTCTTCTGCCTCTACTGTACAGGAGGGAGGGAGGGGGGGGGGGGGGGAGTTGCCCAGAGTGCTTTGGGAGCACGCTCAGTGCAGTTAACCACTCACAGCTCTTGGATGAGAGCTGGGGGGAGCACTGGTTTCAAAGCCGATCACCTGGGAGAACGAGCGCTTTTAGACGGAGGAGGAAGGGAGGGAGAGAAGAAGAGAGAGATAAAAGGGTAGGGGGAGAATGGGAGGAGGAAGCAGAGGGAGGAAATGGACTAAAATGCATGTGCTGAGATAAAGGGGGGGTGCGAGAGGAGGCAAGGTGGCTGTGATTTGCAAGTAGCAGAGAGCAGCAGCGTGAGGTGCGCATGTTTTATTCAGCGCTCAGCTTCTGAAGGAGAGGACCAGCCGGCATGGAGGGGTTGTCCCATCAGCTGGCAAGAGAGGGGGAGACACACGGGGGAGCAGAAACAAGAGGAGACCACTTTTATGATTTGTATTGGAGGCCAGCGGGAGAGGAGGCAGCCTCCAACTTATGATGGAAAGAGTGTGTGTGTGTGTGTGTGTGTGTGTGTGTGTGTGTGTGTGTGTGGTGTGTGTGTGTGTGTGTGTGGTGTGTGTGTGTGTGTGTGTGTGTGTGTGTGTGGGTACGGCTGCAACTTCCAGGAAAGTCTGCCAAGAGTAGAACTACCTGAAATATGTAGCAGATAATCTGCCTTTAGTAAAACCTTTATAAAACATGACCCTTCATGTCACGGTCTGCCTGTGTTCTGTTTTGTCTGTCTCTGGTTTCCTGTTTTATTTTGAAAAGTGTTCACCCCCTGTCTTGTCTGTTGATTCCTGCCTCTGTGTTTGCCCTCCTGTCTGATTACCCGATTGTGTTCACCTGGTGCCCCTGTGTTGTCTCCTCCCTCCTCACCTGTGTCTTGCTTGTGTGATTAGTCTTGTGTGCATTTAAGTTCTGGTTTTTCTGTCTGTCTTTGTTGGTTCCTTGTTTGTCTTGACTTAGTTCAGTGGGAAGAGTTCTGTTTGTTAGTTAACCTTGAAATAAAGGTATTTTCTGTTTAAATCTGCATTTGGGTCCTGCCTGCTTCACTCAACCTGACACTTCACATACAATATATTTAACCATCTTAACTAATATCCATATATATTCATCTGTTTAGTGTTTTACCTTTGTCGTTGTAATATTTGTATACAAATGGTTTTAAATACTCATATTTGTATTCTTATTATCCTTGTGTGAACTCTTATTCTGTTTCTGCTATAACACCTTAAGTGGATCAATAAAGGTCCATCAGATCTTAAGGGGGCCCTTCTGTATTCATATCAGTTATGTTAGTGTCTTACTTTAAAGAGTCCTCTCCTGCTGATGTTCAGGTGTATATCAGTATGTAGTGTCTCTACTTTAAAGAGTCCTCTCCTGCTGATGTTTCGGTGTATATCAGTATGTAGTGTCTCTACTTAAAAGAGTCCTTCTCCTGCTGATGTTCCGGTGTATATCAGTATGTAGTGTCTCTACTTTAAAGAGTCCTCTCCTGCGATGTTCAGGTGTATATCAGTATGTAGTGTCTCTACTTAAAGAGTCCTCTCCTGCTGATGTTCAGGTGTATATCAGTATGTAGTGTCTCTACTTTAAAGAGTCCTCTCCTGCTGATGTTCAGGTGTATATCAGTATGTAGTGTCTCTACTTAAAAGAGTCCTCTCCTGCTGATGTTCAGGTGTATATCAGTATGTAGTGTCTCTACTTTAAAGATCCTCTCTGCTGATGTTCAGGTGTATATCAGTATGTAGGGTCTCTACTTTAAAGAGTCCTCTCCTGCTGACTGTTCAGGTGTGATATCAGTATGTAGTGTCTCTACTTTAAAGAGTCCTCTCCTGCTGATGTTCAGGTGTATATCAGTATGTAGTGTCTCTACTTTAAAGAGTCCTCTCCTGCTGATGGGAAGGTGTATATCAGTATGTATTGTCTCTACTTTAAAGAGTCCTCTCCTGCTGATGTTCAGGTGTATATCAGTATGTAGTGTCTCTACTTAAAAGAGTCCTCTCCTGCTGATGTTCAGGTGTATATCAGTATGTAGTGTCTCTACTTTAAAGAGTCCTCTCCTGCTGATGTTCAGGTGTATATCAGTATGTAGTGTCTCTACTTTAAAGAGTCCTCTCCTGCTGATGTTCAGGTGTATATCAGTATGTAGTGTCTCTACTTTAAAGAGTCCTCTCCTGCTGATTGTTCAGGTGTATATCAGTAGTAGTGTCTCTACTTTAAAGAGTCCTCTCCTGCTAATGTTCAGGTGTATATCAGTATGTAGTGTCTCTACTTTAAAGAGTGCCTCTCCTGCTGATGTTCAGGTGTATATCTGTATGTAGGTCTCTACTTTAAAGAGTCCTCTCCTGCTGATGTTCAGGTGTATATCAGTATGTAGTGTCTCTACTTTAAAGAGTCCTCTCCTGCTGATGGTCAGGTTGTATATCAGTATGTAGTGTCTCTACTTTTAAAGAGTCCTCTCCTGCTGATGTTCAGGTGTATATCAGTATGTAGTGTCTCTACTTAAAGAGTCCTCTCCTGCTGATGTTCAGGTGTATATCAGTATGTAGTGGCTCTACTTTAAAGAGTCCTCTCCTGCTGATGTTCAGGTGTATATCAGTATGTAGTGTCTCTACTTTAAAAGTCCTCTCCTGCTGATGTTCAGGTGTATATCAGTATGTAGTGTCTCTACTTTAAAGAGTCCTCTCCTGCTGATGTTCAGGTTGTATATCAGTATGTAGTGTCTCTACTTTAAGAGTCCTCTCCTGCTGATGTTCAGGTGTATATCAGTATGTAGTGTCTCTACTTTAAAGAGTCCTCTCCTGCTGATGTTCAGGTGTATATCAGTATGTAGTGTCTCTACTTTAAAGAGTCCTCTCCTGCTGATGTTCAGGTGTATATCAGTATGTAGTGTCTCTACTTTAAAGAGTCCTCTCCTGATGTTCAGGTGTATATCAGTATGTAGTGTCTCTACTTTAAAGAGTCCTCTCCTGCTGATGTTCAGGTGTATATCAGTATGTAGTGTCTCTACTTTAAAGAGTCCTCTCCTGCTGATGTTCAGGTGTATATCAGTATGTAGTGTCTCTACTTTAAAGAGTCCTCTCCTGCTGATGTTCAGGTGTATATCAGTATGTAGTGTCTCTACTTTAAAGAGTCCTCTCCTGCTGATGTTCAGGTGTATATCAGTATGTAGTGTCTCTACTTTAAAGAGTCCTCTCCTGCTGATGTTCAGGTGTATATCAGTATGTAGTGTCTCTACTTTAAAGAGTCCTCTCCTGCTGATGTTCAGGTGTATATCAGTATGTAGTGTCTCTACTTTAAAGAGTCCTCTCCTGCTGATGTGCAGGTGTATATCAGTATGTAGTGTCTCTACTTTTAAAGAGTCCTCTCCTGCTGATGGGAAGGTGTGTATATCAGTATGTAGTGTCTCTACTTTAAAGAGTCCTCTCCTGCTGATGTTCAGGTGTATATCAGTATGTAGTTGTCTCTACTTTAAAGAGTCCTCTCCTGCTGATGTTCAGGTGTATATCAGTATGTAGTGTCTCTACTTTAAAGAGTCCTCTCCTGCTGATGTTCAGGTGTATATCAGATATAGTGTCTCTACTTTAAAGAGTCCTCTCCTGCTGATGTTCAGGTGTATATCAGTATGTAGTGTCTCTACTTTAAAGAGTCCTCTCCTGCTGATGTTCAGGTGTATATCAGTATATAGTGTCTCTACTTTAAAGAGTCCTCTCCTGCTGATGTTCAGGTGTATATCAGTATGTAGTGTCTCTACATGTCTCCATGCTTTAATGTTCAAAGAGCTAATTGCTCTTTCTCATACTGCCTGTGCTGCAGCACCTCTTTTCACCCTCTGTCTGAAACTAGAGCCCAGTCTGCTCTGATTGGTTAGCTGGCTGATTGTCATTGGTCAACCGCTTAGAGATGTCCAACCCCTTTCACGTACAATGTGTTGGAGCGCTAGCCAATAGAAGTGTAAGCGTTAAATAGTGAAGTCACTTCGTTATGAAAGTAAACAAAGGAGTCACAAAAACCTATAACGTACTTTTTTGGGGGAAAACCCCAAAAGCATAATAGGGCCCCTTTAATATTATAATTATTAACTAATATCTAATATAAAATGTAGATAAATTGATGTGCCAAACATATGTAATAATTAACTTTTTTTATTTTGGAAATTGAGGGATAAAAGCAAAATCAAAGAGCAGTTGTAACATTTGATGCCTGTAACAGAATGATGTGTTCTGTTGATTTGTGTGTGAGCAATACATTTCATATTTCTACATTCAGTGTATTAATCATGAGCCCTCAGCCTGTGAGAACTGTTATACAATGTATTATTTGGCTCGGATAAGTTTGTCTGAAAGCATAAGATGTCATAGTGAGATGACACATTGAAGGAATGCAGTTTCAACTTCATAGAAGAAGAATACACCAGAGATCCAAACATCAGAGATGTGGCCCTAAATTCAACAGTACCTTAAAATACAGAACACAGTTCAAAACATTTTCCGCAACGCTCAACTACCTCATGAATATTATAGGACTACATTGTGAATTGTCTCACCTCATGCATGTTTCATGAGGAAGGAACCGACAAACCTCTGTTATTTGTACAAAGCCCCTTTTCAACAAACCAGAACCCCATGCAGCTGCATCCCAACCTGAGCCTCCACCAAAGGTCAAGCTCCATTTACCCGCCGCCCATTAGCGTGCGACACCTCCTACTGCCTGGATGAGCTTTGGGCATGCCCACAGTAGCTGTCACTGAGTCACCATATAGAGAGGCAACAGGATGGTTTCACACACACACTCAGACTCACTGACACCGCTAGAAGTAACATAGGAGGAAGCAAGTCTATACAGACCAGTGTGTTGGTCTCCTAAATGTGTTTGGGTTGGTAGTGTGTGTGTGGGGGGGGGGGTGGGGGGCTAGGGACCTGAGGGACGTCAGAGGGCTCTATACAGTAGTTACAGTACAGGAGGGGGCTGGGGACTGTACAATACCTATTTATATCATTATGTAAAACATAAGCATTGCTAGGGAATAGAAACAATGCATTGATGGAAATTATTATGCAGAAATACAAATGTTATTTATGCTTTTCAAGGGAATGTTGAAGACCTCACTCTTTAATAAAGCTAATAGTTAGAGCGGGTTTAGGTTCACTTTTTAATCAAGCATGTCACATGTAAACTGTTTCAGTTATTCAAAAAGCTGGTTAATGCAGATTTTTAACAACGTTTCTAAAACAGGAGAATTTGTTTTTGAAACTATATCCGCTGCGGGTGAATCTGCATTTGGCTCGAGTCTAAATATTTATTATTTAGTGTTTTTGCAGCAGAACGGAACAGTATGGGATTGAGTGTAAGTCATCTCAGGAACAGGTCAGCAGTGCAACAGTGCGTCTCATTGATGAGATTGAACAACAATAAAGCTCTATGACAAAGACAAATAGCAAATCCTTCACGGTTCTGGTTTGTGTCAATATGCAGGGTCCCCAGAGGATGATTGTAGTAATCTCTTGGTCGAGCACCACCATAAAGTCAAGCTTCCAATTGTACACATGAAACGTCTAATGAAAACATTACCATAAAAAGCACTGAGGGCTTCACATCTGCCTCTGGAGGAAACCTGAGGTTACATGTTTTATGTGCTAGAATATGTCATACTATCTTCAGTGGATATTGATGGGCCCCAGACGCTGCATCCTAATGATTCTGTGGCCCACTGATTGTTTTAAGCAGACATGTTCATAGGTCTATGAACGGTGTGTGGTACCATCCTCTGGGGAGTAACAGATTACATGGAACAGGATTACGTCATCACGATCCAAAAGAGGAATCTCACAGTTACATTAAAAATAGATGCAATCAGATTACTGGTGCATTTAAAAACAATTTAAAAGCAGGAATACAATGTTTACAATACATTTTAAAATACAAAATGAACTCATTATTATGTAGATGAACAGTGTGCATTTTCTTTTTGGTTTCATCTGGGTTAATTCCATTACGATTATATTGTTTTAATGCCAGAAGGTAGACGCCCTGATTTATTCAAACAAATACTGTTTGCTTTTAATTTATGTATAAAACTAAAACAGCTTGATTTCCTCTTTTCTAAGTTCACATTGTTCTGTTGTCTTACACTGCATTTTGATATTGAGTGAATCCTCCATACTTTTATTTTGTGACACTCAGATTACGTTACTGATTAAAACACTTTCCATGCGAATAGTAATTGTAACAAAATATATTTTTAGAGTAACACTCCCAACCCTTACAATGGAATATCAATCCTTCCTTAATTGACAAATATGAGGAGCTAACCTCTTACCTTCATTCCTTTTTTTATTATTTAAGCAAAGCAAATTAACAGAATACAGTGATATGAACTAGATACTGAAAGTAATTTTGTAATACAAAAGCCATTTCTCATATGAAGTGCTTCTGTGTGGTTCCTGCTTCAGCTCCATGAACATGTGCAACAATAAGCAGGAACCAATCAATGTGGAGCTGTGAGCCTCATGGTGACTGTTTGTGTCACTTGTAGGTCCCCTGTGCCACCTATCCATTATCTAGAAGCAGGCCCGGACTGGCCCTCGGGAGCACCGAGAGGTTTCCCGATGGCCAGCTAAGTGGCCTGCTAAGTGGCCTGCTAAGTGGCCTGCTGGCCTGAGGATTTTTTTTTTAATGTATTGTGAACGCAACACTGCGCAAATGTGGGTCTGACTCTGCCTCACAGAGGGTGACTGGCTGTCTACATGATGTGGCCTGCCGACATGGCCACTTTCATACAGATCATACACTAAAGCCCTCGATTGGTCTCTGTGTGTCATTCAAGCTCGGGAGGGTGTGTGTTAGTGTATGTGTGGCGGGCGCGAGCGAGAGAGAAAGCGCATGCACCGGTTACGTGTATTGTTGTTGTTAGCATCTGGTGCTAGCTAGCGGCGCTAACGGATATAATGAGCTGTCAACAAGGTGGAGGAGAGTCCTCTCCTGTCACACTGGGAGACTGATAACTACAGCTCAGGGGCCTGTACTACGAAGCTGCTTCAACCTAACCTGGATATGTTTGAGTTAGCCGGTTGGCCTAATCCAAAACATACGCGCTCTCGCTAAACTGTACTACGACGCTGGTTATCAAGTGGATCGCTCAAGCCAGCCGTGCCCTATCTAGTTAGGTGCGCGTTCACATGAAAGGGGTGGTATTTGGAGCATTCGACCAATCACAAACATGGAGAAGTGTACTGACAGCGCAACGTCATACTTCCTGAATGAAAAGTGAACTTTAATACTAGTCAAATATGAAGAAGTTAAACTTTAAACATCCATGACTTAAACACTTTATCCAGGATCAAAGCCACAGAGCTGCACCTGCAAGGTGAATACAGCTGGTAACAGAAAAAGTGTTTGAATGCGTACATGAACAGGTTTATGATATCACTGCCCCGTCTAAGACACGATCTGACTTTAACTACATTTGTCTCGAGTGGTTCGTCAACTTAATGTGTTGCTTAAAATAATACTTCTGGATACAGTATGTGACACTGTGAGTGTTGCACGACCAGATACAGCTCAGCTGACTCAGATAAGGAGATATATGATACATTATGATGTGATATGAATGATAATGGGACACATCGACGTCTGCACTCACAGTGCCGCGGACTGTAGGCAACGTAATGTTTTAAAAAAGTGTTTAAGTCATGGATGTTTAAAGTTTAACTTCTTCATATTTGACTAATATTATAGTTGACTTTTCATTCAGAAAGTGTGACGCTGCGCTGTCAGTACGCTTCTCCATGTTTGTGATTGGTCGAATGCTCCAGATACCACCCCTTTTATGTGAACGCGCACCTAACTAGATAGGACACGGCTGGCTTGAGCGAACGAGTTTGATAGCCAGCGTTGTAGGACAGTTTAGCGAGAGCGGCTTTGTTTTGGATTAAGTCAACCGGATAACTCAAAACATATCCAGGATATGTTGAACTAGATTCGTAGTATATCCCCCAGGTTAGCCGCACAGCATAAGTTACCATGGAGATCTAGCCTGCTAAAAAGAGAACCAGCTTCGTAGGACCGGAAAGCCTGAGTTTTCCCTGAAGTTAGCCGGCTAAGCGAAAATCCTGCTTCGTAGTATACTCCCCAGGTGAGGTAAAGGACTCTGAGTGTTTAGATAGTTTACTTAGTCTAAGTTATCTCAGTTATCTCATTAACGGTTTTGGTCACCATTTATGTAAACATATATTTCCATTTGAAGGGGGAGTGATTAGTAAAATATGCATGAATAATACAAAAAAAATGTTTAACTAGGTGAAAAAAGGCAAGATAAACTTTTAAAACTTGTTGAGAGCTAAAACTAGTCTTTGCTGCTGCCTCAAAGAGGAGCAGGGGCAGAGGAGGGAGACAGGTGAGGTTGATTCAGGAGCCCAGACACACTCACAACTATAAATGAACCAAAAACAAATAAATAAACAAGTTTCAATGTTTTTTCATATTGGATATGGTATGTTATTGGTTATGGCCATGTTCTTATGATTTTATGATTATTCAAATGTATACAGTTCTGTTTCATATGGGTGTAGTCTCTTTATTTCCCCCTCAAAATGCACCAGATTGATGCATTTAAGTCCAACATTTAAAAACAAAAATCTTACCGGGGGGGGCATGTCCCCAGACCCCCCTTGAGGATTTGAGGTCCACCTCCACTTAAAATATCTTCACATGGACAGGTTCCTAAATAGATTTGCAATTTTTTTTAAATAGTAACCCATGTCCATATGTTTATTCTGGGTAGTAGATTTAAAGTTTAGGGCTACCCAGCAAAATGGCACAAAAAACTGGTAGTGGCCTGGCTGGGTGTATAATTCCCGGCCTGATTTATTGTCCGGCCCTGTCTAGCAGTGCAGCAGGTTAACTCCTGAGCTCTTGTAAAAGCACGGAATTGATCTGGAGCAAAGACAGCATGAACAACGACGATCTATACCCCCTCCCCCCCACGCCCCCCGGCCAGCCGCTAGTTTGGAGAACAAAAAGGGGGCCACAACGGTCCTTAAAGCCTGATAAGAAATTGGAAAGAGTCTTTAGAAAGCACAAACACATTGTTAAGGTCACCAGGGAGCCTGTTTCTATTTTCTTTGAGCCATGTTTTCTTCTGCAAGTGAAACAGAGTAGAATATCGACTGATTGACTCAGGGGAAGCTGATAAGGTGGTAAGAAGCCCAAAAAGCACACAAACTGAAAAGGATACTGAAGGCTAAGTTCTCTGTTAACACTCAGATCAAATGTAAGTAGATTTAGAAATTGCATAACCATATTACATCAGCTCAGGGAGTCGGCTCTTGTTTTACTAAGCCTCTATCTTTATTCATTGGGGAATTAATTGAAAATGACGACATTTTAGCTGAATTTGCCATTTCTCATTAAGCCCTCCTGAATTCTGGATCTACAGTTTAATTTGAATGAAAGCATTATTGGATGGTGACGGAGCTCTATTATGAAAATGTCTTTGTCCTCTTGGGAAAGGCTTTGCTAGTTCAGTTTCTAACATCTTGTGAGTGGGGAAGGCGGAATGAGGAAGTTAAAACCTCAGCTGGATGAGTGGAGGAGCCAGCTGCCCTCCACGGTTCCTTGTTGTGTGTATTTGTGCACGTGTGTGAAGTGCAGGCAGTAGGGCCTGGCTCATTTCGTGGCATCTGCAGGCAGTGGCAAGTACTTCCGGCATATGCCACCGATGCCACAACTAGCCGAGGCATCTGCCGCTGCTCAACGGGAGTTGCCACAAGATGCCAGAGTAAGAGAAGGTTTACGGTAGCTGCCACTCGCCTTCCGTGGCAAGTGCTGCTGTTTAAACCCGTATTTATCGTGTAAAATGTTGCTGTTTGGGCATGACTTTATCAAACTGATCTGTACACAGGACTGATGTGCGATCTCTATTTTTCAAAAAGATTATACATTATCATTTCTATTCAATTTTACTTGGAGCATGGTTTGCTAAAATAAACAAACGTGCTATATTTATGATGAAATACTGGCGAGTGAGGGTTGCAACACCCTTGGCAATTGTCGCTTCTTGAGGGGAGTTTCCACTGCTTGCTACGATAAAACGTATTATGACTAGTAAAGACAAATAATTAACAAATAAATATTGACACAGCAACGTGTACACTGGTGTTATTAGACTTGGCGACAGACTTAGGGCAGCTGTAACTGATTGCAGTTGCCACTGCTAGTGAGATGCTAAGGTTTACTTTATAAATTAGGCAAAGGACAGTTATATTTGCCCCATGCCTTCAGCAGCAGCAGGCCATTCACTTTGATTTGATCCCGTTATGAAATGTCATAATTTCGACAATAAAGAAATGTATGGAGTCAGATTTGGGTCAATATTCTAGCGCGTAAAAAACAAGCTACTCACGAGCGGAAAATGTGCTTTTACACACGCATGAAATGACCCACGCGCGCAGATTAAACCGAGACAGCCCTCTTGCTCGCTCGCGGGAGTGTTAGCCTCGCGGAGTCTGTCCGTGAAAAGTTTCTGCCACTTTGGGGCGGAGTCACTGGACTTTGATTGACAGCTGCAAGGAAGCCCGGAGTTGCCAGGTTTGATAAATGCCTGAACTCCCAAGAGCCGAGGAGTGACAGCCGCAAGATCAGTTGGACGAGATTGAATGGTAAAGTTGTCCATAAAAAACTATTATATTCGTAAAGTGTACAGCTATTATATATATATATCTTAATGCATTTTATATGAAACAATATATTTTTGAGTGGGCTGTATCGGTCGAAAACTGCTGTCTGCTGTATGCACCTCCCTTACAAAATGAACTATAAATGAATTATAGTATTACTATAGTCTACTATAAGAGTTGTATAGTGTCTTTTAGTAAGTTTGTATTTTTCACCAGCTATTGTATTACTATAGTGTTTTATGTAGTGCCATTTTATTAGCTATAGTAGCCCTATAATATTTCAATAGTAATACTATGTATCTAGATCTTTGTAGTATTCCTATATTATTTTAAATAGTATAACTATAGTATAATATATAGTGTTTCTGTAGTTGTTTTGAACACACTATAGAACACTCCTATAGTAATAGTATGATGTTGTCATAATGAATGCATATTATTACTATAGTGTTTGTAAAAGTATTGCACTCCTAGAATTAATGTGTGTGTGTTTTTTTTATATCAAATTAATTTATATTTATATATATATGTATATATATATATATATATAGCTGTGTAGCTGTACACTTTACGAATATAAATTACGAATATAATAGTTTTTTATGGACAACTTTACCGTTCAGTCTCGTCCAACTGATCTTGCAGCTGTCACTCCTCGGCTCTTGGTAGTACAGGCATTTATCAAACCTGGCAACTCCGGGCTTCCTGGCAGCTGTCAATCAAAGTGTAGTGGCTCCGCTCCAAAGTGTCAGAAACTTTTCACGCGCGCGTAGACAGACTCCGCGAGCAAGTGAGGCTGACACTCCCGCGAGCGAGCAAGAGGGCTGTCTCTCTCGCGAGCGCATAGCCGCTCACGGAGGTTTAATCTGCGTGCGGGAGTAATTTCATGCGTGTGTAAAAGCACATTTTCCACTCGTGAGTAGCTTGTTTTGCGCGCTAGAATATTGACCCCAATCTGACTCCATAAAATGCTACATAAACGTTATCTTGCACGTTTTATCGAACCATCTCCGTTTCTCACTTTCAATATATTTAGAAAGAGATCTCTCTCTTATCTGCGTGCGGGGGCGGGGCCTCACAGACATGCTGCTGCGCTGTGCACACAGTTCTGCCGGTAATGAATATTACATTTTGTGAGGAAACTTTTCCATCAATAATTCCAATAAGTATTCCAAAATGTATTCACTTCAGGTTTACGAAAGTAACTGTAATCAGATTAGTTGTTTTTCAAATGTAACGCCAGCTGAATACAGTTAGGCTACTTGGTTTTTGTATTCTGATTATGTAACGCCGTTACATGTATTCCGTTACAACCCAACCCACAGATCATCAGTCCTGTGTACAGATCAGTTTGATAAAGTCATGTCTAAGCAGCGACATTTTACACGATAAATACGTGTTTAAATAGCAGCATTTGCCACGGAAGGCGAGTGGCAGCTACAGTAAACCTTCTCTTACTCTGGCATCTTGTGGCAACTCCCGTTCAGCAGCGGCAGATGCCTCGGCAAGTTGTGGCATCTGTGGCATATGCCGGAAGTACTTGCCACAGATACCACAGAGACGGCCTCTGTGGCAGTTGCCGGAAGTACTTACTTGCCACTGCCTGCTGATGCCACGAAATGCGCTTGCTGTCTCTCAGTGCAAGTGGCCTGAAGCAAATGGAAGACGGAAAAGCACCAGGTTGAGATGAGGGTCACAGGGTTCAAACCATACTTGCCAACCCTCCTGATTTTCGCGGGAGACTCCCGATTTCATTGCCCTCTCCCGGTTTCCTCCTGGGGTCATATTTCTCCCGCATTTCTCCCGACTAAATCAGATTTACTCATGACTGTTTCCACTCGGACTTTAATACAGCTACACCATTGTTTGGTTTCCATGGTAGCACTCTTTAGTAGCGTGCAACTGAAAGTCTGAGAGGGTGAGGAAGATAGTCACAGAAAACTGAACAAGAATCGACAACTCGACCCTCTGCTCACTCCTTTCCAGCCCACACATATGCTCCATCAAGGATGGTGCTACAGGCCGCAAGGCATTGCACTTACAACTACAATAAGCATGTAAATGTTAATCTACAGCTCTGGCGATCCCCCCCCCCCCCCGCGGTGGTTTTGAAATGCTCCCGATTTCTGAGGTCTCAAGGTTGGCAAGTATGGTTCAAACACGAACGCTTCCATTGAGGAAATAAAGTCAGGCAAATGAATTGCGGCCGTAGGGATAAAACTAGCAATGAAACACACATCAGGTACAGCCAAATGTTCTCCTGTGTTGCATTGTTATGTTTCTTGAAATTCTAATGCGTGAACCACAGATTCCCTCAAGGAACAATTCAAAGATCATTCCGCCTTCTGTTTGGCTTAATGATGCAGTCAGTGCCCCTACGTCCTGCATGGTTGACAGGATGGGATGACTGGTTGGATAAAGTACTCCCGGTGAAAACTATGTTCAAAACTAAGGAGGCTATCATATTAGTCCTAGCCAACCATCCAGTTTAATATTCCCCTCCTGTCAGAGGATAAACTGCTCCACAAAAGAGATCACTCATGGTCAACAGTTTGTCAAGAAAACAACACAAATAGTCAGTAACTGAGAGTTTATAGTAAGTTATCACTAAATCATCATGCTACAGGACCTGTTTAGCTGGAAACACAAATCACTATGTTTGCTTTAGGTATATGCTTACTTGTCTGATCTGCTCACATGTTCTTGCACATGTTAGTCTACACCCATATGAACCTCACTTATTTCTATCAACCATCTGTCTACATTTCTTTACTATTTGTGTTTATGACTGATCAATGGCACCATTTTTTTATATTGTCGTTCCAACAAATGGCCGTTATCAGCAGAGGCGCGGGAAGGTATTTTGAGTGGGGGTGCTGAGGTGCTGGACTCCAGTATTACGGGCACTATAGAGCACGCACAAAAGCACTCCCCACACGCAAACACACAGTACACCCGCGACTGTTACAATGAAGGCTCGATAATCCGCTCACGGCATATAAGCAGGGGTAAAGTGCTATTTTTTCCGAGTGGAGAGCGGACCTGACCTCCTTTAGGGGGGTCCGGGGGGATGCTCCCCCGAGAAGATTTTTTTTTAATATTGAAGTTAAAAGCATCAATCTGGTGCACTTTGAGAGCAACATTAAGAGATCTATGGATACATCTCTCAACACCCAGATGAAACACAACTGTAAGCAGATTTTCTTTTCTTTATGGATATTTTACAAATCACTCCCCCTTTCAAACTGTATTCTTGTTTTACTGCTATATAGTATTTCATAACTGTTTTCCTTTATGCTCTTATTTTTTATAACTATAATGATCATATGAAAGTGTGCCGCGGAAATATCTGTTGAATAATTTGTGACCAAACCGTTTTGAGACCCCACTGAGATAACTTAGACTAAAGTTAACTATCTAAACACTCAGAGAGTCCTTTAGCTCACCTGAGTCTCTCAGTCTGAGAGGAGAGCTTCTCCTCCAGCTTGTTGTGGAACAAACAGCTCCTTTGTCCGTTAGTGCAGCTAGCTAACCAGTTGCTAACAACACGGTCCCTGCTGCACCTGGTCAATCCTCTCTCTCTCTCTCTCTCTCTCTCTCTATCGCTCTGCTCTCTCTATTCTCTCTCCTCTCTCCCCCCTCTCTCCTCTCTCTCCTCTCTCTCCTCTCTCTCTCTCTCTCTCTCTCTCTCTCTCTCTCTCAATGTGGAATTTATTGGCTACATATTACACAGATTATGCACAGCGGGAGCAGCAATAACCGTCAAATAATAATTCAGACAGGGGTGCTGCAGCGCCCTCAGCAACCCCCTTCCCACGCCCATGGTTATCAGTCATTATCCACTTACACGTCTTATGTTTTGAGATGGTCCAAAACAACCCCAATTAGCACGTTGTGAACTTGAAAGTCAAAGTTTTACACTGTGGTTATCATTGTGAATTGAATCAAATTAGAAAAATTGTGTATGTTGAAGAAAATATATTGGTATTGGTATTGTGACTTGAGCTATTTGCTCGTTAGGTAACATACGAAGGTTTCGTACGTACCCAAACAGCTGTTTCCTGGAATGATTTTTTTTTAAATATTCAAATTAAATGCAGATGCATCAAGAGATCTACTGTATGGATACCTCTCAACACACATATGAAACAGAACTGTAAACAGATTTTCTATGTCTTCATGGCTATTTTACAAATCACTCCCCTTTTAAACTGTATTCGTGCTTTAATGTAATATAGTATTTCATACCTGTTTTTCATTTATGCTCTTATTTTTTTATACCTATAATGATCATATAAACGTGTGCCTCGGAAATACTTATTTACATTAATCGTGACAAAACCGTTTTGAGACCCACTGAGATAACTTAGACTACAGTTAACTATCTAAACATCAGAGAGTCCTTTACTTCACCTGAGCTGAGGTTATCTGAGACTCAGTCGACAGGAGAGAGTTCTCCCTCCACCTTGTTGTTGAAAAAGCTCCTTAATCCGTTAGCGTAGCTAGCACCAGATGCTAACCACAACGATCTCCGGTACAGGTGCACGCTCTTTCTGCTCGCTCACACCACACACACACAGAGCAGAGCTTGAATGAAACACAGAGACCCAGAAGTAGGCTACTTGTACTGTACTGTAGCAATTACTTTCGAATCAATCCTTTTTCAAATTATGAATTCACACAAATTCATAATTTGGTGCTTAGGGGTGCCTAGCGCCCCCCTAGCAACCGCCACTGCTGAGCCTGTCAGGTCCTCAAAACAGATAACAGGCTTTTAAATGGGCTGTTAACATCTTACACAGGGTGTCATTTATATGTGACATATTCCTTTATGTAATGCAATATTAAACACTTGTAGTGCTGCTTTCTATATGCATCCCGCTAAGTGTATGTGGGTGAATGTTCATAGGAGTGCCCTGGAAGATCATCAGTCACCAGTCTTGATAGAACATGACCTCAAGGCCTTGGAAAAACAAACCGTTCCTTATCCTTTTATTTACAGTGCACTGGAGTGTGTTTGTGTGTGTGTGTAGCCACTGAGGCCTGATAACTGCCTGATTAGCAAACTGTCAAAATCATATCATGCGTGATGTGCTACAAATTTGACAACAGCATTATATTTTTCTAATACTCTCAGACAGCCAGTTTAACATATTGCATCTCTAGCTGTTTGTCTTGTGGTAAAGCACATGTGGACTAATTTACATTAGCTTGGATGGTTAGCTTATAATCTTTGGGCTACTCTTCTCTTTTGGTGAGTGAAGTGTTCAGCAATAAACAGCTGGTTAGGCATGTCATTGTGTTTCTCATTACATTTTAACGTATGAGTTTATTAGTTAATGCAGCTAATAAAGTGCTACAGGAACACCCCAGTCTAACGGCATTTTGTGTGTAGTCACGACATCTAATCTATTGATTCGTGTTCACCAACACCATTTCCCCCTTTTTTTCATGTCACAGAACGATTTTAAAAGCAATGTATTTCTATTGTAGTATGTTTCGTGCCTGCAACACGTCTTTTTGTCCGGTCGGGTCTTGGAAGACCGGAAGCTGTGTCGTTCATAAAAACATGTTCTTACTCAATATCAAGCCACGATTATTGTTTTTATTTTAAAATCGTATAATGTCGGACTTTTCTTGTCGTCTGTGAGGAAAATAAATGGGGCTCAGAATACTGAAATCTGTATTTTTTTAAATCTTTTTTTCCTTCTAATTTGTTATTCTTTTCAAAATAACACACTGTTATTTACTCACCAATAACACACAATTATCCTTGCTTTTATTTATTGGTTTAATTCCATAATCTCAGGCTTTTTTGGCGTCCGTCAGGAACTGAATTTCAAAATAAAAATAACCGGAAACAGACATAGGCATTTCGAGCGATTACCCAAGATCCTCAGCTATGGTTTAAGCTCGCTGATTGGATGTTTTAGCCGCAATGCATGCTGGGATTTGGTGTTTATATGATATGAAATCCGGAAAACATTTTAAAATAATAAAATAATACTTAATTCCAAGTGTTCTTGCTTTTCTCTTTGAAAGTCATCACATAACGACATTGTAATACACGGTTCGGCTGCATCACATATTACAGATCTGCCGTAGTTCTTTATTTATAGAGCTCTGATGAGAAGACCTTTGGAAAACTGGAAGAAATGCTGCCGAAACTGAATACTTTAATAGAATTAAACAACATCTTCAATTTCTCTTCCCACAATACGTCTCCTTGCAGTATCAACACTAATTCGGCTGACTTTTACATTTGATCTAATTCGTAGATAGGTTATATTTACACCATAACGGTGCACAGCTGATAGAAAAGGACTTGTAGTTTTTAAAGATATTACTGATTTTCTTTGAATGTAAGAATGTAAATACTGAGTCTGAAATAGTATAGCAATATGCTGTCAAATTATGTGAAAGCATGAATAAAACGACACATCTGCATATGTTGTACATACATAAGTGTCCTACACTAATAATACAAAGTTATTATGGCTGTGTGTACCTTGTGTGCACCGCCTAGTGGTTGAAGCACGTTATTGAATTATTGTTTTTATGTGTTATATTTGATGAAAAAAATATTAAGAGTACATACTTTCATAGGGGGGAAAGTAGAAGGTCTGTGATAGAAATATAGAATATAAAAAATCAAGAAGATACTATAAGTGATCTCTACAATAAAACAGTTTAGTGCAGGATGTGCAAAGATATTAATAGGAGGAAGTGCAAAACAGAAAAACGAATTAACCTTTATTTAAACATTAAATAATACTTTAGATTAAGGTCTTCTTCTAAGGGCAACAGTGTACAAGCCTGGATGAGTTGAGGTATGTACTGGCATCCACCTCAGACATGCCTGCCTCTCAACATCCCCTGACTGAAGATTCATTTAGGCAACGCATACTAAGAGCCATGGACCAAACTGCTGTTTGGTGCCACAGTCACCAAAAGAAACAGTGCTTTGGAGTCCTGTAGGGAAAGGTCGGAGGTTGATGGAGGGAGTCCTGTGGGGAAAGGTCGGAGGTTGATGGAGGGAGTCATGCAACCGGTGATGTATGAAAAAGCGGCAGCACCACAAAAAGTGCGAGATTTAACAAATCTCTACTGCAAAGACAAAAATGCAGTCAACAGAAGAAATGTCCTTGTTTTGCAGCTGGATTGCCATGCACTGAATTCTGTTCCTGTGACTGTCTTGAGTGCGCTAACGGAAGTGTGAATGACAGCATAGTTGCACACTAGAAAAAATGTTGATCATTTTGTAACTGTATATAATTGATGATTCATTAAGGTTTGAATGTATGATTCATTTTTGATTTTCCATTCATTGTGCCGAAATCTCTACTTTAAATGTTAAACGCTGTTTAATGTGCTTGCATTCGTGTAATGTAATTTCTGTCTCATTCTATGATATCTCTCCTTTTCTGTAGGATTTATGTTTATGTATATATTTAACATTGATGTATGTTAAGGCACATTTTAGGAATGATAAAAAGTAGTCTAAATCCTATAGGCTAAATGTCTTTCCCTGATATACCTGGTTTAAATGTAAGAACAATAATAGACTTTATAAAGCAAATTTGACTAAATGCTTGTATGTATTTTGAATTTATGGTTTAATTTAACTAATGTTTGATTTGTTCAGTCAAAAATGTTCATTTATGTCATATGAAAATGCTGTCATGCAAGCCTGTTGGCTCACAGTAGGCCTATCGCCATGTTAATTCAAAGATAACTAAATATAAAGATAAATGCATTAAGAATGATAAAGATGGGTTTATTATATATATATATAAAAATAATTATATTAAATCTTGTTTTTTGCCTTAATCTATGGTCTGTGTCCTTTCGTTCATCCATTTACACCTAGGGCCCATTCTATTTGTCAGTTTGAAGACCTTGCTGCACTAGCAACCTGTTAGGGGCTGGTGACAGAAGAGGTTACCAGCCCGCTAATAGTCAAATAACCAACTTTATCATAAGATAACACTCTTTGGTACATATAAATAAGGTTTTTTGGGGATTGGTCTCCTAACTTTAATAATGACAGAAAAGTATAAACATACCTTTTGGATTTTTCCTTTCAAATTTCATTTCCGCCTAAATTGTATCAGTGTTTGATTGTATATTTTACAAAGATGGACAAAGGTATTGGTAAAAATGTGCTTTAGTGTATGCTTTGCCTCACCCTGAACATATAAACCAAAGTTGGTGACATTCTGATCCTTATTTCCAGATATACACGTGATAAGGTTGACATGGCCCCCTTCAGAGGAGCCTACATTTTCACTATTTTCGGTTATGGGAAGGTTCCATACATCAACCAATTTTTTTATTTTGCAGTAAATATAAATTTTATACAACAATCCGTTTCATATATTACAGATATTAAAGTAATGAAAAAACATGGTTGTGCTTTGTTCTACCTCGGGTAGGGGTATCTCGATAACTAAAGCCTTTTTTGGGGGTTTGTTCCTCTACTACATATCCCAACATGCATTGCGGCTTAAACATCCAATCAGCGAGCTTAAATCATAGCTGAGGATCTTGGGTAATCAGTTCAGTGGCTGTGTATCGCAATGATGCTCGAAATGTCTCTTATAGGCCTACGTCTGTTTCCGGTTATTTTTATTTTGAAATTCAGTTCCTCACGGATGTCAAAAAAGCCAGAGATTATGGAATTAAACAAATAAAAAAACAAGGATAATTGTGTGTATTGGTGAGTAAATAACAGTGTGTTATTTAGAAAAGAATAACAAATTAGAAGGAAAAAAAGATTTTTAAAAATACAGATTTCAGTATTCTGAGGCTCTGAGCCCCATCTATTTTCCTCACAGATGGCAAGAAAAGTCCGACATTATACGATTTTAAAATAAAACAATAATCGTGGCTTGATATTGAGTAAGAACATGTTTTTATGAACCCCACAGCTTCCGGTCTTCCACGACCGACCGGACGAAAATACTTGGTGCAGGCACGAAACACACTATCAATAGAAATACATTGCTTTTAAAATCGTTCTGTGTAAACACAAATCAATAGATTAAATGTGGTGACTATAACACGAAATGCGTGAGACTGGGTTGTACAGGAACTAGGCCTATACATGGAAATGCTACATTAGCATTTTAGCTCTTAAATATTTTTCTCTGAATAGGTTTTTGGTTGTTGACTGAAAAAAGGTATTTGATCAAGTTTAGGATATTTGTATCTGTTGTTCAAAGATGTGAAATGCTTCTCAAATACATTTCCGGTGGAGGCTAACAGTGGCTACTTTATCACACGGGTAATGCTAACATTAGCCTTTTAATTTTGGCCAATGCATTTAGGTTTAAAAATCTTAAAGTGGGGGTCATTTTCGATGATTCTTTGGGCAAAAGAAACATGCAAGAATCCTAAACCTTTCTTTGTCGGCGAGCTTCTTTTCTGCAATAATCCAAATTCCAATGGCATTTTGTTAAGGAAACCAGAACAATGCTAACTTACCGGTTGACTTAAAACATATATCATCCCTGCAGCACAATATTTTTCATGATCATGTTTTAATGTTCAGGATTTTAGTATCGGACAGGACTTCAGTGATTCACTTTAAAAGTGTTTAAAATATTTGTTTAGGGATTATATAATTCTGCATGTTTGTCGACTCTAATGTGTGTGCACAAGTGCGGCACTATACTGACGCCAGATGTAAACAGGGGCCAAAGAATCTTGCCAAGGATACAGACTAATTGTAAAGGCTTTTATTTGGGAACATTTTAATAGCTGTACTGTTTTTAAAAGAAACCATAACTAAAACAAGAGTTCTGACTGAGTAGAAAATGTTGGAATGGTGTGAGGTGGTGAGCACTGATTTATAGCTGTATGCATCTGGTGCAGAATAAACTGACACACTGAGGATGCTGTTACACATCCAGACCACAATGCTTTGCAAATAAAACAGCTGTGAATGGTCGTTATGGGAGAAACTCTGCTCAGAGGCTCCTCATTATTTTCCTCTCAGTGGAAATGCATCATCAGCAGTGTGAGCTGGAGCCCGACTCATGAGAGCTAATGAGAGCGGTCACTGTCGAGTACCATCACTCATTAGCAGAGACACAGAGCTGTGTGGTCGGCCGGCTGGTGGGTACATCCCAGGGTTCATCTGGATTAATAATCCACGTACATCATTAAGTTTGGGGCTCTCTGCTGGAACTGCTACCCCCGCGACCCGACCACGGATAAGCGGAAGAAGATGGATGGATGGTACATCATTAATATGCGGTAGACACACTAGAATAAAGTCAGATGTCAGTTTTACATAAACAGGGGCAGTGGAAGTCTGGAGAGCTGAGAAGGAGAAGGATGGCATTTCAATGGAGGGGTGCAGCAGGCACAACATTTAGGAGAACCTCGGATTGAATACAAATCAACATGGAAGCATTCTGGGGAGCAACCATAACAACTGACACAATATGGAACCAATTTGCACTTTTTCATTTGACTATTTGAATTCTACTTAAGCTCAGCATTAGTTGTGGAATAAATACACATCTTATTAAGACATGTGCCAAGTGCAAAGACTGACTTAGGTAAGAAAGCTTTTATGTGCGCAGCTCCTCTTACTTGGAACAGTCTTTGAGCAAATTGGTTCCACTGTCTGTTCTCAAAGCTCGGATAGGTGCAATGATACTTGATACTGTTGGTAATTGTCAATGTCTTGTATGTAAATGTAGCCCTGTAAGTACCATGTCGTTTTGTGATATCTGTTGTTTTATGTTCATGTTGTAACTTGCTGCCATGTTGGACAGGTCTCCCTTGAAAAAGAGATCGATGATCTCAATGGGACCACCTGGTTAAATAAAGGTTTAAAAAAAAAGACCATGCACTACATTACCATCATCATGATAATATGTTAAAACGTAACAATACACATATATATTGATTACGATTCAACACGTATCTGTTAAAGCTAAGCTGATGTCACAATAGTTCTCTCTGATAAAGCGTCTAAACCCCACGAGAATTCACCTCACTATGATCTAACACAACATAGCAACACATACATGGATGAAAACCAGCACAATAATAATATTTATATTTATATTACTGGTGTCAGTCAACTACACAGGTGTACAACATTGGACCAAAGAATAAAGACAGTGGTCCAAGTGACAATATTTGAAATGAAAGGTGAACAGTGATTGGAAGTGCATGTTTCTTCCAAAGAGCTTTTCTCAATATGACACAGCGCCTCGGTGAGTGCAGATCTCCCTCCACCCATCAGCTGTGTCTCTGTGTCTCAGCAGGGAGGGTGAGATGAATACATCTCCTGCAATTCCCATCAAATAACAGTTTGCAGGTAATGTGTGCTTTACTTTTTGGAATTCTTGTAAGTTTTACAAATAATTCTTGTATTTATAGTTGTGTATGTATGCAACGTGATGATGATGCGTTCGAAGAAAGGCGACAAAGTCCTACTTCTCCTGGGCATCTGATTCTTATATGGTTCTTAATTATAACTAACTGCTAACTTGTGAATATTGCTCAGTCCTTTAAAAAGACTCAACCTTTATTTTCTCCATGTCACATTAAGTAGATTTACTCTTATTCATTTGTGGTCATGTTAATATTGATGGTACCACTGTACAAAAGACTACCCTTATAAAGGATTCATGAAGGGTATAATTAGGTTATGAATTAGGTTGTAAACATCATTAAGAACCATTTATAAACCAGTTCTAACATAGTTTTCATACTTCAACACAGGCTCACATTTGGCAAGATGACTAAGCCTTATATTGGCTACCTAGCTTACTTCGTCTGTGCTCCATGTCGGATCGTCGTCTTCTTGCCCATGTGACCTGCCAGGTAATAACCAGAAAAGCATGTCATGGGACCTTTAAACAAATTATAAATGGTAGTAACTCATTAATAATGGTGATGTGTACACTTTACAGGCTCCCTTTTGGCAGTTATAAATGTTGGTCAACCGCTTAGAGATGTCCAACCCCTTTCACGTACAATGTGTTGGAGCGCTAGCCAATAGAAGTGTAAGCGTTAAATAGTGAAGTCACTTCGTTATGAAAGTAAACAAAGGAGTCACAAAAACCTATAACGTACTTTTTGGGGGAAAACCCCAAAAGCATAATAGGGCCCCTTTAATATTATAATTATTAACTAATATCTAATATAAAATGTAGATAAATTGATGTGCCAAACATATGTAATAATTAACTTTTTTATTTTGGAAATTGAGGGATAAAAGCAAAATCAAAGAGCAGTTGTAACATTTGATGCCTGTAACAGAATGATGTGTTCTGTTGATTTGTGTGTGAGCAATACATTTCATATTTCTACATTCAGTGTATTAATCATGAGCCCTCAGCCTGTGAGAACTGTTATACAATGTATTATTTGGCTCGGATAAGTTTGTCTGAAAGCATAAGATGTCATAGTGAGATGACACATTGAAGGAATGCAGTTTCAACTTCATAGAAGAAGAATACACCAGAGATCCAAACATCAGAGATGTGGCCCTAAATTCAACAGTACCTTAAAATACAGAACACAGTTCAAAACATTTTCCGCAACGCTCAACTACCTCATGAATATTATAGGACTACATTGTGAATTGTCTCACCTCATGCATGTTTCATGAGGAAGGAACCGACAAACCTCTGTTATTTTGTACAAAGCCCCTTTTCAACAAACCAGAACCCCATGCAGCTGCATCCCAACCTGAGCCTCCACCAAAGGTCAAGCTCCATTTACCCGCCGCCCATTAGCGTGCGACACCTCCTACTGCCTGGATGAGCTTTGGGCATGCCACAGTAGCTGTCACTGAGTCACCATATAGAGAGGCAACAGGATGGTTTCACACACACACTCAGACTCACTGACACCGCTAGAAGTAACATAGGAGGAAGCAGTCTATACAGACCAGTGTGTTGGTCTCCTAAATGTGTTTGGGTTGGTAGTGTGTGTGTGGGGGGGGGGGTGGGGGGCTAGGGACCTGAGGGACGTCAGAGGGCTCTATACAGTAGTTACAGTACAGGAGGGGGCTGGGGACTGTACAATACCTATTTATATCATTATGTAAAACATAAGCATTGCTAGGGAATAGAAACAATGCATTGATGGAAATTATTATGCAGAAATACAAATGTTATTTATGCTTTTCAAGGGAATGTTGAAGACCTCACTCTTTAATAAAGCTAATAGTTAGAGCGGGTTTAGGTTCACTTTTTAATCAAGCATGTCACATGTAAACTGTTTCAGTTATTCAAAAAGCTGGTTAATGCAGATTTTTAACAAACGTTTCTAAAACAGGAGAATTTGTTTTTGAAACTATATCCGCTGCGGGTGAATCTGCATTTGGCTCGAGTCTAAATATTTATTATTTAGTGTTTTTGCAGCAGAACGGAACAGTATGGGATTGAGTGTAAGTCATCTCAGGAACAGGTCAGCAGTGCAACAGTGCGTCTCATTGATGAGATTGAACAACAATAAAGCTCTATGACAAAGACAAATAGCAAATCCTTCACGGTTCTGGTTTGTGTCAATATGCAGGGTCCCCAGAGGATGATTGTAGTAATCTCTTGGTCGAGCACCACCATAAAGTCAAGCTTCCAATTGTACACATGAAACGTCTAATGAAAACATTACCATAAAAAGCACTGAGGGCTTCACATCTGCCTCTGGAGGAAACCTGAGGTTACATGTTTTATGTGCTAGAATATGTCATACTATCTTCAGTGGATATTGATGGGCCCCAGATGCTGCATCCTAATGATTCTGTGGCCCACTGATTGTTTAAGCAGACATGTTCATAGGTCTATGAACGGTGTGTGGTACCATCCTCTGGGGAGTAACAGA
Source organism: Harpagifer antarcticus (assembly GCA_902827135.1). Classification (NCBI taxonomy): domain Eukaryota; kingdom Metazoa; phylum Chordata; class Actinopteri; order Perciformes; family Harpagiferidae; genus Harpagifer; species Harpagifer antarcticus. The sequence goes on along the minus strand of CADEHL010000900.1, from coordinate 2,491,996 downwards.
TTACATGGAACAGGATTACGTCATCACGATCCAAAAGAGGAATCTCACAGTTACATTAAAAATAGATGCAATCAGATTACTGGTGCATTTAAAAACAATTTAAAAGCAGGAATACAATGTTACAATACATTTTAAAATACAAATGAACTCATTATTATGTAGATGAACAGTGTGCATTTTCTTTTTGGTTTTCATCTGGGTTAATTCCATTACGATTATATTGTTTTAATGCCAGAAGGTAGACGCCTGATTTATTCAAACAAATACTGTTTGCTTTTAATTTATGTATAAAACTAAAACAGCTTGATTTCCTCTTTTCTAAGTTCACATTGTTCTGTTGTCTTACACTGCATTTGATATTGAGTGAATCCTCCATACTTTTATTTTGTGACACTCAGATTACGTTACTGATTAAAACACTTTCCATGCGAATAGTAATTGTAACAAAATATATTTTTAGAGTAACACTCCCAACCCTTACAATGGAATATCAATCCTTCCTTAATTGACAAATATGAGGAGCTAACCTCTTACCTTCATTCCTTTTTTTATTATTTAAGCAAAGCAAATTAACAGAATACAGTGATATGAACTAGATACTGAAAGTAATTTGTAATACAAAAGCCATTTCTCATATGAAGTGCTTCTGTGTGGTTCCTGCTTCAGCTCCATGAACATGTGCAACAATAAGCAGGAACCAATCAATGTGGAGCTGTGAGCCTCATGGTGACTGTTTGTGTCACTTGTAGGTCCCCTGTGCCACCTTATCCATTATCTAGCAGCAGGCCCGGACTGGCCATCGGGAGGACCGGGAGGTTTCCCGATGGCCTGGCCTGCTAGGTGGCCTGCTAAGTGGCCTGCTAAGTGGCCTGCTGGCCTGAGGATTTTTTTTTTAATGTATTGTGAACGCAACACTGCGCAAATGTGGGTCTGACTCTGCCTCACAGAGGGTGACTGGCTGTCTACATGATGTGGCCTGCCGACATGGCCACTTTCATACAGATCATACACTAAAGCCCTCGATTGGTCTCTGTGTGTCATTCAAGCTCGGGAGGGTGTGTGTTAGTGTATGTGTGGCGGGCGCGAGGAGAGAGAAAGCGCATGCACCGGTTACGTGTATTGTTGTTGTTAGCATCTGGTGCTAGCTAGCGCGCGCTAACGGATATAATGAGCTGTCAACAAGGTGGAGGAGAGTCCTCCTGTCACACTGGGAGACTGATAACTACAGCTCAGGGGCCTGTACTACGAAGCTGCTTCAACCTAACCTGGATATGTTTGAGTTAGCCGGTTGGCCTAATCCAAAACATACGCGCTCTCGCTAAACTGTACTACGACGCTGGTTATCAAGTGGATCGCTCAAGCCAGCCGTGCCCTATCTAGTTAGGTGCGCGTTCACATGAAAGGGGTGGTATTTGGAGCATTCGACCAATCACAAACATGGAGAAGTGTACTGACAGCGCAACGTCATACTTCCTGAATGAAAAGTGAACTTTAATACTAGTCAAATATGAAGAAGTTAAACTTTAAACATCCATGACTTAAACACTTTATCCAGGATCAAAGCCACAGAGCTGCACCTGCAAGGTGAATACAGCTGGTAACAGAAAAAGTGTTTGAATGCGTACATGAACAGGTTTATGATATCACTGCCCCGTCTAAGACACGATCTGACTTTAACTACATTTGTCTCGAGTGGTTCGTCAACTTAATGTGTTGCTTAAAATAATACTTCTGGATACAGTATGTGACACTGTGAGTGTTGCACGACCAGATACGGCTCAGCTGACTCAGATAAGAAGATATATGATACATTATGATGTGATATGAATGATAATGGGACACATCGACGTCTGCACTCACAGTGCCGCGGACTGTAGGCAACGTAATGTTTTAAAAAAGTGTTTAAGTCATGGATGTTTAAAGTTTAACTTCTTCATATTTGACTAATATTATAGTTGACTTTTCATTCAGAAAGTGTGACGCTGCGCTGTCAGTACGCTTCTCCATGTTTGTGATTGGTCGAATGCTCCAGATACCACCCCTTTTATGTGAACGCGCACCTAACTAGATAGGACACGGCTGGCTTGAGCGAACGAGTTGATAGCCAGCGTTGTAGGACAGTTTAGCGAGAGCGGCTTTGTTTTGGATTAAGTCAACCGGATAACTCAAAACATATCCAGGATATGTTGAACTAGATTCGTAGTATATCCCCCAGGTTAGCCGCACAGCATAAGTTACCATGGAGATCTAGCCTGCTAAAAAGAGAACCAGCTTCGTAGGACCGGAAAGCCTGAGTTTTCCCTGAAGTTAGCCGGCTAAGCGAAAATCCTGCTTCGTAGTATACTCCCCAGGTGAGGTAAAGGACTCTGAGTGTTTAGATAGTTTACTTAGTCTAAGTTATCTCAGTTATCTCATTAACGGTTTGGTCACCATTTATGTAAACATATATTTCCATTTGAAGGGGGAGTGATTAGTAAAATATGCATGAATAATACAAAAAAAATGTTTAACTAGGTGAAAAAAGGCAAGATAAACTTTTAAAACTTGTTGAGAGCTAAAACTAGTCTTTGCTGCTGCCTCAAAGAGGAGCAGGGGCAGAGGAGGGAGACAGGTGAGGTTGATTCAGGAGCCCAGACACACTCACAACTATAAATGAACCAAAAACAAATAAATAAACAAGTTTCAATGTTTTTTCATATTGGATATGGTATGTTATTGGTTATGGCCATGTTCTTATGATTTTATGATTATTCAAATGTATACAGTTCTGTTTCATATGGGTGTAGTCTCTTTATTTCCCCCTCAAAATGCACCAGATTGATGCATTTAAGTCCAACATTTAAAAACAAAAATCTTACCGGGGGGGCATGTCCCCGGACCCCCCTTGAGGATTTGAGGTCCACCTCCACTTAAAATATCTTCACATGGACAGGTTCCTAAATAGATTTGCAATTTTTTTTAAATAGTAACCCATGTCCATATGTTTATTCTGGGTAGTAGATTTAAAGTTTAGGGCTACCCAGCAAAATGGCACAAAAAACTGGTAGTGGCCTGGCTGGGTGTATAATTCCCGGCCTGATTTATTGTCCGGCCCTGTCTAGCAGTGCAGCAGGTTAACTCCTGAGCTCTTGTAAAAGCACGGAATTGATCTGGAGCAAAGACAGCATGAACAACGACGATCTATACCCCCTCCCCCCCACGCCCCCCGGCCAGCCGCTAGTTTGGAGAACAAAAAGGGGGCCACAACGGTCCTTAAAGCCTGATAAGAAATTGGAAAGAGTCTTAGAAAGCACAAACACATTGTTAAGGTCACCAGGGAGCCTGTTTCTATTTCTTTGAGCCATGTTTCTTCTGCAAGTGAAACAGAGTAGAATATCGACTGATTGACTCAGGGGAAGCTGATAAGGTGGTAAGAAGCCCAAAAAGCACACAAACTGAAAAGGATACTGAAGGCTAAGTTCTCTGTTAACACTCAGATCAAATGTAAGTAGATTTAGAAATTGCATAACCATATTACATCAGCTCAGGGAGTCGGCTCTTGTTTTACTAAGCCTCTATCTTTATTCATTGGGGAATTAATTGAAAATGACGACATTTTAGCTGAATTTGCCATTTCTCATTAAGCCCTCCTGAATTCTGGATCTACAGTTTAATTTGAATGAAAGCATTATTGGATGGTGACGGAGCTCTATTATGAAAATGTCTTTGTCCTCTTGGGAAAGGCTTTGCTAGTTCAGTTTCTAACATCTTGTGAGTGGGGAAGGCGGAATGAGGAAGTTAAAAACCTCAGCTGGATGAGTGGAGGAGCCAGCTGCCCTCCACGGTTCCTTGTTGTGTGTATTTGTGCACGTGTGTGAAGTGCAGGCAGTAGGCCTGGCTCATTTCGTGGCATCTGCAGGCAGTGGCAAGTACTTCCGGCATATGCCACCGATGCCACAACTAGCCGAGGCATCTGCCGCTGCTCAACGGGAGTTGCCACAAGATGCCAGAGTAAGAGAAGGTTTACGGTAGCTGCCACTCGCCTTCCGTGGCAAGTGCTGCTGTTTAAACCCGTATTTATCGTGTAAAATGTTGCTGTTTGGGCATGACTTTATCAAACTGATCTGTACACAGGACTGATGTGCGATCTCTATTTTTCAAAAAGATTATACATTATCATTTCTATTCAATTTTACTTGGAGCATGGTTTGCTAAAATAAACAAACGTGCTATATTTATGATGAAATACTGGCGAGTGAGGGTTGCAACACCCTTGGCAATTGTCGCTTCTTGAGGGGAGTTTCCACTGCTTGCTACGATAAAACGTATTATGACTAGTAAAGACAAATAATTAACAAATAAATATTGACACAGCAACGTGTACACTGGTGTTATTAGACTTGGCGACAGACTTAGGGCAGCTGTAACTGATTGCAGTTGCCACTGCTAGTGAGATGCTAAGGTTTACTTTATAAATTAGGCAAAGGACAGTTATATTTGCCCCATGCCTTCAGCAGCAGCAGGCCATTCACTTTTTTGATCCCGTTATGAAATGTCATAATTTCGACAATAAAGAAATGTATGGAGTCAGATTTGGGTCAATATTCTAGCGCGTAAAAAACAAGCTACTCACGAGCGGAAAATGTGCTTTTACACACGCATGAAATGACCCACGCGCGCAGATTAAACCGAGACAGCCCTCTTGCTCGCTCGCGGGAGTGTTAGCCTCGCGGAGTCTGTCCGTGAAAAGTTTCTGCCACTTTGGGGCGGAGTCACTGGACTTTGATTGACAGCTGCAAGGAAGCCCGGAGTTGCCAGGTTTGATAAATGCCTGAACTCCCAAGAGCCGAGGAGTGACAGCGCAAGATCAGTTGGACGAGATTGAATGGTAAAGTTGTCCATAAAAAACTATTATATTCGTAAAGTGTACAGCTATTATATATATATATCTTAATGCATTTTATATAAAACAATATATTTTTGAGTGGGCTGTATCGGTCGAAAACTGCTGTCTGCTGTATGCACCTCCCTTACGAAATGAACTATAAATGAATTATAGTATTACTATAGTATACTATAAGAGTTGTATAGTGTTTTAGTAAGTTTGTATTTTTCACCAGCTATTGTATTACTATAGTTGTTTCTGTAGTGCCATTGTAGCTATAGTAGCCCTATAATATTTCAATAGTAATACTATGTATCTAGATCTTTGTAGTATTCCTATATTATTTTAAATAGTATAACTATAGTATAATATATAGTGTTTCTGTAGTTGTTTTGAACACACTATAGAACACTCCTATAGTAATAGTATGATGTTGTCATAATGAATGCATATTATTACTATAGTGTTTGTAAAAGTATTGCACTCCTAGAATTAATGTGTGTGTTTTTTTATATCAAATTAATTTATATTATATATGTATATATATATATATATAGCTGTGTAGCTGTACACTTTACGAATATAAATTACGAATATAATAGTTTTTTATGGACAACTTTACCGTTCAGTCTCGTCCAACTGATCTTGCAGCTGTCACTCCTCGGCTCTTGGTAGTACAGGCATTTATCAAACCTGGCAACTCCGGGCTTCCTGGCAGCTGTCAATCAAAGTGTAGTGGCTCCGCTCCAAAGTGTCAGAAACTTTTCACGCGAAGACAGACTCCGCGAGCAAGTGAGGCTGACACTCCCGCGAGCGAGCAAGAGGGCTGTCTCTCTCGCGAGCGCATAGCCGCTCACGGAGGTTTAATCTTGCGTGCGGGCAGTAATTTCATGCGTGTGTAAAAGCCCATTTTTCCACTCGTGAGTAGCGTTTTTGCGCAGCTAGAATATTGACCCCATCTGACGTGTCCCATAAAATGGTCTCCATACACGTTTCTCGTTGCACATTTTTCCATCGAACCCATCTCCGATTTCTCACTTTCAATATATTTAGAAAGAGATCCATCTATCGCGTGCGTGGGGGCGCGGTGTATCTGTCGGGCGGGGGGGGCGGGGGCCCTCACAGACATGCTGCTGCGCTGTGCACACAGTTTCTGCCGGTAATGAATATTACATTTTGATGAGGAAACTTTTCCATCAAATATTCCATAAGTATTCCAAAATGTATTCACATTCAGGTTTACGAATAGTAACTGTAATTCAGATTAGTTGTTTTTCAAATGTAACGCCAGTCTGGAATACAGTTATAGGCTACTTGGTTTTTGTATCTTGATTATGTACGCCGTTACATGTATTCCGTTACAACCCAACCCAAGATCATCAGTCCTGTGTACAGATCAGTTTGATAAGTCATGTCTAAGCAGCGACATTTACACGATAAATACGTGTTTAAATAAGCAGCATTTGCCACGGAAGGCGAGTGGCAGCTACAGTAAACCTTCTCTTACTCTGGCATCTTGTGGCAAACTTCCCGTTCAGCTAGCGGCAGATGCCTCGGCAAGTTGTGGCATCTGTGGCATATGCCGGAAGTACTGCCACAGATACCACAGAGACGGCCTCTGTGGCAGTTTGCCGGAAGTACTTACTTGCCACTGCCTGCTGATGCCACGAAATGCGCTTGCTGTCTCTCAGTGCAAGTGGCCTGAAGCAATGGAAGACGGAAAAGCACCAGGTTGAGATGAGGGTCACAGGGTTCAAACCATACTTGCAACCCTCCTGATTTTCGCGGGAGACTCTCCGATTTCATTGCCCTCTCCCGGTTTCCTCCTGGGGTCATATTTCTCCCGCATTTCTCCCGACTAAATCAGATTTACTCATGACTGTTTCCACTCGGACTTTTAATACAGCTACACCATTGTTTGGTTTCCATGGTAGCACTCTTTAGTAGCGTGCAACTGAAAGTCTGAGAGGGTGAGGAAAGATAGTCACAGAAAACTGAACAAGAATCGACAACTCGACCCTCTGCTCACTCCATTCCAGCCCACACATATGCTCCATCAAGGATGGTGCTACAGGCCGCAAGGCATTGCCACTTACAACTACAATAAGCATGTAAATGTTAATCTACAGCTCTGGCGATCCCCCCCCCCCCCCGCGGGTGGTTTTGAAATGCTCCCGATTTCTGAGGTCTCAGGTTGGCAAGTATGGTTCAAACACGACGCTTCCATTGAGGAAATAAAGTCAGGCAAATGAATTGCGGCCGTAGGGATAAAACTAGCAATGAAACACACATCAGGTACAGCCAAATGTTCTCCTGTGTTGCATTGTTATGTTTCTTGAAATTCTAATGCGTGAACCACAGATTCCCTCAAGGAACAATTCAAAGATCATTCCGCCTTCTGTTTGGCTTAATGATGCAGTCAGTGCCCCTACGTCCTGCATGGTTGACAGGATGGGATGACTGGTTGGATAAAGTACTCCCGGTGAAAACTATGTTCAAAACTAAGGAGGCTATCATATTAGTCCTAGCCAACCATCCAGTTTAATATTCCCCTCCTGTCAGAGGATAAACTGCTCCACAAAAGAGATCACTCATGGTCAACAGTTTGTCAAGAAAACAACACAAATAGTCAGTAACTGAGAGTTTATAGTAAGTTATCACTAAATCATCATGCTACAGGACCTGTTTAGCTGGAAACACAAATCACTATGTTTGCTTTAGGTATATGCTTACTTGTCTGATCTGCTCACATGTTCTTGCACATGTTAGTCTACACCCATATGAACCTCACTTATTTCTATCAACCATCTGTCTACATTTCTTTACTATTTGTGTTTATGACTGATCAATGGCACCATTTTTTTATATTGTCGTTCCAACAAATGCGCCGTTATCAGCAGAGGCGCGGGAAGGTATTTTGAGTGGGGGTTGCTGAGGTGCTGGACTCCAGTATTACGGGCACTATAGAGCACGCACAAAAGCACTTCCCCACACGCAAACACACAGTTACACCCGCGACTGTTACAATGAAGGCTCGATAATCCGCTCACGGCATATAAGCAGGGGTAAAGTGCTATTTTTTCCGAGTGGAGAGCGGACCTGACCTCCTTTAGGGGGGGTCCGGGGGGATGCTCCCCCGAGAAGATTTTTTTTTAATATTGAAGTTAAAAGCATCAATCTGGTGCACTTTGAGAGCAACATTAAGAGATCTATGGATACATCTCTCAACACCCAGATGAAACACAACTGTAAGCAGATTTTCTTTTCTTTATGGATATTTTACAAATCACTCCCCTTTCAAACTGTATTCTTGTTTTACTGCTATATAGTATTTCATAACTGTTTTTCCTTTATGCTCTTATTTTTTTATAACTATAATGATCATATGAAAGTGTGCCGCGGAAATAATCTTTTGAATAATTTGTGACCAAACCGTTTGAGACCCACTGAGATAACTTAGACTAAAGTTAACTATCTAAACACTCAGAGAGTCCTTTAGCTCACTGAGTCTCTCAGTCTGAGAGGGAGAGCTCTCCTCCAGCCTTGTTGTGGAACAAACAGCTCCTTATGTCCGTTAGTTGCAGCTAGCTAACCAGTTGCCTAACAAACGGTACCCTGCTGGCACCGGTCTCTCTCTCTTCTCCTCTCTCTCTCTCTCTCGCTCTCTCTCTCTCTCTCTCTCTCTCCTCTCTCGCTCTCTCTCTCCTCTCTCCTCTCTCTCTCTCTCTCTCTCTCTCTCTCTCTCTCGCTCTACTTCTCTCTCTCTCTCTACTTCTCTCTCTCTCAATGTGGAATTTATTGGCTACATATTACACAGATTATGCACAGCGGGAGCAGCAATAACCGTCAAATAATAATTCAGACAGGGGTGCTGCAGCGCCCTCAGCAACCCCCTTCCCACGCCCATGGTTATCAGTCATTATCACTTACAGTCTTATGTTTGAGATGGTCCAAACAACCCCAATTAGCACGTTGTGAAATTGAAAGTCAAAGTTTTAAACCTGTGGTTATCATTGTGAATTGAATCAAATTAGAAAAATTGTGTATGTTGAAGAAAATATATTGGTATTGGTATTGTGACTTGAGCTATTTGCTCGTTAGGTAACATACGAAGGTTTCGTACGTACCCAAACAGCTGTTTCCTGGAATGATTTTTTTTTAAATATTCAAATTAAATGCAGATGCATCAAGAGATCTACTGTATGGATACCTCTCAACACACATATGAAACAGAACTGTAAACAGATTTTCTATGTCTTCATGGCTATTTTACAAATCACTCCCCTTTTAAACTGTATTCGTGCTTTAATGTAATATAGTATTTCATACCTGTTTTTCATTTATGCTCTTATTTTTTTATACCTATAATGATCATATAAACGTGTGCCTCGGAAATACTTATTTACATTAATCGTGAACAAACCGTTTTGAGACCCACTGAGATAACTTAGACTACAGTTAACTATCTAAACACTCAGAGAGTCCTTTACTTCACCTGAGCTGAGGTTATCTGAGACTCAGTCTGACAGGAGAGAGTTCTCCCTCCACCTTGTTGTTGAAAAAGCTCCTTATATCCGTTAGCGTAGCTAGCACCAGATGCTAACCACAACGATCTCCGGTACCGGTGCACGCTCTTTCTTGCTCGCTCACACACACACACACAGAGCAGAGCTTGAATGAAACACAGAGACCCAGAAGTAGGCTACTTGTACTGTACTGTAGCATATTACTTTCGAATCAATCCTTTTTCAAATTATGAATTTCACACAAATTCATAATTTGGTGCTTAGGGGGTGCCTAGCGCCCCCCTAGCACCGCCACTGCTGAGCCTGTCAGGTCCTCAAAACAGATAACAGGCTTTAAATGGGCTGTTAACATCTACACAGGGTGTCATTTATATGTGACATATTCCTTTATGTAATGCAATATTAAACACTTGTAGTGCTGCTTTCTATATGCATCCCGCTAAGTGTATGTGGGTGAATGTTCATAGGAGTGCCCTGGAAGATCATCAGTCACCAGTCTTGATAGAACATGACCTCAAGGCCTTGGAAAACAAACCGTTCCTTATCCTTTTATTTACAGTGCACTGGAGTGTGTTTGTGTGTGTGTGTAGCCACTGAGGCCTGATAACTGCCTGATTAGCAAAACTGTCAAAATCATATCATGCGTGATGTGCTACAAATTTGACAACAGCATTATATTTTTCTAATACTCTCAGACAGCCAGTTTAACATATTGCATCTCTAGCTGTTTGTCTTGTGTAAAGCACATGTGGACTAATTTACATTAGCTTGGATGGTTAGCTTATAATCTTTGGGCTACTCTTCTCTTTTGGTGAGTGAAAGTGTCAGCTAAACAGCTGGTTAGGCATGTCATTGTTGTTTCTCATTACATTTTAACGTATGAGTTTATTAGTTAATGCAGCTAATAAAGTGCTACAGGACAACCCAGTCTAACGGCATTTTGTGTTGTAGTCACGACATCTAATCTATTGATTCGTGTTCACCAACACCATTTCCCCCTTTTTTTCATGTCACAGAACGATTTTAAAAGCAATGTATTTCTATTGGTAGTATGTTTCGTGCCTGCAACACGTCTTTTTGTCCGGTCGGGTCTTGGAAGACCGGAAGCTGTGTCGTTCATAAAAACATGTTCTTACTCAATATCAAGCCACGATTATTGTTTTTATTTTAAAATCGTATAATGTCGGACTTTTCTTGTCGTCTGTGAGGAAAATAAATGGCTCAGAGCCTCAGAATACTGAAATCTGTGTTTTTGTAATCTTTTTTTCCTTCTAATTTGTTATTCTTTTCAAAATAACACACTGTTATTTACTCACCAATAACACACAATTATCCTTGCTTTTATTTATTGGTTTAATTCCATAATCTCAGGCTTTTTTGGCGTCCGTCAGGAACTGAATTTCAAAATAAAAATAACCGGAAACAGACATAGGCATTTCGAGCGATTACCCAAGATCCTCAGCTATGGTTTAAGCTCGCTGATTGGATGTTTTAGCCGCAATGCATGCTGGGATTTGGTGTTTATATGATATGAAATCCGGGAAAACATTTTAAAATAATAAAATAATACTTAATTCCAAGTGTTTCTTGCTTTTCTCTTTGAAAGTCATCACATAACGACATTGTAATACACGGTTCGGCTGCATCACATATTACAGATCTGCCGTAGTTCTTTATTTATAGAGCTCTGATGAGAAGACCTTTGGAAAACTGGAAGAAATGCTGCCGAAACTGAATACTTTAATAGAATTAAACAACATCTTCAATTTCTCTTCCCACAATACGTCTCCTTGCAGTATCAACACTAATTCGGCTGACTTTTACATTTGATCTAATTCGTAGATAGGTTATATTTACACCATAACGGTGCACAGCTGATAGAAAAGGACTTGTAGTTTTTAAAGATATTACTGATTTTCTTTGAATGTAAGAATGTAAATACTGAGTCTGAAATAGTATAGCAATATGCTGTCAAATTATGTGAAAGCATGAATAAAACGACACATCTGCATATGTTGTACATACATAAGTGTCCTACACTAATAATACAAAGTTATTATGGCTGTGTGTACCTTGTGTGCACCGCCTAGTGGTTGAAGCACGTTATTGAATTATTGTTTTTATGTGTTATATTTGATGAAAAAAATATTAAGAGTACATACTTTCATAGGGGGAAAGTAGAAGGTCTGTGATAGAAATATAGAATATAAAAAATCAAGAAGATACTATAAGTGATCTCTACAATAAAACAGTTTAGTGCAGGATGTGCAAAGATATTAATAGGAGGAAGTGCAAAACAGAAAAAACGAATTAACCTTTATTTAAACATTAAATAATACTTTAGATTAAGGTCTTCTTCTAAGGGCAACAGTGTACAAGCCTGGATGAGTTGAGGTATGTACTGGCATCCACCTCAGACATGCCTGCCTCTCAACATCCCCTGACTGAAGATTCATTTAGGCAACGCATACTAAGAGCCATGGACCAAACTGCTGTTTGGTGCCACAGTCACCAAAAGAAACAGTGCTTTGGAGTCCTGTAGGGAAAGGTCGGAGGTTGATGGAGGGAGTCCTGTGGGGAAAGGTCGGAGGTTGATGGAGGGAGTCATGCAACCGGTGATGTATGAAAAAGCGGCAGCACCACAAAAAGTGCGAGATTTAACAAATCTCTACTGCAAAGACAAAAAATGCAGTCAACAGAAGAAATGTCCTTGTTTTGCAGCTGGACTGCCATGCACTGAATTCTGTTCCTGTGACTGTCTTGAGTGCGCTAACGGAAGTGTGAATGACAGCATAGTTGCACACTAGAACAAATGTTGAATCATTTTGTAACTGTATATAATTGATGATTCATTAAAGTTTGAATGTATGATTCATTTTTGATTTGTCCATTCATTGAGCCGAAATCTCTACTTTAAATGTTAAACGCTGTTTAATGTGCTTGCATTAGTGTAATGTCATTTCTGTCTCATTCTATGATATCTCTCCTTTTCTGTAGGATTTATATGTTTATGTATATATTTAACATTGATGTATGTTAAGGCAAATTTTAGGAATGATAAAAAGTAGTCTAAATCCTATAGGCTAAATGCCTTTCCCTGATATACCTGGTTTAAATGTAAGAACAATAATAGACTTTATAAAGCAAATTTGACTAAATGCGGTTTACGTATTTTGAATGTATGGTTTAATTTTAACTAATGTTTGATTTGTTCAGTCAAAAATGTTCATTTATGTCATATGAAAATGCTGTCATGCAAGCCTGTTGGCTCACAGTAGGCTTATCGCCATGTTAATTCAAAGATTAACTAAATATAAAGATAAATGCATTAATAATGATAAAGATGGGTTTATTATTATATATATCATATAAAAATAATTATATTAAATCTTGTTTTTTGCCTTAATCTATGGTCTGTGTCCTTTCGTTCATCCATTTACACCTAGGGCCCATTCTATGTGTCAGTTTGAAGACCTTGCTGCACTAGCAACCTGTTAGGGGCTGGTGACAGAAGAGGTTACCAGCCGCTAATAGTCAAATAACCAACATTTATCATAAGATAACACTCTTTGGTGCATATAAATAAGGTTTTTGGGGATTGGTCTCCTAACTTTAATAATGACAGAAAAGTATAAACATACCTTTTGGATTTTTCCTTTCAAATTTCATTTCCGCCTAAATTGTATCAGTGTTCGATTGTATATTTTACAAAGATGGACAAAGGTATTGGTAAACAATGTGCTTTAGTGTATGCTTTGCCTCACCCTGAACATATAAACCAAAGTTGGTGACATTCTGATCCTTATTTCCAGATATACACGTGATAAGGTTGACATGGCTCCCTTCAGAGGAGCCTACATGTTCACTATTTTCGGTTATGGGAAGGTTCCATACATCAACCACATTTTTTTATTTTGCAGTCAAATATTTGTATACAACAATCCGTTTCATATATTACAGATATTAAAGTAATGAAAAAACATGGTTGTGCTTTGTTCTACCTCGGGTAGGGGTATCTCGATAACTAAAGCCTTTTTTGGGGGTTTGTTCCTCTACTACATATCCCAACATGCATTGCGGCTTAAACATCCAATCAGCGAGCTTAAATCATAGCTGAGGATCTTGGGTAATCAGTTCAGTGGCTGTGTATCGCAATGATGCTCGAAATGTCTCTTATAGGCCTACGTCTGTTTCCGGTTATTTTTATTTTGAAATTCAGTTCCTCACGGATGTCAAAAAAGCCAGAGATTATGGAATTAAACAAATAAATAAAAACAAGGATAATTGTGTGTTATTGGTGAGTAAATAACAGTGTGTTATTTAGAAAAGAATAACAAATTAGAAGGAAAAAAAGATTTTTAAAAATACAGATTTCAGTATTCTGAGGCTCTGAGCCCCATCTATTTTCCTCACAGATGGCAAGAAAAGTCCGACATTATACGATTTTAAAATAAAAACAATAATCGTGGCTTGATATTGAGTAAGAACATGTTTTTATGAACCCCACAGCTTCCGGTCTTCCACGACCCGACCGGACGAAAATACTTGGTGCAGGCACGAAACACACTATCAATAGAAATACATTGCTTTTAAAATCGTTCTGTGTAAACACAAATCAATAGATTAAATGTGGTGACTATAACACGAAATGCCGTGAGACTGGGTTGTACAGGAACTAGGCCTATACATGGAAATGCTACATTAGCATTTTAGCTCTTAAATATTTTTCTCTGAATAGGTTTTTGGTTGTTGACTGAAAAAAGGTATTTGATCAAGTTTAGGATATTTGTATCTGTTGTTCAAAGATGTGAAATGCTTCTCAAATACATTTCCGGTGGAGGCTAACAGTGGCTACTTTATCACACGGGTAATGCTAACATTAGCCTTTTAATTTTGGCCAATGCATTTAGGTTTAAAAATCTTAAAGTGGGGGTCATTTTCGATGATTCTTTGGGCAAAAGAAACATGCAAGAATCCTAAACCTTTCTTTGTCGGCGAGCTTCTTTTCTGCAATAATCCAAATTCCAATGGCATTTTGTTAAGGAAACCAGAACAATGCTAACTTACCGGTTGACTTAAAACATATATCATCCCTGCAGCACAATATTTCTTCATGATCATGTTTTAATGTTCAGGATTTTAGTATCGGACAGGACTTCAGTGATTCACTTTAAAAGTGTTTAAAATATTTGTTTAGGGATTATATAATTCTGCATGTTTGTCGACTCTAATGTGTGTGCACAAGTGCGGCACTATACTGACGCCAGATGTAAACAGGGGCCAAAGAATCTTGCCAAGGATACAGACTAATTGTAAAGGCTTTATTTGGGAACATTTTAATAGCTGTACTGTTTTTAAAAGAAACCATAACTAAAACAAGAGTTCTGACTGAGTAGAAAATGTTGGAATGGTGTGAGGTGGTGAGCACTGATTTATAGCTGTATGCATCTGGTGCAGAATAAACTGACACACTGAGGATGCTGTTACACATCCAGACCACAATGCTTTGCAAATAAAACAGCTGTGAATGGTCGTTATGGGAGAAACTCTGCTCAGAGGCTCCTCATTATTTTCCTCTCAGTGGAAATGCATCATCAGCAGTGTGAGCTGGAGCCCGACTCATGAGAGCTAATGAGAGCGGTCACTGTCGAGTACCATCACTCATTAGCAGAGACACAGAGCTGTGTGGTCGGCCGGCTGGTGGGTACATCCCAGGGTTCATCTGGATTAATAATCCACGTACATCATTAAGTTTGGGGCTCTCTGCTGGAACTGCTACCACCCGCGACCCGACCACGGATAAGCGGAAGAAGATGGATGGATGGTACATCATTAATATGCGGTAGACACACTAGAATAAAGTCAGATGTCAGTTTTACATAAACAGGGGCAGTGGAAGTCTGGAGAGCTGAGAAGGAGAAGGATGGCATTTCAATGGAGGGGTGCAGCAGGCACAACATTTAGGAGAACCTCGGATTGAATACAAATCAACATGGAAGCATTCTGGGGAGCAACCATAACAACTGACACAATATGGAACCAATTTGCACTTTTTCATTTGACTATTTGAATTCTACTTAAGCTCAGCATTAGTTGTGGAATAAATACACATCTTATTAAGACATGTGCCAAGTGCAAAGACTGACTTAGGTAAGAAAGCTTTTATGTGCGCAGCTCCTCTTACTTGGAACAGTCTTTGAGCAAATTGGTTCCACTGTCTGTTCTCAAAGCTCGGATAGGTGCAATGATACTTGATACTGTTGGTAATTGTCAATGTCTTGTATGTAAATGTAGCCCTGTAAGTACCATGTCGTTTTGTGATATCTGTTGTTTTATGTTCATGTTGTAACTTGCTGCCATGTTGGACAGGTCTCCCTTGAAAAAGAGATCGATGATCTCAATGGGACCACCTGGTTAAATAAAGGTTTAAAAAAAAAAGACCATGCACTACATTACCATCATCATGATAATATGTTAAAACGTAACAATACACATATATATTGATTACGATTCAACACGTATCTGTTAAAGCTAAGCTGATGTCACAATAGTTCTCTCTGATAAAGCGTCTAAACCCCACGAGAATTCACCTCACTATGATCTAACACAACATAGCAACACATACATGGATGAAAACCAGCACAATAATAATATTTATATTTATATTACTGGTGTCAGTCAAACTACACAGGTGTACAACATTGGACCAAAGAATAAAGACAGTGGTCCAAGTGACAATATTTGAAATGAAAGGTGAACAGTGATTGGAAGTGCATGTTTCTTCCAAAGAGCTTTTCTCAATATGACACAGCGCCCTCTGGTGAGTGCAGATCTCCCTCCACCCATCAGCTGTGTCTCTGTGTCTCAGCAGGGAGGGTGAGATGAATACATCTCCTGCAATTCCCCATCAAATAACAGTTTGCAGGTAATGTGTGCTTTACTTTTTGGAATTCTTGTAAGTTTTACAAATAATTCTTGTATTTATAGTTGTGTATGTATGCAACGTGATGATGATGCGTTCGAAGAAAGGCGACAAAGTCCTACTTCTCCTGGGCATCTGATTCTTATATGGTTCTTAATTATAACTAACTGCTAACTTGTGAATATTGCTCAGTCCTTTAAAAAGAACTCAACCTTTATTTTCTCCATGTCACATTAAGTAGATTTACTCTTATTCATTTGTGGTCATGTTAATATTGATGGTACCACTGTACAATAAGACTACCCTTATAAAGGATTCATGAAGGGTTTATAATTAGGTTATGAATTAGGTTGTAAACATCATTAAGAACCATTTATAAACCAGTTCTAACATAGTTTTCATACTTCAACACAGGCTCACTATTTGGCAAGATGACTAAGCCTTATATTGGCTACCTAGCTTACTTCGTCTGTGCTCCATGTCGGATCGTCGTCTCTTCTTGCCCATGTGACCTGCCAGGTAATAACCAGAAAAGCATGTCATGGGACCTTTAAACAAATTATAAATGGTAGTAACTCATTAATAAATGGTGATGTGTTTTACACTTTACAAGGCTCCCTTTTGGCAGTTATAAATGTTAGTAACTCATAAATAAATGGTCATAAGAGATGCCAAGAAACATCAAGATGGATGGGAGGAGAATCAACTCGGTGAACAACAGATACCAAGGATGCTGGCTGATGAAGAAGATGAAGTAAGCTAAGTAGCCAATATAAGGCTTAGCAGTACAGATAAATGTTGGCTCACTATTTGGCAAGCAACCGGTCACAGTTGCCCTGTTTATCTCATGTCTTATAAAAGCTTATTAATGATTTGTGTGTTCACAACCTGATTAATACATTAATTACAAACGATTCGTAAACCCTTTATAAGG
This sequence comes from Harpagifer antarcticus, assembly GCA_902827135.1. NCBI lineage: Eukaryota > Metazoa > Chordata > Actinopteri > Perciformes > Harpagiferidae > Harpagifer > Harpagifer antarcticus. The sequence continues at coordinate 2,474,750 of CADEHL010000900.1, read as the reverse complement.
GTAGTCCTTTTGTAAATGGTACCATATTGACTTATATGAGATATATACTATATGTGTTCTTCTTTATAATGTTTCATTGGCAAATGATTCATATTCTCTACGGACAGCTTGCCTCCATCAACAACTGCAGCTTAATTGGATGTTGTCAGAAAACTGCTGAGTCGCTTACAGATCTCTAGCATTTGGAACAATTCAGGCAACCCGACTTCACTTCCAGCTCATCACATAGCATCTGTATAAAACTCGCTGGGCTTTGCAATATATTGTGTAGCAAGAACGAGTTCAAGAACATAAAAGAAACTCTTACTCTTAATACAAACTGATTTTTTGACCTGAGAGCTGCATTTATTAATATTTATTTATCATCACAAACTCTGCACTCCCCCTCAGCTCTAAGCTTTGGGCTCATTGTTTGGTGTCCCTGCTCACAGATTCTGCTCTGATCAAAATCAATAAAGCTAAGGTGTGTTTCCATCCACCCAAATGAATACACACATGAGTGTCAAGAAAATCAACATTAGTTAATGAAACTATTACATTATCTACAAATATGTTAACTGTTTTATGTTGATATGGTGTCTTAATTACGGTATCTTGTTGAGAGCTCTTGTTCTGTATTGTTCCGACAAACTCCTGTTTACCTTGACTCCTAATCGCAAAGCAGGAGTCCAGCAGCTGAGCCACAATCCCTTAACTGCTGTTCACTCTCAGTGTGCAACTTCAATTATGATGTGTAAAGGACATCCGCCCCTGTACTAAAGCAATCCATACAATTCTTGCCAAGAATTGTACTAAAGGTCAACAATTGTCTCCTCACTGTGGCCACAAAGTGAAAACCAAAGAATCAGTAAAGTCAGTAGAACAAGGTTTGCAAAGAATGATGCAATCCATCAAACAGCTGTAGGTCTATAGGGAGGCTGACCAACAAGAAGTACCGTGGCTTCAAAATTCATAACATTCTTATGTCTGAAAATATTTAAAAGCCTATTATTCTTTGAGGGAACATGCAGTTATGGGCAGAGATTTGATAGCTTCCATACATATACACACAAATCTCTCCTCACTGACTTGATAAAGAACATTACATCACATCAGGGAAATATTTCAAATTTCAAGCACAGTCACACACACACACACACACACACACACACACACACACACACACACACACACACACACACACACACACACACACACACACACACACACACACACACACACTGGCTGTGAACCTTTGTTCATGCATGTGATTTCATCTCAGAGGAAATCTGGAGGAAATAATGAATGTGTTCTCTTCAGGGACAGACTTCATTCCACACTGTCCAAAAGCTTCATGTATCCCATACCCCTGATGTTTATCTCAAGTCTGAAGCTACAGTATATAGAGTGAACATTCACACAGCTGATTTTAGGGGTTGTCTTCACAGGTCACCACAGTTATATAACAGCTCCTAAAACTAAAGGGTAGCTCTGCGCGGTGATGCTAATGAGAGGGTTTTCTGTAAAACAAGACTAATGTGTGGGTATTGAATTCATGCTGCTGCCATCAGGATCCAGGTCGGAATAAGTGGCAACATTTAGTCAAACTACTAGCTTATTGGTTATGAACAAGACTTCACTTTAGAATAGGGAACATGTTCTTAGATAGAAATACCTCATTTGAGTTTTAAACACAATTAACACTTGTAGTTTCATGTCTTGTTACATAAGTATAGATCATATTTGTTAAGTGTTATTAAGGGAGAATTACTATTCTTGTGCTACTACTGCCTTATTAGGCCCATATTGAGCAGAGCATATTAAGACCAAAACTCATGTACAACAACTTCCTTGCTTGCAATAAATAAGCACTAATTAGAGGGTTATTGAGGAAAAACTCTCAACTAATGGCTTATTACTTGTATAATATGGTCATGTAGAATAAGGCATTAATAAGTGTTTTATAATGACTAATAAAGAGCCAATATACTGCTAATATGCATGTTAATTAACAACTAGTTGATGGTTAATTTGTGTACCTTAATATAAAGTGTTACCGAAAATATATCTTTTTAAAAAACCTGAAAAAACTATAAATCCCGATTTCGAAGTTGCATAAATCTGGTAATGTTTAATTTGACATGTATTAAAGCAGTGTGTAACAGAGTGCTGGGGGAAAACAAATATTATTTTTCTCTTGCACATAAATAATAATAATAATAATAATGCATTACATTTTTTTATTAGAGCGCTTTTACAGGTGCTCAAAGCGCTTTACAAGTACACATTACACATATTAGACATGTAAGAGTCATTACTGCGGACATTACCCACAGGAGCAAATGCGGGTAAAGTGTCTTGCCCAAGGACACAACGGCCTGACGCAGTGGCGGCCGAGGCGGGATTCGAACTGGAGTTCACCAACGCCCCTTGATCTGATGACCAACGCTCTAACCACTGCGCCACTTGAGGTAAAATGTCTCTTCTCAAATGAATGGAGACACCAATATTTATTTAAAGCATTTAAAGGTCAAGTGTCTGGAATACAATGACGTCAGATAAAGAGAATACTTATATTAATTGTTTAATATTTGGTCCCACTCATGTTTGTGGTGTGTCGTCTTTTTTCCTGATTTATTGCAAATGTTTCAATTCTGTAACCCACAAAACTTTAAAGGCCGACTGCTGTCTTCAACCTTTATTGGAAGGGATTGTAGCTGCAGCTGAGGGCAGAGGATATATCCTAACCCAAACCACTGCCTCGATGTTTTAATGCCACCAATTAAATGTCATCAACATCAGAAATGTTGCAGAAACATGTCAAACTAATCTTTGGAGCAGTCCCTGGTTTTAGGATTAAAAAGGCCCTTTTATTCTTTTTGGGTTTTCCATTTCCTGTAGTGTGTTCTATGTGCATTTAAATGGTCTGCAAAGGCTACAATCCCTTTGTTCCCTCCAGAGGGAGTTTCCCTTCCACACACATATACATAAGTATCCAACACTAATAATAAAAAGTGATTATGGCATTGTATGCTGTGTGTACCTTATTTGTAACACCTTCTGAAACCCTCCTGAACTCATCCGGTTCAACGCAATGCCTCTCACTTTATTTATCAGACAAAGAAACTGAGACCAGCTCTGTCGCTCCCAACCCAGTCTCACAAAAAATGTGTCATAGCTGCGTTGGTCCACACGACCTAACTGTTAAATGACTGCACTTCATTTTTCTCCCTATTTCACAGCTCCACAATTTGGTGATTCTACGCAGTTAGGCATATTCACATAGCTTAGGTCAGTGTTTCTCAAAGTGGGGGGCACGCCCCCCCTGGAGGGCACAGAGGCATGACAGGGGGGCGCGAGTATGGAGCTATTTCAGGGTCATAAGTTTTGATCATTCAAAAAAATACAATTTATTTGAAAGTTCAAGTTTTTATCCTGAACTTTGAAAAATACAATGATGTATTCAAAATAAAAATAAGTATTTTAAATCATTTTTCAGGTTGAATATTATTTAGATTCAGTTCAGCAATTTTTTTGAATAAAATATTTATTTTCAGATTTGACTTTTATACATATTTTGATATTTGAATCCTTATTTTGTTCATTTTCAGATTCAAAACAATTATTTTTTCAGTTTCAAATCTTGTTTTTTCAGGTTTCACATTGTTTTTCACCTTCAGATAGTTTTTCGCTTTCAGATCTTTTTTTTATATATAAAAATATATATAAAAATATAAAATAAGGACATGAGGGCCATCAAAAAAGAATTCCAATACCATGCATTGTGCCGGATATTTCCCCTCAGTTTTCACTATCTCTGTCGGAGGTGTGTGTGTGTGTGTGTGTGTGTGTGTGTGTGTGTGTGTGTGTGTGTGTGTGTGCGCACGCGCAGGCAGGGCGTTAACTGCTGTTGGTCTGCTGAGATTCATCACAGTCATTTGAATGATGTCACGGTGCTCATAATTTGCTTTCTCAGCTCAGTTAATGGGAACAGATCAGCGTCTGATTCTACTAAGGCCTTCAGATATGTCCTGCTAATTATCAACTTGTGTGTGTGTGTGGTGTGTGTGTTGTGTGTGTGTGTGTATGTGTGTGTGTGTGTGTGTGTGTGTGTGTGTGTGTGTATGGTGTGTGTGTGTGTGTGTGTGTGTGTGTGTGTGTGTGTGTGTAGTAAGTGATGAGAGGGTGTGAGACAGACGAGAAGAGAATGTAGAGAACAACGGAGGATGGAATTAGCCTTTATGACAGTGTGGGGCTTTGTTCAGTAGCATCTGAACACTTCTTGAAGCCGGTCACATGAGCAGTATTTTCAATTATAGAAACATAATTATATTCAAGTTTCATTCTCGCTGCCTGGGGAGTTCAGAAACCACCAACTGTAGCAAATATTCAAGTGTGTTAATGACAATACAAGCATTTAGCAGATTTAAGATATAACGCCAAAAGGAGAAATGCTCAATCAGTAAAACAAAGAAAACAAGTCAGACATATAGGTCTGATAACCCTTCAGTCATCAAAGGTTAGAACAGAGAACATCAAATGATGGATATACAAAGAATAGATTACAACTGTAACCGAAAATATACAACAAACCCCAGCTCTATTCACTGTGTTTACAATGTGACCGTCCTCAGGCAAAGACCGCCGGCTAATTCAGACCCCAACCTTTTTTTTGTGTGCAATTTGTTTTCACAAAAGCTGTATGTGCATGCTCTGAAGGCTGCTGATCTTTAGTATTTTGGGCTGCCCCTAAAACTAACGTCTAAACGTCAGTTGCACCATGATGTTACCAATAATGCTCGGCCCTGGAACTGAAACCATTTTGTGAAAAGATATCCCAAGGTTATGTGAAAGGAGACTCTCATCACCATTCTGCACCGTCATGTGAACTCTGCTCAGCCTTGCTCAACCTGCTGACTGATAATCATCAGAGCTTCAGGCAACACAGACTGGGGTCAACACTCTGGTTGGTCCTCTATGAGGAACCCCAGATGCTGTTTTATTAATACCTGCTTTATAATGGAATCAAGGCATGGAGATCTTTGACATGGTCTGAGGGAAGAGGTCTGTCCATGTGTGTGCATTGCATTCAAAATGTGTGTAAGTACAGGTGAGTGCATGAGCTCCACTGTCTGAGGCGACACAGTGCCTCTGTTGAGATGCCCAGATGATGACAGATCAAGCGGATTAAATGATGCCTGCCGTGGAGGGCAGCCGCCGTTTTGGAGAAGAACAGCCGAAAAGAGCATCGAAAAATGTTGACCCCCTGACCCCAATATCCTGCCGCGAGTTCTAGCTACCTCTAAGCTAATGATAGCCTCTGTTTCCTCTCTAAGGCCAGTGCTGTCTGCCAACTCTGCTGTCAGCGAGGGAAAGTGAAAAGGAGCTGGGCTGGGTTCAAAAACAAAAAAAGAAATCTCACCAAGAAAAAGTGCTGAACCCAGCCGAATTCTTTCGAATTGTGTTGTGGATTTCAACTTTTACGAATTGCGTGGAAATTGGAGGAGAAGCTTGTTTTGACCTTGTCTTTCAGGTGGAAACCTCCTTAACAAAGACCACAAAGCCCCATTGTGTAAGCTACGGATATCACACATGAGTGGTGAAGGTTAAAAAACGGTACATGCACATGTGCTTACTGTACATATTTGACTACCCCACAACGCTTTGCACCTCATGGGTGCTTTAAGCGTCCGTCTGTCTTGTGAAATATTATCACTTTATGAAGTTTAAATAGGACTTGAAGTGAGAATATAAGCTGTTAGTATTACTTCAACCTTCACTTTTTAGATTTGTTAAAACATTTTTGAATGAAAAATAGCTGATAAAGCAACTTCTGATTATGCTAACTATCAAATCCATAGTGTACGCAAACGTATGAACTGATGGTATTTCAAAATGTAGAAAAAGGTTTGGGGTTCAATCTCCAACAGTCAACATGCCGATGTATTATTAGGGTAAGAGAATAAACCCCATGTGCTCCCTATGGCAACGTGTGAGTGTGTTACTGTAGCACTATTTAAACCTCTGTGTGAATGCTGAAGTGTATTTGTAAAAACTCTTTGAGGGGTCCTTAAATCTAATAGTCTCTGAATAACCTCTGTACTGCCAGCTGGAGGGCGACCCTGTCCTGCACAGCAGACAGCATGTCTGTGAGATTCATTGAAAGCTTATCTGAAAAGAATCCAAGTAGACATTGGGCTTGTATAGAGAGAGTAAGAGTTGCCCTTCAGTCTCCGGATTAGTTTTCTTTCCCCTGCCTCCTCCTGCCCTAATGTTCTACTAAACACTTTATGCTAGTCTGTGCTGTCCCTGCTCTCTTAAATATTTGATTCCTGCACACTTTGCCCAGCGAGGACAAATAGCATAGTTATCATTTAATAACTCTGAATGCTGTTATTGCGATAGTAAATGTTATATGATTTATTCATCCTTTCTGTGTATCAAACTCAAGGCTGTGAGATGGAGACATGACTGAATAGTTCACAGGATGCCGTCACTCCCTTCCTCTTGTCATCAGGTTAAAGAGCCTCAAACAACATTCACATATGCAGATATCTTTTCAGGACATTTTGAAATAGTTGAGAAATAACGAGGTAACATAATGGTATGGTCCCCTCCTCGCTGCGGGAGACATCAAAGGAATATATCAGATATATTTCGGAATCTTCTTCTTTCCATAACCATTTCCTTTTCTTTGTTCTGTCTGAACTAAATGTTCTTGTTTGTTGGTTAGTAAACAGATTAGGATTTAGCATAATGCACCATCAGAGTGAATGTGTTCGGAAAGGAAGAGCTCATCTTGATGATAATCAATGCTCCCATAATGAAATGACACATGCCATGCATTGAGAGCAGTCATGCGTCTATCCGTCAGCTGACAACACAGAACGTTTGGTGAACATCTTAAATATTAATACAAATAACAACAAATGAGTGAATTCGAAGGTGGTCATGAGGCCAAAGTTGACCCTCTGAACAAAAGAGTTAAATAGCCAAGTTAAAAAAAACCTTGGCACATCCCAAACGACACTGCACGGGTTTAGGGAATATATCAGGACATACGTGAGGCCGGTGACTCCATGACGCCTCCGCTCTGCTGACAGCATTCCCCCTGGTTAAAGTCTGTTCTGGTTTTACCTTTGGAACTGTGCAAAGGTTTTATAACACGGTTCAGTTGAATACTCAAGTCTGATTGGTACATTTGGAGATTTAGCTGTCTGTTCTTTTTCAAAAGCAGTTCGTTGCTAAGACGCTTTGATCAAGGGACTATGTGCAGTCCTATCAATCCTGACAAAGGAGTCTGGTTGATGCAACGATTGAAAAAACACACATTAGTTTCCCCCTGTGGCAAAAAGCTTAGTACACTTTTTGAATATTAATTTTTATATATTTGGAGAGCACAACATTTCGGATTCATGCTGGCTGAGCTGTCCCCAGTGAAGTAAAGATAATAACAATAAATATAACAATACAAACAAAGGGATGGAAAGAGGGATCCTGATCACCCTCCTTACATAGCTTTGCATTGCTTCATCCAATGATACTGCAACTCAGGTGTCATGTGACTATCTCCACACAGTGCTTTTTTGGCCATAAACAAGAACTGATTGCAAGAATGTAATGGTATTAATGAAGCAATGAACAGATCCTAAGTGTTACTCTCTTGTGTCAGCACACCTCCCCGTTAGTGACACTGTCTGAGCCTGCTGAGCCTCCAGCTGAGGCGTCAGGAGGCTCTGTTCTCGCTCCACGTTGTGAGTGCCACACAAGGGAGCAGACGACAAAATCGCAGAGTTGTCTGACATCCAGAAACTGCAGGAGCCGTCAGCTGAACTAGTGTTTGTTGTTCTGTGCTGACACTTCAAACCTCCTGCGGTAAAAAGGACCCGTGTTTACTGATGCTGCTTATTTGTCCAGGGCTTTGAAGTGATGAGACACACATCTCTGCAGGCTCAAAGGTAATTTGCGTCACTATCGCCACTCAGAGCGGGAAGAGCTCAACGATACAGTGGTGCAGGAATCAGTCTTACATCCCGTTCATTTTACCACTAATTCCCTCAAGACATTCATTTAAGGTGTTTTTGGATGGATGCCTGGAATCAAATCTGTTGACATAACCAGATGTTCACATTTTATTCTATGACATAAATTATGACAATAAGTACCACCACACGTGAAAGTAAAAGTGTCATGAAAACAGCAGTTGCTAACAAGTACTTAAAGGAGACAACTAAATGTAATCAATCCGAACGTTAGCCGCCTTTAGCTTAGCCGTGGTGATGTGCAGCCATACGTGTGTGATTCTGGAGGGCATTTACATGCATGCTGTAAAATCATAAAAGAGGTCCTAAAATGTGGAAATGATCTTGCTGAACAGTTTTCTGCAATATTGTGACATATGGAAAAAGTGCCATTGTCAGGGGAGCCATAGCGATGTTACACCGGACTATAAAAGTACATCATCACTGCACAACTCTATTACGTTTGTTTTCAATTTACCTCGCACCTGTACATGCTATCTCTCTCAAAGGGACTTCTAACCAGAGGAAGAGATATATCACTCTGCTACTCCAACACCCCACACAATGACTGAATAGACCTGCTGTCGTAAAGAATTACACAGCAGAATTGTATTATCTTCCTAATGACTCACAATCCTTGCTGCACACATTCTGTGTGGCCACACAGGGGCCACTAATTGATTAATTGGCGATGAATCAGCTGATCAGCATGAAAGCTCCGAGGCACGATATCTCTCTCGCGGGCAATTTTATCTTTCGGTGCACATAGAGCTATTTCTGCACCAGCTGCTGACCCATCACCTTCCAAAACTCTTTTCAGTTTCCCACTGCAATTTAAACAGCTTTTGAACCTCAAATTAAAGGATTATATTTTATTCATTTATAGCCGAAAAACACTTATTGCAACCGAGAGGTTTCGGACAGGCATGCAATAGATGTTTTTTCCACAAACAGTAGTTACAGAAGCAAAAGGGGACATTATGGTACTGTATATAAAATAGAACCAATGGCAACATTTTCTCATCAAATCAACCCAGTAATGAATTCCATGAACTACTAACTGGTTGTGTTTTAAGTTCAAATGTTGAAAAGGGTCTAACTATAATAATCATGGTCAAGTTGTCAGGGTGATATGCTTTATGATCACCCCTGAAGTACATTGGAAGAAGATGATAACCCTTTCTTAATCCCTAAGGGGAAATGCAGTACAGTATTACTCTGTTAATGTACACACACATGCATAGACTTATACACATTAGGTCTGAAAACACACAACCTTTATTATGTTGATGAAAAACGCCCTAAATTGTCTTTGCTGTTGCAAAATAGGAAAGTGACATTGTTTGTGTCATCACTTAAATACCCCCAAATGTATGGAACTCGATGATACCACTGTTGTGCAATAACACTTACAGTAGGATGCTACCACACTACTTACTACATGTTCCACTTATATTTTTTACAATACTGTTTCTATCTTGAATGTTTACCTCTATGATTCTTTAAATGATGTGCAGGCCTTTTTATTTAATGTCTCTTTTGACACTACCCACCCTTTTGGATGTAAACATCTAAAGGTTCCCTCTGTGGAACAAATAAAGGGTTTCTGATTCTGATGAGTACACTCTTTTTAAAAACAAGAATATCATAATAACCTATAATAAAAAAAATGATAATAATAGTTATCCTATAAAAAGCGTCCTGCAGGCAGTTTAAAGAGTTGTCATTCCCCTCAGATAAACACTTTGAAACGAATGTCAGACACACATTAACACACCTCTGTGTGTTTCCATGGGGTTTTGTCTGGTTTCATATCTTCGTGTTAGAGCAGATTCTATTCAGAGCGTTGGATGTGTGCACCCTGAGGGCTTTCTGAAGGCAGGTCTTCAGGTTTAGTCTCCGGTTAAGCCTTGACTTTTTGTCCTTGCCCTTTGTCTATTGTTCAGCACGAGACCGAGGATCATTCTTCTTTCAGCGCTCCCTCATGGCTTTAAAAACCTTGGGTCTTTCATTCTGTTCCAAAGATTTCAGCTCACCACTGGAACATGCTCTGGGTGGACACAATAACAGGAACATCTAATAGTGCAAACTCAAACGAAGCCACAATACAATCTCTGTAGCAGTTAACCTCTGATTTACTGTTGATAAAATCGTCATAAAATAGCATTAATCACATTACTCTTTTATTTAATTTAGGGCTGCTCAAATAATTGAACTTTTATTTAAATCGTAATATGGGCTAGTAAATATATTTAAAATCGCAGCATTTATTATTGGCAAAAAGTCTATAAATATGAAAAGGATTACACATTTAGGTTGCAAAAATGTCCTGGCCTACAAATTATATTCTACAGACTTCATAAAATATATTTGCTTGGTTAATATCTACTTAAAATACAGACACTATGATCATTTTAAAAAACATATTTCAATGGTAATGAGAAAAATGTTGCAAAAATCATATTGAGATTGCTGTAACATAAAAATAATCTAAAGTAATATTTTTTTCTAAATCGTGCAGTGTTAATGCAATTCCAAAAGAGTACATGATGATTATACTGTTTCCAACTTTCTCATTTAATCTTCAATTATCAGAATGTAGTCTTGTGTTCTGTGGGCGGAAAACAAAGTCCAGGTCAGCCTGTAGAGGGCAGGAGCTGAATCTGTTCTGTTAGGTCTCTGTGAAGATATGGGCACATCCTCTGTTTCTCCCATTGCTGAGTTTGCTGAGATTTATTCTATCCATGTTACCTGCAACCAGACACTACCCAGGGGCAGGCTGGGTAGTGGAGTATCCCCAGGTCCAAGCTGGGTTAGCCTAGCTCTTATCCCAGCTCACTTCCCCCCTGATTCTGAGGCAACACGTTCTCACTCCCAACTCGTCCTATAGTGACATTATGTCAGGATCCCTTGGCGTCACTATCAAACGCAGTGGGGGCCCTTTAGCGTCAACTTTCAACTATCAGGGAGTCCCTTGCATAGAGCTCCCTGAACGTTGGTAATAGACGAGTTGGGATCGCGGAGAAATGCTCTCTGCCGACCCATTCTCACAGCGTTTATCAAGCTTTTTCTTACTCAATATCAAGCCACACTTATTGTTTTTACTTCTTTATTTTAATTGTATAATTTCTGACTTTTTTTGCCGTCAGTTAAGCCCCTGGCAGACTGTCCCAAAATTGACACCAGATGGACACACGATAAAGGAAATGTTCAAATGTGGCTCTGATCGTAACGACATCGGGCCATTCGTGAGGGCATCTTTAGCCATCGTATGACCGTCGGTGTTGTTTCTCAGGCTCCGGCAGCAACTTCGTGAGCGGTGGCAAAATCTTTGGCATGCCAAAAAATAGCCGAAAGACCTTGCGAAGGTTCATTTTCGTGTTGAATTTGTGTGTCCATTGTGCCCTTCGTAAGGCCATCGTGAGGGCATCTTGTCAAATCGTGTCATCTTCGTCTGATCATCGGTGCCATCGTGTCTTAGGAAGGCAACACGATTACGTGAAGCCCTTGCAATGCTGTCGTGTAGCCATCGTATTATAGTACGATGACATCGAGATTGCATTTATTTCACAACAAAATCATGTAAACATATTATGTAAATAACCCAATTTGTGTTCTGTGAAACTGAAAAGGATATTACATTGTTTTGTTACTTTCGTTGCAGTTGTATGTCTTAAATGTAATTTAGGTTAACTTAATAACTTGGATGCTTTTATTTTGAAGGCGAGTTTATGCTGTTGACAGGAAGTTGTTGTTGCTATGGAAACAACATGACGGAGATAAGTAATATCTTCTAATCTACATATAAAGATGGCGAAAGTAAAGAATAAAGTGTATGTTTAAATGTTAGCACCCCCCGAAGAGGCACAAGCTCTTACGTTGAGTCTGGATACATTCTAAATCACCAGTAAAGTCTACGACCATATTTTCGTGTGTGGTTCTGCCATTGTGTGGCCTTCTGTAGGCATCGTACTTGCTTCGGCTGTTGCTTGGCTGTTGACCAAGTTCGGGGCCATTTTCGTGCGAAATTCACAATTCCATATTCGTGTGTCCATCTGGTGTCAATTTCGGGACTGTGTGACGCTTTGGGGAGTGTAGGGTCTCAGAATACTGAAATCTGTATTGTTTCCTCGTTTTTTTTCTTCTAATTTTGTATTCTTTTCTAAACCACACACTGTTATTTAGTCAACAATAAGACACAATTATCCTTGTTTTTATTTATCCACAGTGTCCCAGGTCTGCTGCATGTATAGGTCAGTCCTTGCGTTTCTTTCTAGGTCATGATTTTTCATTCAGATAGTATGACTGCTTATCATAAAGTCCCGCCCGTGTTGATATGAAGAGAATAATTCAGATAGTCATTGTGACAATTCCAATTGGAACATGACCGAGCGTCCTGCCTGCTTATCATTAATAACAGCACAGAACCTATATCCTGATCAGACCCGGCTCAAATGGAATGGATCACCGGCTGACAGCGGAGCTTCGCCATATGATTATGGCTGCTGTTGCGGTTTCTTTGCAAACCTTGACAGTGAAAAATGCATAACTTGTTCGTTGCACATTATAGATTCGGCCGTGCATTTGAATTCTCTAGTGAAATTCTAGAATTGAACATGAACGGTGGTCATTCATTACATCCTATTGACAAGTGGATTGACAGGAGTCAATAGCAGGAGTGGATAGCAGGTCAGCCCATCAATCTTCACCTAAGTGGGCACTGCAGAATGAACACATTTACTTCCCCCTAAAGATGGTGTCTGTCTGTCACAACTGATATTTCACACCGTTGATGGAACCGCTTCTCCACCTTTGGCATTTTAAAATGTTCAGTGGTTAAAGTACGGCATAGACAAGGTGATGTGTTTGCTTCTGAGGGGAAGAATCTTGAACATGTGTTTTCTCATTTGAGCTTAGTTGTTAAAACATTGAAACCTAAAACACCAGAGCAAAGATTAGCATGTTTTTGTCCGTTTCTATTACATCTCATCTTGGCTAATACATTTCACATCACGGCTGACCTTTTCTCAGAGGATACCAACATATCAGATGAGATGAGAACTCACTGAACTGTCATTTAAGAAACCCATGCATGCCAGATATCTACTAGCATTACACAGCCCAACCTCCAACCATAAGGTCAAGGTGCATTGTGGATAATATAGGTTACAGTTTTTCCATTTCATGAAACAAGACATGTTCAAGGCACACTGATGAATATACTTACATTAATGTATCATTAATAGTGCTATTCATAAAATGATATTACTAGGCAAAGAAGCAAATAGATTTGATTTGTAATGGAAAGTAGGTACGAGTAATCTGCCCTGAGTATATACAGTAGTGTGTACATAAACACAGTCTGAGAGAATACGTTTTTAGAAACAGAGCCAAATAGAAAATGATACAAATAAAATATAATTTTAAATCATAAAATTATTTTAAAAGAAAATATTATTTAAACAAATTAGAGAGATATATTAACACGGAATATAAAAAAAAAAGACAAATACAGTATCTTCAGAGCTGTGCGGGGCTCACAGTATTAATATGAACACGAATGGAACACAAGATGTGCATTCATGTAATGTATGGTGTTTATGTGGTGGGTCGAAGTCAGACGGGGGTCTCTACCTTGTAGATGAGGCCAGTAGCAGATGGGAAGACACTTTTATTTATGGCAAGATGTTTCCTGACCAGTATTTGCAATAAAACTCAAATCACCCAATCACAATCTAGTGATAGATAGTTTGAACGGCCATATTGTCTCACTTCATTCACTCAGCCTGATGTTTTGTTCTGTTGATTGCAAAACTCACACCTGAAGTTAATGTTTGGAGAAACAAACTGATTTCCTTGCCCGTTGCCAGTCCTTTCCTTTTGGTAACGAGCTCTGCAGGAAGACGACATCCCCTCTCTTTGTTCCGCCCACAGAGCTCTGATTGTTTCTCCAACTGGTGCCAACAGCCAACAAACCCAGCGTTCATCAAATGGTCTTTTGGAGCATTTGCATTTCCTTCAGTTGTAGTTATTCAAGGTTCAAGGATTCTGAGAAAGCATATGATTTGGTACTTGATGTTCCTACTGTTGTGGAAGAGTTGCTGCCGGGAGAGTTCAAAGATCTTAAACTGCACAGCATGATTTGGAAGCTCAGTAAAGGGAAGGATTTTGGGTTAAAATATGAAACAATTGCAAAGCAGCTTTGATAAAAGTTTGATACGGATGCAGCGAGAGTAGCCTTCAGCTGACGGCTGTATCTGGCGCTGTTCCAGGAGCACACTTCAAACACAGCTCCGAAGCACATGTCACTGATTCTCTTTGTTACTCTCTGCTATTGGATTCTGATCTGAAACATGTTAAACATCATGAGATATTCATTTACTCTGTTTAAGCTGCAACGAAGCTATCACTTCTTAGAGAGGAAACTTAGCAGCTCTCTGTACGGAAAGTTGTGGTTGTCCAAGCCCAGCTTTCAGAAGGTAATTGCTCTATGTTAATGAAATGATAGGGCGAAGCTGCACAGAATCATTCTGGCTCTGCTGATGGCAGCATGTGGGACTGTTTCCGCTACTCTGGCCAAAGAAGATGATATTCAAACAGAGATTGTGGATATTCAAATTTTACAAAATCAGCCTTTGCACTGAGTGAAAAATGACTAGGAAGCTCTTCATGTAGAATACCATTAGCATCTCACATATGGTGAATATATATCTATTGAATACATTCATACATCCTTAAATCCTGACTGTGCTCTGGGCTCTGTTCAGTCATTCTGAATGTGTCCTTTTAATCTCTGCCCTTGAGCTTCTGCAGGAGACCTTGAGGTGCTGGAAATGTAAATCAAGTCCAGTTTCACATTATGATACTCATATTCAGAATTTGACCTAAATACATAGAATTAGTCTATTTATATACGCTGACTACAATACCGCAGTATTTCCTATTAGCTTCCTGATTTCAAAGATTTGTCAATTTAGATAACTATGCATGTGCTGTCTGTTGTACAGTGCAGTAGCATGTAAACAATGGATCATTTAGGTTATACGGTGTCCGACAGGTGCAAATGCAAAAATAATATTTCCATTAGGAGAAACGCGGTGCAATTAAAAAAAAATGTTGTTTACTTAAAGTGTTACAATAACGAAATGCTGCAAATATAAAACGCTGCAAGAAGCTCAAAACACAACAGTAATGGGGACACTAAACAGTGATGCACAAAGCTGGGGCCGGAGCACTTGGTGACGTTCGGGGAAATAAAGTTGGACAACAAGAACTGTCACTGGAAACGTACTTAAAATGTTTTATTGGCTTATTTGAACAATTTCATCATATGATTCCCTCCTATATTATTGCAGAGCTACTGTACGCTAGTTAGCTAACCTAGCTAACCTAGTCATTTCAAATATACTGACAAAAACTGACAAAATAATCACAATTATGAAACAGAATAATAACTCTGCCAACAGTGATAGTTGGCCAACCTCATCATTTTCACGTGTGTTGGCACATTTGTGTTTTTAAATCTGCATCGTTTTTGAAACTGCAGTGTGTTTCTCCTAATGGAAATGATGTGGGCCGTCACATAGCACCTTTCGGCCATCGCACATATCCACTGACTCCATGACACAAATGATATTCTGATTCCAAAGGTGTAACTGACCGATCACCTTGAGATACATTGACATTTACGTAGATTTACTGTGTTTTTAAGATAGGGGGAGAGAAAATAAAATCAATTTCATGAATGATTGACATGCATGCTGTATCTGAAGTAACCCCCCTGTGACTCCAGCTGTCAGTCAGACCCTTGATGCTCTCAGCAAGCACTAATCCCTTCCCTCTATACCTGCATGATCCATCATGTGTGTAATTCTTTAATTGGGCTTGATAGCACCGATGGTTCTCTTAAAAGATGGAGGATGCTCCATTGAAAGCAGAGACCTGCCATTTAAACCCAGATTCCTCAATGAGCTGACACAGAGCACATGGCTGAGGAAGGTGAAGAGGAGGAAATGCTTTCAGTTTCCTCACTTCCTTCACTTAGCTGTCAGTGTGTAGCCTCTTTATCAGAGTCACATGTTGCATCAGCCAGCTGCTGCTGCTGCTGTTAGTGATGTAACCTCCTTCAGCTCTGAAGCTATCTGAACACAAAGTGCTCACAACACTGGATTCCAAATTAGATCAGGTGCTGTCTGTTTAGTTGACTGCAGAATCTGATCAGAGGTTAAGCAATATCTTCTGCCCCACCATTGACAGCTCCCTTCCATGGAGTTATTTCTTAACCTGACCATTGAAAACCATATCAACCAGAACGCCAGATCCTCCTTCTTCCACCTTCAAAATATAGATTGTCCCCGCCCATCATTTTCTCTGCTGCCGCAACCTTAAAGCGGCTCTACAGTATTCTGCTTTTTGGGGTTTTCCCTTCCCTGTAGTGTGTTCTATAGGTTTTTGAACAGCCTTCATTGAACTCCTTTGTTTTTTTTATGTAATATAGTGACATCACTATGTACCACTCACACTTCTGTTGGCTAGGGCTCCAACACATCTGGGGGCGGGACATCTCTAAGCAGTTGACCATCCAAACTCCTGAATGAACTCCATGTTCAAATCACTAATCAAGAGTCACCTCTTCAGTGCTTTCAATCGGTGTAATTAATGTAATGTGATTTGACAAAAATGTTGTATTTTGTATATTTTAAGTGTTGTTGTAATGACGTTTTTTTTTATCTTTAACTTGTAAAGTGTCTGAGTACCATAAAAAAACAGCTCTATAAATAAAATGTATTATCATATTATTATTAAACAGAATCCTTTGTCAGGATAATCCTGTAGATCTGGAGGTGACACTTATGTTGATTCTTCAACATCCTTTGACATGGTGACAGGATGGTATACATGTGACATGGTGACAGGATGGTATACAGGATGGTATACATGTTACATGGTGACAGGATGGTATACATGTTACATGGTGACAGGATGGTATACATGTTACATGGTGACAGGATGGTGTGCATGAGAAACAGTTAGAGAATATATCTGGGTAATAATAACTGAGCGCTGTTTTGCATTATCCTTGTTCGCTCTTTAAAATGTCTCTTGTTTTTGATGCTGGTGCAGTTTAATATCTACATGCAGACACAGGGAAACTGTTCTTAAAGCAGTAGCACTATTAATCATCCCATATTGACATTTAAATGCGGTTTAAAGATCTAGAAAATGCAACTTTTAATAACAGATGCAGAATCATTATGCTTTTTCAATTTGCTTTCACAATGTGAACCATGGCCATGACAACAAAGGAATGATGGCTTTGAAACCAGCTTTTGAAAATAGAAATATACCTTACAAACACTCGAGACACGCTTCAGGTCTTATAATCACCACCTTTTCACCTTTCAAACTGAATATCTTCTGCTGCTTTTCAAACATTTCAATGTCAGCTTTCAAGCTGAAACCTTTCATTAACTGATTTAAACCATCCTTTGGACTTCTTGCTTATTTCTAACAACGCTGAGATATTCAATGTGAGAATCCTTGCATTTATAATCAGAACACCAGCTTTTCAAACCTTTCAGTGCTTGACTGCAGGGCATGATGGTGCAACTCTTACAGAAAGCTCATGAAGAATACATGTTCCCTGAGATGTTCCCAAAAACATGCATTCACTTGGCAAAGCAAATTTGGATTAAAATGAATAAGAAACAAGACATCACATGTGGCCCATTAAATACAGAACACTGACTCCAGCTGAGGATGGGAACACAGAAACAGCAGCATTCACAACAATAACAAAAGAAAAGCAATAAGATGAAGCGCAGACCCCTGAGCCGCACTCTGCAGGTCTTCTAAGGGGCAGAATTACTAATATTGATG
Organism: Harpagifer antarcticus; assembly: GCA_902827135.1. Lineage (NCBI taxonomy): Eukaryota > Metazoa > Chordata > Actinopteri > Perciformes > Harpagiferidae > Harpagifer > Harpagifer antarcticus. Next base: position 2,456,871 of record CADEHL010000900.1, on the reverse strand, counting down.
ATATTAAGACAACTTGCAGGGCTAATGTTTGTAGTATCGACTTTATATTCAGCCTTGTTTGATGCAGGTTCATAATGCATAAGATCGATGTCCGACTACACATTGAAGGCTTTCTTCATGGAGCTGAGACCCAGGAGTCTGAGCACTTTGTTGGGGCTCCTCTCCCCGTCAGCACAGACACTATTGATATGTAGCTTATACACACACACCGATTCAAATCACAGTACTCTGCTTCTACTGGACGTCTGCAAGGCAAACAAACAGCTGTATTAATGTTCCCATCAGAACCCATCAGGACATAGTTTAACAACAATTCCAGGGATCAGATTTTAGTTTGGGTAAAGCAAAAATAAATAGTTTGTCACAGCTGATAAACATGATTGTTTACCACCCAGCCACATTTGAATGATAAAAAATGCCCAGCATATGAAATAAGCTTTTAAAAAAAACGTCAAAATGTAATGTATATGGTATATGTGTAATTACTTCCAATCCTATAGAAGTTGCACAATGGCGAATTAAGCCAAAATGAACTGACTATCTGTCAGGGTTGAGCGAAGCAGGCAGGACCCAAATGCAGATTTAACAGGAAATACCTTTATTTAAAGGCTTCAAGAAAAATACAGAGCTCTTCCCCGTGAACACAGTCAAGGATCTCACAAAGACTAACAGAAAACACAAAACCTAAATGCACACAGGACTAATGAAACAAACAAGACACAGATGAGGAGGGAGGAGAAAACACAGGGGCACCAGGTGAACACAATCAAGTAATGAGGTAGGAGGGAACACACAGACAGGAAACCAAAGACAGATCTAGACAAGACAAAACACAGGGGCACCAGGTGAACACAATCAGGTAATGAGGTAGGAGGGAACACACAGACAGGAAACCAAAGACAGATCTAGACAAGACAAAATACAGGGGCACCAGGTGAACACAATCAGGTAATGAGGTAGGAGGGAACACACAGACAGGAAACCAAAGACAGATCTAGACAAGACAAAACACAACACAGACAGATCGTGACACTACCGAGTACAAAAATATACGGATTATCTCGGTAGCTATTTGGGACCATAAAGCATTGAATGGCAGTTGTGTTTTCCTTTAGCCCTGCCTAAAATCATTAAGCCCCACCTCCAATATAAGTACCAGCTCCCTCATCCCAAAGTCAACGAGTCCTTGAACGTGTTTGTGGTTTCAGGTCGTTGGTTAGCAAAAGCTGAAGAGATTTTCACAGTTTCTACTACGACATAAAATAAGTCAGTAAATACCACACTGCTGAATGTCTGAAGAATATATGTGTCATAAAATGGCGATTGTTGACAAGTGACTAAACTACTAAACGTCATGACGACACAAGTCCGCCTTTAGCTTAGCAATGATGTGCAGCCATGCGACCGTGATGTACTACTACTACTGATCAAAGCATGTTGAGTATCATAATTGTGTGTTGGCCACAAAGCTTATGTTCTGCCATTTACCGAAATCCAATGACGGCAACACTCTATACACTGCGTCACAGCCGGTCTTGGCTCAGTCAAATGAATGGAAAGGGAAAGTAACCCCGGAATCTAAATTTCACAACTTTTAGTATTAGAATAGAAAACCTTTCAAGTTTTGTACTGGGTCCTTGATTTAGCTGGTTCACAGACGTCTCTTGTCCAATGTGTGTCGATGGTAAAAAGTATTTGCAGGCCCAAATGACGTCCTGGACCGACATGGAATTCGTAGTACCGATCTTTGGTCACTACAAAAATGTGCTTCAATACAGTGGCCCTGAAGCTGTCATGACGAAGCGGATTGGGGGCAGGGCTTCATGAAAACGCAAGTGCTCATGCTCTATGGGCCCAGATCTCCAGAACATCCAGGTATTTTAATACTTGAGAGTCAGACCATTTTGGCTTCATTCGTCACTGAGCAACTTTCATAGGGTGAGGGTTAGGGCCCCGCCTGCGTCCTGCTGTATCCCCTTCTATTTATACATCCATGGTTGTGACCTATTTAGGTTTGGGATTTATTCACTCTAGTTTAACTTGTGAGTAGACTGGACTCAACATTGCAACATTAGTTTTCATAGACCTTAGTGAATTGACCGAAAAAGCAACCTTTAATGTAAACAGTGTAACGTCCCAGTGACTCTTTTGCATCAGACTATATTTAGCATTTGAAAGATTTTTGTCCGATCAGCTTTAGCTAGATCAGCGGTTTTCAAAGTGTGAGGTGTAGTGCCGAGAGATATGGAGTCAGAGGCGGTGCAAGGAAGGTGCAAGAATAGTAATTTATTGCGGAGCTGCCAAGGACATGTTGTCGGGTCGCAGCCCGGGTCGACAAGAGGAAGAAGCCAGGAGGGCACACAATATATATAGGTAGCAACACATATGTCCGTGCGGAAACAATACCCCCAACCCGTAGTTCCATGAGTGAATTGTGTACAGTCAATTAGTGATCACTACACAAGCCCCCCCATAATTCAACCATGGACACTATCCCCGTGTCCGGGAGGAAGCAACACAGGGGCCGAGGAGGGTGGGGCCGGGGGCCGGGCCATGGAACGGGCCGTCGGAAGGGGGCCGCAGGAGAGGGTAGGGGCCCTAACGAGGGCGAGGGCATCCTCACCGGTGGTGGGAGACGGGCCGGAACGGGGCCGCAGTAGGCGTCGTAAGGGGGCCGCTGTGCTGCGACGTGGGGACGGCGTGAATATCCCGGTGGTCCCCAGCAGGGAGGAGCGCTGCCCGGCCGCAGGCGAGGGCACAACGGCGGCGGGCACAAAGTCCTCGGGAGGAAAGCCGGGTCCCCGGGGGGCAGGAGCAGCACCCCTGGGAGGAAAAAGCCGTGGACAGGGAAGAGGCCAGACGGGGGGGCCGTCCGAAGCTGCCGTCGAGGCGAACCGTGAGCCGCGGTAAGAGGAGAGGCCAGGCAGGGTCCCGGAGCGCGCCACCCACGGGCCGATGAAGGCATGGGCGACGTCCGAAACCGCCGAGGCGAAGGAAGAGGCCAGACAGGGTCCCGGAGCGCGCCACCCACGGGCCGATGAAGGCATGGGCGACGTCCGAAACCGGCGAGGCGAAGGAAGAGGCCAGACAGGCTCCGGAGCGCGCCACCCACGGGCCGATGGCAGCATGGGCGACGTCCGAAACCGCCGAGGCAAAGGAAGAGGCCAGACAGGCTCCGGAGCGCGCCACCCACAGGCCGATGGCAGCATGGGCGACGTCCAAAACCGTCGAGGCGAGACGGGGTCCAGGAGTGCACCACCCAGGCGTCGATCAAAACGTGAGTGGCGTCTGGAACCGCCGTTGAGGTGGTGAAAAAGGTGAGAGTGTCCACATGAGGTCAACCGGCCGGTCGAACCTCCTCTCCAGCACCAGAAAAAGCTCAAAAGGCTGATAGCCGTTAGCACTAGCCGTTAGCAGGCAGCCATCCGTAGCTGCTAGCCGTAGTTAGCCAAAGTGGTTAGCTGCTAGTTGTCGTTAGCTAGCGCAGCTGGGACGTGCAGCCGCACGCCCCGAAGAAACCCCATGAGGCAGCAATCGGGTTGCTGGTCGACCCAGCAGGTCGTGCATGGTCTCCCTGTAGCAGGAAGGCCGATGCGGGAATGGTGAGCAACGTCCCCAGCCATTCCGCGGGGCGCACACCGAGCCTCAGTCCGCGTGCCGGTGGCAGCCACGGACGATTCCAATCCTCCCCGGCATTTCGAGACGAAAAACTGAGTTTTTCTGCCGTGTACGGGTCCGTCCCGGAAACTTCACGAAACGTATCAGGGTCACCAGTGTAGTGCCGAGAGATATGGAGTCAGAGGCGGTGCAAGGAAGGTGCAAGAATAGTAATTTATTGCGGAGCTGCAAAGGACATGTTGTCGGGTCGCAGCCCGGGTCGACAAGAGGAAGAAGCCAGGAGGGCACACAATATATATAGGTAGCAACACATATGTCCGTGCGGAAACAATACCCCCAACCCGTAGTTCCATGAGTGAATTGTGTACAGTCAATTAGTGATCACTACAGAGGCGCGCTTCCCCTGGGGGGAGCCAGAGAGCTTCAGGGGAGGCGCAGCGTGAGAAAAAAATTACGAGAAACAGTGAAATCTAGCTAGTTAACTTCAGCTAACTTTATGCGAGCGGCAACATGGATCGATTTTTAGTGAAGTTACCTAAAGTGAGAGAGGAGACAGCGTCTGGCAGAAAACGTCACTTGCACGCTTTTGGCTGTCTGTGGAGACCGAGTTCCCCCACCTCGCCAAAAAGGCTGTAAACGTGCTCATTCCCTTCACCTCCGCCTACCTGTGTGAGTGTGGGTTTTCCACATTGACTTTGATCAAAAACAAGTACCGGTCAAGCAGGGGCGGATCTACAGGTTGCACCCCAGTTGGCAGCTTTGTTTTGAAATAAAAGTTGTGGCTCATCGGACATTTCTGAGAGAAAATCCTTAATGTCCGAGTGCAAGTGAATGCAGCACAAGACGCGAGCCTTGTAACCCCTGGCGCGTGCGAGGAAATGTGATTGGCGGCGATTTCATTTGAACGGGACGGCGCCTTGAGGTATTTGCGGTCTACAATGACAGAGAAGAGACTGTCAAGTTTGGCTGTACTCAGCATTGAATCAAAACGCACCGAAGCTTTAGATCTTAATCAGTTTGTGAGGCGTTTTGCTGAACAAGATGGTAATCGCCGCATTCAGCTGTTATAGGCATGCCAACTTGATGCTCTGCTCACGGATGACTCGATGAGCATATAAAACTGTTAAGATGATGACCTTACGTGTGTAAATATTATTTTTTCTTTGAGGGGGTCTTCCCCCAAAAAACTGTTTTAAGTCCTGAGAAAGTCAAATAAAACTACACTGCCCAGCCAAAAAAAAGTAACCACTTTGATGTAACTAGGCCAGTAGGTAAGGGCATTCCACTGGATAATAATACCCCTACCTTATAGCAACAACAACAATAATAATAATAGCAATAATACTTGGGAGGGGGGGCGCAGCTGTTTTTATGTTTTCTGAGGGGAGGCTCACCTTCCCACACTTTGAAAACCCCTGAGCTAGATTATTTATGAAACAGTATAACAGTGAAATCTAATCAGTGGTTATGTTTTTGTATGTTCAGAGAGTGGGAATAGATGGGTCCAATTCAGGTCAATTTAGAGAGGATGTAATAACAGTTTACCCTCAGCCATGTCCCTGTTCCAATCATTACAGTATGAGATTATCAGGAGCTCATTAAGACTGTAGGGCTCACAGGGCTGCTGAAGAGGAACAAGAGAGTCTGAAACACAGTGTATGAACAACAGATCAGAACAAGTTATTCTCTATTTCACCTTAAAGCCAAACAAACTTTATAAAACAACATAGATTCCATCTCAGAAAACCCTAAATGTTTTTAATTAAAAATATTATTTTACCCAGTAGTTATTTTCCTAGTTTTTGTTGAAAAAAAAACTCTGTTGAAAATGTCAGAACCTTATTCACAGCAATGTTTTAGGCACAAGTAAATACAGAGGGAAAACTGAAATAACACCTCTTACAGAGCAATGCTCACACAAATCATATTATTCCATTATTTCAGCCATTAGATATTTTCGTTGCACTTGAACCAATGGAGACATGTTCAATCTGCACATAAAAACAATAAAAGGTTGAAGATAGATGTGTGGTTTTACATATCATTGTAACAACAAACCCAGAAAATGTCTGAAAGGGGTTTTATTGTGCATTTCGGGGTTTCCTGTAGAGTGCTCTATAGGTTTTGGTGCCCACACCTCCCCCCGTCTGAAATGCCTCCATTGGACTACTTTGTTTTCTTTCGAACACTTGCTTATATTAGCTAGCCTCCAACACATTGTACATAAGGGGTTAAGGGGCGGGACATCTCTTAGCGGTTGTCTAATCACAACAGAGCCAGCCAGCTAACCAATCAGAACAGACTGGGCTCTGGTTTCAGGCAGAGGGTGAAAGAGGTGCTGCAGCATAGGCAGTATGAGAGAAATAAAGGGCTTTTTGAACATTAAAGCATGGAGACATGTCCCAGTAGAGGCTCTAAATGCTGATATGAACCTGAAAATGAGCAGAATAGGAACCCTTTAATGTAACTGTAAGGGAATACAGTTACCTTTTTTTGTATCATGATTAAGTAATCCAGTTGTTCGTTACTCCCGAAGTCTGGAAAGGAGGACACAAATGCTATCTAAGGTGAGATGCCATGATACACAGACTGATGTTTTAGTCATGTAGTCTTGTCACATCCTACTGAATCTCTGTACTGATGTCCTGTCCCTTTATAGTAAATCTCCCATGAGGGTCTCTGAATGTGAGGATGTCGAAGCACTTATTTTTCATTGGCAGCCTAATGGACTGGAATCGGTCCCTGGAGTTAGTTTCAAGAGAACCCTGGAGCCTCAGAGCCAGAACAAGACGAATGACTGAGAGGAAACTGAGAAAGAGTGATTTGATGGCATGGAGATTTGATCAATGCCACTGTCAGACACACATATGTTTGTTGTGTTTGGGATTTTGGGCTGTTATGTAATTAAGCGCACATAGTAAAGAGTGTTCATGATTCATAAGGAGCGTTGTTGTAAAACATTAGTGCTGGCTTGTCAGTTTGAGCGAGCCACAATGTGAAAGATTATGGAGAGTAACATCCCATGAGTCCTTTAAATGTGGGTCATGGTTGCATGCCGCCAGCTGAACACAACATTAGAACAGGCAGGAGTGCATCAGGGCTAGAACTCAGACTCTCTCTGCCTTAACAGCGATTTGTCCCGCCTTAAATGCGGTTTTGGATTCAACGTCTCTCAACTTTGAGCCAGGCTTCATTTGTCTTGCTCTTGAGAGTTTTGTGGTTGGTAGGACTTGTATTTGTTTTAGTCGCCTCATCGGTATTTGACTCAGACGTGCCAGAGCTTAACCTGTTAAGCCCTGAGCCTGTTCTTCAGGTCTCAGGCTCGAAAATGACATTCCCAGAACAAATGACTATATCTTCACTTCTAAAACGGGTACATTAATCTTTTTTCTCAAAGCAAGGTTACACCTGTGAGTTGGGTGTGGAAAAGTAAAAATCAATATTGATTTTTTTAATTTTAAAGTAAATACAAATCTAAACATTACCATTGGTGAATAGAGTGATGCGCAGCCAGAATGCCCAAAACCGGAAGATGGGTTGTAGCTCTCACACACTCTATATGATATCTCCGTTTTTGACAAAAATGTTATAATGGACTATCAGTAATCATTTCAAAGTGACACAGACATATTGGATTAACCTTCAGCAGCGTTTCTATGCGTTTTAATGCCATTGAACACAACTTTTGATCAGAAAACAGCAAAGGTAAGACGTATTTGCCGTTTTGGCTCCGTAAAGCTACGTTGTGTGTTGTCTGGTTTTGCCCTTGCTGCCCTGAGTTCTGGTCGCACAGTAATGATACATATACCTCTAGAATCTGTGGAATCTCAGCTTTCATTCAATATCTTGTTTGTGCAGATCCGAAGTAATACAATATTTCTACCGTGAGTTCTGTGCTAAGTGCGTTAGCATTTTCTCGCTTAGTGCTAATTCAGAGGCTTGGTATTACCCTAGTGTTTTGTTTAGCTAACGATGGTTCATATCGTCAGTTAACTGAGTTTCTTCCCGTTAAGTGGGTATGACACATTAATGGAGACATGTCATGCTTTTCCAGTTATTACCCGTCCCCTTGTGTGTTATGAAGGTTTGTATGCATGTAAACGGTCTGCAGAGTCACAAACCCTCAAAGTACACCCTGTAGCGAGTAAAACTCTAACACAGAAAATACCTCCCCAAAACGCCTCGTTGGAGATACGTCATTGTCCATTTGATTCTTCCGGGTACGGCATGATGTCAACCCGTAGCCTACGAAATGGACCAATCCGTGGAGCCGTTACTTTACGTCCGCGGAGCCGTTACGTTAAGCCCCCGCTGATTGGTCCAAATTGACCAATCCACGGACTTTCTCACACACACACTCAGTGCAGGCAGCTCTGCTGATTTCTCCTCCCTGGCTGCAGGCTGATAACAGACAGTTGGGATCGCGGCGAAATTCTCTCTGCAGACCCATTCTCTCTGCAGACCCATTCTCTCTGCAGACCCATTCTCTCTGCAGACCCATTCTCTCTGCAGACCCATTCTCTCTGCAGCCCCATTCTCTCTGCAGACCCATTCTCTCTGCAGCCCCATTCTCTCTGCAGACCCATTCTCACAAAATTCCCTTTTTCTTACTCAATATCAAGCCACACTTATTGTTTTGACTTCGGCTGTGACTTTGTGTGCTCATGATGAGTTTGGCTTTGTTTCGCTGTGTATCGCTAAACAAGGAAACAACACCTCCACGGAGCTCAGCGCGATTCACAACGTCCCGACCAATCAGAGCACACTGTGCTCACAGGGAGGGTGGGGGCTGGAGCTATTGGGCTACAACGAGCCGTTAAAGGCAGAGAGTGAAATTCAGTGAATACACGTAGTTTACAGAGATGCTGTATGAGAAACCAATGTGAGTTTGGAAAATTGCACAATATAAATCTATTCTAGTAGACCTCAACAATGGAATTATGATCAGTGGAAATGGCCATGACTCCGCCTCCGAGGATTGTGATTGGAGCTTGTCGGCCCGACGCTCCAGCCTCAGCACACATCCGGCGCACACCTGCTGGAGATTACTTCAAAGCCTGTGGCTGACAATCACTCTGGAGGCTCTGACATATGAACAGACGCCTCTCGCTACTTGGTCCTTAGAGAATTCTGTTAACTGTGGTTAAACTCGTGGGCCCATAATTAGTTTGATATTTTGTATTAGTAGTGTCTAGAGTAGTTTACTTAGTGTTTAGAGTAGCTTACTTAGTGTTTAGAGTAGCTTAGTCAGTGTCTAGAGCAGCTTAGGATTTTGTGACTGTTGCCTTTAGTCTAGCTGTGTTTTTGTACAGGCTCCTTTTGTTAGTTGTACCACTTTTAAAGTGAGGTTTTGTTTCGTTTTCTTAGTTAGTGTATTAGTATTTATTTCCCTGTATGCAACTAGACTCCTTTTTTAGAGTTCTCCTTTTGTTTGGTTATTTATCAACCTGTGCCCTTTTGGCCTTTTTGTTTGTTCCAGGCTGCATGTCTGCCATTTTGTTACTCTGCTATTTAAAATAAACCCTTTATAATTATACCAATTCCAACTGGTGTGTGTTGTTTTCCTCTACCCCTAGAGGGGGACGTAACAGGTTGTTACATTTTAAGAAGCCCTGAGACACAGAGCCGGCGGGGGTCAAATGGTGATTTGATGCAGGTTGGTTCTGGGTTTGTTGACTCTCATCCTATGTTTTCTCTTAACTACGTTTTTCGACGTGAAGATCATGGTCACAAGCAGCTTTTCGCTCCAGCTTGTGCTTTTTTTTGTGAATGCTAAGGCTCAGACAGTCTATGTTTTAACGGGGCCATAATCTGCACATTTTCAGGTAAAAAATATATTTTTGGTGCCACTATTCTGACATGTCTCCATGCTTTAATGAGCTACAGCACCTCTTTTCACCCTCTGTCTGAAACCAGAGCCCAGTCTGTTCTGATTGACTAGGTGATTGGTCAACTACGTAGACATGTCCCGCCCCTTAGCCCATCATACACAACGTGTTGGAGAGGTAGCTAATACAAGTGCAATTGTTACATAGTGATGTCACTATCAGGAAATGTCATTTGTTGTAGAGAAACTCCCTCTGGAGGGACACAGGGATTGTATCCTGTAGACCATTTACATGCACTAAAACCTATAGAACACACTAGAACTAAATCAGGAAGAATATATGTATGCTTTAGTCTTCAGTATTGGCTCAATGACATGCCCATGTTAAGCTCATCAGAAGTCCACATCTCACCATCACCATCATGTCTAGACTGAACAAACCCTTTCCTATTGTATTTATATCTTCCAACCGCTCCCTTGAATGATATAATGCTTTGAGTCTGAACAACAAACACTAAATCCTATTTGTTATCCTTTTGATCAAATGTCAATTAAAATATTTGTTTACTCCGAATGAAGTATGTACTGATTGAACTCTTCTTCCATCTCATCCCTTTTTTCCACTTCAATTCTATCCTGTCACCTTGCATTCTTTGTTATCTCCACTTTGTAGCAGTGGATAAAGGACTTGACAGAAAATGAAATTCAACACAAAATAACCCCACATGAAATGGAAAGGTTGTAGCCCCTCATACACGGGAAGTATTGCCAAAGTATGCAAAATACTATTTGGGTTATTGCAACCGGCTCATAAGTACAGGTACTCACCCCTGCGCCATCTGTGAGTATTTGTTTTTGTTGTTAACTATTTAGAGCTACTGTATGACTGTATCAATTATGCTATTATGCAACTGTTATCCATATAATTACATTTGTGAAAAGAATAGAATAACTGTTTAGCGAGAAGACTGTACACTGTTGGTGTTATAATCTAATTTGATTGGTTGACATTAGATTCAACTTTTTATTTTGGAAGCAAAGACATTTCTCTGCTCTGTGATAGGCTGTGATAAATGAGTCTGTGTGTAGAACAAAGCCGTGTGTGGTATGCATTTGATTACACTCCAACTGGGTTATATTTGGAGCGCCAGTCATTAACCTAGTGGCATCAAAGGGTGTGTATTTGCAGATGTTCACAGCGTAGACCCAGTCAGCCATGGGGAAATGGACTTAGTGTGTAATTGCATTGGTTTTCCCTCCAAACACGGATCAATTCAACACAGACTGATTCATCACGAGTAACATTTTGGACGATAGTACTATTTAGTGCTATTCTGTAGAAAAAAGGCATACATAATACAATCTGATAAAGTTAATACAAATGTGGTTTGTTTGCAGTACACCGCAGGGTTTTTATATTAAAGCCAGGATCATTTGCTTTGTAGAGCAGAGGGACTCATTATTTCTTCTCCTGGAGGATTAAAGCAAAACACACAGAAATCCCACAATGCTCTGGAGAGGAGGGAAAGGATTGTCTGGACTGCCACCTTTAATCTGTGACTGGTGTACAGAGACGCATGGTAAGTCTTTAGATCAAAGATAAAGCACAGAATCACATCAGGGAATGGAGCTAGAGATGCACTGATTTACCAAGATCCACCTTTTTCTTCTGGGAAAATAAAACATGTTAAAGTGGAATAATCTGCAGTTTATTTTCAGTTGGATTACATTTGATTCCTTTATTTTGAGAGTGTTTGAGTGAGAGAATGTCCTGTGACTATGTGGGGTTATGGAGACATTTCAATTGGAAAGAAAAACACAGATGTGTGTGTATGCTGTCAATCATAGACTTTAAGAAGAAAGACGTCTGAATCTCAGACGTCTGAACAAATAATAAATGTCTATCTAGCTGTTCCTTTTAAAAATTATTAATTAATTATTAATTATTATTATTATTATTAATTATTATTAAGAAAATTATAATTGGAAAATTATAATTGGTGCATTTCTGTCTTTTGTATCGATTCCTTACAATAAACACATTAATACAAAATAAAATATGTAAACAGGAGCAAGAGTTTTTAGTTAAAAGGAACAGCTAGATAGACGTATTCTATATTGGTCTCTAAAGATGACTTTGATGTGTTCGTGCAGTCTAGGATAAATATAACAATGGACTTCTGTAAAGTCTGCTCACTTGCTAGTTTCTGTTTACTCATGTCATGTTTAGTTTGTTATTTATCAGGTTTATGTTATACAGTATGTTCATGTTTAGCGTATAGTCCATGTTTTTTATGTTTGGTCATGTGTTGTTGTTCCAGTGTCAAGTTGTAGTCATGTCTTGTCATTGCACTTCCTGTTTTATTTTGTACTTACCTTTCCTTCTAGTTTCAAAGCCATTGACTTCCTGCATTATGTTGTTGTGTTTTTCCCCCCAGTGAGATTGTCAGCCATCTGTTTCCCAATTATCTTTTTTGTATATAGTCCTTGTCTCCCTTTGTCTTGTGTCAATTCGTCTTCATCCATGTTATGCCCAAAGAGCCAGTCATTTGCATGCCAAGAACTCAAGTTTGGTATTAGGAGATTTTTTGTTGCTTTCTAGTTTAAGAAATGAATTTTTTTAACGTTGTCTCGAGTCAGTCCTTGCATTTGAGTCCAAGTCTTTGTGTCACGTTCCCGAAAAACTTCATGATGATCACCACCGTTATGTTATTTTGGTCTTGAGGCTTGTGCTAGAAGAAATGTGTTTAGCAATATTGTGCAGTAAGATGTTTTTTCTAGAAGGATAAGAAATCACATCAGAGCTTTGTAGATTCCTTTCTGTGACAGAGCCTGAAAGATAGCAAGAGAAGAATTGCAACTTAAAAATGATGCAGCTATTCATGTAGTTGGAAACTGAGTTTTAAGAAAACAAATCTTAAAGTGGACCTATTATGCTATATTTGAAAAATATATTGTAGGGCCATACCTATACAAAACATGTCTTTTTTATGTTATTTTAAGTGTTTTGCTTAAAATACCAAACAGTTCACTCATTGTAGCCATGCCTCATACTGCTCATACCCCTCTATTGCAGCCATGTTGCAAACAGGCTGATTCTGCTTTTAATTGAACGTCTGCTGCTAGCCACGCCCCTTTGTAGCGTCACACAGCTTTCCCCTGCTACTCCCAAAACACGCCGTGCATTGTTTTTGATACAGCACATAGCTTGACATGTTCTTTCTTAAGTGTTTACCTCTAGAACAGTGCCATTATATGTATTATGTATAACAACTTTACTCTCTAAGCCTCAAGCAGACATCCTGCTGAATACACAGACACACAGCTGCGACTGTATACGGAGACGGTAGGTTGTAGAGATGGGTGGGTCCTGATTCATCCGGATCATTAACCCGGATCCTAGTAATGAGCTGGTCGTGACGAGTATCCCCTCTCGATTAACCCGAGTCCTTTGAGTCCTACACCTGGTGACGTACAAATTAAAACTATAACTTCACTCGCTACTCTCCTTATAACATGTAAAATCACATTACTCAAAGGACTTGTATGATCCGGATCTCTTCAATGACTGACTCAGAAGACTCCGAGTCAGTAAAAGGATCCAGATGTTGCCATCTCTAATACGGAGACGGTAGGTTAGGACGTGTCACATGTGCCGGAGACGATAGGTTAGGACGTGTCACGTGTTCTGGAGAATATAAGTTAGGACGTGTCACGTGTGCCGGAGACGATAGGTTAGGACGTGTCACGTGTGCCTGAGACGATAGGTTAGGACGTGTCACGTGTTCTGGAGAATATAAGTTAGGACGTGTCACGTGTGCCGGAGACGATAGGTTAGGACGTGTCACGTGTGCCGGAGACGATAGGTTAGGACGTGTCACGTGTGCCGGAGACGATAGGTTAGGACGTGTCACGTGTGCCGGAGACGATAGGTTAGGACGTGTCACGTGTGCCTGAGACGATAGGTTGTCACGTGTGCCGGATGTCGCAAATGACGTTATAGGAGCGAAAATTCTGGATCTGCTTGTTAGCACCCCCCTTTTTCTTTTCTATTTTAGAGATGTGGGTACGGAGGGAAATAGAGAGGGTTTTGTTTTCTGACACTTTGTGAGTTCCCCGATGCACCGGGGACACACATTTATGTATAAAAGACATCAAAAAGTGCATTTTGCATAATAAGTCCCCTTTAAATCAATATTTCTTCAGGGAGAAACTGCTCTTAGCAACCACAACAACAAGTAGAGATACAGTACATCTCTTGTTGCTGAGTGATTTGAGAACATTTACACACACACCCTAATCCCCCAAAACAACAAACTGTCAACATTCAACCTAATTAAAAGGGTGTATCTATGATTGGCAAATATTCTCCCTCCCCACAATTGGCACGGTCTTATATGGACTTTAAAGAGTATATAACAGTGCACTAAAGAATGAATGGACTCTTTGAGGAAGGAACTTTGCACAGTTTGCATATTAACACAAAGTAAAACAGCTTTGGAGGTCAAGAGGGAAGTATTTCTGGCTCTTCCTCAACTCTTTATACTTCGGGAATATACAACAGCCGCAAGGGCTTGAATGTAAAACAGCCAAATGTTGTAAATAAGGCATGTTCAAACATTTTTCAGTAATAAAGGATTTAGGGGTTTTGTAACTGCTAGAGCGGTGTTGAAACATTTTGCTGAAGCCGAAGACAGCTGGAGTATACATGACTTCAGGCCCTCACAGTGTGCATTTCCTCCTCTTCCCACCTGTCAGCGATTACTTACATGTCCTCAGGTCAAAACACAGAGCAAGTAGAAGCGAAGAGAAAGAAAAAGCAGTCTAAGGTAAAGAAAATAAGAAACCAACACCAGAAAAACACTTTTCAAAAATGATTTTGCTAAAAAAGACATCCTCCACCATCACTTACGTGCAAATTGGGACATTATGGTAATTACTGACTCAGAAAGGCTTATTGCCATCAGTCTGGAACAGCAATCAGTACAAATAATAAAATATGTGTTTACTAGTATCACCAAAGTTGTTAAAGTATTGTTATTTTTAAAAACCCTTGACAGTCATCATAGGCTCAAACTAGGGCTTATAATGTAACCTTAACTGATTTCTAATGACTTTGTTGACTCTTTCAAATGTTGAATGGGTCAATTGATGGAGTTATTTAGTTCACTTAGGTCCGGGAGCAGGGCCACGCCTAAGCCACGCCCCTGTACCTACTACACATCCGGCTTGCTTTTCTCCGATTTCGCAACCCATCCTTCATATCCATTCCATTCATCCATTCGCCACCTTATCTTTACCCACATCTATAAATCCCGTCATCCAATCATCACTTATTCCCTACATCCCTTCGACACTTCATTCCTCAATCCGTAGATCCCACCTCTCATCCCTTCATCCCTTCATCCAATTATATCTCCCTTCTTACATCCCTTCAACTCCCTTCCTTTATCCCCTTCGACCCTATTAATCCATTCTTCCCTACAACACTTCGCCCCTTTATTCTCACCTCCTAACCTCCTTTCATCCCACCATCCCTTCCTCGCTCCCTACTGTACATCCAATCACCTCCCTACATTCCTTCAACATATCATCCCTAAATCCCTAGATCCCTTCCACCTTTCATCTCTCCCTCTCTACAACCCATCGTCACTAAAACCCTACATCTCATCCACCTTTTAGCCCTTCATCCCTACATCCCTTGGACGTTATTCAACCATCCTACATTAAATAGCGTCCTTATTCCTAAATCCCTTCTTTCCTTCTTCCACTCCATCACTACATCTCTCCCTCCCTACATTCCTTTAACATATCATCCCTAAATCCCTAGATTCCTTCCACCTTTCATCTCTCCCTCTCTACATCCCTTCGACACTTCAACCCTCAATCCCTTCAAACTGTTTCATCCATCTCTCCCTACATCACTGTAAACCTTCCTTCATGCTTCTCTTCATCCCTCCATCACTATATTCCTCCCTCCCTAAACCCCTTTTCCTCTCTTCCTGCTGCCTCTATCTTTTTGTCTTATTCTAGGTAACGTCTGTGGTTGGTATTCAGGGACAATGGATGTATTTGTTATTGATACCAGGGCCGGACTGGGACAATAAGTCAGGCCGGGAATTATACACCCAGCCAGGCCACTACCAGTTGTTTTCTTTGTGCCATTTTGCTGGATTTATTTGTCAATATTTACAGCATTGCTGCCCATAGTGATAGCCCTTAAATCTACTACCAAAATGCTTACCAAAATGCTTACTGATGTGTGCTGGGTCCAGGCTCAAGGGCGTATGGCACTCTCAACTCTTTCCAGGACATGCCAAGGCCCTGCCTGCCTGTAGCTTTGCCGATATCTGTGTTGATAGGTAATAGATTAAGAGCGGTGAATCATCGTAGATACAGGAAGCGCTCAAACGTTTGTGTGAGTTCATCTAATTTAGCAGTGATTTCATGTCAGCGACAGCTTGTTACAAAAAACATGACTGATAGTGTGTTTAACAAACTTAAACTAGTTTTATTAAATGTCAGGTCTTTGGCGGGAAAAACATTTTTAATCAATGATTTTATCACTGAGCACAATCTCGATTTTATGTTTTTAACAGAAACTTGGATTGAACAAAATAACAGTGCAGCTGTTCTTATCGAATCAACCCCTCCCAACTTTAGTTTTATGAGTCAGGAAAGAATGCATAAGAAAGGGGGTGGAGTTGCTATTCTGTTCAATGATTCCCTTCAATGCAGGAAGACATCTTATGGGAACTTTGCTTCTTTTGAATATGTGGCCCTTCAGCTGAAATGCTCCTCTCGAGCTCTGTTCCTAAATATCTATAGACCACCCAAATACTGTGCAAGCTTTTATGATGACTTTACTGAACTGCTGTCTATAGTGTGTATTGAATTTGACCGTTTAGTCATTGTTGGTGATTTTAACATCCATGTTGACAACCCTCAGGACAGAGGGGCAAAATAACTGTTTTGTGTTCTTGATAGCCATGGACTGACTCAGCATGTGACGGAGCCCACGCACAATAAGGGGCACACTCTGGACTTAATTATCTCAAAGGGTCTGAATATCTCTAAGGTTGTGGTGACTGATGTTGCACTCTCTGATCATTCCTGTGTTTTCTTTGAGAGCTCTATTTCTGTTCACAAAAATGTTCAAAAAGAGGTAACCACAAAGCGATATTTAACTGAAAAAACTAGGGAAATGTTTACTCAGAATTTTTCTTCCACACTTGCCCCTGCTAACATCTCAGTAAATGAGCTAGTAGATCATTTTAATTCAAAAATTAAAAATATTATAGATGCCATTGCTCCAACTAAGGTAAAAGAAGTGACTGGCAAGAAAATATCTCCATGGAGAAAAGCCATGACCGTGAGAGCAGAAAAAAGAGAGTGTCGAAAAGCTGAACGCAGGTGGCGAAAAACAAATCTCCAGGTTCACTTTGAAATCTATAAAGAGAGACTTGGCCTTTATAATTTGGAATTGAAAAACGCACGACAATCGTTCTTCTCTGACATCATTACCAAAAACAAAAACAATGCACGTGCCTTGTTTGCTACCGTCGACAGACTAACTAATCCCCCAGTGTCAGTAGCCTCTGAATTTCTATCCACCAGGGCGTGCAATAATTTTAACTCCTTTTTCACTGACAAAATTCAGAAAATAAGACAAGCAGTCAGTGCCTCTGCATCAGGAACAGCAAATGTGTTGTCTCTGTGTCCACTTAACATCAATTCAAACACCATGACACAATTCCATCAGATCAATGATAAAAACCTAGAGGACATTATTCAACTTCTGAAATCCTCCTCCTGCTGCCTTGATATTATTCCAACGGGATTTTTTAAAGATGTTTTGCCTTGCATGGCCTCAGATCTACTTCATATAGTAAACAAATCTCTTCACTCAGGTATTTTTCCACAGGCCCTGAAAACTGCAGTCATTAAACCGCTCTTAAAAAAGAATAATCTAGATGCTTCAGTAATGAACAATTACAGGCCCATATCAAACCTGCCATTTCTAGGTAAAATCATTGAAAAAGTTGTTTTTCAACAGCTGAGTAATTTTTTGCATTTAAATGACTGTTTCGATGTGTTCCAGTCAGGCTTTCGTCCAAACCACAGTACTGAGACTGCTCTTGTAAAGGTCTTTAATGACATCCACTTAAACACAGACAGTGGCAGAACTTCAGTGTTAGTATTATTAGATCTCAGTGCTGCATTTGACACTGTTGACCACAGCATATTACTAGACCGACTGGAAAACTGGGTGGGACTTTCGGAAACCGTCCTAAATTGGTTTGAATCCTACTTAAAGGACAGAAACAACTTTGTTTCTATTGGTAAATACACATCTGAGTTGACAAATATGACATGTGGGGTTCCTCAAGGCTCCATCCTGGGGCCTCTTCTCTTTAACATCTACATGCTACCACTGGCTCAGATAATGAAAAACAACAAAATAAGTTACCATAGCTATGCAGATGACACACAAATTTACGTAACAGTTTCAACAGGAGACTATGCTCCAATTCAAACACTGAGTAAGTGCATTGAACAAATCAATGACTGGATGTGTCAGAACTTTCTCCAATTAAACAAAGATAAAACTGAGGTAATGGTTTTTGGAGCCAAGGCAGAACGTATAAAAGTTAGCGCTGAGCTTCAGTCTGCAATGTTCAAAACAACAGATAAAGCCAGAAATCTAGGTGTAGTCATGGACTCTGACCTGAGTTTCAACAGCCACATTAAAACAGTTACTAAATCAGCCTACTATCACCTAAAGAACATATCTAGGATTAAAAGACTAATGTCGCAGCAGGATTTGGAAAAACTTGTCCATGCTTTTATCTTCAGTAGACTCGACTACTGCAATGGTGTCTTCACAGGTCTCACTAAAAAGTCTATTCGGAAGCTGCAGCTGATTCAGAACGCCGCTGCTCGAGTCCTCACTAACACTAAGAAAGTGGATCACATCACTCCTGTTCTGAAGTCTTTACACTGGCTTCCTGTGTGTCAAAGAATAGATTTCAAAATACTGCTGCTGGTTTATAAAGCTTTGAATGGTTTAGGCCCAAAATACATTTCTGATCTACTGCTAAATTATGAACCATCCAGATCTCTCAGGTCTTCAGGGACTGGTCAGCTTTCTGTCCCCAGAGTCAGAACTAAACATGGAGAAGCAGCGCTCCAAATATCTGGAACAAACTCCCAGAAACCTGCAGGTCCGCTGCAACTCTGACTACTTTTAAATCCAGACTAAAGACTTTTCTTTTTGTCGCTGCTTTTAATTGAACTATTCATATCTTAGACTGCACTGTAACTTTTATCCATGTATTTTTTCTTTTAGTGTTTATCCATGTATTTCTTCTTTTAATGTTTATTTTATTAGCTTTTCTTTTTAATGACTGATTTTAAATGCCATTTTCTTAATGTCTTTCATTTGTTGTAAAGCACTTTGAATTGCCTTGTGTTGAAAAGTGCTCTATAAATAAACTTGCCTTGCCTTGCCTTGCCTTGCCTTGCCTTGCCTTACCCAAAAATAAACATATGGAGATGGGTCACTTTTTAATGAAAATCTATTTAGGAATCTATTCATATGAACATATTTTAAGTGGGGGTGGACCTCAAATCCTCTAGGGGGGTCCGGGGGCATGCACCCCCGGTAAGATTTTTTTGTTAAATGTTGGGAGTTAAATGCATCAATCTGGTGCACTTTGAGGGGGAAATAAAGAGACTACACCCATATGAAACAGAACTGTATACATTTAAATAATCATAAAATCATAAGATCATGGCCATAACCAATAACATACCATATCCAATATGAAAAAACATTGAAACTTGTTTATTTATTTGTTTTTGGTTCATTTATAGTTGTGAGTGTGTCTGTGCTCTCTTCTCTCTCTCTCTCTCTCTCTCTCTCTCTCTCTCTCTCTCTCTCTCTCTCTCTCTCTCTCTCTCTCTCTCTCTCTCTCTCTCTCTCTCTCTCTCTCTCTCTCTCTCTCTCTCTCTCTCTCTAAGAAAGTGTAGCTTCTTGTCAATCATTGTACCTGAAGGCTTTTGCTACTGCAATCATGAAGGAAGGAACAAAAGTGTTGGCTGATACTAAAAATCGTTCACATGCCATGCCCTCAACAACTTCTTTGTAATTTGATTGTATTTAATGCAAAATGTTTTAAATGTATGTTTTCCAAGGTTACTGAAGATAATCTTGCCTACATCCATTGAAATTGACACAAATGACATTTTCTATGGAAAAAAATCATCTCTTCATATTTAGCTAACTGGAATAAATGGTAAATGGCTGGAAAGCGCTTTTCAATTTGCCTCTAACTCAGCCAGCGTGCTACCATGCATGATGCTTGTCTGCAGGGAGCCATTCGGACCGGCCAAGTGTCCAAAACACTTTGACACGTGTCTCATGAACCGCCAACCTGTCAGTGGACAAACTACTGAGCCACGCTCCATCAGTGTACACTTATTTTTAACCTTGTGGATGATGATATAGTTCACATAGTGATCACGCAAGTCAGCGCTTTTTCTTCATTTTCATCTCTAAGAACAGAATATTTTAGGATCCCTTGCATTATTTTATTTCTGGAAACCTCAGTGTAATATATTCAAAGTAAACTCATTTCGAAAAAATATTCAAATAAAGTGTAAGGTAACCATGGCAACCAGGGAGGGGAGAGCATGGCACTTCCAGGGCAGGAGTTCACTGGATGAGATTAGAAGTGAAAAGAGGTGTCAGCCGAGCTGGAGCTCAGTGTGCATCGCCTGGCGCTAAACCACTTCCTGCTCTAAGCAAACAACAACACACACCTTTGATCCAATATATTTTCCTGACCACTATTCCTTAACCTCAGTGAAAAACTTCATGGGGTTATGGTTTTATTCCTCACCAAGTTTGGTGTGAAACTTAATAGTTGCTCGCACTCACCCTCCTGTCCACACATTGATTCACATGAATCCTGATTAAATATGGTTGTATAAACATATTTCAAATAAATACAACTTCATGCAATATACCCATGCATAACCTGTTAGGCCTACACATCCATCACTGTGCTATCACCATTCAAACAACAGTTCAACTCCTGTTAGCCTTACCCTGGCTATCACTGAGGTACTTCCAGATCATTTCACTCTGTTAGGAACCTTCCTAAGCTAAATTGACAAATCAACCGCAACCCAGACCATTTAATTGACCATTCAATTAGGTTGAGCTTTGCCCTTTTACGAAGCTGTTTGCATCTTGATGGACTGTCTAGACTGGTGGCCAGTTAACGGCCCACACTCAGCGACTCACACCCAAACCCCATTACCTGCTGATTTAATACTACGTGCTTTCCACCAGCTCTTACTCTGAGGTGTGAGGCTGCTGATGCTCGCTGCTGTTCTGATTGCTGTTCATCCTACCATGACAAAATGGCTTTCTGGCTATGCAATGAACAAAAACTCCACCATTCCAAACATATGTAACATTTTGGTAACACTTTATAATAAGGTACACAAATTAACCATCAACTAGTTGTTAATTAACATGCATATTAGCAGTATATTGGCTCTTTATTAGTCATTATAAAACACTTATTAATGCCTTATTCTACATGACCAGATTCTACAAGTAATAAGCCATTAGTTGAGAGTTTTTCCTCAATAACCCTTTAATTAGTGCTTATTTATTGCAAGTAAGGAAGTTGTTGTACATGAGTTTTGGTCTTAATATGCTCTGCTCAAAAAGGGGCCTAATAAGCCAGCAGTACCACAAGAATAGTAATTCTCCCAGTAATTCTTTTGAGCAAAACACTTGACATGCTTTTTATAGATATAGCCCTATAATATATTGTTCAAATATAGCATAATAGGTAAGCTTTAAATCTAGCACCACCAAGACTTTGAAGTATCCCGAAACTATTGGATTAAAATTAAATATTTCAAAATTAAAGCCTTTTTCAGCCTAATTGAAAAAATCGTTAGTTTATTTGTTATAGTTGTGGTTTAACATCTTGTTTTTTAGTAGGTAAATAATCTTCTTTGTTTAGACTGTTGGTCATCTTACTCTTTCTATTAATTTGTGATGTATTGAAGCTACAGAAGCTCTTATATAACTTTGCGGAGGTCACGTATGTGCAGAAACCTTCCGTTTGTTGGCAGTGCATCAGCTCTGAATGTCCTGGATACTGCTCACAGACAGACTTCCCAATTAAGTCTTCCCTTTTCGCCCGGGGAGAGTAAGACTTCTCTGAGAAGCAGATCTCGCTTGAATTCATTGTGGACCTTAGTGAGGCGTTTACTTGGGGTGGGGGAGGATGAGGAGGAGGGGATGGGATGGGGTAGGGAGAGCTGGGTGTGATGTTGGTGGAGAAAGCTGTCTGCTCGCTAATAAAACTGCAACGGACCGCCCTGCCAAGGCCCGGGCAATTAAAGCTGTGACACAGAGTGGAGACCGAGCCCACCATGAATCCAGGCTCGTCAATTTGCAGTGATGTTTGGATCATTGCACACACCGCGGGTCACGTATCACAAGTTGGCAATTAAGGAGTGGGGAGAGAAAAAGCTCTGCGAAAACATAACACGCTTGGCAAGGGATTTCAGTTTGTTATCCAGATCTAATAAAGTCATTACAGTGTATTTTTAACCAAATCATCCACCCTGGTACATCTTTTTTGAATCTATTGGGATGTAAAGAAAGATAGTTAATCTTTGATTCTAGTCCTTGTTTCACATTTATTAAAAAACAGATCTTGGCTCCATCTTTGTGGTTTATTATGTAAATATGTGTTGTATAGTATGTAAAGTTATGAAATGTAATGCAATATGTAAATCTAATAATCAACTAACACAGCAGAAAGAAAGGAATGTAGACTGATGAGTGTGTGGTAACTCCTCTGCCAATAGGGTGTGTTTTAAGCTCTGTTTTTCAGAAGGATAACAAAGAGACTGTATATTATGGACAAAGGAAGAACCGGTCATGTTCAGTGATGATGTTTTTATCCTGAATTAAAGATGGGTTCAGACGTTTTCTGAACTACAACTAGTTTTCTTTGTTCCAATTCAGGGACCTTTTTATTGCAATTGTTGCATTTAGCTCGGTTGTGTTTATACAGTAACATTGTAGAGAGGTCCAAAAGTTCTAAACTAATACCAAGCTGTTCTCTTATCAGGAATTTGAAAAATATTTGCTAAAGAAAAAACAACACGTCCTTCTCTTTTGTGGAACTACTTCCTAACGGAGCATTAGCAGAGTGTACAGGTAACAGTTATACTTGTGTTGTTGTGGTGAACGTTACAGTGTTCATCTAATGGACAAACTATCCAGCACCAAACGCTGTCACTGGAGACTTTCCTAAAATGTAGGTTTGATTGGCTTATTTAATTACACATGATTCCTTCCCATAATACTGCAGATCTACTGTAAGCTAGCTAGCCAACATAGCTAATCTTATCATTTTTAAATTATACTTAGCGAACACATTTAATTATGAAACATGTGTGTTTAGTTTTTTATCAGCATAAAGTGTTGTGCGTTTCTCCTAATTGAAGTGTTTTCGGTAGTTGTAGCCCATTTGCACGGTTACCGTACCAACCGGCATCAGGACTGTGACTAGAGACAAATGCCCCGATGCATCTAAATACAACAGTTCTCTGTCGGAAACAGAACCACACACACAATAATTGTTCTTCATATGGAGGTACACTTATTAAGACGATATTTATTAGCTTTACTATTTTAGGTGGAAGCTTGGTCAACTGCATTCTGACTGAGTATAAACCCCTCCAGAGCTTGTGGAAGGTGAACTCAGGTGAACTCAGGTGAACTCAGGCCACTGTTGTTGCCCGGCAGCCCAGATTGTCAGCTGTGTTCACAACCTAAATGCTCCAGGTTCTAAAACTGGGTTAACGGTGTGAAAAGTGACACTACTGGATGATTGTGATATAAATCGGGGGAATGATGCCCCTCACACTGTCCCATCTGATGTATCACACAGGAAGATATCAGCGTGAATGAGGTAATCATGACAGTATACATGATACTGCATGTCGACGCTGATTCCCTCCCTTCCTGTGTCTGCTTCACTGCCCACCTTGGGCGTCACTGTTTTACTTTGTGTCCCACATACTGTTCTCCTGACACATTGAGCACAACAGAGCCTCCCACAGCGATGCAACTTCAGTAATTACTTAACGGGAGTTAAGAGATGTTCTGTTCTCTGTGTGATTGCTCAGCTTTTATTTATCATTATTGGTAACAGCAGGGTGGCTGTCCCAGAAGAGAACCAATATGTCACAGTGATACATTGCTACTGACAGTAATGACAATAGATCTTAAAGTGAGACTGTGTCACTTTGAAAGAAAATATTCTCCTACATGTATTCACAAATAAAAACATGCACTCACTCTACAAAGAGCTACAGAGTTTCCCGACGAGACATTTTGACTGTGTGACTGTCATCCTTAGCTTCCTGTAGGATGTAGTAACTCTATGGCGTTTGAGTTAGAGGGGGAGCGAGACAAAATGAGAGTCTGATTGGAGGTTATTTTCCGAAAAAGGGGGTGTGATACTGAAAGTCTGAAAACAACGTGTGTTTGGTATTTGTTTGTTTATCTGTGTGTCTGCACTTCTTCTCCAGAGAGTTATTGATCTTAAAGGATGAGATGCTTTTTCTGACACACATCGACTTCATTCAAGATTGTCACCTGATTGCATGTCATTTGTCTGTACGCTGATCTTCCTTTGAACAGATGTACCATATTGTGTCCTTTTGTTCTTGTCTTCCTTTTGCAGTCAGTGTAAGTGCAGAGCTTAGAATGATGAAATACAGTACTCACATTGACCAAAACTTAAAGTGGACCTATCATGCTATATTGGAAACATATATGGTAGGGCCATACCTATACAAAACATGTCTGTGAAGTTGTTTGCTTAAAATACCAAACAGATCACCCACTGTAGCCATGCCTCATACTGCTCATACCCCTCTTTTGCAGCCCTGTTAGAGAAACGCGGATTTTGGGTCCTTAGCTTGAAAAAAATAAAAGAGGAGGCGGAGCTAATGCCTGATCATAATTCTACCGGAGATGAAGTAAAATTATGCTGTGATAAAACGCCATCCTGTTCTAAACCACATCAAGGATTATTTCTGAAACAGTATGGAGCTCAAATGCTTTTTCTCTTGCGGGTTTATCACGAGGTGAGTTCCTTTCTTTATTTCCTGCTTTTTAAAACACATGTGCTCTCCATTACAGGTTAGCTCTGAGTGTTAGCGAGGCTTGCTAATGTAAACAAAGACGAGATTACGTCCAAAACACGTCAGGCATTGTTTCTGATAGCAACTTTCTGTGGGTCCGCTGCCGATTTGACGTCAGATCGGCAGCAAATCCGCTCGTTGTACACCCGTTTTTAAAAGATTTGGGTACGGAGGAAAAGAGAGAGGGTTTTATTTTCTGACGCTGCGTGAGTTCCCCGACGCACCGGGGACACGTATTTATGTATAAAAGACATCACAAAGTGCATTTTGCATGATAGGTCCCCTTTAACGTAAAAGAAACAGGAAAGGAACTAAATTACACGTGAAAAATATGTGATACTGTAAGCGTGAATCTCTTCTCTGCTTCATTTGTTGTGTTTTTAATTCAGCAGGTGAACCTATATGTTCATAACATAGTGTGTGTGAGCTTAACTGTGTGTATTAAACTAAAACGGAGCATTTTCTGTCAGCTCAGATTTTATTTCTGCTTTTTTAAACTGTAGTTTGTGTTCATGTGTTTCAGTGTTGGTGTATAGACTACTGTCTGAATATGTTTCATGAAAGGCAGATTTTCCTATCAATAAAATCATTGATGATCCTAATATTTAGTTTCCTCTTAGTTCACATTGTTCTCTTGTCTTACACAAGAGCCTTCAGTAAAAAAACATATTGATGTTACTTTTCTCTTGTGTTTTTATGCATTGCATTTGATATTGAAGTAATCCAAAAGTAATGTACTTATTGTAAGTTGCTTTGGATAAAAGCGTCAGCTAAATGCAATGTAATGTAATGGAAAGTAATCAAATACACAACTTGCAATTGTAACGGAATACGTTTTTTTAAAATAACCCCCTCTGAGAGGCACATATACAGTTTCAAGTGTAGAGAACAACAGAATTGTGGAGCTGAGGAAGGTTCAGAGGCGGACTCAGCATCTGTTGGCCAGCTTTTCCTCTCCTGTCTTATGCATGGGGGGATCTTCTGAAGCTGCACGGTGAGCTCTCTGCAGGGAGCACACACAAACTGACGGAGCTAGTCTTCCGTTGGGTTACCTTCCCTATTGCATGCTTTTTTCCTCCCCAGACACACAAACAAGTTGTGGCTTCACAAACATCCCTGCAGCCATGCCTCCAGTCACAGTCTGACAGTAAACACACAGCTTTCAGAGCATGTGGCAGCTCCCTCCCATCAGGCCTGGCTGCTGGTAGAGGCTGTTTGTTTCCCATCCATCACAATATTGTCAAACCCTTGGTCTTCATCTTCCTCTAACAGAATGTATCCCTCATTTAAGGATTTTTTAAAGCTCATCTTGGAGGCAGAGCAGGCTGTCTGTTAGGAAGCGCTGCAGCGTGCCACCTGTCGTGGATTTGTAAACAGAGCTGCCGTCCGCAGTCAGATCCCTAACTTT
The DNA here is from genome assembly GCA_902827135.1 of Harpagifer antarcticus. Classification (NCBI taxonomy): domain Eukaryota; kingdom Metazoa; phylum Chordata; class Actinopteri; order Perciformes; family Harpagiferidae; genus Harpagifer; species Harpagifer antarcticus. The sequence continues at coordinate 2,430,763 of CADEHL010000900.1, read as the reverse complement.
AGAGGAAGCTGTCTCGCAGGCAGCATGCAGAAACTCCATCGCTGTTTACCATCTTCTCTCAGGAGTCACTGAGAATGCTGTGGGAACAGACAGCGCTGCCAAGAGAGCCGCAGCACACCGAGCCAAATCTCCCACATCCAGTCACAGAAATACACGGCTCAGCAGAAGGCAGAGCAGAGGCGTAGATTAGTGTTTTCCCTATTAGACACAAAATACTCCAGTGTGTGCTTACATTTTATTGCTAAAACAACACAACCACGCCAAATGACCAGAAACATATTCAGCTGCATAGTCAGACTAATGCAGAACCATTCAAGTGTTCCCTGCTGATCTGAGGCTTTACACAACAACAACAAAACGTAAATGTATCTTTAAAGGGAAGATATTCTGCTCTCAGGTGTATATCAGTATGTAGTGTCTCTACTTTAAAGAGTCCTCTCCTGCTGATGTTCAGGTGTATGTCAGTATGTAGTGTCTCTACTTTAAAGAGTCCTCTCCTGCTGATGTTCAGGTGTATATCAGTATGTAGTGTCTCTACTTTAAAGAGTCCTCTCCTGCTGATGTTCAGGTGTATATCAGTATGTAGTGTCTCTACTTTAAAGAGTCCTCTCCTGCTGATGTTCAGGTGTATATCAGTATGTAGTGTCTCTACTTTAAAGAGTCCTCTCCTGCTGATGTTCAGGTGTATATCAGTATGTAGTGTCTCTACTTTAAAGAGTCCTCTCCTGCTGATGTTCAGGTGTATATCAGTATGTAGTGTCTCTACTTTAAAGAGTCCTCTCCTGCTGATGTTCAGGTGTATATCAGTATGTAGTGTCTCTACTTTAAAGAGTCCTCTCCTGCTGATGTTCAGGTGTATATCAGTATGTAGTGTCTCTACTTTAAAGAGTCCTCTCCTGCTGATGTTCAGGTGTATATCAGTATGTAGTGTCTCTTCTTTAAAGAGTCCTCTCCTGCTGATGTTCAGGTGTATATCAGTATGTAGTGTCTCTTCTTTAAAGAGTCCTCTCCTGCTGATGTTCAGGTGTATATCAGTATGTAGTGTCTCTACTTTAAAGAGTCCTCTCCTGCTGATGTTCAGGTGTATATCAGTATGTAGTGTCTCTACTTTAAAGAGTCCTCTCCTGCTGATGTTCAGGTGTATATCAGTATGTAGTGTCTCTACTTTAAAGAGTCCTCTCCTGCTGATGTTCAGGTGTATATCAGTATGTAGTGTCTCTACTTTAAAGAGTCCTCTCCTGCTGATGTTCAGGTGTATATCAGTATGTAGTGTCTCTACTTTAAAGAGTCCTCTCCTGCTGATGTTCAGGTGTATATCAGTATGTAGTGTCTCTACTTTAAAGAGTCCTCTCCTGCTGATGTTCAGGTGTATATCAGTATGTAGTGTCTCTACTTTAAAGAGTCCTCTCCTGCTGATGTTCAGGTGTATATCAGTATGTAGTGTCTCTACTTTAAAGAGTCCTCTCCTGCTGATGTTCAGGTGTATATCAGTATGTAGTGTCTCTACTTTAAAGAGTCCTCTCCTGCTGATGTTCAGGTGTATATCAGTATGTAGTGTCTCTACTTTAAAGAGTCCTCTCCTGCTGATGTTCAGGTGTATATCAGTATGTAGTGTCTCTACTTTAAAGAGTCCTCTCCTGCTGATGTTCAGGTGTATATCAGTATGTAGTGTCTCTACTTTAAAGAGTCCTCTCCTGCTGATGTTCAGGTGTATATCAGTATGTAGTGTCTCTACTTTAAAGAGTCCTCTCCTGCTGATGTTCAGGTGTATATCAGTATGTAGTGTCTCTACTTTAAAGAGTCCTCTCCTGCTGATGTTCAGGTGTATATCAGTATGTAGTGTCTCTACTTTAAAGAGTCCTCTCCTGCTGATGTTCAGGTGTATATCAGTATGTAGTGTCTCTACTTTAAAGAGTCCTCTCCTGCTGATGTTCAGGTGTATATCAGTATGTAGTGTCTCTACTTTAAAGAGTCCTCTCCTGCTGATGTTCAGGTGTATATCAGTATGTAGTGTCTCTACTTTAAAGAGTCCTCTCCTGCTGATGTTCAGGTGTATATCAGTATGTAGTGTCTCTACTTTAAAGAGTCCTCTCCTGCTGATGTTCAGGTGTATATCAGTATGTAGTGTCTCTACTTTAAAGAGTCCTCTCCTGCTGATGTTCAGGTGTATATCAGTATGTAGTGTCTCTACTTTAAAGAGTCCTCTCCTGCTGATGTTCCAGGTGTATATCAGTATGTAGTGTCTCTACTTTAAAGAGTCCTCTCCTGCTGATGTTCAGGTGTATATCAGTATGTAGTGTCTCTACTTTAAAGAGTCCTCTCCTGCTGATGTTCAGGTGTATATCAGTATGTAGTGTCTCTACTTTAAAGAGTCCTCTCCTGCTGATGTTCAGGTGTATATCAGTATGTAGTGTCTCTACTTTAAAGAGTCCTCTCCTGCTGATGTTCAGGTGTATATCAGTATGTAGTGTCTCTACTTTAAAGAGTCCTCTCCTGCTGATGTTCAGGTGTATATCAGTATGTAGTGTCTCTACTTTAAAGAGTCCTCTCCTGCTGATGTTCAGGTGTATATCAGTATGTAGTGTCTCTACTTTAAAGAGTCCTCTCCTGCTGATGTTCAGGTGTATATCAGTATGTAGTGTCTCTACTTTAAAGAGTCCTCTCCTGCTGATGTTCAGGTGTATATCAGTATGTAGTGTCTCTACTTTAAAGAGTCCTCTCCTGCTGATGTTCAGGTGTATATCAGTATGTAGTGTCTCTACTTTAAAGAGTCCTCTCCTGCTGATGTTCAGGTGTATATCAGTATGTAGTGTCTCTACTTTAAAGAGTCCTCTCCTGCTGATGTTCAGGTGTATATCAGTATGTAGTGTCTCTACTTTAAAGAGTCCTCTCCTGCTGATGTTCAGGTGTATATCAGTATGTAGTGTCTCTACTTTAAAGAGTCCTCTCCTGCTGATGTTCAGGTGTATATCAGTATGTAGTGTCTCTACTTTAAAGAGTCCTCTCCTGCTGATGTTCAGGTGTATATCAGTATGTAGTGTCTCTACTTTAAAGAGTCCTCTCCTGCTGATGTTCAGGTGTATATCAGTATGTAGTGTCTCTACTTTAAAGAGTCCTCTCCTGCTGATGTTCAGGTGTATATCAGTATGTAGTGTCTCTACTTTAAAGAGTCCTCTCCTGCTGATGTTCAGGTGTATATCAGTATGTAGTGTCTCTACTTTAAAGAGTCCTCTCCTGCTGATGTTCAGGTGTATATCAGTATGTAGTGTCTCTACATGTCTCCATGCTTTAATGTTCAAAAAGTTCTTTATTTTTCTCATACTGCCTGTGCTGCAGCACCTCTTTTCACCCTCTGTCTGAAACCAGAGCCCAGTCTGCTCTGATTGGTTAGCTGGACGGCTTTGTTGTGATTGGTCAACCAATTAGAGTGTCCCACCCCTTAGCTTATCACGTATGTGTTGGAGCACTAGCCAATAGAAGTGCATATGTGACATGGTGATGTAACTATGTTCATGAAGTAAACAAAGGAATCCAATGGAGGCATTTCAGGCAGGGGGGGAGTGTGTGGGAGATAAATTCCCTCTGGAGGGAACACAGAGATGTGAGCCTTTGAAGAACATTTACATGCACAAAGATAAACACACTACAGGGAAGGGAAACCCCCACAAAGCAGAAAGGGTCCCTTTAAGGTATAAGAACATGGAGACTATTTTTCAAACAAGGCTCTGTATCTACAATATGTACTTTTTTTAATACCATTTATTTTACATAAAGTCAACAGGTCGTAGGAAATGATACATTTTCATTCAAAAGCAATAAACCATGCAATCATACAGACAGTTCTTAATGTCACAGTAAATCAACAAAGCACGAGTATCTTTGAACCAACTGCAACCATTACTCCAACAAACACTCCGATAACAAACACATGTCCGCTGACTGCTGGAACAAAGCAGTTACTTACAACTCAGTTCGTAACGACCACAGTGACACAAAGCATTTGATCTGTGCAGGAATCTAGTTTGGCTCCAGCAAGTGTATACTGAGGCATCGATCAGGGGGGGGGGGGGGGGCAGTGACATGAAGGATGTGACACACTCTGATTGATTTGTGGCAAAGGATTTCACAGAAGTGTTCATGAATATTTGAATATATATATATTTCAGATCCATCAAAGAGATTATATTTTGGGTAAGCTTTAATGTTTGTTAGCAGCTAATCCCTTAAAATGATCTCAGGGAAATGTTATGCCAGATTTGGACACGTGCCAAGGAGTTGCTGGTGTCATTTCTCACAGTTCACAGCTCTGGTCGGTAAGTAGCATTCTGGGAAATGTTGCAATTGAAGCATGACATGAAGATGTACCGCAGAGGCACACTTAAAGGTGGGGTATGTAATTTATTTCAGAAACACGTGTTATATTCCATGGAATGCTCTTAACACCCCGATAGCAATGAATATATTAAATGCTCTGACAATAAATATATACAGAAATGTCATCTGTGGAAGCCGTAGTTCTGTAAAAGGCACGACCAATCATCTGAGCCGGCCCGGCTAAAATGACTGGATGACCTACCTGCCTGTCAGCCTTCCAACTGTGCACAAACTTATCTCGTGCCCTCATTGGTCATGTGCGCGTTCGTGTGTGTTGGAGGAGGGGCTCTGAAAGGAAGTCTGAAGGAAGGGGCAGAGCTGGTTTCTCCAAAATGACCTACCTCACCTTTAACTGAATGAGCTTAAAAGTTTCGAGCATATTAGTCTACATATGTTAGGACGCCATTGAAAACGGCATGTCTTTTCTACTTTGTAAATGTAACTTCCTGCGTACTGAACACACACGGTAAAGGGTTAAAGGTCTAACGGGCAATAATGTGCACTGACATGTCAATCACACAGCAGAAGACCTGAGACGCATTATGACATCAAGTCTCTCTCATAGACTTCTATACAATCAGCCTGGTGGTGTTAACCCAGTGGAGGCTCCCCCTGCTGGTTAGAGAGTTTAGTGCACTTCAGCCTTGGCTTTCATGACTGAAATCGTTCTAATGTAAAGCCAAATCCATTTGAGAAGCAGTGTGGGTGTTAATCTGTGTTAAGAAACCCGTGTTAATTAGATGTTGATTCCATAAGGCAGAAGGAATTGATTTGTACACTTTAAACAGTTTACATAACCCATGACGAGAAGAAGCAGGGAAACCCTTTCTCGAAAATAGACAGCTGCCAAACAACTTGTTCTTGTTACATGACATCTTAATAATTATTTTATTTTTTATAAATGTTCTTAAACCGAAATACAGTCCTTTAAATCATGTGGTTATGATGTTCTGCTTTATATTCCATGCAAACTGAAATGTCCTTCTGTGTTGGACATTTTGATATTCAGATGTGTTGTCAGTACACAACCAATCAAGCCTGTACTTCAATTCCATAGTTTCGTTTAAACAGCCCTAAATCAATGAACAGCTTTGTGTTCTTATGATTCTTACTGTCTTTTTTGGTCAAATAAATAAAGTTATTCATTTATGTGTTGCCCCACACTTCAACACAGTCATTTATTTTAATATGGCAACAAAGAGTAAGACATTTGCATTGACTTGTCCATCAAATACCTTGCTTTGTTCAATACCATGGATGTAAGAAACAGATTTAAAGAAAATAAATATGGCTACAGTATTCTTCAACATGTGTAGTTAGTATCAGTATTCTATACAAAAGAGCAGATTTGAATCCCAGAGCACAAACCTTTTTACTTATCATAATGCTTTCTCTTCACATCCTCCATCTATCTCTGGAAGTTGATAGGCTGCTGCTTTCACTGTGTGTGTGTGTGTGTGTGTGTGTGTGTGTGTGTGTGTGTGTGTGTGTGTGTGTGTGTGTGTGTGTGTGTGTGTGTGTGTGTGTGTGTGTGTGTGTGTGTGTGTGTGTTCATTCAATTCACAAATCCTGTACGCTGCTCCAGTTAGCTTCAGTGCTCTTCTCTACCCTCAGAGGTGTGATGCATCTCTTCCGCTAATGCTGCCATCTCCTGACCCGCCTCTGAGAGCACAGCGTCTTCATGTCACGTATCCCAGCATTCATTGGATTTGCAGCTTCATCTCTCTTCACTGAAACACATCTATTTCTCCATGAATGCATCAATAATGCATTCATCCATTACTAGAGTTTCAATCTGCTTGTTCAATCTTTAAAGATTGACCTTTATTCTGTTCTCCCGCGCTCGTCTCCTGTCTCCATCTCATCAGAGAGCTTTAGTCTGATCTAACAAGCGCTCTCATATCAAATCAAGCTTCCCGCTCAGACCAACTTATCTCTCTCCTCAGCCTCCTCTCTCCTCATCCTCCTCTCTCCTCTCCTCAGCCTCCTCTCTCCTCATCCTCCTCTCTCCTCTCCTCAGCCTCCTCTCTCCTCATCCTCCTCTCTCCTCTCCTCAGCCTCCTCTCTCCTCATCCTCCTCTCTCCTCTCCTCAGCCTCCTCTCTCCTCAGCCTCCTCTCTCCTCAGCCTCCTCATCCTCCTCTCTCCTCAGCCTCCTCTCTCCTCAGCCTCCTCTCTCCTCAGCCTCCTCTTTCCTCAGCCTCCTCTCTCCTCATCCTCCTCTCTCCTCAGCCTCCTCTCTCCTCATCCTCCTCTCTCCTCAGCCTCCTCTCTCCTCATCCTCCTCTTTCCTCAGCCTCCTCTCTCCTCATCCTCCTCTTTCCTCAGCCTCCTCTCTCTTCACCCTCCTCTCTCCTCGTCCTCCTCTCTCCTCGTCCTCCTCTCTCCTCGTCCTCCTCTCTCCTCAGCCTCCTCTCTCCTCAGCCTCCTCTCTCCTCAGCCTCCTCTCTCTTCACACCCTCCTCTCTCCTCGTCCTCCTCTCTCCTCAGCCTCCTCTCTCAGCCTCCTCTCTCCTCAGCCTCCTCTCTCCTCAGCCTCCTCTCTCCTCAGCCTCCTCTCTCCTCTCCTCAGCCTCCTCTCTCCTCATCCTCCTCTCTCCTCTCCTCAGCCTCCTCTCTCCTCATCCTCCTCTCTCCTCTCCTCAGCCTCCTCTCTCCTCAGCCTCCTCTCTCCTCATCCTCCTCTCTCCTCTCCTCAGCCTCCTCTCTCCTCATCCTCCTCTCTCCTCTCCTCATCCTCCTCTCTCCTCAGCCTCCTCTCTCCTCAGCCTCCTCTCTCCTCAGCCTCCTCTTTCCTCAGCCTCCTCTCTCCTCATCCTCCTCTCTCCTCAGCCTCCTCTCTCCTCATCCTCCTCTCTCCTCAGCCTCCTCTCTCCTCATCCTCCTCTTTCCTCAGCCTCCTCTCTCCTCATCCTCCTCTTTCCTCAGCCTCCTCTCTCTTCACCCTCCTCTCTCCTCAGCCTCCTCTCTCTTCACCCTCCTCTCTCCTCGTCCTCCTCTCTCCTCAGCCTCCTCTCTCAGCCTCCTCTCTCCTCGTCCTCCTCTCTCCTCAGCCTCCTCTCTCCTCAGCCTCCTCTCTCCTCAGCCTCCTCTCTCTTCACCCTCCTCTCTCCTCGTCCTCCTCTCTCCTCAGCCTCCTCTCTCAGCCTCCTCTCTCCTCAGCCTCCTCTCTCCTCAGCCTCCTCTCTCCTCATCCTCCTCTCTCCTCAGCCTCCTCTCTCCTCATCCTCCTCTTTCCTCAGCCTCCTCTCTCCTCATCCTCCTCTTTCCTCAGCCTCCTCTCTCTTCACCCTCCTCTCTCCTCAGCCTCCTCTCTCTTCACCCTCCTCTCTCCTCGTCCTCCTCTCTCCTCAGCCTCCTCATCCTCCTCTCTCCTCAGCCTCTCTCTCTCTCAGCCTCCTCTCTCCTCAGCCTCCTCTCTCCTCAGCCTCTCCTCTCCTCAGCCTCCTCTCTCCTCATCCTCCTCTCTCTTCACCCTCCTCTCTCTCTCGTCCTCCTCTCTCCTAGCCTCCTCTCTCCGCCTCCTCTCTCCTCATCCTCCTCTCTCCTCCTCCTCTCTCCTCTCCTCCTCCTTTCCTCACCTCCTCATCTCCTCTCCTCCTCTTTTCCTCACCTCCTCTCTCTTCACCCTCCTCTCTTCCTCCTCCTCCTCTCACCTCCTCTCTCCTCTCCTCCTCTCTCCTCACCTCCTCTCTCCTCAGCCTCCTCTCTCTCAGCCTCTCTCTTCTTCACCTCCTCTTCTCCTCGTCCTCCTCTCTCCTCAGCCTCCTCTCTCTCAGCCTCCTCTCTCCTAGCCTCCTCTCTCCTCAGCCTCCTCTCTCCTCAGCCTCCTCTCTCCTCTCCTCAGCCTCCTCCTCCTCATCCTCCTCTCTCTCTCTCCTCTCCTCAGCCCTCCTCTCTCCTCCTCCTCCTCTCTCCTCCTCTCTCATCCTCCTCTCTCCTCATCCTCCTCTCTCCTCATCCTCCTCTCTCCCTCTCCTCAGCCTCCTCTCTCCTCATCCTCCCTCTCCTCTCCTCATCCTCCTCTCTCCTCATCCCCTCTCTCCTCAGCCTCCTCTCCTCCTCTCCTCAGCCTCCTCTTTCCTCCTCAGCCTCCTCTCTCCTCATCCTCTCTACCTCGCCTCCCTCTCTCATATCTTACCTCTCTCTAGTCAGCCTTCATCTCTCATCATCCTCAGCCTCCTCAGCCTCCTCTCTCCTCATCCTCCTCTTTCCTCAGCCTCCTCTCTCTTCACCCTCCTCTCTCCTCAGCCTCCTCTCTCTTCACCCTCCTCTCTCCTCGTCCTCCTCTCCTCAGCCTCCTCTCTCCTCAGCCTCCTCTCTCCTCAGCCTCCTCTCTCTTCACCCTCCTCTCTCCTCGTCCTCCCCTCTCTCAGCCTCCTCTCTCAGCCTCCTCTCTCCTCAGCCTCCTCTCTCCTCAGCCTCCTCTCTCCGCCTCCTCTCTCCTCAGCCTCCTCTCTCCTCAGCCTCCTCTCTCCTCCTGCCTTCATTCAGAAGTCAAGCAGCCAGGTACAAACTCCATCCAAGCCTCATGATGTGAGAGGGAGTACTTTCTGAAATGAGTCCAGTAATAATTCACGTTTGAAAGCTGGAGCTCTGCGTGTGTTCCTTTTTGCAGGTAATCACTCAAAATGTACTCAAAGATTCAAACAATTAATGTACAGTAAGTTCTACATACTAACAATCAGGCTTTAGGAGTAATGCATCTATTCAACTAAAACAGCCTTTGTAGCCAAGCCTATCATTTATTGTTCTGTTGTCTTACATAATACACTTAAAGGGCACCTATCATGCAAAATGCACCTTTGTACGTCTTTTATACATGATTATGTGTCCCCGGTGTTCCAGGGAACTCGCCAAGTGTCAGAAAACACAACCCTCTCTATTTTCCTCCTTCGCCAAATCTCTAAAAAAGGGGCTGCAACGGATCTGAAAAAAATGGATCCACATTCCGACACTTTTCTACGTCACAAAGACGTACTCCGCTTATTGGTCAACTCTCCACCTATCAGGGGAATGAGCCACGGCCACGTGCATTGCCAAACCTCTCATTCGCATATAGGCTATCGGCAGGCTAAATCAACCCCAGTCACATCTGTGTTTCTGCCTGCTCTTGCTAGGATGTCTAAGCCAGTTAAACGTTGTGCTGTTGTTGGCTGCAAGACTCGGAACAGGGGACTGCATGCAATGCCATCAGTGCAAAAAGAGAATAATCTGTGGCTAGACTTCATTTTCAAGGGACATGTGCCAGAAGACCCCGGCAGATTTCTGTGTGTGTGTTCCAAACATTTTACCACGGACATGTTTATGAACTTCTCTCAAGTCCAACACGGATATGCCTCCAAACTAATGCTACACCCGGGATCAATACCAACCATCCGGGACCAGGCCAGTGAGGACACATCCAATTCTGAAGCTGTAAGTTTTTATTTAGCGGTGTTTTTCCTGATAAAGCTATCTCTAGCTTGTAGTATGTAGCATGTAGCATGTAGCTTCGCCATATCAATGTCGCCTCAACCCCAACTAGTAATCGGTTAGGTGTTTATATGTTCTTGTAACATTTTATTTTGTACGCTCCGCAGTCTTTGCTTTGTCTTTTATTTTAATTATCAGGCATTTGCGAACATGTTCAGACTGCCGTAATGGCGATCTGTGTGAAGGCTGTAAAGCCACGCCTAGCCTAGCCGATAACACAAGTATTTATTCTCCTATGTATTAGTATTTTGTATCCTCTAAAAAATCATATTGAGTAAGTTATAATAACAAACATAATCTTCTGGAGGTAAGTGCCGTTTTTTCCAGCGTTATGTAAAAGCTTTTGTGATTGTAGTCTGTAAGAACGATCATATATCATCGATCTGTAAGCTAAGCTAAGCTACGCTAAGCTACGCTAAGCTACGCTAAGCTAATGAGACATGTCGTTTTTTGCAGCGTTATATGGAAAAGCTTTTGCATGTTTACTTGTTTGCGCACATGAATATAAATGGGGGTGTGTTAGGATACAACACTGTATGTATGTATGCGAGGGGACACACACCACGAGTAAAACGGAGCTAAAGCCCTGGTATGTTGTTGTTGACGACATGCATATTCTAATCTAAACCACTTTTTTTGTTGTGCTTTTTTTAACATTGCACAGGCTACGTGGCCAACTTGATGGACCTCATCTTCGACCAAGTCTTTGTGGACCCTGCACCATTATGAGCAACCTGACAGGGAGGAGGTCATCGCCGGGTATGCCACACGGTTCAATTTGGCTGCTGTCTGAACCTAACATAGACATTTCACGGATCAGAGGACAACGCAGGCCGGAATCACCACTCTGATCCTGATTCAAATAACCGTTGATTTTGACAATAAAGTTCCGAGTTGATATCAAATGTGTCGTGATTATTCATGTTTGGATGGGTAAAGAATATTCTGATTTCAAAAGCATAAGGTTGTGTGTGGACTTGTTGTCGTACACATGGGTGTGTTTTGCCATTGCTGTGTAGTATATAATAGTACATGTACAATGACAGAATGAAAGATTGCATAAAGCCATATACACCAGTATTTATTTCCATGAACAATATTAGCATTCGTATTACAATTGCAGTCAAAACCAAATCCAGGATGGTCCACCATACAGGTTACAGAGTCCTCATGTTCCTGCATCCGTCTTTACACCTAGTGTGATAAACATATATTGAATGACATGTGAAAAATGTATTCTCTAAACAGACAACTTAGTGAAGCTAATGTTACGTGTGGTATCTCCATGCAGCACATGCTCCGGTTCAGAAGGCATCGTGGCGCAAGTTGCACATGTACCCCTTTAGAAAGAAGTCAATAACTGAGCTTTTAAAACACATGAAACACATAATGCTGACAACTGAGGTGTTGGAGTTATACTTTTTATCACCCTAAGTTATTGAACTTTCCAACGGTTGTTGCACGATGTTGGAAGAAAAGGACTGTAAACTATTAAACGCAATGAGGCCATTGTATATATGCTGAAAATATGAATGTCTCCCTTTATAAATATATATATGTATCGCTGTGTTTGCGTTACAAACTCTAAGTTACAAACTGTACACATTGCATTCTTGCTAATTAGCCAAAATATGAATGGAATAAGTAGCAAGCATCGTAACAGAGTAAAAATAAATAGGGACAACAGCTTGTCAACTAACCATTCAGAAACGTCCTGCTGCAACCGAGATGTTTGCACCTCCACCAAAACCTCCGCTGCTTCAGTTTCTGGATCAAATTGATAATATGCTTGAACACATGCATTGCTCTGAGATGACATGTGTATTCCACACTCGTAATCACAGCAAGCATGGTAACGTGACTCTCGCCGGCTCTTCTGCTGGGGGCGTGGTCAGCTGCTGCTCAGAATTTTCATAGGCAGGTTTGGAATAAAGCGAAAATGAGCGAAACGAGGCATGGCTAAAAAATGATCTGTTTGGTATTTTGAAAAATAAAATGTATAAATATACCTTATATAGGTATGGTCATACACTATATCATTTAAATATAGCATGATAGGTCACCTTTAAGTAAAAACATCTTATGACCAAGATTAGGTTACTGGTTGATTTTCTTTAGGTAACTGTGCCTGAATTTTTTTTTTAAGTAACCATGTGTCTCCATGGACCGTTACTCCCCAGCCTGTGTTGGAATGTTGGAAAGTAGTCCCTAGCATGGGAGTCATTTTGTTAGAAAAAGTGGTAGCAACACTTTTTTCAGATTAAAAAAACAGCAGTGCATTAAGCTCCCCAGCAAGCAATACTTACATACACATATGCTTAATGTACTGTTTCTGAAAACTAGTGCTGTAACTACTCTCTGCTGCAAAGCAGGAGCAACAATTGCTTTACTGTTCTCTATTCAATTCATACTCAAATGAAACATGTCGTAGGTCCAAACTGCACCACTTGGGTCACCAGAAATACACCCAGGAAGTGAGACCAGTCCTAAGGGTGGACATGTTCTCTTGTCTCAAAGTGTACAATTCTTTGCGCACAATATTTTCAGAACAATTTAACAAATGATCCTAATGCAAAGTGGTGGGGACAAAATAGGCCATTTCCAAAAGTGGTGGAGACATGTGCCCAGCGTCTCCAAAATGACGCCTATTGTCCCTAGAGACAAGCAATAGGGGGGGGGGGATGAATATTTTAAACAGATTCCTCTACTGTCTTACAGTGCTGCATTGTTCCCACAACAGATGATTTAGGATGAAATAATAATCCACATGATAATTAGATACAAGCCGCCTGAGGTTATCATGTGGGGTAATTTTGTATTCTCAAACACTTGAGTAACAACAAGCTGATATTTAGCAGTCAGAGTTGAGCACTGAGGACTTTATCCAGAAAGCTGTTGTCATGAAACAGATCCTATGAGAGCACTGATGGGGATTAGTGTTACCTTCATTACATGTGACAGCATGTGCTTTCTATTTGGAATCAATTGAAAGAAGCTCAGAAGGGCGCTGTGTGGACACGGGCACTGCTGTACAATGGTGCTTTGGGTGTAGGGGCCAATCAAAAGGAGCAGCACAAACATCACTTTGTTAACCAAGTGCACTGGGGAGGACACACACAGTGAATCAGAGACATGTAATGTTCTTTTCTGATGTGCGGGATTCCATTTTGGGATTGCAGCCGGAGCCGTCACTGCGCCTTTCCACTCTGTGATTGGCTAGCTCTCATTCAGAGACAGACGCACACACACACACACACACACACACACACACACACACACACACACACACACACACACACACACACACACACACCACACACTGCAGCTTTACACATCAAATAAACAGAGTGCAATGAAGTCTGGACTCACCTGCACTCTGATACTGGCTGCGAGCTTCAAAACAACTGCCCAAAGGCTGCCAGACATTAACACACAACGATAAGAACACAAGAGAAATCCAGACCGGGCTGCGGCTCGCTGCAGATACACACCAACACACACCAACACACACCCACACACACCACAACACACCCACAAAACAACCAAGCAGCACACCCACCCACACCTAACAACCACACCAAATAGACCCACACCCCCCACACACCCCCAAACACTCACACCAACACACACCGACACACACACGCCACAGCACACCAACAACACATACCTAACCACACACCCACACACAGGCACCAACACACAACAACACCACGACACAACACACACCAACACCATCCAACTATCCAGCACCCCACACCACCCACCACACACACCAACACACACAACACACACACAACACACACCAACACACACCAACACACACAACACACACCAACACACACCAACACACACCAACACACACCCACACACACAACACACACACCACACACCACAACACCACACACACCACACACACCAACACACACCAACACACCACCACACACACCAACACACACCAACACACACCAACACACACCAACACACACCCACACACACCAACACACACCAACACACACCAACACACACCAACACACACCAACACACACCAACACACACCAACACACACCCACACACACCAACACACACAACACACACAACACACACAACACACACCAACACACACACCAAACACACACCAACACACACCACACACACCAAACACACACCAACACACACAACACACACCAACAAAACATAGCCGAGATACACAAACCACACCACACACACCAACACATGACCAACAGATTACCAACACACCACCTCACACACACCAAACACACCAACACACACACCTAACACCACCAACATCACACCAATACTACAGCCCACACACACCAACACACACCCAACACACACCAACACCACACCAACACACACCCCCCAACACACCAATACACACCAACACACACCCACCCCACACCAACACCTACACCACACACACACCAACACACACCAATACACACCCACACACACACAACACACACCACACACCACCAACAACCCACCACAACACACCAACACACACCAATACACACCAACACACACCAACACACACCCAACACATACCAACAGATACCAACACACACACACACACACCAACACACACTGCAGCTTTACACATCAAATAAACAGAGTGCAATGAAGTCTGGACTCACCTGCACTCTCATACTGGCTGCGAGCTTCAAAACAACTGCCCAAAATAGTATGACATATTCTAATGACCCTTGGATAAAAGCTAAGAGAATAAGTCAGGTTATTATTGTCCTCCACTCCAACCGACCACACGGCTGAATGAGTGCAAAGTATACAAAATGCAGCAAAGAGGGAATGATGTCATGCACAGCCAAGGTGTGTGTGTGTGTGTGTGTGTGTGTGTGTGTGTGTGTGTGTGTGTATGTCTGTGTCTGCAGCTTAAAATTAAGGTGGAGTCAAGTTAAGATGTTACTACGGCTCATAAAACTCTGTTCGGGGCTCAACAATGAGCGAGAGCAGGGGAAATCAGAGAGGGTGTGCGGAGGCTCCTGAGTGTGAGGTGTATTCAAGTGTGTGAGGTGTATTCAAGTGTGTGAGGTGTATTCAAGTGTGTGAGGTGTATTCAAGTGTGTGAGGTGTATTCAAGTGTGTGAGGGATGGAGGTACTGCCAGTAGCGGCTGTCTGTGTAATGCGTCCCTCCTTGTGTCTCTCATGTATTATTTAGACATATTTCTATTGTTCTATTTGCATTATGATGTTGGGAAATACACGTGATGAGCTGTAATAGCTCAGGTGTGCTGTAGATTCCTCATGAGAGGCACTTAGGAGAAGGGCATCTTGTAGAGCACTTGCTTAAATACTGGAGCTTTTTGCAGCGTTATACAAAAGTGCCTTTTTTTGGTGCATATTTATTTGATTTCCTTATTTGATACAGATCATGATCTATCCTTCCCTCAGGGCAGCACACATGCCAAGCAGATAGAAAAGCTCCACCTTGTCACAACGTAGGGAAAAGATCATCACAGATATCAAACGGTATGTTTACAGCCCAAAATTACACATCTGAAACCATGACCTGCAGGATGAAATATGCGACCTGAAAAAGAGGCGATTGATTCAACGGGAAATCTAAATTGTTTAAATAAATGTTTTATTGAAAGATAACTAACAGTATTTGCTGTATAAACCAGATTTTCTTTAAATAATAATTACATGTACAAACAGGCACCCAATCAAAATCAGCTTGTGTTGAGAACTTCCACTACAGAGTCGTTTAATGTTAATATATCTGACCATCCAAAGCTGGAGCACAATCCAACTTTGAATGAAACACACAATCCCAGCACAGCAATGCACCCGCTCCAGATGCACCACTTCAAAGAATACTTCCTGTACTTGGAAACACAGCAGCAAACAAAGGCAGTAGTAGTAAAGAGGTTACGTACTGAATCTCTGAGGCTCCATCTCCATGCTGCTGCTGAGTCGTTAGAGCCACTGACACTAGAGAGCCCGAGCGAGGAGTGAAACAGTCTCTCTCCTCCCTCTCTCTGTGAGGATGCTCCGCTGTGATGGAGCTAACCTCATTTAGCTCTCTCTCTCCTTCTCTCTCTCTACAGCAGCCTTGGTTGCCATGCACACCAGCGTAGTGTACATACCTACATGTGCAGTGGTAAAAGAGTTTTGATTGGATTATCCTCACATAGGATAACTCTGACACTCTGTACAGGGAGGGAGGGAGCACACTTCTTCTTCTTCTGGGGGGACTTCAGCCCTTTTATGTCTCTCTTCTTTATGGAGTACTCTGCTGGGAATAGACTCCACAGACTGGTTAAGAAGGCCGTTTCTGTCCTGGGGGGTCCTCTGGGCACTGTGGAGGAGAACGATGGCCAAGCTGTCCTCCCTGTTGGACAACATGTCCCCCTCCAGGACACCCTGAGAGATACCGCAGGTCCTTTCTTCCTGAAGCAGTCAATCAATCAATCAATCAATCAAAGGCTATTTATACAGCCCATCACAAAAGCACATTTGTCTCAGAGGGCTTCATAGTTGATGTGTGTCGATAAGCGGCGTCTGCGTTGTGCTGATGATGGATGAGACCCGGACCAGCAAAGACCACCTCCGTTTATTCACTGACAAAATATAACAAATCACTATTACATTTGTTATCCCTCACAGTGACTCCTCTCACGTGGAACATTTACAAAAAGAATCTTCTGAGTACACTGACTACGTCTCAGAGGTTCCGCCCACTGATCTCCGACCTTGTCAGGTATTGAACATTCAATAAATGAAGAACACAGAACCACTAAAGACAAAACACAGAATGTGTGATTATACTAAATGATTTACAAATAAACACCACCTCAACTGGCTCCTTTCTACACGAAGACTCCCAGTGCCTCCCGGATCAATGCACTTCTCACCTTATCCCTAAGGGAGATGTCATTTACGCTCCAGAGAAAACAGCTTTGAATTGCTTGTAACCTTGTTGCTTCATTCATGCCCCCCCACCACAATGACTAAAGGTGAACGGAGACGTTTCATGACACATGGGTGATTTTAAAGGTGAATTCAGTCAAAGAGAACCTTGTCCAAACCACTTTGTCTCAGATTCAAATGAGCTAAGCGTTTAGTTTTCTTAATGATTAATCACCAAACTAAAGTTGGGGTCTGCAAGTTAAGACAACACTACAATAAAGGAGCAAGGTACTGAGATCTATACGTCCCAGAGATAATTAGACCTGCTCGTAGTCAGTCAATTCACCACCATCACTGATGATATACTATAAACACAGACTTAATCATCTTAGGCGCCTTTACACTGTACTATATTAAATAGACTTGGACTTTGACCTATTTCATTAATGTTGTTCTTTTATTTGTGTTTACTTCCCTAGGAAGAGCCATATGTTACTAAAAAGAGTTGAGCTAAAACTCAGATGTTATTTCTGCTGAATATCTTTATAATAATGTAATCTATGATCAGAGGACACGTTTCTGATCCTAAATATATTGGTTTCCTCCCTTCCAAGGTTACATTGTTCTGTCGTCTTATATAATACACTTTAGTAACAACATCACACAACATTACTTTTACATTGTGATACTCACATACAGTTACTGATTAATGTTTACTTTTACAGACAGATCAGGCTCTATGATTTCTCCTGTGTGGTTTTAATAGTCCTTCAAAGGTTATGAGGGTGTGGAGAGTCCTGAGATAAAACTTCTCTCTCTGAATGTGGGGGGATTCAGCTGCACCCGTCCTCAGAGGACCTTATTCAGACCTGCATCTCACAAACTGAGCTCAGAGGCTTCATGAAACCAATACCCTGTTTTCTCCTGCAGATACATCAAATCACAGGAAGCAAGACATTCCCAATCTGCTCTTTCATTGTGACCAGAGACATATGAACGGATATCTCTGAGCGATGATGATGAGGCCACGTTCACTTCCTACAAGGAGCGGGAACGATTATTAGGCAATTATGGGAACATCCCGTGGTTTCAAACTCATTTGCAGATGAATTAGCATATATAGCTCTGTGCCAGACAATGCCGAGTGGATCGGACAGACTTTTACACCTGTGTGCGAGACTCGGGCAGAGATGGACTGAAAAGAAGAACCAGGTGGCAATGAGGAAGAAGAGAAAGGCTCCAGTAGCCCCCACATTGTACAGTAGCACACATTATACAAGTGTTGGAGAGAATGACCAACAAACGACACTCCTCTGAAAACCTTCCCTTTGAGGCCCATGATGCACTATGTCAGTAATGTAGTATGGCATCATTTATCAGCTACTAACACTTACCCTCCACCAGCATCAGAGGAGAGTGACTGACACGTGACCACTGAGTTCATGTTGCAAACAACACACCAGTGAGCCGTAGCGCTGTGTGATGCTAGCAGTCAATGGATTGATATAACATAAAGACAGATGGAGGAGCTGGCAGGAAGTTGTCATTATTTGTTTTCCTCTGATTGATTTAGGTGTTTTTAGTTATAAATAGTGGGTGTAATGTAATCTGAATTGATTTGAGAGTCACACCTTGAGAAGATAAGGACCATTCTATGTCAGGGGTGTCCAAACTTTTTTCACGAGGGCCACATACAGAAAAGTATACGAAGGGCTTTGCCACTTATAGAGGTATACTGCCTCGTAAGTTAAGTTATAAGTTAGCAACATGTAGGTCAATTAGGCGTGATACATGAATATGCGTTAACCCTCTGAGACCCACAGAGGACATTTCCCTTTTTCTATATTTTTGTGTTTTGCCTTGTCATTTCTTTGCAGTATAATCAAGTTGTACACATCCCAGAAATCAGCACAACCTCAGCTGATGATATATGTCACTCATCAGAGACTTATATACACTATAATAGGGGATATTTGCCCATGAAAAAAACGTATTACTTATTTCATTCAAAAGAACTGCTAACCATAACATTGAAAGAAACATTCAACACAGGAAATTGCACACATGTATTATCATTGTATCAGAACTGATTAGAAGATGCTAACTTATTCTGTTCATTAGTTATGCCCATTCTTTTGGGCAGTGTCCATGGGCGTTTCTTTTCCAGGAATTATCATTAAGGTCCCTTTTAACTCGTGTGCAAATCTCAGCAAAGCTGTTTCAGAATCCTGTGCTTGTTTGTTAATTAGTTCCTCATTAGTCAAATGTGAACTTGTTCTTACAGGTTTGTATTCTTAATTCTTCCTGACAATCTAGTGTTGCTTCCTGCGGTGCAAAATAGTGAATAGCAAAGTAATCTATAGGAAGCAAAAACAAGACTAGATAAGAGATGTCACTGGTTGCCATCCTCATGCCATCACATATAGATGAGAGACTACAGAGGCACGAACACCTATACACATGGATGTTAAAGTGGTAGGGTGCTAGGGTATGAAATGTGCCTGTTTCCATGACAGGATGTCACAGGAGGCTTGACAACAGAGCTCAAGCACCACGGAAGATTCAATTATACTGTTTCCCTGCATGATTCATTTCCCAGTGGTTTATTTTCCCAACAACATCTGCAGCCACCCACAGCGAGCCGCTTAATCCAGAACGCCAACTACATCTGACACAACTCCCATTTGTGTTCCTCAGTCAAGCCGTGTCCAATCTCAACAGTGTGTTCTGCTGAAACACAGGCGAGGGCACAGGCACTTGATCCACCAAACAAAACCTTCAATTAGCCTTTCAAACATCACATGCTATGAAAGCCTTACGCTGCTCCACGGTAATCCTGTGTGTAGGTGAGCCAATACGTCTAGTATATATAGATGATATATGATATAGATGATATATAGTCTCTCATCTAGTATAATAAGCGTCTTTGGGTTCAAGAAAAGCGCTATAGAAATAAAATGTATTATTATTATTAATAATAAGTTACTTCAGAGTGTGCCAGCTGTTCAGTACATGTACGTTAAAAGGCTGCCGAATGAAAAGCATGCCACCATGCCGAGGTACAGCATGTTCACCAGAAGTGAATGCTTTTAGTATTAGGCCTTCGACGACTAAACTATGCGTAACATCTGTCTGTGGCGCAGTGCCTTTCCCTGCAGACGGGAATACATGGATACAACTACATAAGAGAAGTCTCAGAGGAACATCGAGTGTATGATTCTGCTTGGAAAGATTGATTTGCTTTCACTCCCAAAGATGCTTACTCACCTCTATGCGTGGCAAGAAATGAGCAAACAACAACATAAGTTAAGTTGAAAGACTTCTCTCGAGCAAGCACATGGCCGAAACAAACAGAAGGAGATGAAAGCACACTGGTCTATTCTTTCCTTTTTTAATCTGTTGGCTATTAGGCTGCAGCTATATGTTTTATTCATTTCAAAGTGCTCTATGATATCTTTTTCACAAATATGCAAAGTTCTGTTTAATTTATTTTAAAGTAGACCTGCACATTGCACAAATGTATTTTTTTCAGCTCTTAATGAGAGTTTGGTGATTTGCTTTTTCTTAACAGGTAAAATACTAAAACATGTCAACAGTTGTCTTTATCATTGTTTCACATAAACGCAATAAATGGTAGTTTTTCCACATAGTCTAAATATATATAACACTTTATAAGCTGTGCTCTCGTGGCTCCAGACACATTTAGGGAGGGCAAATGTAGAACTAAAATATGGGCTCAGAGCAGTCTCATAATACACACATGCACACAGAAGGATTCACACTTGTGTTTTTCAATGCACACACAAAGTGTTCCGTTTCATATACATGTAAATAAAATCCAAATACAGAAAAAAGTTTTATATATGTATTTTTGTTGAAATCCCCTGAACCTGCAAACACAAAGCGCTTTCTGTGCACGGAGCGCTGTGCATTCGTGTGTGAGTTTTTTGAGACTCCCCTGACCGTCAGCCGATTCGTACTTGTAATTTGTTCTATCTATAGCCAATCAGATGTCTCAAGCCAATCACATGAGAGCGCCCCCACGAGGGTATGATTTATTGCTATGGAGCTCATTTCTTGCCGTAACTCCACAAACAAACTAAACAGGTTTTACAAATGCCTCATGATTCACTAACAAACACAATGTGGTTTGCAAATACAAAACAGCATCTACAAACTAATGCATTTAGTTTTGCAAAGAAAAAACGTATCTATCAAATAAACTCATAACATTGTTCTAATAAATCATGTTTCAGAGACAAATTCAGCTTAGGTTTTACAAGTACACACATTTTTTTACAAGTACAAAACTTTTTCTTCTCACAGCGGAATATCACTACCAAAAGTCACGTGACTTTTGGTAGTGATATTCCGCCGTGGCTGGCACATGCTCCACGGCAGCAGGGGGCGCTACGGAGTTCATTGGGGAAGGCGGGAGCCTCCCGCCGGGAGGTTGAGCAGAGCATGGAACAGCCCTTGCCAGCCTGATGACAGCGGTGTTTCTAGCGACCCAGCGATCTGGGTCAGTGTTATAGTGATAATAAACAAGGTGAGCGATCACAACGAAAACAGCCGAGACACACATTGAGCCCAGAACACTAATGTTATTAGGGCTGTAAATATAATAAGCCTTCGTCTAAAATGGACAACATTGTAACTAAGGAGATTTAAACCATACTGCGATTCTGCACTCTTCATTTTCTTTCCTGCTATATTCAATGAGTGATACAAATATTTTTTACCACAAATTCTTAATAAAACTGACAATGTTGTACTATAGGCTACTAGTTGACTGCTCCCAGAAATAAAATGAAGTACTTTACTGTGTACTTTGTGAGTAATCCTCTGTCAGAGTCCCCTCCATAGTACATAACGCATGTTTTCTGCTATCTTTGATGAATGATACAAATATAATTTTACCATTAGTTCTTAATGAAATTGATACAGTTTGTCTTTGTATTAGTTAGCCTACTACTTACAATACATTGAAGTACTTTTACTGTGTATTTATTGAGGAATCCTCTGTCAAAGTCCCCTGCTGAGAACACTATCAAGCCACTTCTGCTAAGTTTGATGAAGGAATTATTTTTTGTTTGCCATTAGTTCTTCGTGAGATTGATCCTGTTGGATCAGTACTACTGAAACTACCCCCACAAGTACTATGAAGTACTTATTGTGTACTTTTCCAGTAATCCTCTGTCAATGTCCCCTACCAACTACAAGAATGCATGTTTTTCTTTTAATAAGCGTTAAAAAACATTTCTTCCTGAGACTGATATTGTTGGACAGAGTATTTTAAGAGGATGGTGGACATGATATCAGCAATACTTCCAGTCAGTACCCCGGCAGCAACATTTTTACACCTTGGAAGTCTTTAGAGACTGGCCTGGATAGCTGGGCACAAATATCCTTCAGCAAAGTGACACACCCTTGTGACTCTTGTTGGCCTCTTATGGGGCTGCTGTCTTTTAATATATAATTATTTCTCAGCCGCTAGTTCGTACCTCGCAGATTCTTCAGTCTCATCAGCCTCATCCTTCCATCAGGCCCAGTCAACGCCTCCAGCACACTTCCAGTGTCTGACTCCATATGATATTGTCCTGATGCTGTAAGGGTGATGCCCCATGATCACAACATTACCTCTCTAAAGTCTGAGTGCCAAGGATCGCATATTATGTCTGTCATTAATGTTACATCACCCATTATAACAATTCTATTTCCTCGTTGCTCTTCCCTTAACTAAATAGTCCTGTCTTTAAGTGTAATACAATGTAAAGTCCTGCACCATTTGAAGGCTTCAAAACAGGCATTTTGACTGTATGTGTTTGGAGAAATGACACAATCAATGGCCAGAATTGTACTTTATAAACTATGAATCTTGTGGTGCTTGAAGAAATACAGACGGGTTAAGCCGACCAGGTTATATTTATATGCCTTTTTTGGAGCCCTTTTTTTCAATATTTATTAAAATGTCACTAGTTATTTAAACAAACCACTATCTGAGGATAATACAAGCAACCATAAAACGCCCTTTATCTAGAGAGCCATTGAAGCCCATGAATAACTTTTCTTTCCACAAATCTTTTCAACTGCTGTATTAATAAAGTTGCCACGTGTTTTCAAATTCAAGTTAAGCCACTATCTGTGCAGAACATTACACATATTCTTCATTTGCAGTATTTTAAAAGTGTTCAGAAAGACTGCATCAATGATATGCTATATATCTATATAATATCAATATTATTATTAACTTCAAACAAAGTCAATTTAAATAGCGGGCAAAAGTGGGTTAATTGCCATGGGTGTGGTGTTTGATATAGTTTACATTGAATTTGAACTATTTTAGGCAGAAAAACGTATATTGACGAAACCTTTTTTAATAATTTACTATAATTTAGAAAGGTTTTTATGGGAAATCGTTTGAAAAGTAAACTTATTAATTTATACATTTTTATAAAAAATTTAAATTATGAATCCATTTATTGTATTTCCATGAGGCTGGGGAAGATATCCAGCATGTGGTTCAACATGTAATACAGGTAAATATATGTACAACATGGAAAAGTAAATCAAATAAGTTTAATAGGATGTGGATTTATTTTCTCTCACCTTGTAATTACACAATCAAACAATCTATCATTTAGCTCTGACCTTCCCAAAAACATTTTGTTGAATTGGACACATTTTTCGAAGCTCTATTGAAAGACATGCAATGAATGGGACTGATGGAAGAATCTGAGAGGAATGAACTGGAGCAGAGAAATAATCATATTTTAAAGACAGCATTGTCATAAGAGGCCAACAAGAGTCACAAGGGTGTGTCACTTTGCTGAAGGATATGTGTGAGCAGCTATCCAGGCCAGACTCTAAAGACTTTCCAAGGTGTAAAGATGCTGCTGCCGGAGTACTGACTGGAAGTATTGCTGATATCATGTCTACCATCCTCTTAAAATACTCTGTCCAACAATATCAGTCTCATAAGAAAGGTGTTTTAACGCTGATTCAAAATAGCAGAGAAACATGCATTATTGTACTCAGGAGGAGACATTGACAGAGGATTACTCAAAAAGTACACAGTAAAAGTACTTCATAGTACTTGTGGGACTAGTACTGAGTCCAACAGTGTCAATCTCACGAAGAACTAATGGCAAAACACTTTTTTTTTCCCTCATCAAACTGAGCAGAAGTGGCTTGATTGGTTCTCAGGAGGGGACTTTGACAGAGGATTTAAAAAACACACACACTAGAAGTACTTCGATGTATTGTGATAGTAGGTGTAAGAATACTGAGTACAGCAGTCTCAATATCATTAAGAACTTATGGTAAAGATAGCAGAAAACATGCATAATACGGAGGGGACTCTGACAGAGGATTACTCACAAAGTACACAGTAAAGTACTTCATTTTATTTCTGGTAGCAGTCAACTAGTACGAGTCCAACAGTATCAGTTTTATTCAGAACTTATGGTAACAAATATTTGTATCACTCATTGAATATAGCAGGACAGAAAATGAAGAGCAGCTGATTGACCGAGTGCAGAATCGCTGTACAGTTTACATCTCCTTACAATGTTGTCCATTTTAGACAAAGGCTTATTATATTTACAGCCCTAATAACATTCATTTTCTGGTCTCAATATGTGTCTTGGCTGTTTTCGTTGTGATCGCTAAATTCACCTTGTTTATTATCACTATAACACTGACCCAGATCGCTGTCATCAGGCTGGCAAGAGCTGTTCCATGCTCTGCTCAACCTCCCGGCGGAGGACTCAGTAGCGCCCCCTGCTGCCGTGGAGCATGTGCCAGCCTAAAGTCACACGTGACTTTTGGCAGTAATATTCCGCCGTGAGAAGAAAAAGTTTTGTAGTTGTAAAAACAAGTTTTGTACTTGTAAAACCTAAGCTGAATTTGTCTCTGAAACATGATTTATTAGAAAAATGGTATGTGTTTGTTTGATAGATACGTTTTTTCTTTGCAAAACTAAATGCATTAGTTTGTAGATGGTGTTTTGTATTTGCAAACCACATTGTGTTTGTTAGTGAATCATGAGGCATTTGTAAAACCTGTTTAGTTTGTTTGTGGAGTTATGGCAGGAAATTAGCTCCATATATTGCGTTCATATACGCATTTTGTGCAGTCCAGTCAGCTTGCAAAACAGAGGGCGGAGCATCAGGTGATTATGCAGAGCTGCGTGTCTCAGTCAGACTCAGCAGCTGATCTGATCTCTCTCTCGCGTCCGGTTACACTTCACTCGTGTTTATGTCCATATCGATCAGATCCAGCTCTCCTGATCGGCCTTTATAGAGAGCATGAAGATTATTATCATCTGATATTTGGGAAGAGTGTTACATTTGAAATGGCAGAAAGTCTTGTTGCAATTTCCAGATATTGAAAGAGGCCCCTGGAGTTTCTCTGGTAATTATCAATAGTAGCAGTTAAGTGAATACTGTTCAAACAATACCTGTGTTTGTGTTTGATATTGATTTCTCTGTTTTATCCTTTCATAAATGTGAGGACTGAAATTGCATGAACATTCTGGGGTGCTTGGAGTAAACAGTTTTTATTACTCTGTGGGGGAGGTGTAGGTATGCAGGACAGTGGGTTAGGTGGATGAGAGTACCTTCTGCTTAAGATCTCCAGTATGTCATGTTTCAGGGAAGTCTACATATCTTGAATAGTATATGTGTGTGTTTAATTACTTTGTATTCATAATAAGCAGTCTGTGTAACCAGAAGCTGGAAATATGAGAGTATTAATATGTATTATCTTTGTGAACGAGGGGATATTATTTAGACACAACTCAAGTCTCTGGAATGTGCAGAAAGGGTGTGTGTGTGGATGAAAGCTGCAGTAATATGAGACAGCTAGAGACTCTTGTTTCCATGTCCTCTGCTGGCTCGCGCTGATTTGCTATGACCACAGCTCCTCCTGGTTTATTTTCTGCATGTAAGCCTATTCTATCTTTTAGTTCTTTCTCTTTTGCTCCTGCCGTCAAGATGAAGGTTCTCCCGGCATTTGGACCAGAGCAGGGGGTGGGGTCCACTCCTTTGAAAGTGTAATGTATTCTTACCGTTTATCATTAAAACAGATTATTGTTTAACCCTCATCCTGGTTGTTTTGAGTTTTCCTTCTTTTAAAGCAAACTCATATAGGATCGGCGCGGAGCAGAGATATCTGCCACAACAAGCACCGATCAAACTATTAAGAGTGAATATCGGCCGATAATGACCGGCGGGGCTCCCCCCGTTGACAGTTCACTGTCTAGCTCTGGCTTCGTAGTGCACTGATCGATTAGGCTAAGCTAACCTGTAGCTGCTCCCTCCACACCAGGGGTGGGGAATCTCCATCCCCCGGGCCGTATACGGCCCGCGAGACAATTTTGTACGGCCCTCGAGGTAATTTATAAACACACGCAGAAAAGAAAAAAATGTAAGAAATCTAGACTGCAAAAAAATTAAACAAGCGAGTGCCTGTTTTTCCTGGCCAAGGTCAGGGTCCTTGAACACAACACGAGCCTAACGTGTCATCACGTGGTATATGTCTCGACTGACAGGGGCAGTTCTGACGGAGAGCACCAGAACGTCGCTCCAGCACTTCAGAAACTGCAGTACCCATAAGGAGCCGTACACATGCCGCAGTTTCTGCGTGTCTGTGTCTTTAGTTGAAAGCCCAGTGGCATCTGTTCATCTGTCATACTGATCATACAGTCAATAACTTTGTTGTTATTAGCATCTGGTTAGCTAGCTATGCTAACGAATATAAGAAGCTTGTTCTACAACCAGTGAGGTAAAGGCACATCTTTATATGATCATTATAGTTATAAACAAATAAGAGAATAAAGTAAACAGGTATAAAATACTATATGACAGTAAAACAAAGTTGTTATTAATAAAGAAGAATACAGTTTGAAAGGGGAGTGATTTGTAAAATATCCATAAAGAAAAATAAATCTGCTTCCAGTTCTGTTTCATCTGGGTGTTGAGAGATGTATCCATAGATCTCCTAATGTTGCTCTCAAAGTGCACCAGATTGATGCTTTTAACTTCAACATTTAAAAAAACAAATCTTCCCTAGGGAGCATACCCCCCCCACTTAAATCATGTTCACATGGATAGGAAACTAAATACATTTGCACACATCTTGTGTCCATATCTTTCTGTTTTGGTGGTCCCGGAAATACAAGTGTGAATCCTTCTGTGTGCATGTGTGTATTATGAGACTGTTCTGAGACCATACAATGTGCTCTTTTGGTAGTATAGGTTGCAGACCCCTGGGTTAGGGTCAGTGAGGAGACACAGACTTTAGGTTAAACCTTGTATATGATATCACCACAGATCAGATCAGCAGCTGTTTGCTTTGGAGCTCCCCTCATGTTCACGAGTGAACTCAAAGGCTCTGCACTTCCCATGTTGGGGCTAACGAAGCCTGTCTCCACAACTCAAAGGTTGTTAAGAAGCCAATGAGCCACCACTGCTTTCAGCCAATAACACTTACCCTCCACCAGCATCAGAGAGAGTGATACATGACCACTGAGTTAATGTTGCAAACAGCACACACCAGTGAGCCGTGGAGCTGTTTGATGAACATACTGTACGATAGCAGTCAATGGGTTGAGGGAACAAGGGGGACATAACAGAAATACAGATGGAGCTGCTGGCAGGAAGTTGCCATTAATTGTTTTCCTCTGCTCTTGCTGTAAAAGGGGCTAGAGAGTCTCATTGCTTCATTCACCCCGTTCATTGGGATGGTTTAAAGCTGTCAATTGTCAACTTTGGTGTAACTGACTCCGGTACAGTTTGTTTGTGTGAGAAGTAAATGAACAAGATATGTAGTTTAGGCATCAATCAATCGATCAATCAATCAATCAATGTTTATTTATATAGCCCAATATCACAAATGTTGTCTCAGTGGACTTCACAGTTTGTACAGAATATCAGTATGACAATACGACACCCTCTGTCCTTAGACCCTCTGTCCTTAGACCCTCTGTCCTTAGACCCTCTGTCCTTAGACCCTCACATCGTACAAGGAAAAACTTCCAGAGAAAACCCACAGTTTAAAGGGGAACATGTCAGAAACCTCAGGGAGAGCAACAGAGGAGGGATCCCTCTCCCAGGACGGACAGACGTGCAATAGATGCCGTGTGTAAATCGAAGAGATAATACATTTGCAACATAGGTAGACCAAATGTTTGGAAATGATTGCAAAACTGCTAATAAATCCATCTGCTGTTTGTGAAATCCATTTGGGAAGCAATCGTCCCTCACTGCACGAACATGTGACGATTTACCATGCTGGGAGACGTGAAGATGTCACGATTTGGTCCCTTCAAACGTGACAGTTACACGGTATTGTTAACCCATGTTAACCAGTGGAGAAATAACCGGAAATGCCAAGCAAATGCTCCCCCGACGGTCGGTTGTTATTGTCAATATTAATATAATAATGATTTATTTTTTAATAGTCACACTCGATTTCGCCGATGTTCTTGTTGCCCCAGCTGGTCGACATCTCTTTTAGCAGAAACAAAGGCTACATTCATGTATTAAATCGATGTTAATCCATGCGTGTGTGGTTGTGGAATTAACGGACGTGACGTTGTGCGATTGCATTGCCAGGCAACAGCTTCGGTTCATGTTAATTTACAAACTCTTCAACTACAAACCGTAATTATATTTAAAAACATTTTAGAAGGCCTCACTAAATACTTTAATGCAAATTAAAATGTAAATGTGAAGGAATGTGTGTATAACAAAATACATCCGTCATAAACGAAACCGGAAACAGACGTAGGTAAGATCCTCAGCTCGATGATTGGATGGTTTAGCCGCAATGCATGCTGGGATTTGGTGTTTATGTGATGTGAAATCTGAAAACGTTTTTTAAAAATAAAATAATACTTTATTCCGAGTGTGCTTGCTTTTCTCTTTGAAAGTCATCACATAACGGCATTGTAATACACGGTTCGGCTGCATTAAATATTATATATCTGCCTTAGTTCTTTATTTATAGACCCCTGATGAGAAGACTTCTAGACAAACAGGAAGAACTGCCGCCAAAACTGAAAACGTGATGTGGATCATAAATATATCAGCAATTAAACAACATCTTACATTTCTTTTCACACAATACGTCTCCTTGCAGTATCAACACTAATTCGGCTGACTTTTAAATTTGATCCAATTGGTAGATAGGCTGTATTTACACCATAAAGGTGCACACCTGATATAAAGGGACACCTAGTGGTTAAAGCACGTTATTGAATTGTATTATTTTATTATTGACATCGATTTAATACATTGTTTCTGCTAAAAGAGGTGTCGACCAGCTGGGGCAACAAGAAAACCGGCATAATCGAGTGTGACTATTACAAAATAAATCATTACGTCGGGGTAGCATTTGCTTGGCATTTCCGGTTATTTCTCCACTGGTTAACATGGGTTAACAATACCGTGTAACTGTCACGTTTGAAGGGACCAAATCGTCTCCCAGCATGGTAAATCGTCACATGTTCACGTCTTGCCGTGATACCGGGTTGAATTTAGGCATGATTGCAAAAATACTGCTAATAAATCCATTTGCGGATTGTGCATCTGTTAAGAAAGCAATGCTCCCCCCTGCAGGATGATAAGGGTGCAGCGAGGCGGCCCGAGGGGGCAGCAGATCAGGGACATGGTTCTGTAGAGAGCTGCAGGCCCCGTCACCTCCAGCCTCTCTACAGCCGGATGCTGGCGGGCACACCAGAGGGAAGGACAAGTAATCTTTGTGGATTGCAATTTACAGTGTCTTTGCCAAGGGAACTTGTACTGGTACACACTGTGTCATCTTCTTTCTTACATAAAGTCTTGTGTCTTATGGCATCCCCTCCTCACTTGTTGTGTATGCAGTGTGTTGATCAGATCAGTCTGAGTGTCTGCGGTGTGCTGAACGGAGAAGGCTGTTGGTATATCGGCGCAACCCTTGAAGCTCTTTGATCAACTGTAGATATGCTTGGTAGATCGGTCAAAAATAATGATCAGTCATCTTCAGCAAAAGGACAACTTTCCCTCAAGCCAGTTACCAGTTCTGATCACACATATTTCTGTATACGCAGAGTTGAGGGTAAAAATGTATTCTGTTATAATGACTAGTTACCTGTTAACAATTTTAATCAGTAACCTAATCTGAGTGACCTTAGAAAAGAAGAAACCAAGATATTTAGGATAAAAAATGATGTTATCTACAGGAAAAGCTGCTTTTCATGAAGCATATTCCGGCAGCAGCCGATACACCAACACTGAAACACATGAGCACATACTACAGTTTAAAAAAGCAGAAAGAAAATCTGAGCTGACAGAAAATGCTCCGTTTTAGTTTAATACACACAGTTAAGCTCACACACACTATGTTATGAACATATAGGTTCACCTGCTGAATTAAAAACAGAACAAATGAAGCAAAGAAAGTGAAAACCATAAAGCAGATTCAGGCAGTAGAAGATTAGATTCACACTTCAAGTATTATCCTACAGAACAGTACAGCTCTAAGAGAAGAGACAACATCTGATCCTTTACAACAGACACTATATGATCTTTTTAGTAACGCTGTAATCCTGTTAGCAATTCTCCGTTTTTTTTCGTGTGACAGTAATCTGATTACTTCTTTTTATGTCACTGTAAGGGAATGCAGTTACCTTGTTTTGTATCCTGATTGCATGTCATTTGTTACTCTCCCAGCCTGTATGTACGTCAGACATTTTGTTGCATCTTCACAGATAAATCAAGTCTTTCTTTAAATCCACCGTAACAATTTGACATAAGGCCATGGTGGATGCTCTCTTCATATGTTTTCAATTTGATCAAGTATTCAAGGTTTCGCCGGCTTTGTCTGAGTTGCACTCCATGTCTCACCTTCAATGGCTTTTTTTTTAGTCAGCTCCAGCTCAGATGCAGCCAGATGTAACCGGTGGTGGTGAACCGCATTAAGGCATTGATTTATTCATTTGAGTGGTGAGCAGGCTTTTCTGGCACCAGCCCAGACCCTCACTCCTTCTGAGGCTGAAACTCATTTAGAGCTCCACTCATCAGGTGCTATCAGGTTTCACTCCAATTTCCCTTATTATCTTTTATTTGTATTCATCTTCACTGCGCCAGCTCGTTTCTTCACAGATTCTCCCTGGAAAGGTATCTTTCAGGTTTTCCTTCTCAGAAGCAAACCTTCGTAGAGATTAGAATTATTTTCACTTTTTTGTTGTATATTTTCTCCATTGCCTTACCTTTTCTGTAGATCTAACATTCAATTTGCAAAGAACTGTGGTGAAATTGTGTTTCAAAACATTGTGACCACACACAAAAATGTGCTCTATTTACATTTGAGCTCAATTTGTGGATGTGTTAAGGGCTCAACCAACTAGCAGTGTTTATCAGTTAAGCTGTGGCCTAACAAGTGACAGAGAGCAACCTAATGTAATAGATTCTAAACAACATGAGCTTTACATGGAGAGAGGTCTCTGTAGTATTCCATCCAGGTTTTTATCATGTTAATTGAATGAAAGCAACACTAGTTAATATACAGCTCCACAAGGCTGTTCTCAACGTATCTTCATGAAGGGAAGAACTCATGTGGTCAGAACTACAAAGCTTAACATTGCAAGAAACATTGCAGTTGCATCAATCCTACACATTCTCTTCACTGATTTGATGCACTTTTCCAAATGTGTTCTAAGATTGTGCTTTCGAAAATGCGGTTTGATATATTTGATACACAACAAGTGCAGATTTCAGTTAGGAGTTTGTTACTCATATGGACAAACTCAAATCCAATTCACATGTCACTCACAGGCCATGGACTTTGGACTCTGTAATACAATTAGTGCAAGAATGTACTGATGTTGCGGCAATATTTTACACACACTATTTCATATAAGGTGTTGAGGGAAATATTTCAGCAGGTGGGATGTGGACAAAAGTAAATTAGTAAATCACAAGAGCTGTAAAATAACTTTTTAATGAGTTTGATGGCTTTATTTTCAGTTGTGTGTATCACCTCTAAAATAGTTTTCTCCCTTTTCATTTCGGACGCTATTATATGGGTTTGATCATAATAGGTTTAAGAACAAAACTCCTTTTCAAGCATGTATTTGCTGTTTTGAGAATGGCTACTGATGCAGAGACCCAAACAACTAAAGAGTTCAGAGTAAACTCTGCTACGTGTGTTGCTGATTCAGTATGTCTCTTCAAAACCTCCTGTTTTATTCATATGTTCAGCAGAAACACCAATACATGTAGGAAGCTTCAACATGAAAAATATTTGAAATATTCACGAAATAAACACATTCCTCTCATGTCCCCTACTGTGCTGTATAATGCCTACATTAGACAGTAGCGTTAGCCTCCAGAGATGTGCATGAACTGCAACAGATAACAGGCAGGATTTAATGACCACACTACAGCAACACATACATAAAGCATGAGCTTATCTGGCGGAGCAGATGCAGCCTGATGTGTTCCACATAAAGGATGCCGTGCAGGCTGTATGTTAGAGGTGTGTGCGTGTGAGACTGATGCTGCATCTGTTGCTGCTTGAATATTTTTCATGCACTGTTTTGGATGTCTTAACATTTGGTAACAAAGAAGTTAATATTTGTACAAAATGTTGTTTGGCAGGAAATGGAGCATTTCAAAGACTGTCGTGGAACTCCCCTGTACAAAACAACAGACATCTGTGTTAGAAAATATCAACCTCTTTGATAAAAAAGACAAGTCTATAGACAACATTATGAAGCTGCAGTAAAGTGTTGTTGTTATTGTTGTTGTCCCCCGCGGTGTCTTACAGAGAGATCCTGCAGGTCCTTTCTTCCTGCAGCAGTCAGTTTACAACCACAACCAGAGGCCTGTACTACAGAGCAGGATGTGGGGTTAGGGTTAACTCTGAGTTTTCATACAACGCTAGTTCAGTTCTTACCGGGGTAGATCTCCATGGTAACTTATGCTGAAAACCTAACCTGCTCCGCAACAAAGAGATAAAACACATTTCTAAAAAACAACAATACAAATGTTGCAAGCTACATTTCTCATTCCCGTGTTGCTCACTATAATTACATTTGCGGTAAGCAAGCTTACCTTAAAGGTATAAGAATGGAGAAACCAGCTCGAGTGCGCTAGAATTTGAAAGTACACGACCGAAAAAAATCTGCCACTTCCTTCAGGCTTCCTCACAGAGCCCCTCCTCCAACACACACAAACGCGCACATGACCTATGAGGGCACGAGATAAGTTTGTGCACGAGATGGAAGGCTGACAGGCAGGTAGGCCATCCAATTATCTGCCGCGGGCCGGGGCAGATGATTGGTCGTGCTTTTTACAGCGCCACGGCTTCCACAGATGAAATATTTGTATATATTTATTGTCAAAGCATTTCATTTATTCAATGCTATTGTACGGTGGCCCTGAAGTGCAAGACACCACAGCATTTCAGAAAACACAACAGCATTTCACAAAACGCCACGGACGGAAAGGGTATACCTTAGGGAGAACACTTCTTGTTTGTGATTGGACAGAGCCAGCCATAGAAGCACTGCTGTGATTGGTTGTTTTTGCTGCCAGTCAAGAAATGACGCTGAGTGATTGGCCCAACACATCAGCCGTTAGCTCTTAGCACTCAGAGCTCATAGCTCCTCATATCTGTTCAGAAACTGGATAAAAGTTAAACAAGTACAAACCACAGACTGTCTGTCATGGTGAATACAGTCGCTGCTTTATTTATGTCTGTATGACATTGTTGTGAGTGTGGACGGAGCAGCTACAGGTTAGTTTAGCCTGATCGATCCGCCCCCTCTCCAGCGTCTTGTTTAAAAGACAGGAGTAAACACAGAATTAATGCTTTATTTATTCATGTTTTAAGGGGCTTATCTCCATGTAAATACTATGGTAGATCACCCAATATTCGCATCGCTCTAATCGCTCGAGTTTCACCGCGGCTGTCAGCTGTGTTTGCTCCTGTCATTCAAACAAGAGGCGCTGGAGAGGGGGCGGGGCGTATCTCCATGTAAATCCTATGGGAGATACCAACTACAACAAGATGAACATATTTGACCGTGATTTAATTGTAATACACGTTTCAAAGTGATGCCGAAGTAACAGCATACTGATACCGGTTAGTAAAAACCATGAATTAACGCTTTGACAAGTCTGCAGATAAGACGGCAGGCGAAAAGCTTTTAAAATGCGTGTTTTCTGAATGGAATCGGATCCATCAGGCTAAACTAACCTGTAGCTGCTCCGTCCACACTCACAACAACGTCATCCAGACATAAATAAAGCAGCGACTGTATTCACCATGACATAGACATCTGTGGTTTGTACTTGTTTAACTTGTGTCCAGTTTCTGAACAGATATGAGGAGCTGTGAGCTCTGAGTGTGTGCTAACGGCTGTTGAGACATATTTCGCTGTCGGGTGTTGACCAATCACGAAGCGTCATTTCTTGACTGGCAGCAAAAACAACCAATCACAGCAGTGCTTCTCTGGCTGGCTCTGTCCAATCACAAACAAGAAGTGTTCTCCCTAAAGGAATACCCTTTCCATCCAATGTGAAATGCTGTGGCGTTTTGTGAAATGCTGTAGTGTTTTCTGAAATGCTGTAGTGTTTTCTGAAATGCTGTGGTGTTTTCTGAAATGCTGTGGTGTCTTGCACTTCAGGGCCACCGTACTATCTGGATGTTAAGAGCATTCCATGGAAAAGTGTTTCTGAAGTGAATTACCTACCCTACCTTTAATATCTTATGATGACCCACAACATTACCTGCAACATTAGTTCAGCTTTAGCCATTTTTTTAAGCGTACATTTGACTAAATTAAACCCTTTACAAGAAAATGTAATACAATCAAATGCCTTATGTGCAGCGTGTGCATAATCATACAGACAGAGGGTTGGAAACAGATCCAAGGCTTGCAGTCCCATTCAGAAACTGTGTGCTATGAAGGCGATGGTGCAGCTGAGGACAAATCTGTGCTCTGTGCTCCAGTTAGACTCTGCACATCCCCTCCAGCCAACTGCAGACATCTCCCTTTTCTCTCCACCTCTTTCTAGCTCTCTTACTTTATCTGTTATTCTCTTGTTCCTATTTTATATTTCATGTCTGACCTTGCAACCCAGTCTCACGGCATTTCGTGTTCTAGTCACCACATTTAATCTATTGATTCGTGTTCACCAACACGATTTTCACACAGAACGATTTTAAAAGCAATGTATTTCTATTGGTATTATGTTTCGTGCCTGCACCACGTCTTTTTGTCCAGTCGGGTCTTGGAAGACCGGAGCCTGTGTGGTTCATCAAAACATTTTCTTACGCAATATCAATCCACGATTATTGTTTTTATTTTAAATCATATAATGTCAGACTTTTTTTGCCATCCGTGAGTAAAATAAATGAGGCTCAGAATACTGAAATATGTATTTTTTAAATCTTTTTTTCCTTCTAATCCGTCCGTCAGGAACTGATTTTCAAAAAAAAGTCACCGGAAACAGACGTAAGCGATACACACCCACTGAACTGATTAAGATCCTAAGCTATGGTTGAAGCTCTGTGATTGGATGTTTTAGCCGCAATGCACGTTAGGATATGGTGTTAATGCAATATGAAATAACTATCAACTGAATTGCGTTGCCAGGCAACATGTATAATATTATCATTTTAGACTTCTTGGAAGTTCTGTTAGTACATTCAAGCGCACAGCACGACATTTTAATTGTCTGGTATTTATAACAATATTCCCTAAAAGGCACAATGACCACGAACACGGCTAAAGCTAAAGGGTCAAGTACAGTACTATGACTAACTAACGTTGTAGCCTCTTTGGTTGTAGCCTAGCAGAGTGGACAAGTTGCTGTCAGCTGACAGTGAGGCATGTACCTGTCCATCAAAGTGACCACGCCCTAATTTATGCAAAAACGTTAAGACCTAATATAAATAAAAGGGTCATGTTATTTTTTTCTGTATTTTTAAGGAAAGGAGGGAGCAGAGGGTGGAGTTGTCGATTCTTGTTCAGTTTTCTGTGACTATCTTCCTCACCCTCTCAGACTTTGAGTTGCGCGTGCTACCATGGAAACCAAACAATGGGGTAGCTGTATTAAAGTCCGAGTGGAAACAGTCCTGAGTGAACTGATTTTGTCAGAAATCGGGAGAAATGCGGGAGAAATATGACCCGGGGAGGAAACCAGGAGAGGGCAATGAAATTGGGAGTCTCGCGCGAAAATCGGGAGGGTTGGCAAACGGTGAGAGCAGTGGGTCAAACTGTGCATTGTCTCTCCACCACTTCAAAAACAATACAGTTGTTGCCAAGAAGGTGAGGCTTATCGACAGAGATATAAATATACTGTTGGTTGTCAATGTCTCTAGGTAGGCCTATGTAGCCCTATAAATACAATGTCCTTTTGTGTTCTGTTGTTTTATGTTCATGTTGTAACCTACTTGCTGCCATGTTGAACAGGTCACTCTTGAAAAAGAGATCGATGATCTCAATCGGACCACCTGGTTAAATAAAGGTTTTTAAAAAAGTGTTTAAAAAAAACATTACATTTTTTTTTTTTTAATCGCGGTAGATTTTGTCAGTCTCACGACGGTATTGGGACGTTTATTTATCGCGATACCGTGATATTCGGTATATCATTACATCCCTATTAGTCTGGCTAGATCACCTTGAAACATACAGTATAAGAAGGCTCTCGAGAAGCTCATGGATCATCAATATATCGAAGAAACTCAGAACAGAGCTGTCAGAGAGTCACAGCTCTATTGATCCTTTAAATTCCTCTTTGGCTCAGCCCTCACAACATTATGATCTTCTTTAACCCCATAAGGAAGGCTGCAAAACATGACAAGAAGGTTAATGTCTCTCAATCGACCTTTGTAAACTCACTTCAAGTATGTGTTTTCAATCTGATTCTTAGAGCCTTTCTAACTAAGCTGCTTAGAGAAGTGATACCCTTGATTAACACTTCTTCATTGAAACTGGACCTATTGTATTCACCTTATAAATACTTCCTTAAGAAAACATTGTTGAAACATTAAGCTAAACTTCAAGCATTCGTTTAGGACAGACACTTTGGTGAACCTGGCCCAAAGCACCTCTGAAATGGATTGTGTACAGATATAATTTTTTAATCCTCTTTTTAATATGGTTGGTGAAACCTGGGAGCTCTTTGACTATTTTTGAGATATGGATTATATGTTCTAATTATGTTATCATTGTTATTCTGTACTCTCCGTCCTGTTTGAGGGACCCTCCTCATT
Source organism: Harpagifer antarcticus (assembly GCA_902827135.1). Taxonomy (NCBI): domain Eukaryota; kingdom Metazoa; phylum Chordata; class Actinopteri; order Perciformes; family Harpagiferidae; genus Harpagifer; species Harpagifer antarcticus. The sequence continues at coordinate 2,393,752 of CADEHL010000900.1, read as the reverse complement.
TTGCTTTCAATGTGGTCCCTATCAGTTGTGTTACTCTTTATTATGGAGTTTCTTTTGGAGAGTTTAAAAAAAAAAAGAATAGCACCTTTTTAAATGTGAAAGACGATCACAGTTATGCAGAGCTGAGTAAATGTATATGAATTGTTTAATATTAATATTAAATAAAATGTGTTGCTTTTATAACAAAATGCAATTTGTTTTACTTAACTGCCCAGCCAACATGAGAGGGGTCTGCCTGCAGGCCTCCACTCTCAGGACAGTTCCGGTGCAGGTGCTAATCTCAGGACACATCCACTCTTAGTACAGGAAGTGACGAACACGTGGTTGTTTTCTGCCCCCTGAAGGACCGTAGTATAGTTGTCTTTATTTGTACGTTATTATTATTCAAAGATAAATAAGGAAGTGTGTGTTATATGAGATGGCAGAGAGGCTTCAGCTCAGATTAAATCAAAGAGGCTTGATGTTTTCTATTATGTTATTTCACTATAGCTATGTGAACGGTGTCAAGGTCCAATGTTGACCAAATTAATCAATAGCGGGTGTAACTAAAATACAAGCTGTCTTTATTTAAATGTATTAATAATAATAATAATAATAATAATAATAATAATAATAATAATATAAAAGATTGTATTTGTGTGCATTTCCTGTTTGGAAAGTGGCGCTGTACTGAGAGTGGCGATTTTATTTTGTAATTATATAATTAAATAATAATTGTAATAATGGTGCGTTTACACCGGACGCGATGCGAATAATCGCTCCAGTGTCATCCCGGCTGTCAGCTGTAATTCTTAGCGTGCACTTCCTGTCCTGAGAGTGGCGCCTGCAGGCAGGCTCCCATGGCCAACAGTGCCAGACTGAATAAATGCATCAGAGTCCGTTTGGTCCAATCAGGTCAAGATTTTTCTGGCACATTCAGTGTGGCCCTCCATCATCCCTAGAGTTGTCGGTTGAAGCTGAGCCCTCATTGATTGTTCTGTCATTAAACTGTATGTCCTGATTCATGCAGCCTATTAATGTAGGGCATGTCCAGGTTGCCAGGGGAACAAGTGATGCAGCAACAAAGCCTGTGATTTTAGGATTTATGTCTCTGGCATATTGCAATAGGGCGATGATGTGTGTGTGTGTGTGTGTGTGTGTGTGTGTGTGTTGTGTGTGTGTGTGTGTGTGTGTGTGTGTGTGTGGTGTGTGTGTGTGTGTGTGTGTGTGTGTGTGTGTGTGTGTGTGTGTGTGTGTGTGTGTGTGTGTGTGTGGCCTAGCATTACTATACTTGTGAGGACCTAAATCTGTTTACACAGTCACGTGTGGGGACAAATTGGAGGTCCCCATGAGGGGAATCATTAATTTTAGGGTGAAGACTTGGTTAGGTTTAGGATTAGGGTAAGGTTAAGGGTAAGGGTTAGGGTTAGGCATGTGTTGGTTATGGTTAAGGTTAGGATAAGTCTCCAGGAAATGCATGAAAGTCAATGTAATGTCCCCTGAAGTGATGTATACATGGTATGTGTGGGGGTGTGTGTGTGTGTGTGTGTGTGTGTGTGTGTGTGTGTGTGTGTGTGTGTGTATGTATATCTCAGCTTAGTTTTGATGATTTCCTGATTATTGGGATGAAGTTCAACAATTATCCGACGCTCAGCTAAAGCCTTGAGAAAGCCTCGGTCACAGAGAGCTGTGATCTACCTCTGTGTTGTGTGCTACATGTTACACTGCTCCTACAGTGGTGATTCTGTCCACTGTGTCTCACTCCTGTACAACTTCAAGGAGCTGGAGCATGGTTCAGCAAAATGCCTTTCCTCCGTTTTCGCCACACCTAAAGAAGTGGTGCAGAACATTAGTCATGGATCAGAAGTGCCGTTACTGTGAGGCAGCGATTGTTCTTACTGATGGCCACTGGTCTCCAATCAGTGAATACAACTTGTTAATCCGCTTTCTTTGCCTTTGTTTTTTGGTAATGTGAGGAATTTACGCATTAAGGTCCTCATATATCTTTAAAACTAACAGCCTATTTGTAGAATCAGGTTTATATTTGTTGCTATTACAAATGTTCACTTAGCTAGCTTCCAGTCCCAAACACTTTATGTAATTCGATCTCAGCTGTGTCTTCACAAGTTCGCTTCTCTTATACTACCCAAAGCATATACCATTCACAATTAATATCTATGTATTTAACCTCAGAGTCACCTTCCAGGCAAATGTGCAATTTCTGACCTCCTGGTTTGTTTATAAGGCATAAGCTTTAGCATAAAGCATCACCCACAACTGTGTTTCACCTTTGTAGCCAATCAAATCCGACTTGTTACCTCAAGTTTTACTCTTCTATTTGGAAAATAAGGTACATTTAAGTAATTAACACAAAGGTAAACAAAGACAAACATTTAATGATTTTAAAGAATTGATCCCGGAACAAAAAACATTATAATTCAATGAAAGCAATGAGCACTCATTTGACTTGCAAAGAACATGGAACAATCAATGTGGCAATTATATAAAATAACGCCTTATTCCGACATGAAAACATTTGGAAACGGGTCAGATTTGACCTTAGGGCAACAGGAAGGTTAAAAACAACACACAACAACCACTCAACAGTTCAAGAGTCTTGTAAGATGGCTGCCTCGCTGGTGCAGAGCTGAAAACACGCTGCAAACAGTTGAGTTATTTTGTAGGAATCCGGGAACTGAGAGTGTAACAAAAGGGCGGGTTGACTGCGCAAATACTCTTTTCTTACAGAGGGTAAAGAAAAAGGAAAGGGAAATGTCAACACGTTTCAGCCAGAAAGAAAAACAGAAACAGGTCGGCACAATGAATCCGCCTGAGGCAAATATACCTGAGGAGGGAGGGGCAGGCCTCTCTGAAATATTAAAAGAAATCAGAGAATTCCGCATGGAAACTGCTGGGAATTTTGGAGTATTAAAGGAGGAAATAAACGACTGAGAGAATGCTTCGGAGAGCTGAAAATAAGAGCGGATGCAGCAGAATTAAGAATCGCAGAAAATGAAGACCGTGTTTACACATGCAAAAGCAACTGGAAAATAAATGTGAGGAACTTGAAGGCCGGGAACGACGGAACAACCGGAGGATTTATTCAGTGCCCCGAAAAATGTGAGGGAAATAGCATGATGGACTTTGTGGAAAAATTAATACGCGAGAAACTGGATGTGAGCGGCGAAATTCCCATTGAGAGAACGCACCGGGCAACGGGGCATCTCACTGGGCACAACGACCGTCCCCGATCAATAATAGTCCGCTTCCAAAACTACAACGTGAGGCAAAGGGTGCTACAAGCCGCCTGGACAAAGAAGGACATCAGGGTGAAAGATTGCAGGATTTTCTTTGATGAGGACTTCACCACCCAAGTGTTCAAGGAGCGCGCAAAATACAGACAAGTAAGGAAGCAGCTCCAGGAAAGAAACATCAAATCCCGCATTCTGTTCCAGCTGCTAAACTGAAATGATTCCAGAAAAACGGAAAAGTCAGTTGATGAAAATAAGTTAACCCTAAATTTGAATAAAACGAAGTTTATGGTTTTTGCTAATAGAAAAAAAGATGAAAACATTTCATTGTCCATTGATGGAGTTTTTATTGAAAGGGTTTCTGAATTTCGATTCTTAGGTGTGACGCTGGATGAAAACCTGACATGGAAATCACACATAGCACATGTTAAAACCAAAGTGTCTAGGAATATTTCTGTTCTAAACAAGACAAAGTATTTGCTAGATTACAAGGCGTTGAGGATGTTGTACTGTTCACTCATTTTGCCATTTTTTATTTATTGTATAGAAGTGTGGGGCAGCACGTATATGAGCAACATAACGCCATTGTCAATATTACAGAAAAGGGCAGTAAGAATAATTCATAAAGCTGACTCAAGAGAACACACCAACAGACTGTTTTTTAAGTCAGGACTCTTGAAAGTCAAAGACATAGCTGAGCTGCAGACATTATCAGTAATGCACAGGGCAAAAAGCAGAATGTTACCAGCATGTTTACAACAGTTGTTTGTTTTTGGATCAGACAAGGAAGACCACAGAAGGAAATTACATTGTAAGCATCCATATGCAAGGACTACTCTTAAACAAATGTGTATTTCGGTGGTTGATGTAAAATTGTGGAATTCTCAACAAAAGGATCTAAAGAATTGTATATGTATTTTTCAGTTAAAGAAGTTGTATAAATTAAGAAAGATAGGACTATATGAAGCAGAATGTGAATAAGTCTATGTACTCTGGTCCTTCATGTTTTTGATGTCTTTGATGTGATGTCCCCTCTGTATTTGCGGGTCCCATTGCCATTGTTATCGTTGTTATTGTTATTATTATCATCATGCGTCGCTTCCCACCTTCTTCTCCAGTAGGAGTCAGATGAGGGTGTTGCACTTTTCTTTTCCTTATACATGTTGTTTTTGTGTTGTTTTGTTTCTTTCCGTTAACCGTCAAGTGGGAAATAAGTATTTCTTTGTTTGTGTTTCTCTTAGTATCCTAAGATCCTGTTATGTTTGGCTGTGAAAAATTATTATTATGAAGGGCAGACCATCTATTTAGAAGCAATCTATTTTTTAGAAAGGGGCAGGTCACATAAGATTGTATTCTTCTCCCTGCTCCTTTTCGCTCAATGGTGTTTTGGTAGAGTAATGTTTTGTGGCAATTATTGTACATTTGGTTTTGCGTACCATGAGCGGGACAAATAAAAATGAAATGAAATATTTGAATCTTGGTAATTCATGACACCATGATTAATATCAGCAATTAATATTCTTCCTCAGCACCAATCCCATTCTCTGCTGGTGTTTTAAACACAGCAGTGTTTGACCATGAGCAGAGCTGGAATCCCGAGGGAAGTGTGTGTGTAATGTGATGTGTGTGTGTGTACTGTGTGCGCTCCGAATGCAGTGTTTCCTCTTCCAGTCCTCGGCATCCTGATTTTCAAGGATATAATCAGCAGAGCGCCTCTTTTGTGTTAACGCCACTTGAATCTAATACCTATACTCCACACATTCCAGCATTTAACACCAACATTTACTGTAATACATAAACACACAGTACTCTAATCGTAGAGATGTGATGTTGCATGGTTAGATCACCATCACCCTCTGCCTCATTCATATTGCATGATATCATCTTCATTATCCCTCCCCATCGCTTCATATCTGCTCCCACCGACCACCAGCCGCTCCATGTTTCGCACACAAGGTTATTTTGCCATTCCAGCGTACTTTATAATTCATTAGCCTAGTGTGTGGCGCTGGTAAATGGCAACGAGCAAGCCAGAGGTGCTATTGGTGCTAATTACTTTGGTTAGATAATGAGTCAATGTAAGGAGAGCCATCCTTTGAGGTCATGGGTGTATTTAAGTGCATGTACACACATACACACAAGCACACACGGGACACAGGGGGATATTTAGAAGTAGCCTTGCGAGCTGACTACATATAGATTTCAAACATGCATGCAGAAACAGCATGCATCAAGCGAAGCCCAACTCAAAGAGCCAGATAAATATGGGTATGATACGACAAAGGTATATCAGGAAGAGGTGGACAGACTGAGTGCTAGCGCTGCACGCTATCAGGAAAAACAGCAATATAATATGCAGTAGTATTGCGATGATGATATCAAATAAACAAATATTCAAATATGCAGTGTTTTGTGTTTCTGCTTTGGATTCACTGGGAACATAGACCCCTGCCAGTAGCCTTCAAACAAAATATATTCAATATCATGTTAAAAATACACCTTAAATAATTATGTATCCATGCCTCTTGAATCTATTAACTGCCAATATTTCATCTTTTCATTGGGTTGCTTTGTTCACTATCCATACATCATGTTATTATAGTAGTGGTTACAGATCTTCACAGAAAGCTGAAGATGGAATCACCAATAGCATTATTCATTTACGTATTACGTTTATTGCATGGTGAAAAGTCAAATACCTTCCATGCACATAAATACTGTCCTCTTCCTTCCATCTGTATCAATCCAGATCTACTTAGAAACACCATTTTATATTCCAGTATTAACAAATCCGAATCCATCCAACTCAATCCACATGAGCAGAAGCCCCTCTCAGCGGGGTCAGTGAGGAAAGGTTCTCATTAGCCTGCTCCTCATCGCTGAGATGAACAGAGGAGACATAATAGAAGACATGGATCCAGCTTTCCGTTACCAAGAGTCCGATGCCAAGACAATGACCCAGGCTCCGTCTGCCTTCTGCACAAGACCATTCTGTCAGACTGAGAGGAGGGGGCTGCACTGCCCCCCTCTGGTGTGTGCACTGTGGAGTGGAAAGCTTACCTCATTTACTTACTTATTCAAATGAAGGAGCTGATAGATGATCTTCATAAAGAACAATACTCTCTCCCTACGGTGTGAGGAAATTAAGTGCGGAAGGCAATATTAAAAATGTCAAAATGTGGGTATCATCAAATCTGTTTGTGAAAGAAAAACAGACCATAAAAACACTGAAGTGCCTTAATAATCTTTACTTTCTGGTTGGAGGGTTTGTTTGAAATACACAGTTTCACAGTTTTTGCAAAGTATTGTTTTCCTTTGCCTTTTTAATGACATTGGATTGTCAGTGAACTTTTTGTTAACTTTTTAAAAGATGTACGGGCTCCAACAGTTGCGTAGGTCCCTCTGATGCAGGATGTATTCAGAACATAAAGGAGCTGCTAAATCAGTCAGGTCTTAAAGGTCCCCTATTATACTATTTGTAGGCATATATTATAGGTCTCAGATATATACACAAATATTAAAAAACATGTCTATGAAGTGTTTTGCTCAAAATACTGAAACAGTATGGAGCTCAAATGCTTTTTCTCTCAGGGGTTTACCACAAGGTGAGTTCCTTACACATACTCTCTCGAGTACAGTTTAGCTCTGAGTGTTAGCGATGCTTGCTAATGTAAAAAGAGACCATATTACTTCCAGAACACGTTTTTAGAGATTTGGGTACGTAGGAAAAGGACTTTGTGAGTTCCCTGACACACCGGGGACACACATTTTTGTTTAAAGGACATTAAAAGTGCATTTCGCATGATAGGAGACCTTTAAGAAACAATGAGTTACAATAACAAAGATATTGTGGCCTACAAAGAGAAACATTTCACACAGACCTCTGGTCAGATCTAGGAAAATATCTTAACTGAACAAATCGCTGCATCTTTCCAGCATAAATCAAAACTTTGATCTTCCAGGACCACTTCTAGGTGAACCAGCATCTGATCTGAGAGATGCAGCCTGCCCTTTTCTGTAAACAGATCCAAGAGAAAGTTCTGCTGCCCTGCAAACCTTCCAAAGTCTCCTCCGGAGGTCTAACCCAGCAGCACGCCCCCTCACTTCAGAGTCAACTTTTTATATCCAGTGCATGGACTTTTTCTTGATACATTTGTACCTTAAGCGACAGTCCTCTTACTGTATGGTGACCGTTGAGCAGCGACATAGTGATTCAACCCAGATAAGTTCAAATCATGTCTGCTTCATTAAAGGATTTATTTGGTAATATTAACATTATTCTACATTTTACTATATTATACCAACAATGTGTAAACCCATCTCTCAATATATATATATTTAATTTCCTGTCTGTGGCGCCAAGCTAAAAGCCTGATGGTTCCATCTGTATACAGAAAAATGGCTCGGTGAGTTGCTATAACTGTTAGGTTACTCAACAGGATGAAATAGTGCCTTTGTGGGGACAATTATCAAAAGATGGAATAATTCCACTTTAGGCTGAGGGAAATACGGTGGCCAACAAGGGCAAACAAGATTTAGAGGCATTTCCACGAGTTGATTCATTCATTCAGAAAATGATACAAAGTCACAATGCAGAAATCCAAAATAGGTGTTCCGTGTACATACACCTCATTATCAAAGGTGTCGGACTGCAGGATTGGAGGACAGTGTTCGCACACCTACTGTTCAAAACTAGCTTAAAAAATTCCATGTTTTTTATTTATACCAACATCACTAGATGTAAATATGGAGCATCCATTTTTGTGTTTATTGCACTTCAAGTCACAAGTGTATGCCCTGCATTTTTCACTTTCTAATAATCATTTTAACTGAAAGGCCAAACTAAATATAAATGATAAACCAGAAATTTGTCATGGTTTTGGATTTATGTTTTCATTTTCCACCTTTTGTTTTGAAATGTTTTCCTCCTTGTGTCTTGTCCTGATCCTACTTCCTGGGTCCTTCTCAGGTCCATTATTTTCATTTCCTCGCTCCTCGGGCTCGGAATCACCGGAAGTTGATTTGTCTGCTCCATCTTGAGTAGCGTCCCATGGCGCTTATTTCTGCCGGAGGAGCGAGGAGCGATAATGGAGGAGCGATAATGGAGGAGCGATAATGGAGGAATCACCAGACCATCCTCCGATGAAATCCTCAGATGCTCGCCCCGCCCCCTTACTGTGTATCGCTCACTGTTTGGACGATGCAGCGCATGCACTGATCTGATGCTTCTTGACATGAGAGCAGAGTGAAGAAAATACACGAACCTCACGAGAGTCACTCCTCAGTTTATACCGTGGTTTGTTTCAATTCATGTTTCATTTAGTTACACAGATGTGATATATCTGAACAACAAAGTGGTCAAAAATCATTTTATTCATTTATTGGAAACATTTTCATGATCGCTTTTTTCGTTTATACATTTTAAGAATGGCGTTTATCTTTTTTGAGAATGAGTTCTTATTTTATTTTATTTATTTGGGTCTACAACAAATGTTTGTGTCAGTAAATTTGTACTAACAGAGGCGGGGTTGTTTGTGAAAATAACGTGGACAGAGGTGGCTGCTGTCAGACGATCAGCTGTGCGGCGTCATCACAAACGGACGTCGCTTCACGTGACGCTCCGGAAGAAAGGACGTCCCATTGCTCTTAAAACTCATTTCCCTGCTTCTTGTGGTTTCCTTGCGTCTCTCCATGCTTCCCTGGTGGGAGGGACTAAATGCAGGGAAACGACGCAAGTGAGGGACGCAAGGATTCCATTTAATCGACCTGAGAACAACCCCCTGGCGGTTTCTCAATCTCGAGGATGCTGGCTTGGTAGTCGCGTACTTCCAAGTAACTTCCTTCAGAAACGAAGCAAGTATGCTTCCAAGCCACGGCTTCGGAAAACGAAGAAGAATGGAACAGGCTAACAAGTGTGCCACTCTCTCGAACGGTTTCAACATAAACTGTACCGAAAATAAATACCTCACGATGTCTATCAAATTATGAACTTGCTTTACTTTCACGGAACACATGTTTGGTGATAACAAATGTAACAAAGTAACATATTTACCAACACATGTTCTACGCCACTACATACTCACATTTAAATGTGTGCTGCGTCGGTTCAGCAATTCTCCGCAAGGGTTTTTGAAATTGGTCCGTACGCAAAGCATTGTGGGGATTTTAAGGACGCAAAGTCTACCCATGTGCAGCCTCGAAATTTTCCCCAAACCAAGGACCCGGCCTCGGTGGAATTCCAAGTATGCTGGAGATTGGAACAGTCCTGAGGCTGCACTCGATGACGTAGCATCCTTGAAATATTGGCTTGGAAGCCAATATCCTCGAGATTGAGAAACGGCCTCTGTGTTTGCCTTCCTGTCTTTAGTTTCCCTGGTGTGTCTAATTGTCTGAGTGTGTTCACCTGTTGCCCTTGTGTTTCTGCCTCCCCTGCCCAGCTGTGTCTTGTCCTGTGATTACTCTTCTGTGTATTTAGTCTTGTCTTCCCCTGTGCTCCATGTCTGTTCGTCGTCATTTCATGTCCCTGCTACCTGTCGTCTATGCTTGTCCATGTCTCCTGCCTGTTCCCGTCTGTAAGTTTGTTCCTGTCGTGCTCCCCGGTTTTGTTTCTGTTAATTAGTTTCTTGTTTTTTCTTGCCTTCAGATTTTTATAAATAAAGCTCGCTTTTTGTTATGTTACCTTTTTTGTCCTTCTTAAACTGCACCTATTTTCCCCAAACTTGTATACTTGCAAGTGTTGCAAGTCTGAGATATCTTCTACCTTTGTGCCTAGAGCTCCAGTGCTGTTAAAGAGACATCACAGAGCCAAATAGTAACACCATGAAGTAACTGTGTGTTTTACTAAATCCCCGCAGGGCCAACAAGGGCAAACACGCCAGCTTAAAAACATGTCCATGCTGCAGCTTCAGGAACAATGCAAAAGCCAACAAGACAAATGGGGTTCCAAAATAAATACAACAAAGGAAATGTGCTGCAAATTAATTAACAGAAAGGAAAGTGATATATAAACAGAAACGATGCAAAGTGTTTTTAAAGTACCCAGAAAACAGAACAATAGAGAAATGTGTCCAGGCTTCATATTGATGTTTGCAATTTAATGTGCAATTAGCATTTTAGTGGAACTGCTCCAACAAACAGACAGCTGTCTTGTGTGCAAAGTCACAAAATAAAACTGTAATTCTGCCACCATAACACCAGTAAATCATCTCCATCTGCCGGCGGCGAGAAAGTGCGTGCAGTCAGTATGATGACAGCAGCAGGTAGTTGTGAAGTGTGCTGTTTGTCTGTGAATAAATGCTACACCTCCTGAAGACCCTGCTGACAAGGTGAAGGGGGAATTAGCCTACAGATATTGAAGCAATTTTTCGTATTGGCCAAACGGTGGTACTGAAACTTGTGTAAGTCCGTGACGTCATTGGGCCCAAACGTTTTATTCCCATTGACTAACATTTCTGTACCACGCCGACTTCCACATCAACGTAGGTCTGCGTGACTGCGTCAAGGATATATGAAGAGAACGTGTTGTCCCCATGTTAACATCGCTGAGGTATTATCACGTCTACTCTAGCTTGGAAAAAACCGATATGGGCTGTTTATCAGACCACAAAGAATTAGCTACATGCCCCTCCCTACAGTCCCTCTCCCTCACTTCCTGTCGCTTGGAGACAACTTCACTGGGGGTGAGCGGACTACAGAGTCCCATCCTTGGTAGGCGCTGTATCGACTCCCTTTGCAGTCGGTGCAAGAGCAAGCCATTCTGAAAAACGTAAAAGCTGTCTTGGGCAAGTTAACCGAGTATAGCTGTCAAATTCATATTTCGTAGGTAGAAAACGCCAACGGTGACACTCTGATGCTGCGTTGATGCTTTCGTCATGCAGAAGTGGGTGTGGTTAAATCTCAACTGGATTGGAAAAACAAAAGGCCTGAAACCGTTAGCTACAAAGCTAGCAGGGACAACATTAGCTGCAGCTTAAGGTGGGCTGAATCTTAAGGTGGACTACACTCAAGTTTTTATAGTGCAGCAACATTTGTTTCTGCATTGTTTTTGGTTTTCATGGTAACATGGCAAAGTATTTATCATCAACTGACATGCCTGGTAACCCAGGAGGCATCGCTGCCATAGTCTACTTTCAAATCTATAAAAAACACATTTAACCACTTTAACCAGATGTTTCTAACGGGGGAATATACAGGACTGTCTCAGAAAATTAGAATATTGTGATAAAGTTCTTTATTTTCTGTAATGCAATTAAAAAAACAAAAATGTCATACATTCTGGATTCATTACAAATCAACTGAAATATTGCAAGCCTTTTATTATTTTAATATTGCTGATTATGGCATACAGCTTAAGAAAACTCAAATATCCTATCTCTAAATATTAGAATATCATGAAAAAGTATACTAGTAGGGTGTTCAACGAATCACTTGAATCGTCTAATTAACTCGAAACACCTGCAAGGGGTTCCTGAGCCTTGAAAAACACTCAGCTTGGTTCAGTAAACTAAATCACAAGTATGGGGAAGACTGCTGATCTGACTGCTGTCCAGAGGACCGTCATTGACACCCTCCATCAGGAGGGTAAGACACAAAAAGAAATTTCTCAAAGAGCAAGCTGTTCACAGAGTGCAGTTTCAAAGCACATCCACAAAAAGTCTGTTGGAAGGGGGAAATGTGGCAGGAAACGCTGCACAACCAAGAGAGATGACCGCAGCCTTAACAGCATTGTGAAGAAGAGTCGCTTCCAGAATTTGGGGGAGCTTCAAAGACAGTGGACTGAAGCTGGAGTCCAGGTATCAAAAGTCACTGTTCACAGACGTGTCCGGGAAATGGGCTACAATAGCCGTATTCCCATGGTCAAGCCACTTCTGAACTCAAGACAACGGAAGAGGCGTCTGACTTGGGCTAAGGAAAAGAAGCACTGGACAGTTGCACAGTGGTCCAAAGTCCTCTTTTCAGACGAAAGCAAGTTTTGTATTTCATTTGGAAGTCAAGGCGCCAGAGTCTGGAGAAAGGCTGGAGAGGAGCAAAATCCAAGTTGCTTGAAAGGTTTGAGATAGGATTTTTGAGTTTTCTTAAGCTGTATGCCATAATCAGCAATATTAAAATAATAAAAGGCTTGCAATATTTCAGTTGATTTGTAATGAATCCAGAATGTATGACATTTTTGTTTTTTTAATTGCATTACAGAAAATAAAGAACTTTATCACAATATTCTAATTTTCTGAGACAGTCCTGTATGTAGTAAATGTGTCAAACGATTTTCAGTATTCTTAAACTTTATTTTTCATTTAATAGATTAATTTATTCATACAACACTTATAATGTTGCCATATTATGGTTAAAGTCCTCAATGTGTCCTCCACTTATCACACAGTCGCTTGTCTTTGTGATTCATTATCATTATCGTAAAAACTCATATTGGCTTACTGCAGCACGAACTGTCCGTACACTCACTCACACTCGCCCATAGAAACACACACACACACACACACACACGCACACACACACACACACACACACACACACACACACACACACACACCATGTATACATCACTTCACGGGACATTACATTGACTTACATGCATTTCCTGGAGACTTATCCTAACCTTAACCATAACCAACACATGCCTAACCCTAACCCTTACCCTTAACCTTACCCTCAACCTAACCAAGTCTTCACCCTAAAACAAATGATTCCCCTCACGGGGACCTCCATTTTGTCCCCATAAGGGAAGCGAGTCCCCACACGTGACTATGTAAACAGATTGAGGTCCCCACAAGTATAGTAATGCTAGGCTGGCCACACACACACACACACACACACACACACACACACACACACACACACACACCCTGGGACTGAGCAGATGGTTTCCATTTTCAATTTTAACATGACATTTTATTGCATTTTTCAGACAGAATGAAATAGTGAAGACTAATGAGAGCAAATATAGATAGCAGCAGATAAGCAGATGGTTTCTAATTGTGTCTGAAGGCAGCGTCAGTCCGCAGCTGAGACTAAATAGGAGGGGTGGGTTTTTCCATCCAGCTTCCAACACCTACAGCCTCCCCTCCCTCCCTCCCTCATTCACACACATGTATTCCCTCCATGTGCCTGGGAGTTCTTGCTGGTTTCTGAGAGGATTTTCTCCGGTTTAAGGCTTCTATGGAAGTCTCTTGCATTGACGTTTGTATCAGCTACTGGAGGGTTTAAATGTGACCATGCTTTGTGTCCGTTTCTAAAATCCAGATGATACAACATTTGCACTGTATTTCTGCAACTCACAATGTTCTGATCAGCTGATTCAACAGCTGTTTAAATGATACTGATACATTACATTACATTGCATTTAGCTGACGCTTTTATCCAAAGCGACTTACAATAAGTACATTCGACCAGGAAGACACAACCCTGAAGAAAACAGAATCATATATTTACATCAGGTATCATAGAGCCAAACATTTCAAGTGCTACTCAACTGGCTATAGATAAGCCAGTCCTTTATTAGTATATAAGTGCTTTGTTAGTAATTCTATCGCTCGAAGTGGAGTCGAAAGAGATGAGTTTTCAGTCTGCGCCGGAAGATGTGCAGGCTTTCTGCTGTCCTGATGTCAATGGGGAGCTCATTCCACCATTTTGGAGCCAGGATAGCAAACCCACGTGTTTTTGCTGATGGGAACTTGGGTCCCCCTCGCAGCGAGGGTGCAGCGAGTCGTTTGGCTGATGCAGAGCGTAGTGCACGCACTGGGGTGTACAGTTTAACCATGTCCTGGATGTAGGAAGGGCCAGATCCATTCGCAGCATGGTATGCAAGTACCATTGTCTTGAAGTGGATTCTAGCAGTTACCGGGAGCCAGTGAAGGGAGCGGAGGAGCGGCGTGGTGTGGGAAAATGTTGGAAGGTTGAAGACCAGACGAGCCGCTGCATTCTGGATGAGCTGCAGAGGTCGGATGGCACATGCAGGTAGACCAGCCAGGAGGGAGTTGCAGTAGTCTAGGCGTGAGATGACGAGAGCCTGGACCAGAACCTGCGTGGCTTTCTGGGTCAGCTGGGGACGAATCTTCCTGATGTTGTAAAGCGTGTATCTGCAGCAGCGGGTTGTAGCAGCGATGTTTGCAGTGAAGGACAGGTTGTTATCTAGGATCACACCCAGATTCCTTGCAGTCTGAGTCGGGGAAACAACAGAGGTGCCGATGTTGATTGTCAGGTCAATACAATGTCATTGAGTGTTTTACTAAGTTGCCCTGGCATGACTCACCCCTCCTACCTACTGTGTAGGTTGTTAATCACACCCTATAGCAGGGGTGGAGAACCTTTTTCCTCTCAAAGGCCATTTCAATTTTTTCAACATCCTCCGAGGGGCGTACAAATGATTGACCTCTGCTTAAAAATACTAAAATCACAGCCTATTCATTTCGCCTTTCTTTCATGCTGTGCAAAGAAAAAGCAACCTCTTAATCCAGATATTTTACCATGACTCGCGCATGCATGTACGTGCACGGTTGTGGCATGACCACCAAAACAGAAAGATATGGACACAAGATGTGTGCAAATGTATTTAGTTTCCTATCCATCTGAACATGATTTAAGTGGGGGGGGACCTAACCTCCTCTGGGGGGGTCCGGGGGGCATGCTCACCCTGGAAGATTTATTTTTAAATGTTGAAGTTAAAAGCATCAATCTGGTACACTTTGAGAGCAACATTAGGAGATCTATGGATACATCTCTCAACACCCAGATGAAACAGAACTGTAAGCAGATTTCTTTTTCTTTATGGATATTTTACAAATCACTCTCCTTTTAAACTGTATTCTTGTTTATTAATAACAATTTTTTTTACTGTCATCGTATTTTATACCAGTTTTTCCTTTATTCTCTTATTTTTGTATAACTATAATGATCAAGATGTGCCTTTACCTCACTGGTTGTAGAAAAAGCTTCTTATATTCGTTAGCATAGCTAGCTAACCAGATGCTAATAACAAAGAAGTTATCGACTGTATGATCAGTATGACAGATGAACAGATCGCCACTGGGCTTTCAACTAAAGACACAGACACGCAAAAACTGCGGCATGTGTACGGCTCCTTATCCTGTTAAACCCAGAGCCTGTTTTTCAGGTCTCAGGCTCGAAAATGACATTCTCAGAACAAATGACCATATCTTCCCTTCTGAAAGGGTTAAATTAATAATATTTTTTCTCAAAGCAAGGTTACACCTGTGAGTTGGATGTAGAAGTGTCAAAATCAATATAGATGTTTTTATTTTAAAGTAAATTTCGATTGAACATAGTAACAACATTTAAATTATTGTGTCCGTCCAAAAAAAAAAAAAAAAAATTACTTATAGTGAAAACCACCCTTGAATGATGGGATGGTAGACTAAAAGCTTTAGGAATCCAGACTACAACATATAAGTACCCTGTATCAAGATTGATGCAAAACAAGTGATATTTGATCTTTTTAGAGAGATTTAGCAACAAAAAAAAACACTTCTGGGGTCATTTGGGTGGATTTGACCTATCTCTGGCCCCCCTTGTTCGAAGTTGCTGATTGACATCTCTTTCTAACCGTCAGAGCCAATGGAATCGAGGGGAACTCCCACATACTCCTTATTTGGTAATGTGTGTGTGTGAGACTGCCGCATAGCCAAGACCGGAAGCTGCGATAACTCTGGTGGCTACCATTAGCAGCTAACTTTTACCCTCCGATTTTGACATAAAAATGGAATTATGGATTATAAATTAAAAAAATTATTACCCAGAAACATTATCAACCTATGGATTAACCGATTCAGCCGCGTTTTTTCTCGTTTTAATGCCATTGAACAAGTCTTTTGATCAGATTGACAGCTACGGTGAGACGATCTCTCGTAAAAGCTACGTAAAGGTACGTGTTGTGATGTCTGAGTTTGCTTCCCTTGTCGCAAGTTCGGATCACTTAGTGATGATATATATACCTAAATAATCTGTGGAACCTCAGCTTTAATCAGATATATTGTATGTGCAGCTAAGATAAGTAATAAGGGTATCTTTTATCTTGAGTTCTGTGCCAAAGTGCGTTAGCATTTTTCGCTCAGCGGTCATTTAGATGCTTCTTATAAGACTTGTGTTTTGTTTTGGTAAAAATGGTTTGTATCGTCAGTTAGCTGAGATTATTCCCGTTAATCTGGTATAACACATTAATAGGTTTGTAGTGCCGAGAGATATGGGAGTCGGAGGCGGTGCATCGAAGGTGCAAAAGACAACTTTAATGCGGAGCTGCAAAGGACATGTTGTCGGGTCGCAGCCCGGGTCGACAAGAGAAAGAAGCCAGGAGGGCACACAATATATACAGTTAGGAACACATATGTCCGTGCGGAAACAATACCCCCAACCCGTAGTTCCATGAGTGAATTATGTCCCAGTGGTTAAATAGTGATCACTACACAAGCCCCCCCAGAATTCAACCATGGACACTATCCCCGTGTCCGGGAGGAAGCACCACAGGGGCCGAGGAGGGTGGGGCCGGGGGCCGGACCATGGAACGGGCCGTCGGAAGGGGGCCGCAGGAGAGGGCAGGGGCCCTAACGAGGGCGAGGGCATCCTCACCGGGAGTGGGAGACGGGCCGGAACGGGGCCGCAGTAGGCGTCGTAAGGGGGCCGCAGTGCTGCGACGTGGGGACGGCGTGAATATCCCGGTGGTCCCCAGCAGGGAGGAGCGCTGCCCGGCCGCAGGCGAGGGCACAACGGCGGCGGGCGCAAAGTCCTCGGGAGGAAAGAGCCGGGTCCCCGGGGGGCAGGAGCAGCATCCCCGGGAGGAAGGAGCCGTGGACAGGGGAGAGGCCAGACGGGGCGCCGTCCGGAGCCGCCGTCGAGGTGAACCGTGAGCCACGGTAAGAGGAGAGGCCAGGCAGGGTCCCGGAGCGCGCCACCCACGGGCCGATGGCAGCATGGGCGACGTCCGAAACCGCCGAGGCGAAGGAAGAGGCCAGACAGGCTCCGGAGCGCGCCACCCACGGGCCGATGGCAGCATGGGCGACGTCCGAAACCGCCGAGGCGAAGGAAGAGGCCAGACAGGCTCCGGAGCGCGCCACCCACGGGCCGATGGCAGCATGGGCGACGTCCAAAACCGTCGAGGCGAAGGAAGAGGCCAGACAGGCTCCGGAGCGCGCCACCCACGGGCCGATGGCCGCATGGGCGACGTCCAAAACCGTTGAGGCGAGACGGGGTCCAGGAGTGCACCACCCAGGCGTCGATGAAAACGTGAGTGGCGTCTGGAACCGCCGTCGAGGTGGTGAAAAAGGTTAGAGTGTCCACACGAGGCCGACCAGACATGGTCGAACCTCCTCTCAGGCACCAGAAAAAGCTCAAAAAGGGCCGTACTGTCCACGGTCCAAAAAAAAAAGGTAGGTGAAATCGTGAGAGGATCCACATGAGGCCGACCAGACATGGTCGAACCTCCTCTCAGGTACCAGGGGAAAAAGCTCAAAAGGGTCGACAGCCGTTAGCAGCTAGCCGTTAGCAGCTAGCCGTTAGCTGAGGCCGTTAGCTGGCAGCCATCGGTAGCTGCTAGCCGTCGTTAGCCCCACGTGGATAGCTGCTAGTCGTCGCCAGCTAGCGCAGCTGGGACGTGCAGCCGCACTCCCCGAAGAAACAGCCCCATGAGGTAGCAATGGGGTTGCTGGTCGACCCAGCAGGTCGTGCATCGTCCCCCCCGATGCGGGAACGGCGAGCAACGTCTCCAGCCTTCTGCGGAGCGCGCACCGAGCCTCAGTCCGCGTGCCGGTGGCAGCCACGGACGTCTCCAAAATCCCCGGCATTTCGAGAAAAACTGCGTTTTTTGTCGTGTTCGGTTCAGTCTCGGATACTTCGCAAGACTTGTCAGGATCACCAGTGTAGTGCCGAGAGATATGGGAGTCGGAGGCGGTGCATCGAAGGTCGACAACTTTAATGCGGAGCTGCAAAGGACATGTTGTCGGGTCGCAGCCCGGGTCGACAAGAGAAAGAAGCCAGGAGGGCACACAATATATACAGTTAGGAACACATATGTCCGTGCGGAAACAATACCCCCAACCCGTAGTTCCATGAGTGAATTATGTCCCAGTGGTTAAATAGTGATCACTACAGGTTCTTAAATATTAAGATCCCCTGAGACACAGTGTCGTGGGGGTCCTTGGGGCTTAACAGGTTGGGTACTGCCATTTCTGAAGTGCCGGAGCGGCATTCTGGTGCCCTCCGTCAGCACTACACCCCTGTCAGACGAGACCATAGACTGTGGGTGTTTCTCAATCGCGAGTAAAGCTGCTCCAGAGGCACTATTTCAAGCATACTACAAAATTGAGTGCCGCCTGTTCCAATGTCCAGCATACTTGGAAATCTACCGAGCCCGGCGTACTTCGTTTGGAGAAATGTCGAGGCTGCACCTCTATGGGTTGCACATGTGTAGACTCCGCGGTCTTAAAATCCCCACAATGCTTTGCGCACGGACCATTTCCCCCAAATCTGTGGCGGAAAATGTAAGGCGGGGCCTCTCATATGACGCACACCTGCACACTTGCTCGCCTGTTCCACTCTTTGTTTTCCGAATGCCAGGAAGAATTCTTGCCTCGCTTCTGAAGCAAGACGCTCGGAAGACATGTGCTACCAAGCAAGCGTACTCGTGATTGAGAAACACCCTGTAAAGGACGAGACATATACCACGTGATGACACGTTAGGCTCGTGTTGTGTTCAAGGACCCTGACCATGGCCAGGAAAAACAGGCACTTGCTTGTTTAATTATTTTGCGGTCTAGATTTCTTTAATTTTTTTCTTTTTTGCGTGTGTTTATAAATTACCTCGAGGGCCGTACCAAATGGTCTCGCGGCCCGTATATGGCCCGGGGGCCAGAGGTTCCCCACCCCTGCCCTATATTAACACTTAATAATTATAATAGAAGTAGAGGAGAATATTGGTTAGTTATACAAAGCAATACAATTATTTGAATCCAAACCAAAATCTTTTCCTAAAGCTAATCAAGAAGATTTGCCAAAACGCACCATTCTTTTTGCCTGAACCTACATTAGCTTCTCTACTTTATGTTTCTCAATAGTAAAAAAAGATCACGTGTTTAAAACTGCTGCCGTCCGTAGGTTTCAAATATCTGACAAGAACAGTCATAAATGTCCTTTGGGGGAACAAAGCAATCAGTCTATGCTGTGGTTTTCCTGTAGAGATTTGTGTGTAGATCACAACTAAAGTGTATCTCTGTCACGGTTAAGAAAAATGTGTGTGAGGTGCCTCTTGTGTGTACCGTATGCTTCTGGCATGATCCAAACCCTTTGTGTTTAATCAACCGGCTAATGTGTATCTTCAAGAGGAGAATTAAATGGGAGGTAAGGGCCTATCTGTGCAACATTAATGTGTGAACTGTGAAGGCTTTGAAGCTTGGGATGCAAAGGCATCAGCCTAAAAAAAAGCACAACCAGGTGATAAAGGCTGAGAGCCGATAACCTGAGATAGCCTCTGCTGCAGGGACGTGCACAGACATTTGGAGGGGCTATTGCTCTAAACTGGAAAAAGGGGCTCCCCCCGAAAAAAAACATAAGACCTTTTGAAAATTGTAACTTGTTTTTATTGTAAAAGAAACCAAACGATTATTACATCAACTAAATTGAATAGTAATTCACATCTCATGACAAAATAAGCTAAGGTGACTACTTGCATTCGGTGACTTGATTTTACAAATGAAAACCAGGGACATCTTTTGTTTTGCGGTCCATATCTCATTAAAATATCTAATGTTAGTAACTATTAAAGACAAAATGGGGACGATTCTGTTCTAATGTAGTTTGACCATTGTAACTGCTGTGCAGTCCAGACATACTGATAAAATAGGGCTTCTAACTAATTACCTTAAATAAAATCACGAATGAATTAAACCAGTTCAATACGCATTATTCTTATTCTTATCATTCTTTATGAGCACAGTAACGGTAAGGTATCTAATTACTTATTTATTTAGTATTCCATAACTTAATAACAGAGATGGTCAAACTAAAGTGCTAGAGACATGGTAGAAATCCTACAATGAAGCGGGACATTGTTCACCCGTGAGAGGGCGATCAAGAAAAGAGAGCGATGTTGAGGGATGTTGCAGATGAAAAGACACAGAAAGACAGAAGCTCAATAACAAATAGGCTATATTTAGGTGTTTTTTTTGTAAATAACCGACGGTATCAAGAGGAAGTAACGTCCCCTGGTTTGTCCCTTATACCCTAACTGCCATGAGACAATGTCTGTCTTGCATAGCACATTGGTGAAACAGGGAGAAAATAAATAAAAACATTTAACCTGTTTTTCAGGTCTCAGGATCGAAAATGACATTCCCAAAACAAATGACCATATCTTCACTTCTAAAAGGGGGAAATTAATAATCTTTTCTCTCAAAGCAATGATACACCTGTGAGTTGGCTGTAGAAAAGTCAGAATCAATATAGATGTTTTTATTTTAAAGTAAATTCAGGTTGGACATAGTAAAAAAATGTAAATTATAGTTTCCGTCCAAAAGAAACCCCTATACTAATAGTGAAAACCACCCTTGAATGATGGGATAGTACACTGATAATTCTCTTTCACTCAAAATCACTCCTTTTATATAATGTGTTACTTGAATTTGCAAGTATTTTTCTATCTTCATTTTGACAAGTAGGTCTACATTTAAATCATAGCACCAAGTAAAGGTTAACTAAAGTAATGTGTTGACCTACAACCTGTGAAAAGCTAGTAAAATATACCTGGGCAATGTGAGTAAAGGTGGGCGACGCCCTCGATGACGTCAGAGGAGTTTGCGCACAGTGCAGACATTTGAAAAAAAGCAGACGGTTCCAGTTGAAGAGAGCATGGACCCTCGTCTAATATGAATACTCGTGGATTTTGAATCATGTAAGTATATTTTTGTGCTTTATTAACTCTGTACATCCCTGTTAGTTTGTCAGCTTAATGTGGATATCAAACGAACGTTAACTAACGTCAGTGTTTCAGTTTAGCTAGTTAGCGTGCTAGTTAATTTAGCCTGCTTTCATGGACGAGGCACACACAACATGTATTACTTGGTGGTTTAGTAGTTGCTTCAAATTAGTCAACAGCTGGCGAAATTCACTGTTTTGAATACAAAATGTGGCAGTGGGGCTGTGAAGCTGACAATTGAGCGGCCCGACCAAGCAAGGAGGCAGAGGCAGAACGTCCAAAATACAACCCGGTGTGGGCATTTATTAAGTCAAGAACACATGACACACAGCCTCAATCCTGCTGTTTCTCCCTGACCACAGCCTGCAGCCACAAGGATCTCACACACACACTATCTCCCAAACAGCAAAACCCCAGAGCCTAAATGCCCAACCCAATCAACCCAACAGGACACAGGTGAGGGGGGAGGAGACACCACAGAGCACCAGGTGCACACAATCAATGGCAACAGACATGGGGAAAGGGGAACACATTTCAAAATAAAATACAATAAACACTACATCAATAAATAATATAAACTGTATAAACATGTGCACATATGCAAGGCCCGAAGCCATCAGTGACAAAGTTACCTTTGTCACTGGGGCATTTGTAGTTCAGAAGTGTTTTTTTCACTTTGGTGGGTGGTGTTTGCGCTACATTTTCAAATGCTGCTCGGTAGTTAAGCAGTGTGGCGACAAACTGAGTTTTCCTTTACTGTGGGAGTCAAGTCAATTCACTTCACTCACATGCATCCGACTGTGTGTGATGCACAATTGCACGTGGGCTTTTATTTCCTGTGTAAACTATATAGCGGCACCAGATTCCTAAAAAAAGGGTATGTTACATTCACTGCCATGGATGCTGCTCTGTGTAAACCGCCTGTGTGCCAGTCTGTGATGCGGCCTGTTTCACTGTAGCCTAAAGAAGGAGAGTGGTAATCCAGGGAGACTAGTGGGATAATAGCAACTTTATTAGAAGTTTAACTGTTGGTGTCTCCTTCTGTAGCGCGTTACATTTACGTTAAGACAAATTCTGTGTTTCCAATATCTTTCTGTACTTACAGTTATGTGTGTTCGCTACAATAATTGACATGTCTGTTAAACAGCAAAATACTGCTGCTGGTTTATAAAGCTTTGAATGGTTTAGGCCCAAAATACATTTCTGATCTACTGCTAAATGATGAACCATCCAGATCTCTCAGGTCTTCAGGGACTGGTCAGCTTTCTGTCCCCAGAGTCAGAACTAAACATGGTAAAGCAGCGTTCAGTTATTATGCTCCATCTGGAACCAACTCCCAGAAACCTGCAGGTCCGCTGCCACTCTGACTACTTTTAAATCCAGGCTGAAGACTTTTCTTTTTGTCGCTGCTTTTAATTGAACTATTCATATCTCAGACTGCACTGTAACTTTTATCCATGTATTTTTTCTTTTAATGTTTATCCATGTATTTCTTCTTTTAATGTTTATTTTATTAGCTTTTCTTTTTAATGACTGATTTTAAATGCCATTTTCTTAATGTCTTTCATTTTTTGTAAAGCACTTTGAATTGCCTTGTGTTGAAAAGTGCTATATAAATAAACTTGCCTTGCCTAGCCTTGCCTTACCAGTGAAACCGAAAAGTTGTTGCATTTCACGAGCATATTAAACTAACGTTACATTAACCTCCGCTACACAGTGTCTTTTGCTTTAATACAAAATGTTGTTCACAAAAAAAAGTTGTTTGCTATGTCTTTAAGACAGCAGGTTCAACTTTAAAGCTTGTACTTTCGGGGTCAACTTAATCCCATCCAGTCCGAGAAAAAGTTTCTGGAACACCTCGAAAGTGTAGCGCAGTGTTTGGGGGTATGCCAGGTTTAAGGCATAAATCAGCCCCATAAGCAGCGTGCATGCTTTGGCAGTACTGCTGCAACCTGGCATAATCTCTTTGCCTTCAAGCAGGAGGGCTGCATCCACTGGATCCTCTCCATTGGCACCATGGACAACCAGGATCTTCAGGATGTTTTTAGTTGCATCACTGCGGCTGTCCTCCTGCATACAATTTACAAGACAAATTAAGTGAGAAACAACTGAAAATAGAATGCAAAAGTGACTTCATTATCAGGGTTCTCCCCTGATAATGAAGTCACATGTGCTAAAGACCATCATTAACTTTTACTGTCTTTCGGAGGCTCTGTCTTTCAGGGGCTCAGTTCTGAAGCTAGAGTATAATTATAAGACATTTTAGAAATATAATTATAAGAAATGTTAAGTATGACGAAAATATTTTAGCAATGGTAATAAAAAAGTATTTTTTTGACATGAGAATACCAGCAGTGGCCCCAAGCCAACTTGTGTTACATCAATAATGTTGCAGCTAGTAAACGTATAAATTATTTTTTGACTACTTTATATACTGCAGGGTAGCTTAATCTATAATAATACATCATCATTTAGAATTTGATTTATATTTTTGAACTTAACTCATGGTTCAAAGTAACTAATGCTGTCAAATAAATGTAGTGGAGTAAAAAGTACAACAATGTCTAGTGGAGTAGAAGTATAAGAAGCATAAAATGGAAATACTCAAGTAAAGTACAATTATCTCAAAATGATACTTGATAATGAGTACAGTACTTGAGTAAATGCACTTAGTTACATTCCAGCTTTATACTGTGAATGATTGAGCTCCAGGTCGCATTTTTAGGTTACGAAGTTGACTTTATATTGGAGGGGGGGGAACACTTACAACATTTTCTAAATTACTGACAATTACTGTTATTCAGTTGTTGAAAAAGAAAAAGCCTACTACTAACTAACTAACATGATAGACATACGCTGTTGAAACTCTGAGAGCCGTTCAAACAAAATAACACTGCCATCTTTTAATCTTCACTTGTGGCGTCGGTTTAATTTACGTTAGCCGTGTGTGTGTGTTTACCGTGAATTAGCTTCATTTGGGATTGCTTGGTCCATGTACGCTTCGTTCATTTATTGATGGTAGAAACGAGAAAACAGCGGTAGCGCTGGGTCTAACCTGTGTAACGGCCAGTGGCGACTGGTCATTAGGGGCAGGTGACACCTAGTGTCAGCAGAAAGTATTAAAAATAATGATTACAACAAAATGCAAAAAAAATATATATATATATAAAATATATGTTAAGATCATGTTTAATCATCTGATTCGTCTGTACATTGCTGTTTTAGTCTGTGTTCTTCTAATTAGTGTCTACAGTGTGTGCCTATTGAGCTGTTTTGAGCCATGTGGGACAAAACCCGATCCTGCCCCTCCCTCTCACTGTCTAACTGAACGGTGACTGTAAAAACTACACTGCGCATGCTCAGAATATTTTCCTATTTAATGTGTGTGGCAAAAAAATAATGACCATAGGGGCATAGTGCTGCCATCCCCACCATAGTCATCTCACATCATTCAGAGCTGATTGGCTGTAAGTACGTGTGCCGCGAAAAGTGTGGTGTGTGAAGAGGAGACGAGAGAGCTGCAGTGACGCGTCCTAAAACCAGGAAGTAAGCTGCGCATGGCTTCCCTCGACAAAAAAACAATGAGATTTCTCCATAGGATTTTAGAAAATAGCTCAAAATAAGATCTGTGGGAAACGTAGCTGTTAGACAAAATGCACATTTTGTTCAGCCGGATAATATCCACATGTCTACCCTACTTTTATAATTTTCGAATCATAAATCTATTGATTAGATTAGATTTATGATAGACTTTTGAAACTACATGAACATAAGGAGGACTTTTACAAAAAAGTAATAGAGATTTTTGTCCAGAGGGATAGGCAAATGGACTTCATCTTCAAGTCAAGGTAAGACTGCAATTTTATTGAAAATGGGATCTTACTAAGAGAGAACAATTCAATATTTAAATGATACAATTACATTTTTTGGGTATCCTTTTGTTGAACTGTCTGTTTAAAATTAATTGAAGCATCAGACAAAAAAAGCTTTTGAAAATAATATTATATTTTGATTTAGGTCAAAATATAATATTTGTAAACCTGAAGAGTCAGTGCCAGTGCCTCACCAGCCATGAACCTCACTGCAGAAGCTTATATATAGACATCTAAGTTATTTGTGCCCCACCACTTTTGTACATATAAAAACGCCACTGGTAACGGCAGCAACATGTTTGCTGGTCTGGACGGCTTGCTCCGTCTCCCGGCGGTGGGGAGGAAGAGCCAAGGGTGGGAGTCCTTTTCTCGTGTCTGTCACTAGCGTTAATACATTAAACTACTTTCAAAACACACAGGACAAGCCCTCTGGCCAACTCGACTTCTTCATTCTCTCATGTTGGGGCAGACTGGCGCTAGAGTGACTTGCTATCGCCTCTCGAGTAACAAGTGGTACTACAAAGCAGGACATGCCAGGGCTAGTCAGTTAGCATGCTAATTTCAGTAGCTAATATATCTATAGATATTAGGGGTGTAACGGCCCGTCCACACGGCGGCGTGCGTTGAAGCTTCAACGCTTTTGCCCATTCACTTGAATGGGGTGACGTCACACTTTGCCGAACTGCATTGTGGGAGTGTCGCTTCGCTTTGCTCGCGTTCCTCGCTTCAAAAGTTGAGCAATGTTCAACTTTTGAAGCTTCGACGGAAGCGCCAGCCAATCAAATCATATGCCAGTACAAGCTCTAGCCAATCAAAACGCGTGCTTGTGTGTCCGGGGCGGGAGATTCATGTGATTGGTTGTTGGTCGAGCTTCAGACACGCCCACCGGCAAGCTTCAACGCACGCCGCCGTGTGGACGCTGCGTAATGGTATCCGTATTCGTCCCGTACCATCACGGTTCGGACCTCACGGTTCGGTACATGCAGTCACACGACGAATACGCCTTTTTTTACACGAGTGGGAGAAAAGTCTGTCATTCAGGGCAGTATCCATTACACTATATATATTCCAGGGAGCGGTATTGCCAGGGGCGGCGGGTGCTGTAGGCTAGGGAAGGCTAAGCCTTCCCAAATATTTGTGTCACTGCATCCTGGTAAAATAAAAATATAATGTATAATGTTTGTGTCTTTGACATTAGCGCTGCTATGCAGCCACCTGTGCCCTGTACTACGAAGCCAGTTCAACATAACCTGGATATGTTTGAGTTATCTAAACTAACCCTAACCCGAGATCTCGCTAAGCGGTCCTATGACGCTGGTTATCAACTCGGTAAATCAAGCCAGGGTTTCTCTCACCAGCTGAGAGCGCGTTCACGTGAAAGGGGCGGGGTTAGCAACATTTGACCAATCACAAATAGGGACAGCGCAGCGTCATACTTCATTTATGAAAAGTAAACTAATATTAGACAAATATGAACTTTAAACATCCATGATTTAAACATATAATCCAGGATACAAGCCACATAGTTGCACCTGCAAGGAGAATAAAGAACAACTGGTTAAAAAATAACTACCGAGTGTTTGAAAGCGTACAACAGTTTTATGATATCACTGCCCTGTCTAAGACACGAGTGGATCAGTCTTGAATTACATTTGAGTTGAGTGTTTAGTCAACTTAATGTGTTGCTTAAAATAATACTTCTGCATACAGTATGTGACAATGTAGGTGATGCACGGCCAGATATGGTTTGAGATTCTGACTCAGATAAGGAAATGTGATATATTATGATATTATATGAACGATAAAGTGCGACACGTCGGCGTCTTCTCTGCATACGGCAGTTTAAACTGTATTTCCTTTATCCTGTGATATGACTTGATAGATTTAAACTCCGCACACTGAGCTCTGATTGGTCAGCAGGCGGTGCTTTCACTGAGTTGATCTCTTTTCTATAGACACCGGAGGCGGGCAACGTCAGGTAAAAAAAAGTTATTTAGCCTTCCCAAACCTGAGCCTCACGCGCCGCCTATGGATATTGTACCTACAATCTGTTTGCCAGCTGCCCTTAAACAACAAATGAAGAAGAAAACACAACAAAACGAACAAAATAAAAGAAGAAGAAACGTTAGTATTGCGAGTTCAGATAACACACAGGAGCTAGAAGACCCAACTATTAAATCAGCCTACTATCACCGAAAGAACATATCTAGGATTAAAAGACTAATGTCACAGCAGGATTTGGAAAAACTTGTCCATGCTTTTATCTTCAGTAGACTGGACTACTGCAATGGTGTCTTCACAGGTCTCACTAAAAAATCTATTAGAAAGCTGCAGCTGATTCAGAACGCCGCCGCTCGAGTCCTCACTAACACTAAGAAAGTGGATCACATCACTCCTGTTCTGAAGTCTTTACACTGGCTTCCTGTGTGTCAAAGAATAGATTTCAAAATACTGCTGCTGGTTTATAAAGATTTGAATGGTTTAGGCCCAAAATACATTTCTGACCTACTGCTAAATTATGAACCATCAGGATCTCTCAGGTCTTCAGGGACTGGTCAGCTTTCTGTCCCCAGAGTCAGAACTAAACATGGTAAAGCAGAGTTCAGTTATTATGCTCCAAATATCTGGAACAAACTCCCAGAAACCTGCCGGTCCGCTGCAACTCTGACTACTTTTAAATCCAGCAAGAAGATTTTTCTTTTTGCTTTTAATTGAACTATTCATATCTTAGACTGCACTGTAACCTTTATCAATGTATTTTTTCTTTTAATGTTTATTTTATTAGCTTTTCTTTTTAATGACTGATTTTAAATGCCATTTTCTTAATGTCTTTCATTTTTTGTATAGCACTTTGAATTGCCTTGTGTTGAAAAGTGCTATATAAATAAACTTGCCTTGCCTTACCTTGCCTTGCCTTTTAAATCAGCTGTGTGGGAACATTTCGGGTTCCCTGTGTACTACAACAACGATGGAGTGCGAGTGCAGTATGCTAATGGTAACACACGCCAAACATGCTAAATTATATCAGAAGGCATCGCCCAGATTTTGTAATCACCGGAGCCTGGCAAAAGACAACAGCAGTTCGACAACTTATCCCCGCTGCTTTTAAGAAGCAAATAGACATGAAAGCCGAGACCAAAATAAGTAACGGAAGCTTTTGGCATATATATTTCAACGGCTATGCTGCGCCCTTATGCAATAGTAGAGGACCCCGGCTTTTATTGATTGTTATTGAAACACTTTCTTATTATTTATTTTGTAATATTTTCAAGATATTCTTTTTAGTTTTACAGCTTATTGAACCTTTTTGTTGACATCAGCCATTATAGATAATATGGCTATCTGAGTGTGTGTGTGCTACTGTTTGTGGTTTGTTTTAAATGTGTAATAAAGTTAAGTATTCAAAATGTTAAAGTTCCTTATTTTTAAACTGAAACTTGCACTACTGTTCAAAATAAATAAAAATAAACCTGGAATTATACATTTGGGACTTTTTTTTGCTTTTTCTTGTTGTACCGAACCATGACCCCCAAACCGAGGTACCGAACCGTGAATTCTGTGAACCATTACACCCTTAATAGATATACATAGATACAACACAATA
This sequence comes from Harpagifer antarcticus, assembly GCA_902827135.1. NCBI lineage: Eukaryota > Metazoa > Chordata > Actinopteri > Perciformes > Harpagiferidae > Harpagifer > Harpagifer antarcticus. The sequence goes on along the minus strand of CADEHL010000900.1, from coordinate 2,365,117 downwards.
GATTGACGTCTTTGACATCCGTAATGCAAGCACTGTAACCTCTTCGGTTTCTCTACATAGTTTTTTGAATGTTTAAAATAATTCTGGCCATGTCTTTTCTTTATCCATTGTAACCATAACCTGACAGGATGACAAAGCTAATTTTGAAAACTGCGGCTAACGCTAACTCAGCTAACATTACTTTTCCTCTCCTCTGCTTTTGACAATGCTATTCCAACTGTTATGCCCTTAGTTTTATAGACGTGAAATAAAACGTGGAACCTTCTTTAGATGCATATGAGTGTTTTTTTTAATTATCTGGTCAAATACAGTTAAGGTGAGCTAGCTAACAGCACGTAACATATCTAAAACATAATCTCTCAACTTTGTGAACTAATGCATAGACACGTTAACATGGTTCAAGCAAACAAGAATCAGGCTATTATGCACAAAGACACATATATTATCATAAGTCTTAAACAGAGAGACAATAACTTACCAACACTTATTTTTCCAGCCATGCAGCTCCTCCGACAGCCTTCAAAGTGCAAACCTAACTGAACCGTTGTCCAAAATCGCGGGTATAAGACGCTTGCGCGGATTCAAACAGCTACTATGGTTTTAGATGAACATTTACTTAGTATTTTAAGGTTTATGAGCAGTGACTATAAATCATTTAAATAGTATGAGTAAATATATAATAAAACTTACTCCCCCCACACTGTAAATGTATTACATGAATAAAAGGTGTATACATTTAAAATGTTACTTAACAAATTCTAGTTCTTTGTGAATCTTGATATTAACCATGTAAAAAGTATCACAGTTAATTAAATATATTTTACTACACGAAAATCTCCGGTTTTTTTGTGTATATGAAAACTGTTTATTGACATAAATGTTATGATGGATTATCAGTAATCATTTCAAAGGGACACAGAGACATTGGATTAACCTTCAGCAGCGTGTATATGCGTTTTAATGCCCTTGAACACAGCTTTTGATCAGAACACAGCAAAGGTAAGACGTATTTGCCGTTTTGGACCCGTAAAGTGAAGTTGTCTTTGCTTGCTTTCACTGCCGTGAGTTCTGGTCACACAGTGATGATACTTATACCATTGGAATCTGTGGAATCCCAGCTTTCATATTATATCTATTGTGCAGATTGCATGAAGTATAAAATATCTCTACCGTGAGTTCTGTGCTAAGTGCGTTAGCATTTTTTCGCTTAGTGCTAATTCAGAGGCTTGGTATTACCCTTGTGTTTCGTTTAGCGAATTTTTTTTAATATTGTCTGATAGCTGAGTTTCTTCCCGTTAAGTGGGTATGACACCTTAATAGGTTTTTAAATGTTAAGAAGCCCCGAGACTAGGGATGGGTATCGTTAGGATGTTATCGATACCGTTATTTTTCGATACTCTTATCGATACTTTTCAATAATTTGGTGCTCAAAATTATAGACATGATTACAAGATGTGAAGATTAAACAACAGTCATTTTATTGTAATTTATTTTTATTTATTATTCAATGTAACTTTTTCAATGTCATACCAAGCAGGTATGATTGTGTTTGACAGTGTGTCTCTGGAAGGGGGGCGGTAATTAGGGGCAGTTCATAAATCCATGTAAACATGACCATTATTCAGTTAAAACGAGACGCTGCGTGCGCACCTCCTAAACCGGAAGCTCCGGTCGGCTAACCATTATATTGCGTTTATTATTTATAATTGTAATGATGGATTGTCAGTAATCATTTTAAAGTTACACAGAGACATTGGATTAACTGTTGTAATGGCCTTAAACACAACTTTTGATCACAAAACAGCAAAGATAAGACATAATTATCATCATGGCTACGTAAAGTGAAGATGTTTTCTTGCTCTTTCCTGGCTGCTAGTTCAGTGAGTTTTGGTCGTACAGTGATGAGACTTACACCAATGGAATCAGCTTTCATGTGATATGTTGTTTGTGCAGATAAAATGGCGTAGAAAAGATCGCTTTTGCCAGTTACATTACATTACATTGCATTTGGCTGACGCTTTTATCCAAAGCGACTTACAATAAGTACAATCGACCAGGAAGAGACAACCTTGAAGAAAACAGAATCATATAAGTACATCAGGTTTCATAGAGCCAAACATTTCAAGTGCTACTCAACTGGCTATAGATAAGCCAGTCCTTTATTAGTATATAAGTGCTCTGTTAGCAGTTCATTGTTAATTCTATCGCTCGAAGTGGAGTCAAAAGAGATGAGTTTTCAGTCTGCGCCGGAAGGTGTGTAAGCTATCTGCTGTCCTGATGTCAATGGGGAGCTCATTCCACCATTTTGGAGCCAGGATAGCAAACCCCCGTGTTTTTGCTGATGGGAACTTGGGTCCCCCTCGCAGCGAGGGTGCAGCGAGTCGTTTGGCTGATGCAGAGCGTAGTGCACGCGCTGGGGTGTACAGTTTAACCATGTCCTGGATGTAAGAAGGGCCAGATCCATTCGCAGCATGGTACGCAAGTACCATTGTCTTGAAGTGGATTCTAGCAGTTACCGGAAGCCAGTGAAGGGAGCAGAGGAGCGGAGTGGTGTGGAAAAATGTAGGAAGGTTGAAGACCAGACGAGCAGCTGCATTCTGGATGAGCTGCAGAGGTCGGATGGCACATGCGGGTAGACCAGCCAGGAGGGAGTTGCAGTAATCTAGGCGTGAGGTGACGAGAGCCTGGACCAGAACCTGCGTGGCTTTCTGGGTCAGCTGGGGACGTATCTTCCTGATGTTGTAAAGCGTGTATCTGCAGCAACGGGTTGTAGCAGCGATGTTTGCAGTGAAGGACAGGTTGTTATCTAGGGTCACACCCAGATTCCTTGCAGTCTGAGTCGGGGAAACAACAGAGGTGCCGATGTTGATCGTCAGGTCAAGAGTGGGACAGTCTTTTCCCGGAAGGAAAAGCAGTTCAGTCTTGTCAAGGTTGAGCTTGAGGTGATGAGCAGACATCCACTGAGAGATGTCAGCTAGACAAGCAGAGATGCGTGCGACGACCTGGGTCTCTGAGCGGGGAAAGGACAGAATTAATTGGGTGTCATCAGCGTAGCAGTGGTATGAAAAACCATGCGGGCTAATGACTGATCCGAGCGAGTTTGTGTACAGCGAGAAGAGGAGGGGACCAAGAACAGAGCCCTGAGGTACCCCTGTAGTTAATTGACAAGGGTCGGACTCGGACCCTCTCCAAGTTACCCTGTAGGTACGGTCTTTGAGGTATGAGGTGAGGAGGGAAAGTGCAGAGCCTGAAACTCCAAGTTCTTGGAGAGTGCGAAGGAGGATCTGATGGTTCACCGTGTCGAATGCAGCAGACAGGTCCAACAGGATGATGACAGAGGAAAGGGATGCTGCTTTGGCAGTGTGCAGTTCCTCAGTGACAGCAATGAGAGCAGTTTCTGTGGAGTGACCTGCCTTGAAACCAGACTGGTGTGGATCCAGAAGGTTGTTCTGATGGAGATAACAGGAGAGTTGTTTAAAGACAGTGCGTTCAAGTGTTTTAGACAGGAACGGGAGGAGAGAGACAGGCCTGTAGTTTATAACATCAGACGGGTTGAGAGTGGGTTTCTTTAGGAGAGGGTTTACTCTTGTCTCCTTAAGACTATTTGGAAAGTGACCAGAAGTTAGAGAAGTGTTGATGAAATGGGTGAGAAACGGTAGAATATCAGGAGCGATAGTCTGAAGGAGGTTTGAAGGGATAGGGTCCAGAGGACAGGTGGTAGGGCGGGCAGAGGTAATGAGGGTAAGAACCTCACTTGGAGAGAGAGGGGAAAAGGAGGTTAGTGTGTGGGTGGAAGGAGGGTCTGGTGACCCAGCGGTGAGTAAAGGTGAGTCAGAAAAAGAAGAGCGAATATCATCAACCTTTTTTTCAAAGTGGTTAACAAAGTCGCTTGACAGAAGTGAGGAGGGGGGAGGGGCTTTGGGGGGGTCTAAGAGGGTGGAGAAGATGGAAAATAGTTTTTTGGGATTGGAATAGGAAGATTGGATCTTATCTTGAAAGAAAGTGCTTTTTGTCTGAGAGATCGAAGCAGGGAAAGAGGAGAGGAGAGCCTGATAGGTTAGGAGGTCGTCACGGTGTTTGGATTTCCACCGTTTCCGCTCTGCTGCCCTAAGGACGGTTCTATTAGCACGCAGTGCGTCATTTAGCCAGGGAGCAGGAGGGGACTGACGAGCCTGCCGAGATGTGAGACGACAGAGAGAGTCCAGAGAGGATGAGAGAGTACAGAGGAGAGTTTCTGCAGCAGAGTTTGGAGGCAGGAGTTGGAACGAGTCAGAGGAAGGGAGGGCTGAGAGAACCGATGACGCAAAGGTAGAGGGGGAGAGGGAACGAAGGTTACGGCGGACAGGTGCAGGATGAGAAGAGATTAGTTTGTTATGTTTGGAAAGGGGTAGAGAGAATGAAATGAAGAAGTGATCGGATGTGTGGAGCGGGTTTACAGAGAGGTTAGAAGTAGTGCAGTTCCTTGAGAATATGAGATCAAAGACATTGCCAGCTTTATGAGTTGGTGGGGATGGAGACAGTGAGAAAGCAAAGGCGGTTAACAGAGATGTTAGGGAAGATAGATAGACAAACTAACTGGAGGTTGAAGTCTCCGAGAAGTACAGCGGGAGGGCCAGTTTCAGGGATGTGTGAGAGGAGATTATCTAATTCCTCCAAGAAGTCTCCCAAGGCGCCTGGTGGACGGTAGAGAACAACAATGGTTAATTGTATAGGATGGCTTACTGTGACGGCATGGAATTCAAAGGTGGAAGGAGTGAAGTTAGGTAGCTTGAAGAGGGAAAAGCTCCATTTGGGAGAGAGCAGGAGACCAGTGCCACCTCCTCTACCAGTGGGTCTGGGTGTATGGGAGAAGGAATATGCTGTGGAGAGAGCTGCTGGGGTGGATGTGTTGAATGGAGTAATCCAGGTCTCAGTGAGAGCAAGGAAATCCAGAGACTGCAGGGAAGCGTAGCCAGAGATGAAGTCAGCCTTAGGAACAGCTGACTGGCAGTTCCACAGGCCACCTGAAACTAGATGTTGGATCTCAGTGGAGCATGTGGGATAGACGAGAGCAAGGTGGTTATAGCGATTAGGAGATACACGGGGCCAGCGATGATTGCGAGAAGACACGTGAACAGGAATGGAGAAAATACACATGATTATAGCATGAGGGGCTAGAAAACTAAAGAAAATAAAATAAAACACCAGCGGTAATTAGCTCAGTCAGAGGAGGATTTGCCTCCTCTTTGCCACCCTCGTGACTCCCGCAGGACTCCAATGTCTTTGTCAGTCTTTGACTCCCGCAGGACTCCAATGTCTGACGCTGAAGCTGACGCTCCAGGAAAGAGCTACCTAAAATGGACAGCTGATTGCTGAGTTCTCACAGCTGTGGGGCCACGCCCCTCTAATTAGTTAACTCTCTACAGCTGATGGGCGACAGCAGAGTAGCCCTGCCTATATTGTAATGCAGGGTTGAGTACCCCACTGAGACCAGGTTCCCTTTGAGCAGATCTGAGATTTAAAATCTCTCAAAAGCACAGTTTTAGCTACAGTAACTACAGAACAATTATACAGAGTAGAATAAATGAAACAGAGAAGTCTAATTAAACAAGAATATAACTTACAGTGGTTGCTGCGTCAATAGGTAGTGTCGTCACCCGGTCTCGATGCACACTGAGTTCTTCAGAATTTAAATGCGGTATTTAAGTGCTGTTAACTTTTAGCACAGTTATGTGCTAAAGTAGCCGTTAGCCCTGTTAGCCCGTTTTGCTAAGTGTTGATTTAGACTCTTGGTGTTGGACTTCTGTTCCGTGTAGGTAAAATGGTAAATATCGTCTGTTAGCTGAGTTTTTCCCGTTAAGTTGGTATGCATCATTAATAGGTTGTTAAATGTTAAGAAGCCTTGAGACGCTGTTTCTAGCAAGATGTCTGCCCCTATGGTCTGCCCCCGGGAGTCTCACAATAATAAGAGTGCTGTTAGGAGAGATGACGAGTGGCATTCACAGTGGCCAATCAGTGGTACTCAAGCCAGATACGTCACACGGGATGAGGGTTCCCAACCAACCAGAATTGTTTAAACTAAGGAAGTAGCATAATTCATATATCGATAGCAGCACCGTTTGTCCAGCGGCTTAACGGTATACCAATACCGTCCAATTAGGTACCAGTACTGACTTAGTACCGGTTCTCGATACCCATCCCTACCTGAGACACAGTTTCATAAATATTGTTGTGTTGTGCCCCTGCCCGCGGGGGCATCGCGCTTAACAGGTTAAACTGTCATTTATTTCTATAAAGTCAATGTTAGTTTGATAAATGATAGTCTTACTCTAATCACTCAGTTTGGAGTGCTGTTAACTTTTCCCTAATGTCAAATTTCACTGAAATTGTCCCGTATATTTTATCGTTAGAAAATAAATCTAATTGTAAAGGTTTGGCTGTAAATGTGTTGATTTGTGCAGCTCAGCTCTGCACCAAACGCTCTCTGATGATGGTGATGTGTGTCCTTTTCAACCATGCAGACAGATCAATCAGCCGCTCTCTCTCCGGTCTGCAGAGCAACACTCAGCCTGTCCAGAAACACACACGCTGCTTCCTGACCTTTGAAATCCTTTCATTATTTAGGACTCTATCCAACTCTGTGACAAGAATAAATAAGTTTGCTTGATTAAGCTACAATGCAGAATTGTTTTAACTTGCCAAAGTGAAAATCCAAAAGTCAAAGCACATGATAAGATATTACTGCACTGTAACAACAAAACTACTTGGCAGCAGGAACATCTCAGGGATCATCACTTATTGAAAACGTTTGAAAAGCAGTTCAATTTAACTGCGACTTTTCTCAACATCAGCTAATATTTGTTAAGACCAGAGAATCAATCAGGGAGCTTATTCACCAAAGAGAGGAATATGCACAGACACACTTTGGTTCCATCTGAACCACATTTCACAGTCTGAATTGAAAGTGGAAGGAAGGACCTGGAAAGGGAGATTGTACCTGATTGCTGCTCTGAAAGAAAAGTTCACCATATAGCAAAATGCTTATTCTTGTCACTGTCTGCCTGTGTTGTGTTTTGTCTTTCTCTGGTTTCCTGTTTTATTTTGAAAAGTGTTCACCCCCTGTCTTGTCTGTTGATTCCTGCCTCTGTGTTTGCCCTCCTGTGTCTGATTTCCTGATTGTGTTCACCTGGTGCCCCTGTGTTTTCTCCTCCCTCCTCACCTGTGTCTTGTTTATGTGATTAGTCTTGTGTGCATTTAAGTTCTGGTTTTTCTGTCTGTCATTGTTGGATCCTTGTTTGTCTTGACTGTGTTCACGGGGAAGAGTTCTGTTTGTTTTCTAGTTTACCTTGAAATAAAGGAAGATTCTGTGAAATCTGCATTTGGGTCCTGCCTGCTTCACTCACCCTGACAATTCTAGTGGTTCGACAACTACCACTACATATCTGGGATTATTTTTCTCTCTTCTCCAATAGAAGCAGTACAGAGAGTAGTTTAACTGTAGAAGTGGTGGTAGCAGAAGCAACTATAACATTTAAAAACAAGACTAATGCCAAAGTTAAATAGAGTGCCACAGTGACGCGTCCTAAAACCCGGAAGTAAGCATTTTACCACTTCCGGTTTCTTCGACAAAAAACAATGCAATTTCTCCATAGGATTTTGGAAAATAGCTCAAAATAAGGTCTGTGGTAGACACAAATTGAAGAGACAGATCACGTTGCCGGACTTTTATAATTTTTTAATCATAAATCTAATCGGTAGATTTATGATCGATAGATTTATGATTAGAAAATTATAAAAGTAGGGTAGACATGTGGATATTATCTGGCTGAACAAAACGTGATCTGTCTCTTAAAGGTCCCATGTCATGGCCATTTCTACTGATCATATTTCCATTGTTGAGGTCTACTAGAATAGATTTATTGTGCAATTTTCCAAAATCACATTGGTTTCTGATACAGCATCTCTGTATAGTATGTGTATTCACTCTCTGTCCTAAATGGCTTGTTGGAGCTCCTGCCCCCCCTCCTCCCTGTGAGGCCAGTGTGGTCTGATTGGTCGGGACGTTGCAAGGCTGCTGCTGCGAGGCTGCTGCTGCAAGGAGCGGACAGGTTTCCGGGTCCGAGACACAGCGAAACTCATCCTGACCTGAGCACACACAAACACTCACAGCCGAAGTAAATACAATAAGTGTGGCTTGATATTGAGTAAGAAAAAGGTTTAGAACGCTGTGAGAATGCGTCTTAAAGTATTGTTCTAAATTGTATTAAAGTAAACAGGTATTATCTTGAACTGTATTGAAGTAAACATGTATTATTTTGGACTGTTTTAAGTAATCCTATATATATAACCTTCTCACTGACACTCAATGACCCAGATACCCTGCTACACACACATACACCTCCTTCCACCAGCACACACACATATCTTTGCTCACCTACACTCACTGACCCAGATACCAGCACACACACATATTCTTTTCAAGGTTCTTCCTGGGGCCAATATAATCTCAAGCACCAATATATCTGTGTACAATGATTGATTGTCTGGGAAAGAATAGTTTGTGTGAAATATTCCTTGGGAAAGTAAAGGAGTGAAGTCAGGTGGAAGATAAAGATTGATCTGTCCTTGTTTACTTCCGAAGCTGTCACGCTCTGTTCAGAAGTAATGCACCAATATATCTGTGTACAATGTTTGATTGTCTGGGAAAGAATAGAGTTTGTGTGAAATATTCCTTGGGAAAGTAAAGGAGTGAACTCAGTTGCAAGATAAAAAGTGACTCTGTCCTTGTTTACTTCCGAGGCTCTCACGCTCTGTTCAGAAGAAAACTACTTTTTCCCAGAACTCTGATGCGCTGTATTGGGCCCGACCCAAAGTGAATCCAACCAGTAAGAACATCTAGGGGAGTGAGCAACCGACCTAACTCCTCCCCACGGACTCTCTGATTCGCTTAGGAGTCAAATGGGACGGAAGAGCCGACACACATCTCCGCCCCAAATATGTCTATTTATACTGGTGTTTATTCATGCAAAATGCCCCCAATGCACATTCTCCCTCTCCTGAGGAGAGTGAGGCGAGAACGTCTGCATCCTAGTGGCTCCGGACCGCGTTGGGGCGCCGTGGTACTCAGAGATGACACAGATGAAGGTGGGCCAGCCCTGGGCGGTTCCCCAGTTCTGGGGGGCAATGTCTCAAGAGGCAGGTGCAATCGGGGCGTTACCCACCCTCGGCCGTCCTCTCCAGGCTTGGCTCCTGAGAGGGACAGGCTGAGACAGGGTGAATTGTCTGACAGTGTTATTCAGTCTATCCAGGCAGCTAGAGCTGGATCCACCACAGCCTGTTACAGGCCAAAGTGGCTAGGATTCCAGTGATGGTGTGAGAAGCGGAGAATAGAGCCCCTATCTTGTGAGTTAGGCTCTATTTTATCCTTCTTACAGATATTGGTGGACAGAGGGCTTGCACATTCAACAGTGAAGGTGTATGCAGCAGCCATCTCGTCCTGCCATGAGGGATTTGGCGGCAGGTCAGCCTTTAGTCAACCACTGATGTCGCGGTTTTTACAGGGGGTCAGGAGGCTGCGCCCAGTAGTGCACGCCTCCACCCCACAGTGGGACCTGCCCCTAGTGCTCGAGGCTCTGGCCTCGGGGCCGTTTGAGCCTCTGGAGCTCTCCTCTCTGAAAGCATTGTCGTGGAAAACAGCTTTGCTTCTTGCCTTAACATCAGCCAAAAGAGTGTCCGAGTTAACTGCTCTGTCGGTGCACCCGAGCTGTTTACGGATTCGGGGTGACCGGAGCGGCGCGACACTCAGACCGAACCCCTCCTTTGTGCCCAAGAGCCTAAGGAGTGCATTCAGGTCAAGAGGCGCATTCACACTGCGGTACTTTTCCCACAAAGGTTCATGCGAAATTAGTTCATGTGAACTCTTTTATCGCGTTCACACCAAAAAGAGCCGGTACTAAAATTAGTTCATGAGAACCTTTTTACCCCCTCGAAAGTCCCTGCTAGAGAGCAGGGACTTTCGAGCGGCTCTTTTGTGAGAAAAGAGCTATATTTCTGATTGGCTGGGCGGATTGCAAACCACGCCCCGTAAAACTTCCAAAAAGTTTTGTGAAGCCGCCATTTTATTATCCTCGCATTAGCATTATTAGCATTAGCATTAGCCCAACGCAGAAAGGCAGAGAGACTAACTTATGGCAACACAAAATAAAACATGGGAGCGGTGGAGATGAGGAGGGGTCGGCGTTCTGGCGATTTACTCGGAAGGCTTCAGTAGAAGCTGCTGGGAGTCCCAGCAACTTCTACTGAAGTCCTCTTACAACTCCGGGGACTTCCGGCCGGGGACTTTGGGCGGCAGTATCTGCCGTGAAGTTGTTTGTAGCCTGCCAGTAAACCCAAAGCAGAAGAAGAAGAAGTGACGTCAGCGGCTTCATTTGCCTAATCCACCCCCAGGGACATTTTCCGGTGTGAACGCGATCTGTACTTAGTTCATGAGAACTAAAGAGTTCGCATGAACTAAGTTCGCATGAACCTTTGTGGGAAAAGTACTGCGGTGTGAATGCGCCTAAGGGCTATTCAGTTAGGGGGTTTTAGTCTTCCCCCCCATGGTGGGGACAGGGAAGCTAAACTGCACCTCCTCTGCCCGGTGCGTGCGCTAGCATGTTATGTGGAGCGCACGGCTGCCCTTAGACGCACCGAACAGCTGTTCGTGTGCTTCGGGGGTGGGGTGATCGGGAAAGCTCTGTCCAAGAAACGCCTGGCAGGCTGGCTTTGCTAGTGCATTGAATGCACATGCCTACGGACAGGCAGGGAGAGCCTGCCCCACGGGGGTTCGTGCGCACTCCACACGGGCTGTGGTTGCGTCGACAGCCTTATTCAACGGTGTGAGTGTGGAGGATATATGCACAGCGGCGTCTTGGTCGATGCCAGGCCCCTTCATAAGGTTTTATCTCTTGGACATGTCGGGCTCTTTCTCCTCGTCTGTGCTTGCGGGGGCAACACAGGACTGGTAGGGGGGAGGGGGGTTGTGGGTCAGTTGGCATCTGACCCCCTCCCCGGACGTAATGAGCCTTCGCTGTTCTCGGGCCCTCTGAGGGTCCCGGGATGGGCGAGGGGCGCGCTGGGCCCTTACAGGGCTGGAGGGGGGTAGCCTTCCACACTTTAGTCCACACTTTAGTCCACACGCTCGGGGGCTCTCCCCATCCGTCTGTGGGGGGGGGGGGGGGGTCCCCCGGCACTGTTTTTTGAGCACACTTTCTGCGAGGTAAGCGCGGCAGGGTGTGCTCTGTCAGCCACAGCCCAGATTTCTCCTCGGTTATACCCGGGTTAAAGGAGAATGTGGGGCAGCAGCTGCTGACCATAAAAGCCGGTCAGGGGCAGTAGGGTGGAATGTTGTTGTTGGACGACAGTGCGCGTATACATCGCGGCTTCACCCACTGTACCCATAGAGTCCAGTAGAGGGCGGAGCCTGTGAGAGATATAACGTTGGGTTACGTATTGTAACCCATTTTATATTAGCACAGGCGGAGCCCTCTACTCAGGGCACTGTCTGTCCTATTCCGCTTGCTGAAGAGAGGTGTAGGATGATAGTCAGGAGGCGAGGCCTCCTTTTATACGGTGTGATGCGCGCGCATTCAGGTAGGCCCGCCCAAGGCCGGCTACGTCTATAGAACTCTCAGTGGGAGAATGCTCGCAGGGTAAGGTAGTACCCATAGAGTCCAGTAGAAGGCTCCGCCTGTGCTAATATAACAAGGGTTACAATACGTAACCCAACGTTTTGGGGCAGCATAGACAGGTCTTTTCTGTGTTAGAGTTTTACTCTCTACAGGGTGTACTTTGAGGGTTTTTGACTTTACAGACCGTTTACATGCATAAAAACCTTCATAAACACACAAGGGGACGGGTAATAACCGGAAAAGCATGACATGGGCCCTTTAAATGTGTGTCAACCACAGACCTTATTTCAAACTATTTTCCAAAATCCTATGGAAAAATTGCATTGGTTTTTGTCGAAGGAACCGGAAGGAGTTTACTTCCGGGTTTTAGGACGCGTCACTCTGGCACTCTATGGAGTGGTGCATGGAATGAAATGAGTCAGCAATTCACAACCTGCTGTTTACTGATCTTGAAGTAAGCGTTTTTTTTAATGAGTTTTTCAAAGTGTCATTACATGGCAGTTGCTGACAAGTGGCTAAATAAAATACTAAATGTCATCACCCCGACACAAGTCGGCCTTTAGCTTAGCGGTGGTGATGTGCAGCCATGCAAACCTGATGTAGTTTGTTTGTAGCCTAGCGTTAGCTTTTTACTCCAGTCAATTGCATTTACACTTCCAAGTTCACAAAGTGGTATTAATATGTGGAGATTATCCTGCTGAACAACAAGTGTTAGGTGTCATAAATGTGTGTTTGCCAGAGAGCTTGTTTTCTTTTCAACTTTTAAACAGCAGTCAACAGTCGTTTTAGATGTATACCTATCCTGCAGCTGAATTCTGTTTTGCTCACACATAACATTTAGATAGTGGAAAAAAACAAAAAGAACAGGTAAAAAATGCAGGGTCTTGTACAATGGATCTCCCCTTTACTTAAAAGGTAGGGTAGGTAAGAATGGAGAAACCAGCTCGAGTAAGCTAGAATTTGAAAGTACACAACCGAAAAAAATCTGCCCCTTCCTTCAGACTTCCTTACAGAGCCCCTCCTCCAACACACACGAACAAGCATGACCAATGAGGGCACGAGATAATTTTGTGCACGAGATGGAAGGCTGACAGGCAGATAGGCCATCCAATTATCTGCCGCGGGCCAAGGCAGATAATTGGACTTGCTTTTTACAGCGCCACAGATGAAATATTTGTATATATTTATTGTCAAAGCATTTAATTTATTCATTGCTATCTGGATGTTAAGAGCATTCCATGGAATATAATAAAAAGTGTTTCTGAAGTGAATTACCTTTCCTACCTTTAAGGAGAACATGGGATGGCATGTCTCCATGCCCTGGAACCACTTCAATGGAAAAGGGCAAATGTGTCTTCCAAATTAACACAATATCTTTTTGTTCCTAAGCACATTTTCCAATCCATCCAAGATGTGTGTTTCTATCATCTTATCATTACCTGGTCCACCTTTCTTAAACACAATCAGCTCTTCCTGTACCTTGCTGCCTCCAGCAGACATCTGTACCACCTGACATCACCGTCAGACCTTCATAAGCCTTTTCTAAAGTCTGTCCTGTGTTCATCAATAAGATAATCACATTTTCAAAAGATTTCCCCTTTGAAATCAAGGCATGCTGAACCCCAACTCGTTGTGAGCCAACCAACAACAAGCATGAAGTTAAACAGCATTACACAGCACAAGCCAGCAGAGGAAACTCAGCGAAACATCCTCACACTTCTAGCAGTTTGTCACTTTTCATCAACAACACAAGCACTCATCACCACGCACGGCTTTCTCACAGCTCACAGAAGCAACACTTACCAACATTGATGACATTGGCGGACAGGAAGTGGCTGCAGGGAAGGCTGGAAGTGCTCACATAAGAATTTCCGTCCGTGGTCACGGTAGTCCTGGACCTCAGGGACAGGTTGGGCGAGTCGGTGCCCATGGCCATCCGGGCTGCCACAGACTCCATCACTGCTGATCGCTTACAGACACGTCCACAGTTTGGACAGATGCGTTGTTGCTGACCTCACACCATGAAGACAGTCTGAGAACTTCCTCTTGTCAAAGTTCAGTAGTAGTGGAAAATGTTTAAGGAAAGTGACTGGGTCAGTCTACATTAATCTAAAGCGGGAAAAATCCTAAAATCCAATCCAAAATGTTGTCACGGTTGAAGTCTTCTTCACATACCACAAAAGATTGCCTGACCAGATCCTCAAATTCAATGCGAGGGGCAGTTTATGATGAATGGCGTCACTCAAGAAGATGGTTTAGCCCTCCGGTTCCCAACATAATCCCAGACAGGCCAAGCTGCTACCCCTACAGCAGAGAGAGAAAGAGAGATATTAAATGTGTTTGCCGTTTATGTTCAGATAACAATGTTTAATTTTTGTTTAACCCCTTAAGCTATTCGTCAAGGTTGAGAGCAGAGCAGGATGGACCCAAATGCAGGACAAAGGTTTTGACAAAATACCTTCAGTTCCAGGAAAATGGGCAACGCAGGGCGAGTCAAAACAATAGTAAGAAAACTCTCCAACAAACATGAAACAGAACAAGGATCTGACAACTACTAAAAGAAAAACAGAACTTAAATACATGCAAGACTAATCACAGGGACAAGACACAGCTGGGGAGGGCACCAGGTGAAGAATAACCTCAAACAGTAGGGAAAACACAGAGATAGGAAGTAAAAACAGACATGATACAGGGGGTCAACATTGTTGGATGGTATTTTATCAGTGACCTTAGGTTATACGAACACATTTGTTTGTTTTTTCAAGCATTTTCAATTAAAAGCAGGGAGAGGACAGCCATTTTTGTAGCCATAGGTCGCTATCCACAGTAACTATAGAGGAACATGGTTCTTTGCAGGAGTAACTGTGTAAATCTAAATGCAGTGTGTCCTGTGAAAAAGTGAAAAGTCCCAAATGTGTAATTCCAGGTTTGTTTTTATTTATTTTGAACAGTAGTGCAAGTTTCAGTTTAAAAATAAGGAACTTTAACATTTTGAATAATTATCTTTATTACACAGTTAAAAACAAACCACAAACAGTACCACACACTCAGGTATTATCTATAATCGGAGGAGCTGCATGGCTGGAAAAATAATTGTTGGTAATTTCAATTCAATTCAAAACCTTTATTTAAAGGTAAAATCCCATTGAGATCAATGATCTCTTTTTCAAGGGAGACCTGCAGCAGTAGGTTCCACAAGAAGACATAAAAACATAAACAACAGAACCACAAAAGGACATCATACAGCAAAATGTACAGGGATTACAATTTACATATCTAACCACATGTACAGGTACCAACAGCATCTGATTTTGTAGCATCCAACCGAGCTTTAAAAACATGTAGTGGTACTAGCTTGGTAATTTTCCATTCTTTTTGCAGACTGTTCCATGTTAGTGGAGCTGCACATCTAAAAGCTTTCTTCCCTAAGACAGTCCTAGCACTTGGCACATTTAATAAAACCACAGCATGCGATCTCAGGCAATAAGTACTTTCAATTCGCAGAGAGATCAGGGAGCAGATATAAGATGGTAGTTTATCCAACATGGCTTTGTAAATGAAAAAGTACCAGTGACTGAGCCTCCATACAGTAAGTGATGGCATAACCGCCTTGGTATACAGGGTACAGTGATGCGTAAGTGCTTTACAATTTGTCAAAAATCTCAGTGCACTGTGATACGCAGCATCTAACTTGCTCAGGTAATTGGCAGGTGCATTCATAACAAATCACCATAGTCCAGCACAGGTAAAAAGGTCACAGAGCCTTTTCCTGGCCTCAAGCGAGAAACAGGACTTATTTCTGTAAAAGAAACCTAGCCTAACCCTCAGCTTTTTAAGCAGGTTATTTACATGAAATTTAAAAGTGAGACAATCATCAAGCCAGATACCCAGGTATTTGTAACAGGTAACCACTTCAAGTTGTATTCCTTGCGTGGTTACAATATCCAAAGCAGTCTCCGGTGTATTTTTAGCTTTAGCTTTAGAAAAGAGCATTACCTTGGTTTTATCCACATTTAAAAGAAGCTTAAGCACAGAGAGCTGAGCCTGAATAATGTTAAAAACAGCCTGTAATTTAACAACAGCCTCGTTAATCGAGGGACCTGCACAGTACATAACGGTATCGTCCTCATAAAAATGTAAGGATGCTCCTTCGACATTTTCACCTAAACTATTAATATAGATAGAGAATAATAGCGGACCTAAAACTGAACCTTGTGGTACACCATTAGTGATGTTTAACCACTCAGAAGACAGCCCATCAAACTGAACACATTGGGACCTTTCAGAAAGGTAGTTCACAAACCACCCCACTGCATGGCTGGATATGCCAATACTGACCAGCCTCTGCTTCAAAATGCGATGATCGACGGTATCAAAAGCTTTGGATAGGTCAACAAATAGAGCTGCACAACTCTGTTTATTATCTAAAATACTCGTAATATCATTTACCACTTTCATTGTGGCAGTGATGGTGCTATGTTGCTTTCTGAAGCCTGACTGATGTTTAGACAGGATGTCATTTGTACATAAACACTCCTTTACTTGTTCACTCACTAGGCGTTCAAGAACCTTAGCCAGAACTGACAATTTAGAGATGGGTCTATAATTGTTTAATAAGGTGGCCTCCCCTCCTTTTAGTAGTGGCAGGACATACGCTGACTTCCATACTTTTGGGATTTTGTTCGTGCTGAGAGAGAGGTTAAAAAGAGTAGTGAGAGGTGGAGCAATACAATCTACAGCTATCTTTAAAAAGAAAGGTTCTACGTTGTCCGGACCAGCCGGCTTTTTAGGATCTAGCTTGGTTAAGACTTTACGAACAACATCAACAGTAAAAGGAGTAAAACTGAAAGGGTTTTCCAGACCACATTGTTCTGAGTCACCGACTGTGGTGTTCACAGAAGCAGAATTAGAAACAGAATGAAACAGAGAGCCACAGGACACAAAATGCTCATTAAAACAATTTAACATGGTAGCCCTATCCGATATAGATGCTGTGGTAAGGCACGGAGGTAGCTCATTACGGATATCACCGGTGGATATCGATTTTATAGCTTTCCAGAATTTTCTAGGGTTGTTCAGGTTCTTTGTGGTAACTGACAGATAATACTTAGATTTAGCACTTTTGACATGTGAAGTGAAGCTATTTCTTAGCTGCCTAAAACGCAGCCATTCTACCTCTGAGCCTGATTTCCTAGCCTTTGCCCAGGCCTCGTTGCTCTCATGTAGGAGACTAGATAATTCAGCAGAAACCCAACGATTGTCTCGTCCCTTCACTCTAAATGTACGCAGGGGTGCATGTCTATCTATAATTTCCATAAAACCAAGATAAAAATAAGACCATGCAGTCTCAACATCAGCACACAAATCGATTTTTCCCCAATCAAACCCAAACAGATCATGTACAAAACCCTGCTCCACAAAATGTTTTATGTCTCTCTTGATGATAATACGAGGTTTAACTTTTTGAACTTTTGTGTCCCTAATTGTGGCTACAACACAGTGGTCACTCAGATCATTCGCAAATACTCCCACAGCTGAGTATTTATAGGGAATATTAGTTAGAATGAGATCAATTAGGGAGGATTTATTTGGGGACTTAATATTAGGGCGAGTAGGACTGTCAACAATCTGAGTAACATTCAAAGAGATACAAAGGTTTTTAAAATCCTCTGACACTGCAGTTAACCAGTCCCAGTTAAAATCTCCAAGTAGCACTATTTCCTTGTAGTCTAGTTGTGATAAAAGATTTGCTAGCGAAGACAAGGAGTCTTTGACAGCTGAGGGGGGTCTGTAACAGCCCACGACCATGACCTGTTGACCCTTTGCCACTTCTATATTTAAGGCTAAAAATTCAAGTTGCTTACTGATAGATTTGGAAACTAATGTGGATACACTGAACTTATTCTTAACATAAATGGCAACACCACCACCTTTATTAGGCCGGTCGGTACGATACACATTATAACCATTTAAGGCAATGTCAGAGGCCAAAATAGATTTATTTAGCCATGTTTCTGATAAAACAATGACGTCAGCGTCAGTCGAGCTCGCCCAAATATGGACAAAATCTAGTTTACCTAACAGACTGCGCACATTCAAGTGGATGAAACCCAACCCAGATCTAGCTTTAAAATCAGCAGGATTAGCGATCTGACTACTACTACTGGGCAGACCAGGGTTAGGTTGTACATTTCCTGACAGTAATAA
Organism: Harpagifer antarcticus; assembly: GCA_902827135.1. Taxonomy (NCBI): domain Eukaryota; kingdom Metazoa; phylum Chordata; class Actinopteri; order Perciformes; family Harpagiferidae; genus Harpagifer; species Harpagifer antarcticus. Next base: position 2,347,262 of record CADEHL010000900.1, on the reverse strand, counting down.
CAACAACAAAAACAGGCATATTTTCCTCTTAAGCGACACACATACATTGTCATCTACTTTAGAATCACCGGAAAAGCCTGTGAGAGTGTGATTAGAGCTTAAGAAGCAGCCCTGAAGAACCATCATCGCAGGAAAACAAAAAAGACAAACATATTTTGTCGAGCAGATTGACTGTGACAAGGCAACCGGTAATTGTTTGTGTAACACATCCGAACCTTTGCAGGGGATGCCCACTGCGGGTGGCAGAACAGACCTGAATCCAGTAGACTCCTTAGAATGACTAGAGATCTTCTCATAGTCCAAAATAGTTAACAGTCACAGCAGAATCCCGATATGGGCCATCCACCAGCACACAGTCTCCTCGATGTTCCTGGAGCAAAATCAGCACAGCAGCAAAGGACAGACGAAAACAGCAGCGTGGAAGTGCTCCGGCCCCTCCGTGGTATCCCCGGGGTGAAAGCAGGCCTCTGCAACAGCAGAACCAGGACAGGTGGAAAGCAGGCCCCAGCGGTGGTAAAATCCTCCTCCGTACAGCAGCACATGCCCGGTGGAAGCAGGCCAAGCCCGAAGCGTGGATCCACTCCGTCTCTCCGCGACGACTCCGGGGTAAAAACCTCTCCAGTACAGCCGTATTCTACAGGTGGGAGCAGGCCTCCGTCGATCGCAGATCGCAGAATCGCAGGCAGCAACAGGTGGAGCCGCTCCGTCTCCTCGCGACGAGCAGGCCTCCGTAAATCGCAGATCGCATGCAGCAACAGGTGGAGCCGCTCCGTCTCTTCGCGACGTCTCCGGAGGAAAAACACCTCAGTTCAGCCGTACTCGACAGGTGGGAGTAAGCCTCGGCAGATCGCAGACAACTAAAAAGCAGGGATGGCTAAAAGTTTGTAAGCAGGAGAGCTAGATGCTAACAGATGCCAGATGCTAACAGGTAGTGCGAGCCTGTAGAAATTGTGACTGCCTCCAATGACAGCGTGTCTGAGCGAGGATAATGTCCCCTGGGAACTTCTGAAGTTCTAAGTTATTGTCTCTCTGTTTAAGACTTGTTTAAAGGGCACCTATCATGCAAAATGCACCTTTGTACGTCTTTTATACATGATTATGTGTCCCCGGTGTTCCAGGGAACTCGCCAAGTGTCAGAAAACACAACCCTCTCTATTTTCCTCCTTCGCCAAATCTCTAAAAAAGGGGCTGCAACGGATCTGAAAAAAATGGATCCACATTCCGACACTTTTCTACGTCACAAAGACGTACTCCACTTATTGGTCAACTCTCCACCTATCAGGGGAATGAGCCACGGCCACGTGCATTGCCAAACCTCTCATTCGCATATAGGCTATCGGCAGGCTAAATCAACCCCAGTCACATCTGTGTTTCTGCCTGCTCTTGCTAAGATGTCTAAGCCAGTTAAACGTTGTGCTGTTGTTGGCTGCAAGACTCGGAACAGGGGACTGCATGCAATGCCATCAGTGCAAAAAGAAAATAATCTGTGGCTAGACTTCATTTTCAAGGGACATGTGCCAGAAGACCCCGGCAGATTTCTGTGTGTGTGTTCCAAACATTTTACCACGGACATGTTTATGAACTTCTCTCAAGTCCAACACGGATATGCCTCCAAACTAATGCTACACCCGGGATCAATACCAACCATCCGGGACCAGGCCAGTGAGGACACATCCAATTCTGAAGCTGTAAGTTTTTATTTAGCGGTGTTTTTCCTGATAAAGCTATATCTAGCTTGTAATATGTAGCATGTAGCATGTAGCTTCGCCTTATCAATGTCGCCTCAACCCCAACTAGTAATCGGTTAGGTGTTTATATGTTCTTGTAACATTTTATTTTGTACGCTCCGCAGTCTTTGCTTTGTCTTTTATTTTAATTATCAGGCATTTGCGAACATGTTCAGACTGCCGTAATGGCGATCTGTGTGAAGGCTGTAAAGCCACGCCTAGCCTAGCCGATAACACAAGTATTTATTCTCCTATGTATTAGTATTTTGTATCCTCTAAAAAATCATATTGAGTAAGTTATAATAACAAACGTAATCTTCTGGAGGTAAGTGCCGTTTTTTCCAGCGTTATGTAAAAGCTTTTGTGATTGTAGTCTGTAAGAACGATCATATATCATCGATCTGTAAGCTAAGCTACGCTAAGCTAATGAGACATGCCGTTTTTTGCAGCGTTATATGGAAAAGCTTTTGCATGTTTACTTGTTTGCGCACATGAATATAAATGGGGGTGTGTTAGGATACAACACTGTATGTATGTATGCGAGGGGACACACACCACGAGTAAAACGGAGCTAAAGCCCTTGTATGTTGACGACATGCATACTAATCTAAACCACTTTTTTTGTTGTGCTTTTTTTAACATTGCACAGGCTACGTGGCCAACTTGATGGACCTCATCTTCGACCAAGTCTTTGTGGACCCTGCACCATTATGAGCAACCTGACAGGGAGGAGGTCATCGCCGGGTATGCTACACGGTTCAATTTGGCTGCAGTCTGAACCTAACATAGACATTTCACGGATCAGAGGACAACGCAGGCCGGAATCACCACTCTGATCCTGATTCAAATAACCGTTGATTTTGACAATAAAGTTCCGAGTTGATATCAAATGTGTCGTGATTATTCATGTTTGGATGGGTAAAGAATATTCTGATTTCAAAAGCATAAGGTTGTGTGTGGACTTGTTGTCGTACACATGGGTGTGTTATGCCATTGCTGTGTAGTATATAATAGTACATGTACAATGACAGAATGAAAGATTGCATAAAGCCATATACACCAGTATTTATTTCCATGAACAATATTAGCATTCGTTTTACAATTTCAGTCAAAACCAAATCCAGGATGGTCCACCACACAGGTTACAGAGTCCTCATGTTCCTGCATCCGTCTTTACACCTAGTGTGATAAACATATATTGAATGACATGTGAAAAATGTATTCTCTAAACAGACAACTTAGTGAAGCTAATGTTACGTGTGGTATCTCCATGCAGCACATGCTCCGGTTCAGAAGGCATCGTGGCGCAAGTTGCACATGTACCCCTTTAGAAAGAAGTCAATAACTGAGCTTTTAAAACACATGAAACACATAATGCTGACAACTGAGGTGTTGGAGTTATACTTTTTATCACCCTAAGTTATTGAACTTTCCAACGGTTGTTGCACGATGTTGGAAGAAAAGGACTGTAATCTATTAAACGCAATGAGGCCATTGTATATATGCTGAAAATATGAATGTCTCCCTTTATAAATATATATATGTATCGCTGTGTTTGCGTTACAAACTCTAAGTTACAAACTGTACACATTGCATTCTTGCTAATTAGCCAAAATATGAATGGAATAAGTAGCAAGCATCGTAACAGAGTAAAAATAAATAGGGACAACAGCTTGTCAACTAACCATTCAGAAACGTCCTGCTGCAACCGAGATGTTTGCACCTCCACCAAAACCTCCGCTGCTTCAGTTTCTGGATCAAATTGATAATATGCCTGAACACATGCATTGCTCTGAGATGACATGTGTATTCCACACTCGTAATCACAGCAAGCATGGTAACGTGACTCTCGCCGGCTCTTCTGCTGGGGGCGTGGTCAGCTGCTGCTCAGAATTTTCATAGGCAGGTTTGGAATAAAGCGAAAATGAGCGAAACGAGGCATGGCTAAAAAATGATCTGTTTGTTATTTTGAAAAATAAAATGTATAAATATACCTTATATAGGTATGGTCATACACTATATCATTTAAATATAGCATGATAGGTCACCTTTAAGATAGTATACAGTATATGTGTCTTTGTGCATAAAAGCCTGATTCTTGTTTGCTTGAACCATGTTAACGTTTCTGTGCATTAGTTCACAAAGTTGAGAGATTATGTTTTAGATATGTTATGTGCTGTTAGCTAGCTAATTTACCAGATAATTAAAAAAAACACTCACATGCATCTAAAGAAGGTTCCACGTTTTATTTCACGCAGGCTAGGTTCTACGAGGGTGCATAAGGGTGCATTGCACCCTCAGTTGAGTCGTTATGCACCCTCATTTGAAAAGTGAAAAAAATATATTAAAAGTGAAAAATATTACATATATAATAACAATAATAATAATAGTATTAATAAGAAGAAGAAGAAGAAGAAGAAGAAGAAGAAGAAGAAGAAGAAGAAGAAGAAGAAGAAGAAGAAGAAGAATTTAGGTGAAATAAATTGTAATTGTGGTTAAATAACATTGTCTGCTGCATTTATTTGGTCAATTTAAATGGTAAGTAACGTTATTATGTCAGGTGCGCGTGACCTGTGCCGCTGCGCGTTCGTCATCTGCAAGGTGCTTATACAGCAGTCAATGATGGACATCAGAAAATGGTTAAAACAACCAGCCCTTATCGCCAGCAGTAACACTGCATCTACTGCAGGTAGGCTAATAACAGTTCAGATCATGGGGACATTACGTTACCCACGGCCACTGTCGTGGACACTAACCTCCTCCCGCCCGACTCGTCGGCTTTGCCCACCTCGCCCACGGAGGCGGAGCAGCCGCAGCCGTCTTCGTTGCCCCAAACACCGCCACCCCTCGGCGGCCCGCATGTTCCAGAGGCCCTCGGCAAAACAGAGCCTGCCCAGGTATATTTAAGAAAGTACCCAACTCGCCTGTACAGTGGGGTAAGGCGCTCATTTTGCAGGTCATTTTTTCAAAACAGAGATTGACTGGAATATTCCTGTAAAAAAGATGCCATCTGCAACTTTATTACACAGTTAAAAACAAACCACAAACAGTACCACACACACTCAGATGGCCATATTATCTATAATGGCTGATGTCAAACAAAAAGGTTCAATAAGCTGTAAAACTAAAAAGAATGTCTTGAAAATAATATAAAATAAATAATAAGAAAGTGTTTCAATCACAATCAATAAAAGCCGGGGTCCTCTACTATTGCATAAGGGCGCAGCATAGCCGTTGAAATATATATGCCAAAAGCTTCCGTTACTTCTTTTGGTCTCACGGCTTTCATCTCTATTGGCTTCTTAAAAACAGCGGGGATAAGTTGTTGAACTGCTGTTGTCTTTTGCCGGGCTCCAGTGATTGCCAAATCTGGGTGATGCCTTCTGATATGATTTAGCATGTTTGGCGTGTGTTACCATTAGCATACCGCACCGCTATCTAACAACGCCAACACACCGTCCTCATCTGATCCTCCACTTGCACTCCATCGTTGTTGTAGTCCACAGGGAACCCGAAATGTTCCCACAGAGCTGATTTAAAAGAAGCAGGTGGGTCTTCTAGCTCCTGTGGGTGTTTCTCAATGTCGAGGTAGGCTGCTCCAGAGCCTCTGGACGTTTCTCAATCGCGAGTACACATGCTGCAGAGCAACTATTTCAAGTATACTACGTCATCGAGTGGTGCCGAAGGACTGTTTAAATGCATGTTAAATGCCCAGCATTCTGTGCCACTCTATGACGTAGTATACTTGAAATAGTTGCTCTGCAGCATGAGTACTCGTGATTGAGAAACGGCCACTATTTCAAGTATACTACGTCATCGAGTGCCGCAGAAGGACTGTTCCAATGTCCAGCAGACTTGGAATTCTACTTCGTGGCGAGAAATGTCGAGGCTGCACATGTGTAGACTCCGCAGTCTTAAAATCCCCACAATGCTTTGCACACGGACCAATTTCCCCAGATCTGGGGCGGAAAATGTAAGGCGGGGCCTCTCATATGACGCACACCTGCACACTTGCTCGCCTGTTCCACTTTTCGTTTTCCGAATGCCAGGAAGGATTCTTGCCTAGCTTCTGAAGGAAGTGACTCGGAAGACATGTGCTACCAAGCAAGCCTCCTCGACATTGAGAAACACCCTCTGTGTTATCTGAACTCGCAATACTAACGTTTCTTCTTCTTTTATTTTGTTCGCTTTGTTGTGTTTTCTTCTTCTTCATTTGTTGTTTAAGGGCGGCTGGCAAACAGCTTTTAGGCGCAATACCGCCCCCTGGATTACATAGTGTAACGGATACTGAATGACACTCGTAAAAAAAAAGCAGTATTCGTCGTGTGACTTCATGTACCGAACCGTGACGTCCGAACCGTAACTTCCGAACCGTGACTTCCGAACCGTGACTTCCGAACCGTGACATTCGAACCGTGACGGTACGGGACGAATACGGAAACCGTTACACCCCTAGCTACAAATAAACTACATACGGGTCGATGGCTGTGCATCGACACCTCTAAGCTAAAGATGGACGTGTCGGCGTGATTACCTTTTGTAGGTGTTCTGTAAGCAACCGCAGTATTTGTGACACATAGAAGCTTCGGACACTCAAAACTCTTCATCTTGTCCACCACATAATTAGTTGCAGGCGTCTAACCACACGTTTTAAAAAGGTTGACTTCAAGACGAGGGACCTTCATTTCATGTTAGAACTCTTTCCTGCATGCACCCCTCTATGCAGATTGTATTCAAAAATAATCAGCACGAAAATATTCATTAAAAAATATGTTTTTACTACGTCCACATGGACTCAGCTCCTAGTGGCCGATAGAGAGACTGCAGCCTAAAGCAGCAAAACATTGAATTACAGTATGTCAGCTGTAGTGGTCCTGTGACCCAATGATTCAGTTTGACAAACACACACACACACACACACACACACACACAAACACACACACACACTCACTCACAAACACTTATACACATAACACATATATATATACATACAGAGCTATATTAGAGTACAGATTGCATTGTGGTTTGTTGTGTGTAGATATAAGGGGTCACTAAGGGTCACCGCAGGCCCCCTTAGGGCTTCCTCAATTTCACTTTACCTCAGATACCATTATTGTTACTTTATTTCTATGTAGAACACGTCACACATATTAAATAATTCAAACAGCTGTGAGAAAACACACCTGAAGGCAGAAGCAAAGACAAAAAAAAGAGAGGGAGGGAATAATAAAACAGAAACTTTTGAATTGACGGATTGAACATTTTGGAATAAAACATCCTATGAATCTCCCAAAGCCTATCAAGACATGAATTTGCAGTAGACAAAACTGCAGTCTACGCACACTGGAGCATGACAGCTGCCGGCATGTTCCACCACACCTCAGAATCACATCACCTCTCCTCTCTAAAGTCCCTTTGTTTTCCCACCTCCGCCGTCCGCCATCACTCACAGACACCCACCCACATACAGATTGTATAAACCTGAAAAGTATTTACCTCTCAGCTTGAAAGGCTCCTTAAAACCAGCTTTCAAAGTCGAATGCTTTAATGTTGTGTACGTGATCCACCGCCCTGCGAAGGACTGAACAATGTGCAGTGTGTGGGGGGGGGAGTGAGTCATGTTGAGCGTGGTGGGCTGGCTGCAGGACGTGTTGGGATCTGTTTGAAGGCTTGGCGGTCAGATGGGCTGAGCTGCAGGTCAGGGCACGTTGCTGTTCCCATCAAACACACATAGACACACTCCACCTGGACACAGGAGGAGGAGTGTGTGTGTGTCTATAGATTGTATGTGACGCGCTAATTCCAACGCAAGCATTCTGTCGGAAGTGTTTCGCCCAGGCATTAAAAAAAACATGGGAGGAGTGAGTCAAATATGACACAGAGCTGCTTTAATTCATTCATAAGAGGCTTAGGGTATGTTCAGGCTTCCAATGATTATATCAAATATGGTTGGGGTATTATTTAAAGAGGCCCGATTTTCCCTCTCCTGTAGTGTGTTCTAAAGGTTTTCGTGCATATAAATGGTCTGCAAAGGCTAAAATCCCTGTGTTCTCTCCAGAGGAAGTTTCTCTCCCACACACTCCTCCATGCCTTAAACGCCTCCATCGGACTCCTTTGTTGACTTCTGTAACATAGTGACATCACTATGTAACATTTGCGCTGCAGTCATTAAACCGCTCTTAAAAATGAATAATCTAGATGCTTCAGTAATGAACAATTACAGGCCCATATCAAACCTGCCATTTCTAGGTAAAATCATTGAAAAAGTTGTTTTTCAACAGCTGAGTAATTTTTTGCATTTAAATAACTGTTTCGATGTGTTCCAGTCAGGCTTTCGTCCGAACCACAGTACTGAGACTGCTCTTGTAAAGGTCTTTAATGACATCCACTTAAACACAGACAGTGGCAGAACTTCAGTGTTAGTATTATTAGATCTCAGTGCTGCATTTGACACTGTTGACCACAGCATATTACTAGACCGACTGGAAAACTGGGTGGGACTTTCGGAAACCGTCCTAAATTGGTTTGAATCCTACTTAAAGGACAGAAACAACTTTGTTTCTATTGGTAAATACACATCTGAGTTGACAAATATGACATCTGGGGTTCCTCAAGGCTCCATCCTGGGGCCGCTTCTCTTTAACATCTACATGCTACCACTGGCTCAGATAATGAAAAACAACAAAATAAGTTACCATAGCTATGCAGATGACACACAAATTTACGTAACAGTTTCAACAGGAGACTATGCTCCAATTCAAACACTGAGTAAGTGCATTGAACAAATCAATGACTGGATGTGTCAGAACTTTCTCCAATTAAACAAAGATAAAACTGAGGTAATGGTTTTTGGAGCCAAGGCAGAACGTATAAAAGTTAGCGCTGAGCTTCAGTCTGCAATGTTCAAAACAACAGATAAAGCCAGAAATCTAGGTGTAGTCATGGACTCTGACCTGAGTTTCAACAGCCACATTAAAACAGTTACTAAATCAGCCTACTATCACCTAAAGAACATATCTAGGATTAAAAGACTAATGTCGCAGCAGGATTTGGAAAAACTTGTCCATGCTTTTATCTTCAGTAGACTCGACTACTGCAATGGTGTCTTCACAGGTCTCACTAAAAAGTCTATTCGGAAGCTGCAGCTGATTCAGAACGCCGCTGCTCGAGTCCTCACTAACACTAAGAAAGTGGATCACATCACTCCTGTTCTGAAGTCTTTACACTGGCTTCCTGTGTGTCAAAGAATAGATTTCAAAATACTGCTGCTGGTTTATAAAGCTTTGAATGGTTTAGGCCCAAAATACATTTCTGATCTACTGCTAAATTATGAACCATCCAGATCTCTCAGGTCTTCAGGGACTGGTCAGCTTTCTGTCCCCAGAGTCAGAACTAAACATGGTAAAGCAGCGTTCAGTTATTATGCTCCAAATATCTGGAACAAACTCCCAGAAACCTGCAGGTCCGCTGCAACTCTGACTACTTTTAAATCCAGACTAAAGACTTTTCTTTTTGTCGCTGCTTTTAATTGAACTATTCATATCTTAGACTGCACTGTAACTTTTATCCATGTATTTCTTCTTTTAATGTTTATTTTATTAGCTTTTCTTTTTAATGACTGATTTTAAATGCCATTTTCTTAATGTCTTTCATTTGTTGTAAAGCACTTTGAATTGCCTTGTGTTGAAAAGTGCTCTATAAATAAACTTGCCTTGCCTTGCCTTCTATTGGCTAGCGCTCCAACACATTGTACATTTCCGACTAATCTGTAAGCGGTTGACCAATCACAACAGTGCCAGCCAGCTAACCAATCAGAGCAGACTGGGCTCTGGTTTCAGACAGAGGGTGAAAAGAGGTGCTGTCTGTGAGGGCCTACAATAATAATAATTTAAATAATAATATTTAAATATTATTTTTTATATTTTTTTGTTGTTACATTTTTCATTAGTTTTACTAAAATAACTTGATTTAATTGTATTTAAAATAACATTTCCAAAGAAATAAATCCTTTGAATCTGCCTGTTCAGTTTCTGTTGGAATGTGAAGGGTTAAATGCCGTCTCTGCGAGTTATGTGAAGACGAGAGAGCTTGTTGGTCCCTCTCTACATTCACAGAGGGCCAGCTATAGTAACTCAACGAGACAGTAATGTCAAATGCCAGTACAATTGACCAATCATATCTTCGCTCTAAATGGGCGGGCTTTATTTTTGCAGACTTTATGACAAGTTCCGCCCGCTGTGAGGTCTATGCAAGTGGTGCAGTGACGTGTTCTAAAACCCGGAAGTAAGCTTCGCTCGAATTCCCTCGACAGAAAGCAATGGGATTTCTTCAGAGAATTTTTGAAAATAGCTGGAAATAAGGTCTGTGGAAAACGAACCTGTTAGATAAATGCACATTTTGTTCAGACGGATAATATCCACATGTCTACCCTACTTTTATTATTTTCGAGTGATAAATAGAATCGATAGATTTATGATCGATAGATTTATGATTAGCATAAGTTCGTTCATGATGGCACATGTCAGTGTTAGTGATGACATCATTGCGAAATTATGAACCGAGTCATTTTCAAGATTGAGTTACAATGATAAACTGGAGTGGCAAAGGATCAGCTGCATGACCCCGCCATCAAGTGCTTCATCCAAAAGGACAGGAGGATGGACTTTGTGTTTGAGTGATTTGATCATCAAAGGTAGGCCTAAGTCATTTGTAATTGTTACTTGGCTGTGGGTGCCCTGTCATGATAGGTGTTTATATAAATGGTGTTGTTCTGTGTGGTAGACGGTCGCTGTCATTGATGCGTTTTGCACCCCGGCCCGCTGTTTTGATATTCCGCTGAAGTATACGCTGTGACGTAATATCTCTTCTTTTTTTCCGAGGGAAGGTTGGGGGGGGGGGGGTCAGAGGGCCTAGGTATAAAAGTCACGGCTCGCCACTGCCTACTCTTTAAAGTAGCCACTACATACTGATATACACCTGAACATCAGCAGGAGAGGACTCTTTAAAGTAGAGACACTACATACTGATATACACCTGAACATCAGCAGGAGAGGACTCTTTAAAGTAGAGACACTACATACTGATATACACCTGAACATCAGCAGGAGAGGACTCTTTAAAGTAGAGACACTACATACTGATATACACCTGAACATCAACAGGAGAGGACTCTTTAAAGTAGAGACACTACATACTGATATACACCTGATAATGAGCAGAATACCTTATGTCCTCTTTAAGAGCTTATGCGTCACAAGAAATCTTTTGCCAACACTACATCAATGTTTGTGTCTAAAGAAATATGGCATACATGCTCAGTGTTCATTATACAGATCGACTTGAAGTAGACCTTTGTTATTGTCCTTGCGACTAGCCAATTGCATGAATTATTCCTGGAAATGAAAGTCAAGTTTTGTGTGGAATTAAAAAGCTGACTGACTAACCCTAACCGTAACACAATGATGCGATACACTCTGGTGGCTACCATTAGCAGCTAATATGAAATCTCCATTTTGGACTTACATTTTTTTTTTTTTAAATTGGCAGAGGCTTATCTGGATGCAGGAGGTCCTTCAGCTACCGAAACACAAAACAAGATAACATGCTCAAGATGAAAATGTAGTGAAAATGTCAGATAAGCATCAAGTCTGTCCACTTATCTTAGACTTGTCCTGACACGTACATGTGGTGACTTTGCCTGCAACAGTCTCACTGTTTGTACAAGGTTGGAATTGAGTGCATGACAAAATTAGAATCCTCATACATCCTTCCTCGTAAAGGAAGACATTTGGAACTGACATTTATGGCTGGATGTCAACCCGGTGTAGTCATAGATATCAGCACTGTTTGGAAGCATGAAACTCTATTGTGTTAACATGGATGACAGTACAACTTCGTGTTCTGCCGTCCACAATGGGTATTTTTATGACCACTTCATAGAAAATGTGAAGCAGGGGGTTGCTAGTGGATCATCATCTTCCTCACCCTCTCAGACTTTGAGTTGCGCGCGCTGCTAAAGAGACGCGCTACCATGGAAACCAAACAATGGTGTAGCTGTCCAAGTGGAAACAGTCCTGAGTAAATCTGATTTTGTCAGAAATCGGGAGAAATATGACCCCGGGAGGAAACCGGGAGAGGGCAATGAAATCGGGAGTCTCCCGCGAAAATCGGGAGGGATGGCAAGTATGGCTCCGAGGTGTGGTTACACTTTACCCGTCTCGATGCTCGTTGCCAAAAGTGCAATAAGAGTTTAGCATGTAAGGGCGGAAACACGAGCAATATGTCTAAACAATTATCAAAAGTGCTCCACATGCAGACGGAGAAATGCACCGGGTTCGACTTTCTAGCAGCTCTGTAGCCCCCTCCACCAGTAACTTTTCCACGTCAGGTGTTATGTATGCTAGCAGAAACACACGGAGTTAACTACATTATACAAACATGGGTTAATGATTAGAGGTAACTGAGTTATTCTTTATTTTGTTAAAGTTTCAGCTATTCTGTTTACAGTTCTGTCATCAGATTATTTAATACGATTTGTTAAAACACTGTTGTTTCTTTTGATGTGAAATATTATTTATTTAATTTAAATTAAAAGCTATGTTAATTTTGTTCAAAATGTGTTTAGTTAATTGAATAATATATGTATTTTTGAATCAAGTATTCATCTTTATTGTCTTCATTGTTAGTTTCCACATGCCTAAAACAACCTCAAGCTACATCTAAAAGTTGATGGCTAAATAAGAGCGTTTGAGAAATTGTGCAAGGCATACAGTAATAGTCCGAATAGTCGATTAATCGTTTCATTAATCGATAGATTCATTGATTATCAAATTATTATTGTTTGTAATTATTGTTTGTTGCAGCCCTAGTAGCGAGTAACACTCTAACACAGAAAAGACCTGTCTGTGCTGCCCCAGAACGCCTCGTTGGAGATTTCTCTTTTTCCATTGTTTGCTTCCTGGGTTCTGTGACGTGTGAACACCCAAATCAACAACAAATGACCGGATTGGCCCAAATGGACCAATCCGCAGAGCACCTCACACACCAGGATCCCTTGGCTAACTAACAGGGAGTCCCATTGACTTGCATAGAGCTCGCTGAAAGCTGGTAATAGACGAGTTGGGATCGCGGAGAAATGCTCTCCGCAGACCCATTGACTCACAGCGTTAGAAACCTTTTTCTTACTCAATATCAAGCCACACTTATTGTTTTTACTTCGGCTGTGAGTGTTTGTGTGTGCTCAGAATGAGTTTCGCTGTGTCCCGCCGACCCGGAAACCTGTCCGCTCCTCACAGCAGCTCGCAGCAACGAGCCTCGCAACATCCCGACCAATCAGAGCACACTGGGCTCACAGGGGGGGGGCAGGAGCTCCAACAAGCCGTTTAGGACAGAGAGTGAATACCTGGTGAATACACATACTATACAGAGATGCTGTATGAGAAACCAATGTGAGTTTCGAAAATTGCACAATTGAAATCTATTCTAGTAGACCTCAACAATGGAAATATGATCAGTAGAAATGGCCATGACATGGGACCTTTAAGAGATCACCATCCATCATGAGACTCTTCTATTGATTCTATTTCTGGGTTTGTGTGATCATATGATTGATCACGAGCTATTATCAGCACTGGTGGTTTTGTCATGACATGGCAACAGTACCTATTTCAAGTCTCTCGAGTATGCTTATTGAAGTGTTCATAATCGGTTAGAGCCATGCAATGATCATTTTCTGATCACAGTCATGTTATCTCAGAAATAATAAAACTTACCAACTGCCAGGTGAAATAATATGAAAAATACAGATTAAGGACTATGTGGAAAGTAGTTTTTGCACAAGTGACCATTGTGTGTGACAACTGAAAGTAACGTGTGTGTTAGTTTGTTAGGGAACCCAGACTTCTACCAATATCTGAGAGGGTCAGGTTATGATATTTGAGAAGTTTTACAGTAGTTTCTTTTCTGCTAACTGCTCTGCTTCGCCTTCTTTGTGAAGGTCAAAAAAGTCTGCAAAGAAAGGGATATAGGGGTTGTGGATATGTCAAACAAAGAGAAACAGGACTTTCGAGACAACTTTACACGTGAAACCAAAAGTTGCATTTTTTAAACTGACTGAAAGTAATATCACATAACGCTACATCAATTAGTCACATGGCGTCTGTAGCTTAAAGTGGACCTATTGTGCTATATTGGAAAAATATATTGTAGGGCCATAGGCTACCTATACAAAACATGTCTGTGAATTTTGAACAGATCACCCATTGTAGCCATGCCTCATACTGCTCATACCCCTCTATTGCAGCCCTGTTGCAAACATGCTGATTCTGCTTTAAATTGAACGTCTACTGCCAGCCTGCTAGAACAACACACTCTCACTCCATAATCGTCCAGGAGTGACGTTTGGTCAGTGTCCGTGGCGTGCAGTTGTGACGCTCCTAGGCTCCTTCAGCTTCATAAAGGGACGCAAATAGCTTTCAACTGATTGCAATGTATTCCCATCTGCGGCGGGATTTGACGCTCATGGAAGCACGGCATTCATTTGTGTCTGCTGCCCTTAAAGGCAATGTGAGCGTCCATTCCCATTGGATAACGGAGAATTGTACACCCGGAAGTAAGTATTCCCCTTACTGTCGATTGATTTTACAGTGACATCTGCACTACTCATCGACTAAAAAACACCAGATTATCCTTGTTAATTACACAACATTGATTGGTTTAAATTGTGTGCAATGCTTTTGTATTTTTCCCCTTCGATTCGGAGAAACAAATATTTTTTCGGAGTAAAGGATGGCAGAAGACACTACACTACCCAGAATCCCCAGCTATCGTTTAGGATTACACCATGTGCTCTGTTTGACAAACCCCGTTTTTTTTCACCATTCATTCCAATGGCTGGCGTCTATGTCACGTGATATTCAAATTTCTCCCTGCAGAAAAAAAAAACATGGCCGAACTTCGTTTTATTCTCGGTGTAAAATGCCTATTTTACAGTTAGTTTGGCCATTAAAATGCGTTTTGATGTCATTTGATGCGAGAAATATGAGTTGTTATTTCAGATTTTGTGTGCAGTGGATGTACATGATCTTTAGTTTGCTAGTTATTACGAAGATTACTTCAGGAAATTGCGTCCATAGAACGTTTTCATTGTTACCAAGGTGGTTGCTAGGGACGCTGCTATCAATATTATATCTGTTATGTTGTGTAACTGTTTAATGGTGTTATCTTGATTGCTACCCCCTTCCCCGTCAAAGTATAGTGTTGGTCCACAGTGCAAACTTATTAGTTTAACAAAATTCGCATCTAAAGATACGTTATTTTCCCCTGTGCAATTCCAGTCTCACATATCACAGCACATCGTCATTAACAAATACCGGAAACAGACCGAAAACATTGAAAAAAAATAAAATAACACTTTATTCCGAGTGTGCTTGCTTTTCTCTTTGAAAGTCATCACATAACGGCATTGTAATACACGGTTCGGCTGCATTAAATATTACATATCTGCCGTAGTTCTTTATTTATAGAGCCCTGATGAGAAGACTTCTAGACAAACATGAGGAACTGCCGCCAACACTGAAAACGTGACGTGGATCATAAATAGATCAGCAATTAAACAACATCTTACATTTCTTTTCACACAATACGTCTCCTTGCAGTATCAACACTAATTCGGCTGACTTTTATATTTGATCCAATTGGTAGATAGGCTGTATTTACACCATAAAGGTGCACAGCTGATATAAAGGGACACCTGGTGGTTAAAGCATGTTATTGAATTTCATTATTTTTATTATTAGATATTAATAGGATCCCTATAAAGTATATTCATTACTCGTTATTCTCTACTAATAGTTAATTAAAGACTGTATATAATGACTATTTTGCACATCCCTTTCAAGATTTCAAGATGTTCTAAGGTTTATTGACATATCATATAGGCCTACACAACTATGGTGTAGTTATGCATTGAATGAAAAACTTGGGTCGCAGGTTCCTCAATAGTGCATTACAAGACATCTATCAATATTTGTGCATACCTCCAGCAATGTTAACTATGTTGAAGCACTTATTTTAACTGATATTATACATATGTATTATACTCTTATAAGATGAATGTAGATATTTCATCTCCGGCCTTGTCAGGTATTGAACAATCAATAAATAAAGAACACAGAATTATTAAATATAAAACACAGAATTTGTGTGATTATACTAAATGATTTACAAATAAACAACACTGCATATTTACAACTGTTACACATGCTGGTGTAACGCAAATGTTCCAACTTGGGATCAATAAAGTATATCTTATCTTAAGATGATCGATGGCTATTGCCATATTTGCAAAATTTGCCTCTGAACCTTGACAAGTGCATGTTTCAGGCTTATCAATTAATGTAAGGCAAGGCAAGGCAAGTATATTTATATAGCACTTTTCAACACAGGGGAATTCAAAGTGCTTTACAAAAAATGAAAGACATTAAGAAAATGGAATTTAAAATCATTAAAAAGAAAAGCGAATAAAATAAACATTAAAAGAAAAAATACATGGATAAAAGTTACAGTGCAGTCTAAGATATGAATAGTTCAATTAAAAGCAGCGACAAAAAGAAAAGTCTTCAGCCTGGATTTAAAAGTAGTCAGAGTGGCAGCGGACCTGCAGGTTTCTGGGAGTTTGTTCCAGATATTTGGAGCATAATAACTGAACGCTGCTTTACCATGTTTAGTTCTGACTCTGGGGACAGAAAGCTGACCAGTCCCTGAAGACCTGAGAGATCTGGATGGTTCATAATTTAGCAGGAGGTCAGAAATGTATTTTGGGCCTAAACCATTCAGTGCTTTATAAGCAGCAGTATTTTGAAATCTATTCTTTGACACACAGGAAGCCAGGGTAAAGACTTCAGAACAGGAGTGATGTGATCCACTTTCTTAGTGCTAGTGAGGACTCGAGCAGCGGCGTTCTGAATCAGCTGCAGCTTCCTAATAGATTTTTTAGTGAGACCTGTGAAGACACCATTGCAGTAGTCCAGTCTACTGAAGATAAAAGCATGGACAAGTTTTTCCAAATCCTGCTGTGACATTAGTCTTTTAATCCTAGATATGTTCTTTAGGTGATAGTAGGCTGATTTAGTAACTGTTTTAATGTGACTGTTGAAACTCAGGTCAGAGTCCATGACTACACCTAGATTTCTGGCTTTATCTGTTGTTTTGAACATTGCAGACTGAAGCTCAGCGCTAACTTTTATACGTTCTGCCTTGGCTCCAAAAAACCATTACCTCAGTTTTATCTTTGTTTAATTGGAGAAAGTTCTGACACATCCAGTCATTGATTTGTTCAATGCACTTACTCAGTGTTTGAATTGGAGCATAGTCTCCTGGTGAAATTGTTACGTAAATGTGTGTGTCATCCGCATAGCTATGGTAACTTATTTTGTTGTTTTTCATTATCTGAGCCAGTGGTAGCATGTAGACGTTAAAGAGAAGGGGCCCCAAGATGGAGCCTTGAGGTACCCCACATGTCATATTTGTCAACTCAGATGTGTATTTACCTATAGAAACAATGTTGTTTCTGTCCTTTAAGTAGGATTCAAACCAATTTAGAACTGTTTCCGAAAGTCCCACCCAGTTTTCCAGTCGGTCTAGTAATATGCTGTGGTCAACAGTGTCAAACGCAGCACTGAGATCTAATAATACTAACACTGAAGTTCTGCCACTGTCTGTGTTTAAGTGGATGTCATTAAAGACCTTTACAAGAGCAGTCTCAGTGCTGTGGTTTGGACGAAAGCCTGACTGGAACACATCCAAACAGTTATTTAAATGCAAGAAGTTACTCAACTGTTGAAAAACAACTTTTTCAATGATTTTACCTAGAAATGGGAGGGTTTGATATGCGCCTGTAATTGTTCATTACTGAAGCATCTAGATTATTCTTTTTTAAGAGCGGTTTAATGACTGCAGTTTTCAGGGCCTGTGGAAAAATACCTGAGTGAAGAGATTTGTTTACTATATGAAGTAGATCTGAGGCCATGCAAGGCAAAACATCTTTGAAAAATCCTGTTGGAATAATATCAAGGCAGCAGGATGAGGATTTCAGAAGTTGAATAATGTCCTCTAGATTTTTATCATTAATCTGATGGAATTGTGTCATGGTGTTTGAATTGATGTTAAGTGGACACAGAGACAACACATTTACTGTACCTGATGCAGAGGCACTGACTGCTTGTCTTATTTTCTGAATTTTGTCAGTGAAAAAGGAGGCAAAATCATTGCACGCCCTGGTGGATAGAAATTCAGAGGCTACTGACACTGGGGGGTTAGTTAGTCTGTCGACGGTAGCAAACAAGGCACGTGCGTTGTTGTTTTTTTGGTAATGATGTCAGAGAAGAACGATTGTCGTGCGTTTTTCAATTCCAAATTATAAAGGCCAAGTCTCTCTTTATAGATTTCAAAGTGAACCTGGAGATTTGTTTTTCGCCACCTGCGTTCAGCTTTTCGACATTCTCTTTTTTCTGTTTTCACGGTCATGGCCTTTCTCCATGGAGATATTTTCTTGCCAGACACTTCCTTTACCTTAGTTGGAGCAATGGCATCTATACAATTTTTTATTTTTGAATTAAAACGATCTACTAGCTCATTTACTGAGATGTTAGCAGGGGCAAGTGTGGAAGAAAAATTCTGAGTAAACATTTCCATAGTATTTTCAGTTAAATATCGCTTTGTGGTTACCTCTTTTTGAACATTTTTGTGAACAGAAATAGAGCTCTCAAAGAAAACACAGGAATGGTCAGAGAGTGCAACATCAGTCACCACAACCTTAGAGATATTCAGACCCTTTGAGATAATTAAGTCCAGAGTGTATTTTGGTATGACATTATAAAAGTAACTGAAACTCTCTCTCTGTCTTCCTGTCTTTCCCAGTGTGGGTGTGTTACAGTGTTTGCTGAATTGGATGTGGACCTGTCGGACTATTTGATCAGAGTTCATGCTGTTGTTTTTTATTTTTGTTATATTGTTATGCCCCATCAGACCACAGCTAAATCATTTGTATTTGTTAAAGCATTTATTTATTATTATTGTGAATAAATGTTTGATTTCGGTCTAATTTTGTTTCAATGATGCATTTTTCCTTTACCCTCAACACAGGGTTTATTTAATTACTACTGCCACTACTACAACAATTATAATAGAGGTAACATCTGCACATAGTGTAAAACAACTTTTAGTGACACATAACATTTTGGTTATGCTTGACAAAAATTGGCCCTTTGGTAAATATAATTGGGGAACCCTGGCCTATAGAGTTCATTTTAGAAACTGCTTAAGGTACCACAAATCATGCAGTGTGCTACAGCTAGTAAATTCAACATAGAGAAAGGCTGTTATTAAGATTAATGACTGTTAAATGGAACAAAAGTATTCCTGAGGGCAGAAACTTTAAACTGTAGGTCAACACCCGTTCAGTTGCTAAGATGTCAGAGACAAGCTGAAGCATATTCATGCACTTCACCTCTATTTCACAACTCCAAGCATGACTGAACTGAGTGGTAGAACAAAAGCAACCAATGTGTGACTGTATGGTCCGGAGATAAAGGATGTCCAATAGCATTGGCTGCAGTTTTTAAGTTAAGTAACTTCTTACAAACTCTGTCCAGTGTATTTGCCAGTGTGAACCCCGAAATGTTGAGTACCCCAAAGTTGTATGTTAGAAATGTATAGTACGGTCCCCAGTGCAATTTCAGGTTTAAAATAGATGACAACAGAGTCAGCTCTGATGTACTCTATGGTTATCTCTCATATCACCTGCTGTTAAACAACCTGGTCACATGCCAGCACAACTTTAATTACACTGGAGTCATTGTACAAATCACTGTTTTTATCTGAAGTTGTACCCATGGATGTATAAAGAATAGTTTTACCACAAAGTTATGCTCCATGGGGACTTCCGGCAACAATCTTGATTCTGATTGGCCAGAAGACTCAAACACATCAGCAAAGATGTTTTATCGAGAAGATGATCACTACGTGACAGAAGTTTTCAAAACCGTTTATGGTCTCCAGTACTTCCAGTCCAACGTCTACTGCATGCACAGCGTTAGAAAATCGGGCCTTCAAAAATACAACTTTGACTTTTCCCCCCCCCCAAAAAAAAGAAGGAAATAATCATTTTGTAAACGTCATGACGCAAACGATGACGCAATGACGCAGCACCAGTCGAACTCTGGGCAGTGTGAAAAGAGCCAGAGCTAAACCGAAGAACCGGTTCTGAACCTGAAAAGCTCTAGCACGGAGCTTGAACCGGAGTTGCGTTGGTGTGAATGAGGTATGAGAGGCCTTTTTGCTTTCCGGGCCAACAACCGGGCTGAGTATGCTAAACTAGTGAGAGAATCGCTGGCAAGGGGCCTACAACTACAACAAAATGAACATATTTGACCGTGATTTAATTGTAATACACGTTTCAAAATGATGCCGAAGTAACAACATACTGATACCGGTTAGTAAAAACCATGAATTCATGCTTTGACAAGTCTGCAGACAGACGACATGCGAAAAACCTTTTAAAATGCGTGTTTTCTGAATGGAGATCGGCTAAGCTAACGCTGTATATGCTCCGACCGTCCACACTCACAACAACGGCCTATACAGACATAAATAAACCAGCGACTGTATTCGCCATGACACAGACAGTGGGTGTTTCTCAATCTCGAGTAAAGCTGCTAAAGAGCCACTATTTCAAGCATACTACGTCATCGAGTGCCGCCGAAGTACTGTTCCAAAGTCCAGCATACTTGGAATTCTACCGAGCCCGACGTACTTCGTTTGGAGAAATGTCTAGGCTGCACATGTGTAGACTCTGCAGTCTTAAAATCCCCACAATGCTTTGCGCACGGACCAATTTCCCCAAATCTGTGGCGGAAAATGTAAGGCGGGGCCTCTCATATGACCCAGACCGGCACACTTGCTCGCCTGTTTCACTCTTCGTTTTCCGAATGCCAGGAAGTATTCTTGCCTCGCTTCTGAAGCAAGACGCTCGGAAGACATGTGCTACCAAGCAAGCGTACTCAACATTGAGAAACACACACTCTGTGGTTTGTACTTGTTTAACTTTTGTCTAGTTTCTGAACAGATATGAGGAGCTGTGAGCTCTGAGGGCTAACAGCTAACGGCTGATGTTGGTTTTGTGTTTCACATTGAAGATGACGTCACGTTACTATAGTTACTGCCCCAGTTCCTAAACTGTAATGGAAACGCAGCATAAATTGAGCCTGGCCTACCAAGGCCTAACTATACCATACTAAGCCGTGCAAGGCCCTGCAGTAGAAATGTGCCATAAATGGTCTAATGGTCATTAAAGCGAGGGGCGGGGCGAAACTCACGGAAGTGATTTCAAAACAAAAGCGCTCGTTTGCTTGGAACTGTGATAATATTATAAACAAGGTGAATTTAGCTGTATAGTTTAAATCTCCTAACAATGTTGTCCATTTTAGACATAGGCTTATTCTATTTACAGCCCGTAATATCATTTGTTTTCTGGGCTCAATATGTGTCTTGGCTGTTTTCGTTGTGATCGCTAAATTCACCTTGTGTATACAGTCTATGTTTATAATATTATCACCGTTTCAAGCACACGAGTGCTTTTGTTTTGAAATTACTTCCGTGAGTTTCGCCCCGCCCCTCGCTCCAATTACCATTAGACCATTTACGGCTCCTACACACGGCGGCGTGCGTTGTCGCCTGCCGGCGGGGGGGCTGAAACTCGACCAACAACCAATCACATGAATCTCCCGCCCCAGACACACAAGCATGCGGTTTGATTGGCTAGAGCTTGCACTGGCATATGATTCGATTGGCTGACGCCTCCGTCGAGGCGGCAAAAGTAGAACATTGCTCTACTTTTGCCGCGAGCACCGCGAGAGAAGCTACGCTTTGCTCCCACAATGCAGTTCGGCGAATCGTGACGTCACCCCATTCAAAGTGAATGGGCAGAAGCGTTGAAGCGGCAACGCACGCCGCCGTGTGTAGGCTCCGTTAGTAAGGTAAAAAGCAAAAAGGCCTCTCAGACACTCTTCAGTTTACTTGTTTATTAAAGAAAAACAAATGGACGGTAGATACACGGATTCATAACTTCCGGGGCGCTCACGCTGGTGCGACCTGGGAGCAGCTGTGTGTGTCATGCTTTGTTTTTGTTGTTTCTTCTAGTTTGTGTGAACCTTTCTACATCCAGGAGCTTGTGTGTATTATTTTAATCATGCGGAGTGTCTATGCGTCCTTGCGCTGCTTTGGACTATTTTCAGCCGTATGGCATGGGGACTCAGCTGTGACGTGCTAAGTCACAGTCATCTACATCGTGAGCTGCTGCTGGATATAGGCACACTGGCAGCAAGTAACCCTATTCCGCCTATTCCCCACTTCCTAAGAAGTAGTAGTACAAATGCTTTGCCAGACGGGATGTGGCCCAAAAATCGTCAGAGGAAGGAGAGGAGGCGTTCAACGGAGACTGAGGACAAACGGGCTAGACAACCGACACCGGCTCCCAACTATCCTTCTCTCCAATGTTCAATCCCTTTGGAACAAATTGGACGAATTGGAGGCTTGTGCTAAATTCAAGCGAGATTACAGGGGACGCGTGTCTGCTGGCATTCACTGAGACGTGGCTAAAAGCCTCGGACAGCAACGAGGACCTACACATCAGCGGTTTTGGGTACTCTGTTCGGATGCACCGGTCGCCTGTCATACCAAACAAATCCTGCGGGGGTTAACGCAAGAAATCTACCATCGTGGGGGCGCGCTCATGTGATTGGCTTAGAATTGAGGAGACATCTGACATCTGATCTGAAGTACGAATCGGGTGACCGTCAGGGGAGTCTCAAAAAACCCACACACGAATGCACAGCGCTCCGTGCACAGAAAGCGCTTTGTGTTTGCAGGTTCAGAGGTTTTAATGGAAAACAAATATGTGAGGATCAAAAATACATATGTAAAACTTTTTTCTGTATTTGGGTTATATTTACATGTATATGAAACGGAACACATTTGTGTGCATTGAAAAACACAAGTGTGAATCCTGAAATACAAGTGTGAATCCTTCTGTGTGCATGTGTGTATTATGAGACTGTTCTGAGCCCATACAATGCAGCCGCATCTCCTGGCGGAGAGCCTATCATATCATTTGAAGCTGCCCGATCAACTTGTTTTATGGATTTGAAACTTTCTAACTGATAGAGAGCAGACGGTGTCTGTCAATGGACGCCTCTCTGACTCTGTCATCACCTCCACGGGCTCGCCTCAAGGATGCGTTCTTTCACCCCTACTTTTTATAATGTACACTGATAAATGCAGGAGCATGCATGCACAGCTACTTGGTTAAATTGCTATTCTTAAGAAGCATTGCCAGATGTGAACCATGCCTCGCACAAAAGAGCTCTCAGAAGACCTACGATTAAGAATTGTTGACTTGCATAAAGCTGGAAAGGGTTACAAAAGTATCTTTGAAAGATACTTTCACCACGGAGGAAGCCACTGCTGTCCAGAAAAAACATTGCTGCACGTTTGAAGTTTGCAAAAGAGCACCTGGATGTTCCACAGCACTACTAGCAAAATATTCTGTGGACAGATGAAACCAAAGTTGAGTTGTTTGGAAGGAACACACAACGCTATGTGTGGAGAATCCAAAGGGTTCACATACTTTTTCTTGCAACTGTATGTGTGAGAGAAAGTATAGTGGAAACGGAAGGAGTATGGTTGAAACGGAAGGCAGGTCATTATCGCACTGTGATTGGC
Source organism: Harpagifer antarcticus (assembly GCA_902827135.1). Taxonomy (NCBI): domain Eukaryota; kingdom Metazoa; phylum Chordata; class Actinopteri; order Perciformes; family Harpagiferidae; genus Harpagifer; species Harpagifer antarcticus. The sequence goes on along the minus strand of CADEHL010000900.1, from coordinate 2,323,758 downwards.
TCAGAAGATCGAGCGGGGCGGGCTCATGTTCAGAACTTCTGATTCAAATCAACACGATGGAGGGGGATGAATCCATGTATCTTCGGACCATTTGTTTTTCTTTATTAAACAAGTAAACGAAGAGCGTCTGAGAGGCGTTTTAGCTTTTTGTTTTTTTACCTTACTAAATGGTCTAATGGTCATTGGAGCGAGGGCCCGCGAAACTCGCGGAAGTGATTACAAAACAAAAATCACTCGTTTGCTTGTAACGGTGATATTATAAACAAGGGGGAAACAAGGTGAATTTAACGATCACAACGAAAACGGCCAAGACACATATTGAGCCCAGAAAATGGATGTTATTAAGGCTGTGAATATAATAAGCCTTTGTCTAAAATGGACAACATTGTTAGGAGATTTAAACTATACAGCGGTTCTCCACTGCGGTCACCTCAGCCGTCTCTCAAGTTTTTTTTTCAGGGGATGAACCCTTTACAGATTAAACACTACATTACATTACAACCCTTACTATCCTCATAAATAGTCACTCTTATAACATATTGAAAGCTCGAGGTGGTGTTCGTGTGGAATTGTGCTGGAAATGGTCAACAGATGGTAAACCCCTACGTTTTTTTGAGAGGATTGGACTCGCCAGAGGATGAACCCTTTCCCTTTTGAATAATTTACTTCCATATAGTGCCCAGGACGAAAGATCAATAATTCATAAACTAATTAAGAGATTGCTTTTTTTTTACTTGGTACATTAATGCTTTTAGATAGATGCACTTTTTTGACTTAAAAATGTTGAACAATAGCAACATCATCATTACGTTGGTGGTTTTATCGAAGTTTGAATCATTTGTTTTATACGATGTTCAGTCCTTATCAGTATTTGTTTCTGAACCAATATTTCTAATTGTATATCTACACCCAACAGACATTTTTACTACAACATTTCATTCTGTTGAATTCATAAATATCCCCCCACAAACCGCACCAACAGCATCGGCCTCAACACACTGTACTGTGGAGGTAGGATTGTTGAATCCCTCTGGTCTTTATTCGGGATAAGGTGCTGGGTTTCAATTCAGTTATATCCCCCATGACTGAGTTCAAAGGGGTTGAAAACCAACACCCTGCCGAAAAAGGATGGAGAACCGGCTTTTCCCATCAAATCACACACAATCAGAGCTGCCAAGGGTGCTCAGCAGCATGTCACAGAGTACGTGGTGTGGTCATAGCAGAGGAGTCAAGAAGTCACATGTGCACACACACACACACACACACACGGTTATTGTTATCCCTGCGAGACAATATATTATTTGAGTTTCTCAGTATGTGTGCAGACCCTGCTGTTCCCTGGTATCAAGCCAAAGAAGAGGTGATATGATTGTAGTCTTCTGAGACAAAAATAACAACAACAATTGGAAGCTTCACTCTGTTCACCATCTTACATTTGCATTGCATCACTGAACAGCCTGGCAGAACTTATCCGGCAAAATTCTGTAATCTGTTATTCTGTCCTCCAGTTGCAGGAAGTGCCTATCACTCAGATCTACTGCTTCTCTTTCTTATTTTCTGCAGTAAATCAATGGTGTGGCTTATTTGAAGTGAATACCTGCAATTTGTTATTGTTCTGAGATTGTATCTTTATGGATTATTGCACGAATTGCAAGTCACTGTGGATAAAAGTGTCAGCTAAATGTAATGTAAAATACAATTGACATTTTGGCTTTACAAAAGTTCTAAGTTTCTAGTCTGACTAGTCTAGGTAGACGAAGGTGAACTGGTCCAGTACTGTGTTTCATGGAAAGTGATCTGGTAATTAAATGGCCGTTATGCATTCTTTCACTACACGTACCACCCCTATATTTCAGAAGGGACAAACTGCACCCGCCTGAGGGCCAGAAGGAGCATCAAACCTTATTAATAGGTCTCAGTTTCATTAAGTTCAGTTTAAATTAGACTTAGGTATCAGAACTACATGATGAGGTTTGGTTAATGTCCCTTTGCTGATGTTAGAAATGTCAATAACTAGCGTTTATATGGGAGACTGAAGTGAGTGAAAACCTGTGTTGTTGCTTTTAACACATGCTAGCACAACTTAGTTATGATGGCGACTACATGTCAACAACTTTCTGTATTCGAATAAATTCTCAGATTACTTTGACTATTTGATCAATTATGGCCAAAATAGTGAACGTGAGGACCACAGGCTGTTGCACTCAACGTTTCGCAGAAGCCAGCAGGGCATGGCAGGGCTCTTTATGTGAGTGAAAACCTGCCCAAAGTAAAGGCATGATGTTATCTGGATGCCTCATTAACATTCAGTCTTAATTGAACAAAACTGTCTCAGTTCATAGTTTCAGGGATGATCAGGCAGAAATAATCAGAAATGATGCAGTTGCAATTGAATCTTTTGTAAGATAATTAAGTTAAAGAGTCATTTAAAAATCACAATCATAATCATTAAAAGCAGAGAACATTAAGCATGCTACCAACGAGTGCATTGAGGACCTTACAAAATCAGTTTGTGAAAGAAAACTGATGATGAACTTTTTCCATGATGATATCGTGACAAAAAGTTAAATTGCTTCTTTAGTAGCGGAATGTGTTGTTTGATCAGTTATCATATGTCTCTAGAAATGTTGATAGAAATGTGCCAAAGTTAAAGGCAAAAACTAGACTGAATGTGTTTTTGTTGCTGAAATGAAACTAGTTCAGAGTTGCATAAAACATCACCTAATTTCCTTTGATAGACTTAATAATGCACGACAAAGCTATCCCGGCTCTTAAAGGGCAACACCAACAGACGTTTGACAGTCTGAAGGCAAGTTATCTCGCAGCTCGTCTCCAAGCCAGATGTGCTTTTTATTCTATGTGGTTATTCCGCAATGAAGGAGACGCATACAAAAGGTCAGAGTCACTCCCGACCAGATGCACAAGAAGAAAAGTACGAAATTATTCGGTAGAGAAAATAAAATAAAGCCTGAAAAGGTCAGGCAGTGTGTTCCAAACGTACAGAGGCACTGGGATATTGGTTTGTTCTCTTTCTTTGAGGACATTAAGGTTAATGATATTCACTCATAGTCAGAGAAGGAACGGAGATGGGAGGACTCTTCTCAGAATGTAAATATGATTTGGTCTTGTTTGAACCTGCTGTCATTTTAGTCTAGAAGTGCTGCAGTGCCGAGGTAATTATACACTTCACACACATTCATTGCTATTCCCACTCCCAGTGTTTAAGATGTGATTGATTTTGTAATGAATCCTGGGTGGTGTCACTACAAAATACACACACGCTGCGACTTGTTCATTTGCCAGTGAGCGGGCTGAATGACAAGTCATCTCAATATGTCAATGAGTTAATGAGGATTTAGTTGTTGGCATTCTAAAAGTCATCCTTAAACAAACAAACACACAAACAAACAAACACACACACACAAAGAATAATGTGCAATGCAATAGACATTTGGTTACAAGAAATATTTTGGGATGTAAGTATTGAATAAAAAAGAAACCATGACAAATGTTTACACCTGGGGAGATGTTGGGGGATTTACCTGTGCCTGAGCAGGCTGACAGTGAAACACATGCTGTTGTAGGATAAGTGCAATACAACTAGGGATACCTGTGAACAAAATGTAATGTAATGTTGTTTTTTTAGAAAAACCTGCTTTTTATTAAGTAGCAATATAAGTAATATACATATTCAGGCAGTAGTCTAGACTAACAGGGACAATTCTCAGTTGTAGTTTAATACAGTAGATGGTACACTCACATAAATATTTGGCCCCAATATAGAGATTTATGTATTTCAATTGCATATAAGATATAACATTTCCATCTATTTGGATTACATAGTTCTTACATAAATTGACTGATAAACTATATGCATTGCAAATACATAATAACTATGTCTACAACCTTATTATCAATACATCCAATGTGTTTCAAATACAAAAGAATCAGGCTTATGTATTCGATATAAATAAAGCCTATGCATTTTAAATTCATAAGATCCAGGTTTATGTATATAAAATAAATATAGCTTATTTGGTGCATTAATTTAATAATGCATAACATGTATACAATTTGTTTGTAATAATCTACTTTATAATACATAACCACATTCCCCACACTAACAGCACTAACACAAAATGAGTCATGCCACCTTGTTTCCCATTGTAATGCATCAATAACTCACAGTACACACCCACAGAAAGTGGAGTACACGTTACTATATTAACTCCACTCCAATGTCTACATTGTATGCATTATTAAATGAATGCACCAAATAAGCTATATTTATTTGTACATACATACAGTAAACCTGGATCTTATCAATTTAAAATGCATAGGCTTTATTTATATGTATGTTTATTCATACATCTTTATTCATATCGAATACATAAGACTGGTTCTTTTGTATTTGAAACACATTGGATGTATTGAGAATAAGGTTGTAGACATAGTTATTATGTATTTGCAATGCATAGAGTTTATCAGTCAATTTATGTAAGGACTATGTAATCCAAATAGATGGAAATTTGATATGCAATTGAAATACATCCTCTACATTCGGCCAAATATTTCTGTGGGTGTAATATATCCACTCAGGAAAAGCATTCTTTGAACAAGAGGTAATGGTTAATCGACTGTTTTTATATACCGCTCTTTACACCCTTCATTCATACAGATGCGCGCACCATTGGCCATGCCAAGGTCACCTATTATGTTATATATACAATATATTATAGGGCCATCTATACAAAACATGTCTCTGAAGTGTGTTGCTCAAAATACCAAATAGATCACCCATTGTAGCATGCCTCATACCCAGAGATGGGGTCGTTACTAAAAAAAAGTAATATATTACATATTACTTAAAAAAAAATATATATATATTATTACATTTCATTTAGCTGACGCTTTTATTCAAAGCGACTTACAATGACCAATTACAGGGACATTCTCCCTGGAGTAACTAAGGGCTAAGTGCCTTACTCAAGGGCACACTAGTGGTGGTGTTCCTGGCGGGATTTGAACTCACAACCTTCTGATCTTCACCCCACCTCACTATCCATTAGACCACCACTATAATAAAAATAAAAAATGAAATGTAATAATATATATTACACTACTTCGTTACTCTCTACATAAAGTAACTCGTTACTTTACTCGCAGGGCCGGCCCGCCCCTCCCTACAGGCCGATCACGCAGACTGCGGCACACCTACAGTGTAAGCGCGCCACAGTTTTGCCTCTGCGAGACTCCACTTGCACCCCCAATTACTATTGCAATAAGGAAGACATAACACAAGTCTTTCTTTTGATATGCTCTTTAATAAAATAGGCTACCAGCCTACCACAGTCTGTGAAACGTAAAGAGCATTTCAAGAGAAAAATTGTAATAACGGAACAAGTGGGCCATATCAATGTGATGTGACACTGGCAAAATAAACAAATACCTTACAAATAAATAGCCTGTATAAAACTAACTGTATAAACCTTAGCTATTAGCTTCACTTTAGCATGTGTTCTTTGCAGGTGTTTGTTGAGGTTTGACGTGGTGTTTACAGCAGTGGATAACAGCTTCTGGTATGGACGGTCCGGACACAGTTTGCACCTCACCGTCACATTCCTGTCTATTCTTCGGACAAACTCAAAATAATGAGCATACCTCCACCCCTCGAAAGTTATCGCTGACTCAGCCATGTTTATGCAGCACTGCACGTGGAGATGTGGACGCACAAGTCGCGCAGATTACGTAGGCTACATATAAACCTGCGGCGGAAACCCCTCTTGTCTGTCAGTGTGATTATGACTGATTTTAGTAAGTAACCAAGTAACGCGTGTCGGGGCAATGTTAGTAACTGTAGTGTGATTACTGAATTATAAAAGTCACGCGTTACACTACTCCGTTACCGACAAAAGTAATATTATTACAGTAACGCGTTACACCCAACTCTGCTCATACCCCTCTATTTCAGCCCTGTTACTAAAGTGCTGTTTCTGGGTCTGGCCCTTTAAATGTAACAGAGCTGCTGCTGGGCACGCCCCTTTGGAGCATCCACATGCAAGCAGTGAGCTCTGTGAAGAGAAAGCTGTCTACCAGCAGAAAGTCAGCTAAACGCTGCCGTGATTAAACTCCATATTATGTTCCAAACCACATTAAGCATTATTTCTGAAACAGTATGAAGCTCAAACTCAAAACACCTTTTATATCCTGCTTCTTTACACATATTCTCTCCAGTACAGCGTTAGCTCTGAGTGTTAGCGATGCTTGCTAATGTAAACACATACCATATTACTTCCAAAACACGTTGTGCATTGTTTCTGATACAGCACATAGCTTGACATGTTCTTTATTCAGTGTTTACCGCTAGAACAGTGCCATTATATGTATTATATCAACTTTATTCGAAGTCCCACCTGTAGACATCCTGCTGAATACACAGACACACAGCTGCAGGAGGGGATACAGCTAGACGATTGTATACAGAGACGACAGGTTGGGCTAGAACGTTGCCAGGAGTTCAACGTAAAGCCAGCCCACATTTTAGGAATGACGTCAAGTTCTCTGCAAATCTGGATCAGTTCCGTTGTACCCCCGTTTTTAGAGATGTGGGTATGGAGGAAAAAAGAGAGGGTTTTATTTTCTGACACTTTGTGAGTCTCCTTATACACCGGGGACACATATTTATGTATAAAAGACATCAACAAGTGCATTGCATAATAGGTGACCTTTAACCAAGGATACAGCTAAATACTCACTGAAGGATGTACAAAATAGGTCTTTATTGATAGAGCATAATCATGGACTTTTGTTGTTGTCTCCATAATTGTAGTTGTATTGTATGTGGGAGAGAAATCCCTCTGAGGAACACAGGGATTTTAGCCTTTGCAGACTTTAATTGCACAAAAACCTATAGAACACACAGGAGAGGGTAAAAAAAGGATAATACGGCCTCTTTAAACATTATGTATTTGCTTCAACTTTCAATAAGTTATCAATAACTTTGATGGGTCAGTATCGTCTCAATGCATCATGAAGTCTAAATACTCATAGTCCATGTTTCTCCTGCTGACAGGAATACTGTTCACCCACAACATCTCTCAGAATGTTGGTATCTCTTTCTTCTATCTGTGTGTTTTATAATACTTCTGTCTATGGAAATGATGTGTGTTCCATTTTCTGTAGGCTATTTGTGTAATTTCCTCATCCTGTTATGATTTTGGTTCATCTGTACACAACTTATTTTGCATGTCTTTCCTTTATTGCAGTTGGATCCATACTCTATAGCTCTTTTTACATTTCTTCTGTTAAAAAGTATATATTTTTAGTTTTTTTACAGCGCCAACAACAGAACTATTGAAAAATGGTCGGTAGACTATACAACAAATGTAAGAATATCACCATAACCATGGTGGTGTTGTAGGGTGTACTAGACTGTATCGGAGTAGCAGACGATCGTTATAGATTTTATCGTAAAATCACAGAATTCCTATCTTCAGCGTAAGTAGTGGGGGAGTTTTATACACTAACGGCCCCTACACACGGCGGCGTGCATTGTTGCTTGCCGGCGGGGGGGGGCTGAAACTCGACCAACAACCAATCACATGAATCTCCCGCCCCAGACACACAAGCACGCGGTTTGATTGGCTAGAGCTTGTACTGGCATATGATTCGATTGGCTGACGCCTCCGTCGAGGCGGCAAAAGTAGAACATTGCTCTACTTTTGCAGCGAGCACCGCGAGAGAAGCTACGCTTTGCTCCCACAATGCAGTTTGGCGAATCATGACGTCACCCCATTCAAAATGAATGGGCAGAAGCGTTGAAGCGGCAACGCACGCTGCCGTGTGTAGGGGCCGTAAAGGTGTGAAAATTCTCTGGCGTTATAATATCAGCGCGGTCAGATCAAAATGCCTCCGAATGCAATTTGAATAGACCTACAGCCAATCAGAGCAACAAAACGTTGGATCTGCGTCATGCCTTACTGATTGAGATCAATCGGAACCGCCATTCAGTATCCCCATTGGATCTTCAACGTGTACTATCATACGTCACGTTCACAGTGATCCCTTTTTATTTACTACAAGACAAACGTGCCGTTTTATTTCATAGAGTTCCATTTGGATTGAGAAATAATCGGGGCCTCACGTGTGGGGCCTCCTCACCTCGCGGAGGGGCCTCAGTTTGCGGAGGGTAGCGTCATTTTGTGGAGGGAGCCTCATCTGAAGCGCAAATGCGGCGCACCTACAGTGTACGCGCGCCACAGTTTCGCCGCTGCGAGGCTCCACTAGCACCCCCGTCCCCCGTCGACGCTCGCGACACAGAGGGCCTCATCATATAACTTTGCGTGGGGCCAGGGGCGGCCCTGCGCACCAGTGCTCTACGGTGAAACAATACTCACTACACAAACCAGAGAGCTGCACTATTTCCTCCTGTTAAACTAACCTGATTCAAATAGCAGGCAGGCAGCTATATATTTCAACTACTTGGGAGCTATTTGTGAAGATTCACCTGAGGACTTGGAGCTCAGTGACAAAGGCAGTGCAGGGAAGAAAGTCCTCTCCTATTAAAAGTTGCTCCAGAACATAAAATATGTTAATGTGTCACTGACTGCAGGGAGTCAGAGTTACACTTCCATAACGTTGTGGAACTTGCCAGAGACAGATTAAAAAAGAAGCAGCAACATCTTTAACAGGTTTTATCGTGACTCAAGAATGGGTTGAGCTGGACCCTAAACTTCCCACAGTGCACCTCAGAAGTGTTAGATCCTCACTGCCTGGTAAGGGTCACATATTTCAAACTCCACGCCTCCTATTTGTAAAGCAGGTTTTAAAAGTTGTGGTCTCCAATTTAAATGTTGTTACAGACTGTTCACCCGATGAAGCGTAAATTCACTTTGACATGTACATTCTGAAAGGTAAATGATTCAGAACAGTTTTTAAAATGCAGCATTCAGCACTTAGAGTCAGTGTGCAGAGTCCTGTCACCACCAAACAAAGCCCTGTTTGTTTTACCTGATGACCTCATAAAAAGCTGAATATGTGTGTGGTAGAATGAGGGTCCTCTCAAGTCCCTCTGACAGAATGCAAGGTGAGGATATCTTGATATTATACTAGATAGATTACAACCATGCCATGTTCTAACATTTGTTAAGAATAATAAATGTGCCTGCATTCATACTCTAATACACGTACTGTGCTTCAAATTATCTACACATTTTGTCCAACCAAATCCAAATGAAAAAATTATTTTATCTGTTACAAGTGGTTGTAAAAGAAAGAATCGGTTCACGTTGCAACTAACTTATATAAAGGACCTGATCAGGGTTTAGATAGCTACTCACTAGTTGAGGTTTGGAATCAATCGTGGTCATTGTCAAAAGAACAGCAGCAGTCACATGCTGCATCATCCCATCCATCACCCTGACCTCCTCTCTGCAGAGTCAAGCTATAACTCACAGATCTCACAAGGCCCCTTTGTCAGTTATTATGTAAAGAAGTGACTTTCTGATGTTTTCCAAAACAGAACAATTTGTGATGGATTAAATAAATAAGTAGTGCTTGACTTTGCACACTTTCCAGGTTTCACACTTCTCTTTGCTTAATTGCAGGGAACCGTTTTAAAACCCATCATCTCATATTAGAAGGTGGTGGAGCCATCACTCACCGCTTGAAGAGAACTAAACTGTCTCGTTCTTTTGGAAAGCTATGAACAATACGCTTTCTGTATCATCATTAAAAGAAAGAGTGGCTATAATTACTTGAGAATTGCCATTTGATGTTACTGCTACTACAATTTTGATTAAAAAAATATTGTAATATACTAACTACTTTGCAGGTTAATATTATAAATACAAAAAATTAAAGGATATTAAATATGACGGCTTATTATTATGGGTTAAGATACCTGGCAGTTTAAAATGTCATTAAAGGTATCCCCACCTTTAACGGCTGCTACATTTAAATTGTGTTTACATTAATTGATCATTTATTAGAATCCAGAAATATAAAAAATCATCAGAAAATAGCCATTCTGCAAAATGAGTAATTTTAGTTTTGGTACTTTAATTATATATTCTTTTTATTTTTATACTTTTGTGTTTTTTTACTATAGTAATATTTTGAATGAAAGACCTTTACTTGTAACAAAGTGATTATACGCTGTTGTATTGTTATATGTCAATAAGTGAATGACATGAGTACTACTACCACTGCTATAGACTCTTACAAGAGGTCGGAGGTAAGGTATTTGACCTGGCTTGGTTGAGGGTAGGATAGGTTGTCAGGCAGTGAGTCTTGCATTCTCACTAGAGTAGCTCACTGTGGTACATAATGGAACTGATCCATCCTTATTGTTATCTGTTTCTCCAGTCCTTTCCTACTTTGGCAAGTCTACCGTGAAAAAGTTCTGTAGAAGCAGTTTAAGCACTCCTGGATTTCTGGCACAGACCCCTGAAGCCCCTCAGGCCGTTAGGATCCTCCTGCACCTGCAGTATCCCTGCAGGTCCACAAACCCTGAACGCATCTGAGCCAGCCAACACGCGGGATACCACACGCTGCCTGTGTCTGCCAGAGGAAACAGCTGTGTGTGTGTGTGTGTGTGTGTGTGTGTGTGTGTGTGTGTGTGTGTGTGTGTGTGTGTGTGTGTGTGTGTGTGTGTGTGGGGTCCTCTAAGGATGTCTCTTTACACACATCCTGACACCCACACACTCTACACCAGCTCCTGTGTATTGCTATTTTCAGTATGAGTACCATAATATAAGCAACAACAAATGATACTGATCTCGACCCGCTGTCAACTACTGATACAAGCGTGAATAGGCCTTTATTTAAAAATTCAGATATGCTGACATATTCCCAGGGTATTTGTTTAGATTTCGTAAATGAGAATGTAGAATTCTCAAGGAATCACACGTGAAAATACCAATTTCACACGAAATCCCCATCTTTAGTAATATCACAAAGAGACTGTGTCACTTGTGATACATTGATATGAATCGCTCATACAATGTTATAAAAACATGTGAATCTGAAAATGTCATACAACAAAGTCTTGCTTTCAAAATCATGTGATCAATTGAGATCATTCTACATATTAAAGACTAATTGATTTATAGACATTTTACATGTGACATTACACATCTGAATACAATAACTTAGCAACTAATATCTCCTTTAAAAACAACATTTGTATACATTCAGATTATAAAGGCATATTCTGTTCTGTTCAAACATCTCACAATGTCGGGATGTCCATAGTTTCAACACTCAAATTCCAATACTATTCTCCCAAAACCACTGCATACCATTTCAAACTATTTCAAATGGAGATTACATTTGAATCTCCCTGCTAACTAAAATATCTTACTTTTCCAACACTGTTCCTAACAAGACTATATACTGTGATACAGCAGCACAGCCAGTGTGTGTGCATGTGATGTCATACTTTGGTGATAACTCCACACCATGGTGATGTTTAACACAACAGTGCTGCTCAGAACATGTACCTGAACCCACCGGTATAGTAGTATCAAGGAAGAGATCTCTAATCAGAATCCATTAAGGGGACTTTATAGCAACAAAAACACGACATGTGACCACTAAAGCATAACCAGCCTACTAACTCCTCTAACGCTGATGCCTATAAACCAGCTTGACCAAAACATTCTGTATTTTGATGTTGAACGTGACACGGTGCATGCAGTCTTACCTGTCCCGATGCCAGGCTCTCCCTGTGTGCTGGTTAGTGGTTTAGTCCAGGCAGCTTCCCACCCCTTACTTCTGTCTGAAACAAGCAGCTCCCAACTTAAAAGGGAGGAGGAAAAGAAAAAGGCCAGCCCCTCCCCTCACTGAGAGCAAAGTTCAGCTTCCTGGTGTGCACAATGCTGGGACACACTGCTGATACAGTGCAGATACAAGTCACTGTAAGAGGATAGCAGTGGGATCATAATGGGATGTCCTCCGTAGCGGTTATAGTACACCTGGCTGGCTCAGGGAGCAGCAGTGAGGAGACAAAGGAACTGGTTATGCAGCTTAGAGACAGATAGCAGCAGACCTGCTCTAAACCACTGGATGAATGAACTTAACCCACGTTCACAGGAAGCAGCGCTTGTTGCAACCTGCACAGTGGGTCATTACAGCTGCTCTGTAAACTCTGTGTGCGAAGCAACAATTGTGACATGCACATTTAAGAGGTGCAGTTAAGCTTTATAGCTCTATTACAATGGTTTCATCATCTTTCTGCAGTGCAACCTGATCTGAGTATCAAAATACAAAAGTAATGTAACCTGATTATGTTCAAGGCCATTGGATTACCTCAATATAAAATGCAATGAAATAAATAGAAGAGAAAAACAATAACAATACATTTGTTTTTTGACTTATGTTTCTAATGTAAGACAACAGAACATTGTGACGTTAGAAAAGAAGAAACCAAGATATTTAGGATAAAAAATGATGTTATCTATAGGAAAAGCTGCGTTTCATGAAGCATATTCCAGCCGATACACCACATACTACAGTTTAAAAAAGCAGAAAGAAAATCTGAGCTGACAGAAAATGCTCCGTTTTAGTTTAATACACACAGTTAAGCTCACACACACTATGTTATGAACATATAGGTTCACCTGCTGAATTAAAAACAGAACAAATGAAGCAGAGAAAGTGAAAACCATAAAGCAGATGCAGTCAGTAGAAGATTAGATTCACACTTCAAGTATTATCCTACAGAACAGTACAGCTCTAAGAGAAGAGATAACATCTGATCCTTTACAACAGACACTATGATCTTTTTAGTTTTTACCAACACTGTAATCGTGCCAGTCATCCCCAATGTTAAATAATGTAACAGTAATCTAAATAATTATTTTTTTATGTAACTGTAAGGAAATAAAGTAACTTTTTTTGTATCCTGATTATGTAATCCCGTTACATATAATCCGTTACCCCCCAAACCTGTCCTGTCTGCCAAACTCACCTCATTGGCTCAGCTGTGAGTGCGCGTGTAAATCCTCCCCCGGCCAGAGAGTGGCGCTGTGTGTGATGGCTCGGGTTATCGGACTGTGTTCTGTTTCTCAACTTCCGTTGTATTTCCTCTTTCAACGGTACTGACTTTAGCTCGTTTAGCTCCATGAAATTGTGACACTTTTATGAAATATGAATGCATATTCCGACAATGCACAACACAGGGACCAGGCTTGTGTTTCACCTGCTGTCACAACGACATTAGCTCTCTGTGGTCGGCTGTGAGCTCACCATGCCGCTCGCTCCGGCTAACCAGTCCCACCTGATCCGCTCCAGTCAGAAGGACGAGTACTACCAGAGCTCCCTGAGGAACACCGCCAACGAAGCCTTCCAGACTCTGGCTGGTGAGAGGGTTTAATAAAGGCTTCTCTTGGTGAACAGTTTCAAATGTGTTCAGGCTCCTGCTGTCAACCTTGTGTTTGGTGAAATAATGGGCCAACATATATATATTTTGAAAGTTATATTGTTCTAAAAGCTTCTTGTTCTGGGTTGATTAAGAGTCTGAATCTGATTATATCATGCACCGGGTTTCATGCAGAAGGTAGAGTTGGAAGAAGTAAAAGTAGTAAAACCACACTGTAGAAATATGTTACAAGTAAAAGACCTTCATTAACAATGTTACTTAAATATAATTACACAATTATAAGCAAGTTAAATATACTTAACAGGGTTCTTAAGGTCATTAAATACCTGGAAAAGTTATGGAAAACAATATTTTTCCCAAAGTTTTTGGAAAAGTCATGGAAATGTAACTAAAGTTGCATCAAATATAATTTATATTTTATCTAATCGCCGAAATAGTAATACTATAATGATAATAAATACTGTATAGTAATGAAACGTAACATGGCATTTAGCTGACGAGGTGTTTCGCTGGTGAGAGATGTGAGTAGCTTTAGCCCGTAGAAGCTAGTAAGCCTACTATTGGATTTGTTTAGATAGGCACAACATGTTTCATATGCAGACCTTATTTTCCTGTTCCGGTACCGCTGAGAAAGAGTCATTTATTTGGTCACTTATTTTTGGAATAATATATTATATCAGTAGATCATAATAAGTGAAGCATTGATGTGTTAATTTAGCCATTTGTAAAGAATGAGATAACTTTACTGACTTTTTATACTGCCAGATATCTCCACTCATAATAGTGCATCAAATGTCATTAGTCAATTTAAATGTTCTATTAATAATATGAACCTGCAAAAGTAACAAGTAACTAATCTTTTCAAATACATGTAGTCGAGAGTTTTAGCTAGTTTACTTCACTTTATCAAGTAGAGAAAACTGCTGTCCCACCCATACTAATACAATCCTAAGTGGTACACACACAGCGCCTCTATATTCTATAATGCTCCGGGGTAAGGTTGAAAGTGTCACATGTGTTGAGGCTGGCAGGGCTCCTGCGGTCCACCTTGTGTTTGGTGCACTTATTCATTTAGGGGTGAAGAGTCAAATCTGATATGTATTAAGCACTCTGTCTAACGGGTCAAGCACAGTAATATATAACATGTTCTGTTCAGTTTGTTTGAACATACTACATCAGTGTGTGAGAGACCTGACACTTTCTGCTCAGTCTGACGCTTATAACAAATATCAACTGGTTATTATCACAATCAAACGTGTTGATTAAGCAAGTGTTTGTTTAAATGTCTATCTGTGTAGCTGTACTTTCAGCACTTCAGGATGGGCTCAGGGTTCAAGTGTGTTCACTTCCTGTAGGATCCAAGCGATGGCTGGACTGGAGGAGAGAGATCGAGCTGCTGTCAGACCTGGCATACTACGGTTTAACCACATTGTCAGGTCATTAAGAAACCTCACTTTACTATGTTTAACAAATCTGTTATTGTAACTCATCTGTGATAACTGCTATCACACTGCTTTATACATGCTTCACTTATTTCAAATACTGCTACTGGTACTCTTCGTGGTCCACCTGGATATCTAAGGACAGAGGGTCTAAGGACAGAGGCTCTAAGGACAGAGGGTGTCGTTTTTCTGATACTGATATTCTGAACAATCTGTGCTGTAAAGTGTCTCTACTGTAGGCTATTTTTATTATATGTACAGCACTTTGGCCAAAAATCGTTTATAAATGTGCTATATAAATAAAACTTGATTTGATATGTATTTTTGTAAATTGGAATTCTTTTATTTTCTATTTTTTCTTCTATGCCTCCTCTTAATGAATATGGTTGCAGTGTTTGGCTCTTTTGCTGTAACAATGTCATTTCCCCTCTGTGGGGCGATTAGAGGTTTTCTGATTCTGATAGTTCGTTGTCTTGTGATTAACTCATGTCCTTCTCCCCCCCAGGTTACCAGACCCTGGGCGAGGAGTACGTCCACATGATCCAGGTGGACCCCACTAAACACCGGGTCCCCTCCCGGGCCAGGCGGAGCCTCTTTGTCCTCCTCCACTCCTTCTTCCCTTACCTGCTGGAGAAGGTGCTGGTGAGCCTGGAGAACGAGCTGGAAGGTGGGGGGGCGAGGCAGCGGCAGGCAGCGTCCCGGTCCTGGAGCCTGGAGGCCTGGCTGAGGAGGGGGGTGCAGAGGGTGGTGGGGCTGCTGCCGGAGCCCCAGAGGAGGGCCTGCCTCCCGGCTGTGTCTGTCCTCCGGCAGGCTCTCACCCTGCTGCAGCGCCTCCATGTGGCTCTGTTCTACCTCAGCGGCTCCTTCTACCACCTGTCCAAGAGGGCGGCTGCCATCAGATATGTACGTCATGTACATTTCTTTACATGTCATTTATATCACATATTAGACCAAGTAGAAGCATGTTTTTTTATTTTGTAGAATTCTGATACACGAGAAGGCCCTATGTCTGCATTCATACTCTCACTCTCTCAACCAAACATCCAGTGCTGGAATGTAATTAAGTATGTACTGAACGTTTTAGGTATTATACAATACTTTATACTTCTACTATATTACATTTTGGAATCAAAATTGTACTTAATGCCACTACATGTATCTGACAACATGTGTTACTGCTTATACAACATATAAATCATCCAATGAATTATGATGTACTTATATGGATTAAGATCTCCTGTAAAAAGTCACTAAAAGTAATTTAGCTCCATTTTTATTAACTGCAAAATGTAAATAATGACCACATGAATAGACACTAATTATAATCCAGTAATGTTTCCAAAAATGACCGCTCTGCTTTGTTCTAAAACTGTTGTAAGTTTACTTCAGTAAAGTAATGAATGCAGGTCAGTATTTCTACATTGTAGTATTATTCAAGTTCACACCCAAGTTCTTCTTCTGCCTCTACTAAGTAAACATTTGATGTACTTGTACTTCAGTTGAGTATTTTTTGAATGATGCTACTTTATACCAATATTGTACTTTCTAATCCACTAATTGATCTTACAAGATGAGTTGCTTGGCATATTGAGGATATTAATACACATTGTGAATCCACTAAGGTTATATCATTCTATTATATCATGTATTATCGACCCAACAGTATTTAGTTATTAGAATGAGCTCCACCTTTACCAGGTTCACATTGAAGTGACACATTATTGCATCAATAATTGTAATACAATAATAAAACATGACTGAAATTGGTCATACTACATAAGAAGCTCTTTTAATCTATGCTTTGAGTATATTTAGATTCTTGTTTTCATGAGTAAAAGATCCGAGTACTTTGAATATCAGAGGTCATGTGTTTGCTACGGCCACTATGTGTTCACTAGTAATTCAAGTCACAAGGGGCTGGATTGGAAATGTTTTTTTGATTGTTTGGGCTTTTGAGTTAAGTGCATGACGAGGTCACCACTAAGGGTGTGTGTTTGTGTGTGTATAGCTGCGTGTGGCGGGGCTCCAGGGCGATGACAGCACCATCAGGGGCAGCTACAGGCTCCTGGGGGCCCTGTCCCTGCTGCAGCTCCTCATCACTGTGAGTCTGCAGCTCAACAACTACAGGAAGAAGCAGAGAGCCCGGCAGGACTGGCAGCTCCACAGGAACCTCAGGTGCACACTGCCAGAGAACACACACTCTCAGAGAACACACACTCTCAGAGAACACACACTCTCAGAGAACACACACTCTCAGAGAACACACACTCTCAGAGAACACACACTCTCTAAACCTGCATCCAAACTACTCATCCTTAATCTGAAGGCTCAGCTTTCAGTGAGATGTGTTGTAACTTGTTACTTACTGAAGTCGTTACAGTTCTTCTTCAAATCAATCAAACCTGGACAATAGTTGTTCATATTTCCTGCAGCACACTTCTGACAATTGTTGTTTGTTTTCTTATAAACAATATATGTATTGACTTTACTTAATTTCTACAAACTCTCTAATGACACAACCAACACATGACAAATACATATCTGATCTTTCTCAAGGGAACTAACTCAAATATGACTTTAAAGGGAACATATTCTGTTCACCTTCAGCTTCATATTAGTATGTAGTGTCTCTACTATGTCTCCATGCTTTAAGGTTCAAAAGGTGGCCAGAGCGCAGTCTGCTCTGATTGGTTAGCTGCCTCTGTTGTGAAAGGAAAGGGAAAGCCCCAAGGAGCATAATAGGGTAGTAATAGGTTTTTACGAGCAAAAAAACAAGTACATCATATAATGTGCGGCTGTGGCTCAATGGGTTGGTGTGCTGGTCTTCGGATCAGCGGAGCACTGGTTCAATCCCTGCTGCAGTCAGCATGTCGTTGTGTCCCTGGGCAAGACACTTCACCCCACTTTGCTCCTGTGGGGATTGCCCACAGTGTGTGTAAGTCACATGAGACACATGTGTTGTAAGGACATGTCATGTAATATCATCATCATTAGAGTTCTACTTAGCAAACCTAAAATCAAAGACACGCCCAGGGTTGGGAGGGTTACTCTGTCAATGTAATCAGTTACTGATTACTGAATACATGGCTCTGAAAGTAATCAGAATACAGTTACAGTTACGTGTCTTAAAAACGTAATCAGATTACTTTTAGATTACTTTGGGATTACTTTCTTTTTCCATCACAGATGGTATGTTTTGGTGAACAGGAGACACAAAAAGCAAAAGGAAACTGAACGTGTTTTTACTGTTGTAATGGCGTATCAAGAGCACAACTGAAACATAACATCTGAAACGATGTAACAACATAATACACTTTCTGGGGATGCAGCTTGGGATGTGAGGAGTGAGGGACACGGTTTAGAACGGGCGTGTCGCCTTCTGTCGTGCCAGTGCTGGCAGGACATGAATTAAAATGTCGAACTCGGACTTCATTTTAAGGACATTTCGGCCAGGGGTGTAGAGCTATATTTGTTTAAGCACCGGATTGGCAAAACAGGAGAGTGTGTGCACCAGTCTGCCTTGATCTATGAATTCATGTCTGTGACTCTCACAGTATCTGCTGCCCGCAGCTGTTTTATAGAAGGAACACCTCCTTCACTTCATGACATCTCTGCAGCACCAGGAGGCAGCGGGAGGGTTAACTCCGCCTCTGAGAAGAGGAGCGCGCCGTGCCTTTCACGCACCGCCTTCACTGTGTTTACCTTCAGAATCATTAGAAAGGCTAAAGAGCGACCGCAGGCTGATGTGTTTTAACCACACACACCTCTACACACACACACACACACATACACACACACACACGACTTAAACGCAGACTTTTGTTCCTCCATGTTTCGTTGTTATTGTTTCACTGAGCGGACCCGCCCCTTTTTTTTCAAACGCTCCCTTTTTTGGTCCATCTGCGGCGGTAAAAGTTGTTGTGCGCTGTGATGATTCGGCTGTACCTTTTAGTAATGAATATTAAATGTTGTGAGGAAATCTTTCCACCAATAATTCCAATAAGTATTCCAAAATGTATTCACTTCAGGTTTACGAAAGTAACTAATCAGATTACTCGAGTTCAAATGTAACGCCAGCTGAATACAGTTACTTGATTTGTATTCTGATTACGTAACACCGTTACATGTATTCCGTTACAACCCAACCCTGATCACACCATATCTAAATGTCAGTTAGATCCATTGGATCTAATATTGTAGATGAGTATTGTGCAGGTTACAGGTGATGAGTCACAGGACCTACTTTGGTTCTTCATGGTTGACCTAAAGGGGACAGTGAGGAGCTGAAACAGTGCCTGGTTAGTCTTTTATTCTAAACTGGATTGCTTTGGATTTGGCACATATGGATATATTCTTGTCAACTAATTGATAGTATGGTAACATTTAGTTGAAAGAATTTAGTTACACAATTTCTTTAGGTCTTAAGTGAACTATTAACACAATTGAGAATGCGGATTGCACTCCATTAAAGGAAATGTCTCCCTTAGAATCACCCTGTGTATATCAGCGGCTCACCCAGGCTACCTTGAATTCTTGAAGACAAAACACGAAACTTTTATGGTTTTTTTCTTCAAGAATTCATTGGGTGAGTTATTGATTTAAAAAAAAAATATCTGGGGGGTGAAGTATTTCTTTTAGAATTGAAATGTATATAGAAGTGTTGTGCTGCAGTCAAAATTGTAAAAAGTCTGATGCTGAACTTTTTGTCTGCAGTCCTCAGCACACACACAGCGGGGGGGGGCCCCAGGGGGCCAGCTGTATGCTCTGCCTGGAGGAGCGCAGACACTCCACCTCCACGCCCTGCGGACACCTCTTCTGCTGGGAGTGCATTACAGAGTGGTGCAACACCAAGGTCAGCTGCAGCACACCCACTCTCAAGCACATCTCACTCTCAAGCACATCTCACTCTCAAGCACATCTCACTCTCAAGCATCTCACTCTCAAGCACATCTCACTCTCAAGCACATCTCACTCTCAAGCACATCTCACTCTCAAGCACATCTCACTCTCAAGCACATCTCACTGTCTTGTCTCAAATCAGAATCAGAATAGAAGCTTCTTACCAAGTAGCTTCACTCACTTTGCTGTAAATGATTCATACAAAGACAACAATAGAAGAATGTTCCCATGATGTGCATTAGTGTAATGTTATTCTGGGCTGGACAGTAGTCGGTGGGGGGGGCGGGCCTGGTTGATGAGGCCGGTAGCAGAGGGGAAGAAAGTGTTCAGGTGGAGAGAGGTGTTGGTCCTGATGGAGCGCAGCCTCCTGCCATGAATGGAAAGTGTTATTTAAAGAGCTTTCTGTCCAACTCCCCAAAATATGTATCACAAGATGCAGAGGTTTTCATGTGTCATCTTGTTATCGGAGTGCACTGACAAGTGTGAGAAGCACGAAACAAGCACATTACTTTGAAAGGGATCACATTTCAAGCTTTCTTGACGATGCATTGAACGCTAACTTTTTTTGACTCACTTCAATTAGCTGACACTCCACAACCAATTAAGATGATGATTTTCAACATGCCTAAAAGCTAAGTGCTTCAAACTGAAGTGAGATTTGGGTTTATCGGCCAAGGTGCAGTCGAAACAGCTGGCTTTTCAGTTTGCGATGGAAGATTTGTAGACTTTCTGTTGCCCTGGTAACAATGGGTAGCTCGTTCTACCATTTTGGAGCCAAGATAGTAGACAGGTGTGTTTTATAGCTGAGGGGCTCGATTGGCTGTTGAAGAGTGAAGTGCACGTGCTGGAGTGTTTGGTTTACCCATGTCCTGGATGAAGGAAGACTGGATCCCCTCACAGCACGGTAGGCCAGCACCTTGAAGTGGGTTCAGGCAGCGGAGGAGGGGGGTAGTGTGGGAGAATTCTGGGAGGGGTTCAAACCGGTTGGGCTCCTGCATTCTGAATTAGCTGCAGAGGTGGGATGCAGGAAGTCCAGAGCTGTGACAGTGAGATGACAGCAGCCTGGACCAACACATACAGTAGGTCACCTTCTCAGTCAGTAGATGTATCCTCCTGATGTTGTAGAGTGCATTTGTAGGAGTGGGTTGTAGCAGTGATGTTAGGAGTGAAGTTCAGCTGGTCGTCCAGGGTCACACCCAGAATCCTTTGCAGTCTGACTCTACAGAGGTGCTGATGAAAGGTCATGGATGGAAGGGTTCTTACCTGGAGGAAGAGCAGCTCTGTCTTGTTTAGGTTAGATAAGCAGAGCTTCCTTTTTCATGTATTGTTGAGATTCCTTTTGTGGCTGCTAATGAAGTCAAATGAGGACACCACACTTTGTCCCCCTGCGTGGCCACACCCCCTCTGATCAGGGTAACACTGAAACTGCTGGGCAGCAGCAGAAAGTTCCACACTTCCCCCTTTAATCATTGACATTAAGTGGTCTATCAATGCCCCCAAATGTCAGAGGCAATCAAAAGCACTTCCTCTTAGTTTAAAACAATAACTAAATGTAATCCAACAACACATTAAGACAGGAAGCCTCAAACAGAAGAGCCTTTAAAACCCTAACTTATTTAACAGTGCTTTCTAGCAGTTAAAAGGAACATCTGTCTTTCTTCTAACCCGAGCACAGAGCCATGTTAAAACATCACATCATGCTTATGTTCTGTCGTTCTTCAGCCAACACTCAGATCAACATCACCAGCAGCACAGTACCTCTGAATTAGCAAGTGACCAAAGTTCCAAGTGAAATATGTCTGTGTTCTGGTGAATGTGCTCTCCACAAGCTGCTGTTTGTGTTCAGCCAAATAAGAAACAATGATCTAGCCTATCGT
This sequence comes from Harpagifer antarcticus, assembly GCA_902827135.1. Taxonomy (NCBI): domain Eukaryota; kingdom Metazoa; phylum Chordata; class Actinopteri; order Perciformes; family Harpagiferidae; genus Harpagifer; species Harpagifer antarcticus. The sequence goes on along the minus strand of CADEHL010000900.1, from coordinate 2,302,159 downwards.
GATATCAAAATCTTACAATACAACATTTGATGCTTCTCATAGCAATGCTTTAGGTGACTGCCATGTGGCACAGTCCAAATGACTCAGAGCTTCATTGCACTCTAAATCACTACCTTTGTTTTTCTTCAGATAATTAAAGATAAAACCTTAAGTGAAATAAATGTCTTTATTATACAAAATACAAATGGCGGGTTGAAGTTGACTTGGCATTGATTAAAACTACACCAAATATATGAAGGTTAAAAAACTAATTTGTGATGTGTGTTGCGCAGGAAGTGGAGTGGTGGAGGGTTGCCGGGGGCTCTGGCAAGGTCTTCTGATGTACTGATGGGGGTCACACCATCCACTGATTAAAGCTTTGCATTTTTAACCATCAGGAAAATGTGCACTTTATTCTAGTGCCTGCCACTACCACTGTGTGCACGTATCATTGTCATTAAACAGCTTCAGGTCGGCTATGTTAGCTAGCAGACAGCTGCTAATGAAGCTCTGTTTAAGGGACTACATTATGTGCAGTCATATCAATCCACAGAAAGAAGTCAATTTAACATCATCTGTGGACAACAAACATCAGTCTTCTTCATCAGTAAAAAAGCGCTTTTTTGTCCCTCTCTACACACTGTCCCTCTCTACACACTGTCCCTCTCTACACACTGTCCCTCTCTACACACTGTCCCTCTCTACACACTGTCCCTCTCTACGCACTGTCCCTCTCTACGCACTGTCCTTCTCTACGCACTGTCCCTCTCTACGCACTGTCCCTCTCTACGCACTGTCCCTCTCTACGCACTGTCCTTCTCTACGCACTGTCCCTCTCTACGCACTGTCCCTCTCTACGCACTGTCCTTCTCTACGCACTGTCCTTCTCTACGCACTGTCCCTCTCTACGCACTGTCCCTCTCTACGCACTGTCCCTCTCTACACACTGTCCTTCTCTACGCACTGTCCCTCTCTACGCACTGTCCCTCTCTACGCACTGTCCCTCTCTACGCACTGTCCCTCTCTACGCACTGTCCCTCTCTACGCACTGTCCTCTCTACGCACTGTCCTTCTCTACGCACTGTCCTTCTCTACGCACTGTCCCTCTCTACGCACTGTCCCTCTCTACGCACTGTCCCTCTCTACGCACTGTCCCTCTCTACGCACTGTCCCTCTCTACGCACTGTCCCTCTCTACGCACTGTCCTTCTCTACACACTGTCCCTCTCTATGCACTGTCCCTCTCTACACACTGTCCCTCTCTACGCACTGTCCCTCTCTACGCACTGTCCTTCTCTACGCACTGTCCTTCTCTACACACTGTCCCTCTCTACGCACTGTCCCTCTCTACGCACTGTCCTTCTCTACACACTGTCCCTCTCTATGCACTGTCCCTCTCTACACACTGTCCCTCTCTACGCACTGTCCCTCTCTACGCACTGTCCTCTCTACACACTGTCCCTCTCTATGCACTGTCCCTCTCTACACACTGTCCCTCTCTATGCACTGTCCTTCTCTATGCACTGTCCTTCTCTACACACTGTCCCTCTCTATGCACTGTCCTTCTCTACACACTGTCCTTCTCTACACACTGTCCCTCTCTACGCACTGTCCCTCTCTACGCACTGTCCCTCTCTACGCACTGTCCCTCTCTACGCACTGTCCCTCTCTACACACTGTCCCTCTCTACACACTGTCCTTCTCTACGCACTGTCCCTCTCTACGCACTGTCCCTCTCTACACACTGTCCTTCTCTACGCACTGTCCCTCTCTACGCACTGTCCCTCTCTACACACTGTCCCTCTCTACACACTGTCCCTCTCTACGCACTGTCCCCTCTCTACACACTGTCCTTCTCTACACACTGTCCCTCTCTACGCACTGTCCCTCTCTACGCACTGTCCTTCTCTACACACTGTCCCTCTCTACGCACTGTCCCTCTCTACGCACTGTCCCTCTCTACACACTGTCCCTCTCTACACACTGTCCCTCTCTACGCACTGTCCCTCTCTACACACTGTCCTTCTCTACACACTGTCCCTCTCTATGCACTGTCCCTCTCTACACACTGTCCCTCTCTATGCACTGTCCTTCTCTATGCACTGTCCTTCTCTACACACTGTCCCTCTCTATGCACTGTCCTTCTCTACACACTGTCCTTCTCTACACACTGTCCCTCTCTACGCACTGTCCCTCTCTACGCACTGTCCCTCTCTACGCACTGTCCCTCTCTACGCACTGTCCCTCTCTACACACTGTCCCTCTCTACACACTGTCCTTCTCTACGCACTGTCCCTCTCTACGCACTGTCCCTCTCTACACACTGTCCTTCTCTACGCACTGTCCCTCTCTACGCACTGTCCCTCTCTACACACTGTCCCTCTCTACACACTGTCCCTCTCTACGCACTGTCCCTCTCTACACACTGTCCTTCTCTACACACTGTCCCTCTCTACGCACTGTCCCTCTCTACGCACTGTCCTTCTCTACACACTGTCCTTCTCTACGCACTGTCCCTCTCTACGCACTGTCCCTCTCTACGCACTGTCCTTCTCTACACACTGTCCCTCTCTACGCACTGTCCCTCTCTACGCACTGTCCTTCTCTACACACTGTCCTTCTCTACGCACTGTCCCTCTCTACGCACTGTCCCTCTCTACGCACTGTCCCTCTCTACGCACTGTCCTTCTCTACGCACTGTCCCTCTCTACGCACTGTCCCTCTCTACGCACTGTCCTTCTCTACGCACTGTCCTTCTCTACGCACTGTCCCTCTCTCTACACTGTCCCTCTCTACACACTGTCCCTCTCTACACACTGTCCCTCTCTACACACTGTCCCTCTCTACACACTGTCCCTCTCTACACACTGTCCCTCTCTACGCACTGTCCTTCTCTACGCACTGTCCCTCTCTACGCACTGTCCCTCTCTACGCACTGTCCTTCTCTACGCACTGTCCTTCTCTACGCACTGTCCCTCTCTACGCACTGTCCCTCTCTCTACACTGTCCCTCTCTACGCACTGTCCTTCTCTACGCACTGTCCCTCTCTACGCACTGTCCCTCTCTCTACACTGTCCCTCTCTACACACTGTCCCTCTCTACACACTGTCCCTCTCTACACACTGTCCCTCTCTACACACTGTCCCTCTCTACGCACTGTCCCTCTCTACGCACTGTCCCTCTCTACACACTGTCCTTCTCTACGCATTGTCCCTCTCTACGCACTGTCCCTCTCTACACACTGTCCTTCTCTACACACTGTCCCTCTCTACGCACTGTCCCTCTCTCTACACTGTCCCTCTCTACACACTGTCCCTCTCTACACACTGTCCCTCTCTACACACTGTCCCTCTCTACACACTGTCCCTCTCTACACACTGTCCCTCTCTACACACTGTCCCTCTCTACACACTGTCCCTCTCTACACACTGTCCCTCTCTACGCACTGTCCCTCTCTACACACTGTCCTTCTCTACACACTGTCCCTCTCTACGCACTGTCCCTCTCTCTACACTGTCCCTCTCTACACACTGTCCCTCTCTACACACTGTCCCTCTCTACACACTGTCCTTCTCTACACACTGTCCCTCTCTACGCACTGTCCCTCTCTACACACTGTCCTTCTCTACACACTGTCCCTCTCTACGCACTGTCCCTCTCTCTACACTGTCCCTCTCTACACACTGTCCCTCTCTACACACTGTCCCTCTCTACACACTGTCCCTCTCTACACACTGTCCTTCTCTACGCACTGTCCTTCTCTACGCACTGTCCCTCTCTACGCACTGTCCCTCTCTCTACACTGTCCCTCTCTACACACTGTCCCTCTCTACACACTGTCCCTCTCTACACACTGTCCTTCTCTACACACTGTCCCTCTCTACGCACTGTCCCTCTCTACACACTGTCCTTCTCTACACACTGTCCCTCTCTACGCACTGTCCCTCTCTCTACACTGTCCCTCTCTACACACTGTCCTTCTCTACGCACTGTCCCTCTCTACGCACTGTCCCTCTCTCTACACTGTCCCTCTCTACACACTGTCCCTCTCTACACACTGTCCCTCTCTACACACTGTCCCTCTCTACACACTGTCCCTCTCTACACACTGTCCCTCTCTACACACTGTCCCTCTCTACACACTGTCCTTCTCTACGCACTGTCCCTCTCTACGCACTGTCCCTCTCTACACACTGTCCTTCTCTACGCACTGTCCCTCTCTACGCACTGTCCCTCTCTACACACTGTCCTTCTCTACGCACTGTCCCTCTCTACGCACTGTCCCTCTCTACGCACTGTCCTTCTCTACGCACTGTCCTTCTCTACGCACTGTCCTTCTCTACGCACTGTCCCTCTCTACGCACTGTCCTTCTCTACGCACTGTCCCTCTCTACGCACTGTCCCTCTCTCTACACTGTTCCTCTCTACACACTGTCCCTCTCTACACACTGTCCTTCTCTACGCACTGTCCCTCTCTACACACTGTCCCTCTCTACGCACTGTCCCTCTCTACGCACTGTCCCTCTCTACGCACTGTCCTTCTCTACGCACTGTCCCTCTCTACGCACTGTCCCTCTCTACGCACTGTCCTTCTCTACGCACTGTCCCTCTCTACGCACTGTCCCTCTCTACGCACTGTCCCTCTCTACGCACTGTCCTTCTCTACGCACTGTCCCTCTCTACGCACTGTCCCTCTCTACGCACTGTCCTTCTCTACGCACTGTCCCTCTCTACGCACTGTCCCTCTCTACGCACTGTCCTTCTCTACGCACTGTCCCTCTCTACGCACTGTCCCTCTCTCTACACTGTCCCTCTCTACACACTGTCCCTCTCTACACACTGTCCCTCTCTACACACTGTCCCTCTCTACACACTGAATGTTGTTTCTTCCTCCCACAGGCGGAGTGCCCCCTGTGTCGGGAGAAGTTCGAGCCCCACAGACTGGTGTACCTGAGGAACTGCAGCTAGCACACAGACTGGTGTACTGAGGAACTGCAGCTAGCACACAGACTGGTGTACCTGAGGAACTGCAGCTAGCACACAGACTGGTGTACTGATGCGTGTTAACCCTCTCAGGAACACGTGGAGAGACAACATTCTGCAGTTCTTTAAGTATAAACCTTTAGCTTCTTATTGTTTTTGTTTTTTTTATGAACTGCCTCTTTTGTTTATTTTCCACAGAAGTTGCTGATTGAGAATAACATTATTGATTGTATCAGTCGAAATCGTGTAAATATAACCTTTTTAATTCATTAAAAACCTTTGATTGGAATAAATAGGTCAAATATGTTGCTATTGCTCATGAGGTTTTTAATTAGGGTAAGACGGACATGTTTTTGATTTAAGATGTAGTTGCCCTACGGTATTTATTATCTTAACATTCACAGATGTTTTTAGTCTTCTTCTTTTGCTATAAAAGCTTGACTGTTGTATAATACAAGCCATGTCGAAAGATGCGGTCACAAACCTACAGATGCATAAAGATCAGAGTGCAGGTCAACTGAGATGATGCCAAACAAATCTGCTTAATGCTGTAGCCCATTGTATCATTTAGAAATACATATAACTAAATCTTTACCCTTAGAAATTAAATTTAAATGAACAAATATTGTGTGGTGCCTTAATTTTGCAGTTTAATTTATTACACTTGTAACTTGCGTATTATGAAATGTGTAACAAAATAGAATTTGATGTATTGTTGAGCCGTAATGTATCAAAATGACTAAAACAAAGCCGTCCAATTACATCTGCACACACTCTTTGAATTGTGTTGCTTTATTTTTAACTCCAACTCATATCAATGATGCAGCAAATCTTAGCATCACGTGGTAAAGTGTATAATATAACTTGGTTTTACTTAGTCATTTTCTGCCAGCATTACTCTATTTAAAGGGTGGCAATCCTCATGACACGCATTTTTAAATAATTATCATCCGATAAAACAGACCAGTCTCTGCCAGTCTTTTTTTCTTTTTTTTATCCGATGACATTATCAGTGATTTTAAGCTCATTAATTACCAAAATAACATCAACCCTGTGGGCGGCGCCATTTTGACGAGTCACATGACTTATTTTACCGGAAGTGACGTGAACTATGCGTTTGGTGTCGAGGACAAATTGACATATGTGCTTTGTTCATGTTGTTTACTCTAGTTACTCTCACAAGCCAGGTCCCTGTCTCTGCTGACTCCTAGCCAGGTCCCTCTCTCTGCTGACACTCAGCCAGGTCCCTGTCTCTGCTGACTCCTAGCCAGGTCCCTCTCTCTGCTGACACTCAGCCAGGTCCCTCTCTCTGCTGACACCTTGCCAGGTCCCTCTCTCTGCTGACAATCAGCCAGGTCCCTGTCTCTGCTGACTCCTAGCCAGGTCCCTCTCTCTGCTGACACTCAGCCAGGTCCCTGTCTCTGCTGACACCTAGCCAGGTCCCTCTCTCTGCTGACACTCAGCCAGGTCCCTCTCTCCACTGACACCTAGCCAGGTCCCTGTCTCTGCTGACACCTAGCCAGGTCCCTCTCTCTGCTGACACCTTGCCAGGTCCCTCTCTCTGCTGACAATCAGCCAGGTCCCTGTCTCTGCTGACACCTAGCCAGGTCCCTCTCTCCACTGACACCTAGCCAGGTCCCTGTCTCTGCTGACACCTAGCCAGGTCCCTCTCTCTGCTGACACCTAACCAGGTCCCTGTCTCTGCTGACACCTAGCCAGGTCCCTCTCTCTGCTGACACCTTGCCAGGTCCCTCTCTCTGCTGACACCTAGCCAGGTCCCTCTCTCTGCTGACACCTAACCAGGTCCCTGTCTCTGCTGACACCTAGCCAGGTCCCTCTCTCTGCTGACACCTTGCCAGGTCCCTCTCTCTGCTGACAATCAGCCAGGTCCCTGTCTCTGCTGACACCTAGCCAGGTCCCTCTCTCTGCTGACACCTAGCCAGGTCCCTGTCTCTGCTGACACCTAGCCAGCTCCCTCTCTCTGCTGACACCTAGCCAGGTCCCTCTCTCTTCTGACTCCTAGCCAGGTCCCTCTCTCTGCTGACAATCAGCCAGGTCCCTGTCTCTGCTGACACCTAGCCAGGTCCCTGTCTCTGCTGACACCTAGCCAGGTCCCTCTCTCTGCTGACACCTAGCCAGGTCCCTCTCTCTTCTGACACCTTGCCAGGTCCCTCTCTCTGCTGACAATCAGCCAGGTCCCTGTCTCTGCTGACACCTAGCCAGGTCCCTCTCTCTGCTGACACCTAGCCAGGTCCCTCTCTCTGCTGACACCTAGCCAGGTCCCTCTCTCTTCTGACTCCTTGCCAGGTCCCTCTCTCAGCTGACAGCCACCTTTTTGAATATTACGCATGTAAACATGTCACAGTTGAGGCAAAAAATACAAGCATTAACCTGAACATTTGCATAATATGACCTCCTTAACTCATATTCTAAAACTAAAATACGATTTACACCAACAGTAAATGACACGTACTTTGCAGAGGAATGGATCAATAGAACAAATCGAATTCACTTGATAAATGATAATGTGTTATAGGCTAAGCTAGTATAAAGTAATTCAAAATGAGCTTCACCTTCACCAGATGCAACATTAAAGTGGTGAAAACATGAAGCTATCAATAATTATAATACAATAGTTTAATATGATTCTGAAATGAGCAAAACTGCATAGTGAGTTTTTTAACTTTTGTAACTTTAAGTTTATTATGATAGTGATACTTTAAACCGTAACTTGAATATGACTCAGAGTGCAGGAGTTTTACTGAGTATTTTTACTCATTACTCAAGTCAAATATCTTTGGCTTGTTATTTTGTTCAGAAATGTTATTAAGTTGTTCTTATCAAACTTGTCGAAGCTTTTTATATCACCAAAGAAAGGATGGTGATGGATGTCATCATTTTCTTCTCATCGCTGACCTATGGTGTCTGTTTGTGGTCATCGAGCGCCCCCTGCTGGGTTCTAGGATAAACTGCTCTGGGATGTTGCTGAGTTATAGTCACAGGACAAAGAAATACTCACATCTTTTACTTAAGTAAAAGTATTATTTCCACAGTGTAGAAATACTCTGTTTCATGTAATATCCCACATTATTTTACTTAAAATAAAATTGCAAAGATATTATATATTACGTGACTGGATTATGATTATTGACGCATTCATTTGTTAAAGACTTTAGTTGGAGCTAACTTTAATGACTCTTTATACTGCCAGGTATCTTCATACATGAATATATATATAATCATTTATTAATGATGTCGAGTAAGAAATACAATATTTGCTTCAAATTGTAGTGGAGTAAAAGTCTGAAGTCAAAATGTATACAATTTTACTCCTCTGCATTCGTCTGAAAGCTTTAGTTACTTTAGAGTTTAAGATTCATGCTAAGACAAAATATAGACCATTAATAAATCAACAGGGTCATATAATTATAGGGTTAAATATCCAGCCGCAGAATACAAAATATTAAACAATGAGCTCTTTTTTCAGCTGTGATGGACACATTATAATGCATCAATAGTCATAATGAACTCATTTAATATATTTGATATATGATGGGCCATTTATAACAATTATTTTTTGTTTTTGTACTTATAGTACTATAGCAGTATATGGTGATGTTTAGACTGTTGTACCATTACTGAAGTAAGATTTTGTATGCAGGGCTCTTACTTGTAGTATTTCAAATGTTTGGTATAGGTACTTTTACTTTAGTACTTCTTCCATCACTGCCTTAATGCCCCCCCCCCCCCCATTTTTTTCAATATCTGTTAAACTTGTTCCTTCAACATACAGTACCATCACACTGTGGTGCTGATATGACGGTGTGAAAAGTCTCTCAATATTCTGCAACATCTAACAAAGTGCATGTGAACATTTTTCACATGCAGCAGGAGCAGAAGTCTTATATTAATGTTTGAATAAAAACATGTTTTTCAGCATGTAGCTGTTGCTTTTTAGGTTGAGTTCTAAAAAGGGGTAGAATGGAGTAGTTTATTGGTAGGCAGTTATACTTTGTGAAAGATGCCTGTCCGTGGAAACCCTGAACTGAGAAGGTTTTTTGGAAAATGACACTGTGGTCGAGCTCAGATCCCTCCGGTGCATCAGGTAAGAAAGACCCAACACAAACCAAATGAAACATGAAGCTGAATACATCTGCTTTGAGACACACTGTTTATGTCAAAGTGTTCGCAGCAAACAGATCTAAAACTGAACGTTCAATGCAAAACAATTCATTAACGTTGTTGAACATTTAGCATACCAGTGTCTGTTAGCTGAGGCCAATATAATTACCGTATCTCACCACTCTTAAATCTGTTTTCCTTTCAAAAATAAATAAATCATTGTAAATGAGGCTTGTTCACAGCCCCTGAGGTTCAGCCGGGTCACACTCTGCTCAGCAGCTCCTCTGGTTACTCTGTTCTGGAGTTCATCCGTGAAGGCTGCTTTGGCAGGATGGCCAGATGCCGAAATCAGGCAACCCAAGAGACCGTGGCTGTGAAGATCCTAAAGAAGGACACAGATTACCTCCAGGACACTGAGAGAGAGGTAGACTTTGGGACTCCTTTTGATTCTTTGAAGACAGTTTCCCTTGCTATGATGACTGGGTCTTCTCCAACAGAGTCTATATTATCAACCCTCTTTTCTCTCCAGGTGGCCATGATGGAGGTCATCAGTGTCCTGAATCCAGACCACAGTAACATGGTGAAGTTCTTTGAGCAGTTTGAACATTTGGGACAGACCTGCCTAGCGTTTGAGATGCTCGACAAGTGTCTCTATCAGATGATGCTAGAGCGATACTGGATCCCACTGTCTCTGAACGAGATCCTCACCATTGCAGAGCAGGTACGTTCAGTTTTAATGTAGGACCAATGATGTATTGTTCTACATCCACATTGGGCATTAGTGAAGGAAACCTTACATAGTAGTCTAGCCATCTGAGTCCTATTGTGAATCCGGAAAGGCTGAGTACCCCAAAGTTTAATGTTAGAGATGTATAGTTCAGGTCCCCAGCACATAGAAACTGCTTGATGCTAACTTGCATATATTGGGCAATTTGCACAATTAGCATAATGTACGTGAATTACCATTATTCACCATTATAGCTTATGTGGACACTAGTTCAATGGCTTGGACGGTTTGGACCATTTTGAGGCGCTTTTGGTGGTCATTGGGTATGCTGAGTCCATTTCTGACATGTTCAGGATCAAAATTGGCAGTTTAAAGCATACAATTCCAAATATGTGTACTCTGTGGGCTGATCATGATTAATTTTTGGAATGAATTTGGAAGATTTAGGGGACTCTGGATCATATCAAGATGTTTGACAGAAAGCCAAATTCATATCACCACTGTACCATCCTTGAAAAACACAATTTCTTGAGTTTTGACAATTTTAAGTCCTTTCCATTATTAAAGGCAGGTCATTGTGGAATAGCCTCCCAACTGAGATACGGGATTGTCCCACTCTCAATAGCTTCAAAGGTCAACTCAAAGAATGGTTGAGAAACAACCAGACGTGTAATCACCGCTAAATGCACTTTAATACTGGGGTATCTCCTCTTGCACTTAATGTAGCTCTTTTATCTTCTCTTGAATTACATAGCTTAGTTCTTACAGTGCAGACGCTTTTCTGCTTGCTCTTGCCTCTGCTTACTTTTTTATGCTGTTTTTCTATTTTTCTTTTCTGATAACTTTGAGCAGCGGCTCCTGGACATTAACCTATCACTTGGACAGTTATTCTTCGTAAATAGACGGAGGGTTTCAGCCATATTTCAATATTTTTACGACGACCTCAGTCTTACAGTAGCGCGGCCTAGCAACAGCTAAAGCCTGGTACTGCCTGCTATTTAGCTTAAGCTAGATAGCAGCAAAATGCCTCCGTTCTCTACAGATGACTTCCACAAACTTCTACAGAAAATGGCCGTGTTGGAAATGAAAATGCAACGGTTGGAAGTTAATGTGGAAGTGAATGGACTAGGTTGGAATGACACCACTTTACCAGTGTTGCAAAAAGAATGGACAAAGGCATGCTAAGTCACAGCTAGTTAGCAGCTACAAGGATTCCAAGGAACAGGAGGGCTGTGTACCGGGTAATAAATAAAGTGGTAGTCCTCCCTCGAACTCTCTGGGTGCAAGGCCGAAGAGTAAATAATTTCCATGGGATTTGGGAGGACGAACAACAGGCAGAGCCCAGCGCTCTGAAATCTGTGATACGACCGGCTGGCCTGCATTGTTATCACCCAGAAAGAGCGCCTCTTCAACCCCTATTGTTTGCACTGAACACCTGGCTTTCAACTGTCTGTACTGACCATTCTGTCCATTTTATTGACAACTTTCACTTTTTCTGGGACCGCAGACATCTTTTTAAGGCAAATGGAGTTTGCCTGAACAAGTCAGGAGTGAAATTGTTTATCTCGAACGTATTCAACTGCCTACGTTATCAATCTGTTCCCTCTGCCAAGGACAAGCAACAAGAGGAATCAAAACAAGAGAAAGACACAACACATCGCTCAGAAAACCTTGAAAATCTATCACTGCTCCCGCCTGAGGAATGTCTTGATTATGGGAGACAAATGGAGGAGTCTCCACCGCCCTTCACCCCCCCTATCACCTCTGAGGATACTCTTCCTTCACCCCACAGCTCTCTCTACTCTCCGTTCACCCTTTCACCCTCGCCCACCCTTCTGGAGTCCGCTGAACACACGAAGGAGATACAGAGGGTTGGCACCGATTCCTTCCTGGAGTTCAAAGACCAAACTAAGGCGATGCGCAGGGCTGGCAGCATGTCCTTTACCCCCGCTCCTCAATGTCGCCCACCAAAATCACCGCAGAGACGCGCACCATCTCCCCCGTCTTCATCACCGTGCCTACGTCAACCACCTCCCCTCCCTTCAAGAAAGCATCTGCAGTCTCCGAAGCCTGATAAGGATGTGTGTGTACAAAATGCTTACTGATATGTGCTGGGTCCAGGCTCAAGGGCGTATGGCACTCTCAACTCTTTCCAGGACATGCCGGGGCCCTGCCTGCCTGTAGCTTTGCCGATATCTGTGTTGATAGGTAATAGATTAAGAGCGGTGAATCAGCTTAGAAACAGGAAGTGCTCAAACGTTTGTGTGAGTTTATCAATTTTAGCAGTGATTCCATGTCAGCCACAGCTTGTCACAAAAAATCTTACTGATAGTGTGTCTAACAAACTTAAACTAGCTTTATTAAATGTCAGGTCTTTGGCAGGAAAAACATTTTTAATCAATGATTTTATCACTGAGCACAATCTTGATTTTGTTTTTAACGGAAACTTGAATTGAACAAAATAACAGTGCAGCTGTTCTTATCGAATCACCCCCTCCCAACTTTAGTTTTATGAGTCAGGAAAGAATGCATAAGAAAGGGGGTGGAGTTGCTATTTTGTACAATGATTCCCTTCAATGCAGGAAGACATCTTATGGGAACTTTGCTTCTTTTGAATATGTGGCCCTTCAGCTGAAATGCTCCTCTCGAGCTCTGTTCCTAAATATCTATAGACCACCCAAATACTGTGCAAGCTTTTATGATGACTTTACTGAACTGCTGTCTATAGTGTGTATTGACTTTGACCGTCTAGTCATTGTTGGTGATTTTAACATCCATGTTGACAACCCTCAGGACAGAGGGGCAAAAGAACTGTTGTGTGCTCTTGATAACTATGGACTGACTCAGCATGTGACGGAGCCCACACACAATAAGGGACACACTCTGGACTTAATTATCTCAAAGGATTAATGCACATGGTATAATGCACATGGATTGCAGTGCATTATACTTGTGATGTGTAGTTCATACTTTATTCCAACTTTAAATATTGTAATACCTGAACACACTGCTGCTGTGAAATAATTTCCCAATTTGGGATTGATAAAGTGTCTGTCTGTCTATTTATTTTATAGATTAAAAAAACACATCTATGTATTTTTAAGCTAATATACAATATATAATACATAATATAAACTGTATACTATTATTTTTCAAAGACATGTTACATTTCAAAAGCATATATTGCTATGTTTAGGACAAACAATTAAAGACTGCTTTAATTGAACAAATTCTGCAAGGTGAAAAATGTGAAAGAAAGGATGATAAAATATTGTCCTCTGGTGAGTTAGAAAACAGTGATCTGACAGCGCTGTGTCGCCTGCTGTAGGGTACATGATCCAGGATAGTCACTGAGTTTAGTATCATCATTCACCTGAACATGAGATTACATGATTACATTACAAAGACAGCTAAGAATGAACAATGTTCAGCCAGATGCTATCAGGAAGTAGCTCCTATGCTAACATGCAGCGGGAACACCTGATCACCTCACCAGCTTTATTCTCCCAAGTAGACGTGTTACTTTAGTCCCAGTTCTGAACTCGTGTGTGTGTAGAACAATGTTGACATTTTCAGTCAGAAGCTACGGTTGTAGTGTTCAGACCCCGTCACATGGACTCCTCAGGAAACCACCAGCTCCAATTCTTTACCAACGCTTGTGGAAAATATTGTTACATTTACACTAGCCGTCCCATTCTGTTGCTAAAGTACATCTTTACTAACTTTTTCAACAGACACTTCCAAATCCTGCTAAGGCTCTCTATTTATTGTGTGTATATATCATTTGATAAAGGCCGCAACTAAATTGTTTTGCAATATAACTGCATTTTGGGAGAGATACTGAAGTCCTTCTCTGGTGCACTCACTGATATCAGCCGAGTTAAAGTTTTACATCTAACGTTGTCATTTCTTGTTACCAGCCATCACTGAGCGAAGACTACAACTTGAATAAATCTGTGAACCAAACTGTGTGAACTGATTGAACTTCTGTCCCTCGCCGTGTCCGAAGCTGGAGGTCAGAACTGACCGCAGAGAAACAGATGAAGCAAATCGCCGTGTCCGAAGCTGGAGGTCAGAACTGACCGCAGAGAAACAGATGAAGCAAATCTAGCAGGCACCCCCATCATGTCCAGCTAACATGAGCCTGTGTTAAGGTCATTGAGTATTTTGTCAGATGGAGTGAATTGTCAGCCGTGGAGAACACTTTTAATTGACTCCTAGATACAACTTACATTTTGTGAGCTGCATCTCTATTTGAAGCATCATAAAATTAGCATTTGTTATTATTATGTTAGTCTCCACCAAATCCTGAGCAAAATAAGTGTCGTTAGCATCAAGACATTACATTCTAAAAGAGCTTTCATCTGACTCCACTATTGTTAAATGTGGCATGGCCGTCATATCACTGGAAAGGTGCTCACGCCTATGGATTCTGCAACACCATCTTTGACAGAACTTTAAAATCTGTTGATGTCCTATGTAGTTTCCTTTTAATGTTAAGTTTAAATTCAGTCATATTATACCTTCATGCCAGTTAATTAAAAAGTCTGGTGCACAAAACTCAAATGAATGCAAAGAATGAAAATAACCAGAACAAGTCAAACTCCAGCCTGAACCTTTTATCAAATAAACTCAATAAACATTTTAACCATTGCAAAGTCTGGATTTCCAAGTGAAACACTGAAGATGTTAGAATTCCAAATAACCACTGGCTACTTTTCAAACACTTTATTGATTAAAAAAGAAGGAAAAGGATAAATAAAGAGTAAGTCCTGATCACAGGCGGAAGCGGTCAGAGAAGTTTGGGGAGTGGGGGATGGTGAGGGGGACTTCACTCTTCTTCACGGCCACAGGTTTGTACTGTCTGATGGGCTGAGCCGTGTGAACCTGCAGGAAGAGAACACCAGGTTTGAGTCCCACGTGTCAATCAGGAACATATTTCTAAAATATCAGGAAAAAAGACAGTTGATATAGCAGATAAAAAAAACTACAGGTTGTCAAAAGAAACGACAGTTTGTCAAAAAAACTAAGCAAAAAAACAACGTAGTATAATATGCAAGGAGTATGCGCAAAAAACACGTAGTATGTTGTACATATTGTGGAAAAGACAAGCTGCAGATGTGCAAAAAAAGAGTGAATTATGTTGAAAATATCAGAACAAACAAATAGTATAATCCTTTTGCAGGGACCTGGTCATTCCGCATCTGGGTGACGTCGTCCTTCTCCCTCTGCTCCACCTCTTGTCTCTGCTGCTCCTCCATCAGCATCCTGAGAGCCTCCTTGTCATTGGCCAGACGCTCAAACTCCTGGCGCTCGTGGGCCCGCCTCTCGGTCGACAGCTCAAAGGCCTCCACGACTGGAAGAAGAATCATGAGTGACATGAGAACCGCTTCATACTTCAGAGCACTCCCAAGGAGGGTTATATGTGACCTGCTTTATCAAAGTCACATCTACCCCCCAAACAACATGTGGACTCCTAGACACCGTTGTAAAGAGGAGATTCTTAGCTTTTCAATATTGGTTTTGTTCTCCATATTCGTCCTCACATGTCACAATGACTGTTACCAAAACACAATTATGAAATAAAAAGAGTATCCAGAATTGTTTTGAAGGCAATGTTATTATTAGAGGGGGTACCAGGCCATATATGAGGGGGTACCAGGCCATATATGAGGGGGTACCAGGCCATATATGAGGGGGTACCTTTTCTACAGGTCTATCTGATGATCGTCTGATATGACAACTCAAGTATATATTGATTATACCCGATACAACATTACATTGGTGTATACTGGGGTTCAAAACTGCTAATATAGAACAAACAGGTGGTCATTGGAGGTATGGTGAATAAGAAATAATATGCTAATCTACAGCGTGGCTAATATTCTGGAGCGTTCCGGTTATATAATGTGTGGTCGCATTCTACGCAGAGCCTTGCGGTGAAATCAGTGCAGTTTTATTCTACACCAGCGCAAGAGACCTTTTATTGAGCATCATGCGAGTGCAGAACCCGTTTAGATTCAGTGCAGAACCCGTTTAGATTCAGTTCAGTGCAGAACCCGTTTAGATTCAGTTCAGAACCCGTTTAGATTCAGTTCAGTGCAGAACCCGTTTAGATTCAGTTCAGTGCAGAACCCGTTTAGATTCAGTTCAGAACCCGTTTAGATTCAGTTCAGAACCCATTTAGATTCAGTTCAGTGCAGAACCCGTTTAGATTCAGTTCAGTGCAGAACCCGTTTAGATTCAGTTCAGTGTCACATTTCCTGAGCGACTGGCTCCACATCTAAGCCAATGGCAGGCTTAGATGCCTACATCCTGAGTGCAGGGGTGTTTGGACTTACCCACTGGAGCACGCGGGACTTTTTTAGGCTGGAAAGGCTCTTTATGAGTGACCGTGTTGGGCCTGGCTTTGAATACTGCAGCCTCCTCACGCTTTTGCTCCTCTTTGGACTACAAGAAGAACAAAAGAAAGAAAAAGAAGTTGTAAATCTTAAATTCAAGTAAAAGATGGCGATGATTGAGGATGAAAATGTGGAAGCGATGGTACCATCTGCACTGTGCGACTGCTCTTCATGGCCCCCCGCTCGTCCAGCAGCAGCTTGAAGGGCTCGGGCTTGGTGGGCTCCAGCCTCTTCTTCTCGGGGAGGAGCACGGTGTCAAAGGCTGGCAGCAGCTGGGCCTTGAAGTGAGGCACCTGGGAAGGTTCAAGGAGACAGGAGGAAGAGGTTTAACGGTTGAGTCTTCATTCTGGGGGTCAGAGGACACAGGATGTGGTAGCAGAGCCCCACCTCTTCATTGCGCTTCTCCTCCAGCTTTTTCTCCTTAAGGACCCTCCTCTCTCGGTCCCGCTCTTCGAAGGAGAACGGACACACCTCCACGTGGTGGTTCTCCTGCAGCTGGGGCTGGAAGGGGAGCCCAAAGTGAGGCACTGGGGGGGCCTTGATGGGCGAGGGCTGCTTTACCTGGAAGAAAGAGAAACGTTTGGTTACGTTCAAAGAGAAGTCTTGGTATAAACTTCCTGTTTGAGCCGTTTCCAAAGGTTTTTATTTCTGGATAAAAGGTTTGTTCTATACTACTTTTAATAAAGACTCACTTTCACTTTGCATCTGTGGTCTTTTTGTTTGTCAAATCATTTAAAGGTCCCATGTCATGCATGCACACACTCTCTTTTCTCAGCTGCAGCTCCAAGGCGAGGCTGTGAGTGTGTGTGTGTGTGTGTCATGGGACCTATAAGGTTTGGGCCTGTTTTAACTCTGCAATGAGGTTTCTTTCTGTGTAAATTAGGTTAACCATACATTTCCAAAAAGAAGAGCAAAACTTGTGGAAACAAGTCAGAATAAAGCCGGCTTAAAAAGATGCGACACAGATTTGGCTGATTATTTATACTGTATACTATGTAGGACCAAAGTTGCAGTTGATGGGAAGACAGATGTGTCCTCACCTTCTCCACCTTCTCCACACGGACCCTCTTCTTCAGGATGAAGGCTGGAGACTCTGGCACCGTCGGCTGCAGAACCTTCTTGTCTGGCAGACCCTGTCATCAGAAAAGTGAAAGTGTTGGTGTGACACGCTCATGGAAACAATCTCAAAGCTAAAGGACCGGGACTCACCACGACTCCTTCCAGGATCTTTCTGGGCAGCGGCTGGGCTCTGAAGCTGGGATGCTTCTCCTCGGCCTCCTGGGGCCTCTTGGTCTGCCTCTCATGCAGCCTCTTGTCAATCTGCAGCTGGAAGCCTTCAGGCACTGTGGACTCCTTCACTGGGGGTCTCTTCAGGCACTCTGCGCTCTCCAGGATCTTCCGGTTCAGCTCCAAGGCGATGATTTTAAACCTGATTAAAGAGACAGTTGAATAACCCTGGACGTATTAACACCTGAGTCTTTGACAGGACTTTGGGCGAGAGACGAGGACTCTTACTTCTGCTGTTTCTCCAGCTCTTCCTCCTCCAGCTCGGCGCTGCTCTTGGTGACGGTGGGGCGGTTCCTCCGGCGGGTCATCAAGTGAGGGGTGTGTGACTGGGTGAGTTTCAGCTTATCCCCCTTCACCCCCGAGGGTCCTGAAGAACACGGGATGTCAGTAAGTGGCCCTTCAACCCCCTCTGCATAGAACACACACCTTTACAACCAACTTGGCTCCAAACACACCTTTGTTTATACTCTTGCGACTGTGCCGATGGTAGCGATCGGGGGTTCGATTCTGGAACTGCTGGATCTGCTGCGCCATGGGCACATAGGCCCCCGGCCCCTCTGCCTCCTCCTTCTTCTTCTTGCCTGTAGACAGGTTGAAGGGTTTGGGCACGGTGCCGCACTTCAGAGCCTTTGTCTGGAGAAATAAAAGGGGAAGGGCATTATTCATCGTGACCTTCCAAACGTTCGGCCATGCAACAACATCAGGATGCTTTTGCTTATTTAACGGAATGAAGTCAGGGTTTTAGAAACGTGTTTCTATCCAGCAATATTTCACTAAAGAAGCCGTTTGAGTGAAAGTACTGTCGCACGCTTTATGAGCACATTTAACAAGTCAATAATTAACATCATTAATCACCAAATGATATTGAACACCTTTAGAGCAGGGGTCTCCAACCTTTTTTAGGATGAGAGCTACTTTCAAAAAATAAAACAAGTCCTGTCAAAATCCAGAATTACCCGTCGGCCTTTACACAACTCTGACGGGGGGCAACTAATTCAGTCGTCGATTCGTTGGCGACGTCATCACGTGTGTTCTACACCCCGTTATCCGTTACTCCAACGTTATCGCTCTTTTTTATCGGTACAGGAGACATGTCATATGTATTATTGCTACATAAACATTGTATCGCAGTCTTAGTGTCGCCAACTCCGTTTCTAAAATGCAATATGACTACAAAATGCGTCTATAATGTATTTTCGATCTTCCCAATTCAGACGAGAGATCTCTCTCCCGCCTGCTTGTGAGGGGGCGGGGCAGTTTACACACACGCAGCTGCTACATGCATGCAACACACACACACACACACACTGCGGAGATGGCGGAGAGAACGCGCTCTGAGGTGTGGTTAAACTGTACCCGTCTCGATGTCGACAATGCTCGTTGCCAAAAGTGCAATAAGAGTTTAGCATGTAAGGGCGGTAACACGAGCTATTTGTCTAAACATTTATCAAAAGTGCTCCACATGCAGACGGAGGAATGCACCGGGTTCCACTGTCTTTCTAGCAGCTCTGTAGCCCCATCCACGAGGAACGGTTCCACTGTCTTTCTAGCAGCTCTGTAGCCCCATCCACGAGGAACGGTTCCACTGTCTTTCTAGCAGCTCTGTAGCTCCATCCACGAGGAACGGTTCCACTGTCTTTCTAGCAGCTCTGTAGCCCCATCCACGAGGAACGGTTCCACTGTCTTTCTAGCAGCTCTGTAGCCCCATCCACGAGGAACGGTTCCACTGTCTCTCTAGCAGCTCTGTAGCCCCATCCACGAGGAACGGTTCCACTGTCTTTCTAGCAGCTCTGTAGCCCCATCCACGAGGAACGGTTCCACTGTCTTTCTAGCAGCTCTGTAGCCCCATCTACGAGGAACGGTTCCACTGTCTTTCTAGTAGCTCTGTAGCCCCATCCACGAGGAACGGTTCCACTGTCTTTCTAGCAGCTCTGTAGCCCCATCCACGAGGAACGGTTCCACTGTCTTTCTAGCAGCTCTGTAGCTCCATCCACGAGGAACGGTTCCACTGTCTTTCTAGCAGCTCTGTAGCCCCATCCACGAGGAACGGTTCCACTGTCTTTCTAGCAGCTCTGTAGCCCCATCCACGAGGAACGGTTCCACTGTCTTTCTAGCAGCTCTGTAGCCCCATCCACGAGGAACGGTTCCACGTCAGGTGTTATGTATGCTAGCAGCAACACACGGAGTTAACTCAGTTATAAAAACATGGGTTAATGATTAGAGGTAACTGAGTTATTTAGTTTGTTAAAGTTTCAGCTATTCTGTCATCAGATTATTTAATATGATTAGTTAAAACACTGTTGTTTCTTTTGATGTGAAATATTATGCATTTAATTAAAATAAAAAGCAATGTTAGTTTTGTTCACAATTTGTTTAGTTAGTTTCCCTTCTTTCTTGTCAAAAGAACCGTTAATACTATCGTTAAAAGGACCGGATCGATATGCAGTATCGAGTAGTAGTACAGTTAAAACCTTAACGATCCGAATAATCGATTAATCGTTTCATTAATCGATTATCAAATTAGTCGTTTGTTGCAGCCCTAGACAGTTCACATGCGCCGTGTTATGCATGGCTGCTGCACCTCGCGGGAGCGTGCACAGCGTAAAGCCAAAACTCAGACATTTCAATGATCTGTACGGCACAGTTAGGTTTGGAAACGGTATCATTTCCTTTCTGGAGGGCATGCATAACACGGCATAGCACTGGAGCCTCGCTGCGGGGGAACTTTGGCGCTGTTCCGAGTTTGTTCTAATCTGACAAAATGACGGACTGCTTTCAGATTTTTCTGTAGTTGTTAAAAAAAATCCGTCATAGACAGAAAATATTGGCTTAACGCGACCTCTGGTCCCGAGCTACTTTTACTCTTCTTTTTTTGTTCTTGCAGTGTATACATTTAGCACATTTTAACATTAGGCGCTTTCACACGGAGTACTTTTCCCAGTATAGATCGGAAAATGTGCGTTACAAAAGAAATCCGGAACTAGAACTTAGTTCATGAGAACCCTTCCCCCCCCCCTCTCAGACCCTGCTAGAGAGCAGGTACTTTCATGGGAGGAAAAGGTTCCCATTTCTGATGAACCTTTGTGGGAAAAGTACTGCGGTGTGAAAGCGCCTATTGAGGGCTTGCGAGCTACCGGTAGCTTGCGCTCAACGTGTTGGAGAAACAATGGTTTACACGATAGCTGCAGAATATACAAAGAATAGACACTGAAATGTATTTCTAAATGAACATTTTGTTGATTTGTGGGTGTCTACTATCTGATTGATGAACATTACCCATTCATTTCCTATGGCGCTCATGTATGCCTGAGAACACTAAACCACTCAAAGCAGCAATTGAATATGTTCAAATGAATACTGTGTAGGATATCATAAGGCCTTGAAGCAATCACATTTAAAGCACAATGTGTGATTGATGAAAGTAGTGAAACGGTCAGATTTGGCCCGGACACGACAGTTAACCAAAGCAGCAGTTTGTACAGAGGGTCCCAGACATTTAACCCGTCTGAAGTCAACCATAAGCAGCCCCTCAGGCGCCACTAAAACTTAAAGGTTTCAGAACACAGGAAGTACTCACAGGGGAGGAGGGTTTGCGCAGCTGGCTGATAAAGTCCACTTCCTTCTGTGCGCCGCAGGATGAAGTGCTCGCCTTGTGACGAGAGTTTGTGTTGAAGTGGAACTCTTGGGGCACCGTCGCCGACAGGACCATCTTCTTTGGCGGTGGGTCTGAAATAAAAAAGAGTCCCAGACTTCCTTTTACAACTTTCAGATCCCAGGGCTCGACAGTAACGGTTGCCATTAGCAACCATTCAGAAAAAATGTCAACCACTTCTTGGCCTTTGGTTGCCATCAGTGGCAACCACTTTTTAACATGAAGAAATAAGGACAGCAAACAGCTAAATGTGCACCCCAAAATAGATAAATGTTAATTATTTGTTGTATTAAGAGTGATATTTAATTATTGTTGTGACCAGTCGGAACCTGAGACTTAAGTTGCACTTGCATTGGTGTGAGAAAGCGATGCACTTTTACTCGCGTGCGCGATGCGCCGTGTGTTTGTTTTACAAAAAATGGCGAAGCAAATTAAGTTGTTTGACTGTGGGGTAAAGAGTTCAGCCAACCCGCCAACATCTGAACCAATGTTCAAAGTGATTCAACTGATAAAACGCAAAGTAAACTCCAACGAAAAGCAAAGGAAATGTGTAAAGTCTTGGGAGGCGAAATATATGTACGTTCTGCTCCGTTGTCCATTCACTTCCGGGAAAAGTTCCTTCAAAATAAGAGTCCCGATCTTATTACTACCAAAATAAAAGTGCTAAACGAAACTTTACCATAGGAAAATATTGGCATACAAATATAATCACTTCCATAAAAAGGTAAAACATTTTAAATATAGTTCAACATATTAATAAATATGTTACAGCATTACTAATTAATATCTAATTATTAACTGAATGGTTTTCATTTATTTAACATTAGAAATGTATTAGTCTGGCCAATCCATTGCTGAAGGGCCAATGGATCTATGGTGGGGGTCAGCAAAACCCAAATTTGAAAGGGAAACAACGGATGACGAAATTAGTGACTTGCTCAATTCAATTCATTTGTGGATCTGTGAAGAACAACAGCTGCACTACTGGTATTTTGTATACCAGCAATTAAGGGTGGACAAGTTTACTACCACTTAAGTTTCAAATAATTGTGTTAATTACTTATTGTAAAGCATTTGAACATTCTTTTGGGTCACATTTTCATTATTAAATTGATGTATCTTAATTATTTAAAATGAAGGCTGTCAAACCATTAACATTTTTTTATCAGATTAATCACAGCTTAAAAATTAATTAATCAATCAATCATGATTAATCACCATTCGAACCATGTCCAAAATATGTCATTTCTTTATGTATATTGTTGTGGGAATGGAAAGATATATGAAAGAAGGCGGATATATCCATTTAACACGTTCATTGTAAAAATGTTCTGTGTGTCAAAATGAAAGAGAGCACCTATCAATCATCAAACCGTGGGGTCTTAATTCATTACGTGTTGATTTCTAACAACGGGGGAGTACTTCAGGAAAGTCGACTGGGGGGGTGGGGCTAGTGGAGTACTTCGTGACTACAGATGCGGCTTTCACACCAGCGCTTTCCCTTTCTAGCTGGTTCAGCTCCGGTTTCCCATTTCTGCTCCCGCTCTGTTCACACCGCCCAGAGCTGCCGCTGCTGCGTCATGACGCCACCGTTTACGTGCCTGCTTCATAAAATCCAAACCGCGCGGAAATCCCTCACATCGACAACAACAATAGCCGATTATATTGAAGCGCTGTTCGCTTTGGTTAGCCTCTTACGAAACTAAATGGAAGGCATCGGACGACTTTACAAACATCACATGCCCCTGCCCCCGCCTCGACATAAGAGACCGACAATTTTTTGGAGCTGGAAGTGAACCGGATTCCGGAGCTAAGAGGCGGTGCCTCTGCGGTGTGAACAGGAAAAACCGGTACTTTTCAGGCTCCAGCTCCGAGCTGAAAACGCGTTGGTGTGAAAGGGGCATGAGTGTGAACGTGGTGATCAGCTGTTTTAGCGCAGTTCTCCAGTGGAGGGGGGGGGGGGGGGGCCGCAGCCGGTTGGCGTAGTGTTGGCACGTTGTACAGACCGACGTTAACAGCAGCCCTGTCTGTGCACACGGAGACCGACTCTGTCGTCCGGTGATCTAACCGCCTTCGGGAAAAGCTTCACAAGTACGTCGGTACGCAAATGCTCTTTGTGACGGTACGCATCTCAGATTACGCACATAACCTGCGTACCAGTTATGTGCACCCCTGTACTACAGCAAAAGTATTCTCCGTCGGGACTTCCTGCAACAACACCACGCCGTTATCTTGATTCTGATTGGCCCGAAGACATTATCAAAGATGTTCTATTGAGAAGGCGATCACCACGTGACAAAAGTTTTCAAAACCGTTTCTGGTCTTCGGTATTTCCAGACAAGTAGCTACTGAAATCAATCTTACTAACGGCTGTCTGTGCAATTCTCGGCGCGAGTTGGCGGACTTTATTTCGATTACTTTAACATCACTTTTCATGGTGGGGCTAAGCCATTTCTTGGTATGGGTGTAGCCTACCCCAGCCATACCCTGGCGCTGCCACTGGTGGGATGTATGGGGCGGGCCATTCTGCACATGCGTTAAATATTTTAATTACCGCCGTTAACGCGATAATTTTGACAGCATTAATTAAAATATAAGGTGACTAAAAATGGCAACCGTATTTTTAGTCCATTCAACCACTTTTGAAAGTTAGCGTTGAGCCCTGGATCCATTTAAATGGGACCAAACAGTTAGCAAGTACATTAGCATTTGTTAAGTCTGGTAAATCCACTCACTGCCAGCCAGAGCCGCTTTGTAGCTGGCCTCGTTCTGCTTCCGATGCAGAGCCACTTCATTCTGCAGGGTCCTGATGCGCTCCATCTCTTGGTCTTCAGAGCTAGATGGCCTGTTTGGAACACGTCAGTAAAAATTCAGCTTTAACCTGCTTTCCATCTCAGCCTCATGTAAAGTGGAACTTTCCCATTCAAAGCGCTACACACTTTGGCTTACCGACATGGAATATAACAATGTGTAGGAACGTTACCTTGGATGACAATTTGGCGAGAAGCCGGAGGCTATAACTCATCTTTGAATAATGCAATCACAAGACAGAAACAGCAGAAGGAGGCTTTCCCCGATAGAAGACCTACTCTGTGTTTGAAGTAGCTGAAGCTGCTGCCTGGCTCTTAGGCGCCGTCCTGCTGTTCTGCGGGCATTTACTGCGGCGGAGCACACTGCTGGGCTTTCGGGGTTCAGGAGTTCTACAACAAAGAATTGAAGAAGAAGAAAACGTGAAGGAGAAAAGTTTAACAAGGGAACGACGTTGACTGGGTCTCTAATGGGGAACATTGTGTTTGTTAATACTGGAACATCAGTCAGCTGTGGGGTAAAGGGATAGAAATAAAAAGGTCACTTACTTTTTGTGCTTCTTTAAGGGTGGAGCGGGACCACTGGACGCCTCTTTACGCTTTAAAACCCTAAAATGAATAAATCAATTAGAAATGTATTCAATCACACAATTAATCTCAAGTAAAAGGCAAGTGTCTAGAAAACAAAAATACTGCATTTCCCACAATGCAACTCAATAGAAACTTTATTTTACAGGACCCTGCATATAGTCCTAATATTTCCAGCTGCACTAGGGGTGTTGAAAATAATCATTTCTAGATGCATTGCGATGCGGACGATTCGGTATCGATGCAGTGACGGAAGATAATCGGTTATAGCGTAGTAACGTTGCTTCCTGATTTTCCGGCCGCGGCTTTACTATAACGTTTTTTTTTCTGTCACTTTAATATCAAATCGGTCGGTGACTCAGAGATCAGGGAACAGACGTGACAGCGGCACAGCAACCAACAGCAGAAGGACCCGCTCTGAATCACTCAGGGATTCATGTTTTTCAAAAATAATCCAGTGTGCGAAAAAGTACACGTCCCACCGTCCGGGACGTGTTATTTACAATATCGGACAAGTAGATCTGTCAATTGACTTGTCTGGCGGACAAGTGACGTTTATTGACAAATTATTGATACCTTCAGTTTACAAAAGGCAGAACTCATTTGCAAATTGTACGTGTCCGCCATTGTTCGTTTAGAAGTGTTAGTTTCGGTTCTGCTTGTCGATTCCTAATGAAATGCATCTCGCCGCTTTCTGTACAGTTAGACGGGGGCGGGGCGGAGCGGGGTGGGAAGTGTAGCACAGTGGCAGGGTTGGGAAGCAAAATTCGGTTCCGAGTAGGAACAAATAACAATTGTCCGGTACCGGGATTAATAAGAGTTGTGGACTGCAGCTCTCTCTCTCTCTCTCTGTCTCTGTCTCTCTGTCTGTGCTCCGCATCAGCTGATCGCTGCAGCTCAGCGTCTCTCTCTCTCTCTCTTTCTACACACAGCAGATCCGCTGCCCGTTTAACAGCCTCATCTTTGTCAAACTTTCTTATGTTCTTTCTCTAACACGTAATGAAGGTTATTAAGCCTTTTAGCTCCTGTGTTGTTAATATTGACCGCCATTTCCTTTATGAAGTGAAGCAGCCTCCCTGTCTATGTCCTCGCGCTGTCCTCACGTCCCCGGACCCCCAGACTCGGAGGAGCACAGGGATGTCAGTATTGTTTATGAAGCAGGGTATAGAAAGTACATTATTGAAATGAAAATACTATTTATTTACTTTTACAAACAGTGAGCAGCTGGGCAGCTGCAGCATGTGTATTGCAGGACATGTGTAAGCGTGCAAGCGTCTTTGAGTTGTAGAAAAGCGCTAGGCCTATAGGCTATACATCTAATGTGTCATTATTATTATTATTAGGTTATGTCCTATGTGTTGGACATGTGTGGTTGGACTTTGTCTCACAGGCAGGTTGCAGTGTAACATCAGAGGACACTGGGCCAATTGTACATTCTCAAACTGCACCACTTAGAACTAACTAAACAATGCAGAGATTATTTTTACATCATTGTATTCAATAACCGTAAGAAATTCAACAGTATGAAGTGATTTGTAAATAGGAATACAGATTTGACTTAATGTTTTCATAAATATATTTTTCTCCCAGTTTGTCATGGGACTTATTTACCCTCTCATAGAACCGGAATCGAAAATCAGAACCGGAATCGTTAAAATCCAAACGATACCCAACCCTATGTGTGATGCAGTAAAATCTTACCGCTCACTTACGTTAGCGGTGTCGTAAAAACCGTGGGAAAATGTAAAATACGATGACGAAGAAGAAGATTCCAGTGGCCCCAATTTTTGTCCATTCTGGACAAGTGAAAAATTTATTCGGACAAGTAAATTGCCAAACTCACTTGTCCATGGACAAGTACTCTCTAAAAACTTTTTCTCACACTGTAATCGCGTTACAATCATGTCAGGTTTTTGGTGGATTTAATTAAGTCTTGGATTGCAAAGTATGAATGTCCTCTAGCTATTTTCAGACGATATATACGTGTGTAAAAATGTTGAAGGCAGGAGGAAAAAAGCTAGACTGCAGAAGCATTATTTTTTTGTTTTTGAGGATGGAACAACTTCACACAGATATAGGGAGGCTAGACCTATACAATTCATTTATTTTGGTTTATAAATTAATGTCAAGACATTTATGTTATTGATTTCTGAAGCACTTTCTAAATAATAAAAAGAGAGTTCATATGTATTTACTGCATGTATGCATTGATGAAAAATAAGCCAAGTGCAGTAATATAGAAAATTGAGGATGCAACGCATTGGTATGAATCGTGATATCGAATTGAATCGTTGACAGGATAATCGTAATCGAATCGTGAGACCAGTGAAGATGCACAGCCCTAAGCTGCACTCCTAAGGTTCCCGCGAAAGCTTCAAACTAAGATGCCACAGACATCATGCAGGTTGAAACATTCAAATAAATCTAATCATGTTAATACGAGTTTCAATAGTAATGAGAATAATGACGCAAAACCTTTCCAATTTGTTTTCCCCCCCCAAATCAGGCAGCCCCAGAACAAACGATACAACACACACCCCTGCTGTATGGGTAGGGTTATATTAATCAGTACCACATGATATTTGCTTTAAATTAATGAAATACTTATTGTAGCAAAAATAGTGACCATAACCGTGACTTTACCTGCGAGGTGCTGGGGGATTAGAGGTCCTCTCTGAGCTCGCACCAGTGTGAGCTGAAGACCCAGCAGCCCAGGAGGTGACCAGGTTAGCAGGTTGAGATGTAGATGGGAGTGGGGGTGGGGATGGAATAGGAGCTGAAATATTAAAAAAGGAGAACTTATGGAAGTGTTCACTGGATAACATAAATCTACAGGCTATTTACACACACGTTTGAAAGGGTACCCTATTATGCCTTTTGGAGTTTTCCATTTCTGAACATTAAAGCATGTCACAGTAGAGACACTAAATACAAATATAACCCTGAAAATGAGCAGAATATGTTCTACTTATGTATCGACTCGTTGATTGCTATGACTGAGCAGCCATTGGAACTGTTGTGAATGCAAATTGACAAATAAAAACGAACCTGGGATGTCGTCCACCTTGATCTGCGGGGCTACGATGGCTCGGGGCAGGTCCAGGTCATGGATGCTCCTGAAGGATTTGTCAGTCCTCAGAGGAGTAACAAGGCGGCCACCTGGCCCACTGCTCTGTTGTTCTGCACAAAAGAGACGGTCAAAGATCAAGCGGGGGTCTCCTTTTACAGATACTTGATGGTTCATTTAAACATAGAACAGTTAACCCAATCTGTACTGTCGTATGGGGTCATCATTTTTGTACCATTTGTGCTTATTTAAATGTTAAAACTCATCACTAATTGCTTAGTCATTTCCTACTTGTAATAGGGCTTTCAGACAGACATGGTGAAGTGGATCAAACCTGACAGTGGGGTGTAACTGAACTTGCACTCAGGGAGAAGTTGTGGTGATGTGCTGTTATGTCTGAAATGATTATCTAACCAGAGAGAGAACCTGCTTTTCACTTCTGCCACATGTTTAAGGAAAAGATCTGTGGTGCCATCAACCTCCCACACGTTGTGTGGTGGCAAAAGAAAGAACCAGCTAATTTACTGATGTCCTAAAGAGGCAATCACCTCCTCAACTGTTATGGAGGAATTATAGATATTGCAAATACATCCTGTGCATATTGCTGTTAGACCACATTGTATATACAAAAAAAGAGATATTAGTTGGTTTTGCACTGATTTTTCAACTCTTTTTTTTTACAACAACATTGCCCTTACTGTGTTTTGTGTGCACGATAACAAACCTAAGCGAATTCCTTGCAAGTGTAAACCTACTTGGCAATAAACCTGATTACTACAGTTCACAGTTGGATCAATAGCAGACAGATGCAGAGATAATAAACTTACCAAACCACTTGTCCTCGCCCTCAGCCTTCTGCTCTGCTAACATTAGCATGTCCACTACGTGCGATGGGGCATCAAACTCGTAGCGATCACTGGAGTCGCTGTCCGCCATAGTGTCAATATGTGTTATTCGACAACTCCCCTAAAGAAGAAAACAGTTTACATGAACACTCTTTGATAAAAGTGTCCGAATGTACAAGAGTCTCTAACTCTAACCAATGTCGATTAGCTTGTTTTGAACTAGCGGATAGCTTAACGTTACAATGTATGTCGTAGCTTGTATTTTTAATGGAACAAACAGTAACACCACTTGGAAAGCAAAGTCAATTTAGCTGTACTTTGCTGTTATTATTTAAGTTGACATACAATTACCGAGTATCATTTTAGGAGTCATGTTTTCCTTTTTTGAGATGGAACGATATGTTAAGCTAGCTTGGTCGAGGGAAAACCGGCGATCTCAAGTTAAACATAACTTCTAACGCGTATTAAACTATCAGCTGACTCTAATTAATACATTAACACATTATTAACTACGGTTGAATTAGTAAACGTTCAGATATTTGTGCAATTACGGAGGAAACGTTGATCCTAAACATGTAAAAGTGTACAAAAAAACACTTACCGAAAACGTCCGTTCCTAAAGCAACACAAATGGAATATGCCGTTCAAGCCGTTAGAGCGCCTTTTATTGGCACATTCAAATACACTTCCTGTGGGACCACGTGATCAACGAGTGGCGAAGTCCCTCCCCTTCCGGGGGAGCTCCACGGAACCTTATTTCGGAAAATTATGTATTGAAGTCAATGGAGAGAGAGAGATTATCTTTCGATCCCGTTTGAATTGTGCCACGAATTACACATATGATGTTTATCAATTTAAAAGATAATTTTGCAAGTCAAAAAAATTAAAATGTGTCTTAAAACTGTGAAGTAACACATTTTTTTTTTGTGTGAAACACTCAATGAACTACATCTCTGGTCTCGCAGACCCATGTCGCAGACTCGTACAACAACACACGTCACCAAGATGTATGGGATTAGTTTTGTATCATAAAGATAAAGCAACACTTTCTCAGAATAAAGCAAAACTATGAGTTTAAAAGAGAGAAAAAAAACTAAGTCAAGCAAAATAAAATACATTTCAAAAATAAAACTATAAATTGCAAACAAATCATTTGTGTAATCATGTAAACTATAAGTATTTTTTCTTTGTTTGCAGTTCTTGTTTCTTCTTTCTCAATGATCAGACTTTTGCTCTCGCTGCAGCTCTTCTCCTTTGCGCTCCCTCATTTTTTGTTTGAGATTTTGACACAAACAACCCAGGTAGGCGGGACTTTCAGGGGTGCGTCCTCATTGGCTACTCAGTTTTTGAGTGACAGCCCACTACACCACAGATCATACAGTGCAACTCATGCAGCAAACTCCGGAGTCCACTCGGCCACGTCAGTGTTGGTGTCTCCTTGGGAGTTTTCATGAACATATCGGACTTATTTTATGGATTGCAGTGCATTATACTTGTGATGTGTAGTTCATACTTTATTCCAACTTTAAATATTTTAATACCTGAACACACTGCTGCTGTCAAATAATTCCCACATTTGGGATTGATAAAGTGTCTGTCTATTTATTTTATAGATTAAAAAAACACTCTATGTATTTTTAAGCTAAAGGTGATACACAATATAAACTGTATACTATTATTTTTCAAAGACATGTTACATTTCAAAAGCATATATTGCTATGTTTAGGACAAACAATTAAAGACTGCTTTAATTGAACAAATTCTGCAATATAAAAGTGGCAGATTTGCTTTATTAAACAGACCAGACCTAGGTTGCATACCAACACAATTAGGAACATGCTCACATCTTACTATGTTGGTTTGAAGAGCTGAAGCATTCATACACAATGGATAAAACTGGTGTTGTTTCATTCTATATCCTGTGAGAAAATGATAAACATTTAGCATAAAAAATTCGACATACTATTCCTAGCCTGAGGAAGATATGAATAATCAACAGATTTGAATGGAATCTCTAACATTTTCATGTAGAATAAAGACAAAAGAGTGATTATACAAATTACATTTATTGAAATTTGAACCAGAAGATGAAGTCTCAAAGAATGTTTTAAATAAAAGGACATACAACAAAAAGGTGGATAATAATAAAATCTATTAAATGTATATGTAAATAAAATAAAATGACACTGAGCAGGGCTCGACATTATAATTGGCCCGCTGGCCCGGGACCACTATTTAGACACCCCGGGCCAGCATAACGTACTTTCCACTTGCCCGCTCGGGCCACTAAAAATATTGTTTAAAAAAAAATGTTTCCTGTGGTATTGGTATTTTGACTAGCAATTTAGTTAAATTGTTTCGTTTATTAACGCTACAACATAGAGTTTCGTGAGTCGCTTGTCGTTGTTGGGTGAAAAGCAAACAGCTGTTTGCTGCGGAGCACAGCGCGAGCAGGCTCCCGTGAGCGCGCTCCTTCACGACAGACTATCGCGCCACTTAACCATTCGCCAAAATGTTTTTAATACAGGCGGTAACCGGCCAAGCGCCGAGCAAAAAACTATTTTCAAATAAAAGAAAGTCACCGGAGGAGTTAAAGGAGAGTGACAGGGAGCATGAGAGAAGTTTCAGACAGCTTGATGGATGGAGTTGGCTTCTAGTGGTGCAGTGACGTGTCCTAAACCCTTTTATAATCTATCGATTAGATTTATGATTCGAACATTATAAAAGTAGGGCAGACATGTGGAGATTATCCGGCTGAACAAAACGTGCAGGTTTGTTTGTTTTCCACAGACCTTATTTCCAGCTATTTTACAAAACCCTTGTCGAGGGAACCAGCAGCTCACTTCCTGGTTTTTGGACACGTCACTGCACCTCTCAATACGATGCCAATATAAACAAGGTCTTCTGTCGGCTCTGTACATTAATGCCGACCTCTGCTGACAGGAAGTGAAGAGTAGAAAATATAAAGGTGTTGGCTTTAGGGAAATGTCCCAGCAGTTTAGGATAATGAAGGATCTAATCTATAGCCATTACATGTCTAACTCCTGATGACAGGAAGGCAGAAAGTGCATTATACAAATAATAATACTCATAATAATAGCAGACATTTTTTAACAATGACCACAATATCATTATTTTAATAAACCAAATATGAACAAATGAGGAAGAACTGATTGTTCAAATGTTGTAGTACAAGTAGTAAGTGTATAAATTACTATAGCAACAAATGTGTTAATTTTCTTCATTATTTGTCGATATATTTTTTTTTGGACGAATGCTCCGGGCCAGTGGTTACAATGGTGGGGCCAGTGACAATACAATTCCACCGGCCCGGAGGGCCAGTGGCTTTTTACCCTTAATGTCTACCCCTGCTGAGCCAGTGATAACAGTAACGCCAGCGTAGATGAAGCTGGTGCAGTTCTTTCTTCATGCCCCCCCCCTCCGTGCTGTCCCCTCAGAGGAAGTGGGAACACGGGATAAGACTGGACGCCACGCTGTCTCAATGATCCACACTGTTAATATGAGAGGAACATAAATGTTTTAGGAAATGAAAAATATGAAGTTAACAAATAAAACACAGCTCATGGACGGTAGGTTTTCCTACAAAGTTAACTCAGCCTCCATTGACTTTCATAAGAAATTAGCGTGTTAATAAAATAAGCTATCATGGCTTATACTTGCATATCTAAACATAATCATGAAAACCTGTTGGTAGAGTCAGGCATACGAGTCCGTTTGAGTGTGTGCGCCAGTGTCTGAACGCTCACTCACTGCTAGCTATGTAGCTAACTGTTAGGCTACTTAGCTTGCATTGTTATGGATCTAAAGGTAGCACAAGCTAACTTTCATAGCACAGCTTTACTTCTCACTTACCACAATAAAGAAACGGACCATATAGCACAAACAACACAAATGATCAATACTTACATGTATTTTCACTTATAGTATTATAACAATTGAAATGCTGGTTCTTCTGGGGGTCTTCTGTCCACGCTCAGCTAGCTACCGCACCGCAGCTGCCTACACTGTACAATCGCTGGAGGACTGGGCTGTCACTCAAAAACTGAGTAGCCAATGGGGACGCACCCCTGAAAGTCCCGCCCACCTGGGAGGTTTGTGTCAGAATCTCAAACAAAAAATGAGGGAGCGCAAAAGAGAGAGCTGCAGCGAGAGCAAAAGTCTGATCATTGAGAAAGAAGAAACAAGAACTGCAAAAAAAAACCTATGTTAAAAGAAAGAAAAAATACTTATAGTTTACATGATTACACAAATGATTTGTTTGCAACTTATAGTTTTATTTTTGAAATTTATTTTCTTTTGCTTGACTCAGTTTTTTTTTCTTTTAAACTCATAGTTTTGCTTTATTCTGAGAAAGTATTGCTTTATCTTTATGATACAAAACTAATCCCATAACCGTGAGAGCAGAAAAAAGAGAGTGTCGAAAAGCTGAACGCAGGTGGCGAAAAACAAATCTCCAGGTTCACTTTGAAATCTATAAAGAGAGACTTGGCCTTTATAATTTGGAATTGAAAAACGCACGACAATCGTTCTTCTCTGACATCATTACCAAAAACAAAAACAACGCACATGCCTTGTTCGCTACCGTCGACAGACTAACTAACCCCCCAGTGTCAGTAGCCTCTGAATTTCTATCCACCAGGGCGTGCAATGATTTTGCCTCCTTTTTTACTGACAAAATTCAGAAAATCAGACAAGCAGTCAGTGCCTCTGCATCAGGAACAGCAAATGTGTTGTCCCTATGTCCACCTAATATCAATTCAAACACCATGACACAATTCCATCAGATTAATGATAAAAACCTAGAGGACATTATTCAACTTCTGAAATCCTCCTCCTGCTGCCTTGATATTATTCCAACGGGATGTTTCAAAGATCTTTTTCGTTGCATGGCCTCAGATCTACTTCATATATTAAACAAATCTCTTCACTCAGGTATTTTTCAACAGGCCCTGAAAACTGCAGTCATTAAACTGCTCTTAAAAATATAGATGCTTCAGTATTGAACAATTACAGGCCCATATCAAACCTGCCATTTCTAGGTAAAATCATTGAAAAAGTTGTTTTTCAACAGTTGAGTAATTTCTTGCATTTAAATAACTGTTTTGACGTGTTCCAGTCAGGCTTTCGTCCAAACCACAGCACTGAGACTGCTCTTGTAAAGGTCTTCAATGACATCCACTTAAACACAGACAGTGGCAGAACTTCAGTGTTAGTATTATTAGATCTCAGTGCTGGGTTTGACACTGTTGACCACAACATATTACTCGACCGACTGGAAAACTGGGTGGGACTTTCGGAAACAGTTCTAAATTGGTTTGAATCCTACTTAGAGGACAGAAAAAACGTTGTTTCTAAAGGTAAATACACATCTGAGTTGACAAATATGACATGTGGGGTACCTCAAGGCTCCAGCTTCGGGCCTCTTCTCTTTAACATCTACATGCTATCACTGGCTCAGATAATGAAAAACAACAAAATAAGTTACCATAGCTATGCGGATGACACACAAATGTACGTAACAATTTCACCAGGAGACTATTCTCCAATTCAAACACTGAGTAAGTGCATTGAACAAATCAATGACTGGATGTGTCAGAACTTTCTCCAATTAAACAAAGATAAAACTGAGGTAATGGTTTTTGGAGCCAAGGCAGAACGTTTAAAAGTTAGCGCTGAGCTTCAGTCTGCAATGTTCAAAACAACAGATAAAGCCAGAAATCTAGGTGTAGTCATGGACTCTGACCTGAGTTTCAACAGCCACATTAAAACAGTTACTAAATCAGCCTACTATCACCTAAAGAACATATCTAGGATTAAAAGATCACATCACTCCTGTTCTGAAGTCTTTACACTGGCTTCCTGTGTGTCAAAGAATAGATTTAAAAATACTGCTGCTGGTTTATAAAGCTTTGAATGGTTTAGGCCCAAAATACATTTCTGACCTCCTGCTAAATTATGAACCATCCAGATCTCTCAGGTCTTCAGGGACTGGTCAGCTTTCTGTCCCCAGAGTCAGAGCTAAACATGGAGAAGCAGCGTTCAGTTATTATGCTCCAAATATCTGCAACAAACTCCCAGAAATCTGCCGGTCCGCTGCAACTCTGACTACTTTTAAATCCAGACTAAAAACTTTTCTTTTTGCCGCTGCTTTTAATTGAACTATTCACATCTTAAACTGCACTGTAACTTTTAACTTGTATTTTTTCTTTTAATGTTTATTTTATTATCTTTTCTTTTTAACGACTGAATTTAAATGCCATTTTCTTAATGTCTTTCGTTTTTTGTAAAGCACTTTGAATTGCCTTGTGTTGAAAAGTGCTATATAAATAAACTTGTCTTGCCTTGCACTTTATATACAATAGCTGCTACATTGTACTGCCATGTGGTTAATGCTGTATGCTGCACATGCTCTTTCTGCATATTATGTATTTATCTTTGCTATGTGGTGTATGTTGTATGTGACGGGACTGCGGATGGAAATAAGCTTAAAGCTAAAATCCGGCTCATTTACGCTTGTAAGCATTGTTTTGTTTTAAAGTGTTCATCGATGTGCACTGTCCCGTTTCAAATAAACGATTAAATAAAATAAATGAAATTTGGATTGGACAGATTGCATATTTAACTGAGAAATAATTGTCCACAGATATCATTTTCATCTTGTGCTTTCTATATCTAATTGTGGCAACGCTGCTCTTTGTAGTCAAAATCAGCCAACAGAGAGTACAAATAATGCCACTTTCTGGTTGGATCTGCCATTTCTGATCCTAAAAAAAATTCTAAAATGCACTCATTATAGCCCGGACATAGGCTATTATGCCATTCATGCTAATTAGTTTAGTTTATTGGTTTAGTTATCAGGGACCAACTACAAAAATAACATCAATCTCAAAGAGACAATATGCTTTGTACAAGATTATAGCAGTCTGCTCATTTCCATCTGCAGTCCCTGGGCATTTTATATGTATTCATTTATTTAACAGCGACAGTGCACATTAATGAACATTCCTGTAAATGTGCCAGAGTTAGCAAAGAGGCTATTTTTCATCTGTAGACCCTGGACAGATTTTAAAAGTCAACCTAAAACACATTTCATCTTAAAGTAAATACAACACATTTAAAACATGCAACATACATTAATGCAGGGGTGGGGAACCTTTTTCCTCTCATTTCAATTACCTAACCTCCTCCAGCAACCCTGGGAAGATTTTTTTTTAAATGTTGAAGTTAAAAGCATCAATCTGGTGCACTTTGAGAGCAACATTAGGAGATTTATAGATACATCTCTCAACACCCAGATGAAACAGAACTGGAAGCAGATTTATTTTTCTTTATGAATATTTGACAAATCACTCCCCTTTAAACTGTATTCTTCTTTATTAATAACAACTTTTGTTTACTGTCATATAGTATTTTATACCTGTTTACTTTATTATCTTGTTCTCTTGTCAACTATAATGATCATATAAAGAGGTGCCTTTACCTCACTGGTTGGAGAAAAAGCTTCTTATATTCGTTAGCATAGCTAGCTAACCAGATGCTAATAACAACAAAGTGATTGACTGTATGATCAGTATGACAGATGAACAGATGCCACTGGGCTTTCAACTAAAGACACAGACACGCAGAAACTGCGGCATGTGTACGGCTCCTTATGGGTACTGCAGTTTCTGAAGTGCTGAAGCGGCGTTCTGGTGCTCTCGTCAGAACTGCACCCCTGTCAGTCGAGACATATACCACGTGATGACACGTTAGGCTCGTGTTGTGTTCAAGGACCCTGACCTTGGCCAGGAAAAACAGGCACTGGCTTGTTTAATTTTTTTGCAGTCTAGATTTCTTACATTTTTTTCTTTTTTGCGTGTGTTTATAAATTACCTCGAGGGCCTTACCAAATTGTCTCGCGGGCCGTATACGGCCCGGGGGCTGGAGGTTCCCCACCCCTGCGGGATACTTAAATAAAACAATTTAAAATACAGAACATTAAAACAAAACAAAAGAACATGTTAAAACCAAGCGGCAAACTCTGGGGAACTGCCAGGACGCTAATACGGAAGTGCCACACACTGCAGTTCATACATGGGCCGCTAGGGACTGGCTGCAGAAAGGAGCAATTTCCATAGACCCCCATGTTAAAATGCCCAACTTTACAGCCTAAAAAAACATGTTTCTACCCATGGATGCAATAAATATTATTATCGATATAGTTAGATTCCACCTTCATGCTTATGAATCTGTGAGTGAATTGTTTTCTAACACGACCCTTTTATTTATATTAGGTCTTAAAGTTTTTACATAAATTAGGGCGTGGTCACTTTGATGGACACGTACATGCCTCACAGCAACTTGTCCACTCTGCTAGGCTACAACCATAGAGTCTACAACGTTAGTTAGTCATAGTACTGTACTTGACCCTTTAGCTTTAGCCGTGTTCGTGGTGATTGTGCCTTTTAGGGAATATTGTTACAAATACCAGACAATTAAAATGTCGTGCTGTGCGCTTCAATGTACTAACAGAACTTCCAAGAAGTCTAAAATGATAATATTATACATGTTAACCCCGTTCGCAGGTGTTTGTGTGCTTGGTAGCTTAGCTTGTTACTTATTAGCCAGCTAAGGACGTAACCCTTTATGCATACATATACATTTTAGTTTATGATTCAGCCTTGGGTAAGACTTTTATAGTCTATGGCTATGACGCGCATAATGCTAAACTGGAGCAAATGTTAATAGGGGACCCAATTATCCCAGTGGTGGCCGCCGGAGCTAACGGAGCCGCAGGGGGCTAGCTCCAGCTGGCGTCCCGGAGCTAGCCCACTGCGGCTCCGTTAGGTCCGGGCGGTGGAGTCTGTCTTTTATCAACGTGTGAATGACAAGCATTAAGAATAACAAAATATATTTAATTCTCTTGCAGATTGTCTCATTTGATTATGAATGTAACGTTTATATAGGGGAACTACACTGTTAGCAGTAACTTGGTATGCATGTATTTCATATTAGCTTAGCTTCTTAGCCTGAGCTAGCTCTGTTTACTTCCAGTTCGGAGGCAGCAGGTCCCGCCTCGGCTCCGCCTCTTTGCCCTTATTTGGAGCAAGCGGGATTAGACTCTGACGTCACAGTCGAGCCGTTAGTGGCCGACTCCGCCTACTAAGGGCTTCACGGCAACTCTGCAGAATCCTATGGGTGACGTCACGGACACTACGTCCATTTATATATACAGTCTATGGTTAAAACACAGGCAGTGGGTTGTAAGGAGCAGAAGATTGGGTCAGTGTTGGCAGAGCTGATTCCTCACTAACCATATTTTGAGTTTTGATTTAAATAAAGTGAATGTGGTCTGGTCTCTGATTGGAGGTGGGATTGAGTTGCATTGCTGAGCAGCTTTAACAGAAAATGAAGACTGACTGAAAGAACTTTTTCTGAGTGGAATAATGCAATCTCCTCTCGCTGCACCTCTTGTTACCCTTGCAGTTGTGCGTATGTTAATAAATTGTCTAAGAGGAGGTGAGGTAAGGCCATTGACAATCTTGTAAAAAAGGCAAGCATTTGCATGTTTAATGAGGTTTTCCCAGCTTAGCAAATTGTATTTTTTGAGTATTGGGCAGTGATGCGAAAAAACAGATTTTTTGTCCAGTATTTTGGCATTAACGCAACCAATGCTTACTGTGCAAACTGCCCAACATATGCAAGTTACCATCCGGCATTTTCTATGTGCTGGTACCCAAACTATACATTTCTATCATAACACTTGGGTGTACTCAACATTCTGGGTTCACACTGCTGGCAACGAGACTATAGTCCAACACATCAGCAGACTGAACACAAGACTTCTGTTTCCTGTTTGTCGGAGCAGCTGTTGGTGGCTTTGGATGCACTGAAGGGTCTTGGTGTCCTGCATACGGATATCAAACCCGACAACGTAATGTGTGTCAACCAGCTGGACCAGCCTTTTAGAGTGAAGTTAATAGACTTTGGTGAAGCTATGACATCCTCTGAAGTCCAGACTGGTATGGATCTTCAGCCAGCAGGGTACAGGTGGGTTCCTCAAACCATGTTGCTCTCTTGGTCCTCTGCACCTGCCGACAAAGATCTAATCTTTGGGCTTCCTCCTCAGATCTCCAGAGATTGCCCTGGGCCTCCCGTTCACCAAGGCTATCGATGTGTGGGGGGTGGGCTGCATCCTGGCCTTCCTCTATCTGGCTGAAAACCTCTTCCCTGTTGACTGTGAATATCAGATGGTGGGTTGTCTACCTCAGACGAATGTCCGCAGAGACTTTGATGCAGAATGTCAGCTGTAACTCTGTCTATCTCTCTTATTCGGTTGCTGCTATACCTCCTGAATTTCCCTACGGGATAAATAAAGGTCCATCTTTGTAGCTCACGTTATCTTGTCCGCAGATGAAGTGCATGGTTGAGGTTCTGGGTCAGCCGGAGGACCACATGCTCCTCGTTGGCATACATACAAAGTACTTTTTCATTGAGGAATTGGCCGCTCACCATCCAACCTGGAGGCTGATGGTAGAGTCCATATGTTGGTTAAATCAGTGGACGTTAACTGTTTTAGAAAGATTCTCATGTTTATTGTGTTCCTGTAGACCAGGGGTGGCCAACCAGTCAGAGGTTAAGAGCCACATTTGTTCTATGTTACTGCAAAGAGCCACATCAAACACACAGTCACTGATACCGCTAGTTTCAGTTTTTTGTTTTCTGGAGACAAGATTTCAACCACGTCACTGATGCATTTTTGTGGCATTGGGATATATATTTTTTAAATCCTCTGGAGCAGAGAGAGGAGCTGTGAATTATTGTTATTGATTAATGCATCAGTGTTTCTTAGGGTCAACACTAACACTAAACTCACAACTTAAAATGAAAGCGTTTAGTTTATTTAATAAAAGAGCACATGTTCAACGTGAAAAGTGACAGTAGTTATAGATTATTTGCAATTTGGTGCTATATATATATTAAAAAAAAAAAAATTATATATATAATATATATAACTCCGTTCGCGGGGCGCAGCGCCCCTCCAAGACAATGGTAGGGGAA
The DNA here is from genome assembly GCA_902827135.1 of Harpagifer antarcticus. Lineage (NCBI taxonomy): Eukaryota > Metazoa > Chordata > Actinopteri > Perciformes > Harpagiferidae > Harpagifer > Harpagifer antarcticus. The sequence goes on along the minus strand of CADEHL010000900.1, from coordinate 2,262,641 downwards.
ACACTGGATAGTGTTTAATCAACGATAGGTTTTCCCCCCCTCAAAGGTGATTGGTTCACTGCATCACAGGTATTATTGTGATTGGCTCTTGGGCCACATCAAAATTAGACGCGCTGTCATCCTCTCATACTGACACCTGACACCACACATACACACGTAGGGAGAGCCGGGACGAAAGTAACACGGGACGAAAGTAACGGAGCGATTTTATCCGAGCCCAAACAACTTTGACCGGCCAAATTACGTCAGAATGATCAGCATTCAATACTTAACAGACCTACTAAATATCAGGTTTAACTGTCAGGAGTAGCTAGTGTTGTCACGATACCAACATTTTGGTTTAGATATCAAGTCAAGAATTGCGATTCCGATTATTTTTCGATACTTTTCTTAAAAAAAGGGAAACAGGTCTTAAATGTAATTATTGTGCTTTATTTCACACCAGAACCAGAACCATAACACAAACTTTTAAACAATGAGAACTATAAATACAATAAATGACAAGAATTCGTATTAAATAAAATTAATACATTTCTTACAGACAGGCCTCGTGGTGTCCGTAGGCTTGCCCTCACTGTCAGAGATAGAGCTAAAATACTTCCAAATGTCTCTTTTGGCGTCTTTTTTGTCAACAAGCCGAGGCGCAGCGGCAGTTGCACTCCCACTTGCAGCCATGCTTCTCGTTTTCTCACATGCTCTGGCAGCTAGCGCGTGCACGAGAGAGGGGAGGGCACTTGAGCGTGCTTGAGAGGGGCGGGACTGCAGGCACGGCTGCAGTGCAGGGAGTGGAAGCAGAGCGCTGAACACACACGGCTCTTATTAAAACGGCGCTTTCTCACCGGAGTACTTTCCCCCGTCATTCTTAAAGTACCGATACTAATGAAACGGAGGAATAGTAACGTTTTTAACGGCAGGGTATCGCGGTACCTTTCAAGTATCGGTACACCGTGCAACACTAGTCAGGAGTCAGTGTCTCTCCCCCAAACTCACACATATACAATTCGATATGAACTGAAGAGCCGCATGAAACTAGGCAAAGAGCCGCATGCGGCTCGAGAGCCGCGGGTTGGCCACCCCTGCTTTAGACGCCTTGTGAATTTACAGATGTCAACAACATCCAGACAGAAGAGCGGCACAGCTTAATTGACCTCCCAGGCTCTTTGGATGATCTTGTCAATGTGCGTACTCTTTGTCTGTTTTGCATAACACTGCAACAGTACCAGTCTGAGAGTTGGGGCTGCATTAACTGAGCTTAATCTGTTTTCAGATCCAGATCCATCCAGAAGAGGAGGCTGCTGAGATTGAGGACAGGATGGCTTTTGTGGACCTCCTCAAACGGCTTCTGCATGTTGAAGGGGATCAGAGAATCTCCCCCCAGTATGCTCTGCAGCACTCCTTCATCACAAAGTGGCACCTGACCGAGCCCTTTGACAGCAGAGCCCTGTAAGTTCCTGTTCACACTAGCAGGAGATAACCTCTGAGGTTGGTAGGCTGTTTACTTTATGGATTGACTGAATGATTCACCTCCAGTCTGCACCTCCAGAACCGCGACGAGCGTCTGCTCAGTGGGGGCCTCAGGAGACAACACATCAGCCACTTAGATATTTGATGGAAGCATACTGTCACCTGATGGAGATGCAGTCACTCACTCCAACATAGATTGGGCTGGCTGGTCTTCTGAGGGAGAGATACTTCCAGGCTCCTCTGAAGAAGATCAAGATGCCTGGCTTTCTGAGGGAGAAATATCTCCATTCTCAAATGAAGAATATTCAGTTTCCTCGTTTTCTGAGGGAGAATGACCTTCATGCTCCAATGAAAAAGAACCAGATGCCTAGTCTTCTGATGGAGCAAACCCAGCCGAGCTCACTGCTGCAATGGTCAGACTCAAAGAATTATGATTAGCTTTCGCAGATTCCTTGGTCAGATCCGAGCTATCGTCTGTTGCTGCTGAATGCCTTTGTATTACCTTTTTACTTTTTTAATTGTTTTGTGTTTGATACTTTGTAATAGTCTCTTTATAAAATGTATTGTTTTTTTTTACTGCAACCAAATGCCTCATGTTGCCTCATTCCTTACAAGTCAGGAAACAGTTGAATTCTTTAAACACACACTGTTCCAACACTCTCTAATACTCAGTATAGTTTACTGTATTGAGTAAAAGCACCCACTGCATGTGCTTTGTAATTTATAGTTCATTATTAAAAACAAGTATTGTAACCAGAGGTGGGAGAAGTACTCAGATCTTGTACTTGAGTAAAGTAGAAGTACCAGATTGTAGGAATACTCTGTTACAAGTAAAAGTCATGTCAAAATGTAACTTAAGTAAAAGTAGAAAAGTATTAGCATAAAATGATACTTAAAGTACCACCCAAAAGTAAAAGTAGTCATTGTGCAGATTGGTCCGTTTCAGAATAATATATATGATATGTTTTATAATGATTGATCATGAAAGTGTTCTCAAAGCTGGTGGAGGTGCAGCTAGTCTGAATGACTTTGTATACTGCAGGGTAGCTGGTGGATTTACTCCAGGTGGAACTAAAGTCTGATTTAACACTTGATTAGATTTCACATCATTCATCCACATCTGTAAAGTAACTAAAGGTATTCAATACATGTAGTGGAGTAAAAGTACACGATTTACCTCTGAATTGTAGTGGGGTAGAAGTACAAAGTAGCATAACTTGGAAATACTCAAGTAAAGTACAAGCACCTCAAAATTGTACTTAAGTACAGTACTTGAGTAAATGTACACCTCTGATTGTAACATTGTAATCATGCTAGTAATCCCATTTTTTACAAATGTAAAAGTAATCTGATTACATATTTTTGGTTTTGTTTCCTGATTACTTAATCCCTTAAAACGTAATCCGTTACTGCCAAAACCTGGTGTTTAATCATGTGCTTTATGTTCTGATGCCTTACAGAAATTAATCATAAACACATTTATTTTTTGTTAATGTGCACATTTATTTGCACATTTCCCCGGCAGTTTCTGACCTTTAGCCCTCAAACTCTGAAAAACAGTGCAGTGATTTAGGCTTTTGGGCGAATGTGCAAAAATAGCAGTTTAATACCAACCCTTTAACAGCCAGCGCCACCATTTGCTAGAGCACATTTTGTGTCTTGATATCTTGTTGGAAAAAAAAAAAAAAGTTGAACTCCATCTGATTCAGCCAGCTCTACCCTTTGGTTGACATGTTATGCACAAAACAACCTCTAGATGTCACTGTGGTTCGAACAGAAAGCCCTTCAGCTAGCTTCCACTGAGGAAGTTGGCATGCTAAAAATCACTGCTGATGAAATCCCTCTTTTTGGTCAACTTTTGTAAGGTAACCATATCCTTTTTGACATATGTTAGTGTCAGAGCACTGACTGAACATAATTAGATAACTTGATGCACAAAAAAAACTTTAACAAGGGTGTAATTATTTTTTGAAAATATGCTCAACCAACCGGTCAAATTGGCTTTTTATGGTAAACTAGCAATATGACTTTTTCAGAGTTTCAGAGATGTTTTCCAGTAAAATATGGTAAATAAATGGCTAGATTCATGGTAATATTACTACATCTAGTACTTCCTTATGAGTCTCAGACTGAAAGAGTGATAATAATTTATAGCACCTTTCATGCATGGCATTCAGCCCAAAATTGCACACAGATGAGCACGTTAGGCCAACACAGGATATATACATTTGCTGTTAGGCCAGTGGTTTCCTGTTAGGCCAATTCAGCATCTACAGTAAGATGAGCAAGTCTTTTTTTTATTATGAAAAACACTTTACATTACTTTTTTCCATTTTCTTTTTTTACAATTATAATTAATTATTTTTTTCTGAATATATCTGGTTGTATATATTGCTCATTTTCCATAAAGGAAAAAAATGTATTTGAGTTTGTGTTTTATTTGAGTTTGATGCATACAAATACTGTACTGTATGATGATTGTTGAAAATGCACTTTTACCATAAAAGGCCAGCTCGACCAGTTGGTAGAGGCTCATATAAACAAAACTGTGTGGTCAGTTAAAAAAAGAAAATGTTTGTGGTTATTTGTGGCCCATTTGATTAAAAAAATGCAAACAAATATTTTTTCCAAACCATTTGTCTTGGTCTGGCAGTTAAAGGGTTAATGTAGATTCAGCAGATTCAGCAGATCCGCTTCCTCTTCCTGGGATGGTCATATGACCGTCAGAGAGCGCGCACACACACACACACACACACACACACACACACACACACACACACACACACACACACACACACACACACACACACACACACACACACACGAACACACACACACACACACACACACACACACACACACGCTTTATATTTTAGGCTCCACAGCAGTCTGTCTCTTCACTACTCGAAGGTAAGAACTCTTTCCCGGCACACTTTGGCTCTTCTCTGCCGCTGAACCCGACCGATAACCTGCATGAGAAACATCATGTGGACTGACAGCAAATGCATTGTTTTTATCGCTTTTGACGAGGCCAAAAAACATTGAATTTTGCTCGGATTTTATATAATATAAATAATGTCTAGCTTCCATTTTACCTTTGGTGGCGAAAGATGTTAGACATAACAAGAAGACGCGCTTGAACTGATCTGTGCGTTTCGCCTCTAGCATTAATGGAACATATCGTCTGTTTATAGTTCTGTTGATCTGCTAATATGACTTCCATTTCGGGGAACTACTCAAAAATGTAAATACAACACACTATCTCTTAAAGCAGGGCTGCGAACCTCTTATCAAGGACATAAATGCGGGTGGGCATTTTTTCATAAGTGGAAAAAAATAAAAACAATTCCACATGTCCTTCACAATAAATAAGCGCCGGCTATTGAGTTTCAGGTTGAACGAAAATATCCTTATATTTTTTTTTATTCATTGAAAATGGAAATCGGGTCAATTTGACCCGAACACCACACAAGGATTGCTCTTTGATCATCATCATTAAGTATGCCTAATTTATTATTTTTTTCATATTCTGGCGTGCTCTTGACTTGGGAGGGTAAATGTAATCCGTTACAATGACTAGTTACCTGTCTTCAGTAACCTAATCTGAGTATCACAAAATAAGAGTAATGTAACCTGATGACTTTGCACTACTTTTGGATTAGGTCATTACTAAATGCATGATTGTATTTGTCTGACACATGTTGCAACAATCCCTGATGTCTGTTGCAACTGTTCCAGGGTTGGTTTTGTTGCAACATCTGACTTGTTCCTTACAAATACATACTGTGAACAATCTTATATGGACTTTCATCCTTAACCAGTTTGGGAAATAAGCAAACAAATGTACATTTATTGTATAATAATGTGGTTGGTCAAGACGAAGAGTAAACTGAAAGAAAAGCAAAGAGTGTTGCATCATTCCCCAGTGAATGGACCTGAAACAAATAACACCTACTTATACTTATTTACATCAGTGAGTTTGTTTGTGTTAAAGTTTGACTGGTGAATCCCAAGCAACTCTTTAAAACACCAAAACAACAACAAAAACAAACATACTTATCGATACCTGTGCCAGGATGTTAGATTTTTGCAAAACCTTTTGTGAGATTGCGCTTCCTGACAGCCGAGTCTAACCTAACCATTCTTGTAGGCTGTTATTGTGACTTTAGCAAAAAAGGCTGTACTGGTTTCAGCCTGCGAGGGGCGGGGGAGAAACACTTTGACCCCCACAAACAAATTCCTTCCACTTCCATTTATCACAACAAACAGGCAGAAATCCAACGCAGTAGCAGTTCCTCTGAATCAATGGAGGGGTTATTATGGTGAAATTGTGGTGGTCCTACAAAATTCTTAACTTCAATAACTCCAATAGCCAAGTTCATTTCGACAATCAGCTGAGGTGATGAGGAGGATGTTGCTCACAAATACTGTTAGCCCCTGGGAGTCTTGTAGAACATCTACAAAAAGTCAGAAGCTGATGTTCCTGCTTGGAAATAAGGAAATCACTTTTCTAAATAGTTTGCCACTTTAACCAGAAGACTTCAAAGCCTGGATGTTTTGTTAAGTATTGTTTAGTAAGGCAGAAGAACATCATTCCTTCATCACAAACGTCTTCTTGGTTCTCTTTAAAGGAGCCATGTCTGCAGTGAAGCTGGAGGAGTTTCGAGAGCGGATTCGTAAAGAACTGGACACCACAGTGGACTTCTGGCTCCAACACTCTCACGACCCTTTGCATGGGTATTGTATCTCCACTGAAATGCTGTTCAAATGAAAACAGTGTACGTCTGTTTGCATGCAGTCTGTCCTTGTGATGACCTTTAACCTGTGTGTTGTGTTTCAGAGGCTTCTTCACCTGTTTGGGGAGGGATGGGGAGGTGTATGATGAGCTGAAGTACGTCTGGCTGCAGGGGAGACAGGTAAGACTGTGTCATAAACAAGAAGTCCAAAGATTGGTCGATTGATCCCCAACTATTTGAATAATCTTTAAAGTTTTAGTTCCTGTGACACGGTCAGAAAATGCCTCTGGAATATGGAGTTTTCCTGCTACTATTTTTTTTCACAGGTGTGGATGTATTGCCGTCTGTACAGAACAATGGATCGCTTCCATAGGCCTGAAATCCTCGAAGCAGCAAAAGCAGGTGTGTGTGTGTGTGTGTGTGTGTGTGTGTGTGTGTGTGTGTGTGTGTGTGTGTGTGTGTGTGTGTGTGTGTGTGTGTGTGTGTGTGTGTGTGTGTGTGTGTGTGTGTGTGGTGTGTGTGTGTGTGTGTGTGTGTGTGTGTGTGTGTGTGTGTGTGTGTGTGTGTTGTGTGTGTGTGTGTGTGTGTGTGTGTGTGTGTGTGTGTGTGTGTGTGTGTGTGTGTGTGTGTGTGTGTGTGTGGTGTGTGTGTGTGTGTGTGTGTGTGGGTGTGTGTGTGTGTGTGTGTGGGTGTGTGTTGTGTGTGTGTGTGTGTGTGTGTGTGTGTGTGTGTGTGTGTGTGTGTGTGTGTGTGTGTGTGTGTGTGTGTGTGTGGCCAAAAAAAATAAAAAAAACAATTCCACATGTCCTTCACAATAAATAAGCCCCGGATATTGAGTTTCAGGTTGAACGAAAATATCCTTATATTTTTTTTTTATTCATTGAAAATGGAAATCGGGTCAATTTGACCCGAACACCACACAAGGAATGCTCTTTGATCATCATCATTAAGTATGCGTAATTTATTATTTTTTTCATATTCTGGCGTGCTCTTGACTTGGGAGGGTAAATGTAATCCGTTACAATGACTAGTTACCTGTCTTCAGTAACCTAATCTGAGTATCACAAAATAAGAGTAATGTAACCTGATGACTTTGCACTACTTTTGGATTAGGTCATTACTAAATGCATGATTGTATTTGTCTGACACATGTTGCAACAATCCCTGATGTCTGTTGCAACTGTGTGTGTGTGTGTGTGTGTTGGCTAGTTTTCTGTCCTCTAAGAATGCACCACTGAACTTTATAATAATACACAATATTATGCCGTCCTTGAAGAATGTAAAAAAAACACTGTTCAAAGAAGAATATCAAAGAAATGAAGAAATGATGTGTTCGCAGTTCAAACTGAGTTACAGACCCCAGTATGTTTTTACTTTCTTTAATATGGATGTCCATAAGTAGGACACATTAGCTTCAGTTAAATGGGACCTCCATGTTCCACACATCTGTTCACGGGTATATCTGTGTACCAGATGTTGACCGAAGTGATTAGTGACAGTCGGGATGGTGTTCTGTGTGCTTTCTGCTAATCATAAGAAAAGCAGTGCCAACGTGACGTCACTGTTGGATGGATCTGCAAGGTGCCATCTTTATGGGAACTTGGAAACAGGAGCACTGTGTATTTGTGACACTATGAAGCTTTCAAAGAGTTTAACAGTACATTGTTATAAGTAGGAAATGCACAATGAAGTATGGGTTCATTAAGATCAAAATATGAAATTCAGCAGCAATATATTTAGGACATTTCCACTATTTAGCACCTAAAAAGCCCAACTGTTGATTGTTTAATTTCTAGTTCAACTAGATGTGCAGCATTTTCTAAAATGTCCTGTCCAATCAAACGTTGGCAAACATTCACCTGTTAAGCCTATGTCTAGATTACAACATGTTAAAGGTGAAATGTGTGAGATATGCCAGAATTGAATGATGAGAATGTTGAGATGCCAACTTTACATTACTCATTACATGAGTTTAGGAATTGAAATACTGCCCCCTATTTCTTAAGGCAGGTGGCTTGGAACTACACCTTTTATAAAGGCTATACGTATTGCTCATAATGGTGTGTTGGATCATAAGCTATATTCTGTTTGTCTCTAAGGAGGAGCATTCCTGAGGAAGTTCTCTCGTGTCCCCGGCGCCGGCAGTGGCCAGTGGAAGTGTGCCTTCTCCTTAACTAGAGACGGAAAAGCAGTGAAGATTCAGAGGACTATTTTCAGCGAGTGCTTCTACATTTTGGCCATGGACGAACTGAGCAGGGTTACTGGGGACAAGGACATGCAGGTACAAAATAAATATTAAACTAAATGATATATAGATTGAAATTGCTTGATTGAATAGATTGTGGATAGAAACTTCTTTAACTGATGGTAGGGCTAGATGGAAGTCTGGAAATCATTCAAATTGTCCTCTTGGGAACATCGATGGCTGAACCAAATGTTCCACATCGTGGTGGTGACAGGTAAAAAGTAAAAGCATCACTAAAGTCCCTGCATTGATAGGCTGAAGATAGATGTTATAACTATAGAGCGGTGCAGGGATGATGTATTTATGCAAGGCGACCCAGTGGTCAGCATATTGGGGCTCCCACTAAAAATCTGATTTTTCCTTTGGATATCATTATATTGCAGAAATGAGCTCTGTGGCCGACACACGTTTATGACACGTATGTGCTTTGTTCAGCAGGATCATCTCCACACATTAACACCACTGTTAGATTGCAAATTGCCAGAAGTAAAAAGCTTGGTAATGCTATAAAACAAATACTGTACGTTTAGTAGTCCTGTTCAGTTACTTGTTAGCAACAACTGTTTTTAGAACGCTTAGAAGCTTCAGACATTCACCAATGGGCTGATCACTAGTGTATTTTATTTCATAGAACAAAACATGAAAACCTCTTCAGCTTGTTTTAACCTTAGACCTTTTTCAGGTTTCTGACAACAATCATGTTCAAAATGGTTAACTTCATGAAGAGGGAACCAGAAGTGGTAAAAGTCATTTCTGGGTTTGAGGACTCTTTCCTGCACCACTCTATTGGATCTATATAGATAAATGTTGCATTACTGAGTCGCCACCAGATTAGTTTAAATCCATACTTGAAGTGCCTCCTAAGGGAGTCAGGAGCTGATGTGTTGCATTCCTAGCTATCATTCTGTACCCTGCGTACACAGTTCACCAGACATCAGCTGACTTTGTGTACCCTGTCACCCTGCCTGAACATGCTTATCCTTTTCTCCCGCACCTTTCCAACAACATGATTGCACCATCGCTGACGGTCTCTGTGTTGTGTTTCTAGCTGGAGGCTGAGCAGATGATGGAGCAGCTGATCAGCTGGGTGCGGGAGGACCCGGCAGGCCTGGGCCGGCCCCAGCTTCCTGGAGACGTCCCCACCAACAGTATGGCAGTTCCCATGATGCTGTTGTGTCTGGTGCAGCAGCTCACTGAAGGCGGGGGGGCAGAGGTCGTTCAGAAGTACACAGAGCTGGCCAGCTGGTGTGTGCAGCAGATTCTACAACACATCCAGGTGTGGAACATGCAGCATGACTGATGCTCTGTGGCTCAAATGTCCTCAGATATAGGGAGTTAGTTTGTGGTGTAGCATCCAAATCAGCATATACCAACACAATGAATAGTGTGTGACTCTTGTCTCAACCACTTGGGTTTAAAGCATTTAGGGCAAAGTTAGACAAGAGAGTAGCTCAGAAAGGTGCTGCTAGACTTAGTGAAGTAGTGACTACCACAGGGCTGTTGGAAAACTACCTTAGCTGGTGAGCTAACTGCTAACAACTTTCCACGCCAACACATTTTATATCAAAGTTCACCAGACGCTGAACTACATATTGGCACAGAAGTGCTTTGACTCTGGAGGCTAGCAGATCCAATGATTGTAATGATCAATCATGAACAAGTTTACACTTCTGGAAAAAATGAGGGGTGCACATTAACTAGGGTGGTGTGCACATTAAAATACTGGGTGCAAAATGCTGTTTAACATTTGATTGCAGTCTAGCTGCTAGATGGTGGACCATAAAACATGGAAGTACTGTGGATGATATTTTTATAAACAAAAGAACATTCTCAATATATTACAGGTCAGGTGTATCAACTGAAACATAATCTCAATAAGGTTGTCAATTACTTTCATTATTTATGAATCTACATATATATATTGCTCCCCTTTTCTCATAACATACGAACAAATCAATATGGATCTATCGTAACAAATAAACAAAACAATCTGTTCATTTTAAACTTGAACATGTCATGTCAAACATTTAAGATATATACAAGTGTAAAGTCCATGTGCGTACTCACAGTGGTTTCCTTTGCTCTGCCTGCAGTCTCTGGACATATGGGAATTTTAAACAAAGTTCACAGCCCCAAAAAAATACCCAGCCTACTTTCCTTTCACTTTTTCAAGTTAACTTGTTCCCAAAACCCCATTGATTTTACATTACAGTAAAGTAAAGCTCAGTTTAAAATACTAGTTTGACATCGTCATAGCAATAACATATATATAACACTGACAAAAGGTACACTGCTGTAGCTCGGCCATTTCTCCACTGTTCATCTGTATACTCATTATGTTTTGTACAATTATTAGCTCCTCTCAGATCATAAATGCCTAATATGCTACTTCAAGCACAGCTCTGTTTAGCTCTGCTAAAGAGAAACTCGAAATGCAGCTAAAAAACTGTATTTTTGGCAAGGTAACAAACATTTTATCTTTAAAATCAACAAAACAGTGATAAGCAAACGTCCATGTAAGTCAAAACATACTGCTGAGTAACGTCATATTGTAGAGCTTGTTTTTTTGTTATTCTCATTCTCACTACTTACTTCACTTTGACTCTATTTTACAGGACTGCAAGTATCTGATTATTTAAACAACTATATTTGTCCTACTCCTGTAACTAACAGAGAGGCGGCACAGCTATTTTAGAGAATGTGTCTGTGGATGGAGCAGAGCTGCCGGGGTGCCAGGGCCGGCTGCAGAACCCAGGTGAACCACAGGCTGTATACTTCCAGCTCTGCCAGTGGAGGCGAGGGTTGAGATCTTTTCCTGACCTCAACATTTTCTGTTTCTCTCCCCCACACCCTGGCTCAGGCCACGCCCTTGAGGCCGGCTGGTTCCTGCTCCAGGTCAGCGCCCAGCAGAAGGACGAGGCTCTCCAGAGGACGGCCATCGACAAGTTCATGGAGCTCCCCTATCAGAACGGCTGGGATAAAGAGCATGGCGGCCTCTTCTACTTCCTGGATGTTGACGGTCACTGCCCCACACAGGTGAATAATCACTCATCTATACCTGAAGACGTTTTCCACCAGTCTATTAAACTCTGGTCTGCCACCTCAAGATGTTTGAATGAAAATAGCTTTTATAGATATCCATCACCTCAGTCACCTCTCTAAAAACATGCCTACTGCAGTATGTGAATCACATGTAGTATTCTGCAAATATAATGCAGTACAAGTACTAAAAAAAATGTCTACATGCTGGGGTCCCTAACCAGTGTCAGAACTGCACAAACATGTGTTCCATGTAACTTAGTTGTGTCATTTTGAAGGTGTTTGTGACCTTTCTTATTTAGGATTGGTATCTTACACTTCTACCATAATGTTCTGAGCCATTATGCACATTTTATTGAAATTATTAAATCATATTTTTACCAATGAACCAGAACATATTGCAATGCCGATCGTCATCCTAAATGAATCTTTATGTTCCCAGGTTTCCGATGATGCATGCCAGTATTATGTGGTGTAATTCCCTCGAAGCACAGGCAGACACAAGTGGCTTTCTCATTACGGGTTTATTCCTCCGAATCCACCGTGAGAACTATACAAACAAACAGTATAAATGACAAACATAGTTTCGTGTGAGACACACAATAACATGCACAGCATGTGAGATAACTAGCAAGGTAATAAACATAAAAGTGATACAAGCACGACAACATACCTCGTTGGGCTGCATGCTCTGTAAACAGAGGGAAGTATTCTTCAGTTCTCTTCACAACTTATATGTATAAGAATACAACACTAACGGAGCTGTAAGTATCCGTGCATCTTACTCTGAGGGTGCTTCTCATGTTCTCGCTCTTTAACTCACGCGTGAACAGCATAACGAGACGTGAGCTTGGACTTCAAAATAAAAGACTAAATATTGCACGCATGAAACATTACAACAATAATAATTAGTACACATAGAAAATACACATTACAGTTAAATTATGAACATGTAAAGGCTGCACTTACATGTGGCATATAGTGTAAACCTAAAGATCCCCTGCCCCCCATCAAAAAGACAAATACAGGACTATGGAGGTTGGGGAGTGAGAGGTTAGCCAGGGAATATTGTAGTGTGTTGCTTGTAATAGTACTTATTGTTAGCATCTGGTTGATGTCTTGAGTTGAATCAAATGTATGAGAGCAGGCTGTCTGATGCCGCTGTGTTGGTTTTCAGTTGGAATGGAATATGAAGCTGTGGTGGCCCCACTGTGAGGCCCTCATCGCCTTCCTGATGGCCTACAGTCACACCAGGGAGCCCGCACTCCTGCACAGGTTCTCTGAAGTCTTTGAATACACCTTCAAGCATGTGAGTTCACACTGCAGCCAAAGTATTACACACCAGAGGTCAGAGTACTTTTGGGTTGTATCATGGTATATTAACTTATTATAGGGCTAAAATTATAATGAATGTCAGCTAAAGAAATGGGATTCTGTAACCGACCCTAAGACATCATTCTTCTTTGTTTGTGGTTCAATACTCAACGTATGCGCCTTTTCTGTGATACGCACAGTACACAGTAGCAGTTGGGCCGTATCAGTTGTGTAATTTGAAGGTTAACATTTACAGAAAAGGCATGCCAGTAATGTAAATAAATAACTTTACATCCAAAGATCATATGTACTTTATTTGGAGGACTCAAGACAGATTTGCAGTGTTTTAAATAAAACCGATGTATTTGTATGATCCGCTGATAAACTATATGTATGCCTGATTCTGGACAGTTTCCTGATGCTCAGAAAGGCGAGTGGTTCGGCTATTTGACACAAGAAGGGAAAGTGGCACTGGATTTTAAAGGAGGTCCCTTTAAAGGTAAGAACATCATTTATGTTTCAAACAGAAGTAAATACCCCTGAAAGCGTTAGGAGTCATTTTCAGACTTTAACGTTTTTAGGAATACTGCATATGTGGAGTATGAGCTCCAGATGTTATTCTGTCAGCTATTTTCTAATTAAGTGTCCGTCCTTGATAGTGTGTATCATATTATCAACCTCATTCTTTGAGTTGACAAAAAAGTCTGTCTTTATTCGTGTATTTTTCAAACCACATGTTAATGCACTTCCGTGATGCATACAGTATTACCACGCACATAACAGACAAAGCAGGAAACGTTCACTGGAAATGAGTTTGTGATTAAGTAAGATAATGTTTCTCCTCTCCTCTCTAGGGTTCTTCCATGTGCCTCGCTGCCTGTACATGTGTGAGCGTATTCTGGATGATATGCTGGCAAACAAGGACTGAGCATTTTGACACGATTGTTCACAAAAAAAAGGTTATGAAGCAAATTGCACTCATTTTCAAATATGCTTTGCTGTAAAGTTAGTTGTTGATCTCATTGAAAACATGCTGGCACAGAGCAGCTCATAATGTTTATATTAAAGGTATAAGAAATATTACTTTATAAAACAATAGTGTTCTTTATATTATTTCTAGCCCCCAGTGGCAGTTTGATTTGGCATTAATGTGAGATACTTTCTGTAAGATGTTTTTGATCTGACTTTTGTAGGAGCAGAAATCTCTGCTCCGCGCCGATCCTATATGAGTTTGTCTTAAAAGAAGGAAAACTCAAAACAACCAGGATAGGGGTTAAACAATAATCTGTTTTAATGATAAACGGTAAGAATACAATACACTTCTCAAAGGGGTAGGCCCACCCCTGCTCTGGTCCTAATGCCGGGAGAACATCATCAGTCTTGACGGCAGGAGTAAAAGAGAACGAACCAAAGACAGAACATGCTTACATGCCAAAAACAAAACAGGAGGAGCTGTGGTCATCGCGAATCAGCGCGAGCCAGCAGAGGACCCGGAAACAAGAGTCTCTAGCTGTCTCATATTACTGCAGCTTTCATTCACACACACACATTCTTCCGACTTCCCTCTCTGCTCCCCTCCCCCATTATTTCTAGTCTCCTGTCATGAAAAAGCTGCTTCTATTTCATACAGAGTAATTAAACTTGTTTAAGCCAACCACTCCTTAATGTTGTAGCAATTTAGTCCCCACACATGAAAGAATAAAACAGAGAAATCAATATACAACACAAACACAGGTATTGTCTGAGCAGAATTCACATATAGCTGCTCAAATAGACACGCACTCCTTAGCATTAACAGAAGTTAATTGTTCTTGTAGCTTTTAAGGGCTTCGGTGAACTTCCTTTCACCTCGAAGTCAGCGTTTACTGGAATGAATGCATTCATTAACAATTCAGACCGACTATTGTCTTGTTAACTGTGTGACCCAATTCTCAAGGCCTGCAGGATGTGCATTATTAACTTAAGAAGAATTTAACCATTATATCTGGGACGGGTAATCTTTTCACTCAAAGCAGAAGTCACAAGTAATTCTGCACCTTACCTCCTCACAGATAGCCAAAACACCACCCTTTTGATTACACATAAAAGTGGAAGTAAAAGACTATTGCGCTAATCTACTTTTAAGAAAAAGGGAACATTGTTTCAGGAATATATAAAAAACCTCTCTATATTTAAGAGGAAAAAATGTACTTTGTTCCTTCAAATATTAACACACAGGAATATATAAAACCACACATATATTAGTGATAACATGATGCAACACACCTCTTATATATGGGTGACATTAAGATGAATATAATCTTCAATTCTCCACATTTTGCACCTACATGACTCTCCCCGACAGGGACTGAGAAGATATCCTACCATTTGAGGGACTTAAATGTCCAAATGACAGAAGACAATGGTCCAGGTAGCCTTTGATGATTGGCAGGGTTTACACTCCACATTCACACACAGTCTGCACATTGAGAAAGAGAAACCTACAAACACTCCTGTCCTCCCTCATCATATACCAAACATGATCATCAAAAATGTGTTTATATATCAAAATGTGTCTTACAAATGCAGCATAGTAAATGTTTAAACCAGCTTTGAACACCTTTTTATGGAACTTGTATATACATCCATTCCAGTTATTGCATCTAGTTTAACAAACAAGCTAGAAGCAAATGGATGGCTTTTTTATCTTAGTGAAGCATAACGTGTGTTGGAAAGATATTTAAGCTACTGTAGCTTTATGCTAATGATGTGCTTCTGTAGACAGGCTAATAAATGTATCTAATTTTGTATTGAAATATTGCAATATTATAAAATAAATGTGAAATACCTAAATGATGTCGTTGGATTAATTTGTAACCAGATAATTTAGATAGGCTATACGGCAGGTAATCAAAGAACATTTTATCGAGCCTGGAATCCTAGATAAATTACATTTTAATCTACCATAGTAAAAACAGAGTTCTTTTTTAATCAATTTGTAAAGTTGCTAAGGCTAAATTGAGCTAACTGCTGTTTATTTACCAGAGATGGGAAGTAACTAAGTACATGTAGCCTACTCAAGTACGGTACTTAGGTGGGGTAGGTAACTCACTTCAGAAACACTTGTTATATTCCATGGAATGCTCTTAACATCCCGATAGCAATGCATCTTAAGTGCTTTGACAATAAATATATACAAATATATCATCTGTGGACGCCGTGGCACTGTAAAAAGCACGACCAATCATTTTAGCGGCCCGGCTAAAACAACTGGATGGCCTACCTGCCTGTCAGCCTTCCATCTGTGCACAACTTATCTCGTGCCCTCATTGGTCATTTGCGCGTTCGTGTGTGTTGGAGGAGGGGCTCTGTAAGGAAGGGGCAGATTTGTTTCGGTTGTGTACTTTCGAATTCTAGCACACTCGAGCTGGTTTCTCCATTCTTACTATGATTCTTACCTATACCTTTAACTACGATTTTGAGATACTTTACTTGAGTATGTCCATTTTTTGTTATACCCCACTACAGTTCAGAGGTAAATTGTGTACTTTTACTCCATTACATGTATACCTTTAGTTACTTTACAGATGTGGATGAATTATGTGAAATCTAATCAAGTGTTAAATCAGACTTTAGTTCCACCTGGAGTAAATCCACCAGCTACCCTGCAGTATACAAAGTCATTCAAACTAGCTGCACCTTTACCTGCTTTGAGAACACTTTAATGATCAATCATTATAAAACATATCATATATATTATTCTGAAATGGACCAATCTGCACAATGACTACTTTCACTTTTGTTATTTTAAGAATATTTTGATGATAATACTTTTCTACTTTTACTTGAGTAACAATTTTGAATGAATGCATTTGAATTGTAACAGAGTATTCCTACACTTCTACTTTTCCTATAGTACAAGATCTGAGTACTTTTCCCACCTTCTCTATTTACACATCCTTGTCTCTTTATATGATTATGATTCCCTTCAATGCAGGAAGACATCTTATGGGAACTTTGCTTCTTTTGAATATGTGGCCCTTCAGCTGAAATGCTCCTCTCGAGCTCTGTTCCTAAATATCTATAGACCACCCAAATACTGTGCAAGCTTTTATGATGACTTTACTGAACTGCTGTCTATAGTGTGTATTGACTTTGACCGTTTAGTCATTGTTGGTGATTTTAACATCCATGTTGACAACCCTCAGGACAGAGGGGCAAAGGAACTGTTTTGTGTTCTTGATAGCCATGGACTGACTCAGCATGTGACGGAGCCCACGCACAATAAGGGGCACACTCTGGACTTAATTATCTCAAAGGGTCTGAATATCTCTAAGGTTGTTGTGACTGATGTTGCACTCTCTGATCATTCCTGTGTTTTCTTTGAGAGCTCTATTTCTGTTCACAAAAATGTTCAAAAAGAGGTAACCACAAAGCGATATTTAACTGAAAACACTAGGGAAATGTTTACTCAGAATTTTTCTTCCACACTTGCCCCTGCTAACATCTCAGTAAATGAGCTAGTAGATCATTTTAATTCAAAAATTAAAAAAAATATTATAGATGCCATTGCTCCAACTAAGGTAAAAGAAGTGACTGGCAAGAAAATATCTCCATGGAGAAAAGCCATGACCGTGAGAGCAGAAAAAAGAGAGTGTCGAAAAGCTGAACGCAGGTGGCGAAAAACAAATCTCCAGGTTCACTTTGAAATCTATAAAGAGAGACTTGGCCTTTATAATTTGGAATTGAAAAACGCACGACAATCGTTCTTCTCTGACATCATTACCAAAAACAAAAACAATGCACGTGCCTTGTTTGCTACCGTCGACAGACTAACTAACCCCCCAGTGTCAGTAGCCTCTGAATTTCTATCCACCAGGGCGTGCAATAATTTTGCCTCCTTTTTCACTGACAAAATTCAGAAAATAAGACAAGCAGTCTGTGCCTCTGCATCAGGAACAGCAAATGTGTTGTCTCTGTGTCCACTTAACATCAATTCAAACACCATGACACAATTCCATCAGATTAATGATAAAAACCTAGAGGACATTATTCAACTTCTGAAATCCTCCTCCTGCTGCCTTGATATTATTCCAACGGGATTTTTTAAAGATGTTTTGCCTTGCATGGCCTCAGATCTACTTCATATAGTAAACAAATCTCTTCACTCAGGTATTTTTCCACAGGCCCTGAAAACTGCAGTCATTAAACCGCTCTTAAAAAAGAATAATCTAGATGCTTCAGTAATGAACAATTACAGGCCCATATCAAACCTGCCATTTCTAGGTAAAATCATTGAAAAAGTTGTTTTTCAACAGCTGAGTAATTTTTTGCATTTAAATGACTGTTTCGATGTGTTCCAGTCAGGCTTTCGTCCGAACCACAGCACTGAGACTGCTCTTGTAAAGGTCTTTAATGACATCCACTTAAACACAGACAGTGGCAGAACTTCAGTGTTAGTATTATTAGATCTCAGTGCTGCATTTGACACTGTTGACCACAGCATATTACTAGACCGACTGGAAAACTGGGTGGGACTTTCGGAAACCGTCCTAAATTGGTTTGAATCCTACTTAAAGGACAGAAACAACTTTGTTTCTATTGGTAAATACACATCTGAGTTGACAAATATGACATGTGGGGTTCCTCAAGGCTCCATCCTGGGGCCGCTTCTCTTTAACATCTACATGCTACCACTGGCTCAGATAATGAAAAACAACAAAATAAGTTACCATAGCTATGCAGATGACACACAAATTTACGTAACAGTTTCAACAGGAGACTATGCTCCAATTCAAACACTGAGTAAGTGCATTGAACAAATCAATGACTGGATGTGTCAGAACTTTCTCCAATTAAACAAAGATAAAACTGAGGTAATGGTTTTTGGAGCCAAGGCAGAACGTATAAAAGTTAGCGCTGAGCTTCAGTCTGCAATGTTCAAAACAACAGATAAAGCCAGAAATCTAGGTGTAGTCATGGACTCTGACCTGAGTTTCAACAGCCACATTAAAACAGTTACTAAATCAGCCTACTATCACCTAAAGAACATATCTAGGATTAAAAGACTAATGTCGCAGCAGGATTTGGAAAAACTTGTCCATGCTTTTATCTTCAGTAGACTCGACTACTGCAATGGTGTCTTCACAGGTCTCACTAAAAAGTCTATTCGGAAGCTGCAGCTGATTCAGAACGCCGCTGCTCGAGTCCTCACTAACACTAAGAAAGTGGATCACATCACTCCTGTTCTGAAGTCTTTACACTGGCTTCCTGTGTGTCAAAGAATAGATTTCAAAATACTGCTGCTGGTTTATAAAGCTTTGAATGGTTTAGGCCCAAAATACATTTCTGATCTACTGCTAAATTATGAACCATCCAGATCTCTCAGGTCTTCAGGGACTGGTCAGCTTTCTGTCCCCAGAGTCAGAACTAAACATGGTAAAGCAGCGTTCAGTTATTATGCTCCAAATATCTGGAACAAACTCCCAGAAACCTGCAGGTCCGCTGCAACTCTGACTACTTTTAAATCCAGACTAAAGACTTTTCTTTTTGTCGCTGCTTTTAATTGAACTATTCATATCTTAGACTGCACTGTAACTTTTATCCATGTATTTTTTCTTTTAGTGTTTATCCATGTATTTCTTCTTTTAATGTTTATTTTATTAGCTTTTCTTTTTAATGACTGATTTTAAATGCCATTTTCTTAATGTCTTTCATTTGTTGTAAAGCACTTTGAATTGCCTTGTGTTGAAAAGTGCTCTATAAATAAACTTGCCTTGCCTATATGGTCCACTATGTTTACCAGCTTCTTTCTTTTTTTTATTATTCAGTGGGTTTCTTATTTAAAAAAACTGGATATGATTAGTATGATTATGATATATTTTTATTTATGGGAAAATGTCACATTGAAGAGATAGACTGACTCCAACGTTCACCAACTCGCTCTTTTACCTTTAATTTGTTGTATCTTTCTTTGTTATTTTGACTCTACACCAGGGGTATTCAACTAAAGTTCAACGAGGTCCAGTTAGAGAAAAAGTCCCCATGCAAAGGTCAGGAGCTTCAAAATGTCTAACTTGCTTTATGAATTAGTGTGATATATATTGATGTAGCCTGTGGCTTTCTCAACGTCTGCATGTAATCAACAACTGACCATGGGAGCCTGCCTGCAGACCTCCACTCTCAGGACAGTTCCGGTGCAGACCTCCACTCTCAGGACACCTCCACTGTCAGTACAGAAAGTGACGATTCTGACACGTTTTTTTCCCGCCCACCGAAGGACTCGTTTGATGGAAGTTTTCAAATCACAATGGAGACTCATCACGGGGGGTAAATGCTGATCCGTGCATTAATAGCAACAGCACAGACATAGGCCTATTATAAAGAGAACATCTGTTGCATGTATGGGCTACGCAAACTTCAATCAACTTGATAATAAATAATCCACGGACCACCAATGTAACGTTTGACTGTTTAACTAAATCAACTTAAAATGACTCAAAAACAGGCTACATTGTTTCACATGGGCTATAGCCTATTATGGCTGTAGCCTACACAGAACCGAACACACGCGATTAGAGCAGCCAGCGGCACCAACCATGAACAATATTAATATTAATAATACAGCTATAGCACAACACAATCCTCTCACTGCCTGGAGAGACGCGACGACACACACACAACACAACGGCTCGTCTTCTTGTGTCTCTTCAGCCCCCAAGTTAACGTTAGCTGTCAAGTTAGCACTAGCACTGACGTTAGCTCCCTCCTCTCTCGGTTCTGTTGTAGCAGCAGTCACAACGTACGATGTGCTACCACCAGCTACATTCGGTTGGTCTTCTTGATCAGGTTGTTTGGCCGTCTTTTTAAAGAAATTGCCCAAGGTAAGTTGTTTTTTTCTTTTCGACATGTCAGCAGCAGCAACAATGCCTGGTAAACATGCAGTGCTAACTAAACGAGCTTGTGAGTGAGTGGGTAGTGGGTGGAGCTGCGGGCAGCATGCAAGCAGGCGACACTTTTTTCATGAATCATAACCTCTAAATATAATTTTATTTCACTTATTTTACACCTTTGGAAAAAAAAAACATGCCCAAAATGGAATTTATTTAGTCATCATATCAGTATTTTAGAGAGCTCCCCCCAAATTTCACAAACCATGTTCCCAGGGGAGCTCATGTCACCACTAGGGGAGCTATAGCTCCCCTCCAGTTCGCACCCTGCCCCGCCTCACGAGTGCCTATTTTCTCCACGCCGGCCCGGCCTAGTGCCGGTGCTCTGGCGGTCGGTTCCTCCGAACTGCGGGTTCGACTCTGATGGCCGGGAGGGTGTGCTGCGTTGGGGTGGGGGACTTCCCCCACTCTGCGTGTCTCTTCCTTCCCGGGCCGGCCGATATGAAGCGTGACCAAGACGCACCGTCCAGGGGTCCCACGTGTCCCGCAGCAGGGTGGAGGTTCCCAGCTGGAACCTCCCCACCTCCGCCGTGGTGCACAGCAAACACGGTTGTTTCTCGAACCTTCCACTGTTGTCTAGCGGGTGTAACTAAAATACAAGATGTCGTATTTATATAGGTAGATAAATATATATCTATATAGATAATGTGTCAGTACGATTTTATTTTGTATTTCCGTGCATTTCCTGTTTGGAAAGTGGCACTGTTTTTATTTTGGAATTCTTAGCCTGCACTTCCTGTCCTGAGAGTGGAGGTGTCCTGAGCAAGCCCCCAGGAAGTGCGCCGGAGTCTGATGAGAATATTCGTGCTGGTCAAACGGCGGTACTACACTTCCTTTAGGTTGCTGGGCCCGGAAACACTTTTTCCCATTGACTTACATTGGGAAAGAGTGGTCTGTAACTCGTTGGATAATTTTTTTTAAACTAAATAAACTACCCAGTATGACTGTGTGTAGCCCTTATTAAAAACATTCGTTCCTCAAGTTGTAAAAATGTGCTAATAACGTTATTCTGAGAGTTATTTCCCTCGGCATTATGAACGCGCATCTAACCCACGGGACCGCGCCGCCCGGCACGTTCATGTTACATGTTCAGCACTACATGAGTTTCTCTTTACCCATGGATGCACAATAAGAACGGACCATATCGCCTTACTGCCATCCCACGGAGCTGTAATAATGGATATATTGCACATGTTTGCTGTAATTCATCATTTGTAAAATATTATACTACATGGGCTGTATGATTAAATCTTGTACCGTAAATGTTGTATTAAATAAAGTTAATATTACCGACGTAGATTAACGTTCCTGTAGCTTTTTATTGCACTTGCAGTTGTTTTAGTTACTTGTGGGCTACTTAACATGAATAATCAGTTACTATCCTTTTACTCCATCACATTTCAAAAAGAAATAGGCTATTGTTATTTTAACTCCACCACAGTAATCCATCATCAGCTTTACTTTTTAGATAAAGTTTGAACTCACAATTGATCATAACAGGCTTCAACATGTATACATTTGTATATATTACCAAGTGGTTTCATGTACAACCCACACAAGTATCATGCTACATGAAGCTCTGTTGCTTGGATATCACTAGATCCTGATGCCAGCGTAATATAAAAGTACATAACGATTGATGTGTAATTTAGCATAATTTACTAGCTAGCCGCTAGCTGCTAACTGCCGCCTCGTTAATATAAATCCAGTACCATGCTGTCATGAACGTGCGGTGCTGTTACGTGTACGCAAATTCACGTGCTTAATGTGAACGAGCCTTTTGGGCGGCGTGGTTAAAGTTCCGCATGCTCTATGAGTGCACATACGGGTACTTCTCAGGCATGCCGGGTAATCTGTGACGTTTCACTCTCTCAAAAGTTGGGCCATTTTGTCATCATGCGCCATTGAGCAACTCTCATAGGAATGAATGAGGCCCCGCCTCCCACGCTGTATCCAGTTCTTATTATACATCCATGATGAGGCCCCGCCTCCCACGCTGTATCCAGTTCTTATTATACATCCATGGTCCTGAGAGTGGACATAGATATATATAAACACTAGATGACTCACCCGCGCTGCTGGCCAATGGAGACCGACGTTGCCACTTGGCCGCCATCTTGCCACAGATGGCGGCCATGGTTTACTGTTTAAATAACCATAGCTTGCTCAATTTTCAACCAATTTTCAAATGGTTTGGTTTTTTATAAACATCAAAGATGAAGTTATGATACTGCATACTTATAATCATGGACTTTCATATGAAAATAACATTAATCAGATAAAGCAATAGCTATACACACACACACAAGGTATTTATATTAAATAGTTGTCGGTGTATATATTTCCATTTATTTTATTATATTGTTAATATTTAAAATAAATTATAAATAAATTATAAAATTAAAATACATTTATATTTTATATATAAAAATCGGTCTCATGTTACCACTCTGTAAGCCAAGAGTTGTTAATTTAGCAATGCCTTAGCTTAAAGAACAGGGACACAACTAATGACAATAGCATATATATTATTTAGATATTCACACCTTTATCAGAAGAACCAAACCAACATAAAATGTGCTCACAGACAGGCCAGTTCTGTCTAATTGATCACAATTATTTTTCACATGAGATCTTCATATCATCCTAGTTTTGTATTTAGTTTCTAGATTTGTAAACAAATCCAGAACCTTTGAAATATGTTATTGAAAAAAGACCAAGAATAATATAAACTGTACCATGTGTCCTTTTGTGTCCTTCTGTAGTCCATTTGTGGTTTGTCTTGTAGAAGAACAACTTGGTGTGGTGTGGAGGGGATGTAGGAAGCAGGAGCAGGTGGGGAGAGATGGGGCTTCAAGGTTCAAGGTTTTTTTGTTTTAAATGTGTCTTGGAGATAAGGACCAGCTGCACACAATAAAATACTGTATAACACAAAACCAATAAGACACACGGTGACACATGGCACACCAACAATCAATCATCGTCCAGCCTCAGCTTTGGTATTCTTTATTATTATCTCACATAGCCCCACTGATCCTGTGTAGCAGGACTTGTAATGTACATACATCCACTAAGTAATTAACGATTATCCTAATTTTAGTCATAATATTGTCATATCTTACAGGTGAAAGGTGATCCCACAGGTTCTTGTTTGCAGACAGCGGCGATTGGAGCATCCGTAGGCTGCACAAAAGTCCGGCATAGTCAGGTACTTCTGTAAACACAAAGCCAGCAAATTCCTGTATCATAATGCAAGATGTTTTTAACAAGCCAAACCACTTGGAAGAAATCATGTGTAACTTAAGTTATGTTGAAAAGAAAGAGCAGTTCTGCCTCTCCCACTGGTGTAAAGTTGCTGGGTCAACTTTGTAATACTAGGTCTCACTCACAGCCTCTTGTTATTAGCCAGCTAATAAATACAACCACATACACAAAGAAAAACTGCAATTTCAACATGTCCAATCATCCTGTATCATAGCCATGCTAATAATGTTTATAATAAACCAAACCGTTTGTAAATCAGTCAAGATTTCAGCGAGTTAAGAGTATTTTTGTGCAGATCACTCACCTTACAACAGCTACCATAACGCGAAGCAGAGTAACTGTTGACTGTGGCAAGATGGCGGCCGGTCAGCTAAACTGGAAAATCTCCCATGAGCCATCTAGTGTTTATATATATCTATGAGAGTGGAAGTCTGCACTGGAACTGTCCTGAGAGTGGAGTTCTGCAGGCAGACCCCTCTCCAACTGACTGCCAATCAAATAAAGAAAGTACAATTCATAAACAACCATATTTATTGTCAATTAACATTGAACTATACAGATATACAGTAAATACTGTGGATATGTGTAATGTTCCTCTCGGGCTGCATTTAAAAATAAAATAGAGAAAATAAATAAAATAGCTTTTGAAAATATGTGCATCTTAAAAGTGCTTAATTTTAGATAAATAAAATAAAGTGTAGCAGCAGCTTGAGTTTCCCTTTTTCTTTGTTAACCGTTTCACATCATGACTTAACAGTTTCAGACGATTATAGAACAATATCAGTCTTTACACATCATAACAATTGAACAGTTTTAAAGTTTCTCTTTCTCTCCCTCTTATATTGCAGTCCCTCACTCACTTTGTTTTATTAAGTGCTAGAATTGAGCTGGAGCTTGTGCTGCCAGGAGTTTAGATCTGGGATGACATGGTGTCAGGGCCATTCTCATACACATGCAGGTGCAGCGGAGTGAAGAAAATACATTAAGTCACTCCTCAGTCTATACTGTGTTTTGTTTCAATTAATGTAGGCCTATCATTCAGTTACAAATATGTGATATATCTGAACAACAAAGTGGTCAAAAATTATTTTATTCATTTATTGGAAACATTTTCATGATCGCTTTTTTCGTTTATACATTTTAAGAATGGCTTTTATCTTTTTTGAGAATGATTTCTTATTTTATTTAATGTATTTGGGTCTACAACAGATGATACAAATGTTGTCAGTAAATGTGTACTAACAGAGGCGGGGGTGTTTGTGAAAACAACGGGGTTGCGGTCGGATAATCAAAAAATCAGCTCCTAAATTCTAACCCTATCTCCTATTCCTTGACCTCTGAGTGAAACGTCACGGGGTTAAGCGATAGTGGATAGGAGAATTCAAAAGGACTTAGGAGACGAGACTGCGGTACTTTAGAGAATCCGACTGCACTTTCACTATTCTTTCACACACAGTGACGTCACGAGCTACCCACAATGCAACACGCGCCATATATATATATATATAAATACGCCATTTTCCTGGAGGTGCAAATATAAACAGCTAGCTAACGTCGCCAGGCAGAGTGCACTAGGTTTTTTTTCTGAATAACAACCAAAGAAATCGCTGCATGTCTTCGGATTACATCTCTGGACTTGAGGGGTGTGCTCTAGGTCGTTACCAGCGTGAACTAGAGCTGTGTGGGTTGTCGGATTGCCCTTACAGACTGCCTGCAGATGTATGGAGAAACGACCCTCGAAAGTAGCCTTCGCCGATTTTGGCTGCATCTACGTCTATCTTCTGGAAACACCAGGTGAATACCCCACTTGTCACAATAATATTATCATGCCATTGTATATATGTGGTATTTTAGAGTTGACTAGATATTGGTTAAGGCAATAGACTATGATATTCTGCTTGCACCTCGCGTGAAATGGCAGATACCGGAAGTACGGTGTCGCCCTCGGCCCAATACCCGTATGTGTGTGTGAAAGAATCCGACGTGTTTATGATGCGCCAGCGGACGTCATGAATGTGCGTCTGCTGCTGTGGGGGAACTATGGAAACTACAGTTTTCTATACAGCGGACTACAACATGGATGTTTAATAAGAACGACGGACTCATCTAGAGACTCTGCACCATGCTCTGATGCTGTTGCTTTATGCTTTATGAACGTGGACAACAGAGAAACATATTCTTCATGAAGTTCATGACCAAGGTTGGAATTGAAATAAAAAAGGAAAATGAAACAAACATCTTTTAAAAGTTGAACAAACCCCACACAGCTCAGTAAACACTGTGAAATGTTGACTTTATTTGATCATTTCAGTAAAAACTAACGTTCATATTTCTCTTTTTGATTATAATACTGATGAACGTTCAGAACAAAGCACTGAAGTGAACGGCCGACTGTTGTTGTGCGGCAAATGCTGCGGCTGCAAGGCACTGTGGATCAGCATTTTCTCCTCTCCTTTCGTCAAGAGAGGTCCAGTGGTTCCTAAGCTAAAGGACTCGTTATAAAGGAAGTTTGAAACCTCCTTTCCTATCATCTAGATAGGAAAGGTGGTCACCAACCAGTCAAGGGTAGATCGCGGACCGTTAAAAAAAAAGTAACAAAAGAAAGAAAATAATAATGTTTGAAAAATACGTTTTAGCTGCACTAACGGACATAAGGAGCTGTTTCCACAACAAGCTGGAGGAGAGTCCTCCCCTGTCAGACTGAGGGGCTCAGGTGACCTCAAGGACTCTCTGAGTGTTTAGAACGGTTTTGTCACAAATTATTCAAAAGATTATTTCCGCGGCACACCTTCATATGATCATTATAGTTATACAAACAATAAGAGAATAAATGAAAAACAGGTATGAAATACTATATTGCAGTAAAACAAGAATACAGTTTAAAAGGGGAGTGATTTGTAAAATATCCATAAAGAAAAAGAAAATCTGTTTAAAGTTCTGTTGCATATGGGTGTTGAGAGATGTATCCATAGATCTCTTAACATTGCTCTCAAAGTGCACCAGATTGATGCTTTCAACTTCAATATTTTAAAAAAAGGAGAGGAGGTGAGGACCCCCCCTAGAGGAGGTGAGGTCTGCCCCCACTCATAAAAAATAGCACTTTACCCTGCCTATATGCCGTGAGCTGATTATGGAGCCTTCATTGTAACAGTAATTCAGATGCAATTAGCCTATATAAAAGGCCTCAGATTGGTAGCACTGTCTGGGCCGTCTTTTTCACTCAATTAGGTAGATCTAGCCTTTCACCTAGGCCGAGGTCGGTGATCTTGGTCTTAAAAAGGTTGGTGACCACTGATCTAGAGAATTGGAACGGCACTTATCATGGCTGCCACTGAGGTACTTCCGGGTCATTTCACTCGGTTAGGAAGGTTCCTAAGGGAAATGGACTATTCGACTGCAGCCCAAGTCGGACAAAATGACTAACCATCATGCAACGCACTAGCAAGACGTTGATCGCAATTGCGCAGGTCTGCGTCGGTCTCGCTCGTCTCAAACAAGCCTAGTCTGTTTGGGCCCGGACACGTAAGTGTAGTATCAACGTTTGGCCACTATGAAGTATGCTTAAACCATAGCAGGGGTCGGCAACAGGCGGATCCGGACCCAGACGCCGACCTATACGGACCCGGACCTATAATCAATGCGTCGGTCCGACTGACGGACAACTTCTCACTTCAAAAAAGAAGAAGAAATCTAGACCGCAAAAATAATTAAATAAGCGATTCTGTTTTTCCTGACCAAGGACAGGTTCCTTGAACACAACACGAGCGTAACGTGTCTTAACATGGTATATGTCTCTCGTCTGAAATGAGTGCTGACAGAGAGCACCAGAACGCCGCTCCAGCTCTTCAAATATTGCAGTACTCATAAGGAGCCGTACACATGCCGCAGTGTTTGCGTGGCTGTGTCTTTAGTTGTAAGCACAGTGGCGATCTGTTGTTATTAGCATCTGGTTAGCTAGCTATGCTAACGAATTTAAAGAGCTTTTCCACAACCAGGTGGAAGAGAGCTCTCTCCTGAGAGGCTCACATAACCTCAGCTCAGTGAGGTTAAGGCACACCTTGATATGATCATTATAGTTATTAATGAGACTAAATGAAAAACAGGTATAAAATACTATATGACAGTAACAAAAAAGTTGTTAAAAATAACAAGAATAGAGTTTAAAAGGGGAGTTATTTGTAAAATATCCAAAAATAGTCTGCTTACTGCTGTTCTGTTTCATATGGGTGTTGAAAGATGTATCCATAAGGCGCATTCACACCGCAGTACCTTTCCCACAAAGGTTCATCAGAACTTAGTTCATGAGAACTATTTAGTTCTCATGAACTAAGTACAGATCGCGTTCACACCGGAATAAGTCCCTGGGGGAGGATTAGGCAAATGAAGCCGCTGACGTCACTTCTTCTTCTTCTGCTTTGGGTTTACTGGCAGGCCGCAAACCACTTCACGGCGTATACTGCCTCCCAAAGTCCTCGGCCGGAAGTCCCCGGAGTTGGGGACTGGCTTCAGCAGAAGCTGCTGGGAGTCCCAGCAGCTTCTACTGAAGCCTTGCGAGTAAATCGCCAGAACGCCGACACCTTCTCATCTCCACCGCTCCCATGTTTTATTTTGTGTTGCCATAAGTTAGTCTCTCTGTGTTTCTGCGCTGGGCTAATGCTAATAATGCTAATGCGAGGATAATAAAATGGCGGCTTCACAAAACTTTTTGGGAGTTTTACGGGGCGTGGTTTGCAATCCGCCCAGCCAATCAGACATAGGAACCTTTTTCTCCCACGAAAGTCCCTGCTCTCTAGCAGGGACGGAAAAGGGGGTGAAAAGGTTCTCATGAACTCATTTTAGTTCCGGCTCTTTTATGTGAACGCAACATTTCGGAACTATATCGGAACTAAAGTGGGAAAAGTACTGCGGTGTGAACGCACCTATAGATCTCTTCATTTTGCTCTCAATGTGCACCAGATTGATGCTTTTAACTTCAATATTTTTAAAAATAATCTCCCCCCCCACACTTAAATCATGTTCACATGGATAGGATACTAAGTACATTTTCACACATCTTGTGTCCATATCTTTCTGTTTTGGTGGTCATGCCACACCGTGCACATGCATGCATGCATGCGCGAGTCATGGTGAGATATCTGGATTAAGAGGTTGCTTTTTCTTTGCACAGAATGAAAGAAAGGCGAAATGAATGGGCTGTGATTTTAGTTTTTTTAAGCAGAGGTTGAGTTCAATCATTTGTACGACCCTCGGAGGATGTTGTAAAAATTGAAAGGAAAAAGGTTCCCCACCCCTGCTGTAAATAATAATAAAACCCTTGATTTATAACTTAACATCTCTGTCTCCTATTGATCTGAGTATATTATAAAGAATAGCAGTTAATTGAAGCATTATAGCACAGGCCTTTGTCAGATGGTATATTACGCTGTTTTTTTTCTGCTTCGAATAGTTCTCTCTTTTTTCACCATACCTGTGTTTGCATCACTGTAACCAATGAGCACCTGCATGTGTATGAGAATAGCCCTGACTCCATGTCAGCCCAGATTTAAACTCCTGGCAGGACAAGCTCGAGCTCAATTCTCACACTGAATTTAAAAAAAGTGAGTGAGGGACTGCAATATAAGAGGGAAAGAAAGAGAAACTTTAAAACTGTTCAATTGTAAAGACTGATATTGTTCTATAATCGTCTGAAACTGTTAAGTCATGATGTGAAACGGTTAACAAAGAAAAAGGGAAACTCAAGCTGCTGCTACACTTTATTTTATTTATCTAAAATTAAGCACTTTTAAGATGCACATATTTTCAAAAGCTATTTTATTTATTTTCTCTATTTTATTTTGAAATGCAGCCCGAGAGGAACATTACACATATCCACAGTATTTACTGTATCTGTATAGTTCAATGTTAATTGACAATAAGTATTGTTGTTTTTGAATTGTACTTTCTTTATTTGATTGGCAGTCAGTTGTTGATTACATGCAGACGTTAATAAAGCTACAGGTCACTTCAATATATATCACACTAATTCATGAAGCAAGTTAGACATTTTGATGTTCCGGACCTTTGCATGGGGGCATTTTCTCTAACTGGACCTCGTTGCATTTTAGTTGAATACCCCTGCTCTATAGGCTTAAATGCCTTCCTTCCTGTGGGTTTGCATTACAACCTTTATATACAGTCTATGATTTCAACTCAGGAAAATGGAGAACTGGAAGATGAGTGGAAAAGCGTCACATACATCTTAGTGCCCACAGCTCCGTGGGAATTATTATGGGCAATTCATTTCTTAAGGTTATACTAACAATTTCAGTCATGTTTAATGATCTTGAACGTCACTAAAACATAGCTATTAAGAAAGCTATTTCATAAATGGCTAGATCTTGATAGCAATTATTTTTATAGTTTTGCGTTAAAATATTCAGGAGTTAAATCATTTGAAATGCACAGTCCTGAATGTGGGTTTGTGATGAATGTGGGGATCTACAGGACATCCATTTTCAGAGTAAAGGCTTTCACATTATTATAATTATATTTTTATTGAAATGTAGATTTTACACCACAACGGAACACAAAAGCAGGACCAACCATCATACATTGAATTCCTTGAATAACAAGAGAAAGATTCATTCATTTAAATAAATATTTAACAACAAATGGGCCGGTTCTAAGGGGTTATTGAGTTAAGCCCGATGAGAGGGGATACAGCTGTGCACATGTCATCATTAACAGACGTCGTTTAAGAGTGACGTTTGAGTGAACGAGGATGTCCCAATTAATACCTGAGGACTCCACTGTCCTCGCTTCTCCTACTCGTGTCTCCGGAGACGGAGGTAAGACGCAAGGAAGGGACGCGAGTGAGAGAAAGGAGGAGGTGAAATATTCAATTGAGACGAGCCTAACTAATTCAATAAACAGGAAGTTGTGGTTGCGACTCGCCATTAAAGCAAAGAAGAAGAAAACCGGAAGTTTGATGTAACGGATGCGGAAACGGAAGACCAGCTGGAGGAGAAACGTCGAGTTATAAATACTAATACAACGGTGTTTTGTAGGCTATAAATGACCACTGCGGGGGTTTAAGCAGCCTCTTCGTATATGTTATGGACGGAAGTAACGACGGATATAAGTAACTTGCTTTGACGTTAGTTTCCTGTAACCCTTTGTGGCTTCCATGTAAACATACCTAACGTGACCGATAGCATACTGTTCTGTCGCGAGAGTCTGTAGCTGCTTCAGTACGCTGAACTGCTGCCTGGGAGAAACGGGCTGTGATGGGAACACAAGTCTCACCTCCTTCATGAGTCATGAATCCCGTCATTAAAGAAGTTGATCCGGTTCACAGGTACGTTATAAAAGTTAAATCCATCTGATGTCATACCATAACAATATCATTTACTGCAAGGAAAGTTCAAAAACAGAGTGATAAACCGTGCGCAACCACCACTGCCCTTTTATTGTTAGGTTCCTTGTGATCTGCGAGGGGGTTGATGCTGATCCTAAAGGGAGGAGTTTACAATGTCACAAAGGTGTCTGTCTTTTGTCTTTGCTAAATCGCAACGGTAATTTAATGAACCTGTATGGCTACCATTGAAAGGTGTCGAAAACGCTGGCTCTAAAATAAGCTTTATAAATCACTGGGATACAGCATAAATTAATATTTGAAAATACAATTATTATTATTATGATTTAAGGTGTTTAATTGCATATGGAATTCAGGGACATTCTTTCAAATTAGACTTAGTCCAAAGTGGTAACACTTGAAAAAATAATCTGACATTTGGATTTAATGCTTGTCTTGATTTGCTGAAGTCTGTTTTACTATTCTGTTATTGCGGCCAATAGAAAACGGATTATAAAATACATTGCCTATCAATAGTCATCATTAGCCGCTTTCACACCGCAGGACTTGCCGTACTTTAGTGCCACTGAATCCGCCAGGGGGCTAGTGCCAATCGCATTCACACCGCAGTACTTTCCCTGAGGCAAGATTACGCTGACGTCACTTTGTCTTCTTCTTCTCTGGGTTTACTGGCAGGCCGCAAAACCACTTCACGGCGAGTACAAAAAAAAACGAGAGAAGAAGAACTACACTGGGGGGGGAGGGGGTATAAAGCCCACCCGCTGTATGAGGCGTTTGTTTACTGGTCTTTCGATCGTTACCACTCTTATTATTGTGGTCTTTAATTTTTGTATAGTCCTGCCTGAGTTTCTTTATTTTTACCCGGCATCCGTGCGCACTGTGCACGATTCCCAGCTCAAGTAGCTTTTGCGAACATCGCTCAAAACATTTGGAGTTGGGAACTGCTTTCTGTTGAAGCTGCTGCATCCCGTCCTCAGAGTAAATTGCCAGAAGCGCCGACACTTCCTCATCATTCCACCGCTCCAGTGTTGTAGTACGTGTGGTCATAACTGCTTTAAAGTACAACACAACTACTCGCTCAGGTGTGGATGTGGTATTGTAGCGAGGAAAAAAATGTCTGCCTAACAAAAAAAGATCAGAGTCTAACGGGGCGTGGTTTGCAATTCGCCCAGCCAATAGAAATAGAATAGAAATTGGCACTCTTTTATCACCAGGTTCGTACCACCTCTCTAGCAGGGACTGAAAATGGCCAAAAGAGTTCCCGGCACTGAGTAGTCCTGGCGGTGTGAACGCAACATTATTGGTACTAACGGAACTAAAGAACCAAAGTACCAGGGAAAGTCCTGCGGTGTGAATGCGGCTATAGAGTCCACCGAAGTCCCTCCCTTTCCGGGGGACCTCATGGGACCTTATTTTTAAAAAATGATGTATTGAAGTCAATGGAGAGAGAAAGATTATCTTTCGATCCCGTTTGAATTGTGCCACGAATTACACATATGATGTTTGTCAATTTAAAAGATAATTTAAAGTCAAAAAAATAAAAATGTGTCGTAAAACTGTGAAGTAACACATTTTTTTGTGTGATCCGCTCAATGAACTATATCTCCCGTCTCGCACCACATTACATTACATTGCATTTAGCTGACGCTTTTATCCAAAGCGACTTACAGTAAGTACATTCGACCAGGAAGACACAACCTTGAAGAAAACAGAATCATATAAGTACATCAGGTTTCATAGAGCCAAACATTTCAAGTGCTACTCAACTGGCTTTAGGTGAGCCAGTCCTTTATTAGTATATAAGTGCTTTGTTAGTAAGACGACCGTCACGTTAGCACATTTCACTTCTTTCTTTCAGAATGAGGTGGAAAGTATTAAAAGAGCTGAACATCATTACAAGTCTGGGCACGTTGAGAGCTGTATACACACAAGGGGAGTTAGTCGGTTCCGTAAGAGCCAGCATGCGGGACTGGGATTCTGGGATTTGTAGTCTTTCTAGTTGCATATTTGTCATTGTCTTATATTTCAACAGTTTTACGACAAACTGACTTTTTTGACATGGAAATTATTATTTAACATTGACAAACATCATATGTGTAATTCGTGGCACAATTCAAACGGGATAGAAAGATAATCTTTCTGTCACCATTGACTTCAATGCATAATTTTTCAGAAATAAGGTCCCGTGGGGCGGAAGTAGATGGGCGTGACTTCGCCACTCTATAGCGGATATCCAATAAATGGTTAAGAAACAACCAGACGTGCACTCACCGCTAAATGCACTTTAACACAGGGGTATCTCCTCTTGCACTTTATGTTGCACATTATATGTCGTTGCTGCTATAGTGTACTCCCAAGTGGTAAATACTTGTCTATGCTCTCTTGCTCTTTTGCACTTTTTGCATATCATGTATTTTGTTTTTGCTATGTTAGTAAAATGTAATTTTCTTAAATGTTTTATGTGAGGGACTGCGGATGGAAATGAGCTCAAAGCTAAATCTGGCACTGTTACGCTTGACACATTTTAATGTTTTAAGTGTTCATTACTGTGCCAAATAAAAGATTACATAAAATAAAAATAAATAAATAATAATCACTTTTTACTTTGGTTTGATAGATACAAATGCAGTCTAGTAGGAGCAGGTTTAGGGAGTCACGGACTACATGTAATGAGACTATGTAATCAGTATGCAAAAAAGGCAACTGTTATCCCTTAAAATTACAACAAATATGTTATCAGATCATTTTATCATTTGTAAAATGTATGTTGCAATTAGGGTTGCAAAGGGGTGGAACATTTCTGGTACATTTCTGGAAAGTTTCCATGGGAAGTTAAGCTGGAGAATTTTGGAAATATTAGATGCACAATTAAAGAAAACATGACATTTCAACAGATTCTTTTTAAAAACATTTTTAGGTAGAACAGAACACGTTTTAATTATTTTATTGAACAATTATTTGTTTCATTGAAGAAAGAAAACAGGAATGTTGAGTTAAATATTACTCATCCCCCCAACCCCACTCATTAAAAAATGAACAAAAATGCAACCCCATCCAAAAATCCCCGCAAAGTCCCATTCAAAATGTTAAATGAAAAGATGTGGCTTCATTTGTCTTGTGCTTTGGGCTCAAAAGTGTGATCCAGTCTTCTCGAAATCATCTGTGCATGTGATGGAGGAATGCACAGTGTCTGTAGGGGGTGTGGTCTCAATAGCCATGCAGTAAGCAGTGTGCTATGGGATGGATTTTCAAGTGTACTTGAATGGCATCCGTTTGTTTTAATCAAGATTATTAAAATGTACTTTCCCCAACTATATTTAAGTTCCCTATGAAGAGCCAACCTTCAATTTTGAAAATTCCCAGTTTATTCCCGTTGATTCCCATGGAAAGTTTCCATCTTTGAAAATTCCCGGAAATTTGCAACCCTAGTTGCAATACATTAAATAAAATTAGATCAAAATATTACAAAGCCTATGTTGTTGTGCTCTTAATCCATATATACTGTAGTAAACAAAACATCTCTGTTGTAAAAGGAGCTGATTTTATTTCTGCTTTGTGTTGTAGGCGTATTCTTTAGGTTGGAAACTACACCTACTGCCTGAATGTTCTTCATGGTTTACACTTTCTTTGGTTAATTTGTTATTTTTTGATTAATTCAGTATGTGACCCCACACGTTATAAAATAGTGTTTGGGGGCTTAACTGTATTTATTCAACTAAAACAGTTTGCTTAGATGGTATTTGTGCTTGTTACACTGTAGTATGTGCTCATGTGTTTCATTGTTGAACAAAAGCCTGCATTTGCTTTAGGCAGGTTTTCCTATAAGTAAAGTCTCTGTTCAGGTGACACATAATGAAACTGTGATAATATGAAAAATACAATATATCATCAAATTGTTATGCCTTAAATGGGGAATTTCTGGGGGAAAATGTATTCATGATGAAGTCAGGAGTTAGTGTTAGGCTAGCTTAGCAGGTTATATGTTTCACCCTGCCAACAGCCTTTATACTAAGCTAGGTTAACCCTGTCCGGAGCTTAGCTCTGTAACTAACACACACAAGCTAGACATTTTACACTGCAGACATCTTGACTTGCCGCTGAATCGAGTGCCACAGTGACGCGTCCTAAAACCGTCGCATCCTTCAACAAAAAACCAATGCAATTTCTCCATAGGCTTTTGGAAAATAGCTCGAAATAAGGTCTGTGGTTGACACACATTTAAGAGACGGATCACGCTTTGTTCAGTCGGATAATCTCCACATGTCTACCCTACTTTTATCATTTTTGAATCATAAATCTAATCGATAGATTTATGATCAATAGGTTTATGATTCGAAAATTAAAAAACCTCTATGGAGTTAAGTCTATTCATTTAATGCTTTACT
This sequence comes from Harpagifer antarcticus, assembly GCA_902827135.1. Lineage (NCBI taxonomy): Eukaryota > Metazoa > Chordata > Actinopteri > Perciformes > Harpagiferidae > Harpagifer > Harpagifer antarcticus. Next base: position 2,226,912 of record CADEHL010000900.1, on the reverse strand, counting down.
TCTGTGTTATGTACCATGACAGGTCGAAATGTCTCCTGTGAAGGAGGCTTGTGGATATCAATCTTCTCGTTTCAATCAAAGAAAGAAATACAAATTTAAAAGCAACTATTTCTTGAAGTACTCTGAAATGCAACATTGTTTGGATCTAAACCTGTGTTGTTTTGCAAATTGTATACAAAATGGTGCTGCGTTGGACAAAAGCTTTCATCAATGGAATTTGTCAAATCTAAATGTGTTTTTTAACTTTGAATCTTAACTGTTTTTCATTGACATGTTTCTGTGCCTTTTTTCTCTCAGCAACACCACCATTTCCTACGAGGCAGTACTTGCTGTGGGAGCCGATGGAACCAACATCATGAAACTGATTCCTGTACAAACGGTCAACGGACAGTTTTTTCAATCTCCAACAAGCCAACCTGAAACAGATCCTACACCACAGAGAGCTGAAGCCATGAACATTTCATCAGAACCTGTCCAGATGTTTAAAACAAATGTGGAACTTACTAACTCAGTGAACAAGTATTTATCCCAGCAACAGAATACAAAGTTAAGGACCATAGCTCCAAGTGCAACACCTGCAGCTAACATTGGGATGTCCGGAAGAGTTCCGAGTCATCTCCCAGTCACAGTGAAATCTCTAGAACTCCCTAGAGGACAGTGCCCACAGACTCCCTCTAACACACAAGTCCAAACAGTCCCAGCACCTGAACTACCTAAGAAACAGATTTTGACTTCGTCTGCCAACTCCTCTCCGAGTACAGGCTTGTTCAACGGGCCGAGTACAGGCTTGTTCAACGGGCCGAGTACAGGCTTGTTCAACGGGTTAACTTTAAGCTGTTTCAATCAAGAGTTTGATCAAAAGATGGATTCTGCATTTAACACGCTCCAGTTTATTTGCAAGGTGGCAGGTAAACATTCATTAAGACCTCGATTAAAAGATTCACCACATTTAACATTAATTCCAAAGGGTTCACAAAAGCCCAACAGCCCCATGAAGTGGGTAGTTGGTGAAGAGGATGGCTCAATAGTTCCAACTCCTGATCCAATTAATTCTATAGCTTCAGAGGTCCTTCGAATTGTTGCAGAGAGAGAAAATGCTAAAAAGCTCTGTGACGGCATTACCAAACCCAGTCATACTCTTGAGCCTGTTCCTTCTCTTGTTGCATCAGAGATTATTCGAGTTGCTGCAGAGAGAGAAAATGCTGAAAAACTCTGCGAAGTCATGACCAAACCGGGTCCAACTCTTGAGCCTGTGCCATATTTTGTTGCTTCAGAGATTCTTCGAGTTGCTGCAGAAAAAGAAAAGGCAAGAAAGCAATGTGATGTCATTTCAAAACCACTTTCTGGGTCGAGTCCAGGCACAAGCGTACACAGACAGAATCACAACTTGGTCATCAAAAACAGAGAGGATGCACCACAGCAAAAGAAGGTAGATATATTTAACATTCCTCGTATGGCAGTGCCTACAAGAAACAGTGGGGAAGTAGGGAGAAATCTGAGTCAGATTCCAGTCACAGTGACATTTCCAGCACTGGGAGCAACCGCGAGAAACGGTGAGAAGTTAGGGAAAACCCCCAGTCAGCACCCAATCACAGTGAAATCTACAGCACTACCCAGAGGACATGGCCTTCGGAGTCCCCCTGATACACAAGTTGGACCAGTCCTAGTATCTGTAGTACCACCGGCTATCAAGAAACATGTTCCTACTTCATCAGCCAACTCCCGTCCAAGTTCAGGCTTACCCAATGTTGTCAATTTGTCCCCTACCACAAGTGTCAACCAAGGAGTTAATCCACAAAGTGATTCTACACTTGAAATACGCAAGTTTATTTGCATAAAAAAATCATCTGGACCTCCATCAAAAGATTCAAAACCACACTTAAGATTGATTCAAAGGGTTTCAAAAAGGCCCAACAGCCCCATGAAGTGGGTTGTTGATGATGATGATGATGATGATGATGGCGGCCCAACAGCTCCAACTCTTGATCCCATTGATTCTTCCGTTGCTTCAGAGATTTTTCGAGTTGTTGCGGAGAGAGAAAACCTTGGAAAGCACTGCGACGTCATCCCAAAACCAGAATCTGGGTCAAGTCAGGGCAAAAATGTTCAAGGACAGGAAACTGTAATCGTTTGTGATGGTAAAGTGTTTTTAGTGGCAAAACATTGCAGCTTACAATTTGAAACTGGGAAAAGTAACTCGCCCTTGGCAGAAAGCAAAGCATATGAATTCAACAAAACTATCGGACCTTCTTGCCAACAATCAGTGAAGGCATCTGCTCTTCAGAAAAGGGGGGGCCTCCAAATAATCCCTCAAGATGAGTCATGCGAAGTGATTGACCTGTGTGATGATGGCGCTCACAAGGACTCGTCTCAACCATCAGTTCATACGCCAGGAGTCACTCATCCATTCACCTCCGACAGCAGCAGTGGAATATGCTGTCAAATAGAAAAGGATACCGGCAAAATTGAGGTGAGGACAATTCTATTGCTACATTACATTTTATACCCCATAGTGTTACAACAGGATTCCATCACATTTGACTGCACAGTTACAATGGAGCAGGCTTATGCATATGAAAAGCCAGTCGGCCAAAAAACCTGTAGTTTTCAATGCCTCATCTCCTCCAAGATATTTACCTCTGTACACGCTATATTTTTCAATAAGGTAAAACAAATACGGTGCCCCACATTCATTTATGTTGATGAACAAGTGAACATTTCCTATTAATATGACATGTTCTATTCCTGAGGACTTGCCGTTCAGGGTTCACCTTTTTAATTTAGAGAGTGTGCTCAATCTACAAACAGAAAGACTCCAAGCACAAATGGAGAAGTTGCGATTTTTAGCTCATTCAAAACAACTTCAAACTAACCATCAAGACCATAAGCTCATTAGGAATATGTTATAAATAATAAAGGTAATAAGAAGTGTCATTTTATAATAGACCTTTATAGAAGCAGACTTCTTTTCACTGGTTATGAAAAAGAACGCAGGATTAAGACTTGCACTTCACTTTGAATACCCTAAGGTTGCTACTTGATCAATAGGCTGAATACAGACTGAACTGTTTAAAGTCTATGATTCCTCTGATCAATGTTTATTGAGTACCTGCAACCAAAACCTGACATGTATTTTTTTCATGGCTAACTGCAGGGACATTTTGTTTACCAGAAACTTAATGTGTGAATACCTTCAGGTGTGACACGTGGAAACCTGCGATTGGCTAACAACTACTTAAAAACATACCAATGCCTAACATGTTGTCATGTGTGTTTTATTGTATTACATTAAATTGCAGTACAGTAAAGAAATGAGAAACAAAGTTTGAGTTAATTTAGAAAAAGTGTAGCAATTAAAATACCAAGAAATATTATAGGCAGAGATATCACAAATAACACATTTGCATTTAAGGGGCTTTACAATAGAACCGACAAGGAACAACTCCACTAAGTAATCTCAAAACCACAAATGCATGTTTTTACATTTCTGTTTGTGTACAGATTGAGCAGTCTGATACAAAAGGTGAATCAGTTAGTTTGAGAAGTGTTGGTAGTTGCATTTAATGTTTTAGACAGAACCAGGCTAACGGTTTCCCCCTGCTCCCAGTCTGTATGCCAGCCTAACAACGTCCTGACTCCAGCTGTGTAACTTCAGCTGCATCCACGTCATACGCCTTTTGCTTTTTGCTCACGGTGGGCCTTACGGTAAAAGTGATGTTTTGTTACCATGGTCACATCCACTGGTTCTGCTGCTAAATACAGCTGTCATCTGATTGGTCCAGACTAATATCTCAACAAATATTGGATGGATTATTATGCAGATGTTTTGTGAAGAATAACTTGTTGATCCGCCGACTCATTTGATTAGGTTTGGAACCAAAAGGTCCTCAAACACTGACATTCCCATCAACCTCATCTGTACCTTGTGTTTGGTGCTAAGTAAGAAATATCTCATTACAAAAAGATGATGATCCTTTAACATTATTGCTAAACATCCGCATTTTTTATTTTGAGCATGCTGACAAAGCGTCTATACCCAAGAACCGCTGTTATAGAGACGCTAATATAACTTGTATTCTTCTTTTATGTATTGTTTGAATTGAAAGAGTTTATTTTTCTTCTCACAGTGCTCTATGAATCCTGCTACAAGTTGGACATCTACGCTGGCAGCGGAATCCTGTACAATTGCTGATCCTCTGCTGAGACACATGTTTGGAATAACAGCCGATGTGAAAATTAGCCTGCCGAGAATTGACAAAGACTCGTCTGCAAAACTTCTACTGAGTGAGTCCATAAAGTCGGTGGAGGATAATCAGGAACAAGCGAGCGGGTTGCAACAGGAAGATGTTTCTTTACAGGACCTTTACGGTCTACAAGACAGTAACAGCTGTAATGGTACCATCAATGTCCCAACAGGGAAAGTACTGAAAACTGAACCAGAGGATTCTGACAGTCCAACTCCTCTCTATGCGTTTTACTATTCAAGTAGCACTCTGGACAAGGGAACATCATGTCATATTAAAAGTGAGCCAGAATGTGGATATGTGGAACCCATTGATGAAGATTTCCTCAGCACAGATGAAAGCAACATCCCCAACTCATGGGACATCGCTGGCCGGCCACAGACTCCGACTTGTGTGGATCCGAACACAAACACGGGGAGAATGGGAAGAAAAAGGAAGCGCACGATGTGTCCTTGTTGCGTCCCTGCGGGGGGTCACGGTGCAAGGTCCCAAGAAGAGCCCAAGAAGTGGGCATGGGAGACAGCGCAGACGAGTAGAAAAGGGGGAAGAACCAAATTTGCTAAAAAAGTTGTGAAAACATCTGGAAAGATCAACTGTCAAAAAGTGAAGGAGTGTAAGGCTGCGGAGGGTCTAGTGAGTGACAGTGAGACCACTGTCACTGAAGTAGTCAAACTACACGAACAGATCCAAAGACTCAAAGAGCTTCTGCACGAGAAAGAGGACGCTTTAAAACTGATGACAAACAGCGTGGGCGGGGATCCAACAATTTGAACTCTAATATTATAGGAAACGTTTTTTATTATTAGTATAGAATATGTTGTTCTCCCATTTATGTTTGTTTGAGTTAGCAACTGTAAAAACACAACTAATGTGAGAAATTGATAAATGAATAAGAAATGCTTTAGTAAACACTGTCAGTATGGACTTTATAGTTGGTAACTAAAAAGCTATTTGCTTACTCATTAAGTTAAAAAAAAAATGCTTAAATGTAATATTTCCTAAATAGACTAATACATTATTAATATTTTATAAGGGAACTTGTACAAATAAATGACCTTGTTGAAGTGACTCATGTGAACACTTAATCCATGAATGTTTGGATGGAGTTACAGTTTGACTTTTAGCAGCATTAGGAGTGAGGTTATCCTGGTCAGCAGGATGCAGCGGTTGCAGCAGCACAGGACCAAAGTAATCCCTGAAAGAGAAGGGACATGTATTGGAAATATATAAGATTAAGATTAAAGACTCATTTAATTTGGAGTAACAAGGCAAGCATTGTGTATAATGTATCTATCAATGCAGTACTGTTAACATTTAAAGTGGTGGAAAAGTACTCCTTTAATTGTGTAAAAGTATAAATGCTATGTTCTTGAAATATACTCAATGTGTACTCTGTGTAATAAAAGTACTCAGAATGGCTCTTTTTTCTTCTTTTTAAAAAACAAAACAATATTTCAGAATATTTGTTTATAAGCAGTAGCAAAAACATGTCCAATTATTTGGAAGTTGTAGTGTGTAAATGTTGAGCCATTTGTAGAAAACAAATGTAGAGTAAAAGTACAATTATTGTCTCAAAAGTGTAATGGAATATAAGAATATGTAGCATTAAATGAGTAAATGCACTTTGTTACATTCCAACAATGGTTATCAAAATACAATGAATTGTTCTTCAACTGAAAGTGAAAACAAAATAAAATGCACCTTCGCAGCCTTTTGCAATATTATGAGATGACTTGAGAATACTCTTTCCAAACCAGAAGTAAGACTTAAAGCTGTAAAGACCTCCAGAATAAAAAATATATAATTGAAGTACTATAGCTTCAGTACTTCAATTATTTCATAATGACATACCCAGTAATGGATTGTGTAACTGGCTCCAAAGAAAATATGAAAATGTTATGCCACATGTCTCTTGTTAGCTGTAATTGCTGCAAACAACAAGGCAGTCGAGCTGTGTGTAATTTAACGGTATTTCCTCTTTGTTATTGGACAGCCACTAAGTCAATATCTGGTCAATACCATAGACTAGTGGTTCTCAAATGGGGGTACGCGGACCCCTGGGGGTACGTTGGAGTACTGCATGGGGTAGGTGAGATTTATTTTTATGTTAATGAAAAAAAAACATTAATGCATTTACACAAACTACTAATAGTAGATGAACTACTTTAAAGGTTTACAGTAACTCTGGATAATAAAATGGGGAAAATAAACGGGGTGCTCTCTTTTCCTCTCCCTCTCCTGACAGCCCGTCAGTCTCGTGCAGCTCGCTGAACCTGTAATAAGTGACCCGGCAGTAAAGAATACATATATGTATAACTAGTTTAGCTAGTTCCAGAGTAGATAAACTAGCTAAGTGTGTTAGTTCTAACTCTTAGTGTATTTAACTTTGCTCCACTCAACGGTCCGTCACAGCGGGGGAGCTGTGATCATGCAGAGCTGCGTGTTCTCCGTCCGCAGCAGCTGATCTGGGGCCTCATTTATAAAGGGATATACGGTCAAAAAATGGCGTACGCCAGTTTCTACGCAATGTTTGCGATTTATAAAATACTAACTTGACGGGAAAATGTGCGGTCCTCCACGCAAACTCTAACCCATGCGTACGCACTAAGCACAAAAACGGGAGAGATGAGAAACTGCGACACCGTTGGCAGAAGGAAGAATGGAGAGAAATATGTGGAAATAATACTATAAACAAAATGTTACCTCTCATTTATCATATGAAGAATTCATTTTCAAACATTGATTAAAGCCAATCTTACAATGATTAAACAAACGCCTGTTTGAGACTCAGTGCACACAAAAACATAACTTCGAACCACCTCGAATATGTTGTGTTAATGTTATGAAATGTTTTCTCATAATTGATGCGGTTTTGCATTTCTAGGTTGTACGAGCATGGTTTTATATACTACCATGTTTAAACATGTTTTATGCCGTTTGCTAAGACTTGATAAGTCGCTCATAACACACAGGAGGCATGGAAACTAAGAACACCATGGTAAATTGTACAGCTAATATAACACAACACATTAGTTTTATTTCCTTTAACTGGTGGATATAGAGTTGCTGCAGTGGAGCTCACTCCGGGGTCCCATGGAGGCTCCCGGAAGGGGAGGGACTTCGCCTCTCTATGGCTTCCGGTTCCGGAAAATAGCTGGAAATAAGGTCTGTGGAAAACGAACCTGTTTGATAAATGCAGGTTTTGTTCTGCCGGATAATCTCCACATGTCTACCCTACTTTTATAATTTTCGAATCATAAATCTAATCGATAGATTATAAAAGGGGTTTAGGACGCGTCACTGCACCACTAGAAGCCAACTCCATCCATCAAGCTGAAACTTTCTCTCCCTCTTCTTCTCATGCTCCCTGTCACTCTCCTTTAACTCCTCTGGTGACTTTCTTTTATTTGAAGATAGTTTTTTGCCCGACGCTTGGCCGTTTACCGCTGGTATTAAAAACATTTTGGCGAATGGTTAGGTGGCGCGATAGTCTGTAGTGAAGGAGCGCGCTCACGGGAGCCTGCTCGCGCTGCGCTCCGCAGCAAACAGCTGTTTGCTTTTCACCCAACAACGACAAGCGACTCACGAAACGCTGTGTTGTAGCGTTAATAAACGAAACAATTTAACTAAATTGCTAGTCAAAATACTGATACCACAGGAAACATTTTTTTTTAAACAATATTTGTAGTGGCCCGAGCGGGCAAGTGGAAAGTACGTTATGCTGGCCCGGGGTGTCTAAATAGTGCTTCCGGGCCAGCGGGCCAATTATAATGTCGAGCCCTGCATTTATCAAACAGGTTTGTTTTCCACAGACCTTATTTCCAGCTATTTTCCAAAACCCTGTGGAGAAATCCCATTACTTTTTGTCGAGGGAACCAGCAGCTTACTTCCTGGTTTTAGGACGCGTCACTGCACCTCTCATGATGATGCCAATATAAACAAGGTCTTCTGTCGGCTCTGTACATCAATGCCGACCTCTGCTGACAAGTAAGTGAAGAGTAGAACATATAAAGGTATTGGCTATAGAGAAATGTCCCAGCAGTTTAGGATAATGAAGGATCTAATCTAATCTATAGCCATTACATTTCTAACTCCTAATGACAGGAAGGCAGAAAGTGCATTATACAAATAATAATACTCATAATAGCAGAAATGTTTTAACAATGACCACAATATCATTATTTTAATAAACCAAATATGAACAATTGAGGAAAATGAGGAAGAACTGATGATTCAAATGTTGTAGTACAGGTAGTAATGTAGTTAGTGCATAAATTACTATCGCAACAAATGTGTTAATTTTCTTCATTATTAGTCGATATTTTTTTTTTGGACGAATGCTCCGGGCCAGTGGTTACAATGGTGGGGCCAGTGACAATACAATTCCACCGGCCCAGAGGGCCAGTGGCTTTTTACCCTTAATGTCTACCCCTGTATATATATATATATATATATATATATATATATATATATATATATATATATATATATATATATAATAAGTGTCACGATCCGATTTTATATTGTATTTGCGTGCATTTCCTGTTTGGAAAGTGGCACTGTACTGATAGTGGTGATTTTATTTTGGAATTCTTAGCGTGCACTTCCTGTCCTGAGAGTGGAGGTGTCCTGAGAGTGGAGGTCTGGACCAGAACTGTCCTGAGAGTGGAGGTCTGCAGGCAGACTCCTCTCAAAGGAACAGCTTCATCTTATTTACCTGGCCATGGTTCTCTTTATTTAATCTCCGACGGTGATCTCCAAAAAATGTAAAAGTAAAGTTTCTGGATCCTTTTCAGCTAATTTGCTAGCAGGCTGCTGGAGCAACGCAACCGAACAGCGCGTATCACGTGACGTAAATACGAAGCGCTCCGTAGGCTAGACCTTCTCATTTCGTAGGCCGCTCGGTCCAGCCTACGCGGTCTCGTCGGCCGCATCCTGCGTCGACCGCGTAGGCTGCGTACCCCGAAGCATACAACCCCTGAATTGAGACGCGGGGTCCTTCTCACTTCGGTTAAATGGATTCCTTGCATCCCTCACTTGCGTCGTTTCCCTGCGTTTAGTCCCTCCCACCAGGGAAGCAGGGAGGGATGCAAGGAAACCAAGAGAAGCAGGGAAATGAGTTTTAAGAGCAATGGGACGTCCTTTCCTCCGGAGCGTCACGTGAAGCGACGTCTGTTTGTGATGACGCTGCACAGCTGATCGTCTGACAGCAGCTCTGTCCCCGTTATTTTCACAAACACCCCAGCCTCTGTTAGTACACATTTACTGACACAAACATTTGTATCATCTGTTGTAGACCCAAATAAATAAAATAAAATAAGAACTAATTCTCAAAAAAGATAAACGCCATTCTTAAAATGAATAAACGAACAATAGTTTGATTATTGATTAGAGTGCACAATAGAAATAAAATAATTGAGAGAAGAAAAAGAGATATGTTATCTATCTTCTTGCTCTTATCTTTCTTACAGTGCAGACGCTTTTCTCCTGGACATTAACTTATCACTGGGACAGTTCATCTTCGTAAATAGACGGAGGGTTTCAGCCGTATTTCAACATTTTTACGACGACTTCAGTCTTACAGTAGCGTGGCCTAGCAACAGCTAAAGCCTGGTAGGCTACTGCATGCTAGTTGGTAGCAAAATGCCTCCGTTCTCTACAGATGACTTCCACAAACTTATACAGAAGATCGATGAGTTGGAAATGAAAATGCAACGGTTGGAAGTTAACGTGGAAGTGAATGGACTATGTCGTGGGAATGACACCACTTTACCAGTGTTGCAAAATAATGGAGAAGGGTATGCTAACTCACAGCTAGTTAGCAGCTACAAGGATTCCAAGGAACAGGGGGCCTGTGTACTGGGTAATAAATCTACAAGTGGTAGTCCTCCCTGGAACTCTCTGGGTGCAAAGCCGAAGAGTAAATCATTTCCATGGGATTTGGGAGGACGGATAACAGGCAGAGCCCAGCGCTCTGAAATCTGTGATGCGACCGGCTGGCCTGCATTGTTATCACCCAGGAAGAGCACCTCTTCAACCCCAGTTCCTACTAGGAAGCCGCAGTGGACAGCTGCTAAAGGGAGAATTACAAACAATCCTCCTAAACCACCAAGTGTGCCAATCCAGAACAGATACGCTCCGCTGACCGAGAACCGGAGATCTCTTTCTGATGACCTGGATAACCTGTCCTCTTCACACAGATGGGTAAGGAACAATAGCTTCTCCAAAAGTAAAAGGCTAGAGGGAAAGCTAACGACTGGGCCTGAAACTCTGATTGTGGGTGACTCTGCTGTAAGAGATGTAAAAGGTCTGTGTAATAAGAACAACACCAAAGTACTCTGTTTTCCCAAGGATGTGGTCTCTGACTTGGCTGAGAAGATCCTGCATATTCCTGTTGAACATCCAACTGTGAAGAATGTGGTACTACACATTGGAACAAATGATGTTGTGAAACAAGAGTCAGAAGTGCTGAAAGAAGACTTTAAATGTTTGTTGGAAACTGTCAGCTCTCTAAATGCGGAGGTGTTCATCAGTGGCCCTCTACCGCCAGTCAGAAGAGGAGTGGAGAGATTCAGCAGATTGTTTGCACTGAACACCTGGCTTTCCACTGCCTGTACTGACCATTCAGTCCATTTTATTGACAATTTTAACTTTTTCTGGGATCGCAGACATCTTTTCAAGGCAAATGGAGTTTGCCTGAACAAGTCAGGAGGGAAATTGTTTATCTCTAACATTTTCAACTGCCTGCGTCATCAATCTGTTCCCTCTGCCAAGGACAAGCGGCAAGAGGAATCAAAACAGGAGAAAGACACAACACATCGCGCAGAAAACCCTGAAGAATTATCACTGCACCCGCCTGAGGAATGTTCTGATTATGGGAGACACATGGAGGAGTCTCCACTTCCGGTGAGACCGAGACCGAGGAGCGAGGAAATTAAAAATAAGAGAAGTGAGAAGGGCCAACGGCTACGGTGTGAGATGTCTTTTTTAGCTGTTCTGTCGTCATTACCTGCTATCTTCTTCATTCAGGCCCATTCCCAAACCGCCCCCTACACCCTACCCCTCCATTTGCGCGTTCACGCGGAGGGTCCGCCATATTGAGGGCTGTTCCAAAGCAATGAGTGTGGAGGGGGAGTGGGCTATCAAGCCCTCAGGCAGCGAGTCTGCAGCGGTGCTGACTTGAGACCGGTCTCTACCTGACCGGAGTCATGCTGTGTGTGTCCGTCAGGAAACACGCTGTTTACAAGTAGTTCCAGCAAACATCCACTGATAAACTGCGATGTTAACAACCTCATGATAACCTCATATGTTTTTAACCTAGGATCATACCTGTGTTTAGTCTAGAAAAAGGTAAATGTGTGCATTTTATTATAAAGTTGTGTATATTTACAGACCGTTGCAAAAACTAAGAAGCTGATAAACATCAGGTTTAAAACTAAAAGAGCTTTGAAACACAATGAAAGATGTTTGGAGTTTTATTTGAGTTATTCATTTAAACTTTTTGTCTAAGAGATGCTGATTTAAAACCGTTGTTACATACAGTTACGGCATTTCCTGTTTCTGCCGGAGAGAGGGGAGAGAGGGGAGAGAGGGGAGAGAGGGGGAGAGAGGGGAGGCCGTCCCAAAGTTTGCTGCAGTATTTACTCCCTCCATCTGACAGGAGGGAGCCTCGTTGAGCTGCGAGTGTGGCTACAGACGGAGTTCACTCCATCACGGAGGGGTAGGGTCGAGGGAGTGGTTTGGGATTGGGCCAAAGTCAGTCAAAATGAATGAATGAATGGGCGTTTCTTTGACTATTTATAGGCAAATATGGGCGTTACGTGAAGCCCGCAAAAGCTGCACCGCATTTCGAGTCGATTGTGATTTATAAAGGGAAACCGGCGTAGGAAGTGGTGTACGCACTTTCCTCGCCGGTCCGCAATGTTTGGTGAATCGGAAAATGTTGAAAAATGTCTGTACCTATCTTTTGGATTTCTACTACTTAAGCAACCTTCCCACGTCAATCCTACACACAGCGTTATAAATTAGGCTCCTGATCTCTCTCTCGCGTCCGGTTATACTTCTCTCGCGTTTATGTCCAAATCTATCAGATCTAGCTAGTTCTAGCTAATGATATGACTGCCTGCTTATCAAAGGACTTAAACAATAAGCGTTGCTTGGCAACGGCTTGTGGCCGCAAAGTATAGCGCAGCATTATGCATATGTTTATATGAGGGGTCAAAATCCCATGCTCATAAAATGTTCATATATTTTTTTCTCTTCATTCCCCACGCCCCAAAATAGATAAATAAATATACCAATTTTAGGAAAAGTAATGAAGTTTGAGCAGTCTGGGTTTTATATTAACAGAGTTACACATATGTAAAAATGCGTGTAATAACTGCAGTTTGCCTCCCTGTCAGAATGACAAAGCTCCTCAGTGAAGCACAAGCCCATGTTTCTCACTAAATTGTAAGTACAACTTATTAAAAAGATCAGTTCAATGCAACTAATGTCGTCTTAATGTTATTGCATGATGTTAAAATTGGTTTGCCATGAATTTAGTGATGGATTGTAAACATTTGAAATGTAGCATTTAAGTGTTTCTCAGTTACAAGGTTGTTGTTTTAATAAATCAGACACTGATGGTGCAGCAGCACTGTACCTCTTTATATAGGCATTTTTTCCCCTAACAAATAGTTGTTGCGCTGATCAGGGGGTACTTGGCTGAATATTTGTTTCAAAAGGGGTACATTATTGAAAAAAGTTTGAGAACCACTGCCATAGACTGTATAGCCTACAGGTCAATACACATCACCTGTAGAATGAGTAATTTATATAATTAGGGCTTTACATCTGTTTCATTGTTGCTGACTTTATATATGGGCCAATGTGAAGGACAACATTGTTTGTTATAGTACATTACGCTATAGGCCTATATTTTTGCATATTTTTGTGCTCTGAACAAGTTTTTTTAAACGGTTCGTTTATGTGACGCTTTTGTTCTGAAGATCACGACCCGGAAGTTGTAGTTTTTTCCAGAAAGTAAAACTGCAACTGAACCTCTCTCAAGCTGGATCCGCTCACCCATAAAGGTATGAGCAAAGATATAGGGTCTTTCCTATTCAGATACCGGAACAATTGATGTGTTGCATGAATTTGTTCACTGTCGAAGATATTGTTTGTTAAACTGACGTGGTAATGTTCGGTAACAATGGCGATAACTCCAATGGCGTTAACCTGTATTCAACGCATGTCGAAACTCCAAACCCCTCTAGCTTTTCACGAACCTTCTGTTTGAAAGTCTGAGCTGTTAAAAGTTATAAACGTATACAACGACCAGGGCTTTGTTAGCCTTCAGTCGTTCACTTCATTATTTTCTAGATAGAGAAAAACAGTTAGGCTACTGTTTTAATTCAAACCCGGAAGCCATATAAACCATTTGGCGAGCTCCAGGTTAATAAGGACGTGGTTCTTTTCAGGTGTGCCAGTTTACAAGACAGGATGACCAACTTGTATACTGAATTAAATGCAAGTGTACTAGTTAAAGTCATGAATGTAAAAGGTTAAAGTAGACGCCACACTGACAGTTTCCTGTATCTATGTTTGTTTTTTCCATTGTCCTTTTAAAAAATCCGTCGGCATGTCAAAGTGAAAAGGTTCCAGATATTGATTATTTGACCTTTTGGTAAAAAAAAAGCTAATATTGAACAAACTCTTCACAAGCCACATGTATAATACTGTATATTATGAAACTAAGATGTATAATTTAATTCGGAAAATAACCTGTCAAGGCCTGGCTGCTAAATCCTAAGAACTGTTACAGGATTTGTATTTTGAAAAGTATTTTTTTTTAACTTATTTTTTTTATTATATCATAACTTAGTACTTTTTTTTTAACATATGTAACATTAAGCTGTCTGTGGCACTTTCCTGCTGTAACGATGCAAATGTCCCCTCTGTGGGACTAATAAAGGGATTCTGATCCTGATCACAATCTTGCGATATCTGGCAAAGCTGCAAGTTATGGTTAGTCTACCATGTAAAACCTAACATCGACTTCTCCACCAAACAGCCATGTTTGTTAGCTTTGTAATGTTATATAAATACATTAACCTGTGCACATTTAGAAGAAAAGAAAAAACGGTATGCTACTTGTGGGTTATCTGTTGCAACGTACCATTTATCTTGTTTGAGAAAGTTTTGATTGTATACCGCTGTTTCTGTGGAGATTGCTACAGTGTAAGCCAATCATTTCTTAAATACTGAGTGCTACATGTAACTTCTGAGTCCTACAGGGTTTCGGTATTGATTAAAAAAACAAAAAAAAACGACCGCTGAATAATGGGTCGGAAATTGTAATGTAAATGTTGGAAACAGGTTGCAAAGCTGTAGAAAAGCATGATTCTCAAGACACATAATTTTTCTTAGAAAAAAAGCAAGATTTCAAACCCATGCCACTGTTATTTTGACAATCTGTAATTATAACTCTGAATGTGTACACAGGGAAATACAGAGCATGGATCACCTTAAAAAACTGGAAATCTACATCCCATTGGAAGCTGAGGTGAAAAGCATCCCTCTGTCAAGCTTACCAAACAGCGTGATTAGACGAATGGGCCTCCCCTCAGACCCCAGGCCTCTCTCAGAATCTCCAGAAGGCATATGGATCCATCCAGCAGTCATACGGAGGAAAGGCCAGAAACTCACCACCGCCACAGGAAACGGTGAAAACATGACTTCACTGCTGGGCAAAGAGATCCGGGGTGAACCGGGTCCCTTCGAAATGTCCTTTGTCTCCGCCAACCTCACAGCTTACCGGCTGCTGAGGGACAACATGCCTGGGGAAAGCATCTCTGCAGACACAGCACACGCCTGCCCATTACCTCAGGGCTCAGCACCACAGATGTACAAGGATGCTGTTGTCATCTTCCACGGACGTGTTTACCTCTCCAGCAGGAATCACAGTCGAAAACGGAGACGTCAAGGGAAACATGAACCACAGCCAGCCTCCCAGGCTTCCATTCCTAAAAATAAGGTAACTTGACATCAGTTAGGGATGACATTCAACTCACACTGACAAACACATAACAACAGTTAATTACTAACGGGATTTTTCAAATATGTTTTGCCTTGCATGGCCTCAGATCTACTTCATATAGTAAACAAATGTCTTCACTCAGGTATTTTTCCACAGGCCCTGAAAACTGTAGTCATTAAACCGCTCTTAAAAAAGAATAATCTAGATGCTTCAGTAATTAACAATTATAGGCCCATATCAAACCTGCCATTTCTAGGTAAAATCATTGAAAAAGTTGTTTTTCAACAGTTGAGTAATTTTTTGCATTTAAATAACTGTTCCGATGTGTTCCAGTCAGGCTTTCGTCCAAACCACAGCACTGAGACTGCTCTTGTAAAGGTCTTTAATGACATCCACTTAAACACAGACAGTGGCAGAACTTCAGTGTTAGTATTATTAGATCTCAGTGCTGCGTTTGACACTGTTGACCACAGCATATTACTAGACCGACTGGAAAACTGGGTGGGACTTTCGGAAACAGTCCTAAATTGGTTTGAATCCTACTTAAAGGACAGAAACAACTTTGTTTCTATAGGTAAATACACATCTGAGTTGACAAATATGACATGTGGGGTTCCTCAAGGCTCCATCTTGGGGCCTCTTCTCTTTAACATCTACATGCTACCACTGGCTCAGATAATGAAAAACAACAAAATAAGTTACCATAGCTATGCAGATGACACACACATTTACGTAACAGTTTCACCAGGAGACTATGCTCCAATTCAAACACTGAGTAAGTGCATTGAACAAATCAATGACTGGATGTGTCAGAACTTTCTCCAATTAAACAAAGATAAAACTGAGGTAATGGTTTTTGGAGCCAAGGCAGAACGTATAAAAGTTAGCGCTGAGCTTCAGTCTGCAATGTTCAAAACAACAGATAAAGCCAGAAATCTAGGTGTAGTCATGGACTCTGACCTGAGTTTCAACAGTCACATTAAAACAGTTACTAAATCAGCCTACTATCACCTAAAGAATATATCTAGGATTAAAAGACTAATGTCACAGCAGGATTTGGAAAAACTTGTCCATGCTTTTATCTTCAGTAGACTCGACTACTGCAATGGTGTCTTCACAGGTCTCACTAAAAAATCTATTAGGAAGCTGCAGCTGATTCAGAATGCTGCTGCTCGAGTCCTCACTAACACTAAGAAAGTGGATCACATCACTCCTGTTCTGAAGTCTTTACACTGGCTTCCTGTGTGTCAAAGAATAGATTTCAAAATACTGCTGCTGGTTTATAAAGCTTTGAATGGTTTAGGCCCAAAATACATTTCTGATCTACTGCTAAATTATGAACCATCCAGATCTCTCAGGTCTTCAGGGACTGGTCAGCTTTCTGTCCCCAGAGTCAGAACTAAACATGGTAAAGCAGAGTTCAGTTATTATGCTCCAAATATCTGGAACAAACTCCCAGAAACCTGCAGGTCCGCTGCAACTCTGACTACTTTTAAATCCAGGCTGAAGACTTTTCTTTTTGTTTATCCATGTATTTCTTCTTTTAATGTTTATTTTATTAGGTTTTCTTTTTAATGACTGATTTTAAATGCCATTTTCTTAATGTCTTTCATTTGACACAATTTAGGTTTTAGAGCACTTGGTTATGGCCCCTAGACCCATCTAAGAAACTGGTGCAAATTTGTCATGTCACTATAACTCTATGAGTACCACAATCAGAATTAAGGCCCCGGCCACACGAGGACGAAAACGGTCGTTTGCGTTACTGTTTAGTGTCATATAGACCGTTCGGCCACACGAGGAAGAACGAATACGGCACTAAACGACTGCGGAAACGATAACGGGTCCCAAGGTGGATAGAACGGCATACGCAACACTCTGGGGGGGTCCAACGGCTCCGTGTGTACGCCCTATACGATAATTTTCTGATAATGATGAGGCAATAGCCCCGCCTCTCCCCACCTCTGCTGCTCTCCCCCGCGTCAAAGTAAACTGCACACTGAATTCAGATTATTTATCTTTCTCTCGATATGGACATAAACGCGAGTGAAGTCTAATCTGACAGGACGGAGACACCTCTCAAACTACCTAAACTAGTTATAAATATGTTTATTTTTACTGTCGGCCGGGCGGGTCACTCATTACTGGATCAGCTGCTGCATGAAACAGACACTGACACTGTCCGAAGAGAGGGAGGAAAAAGAGAGGCTCCATGTATTTTATTATTATATTATATAGATTCATTATTCATTTGTTTTAAAGCTCAATAAATAACAAAGAAGACCTTTGACCGGCACTTTTATAATTTTGTCCGGAAGATTTAAACTTTAATACACGTTGACTGGCGAAAAACTCTGCCCGGTTCCCTCGGCCCCCACCGCGGAGAATAAACAGAAAGGCAACCATGACAACCATGCTTCTTCGCTGCTTTTGTGGAGGAAGTTACAGCGCCACGTACAGGCTCGGCATATGTACTGCTGCTTCTCCAGTGGTTGGAGCTAAACGGAGCTGTCTCGTGTGGACAGAAACTTTCCGGTGTCTATTGCGATTGCGTTTGCGTTAATCCTATGCGTTTAGCCGTTTTCGTCCTCGTGTGGCGGGGGCCTAAGTTTCCCTCGTACACAAGAAAACATCAAAATCTATTTGAAAGTTTCAAATCACTTTGTTTGTTCATTTACAACAGAGGATTTAAATTACTCCTCTAGCTCCCTCCGCAGGACAATTTTTGTATTTTTATCTCCTCTTCTTTAGGTCCTCCGAAAAGCTGAATCATCAGTATGTTGCTTGTTCCGTTCTAAAACAAATGTATTTGCAATTCATGTTTCAACCTTAACCTATACTAGAGGAACCTAAACTCTTCTACATTAATGATGCCTATCTTTGAACTTGCTTATAAAGATGATAGAAGGCATATTTTTGCCTGTATAAAGTTTTAAAGCGGAACATTTAGTTGCAGTAATATTGATCTAAGATGTTGTATGTCCTCAGGCTTCTCTTGAACAGGCTAATAAAGAACTACATGGAAATACATCCTGTTTCATTCGGCCACAAAAATCTCCAAAACAGCAGGAGGATGTTCTCACAAATACAGATAATCATCCCACCACATACCAGGTGAGTAATATAATAATCAAACCATCAAAAAAGTACTTTTATTTGTATAGTTATTTACAATGAAACAAAAAGTATGAGCTATTCAACAATAAGGTTAAATAAAGTGAATGAAAAATGTCTTGTTAATGGCAAATCGTGCCAGCTCTCTGCAAACCCTTCCATTACAGTTCAACTGAATTTTAACTAGCATTCTTACTTCGCAAGATTTTAGGTGGATCAGATTGAAATGTATGCAAGGAAATACAGAAAGAAACGCACAAAATGAAAAATAAACGAGCAATTTCAAAGGTTCTCAGGGAAATAAAGCTTGTTGAAGAAAATACACTTTATATAAATATTTGAGGGTTCACAGTATGTCCAGTAACTATGTAACCAAGGTGGAGCATGTCAAAAGAGGAAAGAAAATGGCCCAAGCTTTGAGCCATGGCCTAGATGCTGCAATAACATCAGGGACCGTGTACTTTTTATCAGTTTGAATTTTCGTTTAAACCAAAAGCCAAAAACCGGAAATGTCAGCCTTTTTTCGTTTTTTCGCACATGCGGTACACCATTAGCTATTTTGTAGAAAAGGACATTGAGCTGCCACGTTCCTCAGATAGATCTCTGCCAGAGAAACAGGGTTAGAACCACTGTGAGTAAAATGTTCATGTGTAAGCTTAATCTACTCACTGACAATATAGAAACCAGCGACGTGCAGTCAGGGGAGGCAGGGGAGGCAGAGCCTCACCTGTCATACTCCAATGTAACGGAAAAACAACTAACGAAAAACTAAATAGTAATAATAATAAAATGTCTCCACTGATCTGTGTTGTAAATGTGATTTCTGTATGATTCGCTTTTTATAGTCAAAATCAGCAAATTTGCAGAGCTCCGCTACAACTACGGGTAGCGATGAGGAGTGAGGCAGGGACGAGCTCTGCCTCTCGTAAGCCCACAGTAACTGGCTGGAGCGTGGGCACTAATGTAGCACGGGCACTTATTTTGTGAGCGCGCTCAAGCCAGTTACTGTGGGGTAAAGTGAGGCACAGATGAGCTCTGCCTCACCTCAGAATGCGTCACCCCACAGAAACTGGCTGGAAAGCGGGCCCTAAGCACATGCCTGCACCATCTCACTGTATGTCACCAATGTAATGTTTGTAGATCCCTTTATTACATTTATCCTCGCCATCCATAGTCTCTAAATAACTTATTTCACGTATATATGATATTTAGGCTCGCTGGTCTCATCATACAACAGCAATGAAAAAAGCATCAGGGGAGGCAGCCACAATCTCTGCCGCACTGAAGGGGGTGCAAGTGAGCCCACAGGTTCTTGTTGCGACTGTTATTCTACGCAGAGACGGTAGACGCAAACAAAAAACTAGACTTTTGAAACTACAAGAAGATAAGGAGGACTTTTACAAAACAGTAATAGAGATTGTTGTCCAGAAGGATAGCATGGACTTCATCTTCAAGTCAAGGTAAGACCACCATTGTAATAAAAATGGGATCTTACTGTTAGGGATTAATTTTGTCTTTACTCCTAGACATTTAACCTTATTTTGTGTGTTGACATGTACGACCATCCCTGCTTCTAATCTCCCGTAAGGAATGTGTTGATGCAGTCGTATGTTCAGTGTGCGAAAAAGTACATGTCCCACCGTCCGGGACGTGTTATTTACAATATCGGACAAGTAGATCTTTCAATTGACTTGTCCGGCGGACAAGTGATGTTTTTCGGCCTGATTTATTGACAAATTATTGATACCTTCAGTTTACAAAAGGCAGAACTCATTCGCAAATTGTACGTGTCCGCCATTGTTCGTTTAGAAGTGTTAGTTTCGGTTCTGCTTGTCGATTCCTAATGAAATGCATATCGCCGTTTTCTGTACAGTTAGACGGGGGCGGGGCGGGGCGGGGCGGGAAGTGTAGCACAGTGGCAGGGTTGGGAAGCAAAACTCGGTTCCGAGTAGGAACAAATAACAATTGTCCGGTACCGGGATTAATAAGAGTTGTGAGGACAGGAGGCGATGCCGAGCCCCGCGGACTGCAGCTCTCTCTATGCTCCGTTTCAGCTGATCGCTGCACGGTGCAGCTCAGCGTCTCTCTCTTTCTACACACAGCAGATCCGCTGCCCGTTTAACAGCCTCATCTTTGTCAAACTTTCTTATGTTCTTTCTCTAACACGTAATGAAGGTTATTAAGCGTTTTAACTCCTATGTTGTTAATATTGACCGCCATTTCCTTTATGAAGTAAAGCAGCCTCCCTGTCTGTGTCCTCGCGCTGTCCTCACGTCCCCGGACCCCCAGACTCGGAGGAGCACAGGGATGTCAGATTTGTTTATGAAGCAGGGTATAGAAAGTACATTATTGAAATAAAAATACTATTTATTTACTTTTACAAACAATGAGTAGCTGGGCAGCTGCAGCATGTGTATTGCAGGACATGTGTAAGCGTGCAAGCGTCTTTGAGTTGTAGAAAAGTGCTAGGCCTATAGGCTATACATCTAATGTGTCATTATTATTATTATTATTAGGTTATGTCCTATGTGTTGGACATGTGTGGTTGGGCTCTGTCTCACAGGCAGGTTGCAGTGTAACATCAGAGGAGACTGGGCCAATTGTACATTCTCAAACTGCACCACTTAGAACTAACTAAACAATGCAGAGATTATTTTTACATCATTGTATTCAATAACCGTAAGAAATTCAACAGTATGAAGTGATTTGTAAATAGGAATACAGATTTGACTTAATGTTTTCATAAATATATTTTTCTCCCAGTTTGTCATGGGACTTATTTACCCTCTCATAGAACCGGAATCAAGAACCAAAAATAACCGAAATCAAAAAGCAGAACCGGAATCGTTAAAATCCAAACGATACCCAACCCTATGTGTGAACAATACAATATTTAGATTTTGGGTATCCTTTTGTTGAAAGGTTGGTTTAAAATGAATCGAAACATCAGACCAAAAAAGCTTTTGAAAATAACCGAATATTTCGATTACGGTGAAAATATAATATTTTTGGTTTCAAGTACCTGTACTAAGAAACCTGACAAGTGCACACAAACCTTATGTGATTCCACTTTGTATTTCCTTCAGGAGCTGCTCCACGAAGAGAAGAAGAAAAGCAACACATGTAAAGTAACACAGAGTAAAAACAAGAAGAGGAGTGATTTATCTTCATCTAAAACTGCACATTCAGTCCTTCAGTCCTCTGCCGTTGTGCACAAAGTGGACAACCCTTCTCATGGGGACACTGCAGCAGACCCAGGGCCGTCCTGGCTTCAGCCTGAGTGTGAGACACAGGACCTGGGCAATGAAGAATCCCACTGTTTACAATTGGACAGCAACGCTAACAACATGGCTGCTACTGAAGAGCAAAGTCGGGAGTTTGATCTATTGGCTAAAGAGGAAGAGATCTCTCTGTTGCAGGCTAAACTCAGACGGCTCTCAAAGATCAGCCCTCCCCTTTCTGAGTGATGAATGAACGGTAATTAAACGAAGGTATTTACTCTCAACACTAAATGTGCATTAGTAACAGGGAAATCCATAATATGATTAAAGCAGGATTCTAGTGTGCATGTAAACATACTTGATGGCAAGACGTTTTGAAAGAGGTTTTTGAAAACGTCATTTGTTCCAGAGGACAAATGACGCTTCACCTCACTTCTGTTAGAAATTGCGCAAAACTCCACTGAAGACTCCACTTTGGGTCATTGTGGGGATCTTTTGCTTCTTAAGGCCAACGTGTATAACTATATTTATTTGATTTGATCCATTATATGACTGTCTTTTAGACAAACCCACTATTTTGTACTGGGACGCATCTTTTTCTCAACCCCATTTTTATTTTCACTATTCATGGACCTTTTTTTCCAAAAGCCTGGATATCGTTTCTCATCTGGTGAGCGATCTGGCGTATCTCAACCAAGAGACTCTCCATGTCCTTAGAAACCTTATATAAATGTCTATAAAAAAGTCATATTGTATTGAACCTGTTGTTGAGTTGGCTTAAATCAATCTCTTACATTTGGCTCATGTTCCTCTGATGGAATGTTATTTAGTTTGAAATGTCTTTGACTTTTGAAGGTGTGCGAGTGACTGAAATGAAAACTAATGCAACATTTTTCTGTTTCTTTTTTAAAGCAGCGTTTATAGAGCTGTGTACTTTATTTAGAGAAGCATTCTGCAGATTCTCTCCCAGATGATCTCGCAAATACATTTGACTGTCTCTGATGCCTTTAAATGAGATTGCATCTTTTTATAAAACTGCAAGATTAGCAATGAGCCAGCTGCAGCAGTTTCAGTTTTATTTTTGTTTAAGAACTGTGATCGTAAACTCACATGACTTTATTATTTGATCAGTCTTGGTTGACATAATGAGCTCACCACAGACTGCATTTGGTAGCTGTTTTGGAGCTTTACATTGTATTTGAAGAACTTCTCGCCCATGATGGCGGATCTCCAGTTTGCAACAATATGAAATATGTTGTATTTCTGCCATAACTGCATCAATACTGTTTTTATGACACAGTAACAAAGTATAACACGGAAAATGTGATTAAAAAAATAAATACTCACAATAACATCCCTAATATGGGTTTAACAGCTCTCCACTGGCACAGTCCTGTTGATGTTTTTGACTTATGAATTCAGATGTAGCTGGTGTTGGCCTAGCATTAGCCGCAGTCTGATTGGTAGCCTATTAATTCAAATGTTAACCCTAATAAGTATTTGATCCCCTGCAGATTTTGTAAGTTTGCCCACTTACAAATAAATGAACAGTCTATCATTGTAATGGTAGGTTTATATAAACAATGAGAGAAAGAATATCAAAAAGAAAATCAAGAAATTGACATTATATAAAAGATACATTTGGAAATAAGTATTAGATCCCCTTGCAACAAACAAGGATTCTGGCTCCCACAGACTGGTTAAATAAGTAATCTTCCTTAAAAATATTAACTTGTTACCTGAATAACAGACACCTGTCCACAGAATCAATTCCAACCTCTCCACCAGGGGCCAGACTAAAGAGCTCTCTTATGGCACATTTCCACTGCAGCGGGGTAGCCCCGTTTAAGCATCCCTAAGCGTCCTCGCTCAGGCCGGGTGCCTCGCTGGCCGTCCGAGGCCGTGGCGCATTTCCATTACAGTTTAGGACCTGGGGTAGCGGTAGGCGGGGCGATCGGCTTTGTTGTTCCGTCGAGCTCCCGCTGGATTTTATCATCCCCAATGAGATGTAGGAACGTCGTCACCTCCTCGGTCGACCACGGTGTGCTTTTCTTTGACGTTGCCATTTTTGTAGCTCCTGCGTTTACAAAAATGCTGTGCAGAAAAATGCTGCAAGCTTGCTTCTAGATATATATGCGACGCTAGGGATGGTCTCGCGCGCGATCTTGTGACGATTCTCTCTGACCAATCAGCAGTCGAGAGTGTTGACATCACTAGTTCAGCCCTGGCCTGATAGAACCACAATTTTATGGTGCCGGAAAAAGAGGGAAGAAAAAACCCGCTAGCCGGTGCTATGCTATATGGAAAGGCCACCAAAAACTGGCCTGGCCGCTTGAGGACGATTAAGGACGCTTAAACGGGGCTACCCGCTGCAGTGGAACTGTGCCATAAGGACCTCAGGGACAAGACTGTAGACCTACACCAGGCTGGGATTGGCTACAAGACCATCAGAAAGCAGCTTGATGCGATTATTCAGAAGAATAATGTGTGTGTTTCTAAATGGATGTAACACAAAATGAGCATCAATCGCCCTCGGTCAGGGGCCCCACACAACATCCGGCCCCGTGGGGTATTGATGATCATGAGAAAGCAGCTTGATGCGATTATTCAGAAGAACAATGTGTGTGTTTCTAAATGGAAGTAACACCAAATGAGCATCAATCGCCCTCGGTCAGGGGCCCCATACAACATCTGGCCCCGTGGGGTATTGATGATCATGAGAAAGGGGAGGGATCAGCCAAGAACTACACAACTTTAAAAAAAAAATTATTGGTAGCACACGACACCATGATGGATCAAATCCTGCAGCGCCACAATGTCCCCCTGCTCAAGAAGAACATGAAAGGCCCGTCTGAAGTTTGACAATGAACATCTGAGTGATTCAGAGAAGAGGATGTGGTCAGATGAGACCGAAATGTTGATCTTTGGCATCAACTCGAGATGCTGTGTTTGGAGGAAGAGAGATGCTGACTATAGCTCCAAGAACACCATCCCCATCGTCAAGCATGGAGGTGGAAACATTATGCTTTGGGGGTGTTTCTCTGCTAAGGGGACAGGACGACTTCACTGCATCGAGGAGAGGATGGAAGGGGCCATGCACTGTAAAATCTTGGCCGATAGCCTCCTTCCCTCAGCCAGGACACTGAAGATGGGTCATGGATGGGTCTTCCAACAGGACAATGACCCTGAAAATATGGCCAAGGCAACACAGGAGCTGCTAAAGAAGAAGCACATTTAGGTGATGGATGGGCCTAGCCAGTCTCCAGACCTTAATAAACATTAAACAAGCTAATATAAAACATACATGAATTAAAATTACAGTGCAGTGTAAGATATGAATAGTTTAATTAAAAGCATCGGCAAAAAGTAAAGTCGTAAGTATTAAGAGTTGCTGCGACCTACAGGATTCTGGGAGTTTGTTCCAGATATTTGAAGCATAATAACTGAACCCTGCTTCTCCATGTTTAGTTCTGACTCTGGTGACAGAACCCTGCTGAAAAGCCAGCTTAGACCAATTTAGCTGGGTTAGCTGGTGGCTGGTTTAGCTGGTGGCTGGTTTAGCTGGGTTAGCTGGTGGCTGGTTTAGCTGGTGGCTGGTGTAGCTGGCACCAGCTAAACCAGGCACCAGCTAAAACAGCATAGACCAGCATAGTATGCTGGTCTATGCTGGGCTGGTCACCAGCATCCATCTATCACCAGTTTATGTTTAATAATGGTATTAAATATACCATGCTGGAAGCTTACCAGGATTCCAGGTGACCAGCATACATTGTTTAAATATTGGTATGATTATTTTAACCAGAGAATATAAATATATTACAAAGATTCATTGTGTCATGTATTCTGGTATCTACCAAAATAAAGACATTGTATAGTGTTCATAACAGTATTTTAATTGAATAAATAGCTAGTTAATATAATAAAATACACAGTAACAATACAATAATTATACAAATAACAACCAACCTGCAAATCAACCTACACATCAAAATAAATATATTATCTAAAACAGGTGCATTTGATTAAAATAAAAGTAATAAATATAATTCAATATTTAAATGGTACCAAAAACAGTAACACTATGTATGATAAGAAAAAGGCAACAAAGAAAGTGTTTTAAGTTTTTCCTTGTTCGTGTCCATAATGTTTCCCGTTGTGTAGCGTCCAGCCTTTCCCAATCTGGCCTGCATTTCTGTCTGTTGAAGCCACTTCTTGAAGCAAACTGAAGAGAAATGTACAGATATAAGCAGACCCGTCCCAGAAGACCTGAGAGAGTTCTGGATCGTTCATCATTTAGCAGGAGATTATAATTGTATTTTGGCCCTAAACCATTGAATGCTTTATTTCAATCAGGAGAGACTAGGTTTGTAACAATATATATTTATTGCCAGAAATACACAGATGAATGTAATGGTGTTTGGCGATTAAACCCCCCCGGGGTCCGGTGGTGGTGGAGCATGAAGGGGATTGATGGAGATCTGTCTGAAGAGGAGTGGTTTAGCTTGACCTTGGATTTGGAGAAACGGGAGGTGGAAGGGGTGGAGGAGGGCTGCGTCGAGTCACCTGAAATGACAACTGTGAGTGAGGACTCGAGCAGCGGCGTTCTGAATCAGCTGCAGCTTTCTAATATATTTTTTAGTGAGACCTGTAAAGACACCATTACAGTAGTCCAGTCTACTGAAGATAAAAGCATGGACAAGTTTTTCCAAATCCTGCTGCGACATTAGTCTTTCAATCCTAGATATGTTCTTTAGGTGATAGTAGGCTGATTTAGTAACTGTTTTAATGTGGCTGTTGAAACTCAGGTCAGAGTCCATGACTACACCTAGATTTCTGGCTTTATCTGTTGTTTTGAACATTGCAGACTGAAGCTCAGCGCTAACTTTTATACGTTCTGCCTTGGCTCCAAAAACCATTACCTTCGTTTTATCTTTGTTTAATTGGAGAAGGTTCTGACACATCCAGTCATTGATTTTTCAATGCACTTACTCAGGGTTTGAATTGTGTGCAAAGAGACAGTACAAAGACAAGGTGGAATCTGACTTCAAAGGCTGTAACACCCGAAACATGTGGGCGGGACTAAGAACAATGACATGCTACAAAGGAGCAGTGGGGGGTGCTGCGGGAGTGTCTGCGTGCGCATCTCTCCCAGATGAGCTGAACAGTTTTTTTGCTCGCTTCGAAAGCAGCCAGGCTGTAGTGCAGGGGTGGGGAACCTTTTTCCTCTCAAGGGCCATTTCAATTTTTTCAACATCCTCCGTGGGCCGTACAAATTATCTCTGCTAAAGATAATACTAAAATTACAGCCCATTAATTTGGCCTTTCTTTCATGCTGTGCAAAGAAAAAGCAACCTCTTAATCCAGATATTTTACCATGACTCGCGCATGCATGCACGTGCACGGTTGTGGCATGAACACCAAAACAGAAAGATATGGACACAAGATATGTGCAAATGTATTTAGTTTCCTATCCATGCGGACATGATTTAAGTGGGGGGGGACCTAACTTCCTCCAGGGGGGTCCGGGGGCATGCTCCCCCGGGAAGATTTTTTTTTTTTAAATGTTGAAGTTAAAAGCATCAATCTGTTGCACTTTGAGAGCAACATTAAAGGTGACCTATCATGCTATATTTAAATGATATAGTGTATGACCATACCTATATAAGGTATATTTATACATTTTATTTTTCAAAATACCAAACAGATAATTTTTTAGCCATGCCTCGTTTCGCTCATTTTCGCTTTATTCCAAACCTGCCTATGAAAATTCTGAGCAGCAGCTGACCACGCCCCCAGCAGAAGAGCCGGCGAGAGTCACGTTACCATGCTTGCTGTGATTACGAGTGTGGAATACACATGTCATCTCAGAGCAATGCATGTGTTCAAGCATATTATCAATTTGATCCAGAAACTGAAGCAGCGGAGGTTTTGGTGGAGGTGCAAACATCTCGGTTGCAGCAGGACGTTTCTGAATGGTTAGTTGACAAGCTGTTGTCCCTATTTATTTTTACTCTGTTACGATGCTTGCTACTTATTCCATTCATATTTTGGCTAATTAGCAAGAATGCAATGTGTACAGTTTGTAACTTAGAGTTTGTAACGCAAACACAGCGATACATATATATATTTATAAAGGGAGACATTCATATTTTCAGCATATATACAATGGCCTCATTGCGTTTAATAGTTTACAGTCCTTTTCTTCCAACATCGTGCAACAACCGTTGGAAAGTTCAATAACTTAGGGTGATAAAAAGTATAACTCCAACACCTCAGTTGTCAGCATTATGTGTTTCATGTGTTTTAAAAGCTCAGTTATTGACTTCTTTCTAAAGGGGTACATGTGCAACTTGCGCCACGATGCCTTCTGAACCGGAGCATGTGCTGCATGGAGATACCACACGTAACATTAGCTTCACTAAGTTGTCTGTTTAGAGAATACATTTTTCACATGTCATTCAATATATGTTTATCACACTAGGTGTAAAGACGGATGCAGGAACATGAGGACTCTGTAACCTGTGTGGTGGACCATCCTGGATTTGGTTTTGACTGAAATTGTAATACGAATGCTAATATTGTTCATGGAAATAAATACTGGTGTATATGGCTTTATGCAATCTTTCATTCTGTCATTGTACATGTACTATTATATACTACACAGCAATGGCAAAACACACCCATGTGTACGACAACAAGTCCACACACAACCTTATGCTTTTGAAATCAGAATATTCTTTACCCATCCAAACATGAATAATCACAACACACTTGATATCAACTCGGAACTTTATTGTCAAAATCAACGGTTATTTGAATCAGGATCAGAGTGGTGATTCCGGCCTGCGTTGTCCTCTGATCCGTGAAATGTCTATGTTGGGTTCAGACAGCAGCCAAATTGAACCGTGTAGCATGCCCGGCGATGACCTCCTCCCTGTCAGGTCGCTCATAATGGTGCAGGATCCACAAAGACTGAGTCGAAGATGAGGTCCATCAAGTTGGCCACGTAGCCTGTGCAATGTTAAAAAAAGCACAACAAAAAAAGTGGTTTAGATTAGAATATGCATGTCGTCAACAACAACATACCAGGGCTTTAGCTCCGTTTTGCTCGTGGTGTGTGTCCCCTCGCATACATACAGTGTTGTATCCTAACACACCCCCATTTATATTCATGTGCGCAAACAAGTAAACATGCAAAAGCTTTTCCATATAACGCTGAAAAAAACGGCATGTCTCATTAGCTTAGCGTAGCTTAGCGTAGCTTACAGATCGATGATATATGATCGTTCTTACAGACTACAATCACAAAAGCTTTTACATAACGCTGGAAAAAACGGCACTTACCTCCAGAAGATTACGTTTGTTATTATAACTTACTCAATATGATTTTTTAGAGGATACAAAATACTAATACATAGGAGAATAAATACTTGTGTTATCGGCTAGGCTAGGCGTGGCTTTACAGCCTTCACACAGATCGCCATTACGGCAGTCTGAACATGTTCGCAAATCCCTGATAATTAAAATAAAAGACAAAGCAAAGACTGCGGAGCGTACAAAATAAAATTTTACAAGAACATATAAACACCTAACCGATTACTAGTTGGGGTTGAGGCGACATTGATACGGCGAAGCTACATGCTACATGCTACAAGCTAGAGATAGCTTTATCAGGAAAAACACCGCTAAATAAAAACTTACAGCTTCAGAATTGGATGTGTCCTCACTGGCCTGGTCCCGGATGGTTGGTATTGATCCCGGGTGTAGCATTAGTTTGGAGGCATATCCGTGTTGGACTTGAGAGAAGTTCATAAACATGTCCGTGGTAAAATGTTTGGAACACACACACAGAAATCTGCCGGGGTCTTCTGGCACATGTCCCTTGAAAATGAAGTCTCGCCACAGATTATTCTCTTTTTGCACTGATGGCATTGCATGCAGTCCCCTGTTCCGAGTCTTGCAGCCAACAACAGCACAACGTTTAACTGGCTTAGACATCCTGGCAAGAGCAGGCAGAAACACAGATGTGACTGGGGTTGATTTAGCCTGCCGATAGCCTATATGCGAATGAGAGGTTTGGCAATGCACGTGGCCGTGGCTCATTCCCCTGATAGGTGGAGAGTTGACCAATAAGCGGAGTACGTCTTTGTGACGTAGAAAAGTGTCGGAATGTGGATCCATTTTTTTCAGATCCGTTGCAGCCCCTTTTTTAGAGATTTGGCGCAGGAGGAAAATAGAGAGGGTCGTGTTTTCTGACACTTGGCGAGTTCCCTGGAACACCGGGGACACATAATCATGTATAAAAGACGTACAAAGGTGCATTTTGCATGATAGGTGCCCTTTAAGAGATCTATGGATACATCTCTCAACACCCATATGAAACACAACTTCTTTTTCTTTATGGACATTTTACAAATCACTCCCCTTTCAAACTGTATTCTTGTTTATTAATAACAACTTTTTTTTACTGTCATATAGTATTTTATACCTGTTTACTTTTATTATCTTATTTTTTTATAATAACTATAATGATCATATAAATATGTGCCTTTACCTCACTGGTTGGAGAAAAAGCTTCTTATATTCGTTAGCATAGATAGCTAACCAGATGCTAATAACAAAAAAGTTATTGACTGTATGATCAGTATGACAGATGAGCAGATCGCCACTGGGCAGGGGCGGCGCCAGGGGGGAGCACCCCCCAGGATTGCCAACGCACCCCCTAAGCACGGAAATTATTATTATTCTTTTTATTAAATTAAATTAGAAAAAATATTGATTACATCAATGCAAATGTGAAACAAACACATTTTTTACCAAAAACATAAAGCCAACACAGGTGATATGATTAGGCCAATGGCCAGCACCCATTCGATTTTTGACCTACCCATAGGCTAAATTACTGACACTTGAGTGACTTCCTGTTAGCTAGAGCGACACATTATTTGCTAACAGCAAAGTGAAAAATTGATCGTTTTTAGTCCTTAAACGTCCACGTGTGGACACTCAATCAAAACCACCTGAAAGCGAGAGGGATTCTGCACATAATAGCATAGCCTCGTGAATACAAGTAGCTTACCTCTGGGTCTCTGTGTTTCATTCAAGCTCTGCTCTGTGTGTGTGTGTAGCACGAGCACCGGTGGGTATCTACTGGAGATCGTTGTGGTTAGCATCTGTTGCTAGCTAGCCAAGCTAACGGATATAAGGAGCTTTTTCAACAACCAGGTGGAGGGAGAACTATCTCCTGTCAGACTGAGAGTCTCAGATAACCTCAGCTCAGGTGACGTAAAGGACTCTCAGTGTTTAGATAGTTAACTTTAGTCTAGTTATCTCAGTGGGTCTCAAACGGTTTGTTTTAAAAGGGGAGTGATTTGTAAAATATCTATAAAGAAATAGAAAATCTGTTTACAGTTCTGTTTCATATGGGTGTTGTTGAGAAATGTATCCATAGATCTCTTAATGTTGCTCTCAAAATCACCAGCCTCAACGACTACCTCCCAGTAGCACTCAACTCCATCATAATGGAGTGCTTTGAGCGGTTAGTCAAAACCTTCATCACCTCCTTCCTCCCTCAGTGGCGTTTTCTCCTGGAGGCCTAATTTTAATAAGTAAATAAAAACACTTCGTTTAGTTTCGGAAATTCTATGTTGTGTGTTGCTGCCGGCCCGTCTCTCCCCCATTCTCATTGAGTATTTTACAAAGAGTGAAACAGTGCCCCTCTAGATGTTATGGTGAAACAGTAGATTGCACTCTCTGCTGCGAGAGGAGGCTAGCCGAAATTGGCTTCCCTTGGTGAAAAAAAATGGAGAGATTGACCAATCAGATGAGGCTCACGTGATGCCCCTGCCAACCTGTGATTAGTCAGGGCCATGCCAAGGGAAGCCAGAGGCGGCTGGCTTCCCTTGCCTCACAATCCAATCAAATCGCATCAACTTAGTGGTGCAGTGACGCGTCCTAAAACCCGCAAGTAAGCTGCGCTCGGGTTCCCTCGACAGAAAGCAATGGGATTTCTCCATAGGATTTTGGAAAATAGCTCGAAATAAGGTCAGTGGAAAACGAACCTGTTAGATAAATGCACGTTGTGTTCAGTCGGATAATATTCACATGTCTACCCTACTTTTATAATTTTCTAATCATAAATCGAATCGATAGAAGTTAGATAGCGTCACTGCACCACTCTCACCGCCGTTAGAAAGTAGCAAGCAACTGAAGCAAGTGCAATTATGGAGGGTGAAGATTTGGAGTATTTACTCAAAAATAATTGTACTAAACTTCCGCTACAGCAGCAACAACAAATACAATCTGATGACAGGCCGATGCCCAAACTGGAGCTGTGTACAGAGAGGAAAAAAGGAGCGAATCGGACGTAAAACGTTAAAGGTCTCCTGATGTGGTTTGTGAATTAATGCTTATTAGAGTTTGGGCTGGAGAGTGCATGTGGACCTGTCGGTTAGATAACAGGCGTGTGTAAGTCCTGCATCTGTATGATACAAATGTGTGTAAAATGATACCGGGTGCTGTAATCACTCATCTGGTTACGTTATTACATTGACCACCACCCCCGACCCAAAAAGAAAGGACGTATTATTGGCTTCCCCTAATCTTTTTCCCACGCCACGCTACTGCCATCCCTGACTCTCTGGACCCCCTGCAGTGTGCCTACAGAGCTAACAGGTCCACAGACGACGCCATAGCCCCCACCATCCACACTGCCCTCTCACACCTGGACCAGAGGAACACATATGTGAGAATGATGTTCATTGATTACAGTTCAGCATTCAATACCATTGTGCCCTCCAAGCTGGTCATCAAGCTCAGAGACCTCGGGCTCAACAGCACCCTCTGTGACTGGATCCTGAACATCCTGACGGGCAGACCCCAGGCAGTGCGGGTGGGAAACATCACATCCTCCACCCTGATCCTCAACACCGGAGCCCCTCAGAGCTGCGTGCTCAGCCCTCTGTTTACTCATGGCTGTGTGGCCACACACAGCTCCAACACCATCGTGAAGTTTGCTGACGACACGACCGTCATCGGCCAGATCACAGACGAGACGGCGTACAGAGAGGAGGTCGAAAACCTGACATCTTGGTGCCAGGATAACAACCTCCATCTCAACATCAGCAAAGCAAAGGAGCTGATTGTGGATTACAGGAAGCAGCAGAGAGAGGGACACGCCCCTATCGCCATCAATGGAACTACGGTGGAGAGAGTCAGCAGCTTCAGGTTCCTCGGTGTCCACATCACTGAGGACCTGGCATGGACTCTTCACACCACCACCATCACCAAGAAAGCTCGACAGCGGCTCTTCTTCCTCCGCAGGCTGAGGAGGTTCAAAATGGATTCCAGGATATTCTGCAACTTCTACAGGTGCACCATAGAGAGTATCCTGACTGGCTGCATCACGGCCTGGTACGGCAGCTGCACCGCCCTCAACCGTAAGGCTTTACAGAGGGTGGTGAAAACTGCACAGAACATCACCAGGACGGAGCTGCCATCCATGGAGGACATTTACTCCCAGCGGCTCAGGAAGAAATCCCTCAGGATTATAAAAGACCCCCATCACCCCAGCCACAAACTGTTCAGTCTGCTGCCGTCTGGCAGGCCCTACCGCAGCATCCGGACTAAAACCACCAGATTCAGAGACAGTTTCATACCACAGGCAATAAGACTATTAAACACCTGAACTGTTGAAACAACATCCATAACATTCATCTGCTACTTAGCAATTATTTATCTATTTATCTAATATATCATTCCAATAACTTGCATATAGACTCTTATTGCACTATTTCACTTTTTTTAAACAATTTTTCTTTTTGTATTTACTATTTACTATTACTTGCACTATATTTTTCTGTGTTATTGTGTTGCACTGTTGGAGAAGCCTGTGACCTAAGAATTTCATCCGCATAACTACTCTGTAGATATGTTCGTATGACAAATAAAGAACCTTGAATTGGTGGTGAAATGGTTATGTAAATGTGTGTCATCTGCATAGCTATGGTAACTGATTTAGTTGTTTTTCATGATCTGAGTGAAAAAAAACACCTGAGTGAATGCACGTGTTTATGAAGTAGATCTGAGGCAATGAAAAACATTTTTGAAAAAGCCTGTTGGAATAATATTAGAGAGCAGGAGGAGGATTTCAGATGTTGCATAATATCCTCCAAGTCTTTATCGTTAATCAGATGGAATTGTGTGATGGTGTTTGAATTGATTTTAAGTGGACACAGGGACACCACTGCTTGCCTGCTTGTCTGATTTTCTGAATTTTGCAGTGAAGAAGGAGGCAAATTCATTGCAGGCCCTGGTGGATAGAAGTTCAGAGGCTACTGACACTGGGGGGTTTGTTAGTCTGTCGACGGTAGCAAACAAGGCACGTGTGTTGTTTTTGGCAATTAATCTCTTTATAGATGTCAATATGAACCTGGAGATTTATTTTTTGACACCTGCGTTCAGCTTTTCGACACTCTTTTTTCTGTTCTCACGGTCATGGGCCTTTCTTCATGGAGATATTTTCTTCCGGGGCACTTCCTTCACCTTAGTGGGAGCAATGCCATCTATAACATTTTTATTTTTTGAAATAAAATGATCTACCAGAAGTTAGAGAGGGCAAGCGTGTAAGAAAAACTCTGAGTGAACATTTCCTTTGTGTTTTCTGATGAATACAGTTTTGTGGTTACCTCTTTTTGAACATTTTTGTGAACCGAAATAGAGCTCTCAAAGAAAACACAGGAATGATCAGAGAGTGCAACATCAGTCACCACAACCTTAGAGATATTCAGACCCTTTGAGATCATTAAGTCCAGAGTGTGCCCCTTATTGTGCGTGGGCTCCGTCACATGCTGAGTTAGTCCATAGTTATCAAGAGCACACAACAGTTCTTTAGCCCCTCTGTCCTGGGGGTTGTCAACATGAATGTTAAAATCACCAACAATGACTAAACGGTCAAAGTCAATACACACTATAGACAGCAGTTCAGTAAAGTCATCATAAAAGCTTGCACAGTATTTTGGTGGTCTATAGATATTTAGGAAAAGAGCTCGAGAGGAGCATTTCAGCTGAAGGGCCACATATTCAAAAGAAGCCTCCAAATGAAGCACGAAACAGTCTCAAAATTAAGATTCATTGCTGGATGGAGCTTATAAGCATTGTTTGTTGAGAGAGGCCCAAAACGCTTTTTGGGTTTACCCTTTTCTGCAAAGTGTTTTATAGGTTTTAGAGGATGTTAATGGTCTGCAAAGGCTAAAATGCCTCCAGAGGGAGATCCCCCCAACCCCACTCGTAACAAAAGCCTTGTTTACATTCATAACATAGTGAAATCACTATGTAACACTGTATTTGCTAGTGCTACAACACATTGTACATTATAGGCTAAGGGGCAGGATGAAATCTCTAAGCGGTTGACCAATCACAACAGAGCCAGCCAGCTAACCAATCAGAGCAGACTGGGCTCTGGTTTCAGACAGAGGGTGAAAAGAGGTGCTGCAGCACAGGCAGTATGAGAAAAATAAAGAGCTTTTTGGACATTAAAGCATGGAGACATGTCCCAGTAGAGACACTACATACTGATATGAACCTGAGAATAAGAATAAAATGTCCTCTTAAAGTACAATAACTCATGTAAATGTACTTACTTTACCTGAGTGTTTCCATGGTATGCTATTTAAACTTTCACGCAAATATTGTACTTTTAGTCCTCATACTTTTATTTGACAACATTAGTCACTAGTTTCCTTTGCAGGTTTACATTATTAAGACGACATAAACTAAATATGAAGCAATATTATGGATGAAGATACTGCAGTGTAAAACGTTTAAAGTAGATTATACCTATTTATAATCCAGTGATATCATTTATATAATTCTGGAATGCCGACACATAATTATTACTTCTGGTACTTAAGTGGGTTTTGATCCTATTCATTTGAACTCTTACTTGAATCAAATGTTGACTACAGGAATACTTGTAACAGTATTCATACACTGCGGTGTTTCTACTTTTACTCAAGTAAAAGTTCTGAGTACATCTTCCACCTCTGGCTCCAGCAGTTAGAATTGAACATAATGTTTGTGCCACTGATGAATATCCTGTTACACACGTAAGGAACACAGAGTAGATAATCAGAGACTGCGTGTTAAATCATCTGATAGAGGCTGCAGATGAGATTGAGTGTGAATCACTGGAGTGCATGGAGGGAGGAACCAGCTTTGACCCGCCCCCCCGCCTGCTGCTATAAGACTGAAGGTCTCCTTCAGTCAGTCCACGCAGACAGTATGCACTCCTCAAGCTTCTCCTCTCCCACAGCACTGAAGGTAAGACCCACTTCCACTCTGTTCCCTGAGCTGTGTCTGACAGGTTGTAGTGCCGTCTAGTAGTCGATTCTATTTGTTGTTAGAAATGTAAGCAGTGTGTTCCAGCTCTATGATACCGTTCCTTAATGGAACCAGGAGATGTAAATATCTGATTTGTATTGTAAATTAATTAGGTTTTGATAAGAGGGAATATGGCATTACATTACAATGAATTTAGCTGTTATCAAAAGCAATTAATAAGTTCATTAAACCATAAAGTGCATTGTAAATGCTGCTGTATTGGATTAAACTAAACCATCTTTTTGTTTTCACTGGCCAAGATGATTATGGAGGGAAGTCTTTATTGTTTTTGTTGTATTGTTTACTACTAGAAAGTCAGAAAATGTAACTTTTCCATAAATCAAGGTATACAGGCAAAACAGTTTCCAACAATATACAAATGATGAATATATATCTATGGGAATTAAACCCGAACAGGACTTTCGAGGTTCTTTACCTTCATTTTGATTTTCAGATCTTGGTTTTTGATTTGTATTGTGTGTAAATGCTTATGTAAAGCACTATGAGTGGCTTTTGAGTATGAAATGTGCATTATGAATCAAGCAACGGTAAACCATTGCCTGCAAATCCAAAAATGCTGATTAACACAAAGAAAAGTCTCGGAATTGTGCTTTATTGTTGCCCTACCAAGGGGCATTCCCATCAAATGTGTTAATAATCAGAAATGAATGCAGCCGTAAAAGTAAAGCATTTCTTCATCTCTTCGTAAACTTTTTGGACAGTTTGTCTGACAAAACGGGTAATTCAAAAACATTGTTTACAAAACATTGTAAGGACTTCAGCTTTTGGACAAAATGAATCCAGGTCTGGCACACCTGTCTCCTATGCTGAGGGGGGTGGGGGATATATTATATAGATCTATTATAAAAGCATCAGTAGAAAATATAAATATCTGGAAAATGTATTGGCAGTTTCAAATTCTGCGTAACGATACAAAGGACATGTTCCGGACTGAGACATCTGCATACTGAGGCAAAAATATTATCATATTTGGCCGCAATAAGTTAGTCATACATTTTACTTGTGCATTACGCATTATCTTCCATCTCCTTTGGGGTGCAGGAAAGCATTTAGAAGTTATTATTATCAAATGTAGAGTTAAAAGTGTTTTTGCCTATATGCATTCATCCGTCAGTCAAGCTGCAAAGGCATGTGTGCTGACTTTCCCTTCAACCCCCCCAGTCACCAGCACATGAATCTTAATGTTGTGTTATACGCTTTGTGTGTAGGTGTTTAAAGGTGTTCCTCCTCCTCCTCCTCCTCCTCCTCCTCCCGCCTCCTCCTCCTCCTCCTCCTCCTCCTCCTCCTCCTCCTCCTCTCCTCCTCCTCCTCCTCAGGTGTTGTTGTCCGGATTGTATCTGTCTGGCAGGCTGGCCCCTGGCCTCAGAGGCAGGCCGACTGCGCTGTGGCTCTGATCTGCTCAAGGACCTAATGTTTGTCTGCGGGGATCGTGGAATCTATTTAGGTACATTGTAATATACCTGTTTCACATAAGGACTCATGTCTTTAGTATAGAATGTTCCATAATTCCTGTCTAAACTGTTGTGTGGCATTAAAGGTCAGGAGGTCACCAAAAATGATTAGGATTATTCCTCTGCAAACTGGTTGTTAACAGATAATGATTGCATGGTCCAAAATTGATCTCTAACCCTTAAACTGATGTTAGGGGCCCTCTATAAAGTGCATGCATAGGAACCATATGAATACTTATCATAACAACTTTTTGTTGTCTTTCCATTGCATTCACAAAACAAGCAATAATGCATCATGGTCCAATAAGCAATGTTGCTGGTATTGTGTTTCACACGGCAACCACATGGAGGGAAATACATAAAAAACATAAGCTCTACATTAACTATACATTTGATGTTGACATAACACAAATGCAGTTTGCTTATATTTTTTATTCCCAAGATTTTAATAGAGATACAAAGGATATTAGGGGACCAAAATGCTATGAAGGTTATTCTAACAGGGATAAGGCCATGGTCATCAGTCCATGTGAAAGCAACTGCAAGTTATCAGCTAAACAAACAATACAAAACATAATGATAGTCACACACTGCTCCTCCGTGCTGCAGGCTGTAGCTGCCAAACAAGACACACTCTTACTTTTTATGCAATTTCATATCTAATGTTGGATCTATTTCTTGGTCTGATTGCGTTGTTCTGTACATTAGTGTTTCATGTAGGCCACACCACAGTGGACCTTTTACCGTGAAGCAGCTTTTATTTCAAATAAAATGTATTATTATTACTAGAATAAAATCTGTCCCATTGGACACAGATACATACCCACAGGCCCTTTCACCTGATTACCTTTATCTCAATTCTGACCAAGGCCAACTTCTTCTTCCTCCTGCTATCAGATGGGGGTGGCAATCCACCAAAATGGCAACGTACTCACAGAACACCGTGCCTCGGTGTGATAGCTACATTGTTAAACACTTGCTATCTGAGAGCTGCAGCACCGCTCCAACCACTTCAAACAGAGAAGGTGTAGACAGAGCAGAGCGCCTCTCAAACCACATTTCTGCAGAACATGACTTATCCTGGGTAAGTAGCTAATGCTAGCCTCCCTCTGTACCGTGTATGCTAGGCATTTGCTACTTACCCAGGATACGTCATGTTCTGCAGAAATGTGGTACTAAACCAAAGTAGACATGTGGCCCCAATGCATTTGAAACTTTATTGCTACCGTATTGACAACATGCTCTCTTGGACCAAGACGATGTAGTTCAGTAGTGTCTCTACTGTGACGTGTCTCAATGATTTAATGTTCAAAAGCTCTTTATTTTTCTCATACTGCCTGTGGGGGCACCTCTTTTCACGCCTCTGTCTGAAACCAGAGCCCAGCCTGCTCTGATTGGTTAGCTGAACGGCTCTCCCACTGGAGGGAAACTTGATAACCTATATAACACACTACAGAATAGAGTGTCCGCTTTTGGGGTATGGCTTATGCGCAACCGCCGTATAAATAGAACTTTCTTAGATCGTTTTGGATAAGATTTCAATACCAGTCAAAACCTTAAAGTCGAATACCAATTTCCAGACCTAGTAATTACTATTGCTAGAGAGGATAGACTTTGGTAAGCATGCCAAAGGATAAAGGTTTCATGAATGGTTTTAAATTAAATGACCTAAGTAGGAAGGCTTTAAAGGAAGACAAGAATCTCACGATGAACGGTTCTCTCTCTGCAGGTAGAGGGTCATGGTCCGGTTACGGAGGTCGGCCCAGAGGGAAGGGGATCGTGAGCCGTGCTGCCGCTCGCCTGGCTGTGGACTCCAGTATCTGGAGACGTACTGCAACAAACCAAAGGGCCAGCAGCCCACCACAACTCCCCTGCCACCACCACAGCCCTCCCTGCATCCAGTACCAGCCCCCCTACCACCACCACCATAGAACCCTCGACCACACAACAGACGGACATGGTA
Source organism: Harpagifer antarcticus (assembly GCA_902827135.1). NCBI lineage: Eukaryota > Metazoa > Chordata > Actinopteri > Perciformes > Harpagiferidae > Harpagifer > Harpagifer antarcticus. Next base: position 2,187,499 of record CADEHL010000900.1, on the reverse strand, counting down.
CGATCATCTACTGCTTGAGTGTTTACAGTTTATTCTTGACCTTTGGAGCTAAGGCTGTATGGAAATAGTTTGTAAAGGTCACATAGCTTTTCAAACACATCTCATGGTCCTCAGCAGAGTCGAGATCTTGTGGTTGGCGAGGTTGTTACCCTTGTCTCTGTTCACGAATGGTCTTTGGTAGTGGGGGGGAGTCAGTGCTTGTGTGCAGAAAGATCTAGTCCTAGGATGTAGTGTTCTTCATGGGTTCCCTCATGGGTTCCAATTCTAGAGCACGGAAGTCCTAGCCAAATCCGAAACAAAGGATACCAAATCTGAAAGAAGACCAGGGATAACTGATCTAAGAGAAGACACAGCATCAAAGGAGGCATTCTAACCTGTTTAGGGTTAAGAATATTTTGTCCAGCTCTTCTGCTTCTGAAAAATGTGCCTCCGATTTCCACAAGGGCAACAACAGTATTCATTTATACCGTGGAGTTATAAAGTTGTGTAACACAAAGGTGGAAATAAATCAAGATGTTGAACAAAATATCCAAAAATCCATTATAATAATTTCAGTATTTGTGGTAAAAACCTAACTCAGCCCCACACAGGCCGAGTTGTACTCACTACAGCCGTTCTGTCCTCAAATCAATTCCTCATTCTTATCTTTGTTCTGCAGGCTCAGCAGCTCCAGGCAGTGTTTCAGAGGAGACTCTCTGAGCACCTGGGGGCCCCCAACAGCGCAACAAAGAAGAAAACATCGCCTCCTCCTCGACGGAAAAGCAAAAGGTTTATCTTCACGCAGGAGGAAGAAAACAAGCAGCACAACCAGCAGGCCTTCGTCGACCTCCAGGAGCCCGCCCCAAAGAACCACAGCACTAAAGTCATGACCTCAGAAGAAGTTACTGGTACGCTACCTGATGCTCTACTTTAAGTATTTCTTTACTAAGTAGGGGTGGTTTGATAATCACTAACAGAGACTTCAGGGGGGCACAGATGGAGGTCCTCAGCTCCAGGGGAGACACTCAGAGAGTCCTGACTCCAGCTCTGGGCCAGCTGCGTGTCACAACTGCCATGTCTGGAATAGCTCTCCTCTGAAAGCTGCTTTCTTGCCTCAATCTATTAGATTAAGACTACCTTTAATCATTCAGTTCAGGCTGGTGTTATTATACAATTACAAACCAGGCCCGAAAATACACACCAGCTCATGGAGGTGTCAGAGCGAAGGGGCTTGCCACTGTTCCAGCGCCCGGAGCAGTTGGGGTTTGGTGCCTTGCTCTAGGAGACATCAGCAGTGCCCAGGAGGCTGACTGGTACCTCTCCAGCTACCAGTCCACACCATTTTTATTTGTTGGTCCATACCGAGATTAGTTTCCCAAGCAAAGAATATTTTTGGTCTGATCGGGAGTGAACTTATGACCCTTTTGTCCCCAAGCCAAATCTCTACAAACTGAACTTTGATCCCCAAGTTTAGTCTGTTTTAACCCATGATGGACTTATGGGAAATGGTGTTTGTTAAAGGCTGCTAACTATTACAGAGACAATATCACTTCTCTACTGCAAAGACTTGGTAACTGTCCTATGACCTGAACCTTTTCTTTTTAGGCGTACTCATTATCGATACAGTGATAAATATATTTAGTAATTATGATGCTATATGAATGATTTAGAATTTGGAGTGTGTTTGTGTCCACTTTCAAACTCTTCCTGATGGAAATATATCTTTCTCATTATCCACTGTGTGAGTGTGTATGTGTATACTTGAATACTTTTATAGCACTTTTAAAACAGAATTACTGTATCTTCACCGTGTGTCTTGGATGCAGACTCAGTTTTTCTGATTTGCATATTATTTTCTGTCTATAAGTATTATGTTTTTAATTTTTGTGTTTTCTGTAAAATACTTTTTAACGCATTCGTTATTTATTTCACTACCACAACATAAGAGTATAATAAATATAAAATCATATAAATTCTTTGTGGTGTTATCACTTAATTTGAAATGTTTTAATTTGCATGTTGAGTTCCATAAGCTTTATGACGATACATCTCCGGTCAACCTTTTGTTTTGACGTTGAGCAGCGATCACAAACAGTTGACTCATTACATTTGATAAGTTATTATCCCTTTCTGAAACCTTTGATTGAGTTGTGAAGGCCGTCTGATTACACAAAGGCTGCTCTACGGGTATAGTATGGAGCATTATTCTGTGACAAATGCTCCGTTTTGATTCCAAAGTACAGTAGTGTGCTTTCGAGCAAATGGTCACGTTTATTAATGAGCAAATGCGGTACCTGGATGTCTTCACCTACCTTACTCACTTGGAGACTTATCTTACTTCTTTATATAGATCAACAATGTGTTTGAAAAGTGAACAAGACACCATCACTCACATTTGTAAGCGTTTCACCCATAAGTCTGTACAGCAGATATATGTTGTATAACAGGCACAGAGGATGTTAGAGGGTGAGGGGCCAAGTTCAAGTGCGTTTTGTTGCTAATTTAAAGGTGGGGTAGGTAAGTTTGAGAAACCGGCTCGAGATATCATTTTGTTATATTCCATGGAATGCTCTTAACATCCCGATAGCAATGAATATCTTAAGTGCTTTGACAAACAATCCATAAAGAAAAGTAATCTGGAAGCCGTAGTACTGTAAAAAGCACGACCAATCATTTTAGCCGGCCCAGCTAAAATAACTGGATGGCTTGTGTTAACCACAGATCTTTTTACTACAAGAATGTTCAAAACACTGTTTACTTTTAGACAGAGAGGAGGGGAACCGGTAGAATAGGCGCTTTCACACCGGAGTACTTTTCTCAGGAATAGGTTCGATAGTTCCTGGGATTTTGCGTTCACACAAAAAGATCTGGAACTAGAACTTAGTTCTCGGGAACCGTTTCACCCATTTTCAGTCCCTGCTAGAGAGGTGGTACTTTCCTGGTGAGGAAAAGGTTCCAATTTCAGATTGGCTGGGCAAATAGCAAACCACGCCCCGTAAAACTCCGGAAAGTTTTGTGAAGCCGACGTTTTATTTGCTTGCATTAGCATTATTAGCATTAGCCCACCAATGGAGAGAGACTAATTTATGGCAACACAAAATAAAACGTGGGAGCGGTGGAGTGATGAGGAGGTGTTGGAGCTTCAGGTGATTTACCCGAGACTTCGGGTGGCGATTTACTGCCACCCGAAGTTGTTTGCTGCCTGTCAGTAAACCCAAAGCAGAAGAAGAAGAAGTGACGTCAGCGGCTTCATTTGCGTAATCCTTCCTCAGGGATTTATTCCGGCGTGAACGCGATCTACTAGATAGTTCAGGAATTAAAGAGTTCCAGGGAACTAAGTTCCGGGAACTATTCCTGGGAAAAGTACTTTGTGTGAAAGCGCCTAATGCTTATGGTAGAAGTTATTTACTGGTTTTAGGACTCATTCCTGCAACGCACTATGTCCTCTTGCATTCCTTGGGTGTCACGGTCTGGGTGAAAAGTATTCACCCCCCTGAGTTATGGCTGTTGTTACTTCCTGTCTTTGTGTTTCCCTCCTGTTTGATTACCTGATTGTGTTCACCTGGTGCCCCTGTGTTTCTCTTCCCTCCCCAGCTGTGTCTTGTCCTTGTGATTAGTCTGGCATGTTCTGGTTTTGAATGTTTAATGTTCTTTTTTGCATTGCTTGCCTTGCATTGCCCTGCTGTTTATACCTGGAAAGTATATAATATAATAAAGGACTTTTCTTTAAAGTTTTTGGTCTCCTACACTTTGGTTCTACCTGCTCTGGGTTGCAGTCGAATAGTCAAAAAAATCATATCCTATCGTCTATTCCTATTGTCTATTCCTTGACCTCTGTGTGAAACGTCACAGGGTTAAGGAATAGTGGACAGGAGAATTTCAAAAGGATTTAGGAGAAGAGACTGCGGTGCTTTGAGAATCCGACTGCACTTTCACTATCCGACGTATTTCAACCATAGACTGTATATAAATGGACGTAGGGTCCGTGACGTCACCCATAGGATTCTGCAGAGTTGCCGTGAAGCCCTAAGTAGGCGGAGTCGGCTACTAACGGCTCGACAGTGACGTCAGAGTCTAACTCCCGCCTTCTCCAGCCTGCTCCAAATAAGGGCAAAGAGGCGGAGGAGCTGAGGCGGAGGCGGAGGAGCTGAGGTGGGACCTGCTGCCAACGAGCGTGACGTTCCAGACCTAGCTCAGGCTAAGAAGCTAAGCTAACATGCTCTCAGTATTAAGCTAACAACCTATGCTAACAACACAGTGTATGCTAACAACCCAGCTTGCAGTCACCGCTCCTCGTTCCCGGCATATTCTGAAGGTAAGATACCCTGTAACTTTACAAAACTTGTCCTTTTGATTTAAATGTTCTTGAACCTACACTATACAATTGTTTTTTAAGTGCTTCACCGTTTTTCAAATATAAATGTCATTTGTAACTAAACTTTGTAAACTAGCAGAGATATGGCCAGTGTTGCGTGAATTACATTTAATTAATGAAATATGACTGTAGAAAAAGAAAGGTGCTTTTATATCTTAAACCATTTTTATTTATTTCAGCATTAAGAAAAAATAGATGGCAACCTCCTCCACGCCAAACTGCACAACCTGTAAGTTGATGGTCCTGGCTTACTTTACATGACTTCAGATGGTTGATTACAAATTACTATATATATATATATATATATATATATATATATATATATATATATATATATACATGTGTGCACAATTGTAGATAAACAGCACACAGTATATAAATATATATATAAACTGTGTGCTGTTAATCTGTTTTTTGAGGTTTCTCATTTATTTTCCTCCCATAGTGACTGTATGGATAATCGGAGACAGCTATGTCCGGCGTGGAGCCCAGAGAGCTACAGAGACCATCGGCAGCAACCTTGGCCTCGACCTGAGGGTGTGCTGGTTCGGTTGGGGTGGACTGCGCTGGAGAGGTGTCCTCCCTTTCTTTTCCTACTCCCTGAGAGGAAGAGCAGTCCCGGATGTCCTCCTCATCCACTGTGGCGGCAATGACTTGGGGGATGTGCCCAGTGTTCAGTTGCTGAACCAGATGAAGGAGGACCTGCACCAGCTTCACCATCGGCACCCTGGCATGAAGATCATGCTCTCCCAGATCAACCAGAGGCGCCGGTGGAGGGCTGGTGCAAATCCTGTCAAAATTGACAAGGCCCGGAAGTTTGTTAACAGTGTTATGGCTACTTTTGTTCATAGCCTAAATGGTGTCATTGTTGACCACTCCAACATTAGACATGACAGTCTGGGCTTTTTTTGCGAGATAGAGTTCATTTCACCCCTAGGGGAAATGATATTTTTTAAAGTCACTGCAATTGCCTGAAAGACCACCTCCAAAGACTGTGAACTGCTAAAATGTCAGTATCACTGTTTTTGGATTTGGCCTTTAGAGTATGTATTCTAAGGCCCTTGCTAAGCCCAGACTGTCATGGCTAATGTTGAGTGACTCTGTAGCTCTCCAGGCCCATGCTGGGCATGGCTGTCTCTCAAACCTTTTATTTTGTATTTGTTATGATGTTTTTTGTTATTTTATTTGTTAAAATAATTCTGTATTTATGTAAATATTGAAAATATATTACATTCATATTTTCACTTCTTTTGTCTACTGCTTACTGAAAATGTTAGCTATCACATCCAAATGGGACTATCAAATGAAAGGATAAGCTTACCATACAATACAGAAAACATTACACATTAAGGCTCAAATCTTTTCCCAAGCCGTAGCAGTCTGAAAAGAGTCCCAAGTTTAAAAACACAAATCTTGACAATGAATACTACGCTGTCATTTATCAGTGACAATGCAAACAACAAGAAGGTCTCCCCTAATCCCATGTATTTTGGCATCAACTATGTCATAAGCATACCATAATGTAATCATGAAGTGCAATACCCACAATCCCTACAAGGTCGCAACGTCACAGAAGATAATACCTTTTAGAGTTTCCAAATTGTTCAGTATGCAGATAAATATTTGTTTTACAATAGAAACATTTTTCTCCATAAATGTTCCCACATGTTGTGAGCATCAACTTTAAATCTTTTGTCAACAAATAAAAAAGATCTTAATTTCCTTTACGACAAAATTTTGTTTATAACACCACTACATTAACAATAAGCATAGGAAAATGATAAATGTCAACATTTAAGATTGTGCTTTTACTCTTTATTTAATCAGATCTATTTCACATTGAAAAAGTGATAAATACACAAGCCACATTGAAAGTTACATCTTGCATTTTATGAAAAGTAAAGTTACGAATCATTTTATGACTTAAGTACACTAGAAAATAAATTAAAGTCAAAATACCAAACAGATAATTTTTTAGCCATGCCTCGTTTCGCTCATTTCGCTTTATTCCAAACCTGCCTATGAAAATTCTGAGCAGCAGCTGACCACGCCCCCAGCAGAAGAGCCGGCGAGAGTCACGTTACCATGCTTGCTGTGATTACGAGTGGGAATACACATGTCATCTCAGAGCAATGCATGTGTTCAAGCATATAGCAATTTGATCCAGAAACTGAAGCAGGGAGGTTTTGGTGGGGTGCAAACATCTCGGTTGCAGCAGGACGTTTCTGAATGGTTAGTTGACAAAGCTGTTGTCCCTATTTATTTTTACTCTGTTACGATGCTTGCTACTTATTCCATTCATATTTTGGCTAATTAGCAAGAATGCAATGTGTACAGTTTGTAATTAGAGTTTGTAACGCAAACACGCGATACATATATATTTATAAAGGGAGACATTCATATTTTCAGCATATATACAATGGCCTCATTGCGTTTAATAGTTACAGTCCTTTTCTTCCAACATCGTGCAACAACCGTTGGAAAGTTCAAACTTAGGGTGATAAAAAGTATAACTCCAACACTCAGTTGTCAGCATTATGTGTTTCATGTGTTTTAAAAGCTCCAGTTATTGACTCTTTCTAAAGGGGTACAGTTGCAACTTGCGCCACGATGCCTTCTGAACCGGAGCATGTGCTGCATGGAGATACCACACGTAACATTAGCTTCACTAAGTGTCTGTTTAGAGAATACATTTTTCACATGTCATTCAATATAGTTATCACACTAGGTGTAAAGACGGATGCAGGAACATGAGGACTCTGTAACCTGTGGGTGGACCATCCTGGATTTGGTTTTGACTGAAATTGTAATACGAATGCTAATTTGTTCATGGAAATAAATACTGGTGTATATGGCTTATGCAATCTTTCATTCTGTCATTGTACATGTACTATTATATACTACACAGCAATGGCAAAACACACCCATGTGTACGACAACAAGTCCACACACAACCTTATGCTTTTGAAATCAGAATATTCTTTACCCATCCACACATGAATATAACAACACACTTGATATCAACTCGGAACTTTATTGTCAAATAAACGGTTATTTGAATCAGATCAGAGTGGTGATTCCGGCCTGGTTGTCCTCTGATCCGTGAAATGTCTATGTTGGGTTCAGACAGCAGCCAAATTGAACCGTGTGCATGCCCGGCGATGACCTCCTCCTGTCAGGTCGCTCATAATGGTGCAGGATCCACAAAGACTGAGTCGAAGATGAGGTCCATCAAGTTGGCCACGTAGCCTGTGCAATGTTAAAAAAAGCACAACAAAAAAAGTGGTTAGATTAGAATATGCATGTCGTCAACAACAACATACCAGGGCTTTAGCTCCGTTTTGCTCGTGGGTGTGTCCCCTCGCATACATACAGTGTTGTATCCTAAACACACCCCCATTTATATTCATGTGCGCAAACAAGTAAACATGCAAAAGCTTTTCCATATAACGCTGAAAAAAACGGCATGTCTCATTAGCTTAGCGTAGCTTAGCGGCTTACAGATCGATGATATATGATCGTTCTTACAGACTACAATCACAAAAGCTTTTACAACGCTGGAAAAAACGGCACTTACCTCCAGAAGATTACGTTTGTTATTATAACTTACTCATATGATTTTTTAGAGGATACAAAATACTAATAACATAGGAGAATAAATACTTGTGTTATCGGCTAGGCTAGGCGTGGCTTACAGCCTTCACACAGATCGCCATTACGGCAGTCTGAACATGTTCGCAAATCCCTGATAATTAAAATAAAAGACAAAGCAAAGACTGCGGAGCGTTACAAAATAAAGATTTACAAGAACATATAAACACCTAACCGATTACTAGTTGGGTTGAGGCGACATTGATACGGCGAAGCTACATGCTACATGCTACAGCTAGAGATAGCTTTATCAGGAAAAACACCGCCTAAATAAAAACTTACAGCTTCAGATTGGATGTGTCCTCACTGGCCTGGTCCCGGATGGTTGGTATTGATCCCCGGGTGTAGCATTAGTTTGGAGGCATATCCGTGTTGGACTTGAGAGAAGTTCATAAACATGTCCGTGGTAAAAATGTTTGGAACACACACACAGAAAATCTGCCGGGGTCTTCTGGCACATGTCCCTTGAAAATGAAGTCTCGCCACAGATTATTCTCTTTTTGCACTGATGCATTGCATGCAGTCCCCTGTTCCGAGTCTTGCAGCCAACAACAGCACAACGTTTAACTGCTTAGACAATCCTGGCAAGAGCAGGCAGAAACACAGATGTGACTGGGGTTGATTTAGCCTGCCGATAGCCTATATGCGAATGAGAGGTTTGGCAATGCACGTGGCCGTGGCTCATTCCCCTGATAGGTGGAGAGTTGACCAATAAGCGGAGTACGTCTTTGTGACGTAGAAAAGTGTCGGAATGTGGATCCATTTTTTTCAGATCCGTTGCAGCCCCTTTTTTAGAGATTTGGCGGCAGGAGGAAAATAGAGAGGGTCGTGTTTCTGACACTTGAGGCGAGTTCCCTGCACACCGGGGACACATAATCATGTATAAAAGACGTACAAAGGTGCCTTTTGCATGATAGGTGCCCTTTAAAGACTATGGATACATCCTCAACACCCATATGAAACACAACTTCTTTTCTTTATGGACATTTTACAAATCACTCCCCTTTCAAACTGTATTCTTGTTTATTAATAACAACTTTTTTTTACTGTCATATAGTATTTTATACCTGTTTACTTTATTATCTTATGTTTTATAATAACTATAATGATCATATAAATAGTGCCTTTACCTCACTGGTTGGAGAAAAAGCTTTCTTATATTCGTAGCATAGATAGCTAACCAGATGCTAATACAAAAAAGTTATTGACTGTATGATCAGTATGACGATGAGCAGATCGCCATGGGCAGGGGCGGCGCCCGGGGGAGCACCCCCCAGGATTGCCAACGCACCCCTAAGCACGGAAATTATTATTATCTTTTTATTAAATTAAATTAGAAAAAATATTGATACATCAATGCAAATGTGAAACAAACACATTTTTACCAACATAAAGCCAACACAGGTGATATGATTAGGCCAATGGCCAGCACCCATTCGATTTTTGACCTACCCATAGGCTAAATTACTGACACTTGAGTGACTTCCTGTTAGCTAGAGCGACACATTATTTGCTAACAGCAAAGGAAAAATTGATCGTTTTTAGTCCTTAAAACGTCCACGTGTGGACACTCAATCAAAACCACCTGAAGCGAGAGGGATTTCACTAATAGCATAGCCTCGTGAATACAAGATACTTACCTCTGGGTCTCTGTGTTTCATTCAAGCTCTGCTCTGTGTGGTGGTGTGTAGCACGAGCACCGGTGGGTATCTACTGGAGATCGTTGTGGTTAGCATCTGTTGCTAGCTAGCCAAGCTAACGGATATAAGAGCTTTTTCAACAACCAGGTGAGGGAGAACTATCTCCTGTCGACTGAGAGTCTCAGATAACCTCAGCTCAGGTGACGTAAAGGACTCTCAGTGTTTAGATAGTTAACTTTAGTCTAGTTATCTCAGTGGGTCTCAACGGTTTGTTTTAAAAAAAGGGGAGTGATTTGTAAAATATCTATAAAGAAATAGAAAATCTGTTTACAGTTCTGTTTTCATATGGGTGTTGTTGAGAAATGTATCCATAGATCTCTTAATGTTGCCTCTCAAATCACCAGCCTCAACGACTACCTCCCAGTAGCACTCATACTCCATCATAATGGCGTGCTTTGAGCGGTTAGTCAAAACCTTCATCACCTCCTTCCTCCCTCAGTGGCGTTTTCTCTGGAGGCCTAATTTTAATAGTAATAAAAACACTTCGTTTAGTTTTCGGAAATTCTATGTTGTGTGTTGCTGCCGGCCCGTCTTCCCCTCCCCCATTCTCATGAGTATTTTACAAAGAGTGAAACAGTGCCCCTCTAGATGTTATGGTGAAACCAGTAGCTTGCACTCTCTGCTGCGAGAGGAGGCTAGCCGAAATTGGCTCCCTTGGTGAAAAAAATGGAGAGATTGACCAATCAGATGAGGCTCACGTGATGCCCCTGCCCACCTGTGATTAGTCAGGGCCATGCCAAGGGAAGCCAGAGGCGGCTGCTTCCCTTGCCTCACAATCCAATCAAATCGCATCAACTTAGTGGTGCAGTGACGCGTCCTAAAACCCGCAAGTAAGCTGCGCTCGGGTTCCCTCGACAGAAAGCAATGGGATTTTCTCCCATAGGATTTTGGAAAATAGCTCGAAATAAGGTCAGATGGAAAACGAACCTGTTAGATAAATGCACGTTGTGTTCAGTCGGATAATATTCACATGTCTACCCTACTTTTATAATTTTCTAATCATAAATCGAATCGATAGAAGTTAGATAGCAGTCACTGCACCACTCTCACCGCCGTTAGAAAGTAGCAAGCAACTGAAGCAAGTGCAATTATGGAGGGTGAAGATTTGGAGTATTTACTCAAAAATAATTGCTACTAAACTTCCGCTACAGCAGCAACAACAAATACAATCTGATGACAGGCCGATGCCCAAAACTGGAGCTGTGTACAGAGAGGAAAAAAGACGCGAATCGGACGTAAAACGTTAAGGTCTCCTGATGTGGTTTGTGAATTAATGCTTATTAGAGTTGGGCTGGAGAGTGCATGTGGACCTGTCGGTTAGATAACAGGCGTGTGTAAGTCCTGCATCTGTATGATACAAATGTGTGTAAAATGATACCGGGTGCTGTAATCACTCATCTGGTTACGTTATTACATTGACCACCACCCCCGACCCAAAAAGAAAAGGACGTATTATTGGCTTCCCCTAATCTTTTTCCCACGCCACGCTACTGCCATCCCTGACTCTCTGGACCCCCTGCAGTGTGCCTACAGAGCTAACAGGTCCACAGACGACGCCATAGCCCCCACCATCCACACTGCCCTCTCACACCTGGACCAGAGGAACACATATGTGAGAATGATGTTCATTGATTACAGTTCAGCATTCATACCATTGTGCCCTCCAAGCTGGTCATCAAGCTCAGAGACCTCGGGCTCAACAGCACCCTCTGTGACTGGATCCTGAACATCCTGACGGGCAGACCCCAGGCAGTGCGGGTGGGAAACATCACATCCTCCACCCTGATCCTCAACACCTGAGCCCCTCAGAGCTGCGTGCTCAGCCCTCTGTTTACTCATGGCTGTGTGGCCACACACAGCTCCAACACCATCGTGAAGTTTGCTGACGACACGACCGTCATCGGCCAGATCACAGACGAGACGGCGTACAGAGAGGAGGTCGAAAACCTGACATCTTGGTGCCAGGATAACAACCTCCATCTCAACATCAGCAAAGCAAAGGAGCTGATTGTGGATTACAGGAAGCAGCAGAGAGAGGGACACGCCCCTATCGCCATCAATGGAACTACGGTGGAGAGAGTCAGCAGCTTCAGGTTCCTCGGTGTCCACATCACTGAGGACCTGGCATGGACTCTTCACACCACCACCATCACCAAGAAAGCTCGACAGCGGCTCTTCTTCCTCCGCAGGCTGAGGAGGTTCAAAATGGATTCCAGGATATTCTGCAACTTCTACAGGTGCACCATAGAGAGTATCCTGACTGGCTGCATCACGGCCTGGTACGGCAGCTGCACCGCCCTCAACCGTAAGGCTTTACAGAGGGTGGTGAAAACTGCACAGAACATCACCAGGACGGAGCTGCCATCCATGGAGGACATTTACTCCCAGCGGCTCAGGAAGGAATCCCTCAGGATTATAAAAGACCCCCATCACCCCAGCCACAAACTGTTCAGTCTGCTGCCGTCTGGCAGGCCCTACCGCAGCATCCGGACTAAAACCACCAGATTCAGAGACAGTTTCATACCACAGGCAATAAGACTATTAAACACCTGAACTGTTGAAACAACATCCATAACATTCATCTGCTACTTAGCAATTATTTATCTATTTATCTAATATATCATTCCAATAACTTGCATATAGACTCTTATTGCACTATTTCACTTTTTTAAACAATTTTTCTTTTTGTATTTACTATTTACTATTACTTGCACTATATTTTTCTGTGTTATTGTGTTGCACTGTTGGAGAAGCCTGTGACCTAAGAATTTCATCCGCATAACTACTCTGTAGATATGTTCGTATGACAAATAAAGAACCTTGAATTGGTGGTGAAATGGTTATGTAAATGTGTGTCATCTGCATAGCTATGGTAACTGATTTAGTTGTTTTTCATGATCTGAGTGAAAAAAAACACCTGAGTGAATGCACGTGTTTATGAAGTAGATCTGAGGCAATGAAAAACATTTTTGAAAAAGCCTGTTGGAATAATATTAGAGAGCAGGAGGAGGATTTCAGATGTTGCATAATATCCTCCAAGTCTTTATCGTTAATCAGATGGAATTGTGTGATGGTGTTTGAATTGATTTTAAGTGGACACAGGGACACCACTGCTTGCCTGCTTGTCTGATTTTCTGAATTTTGCAGTGAAGAAGGAGGCAAATTCATTGCAGGCCCTGGTGGATAGAAGTTCAGAGGCTACTGACACTGGGGGGTTTGTTAGTCTGTCGACGGTAGCAAACAGGGCACGTGTGTTGTTTTTGGCAATTAATCTCTTTATAGATGTCAATATGAACCTGGAGATTTATTTTTTGACACCTGCGTTCAGCTTTTCGACACTCTTTTTTCTGTTCTCACGGTCATGGCCTTTCTTCATGGAGATATTTTCTTCCGGGCACTTCCTTCACCTTAGTGGGAGCAATGCCATCTATAACATTTTTATTTTTTGAAATAAAATGATCTACCAGAAGTTAGAGAGGGCAAGCGTGTAAGAAAAACTCTGAGTGAACATTTCCTTTGTGTTTTCTGATGAATACAGTTTTGTGGTTACCTCTTTTTGAACATTTTTGTGAACCGAAATAGAGCTCTCAAAGAAAACACAGGAATGATCAGAGAGTGCAACATCAGTCACCACAACCTTAGAGATATTCAGACCCTTTGAGATCATTAAGTCCAGAGTGTGCCCCTTATTGTGCGTGGGCTCCGTCACATGCTGAGTTAGTCCATAGTTATCAAGAGCACACAACAGTTCTTTAGCCCCTCTGTCCTGGGGGTTGTCAACATGAATGTTAAAATCACCAACAATGACTAAACGGTCAAAGTCAATACACACTATAGACAGCAGTTCAGTAAAGTCATCATAAAAGCTTGCACAGTATTTTGGTGGTCTATAGATATTTAGGAAAAGAGCTCGAGAGGAGCATTTCAGCTGAAGGGCCACATATTCAAAAGAAGCCTCCAAATGAAGCACGAAACAGTCTCAAAATTAAGATTCATTGCTGGATGGAGCTTATAAGCATTGTTTGTTGAGAGAGGCCCAAAACGCTTTTTGGGGTTTACCCTTTTCTGCAAAGTGTTTTATAGGTTTTAGAGGATGTTAATGGTCTGCAAAGGCTAAAATGCCTCCAGAGGGAGATCCCCCCCCCCCCACTCGTAACAAAAGCCTTTGTTTACATTCATAACATAGTGAAATCACTATGTAACACTGTATTTGCTAGTGCTACAACACATTGTACATTATAGGCTAAGGGGCAGGATGAAATCTCTAAGCGGTTGACCAATCACAACAGAGCCAGCCAGCTAACCAATCAGAGCAGACTGGGCTCTGGTTTCAGACAGAGGGTGAAAAGAGGGTGCTGCCAGCACAGGCAGTATGAGAAAATAAAGAGCTTTTTGGACATTAAAGCATGGAGACATGTCCCAGTAGAGACACTACATACTGATATGAACCTGAGAATAAGAATAAAATGTCCTCTTAAAGTACAATAACTCATGTAAATGTACTTACTTTACCTGAGTGTTTCCATGGTATGCTATTTAAACTTTCACGCAAATATTGTACTTTTAGTCCTCATACTTTTATTTGACAACATTAGTCACTAGTTTCCTTTGCAGGTTTACATTATTAAGACGACATAAACTAAATATGAAGCAATATTATGGATGAAGATACTGCAGTGTAAAACGTTTAAAGTAGATTATACCTATTTATAATCCAGTGATATCATTTATATAATTCTGGAATGCCGACACATAATTATTACTTCTGGTACTTAAGTGGGTTTTGATCCTATTCATTTGAACTCTTACTTGAATCAAATGTTGACTACAGGAATACTTGTAACAGTATTCATACACTGCGGTGTTTCTACTTTTACTCAAGTAAAAGTTCTGAGTACATCTTCCACCTCTGGCTCCAGCAGTTAGAATTGAACATAATGTTTGTGCCACTGATGAATATCCTGTTACACACGTAAGGAACACAGAGTAGATAATCAGAGACTGCGTGTTAAATCATCTGATAGAGGCTGCAGATGAGATTGAGTGTGAATCACTGGAGTGCATGGAGGGAGGAACCAGCTTTGACCCGCCCCCCCGCCTGCTGCTATAAGACTGAAGGTCTCCTTCAGTCAGTCCACGCAGACAGTATGCACTCCTCAAGCTTCTCCTCTCCCACAGCACTGAAGGTAAGACCCACTTCCACTCTGTTCCCTGAGCTGTGTCTGACAGGTTGTAGTGCCGTCTAGTAGTCGATTCTATTTGTTGTTAGAAATGTAAGCAGTGTGTTCCAGCTCTATGAATACCGTTCCTTTAATGGAACCAGGAGATGTAAATATCTGATTTGTATTGTAAATTAATTAGGTTTTGATAAGAGGGAATATGGCATTACATTACAATGAATTTAGCTGTTATCAAAAGCAATTAATAAGTTCATTAAACCATAAAGTGCATTGTAAATGCTGCTGTATTGGATTAAACTAAACCATCTTTTTGTTTTCACTGGCCAAGATGATTATGGAGGGAAGTCTTTATTGTTTTTGTTGTATTGTTTACTACTAGAAAGTCAGAAAATGTAACTTTTCCATAAATCAAGGTATACAGGCAAAACAGTTTCCAACAATATACAAATGATGAATATATATCTATGGGAATTAAACCCGAACAGGACTTTCGAGGTTCTTTACCTTCATTTTGATTTTCAGATCTTGGTTTTTGATTTGTATTGTGTGTAAATGCTTATGTAAAGCACTATGAGTGGCTTTTGAGTATGAAATGTGCATTATGAATCAAGCAACGGTAAACCATTGCCTGCAAATCCAAAAATGCTGATTAACACAAAGAAAAGTCTCGGAATTGTGCTTTTATTGTTGCCCTACCAAGGGGCATTCCCATCAAATGTGTTAATAATCAGAAATGAATGCAGCCGTAAAAGTAAAGCATTTCTTCATCTCTTCGTAAACTTTTTGGACAGTTTGTCTGACAAAACGGGTAATTCAAAAACATTGTTTACAAAACATTGTAAGGACTTCAGCTTTTGGACAAAATGAATCCAGGTCTGGCACACCTGTCTCCTATGCTGAGGGGGGTGGGGGATATATTATATAGATCTATTATAAAAGCATCAGTAGAAAATATAAATATCTGGAAAATGTATTGGCAGTTTCAAATTCTGCGTAACGATACAAAGGACATGTTCCGGACTGAGACATCTGCATACTGAGCAAAATATTATCATATTTTGGCCGCAATAAGTTAGTCATACATTTTACTTGTGCATTACGCATTATCTTCCATCTCCTTTGGGGTGCAGGAAAGCATTTAGAAGTTATTATTATCAAATGTAGAGTTAAAAGTGTTTTTGCCTATATGCATTCATCCGTCAGTCAAGCTGCAAAGGCATGTGTGCTGACTTTCCCTTCAACCCCCCCCAGTCACCAGCACATGAATCTTAATGTTGTGTTATACGCTTTGTGTGTAGGTGTTTAAAGGTGTTCCTCCTCCTCCTCCTCCCTCCTCCTCCTCCTCCTCCCTCCTCCTCCTCCTCCTCCTCCTCCTCCTCCTCCTCCTCCTCCTCCTCAGGTGTTGTGTGTCCGGATGTGTATCTGTCTGGCAGGCTGGCCCCTGGCCTCAGAGGCAGGCCGACTGCGCTGTGGCTCTGATCTGCTCAAGGACCTAATGTTTGTCTGCGGGGATCGTGGAATCTATTTAGGTACATTGTAATATACCTGTTTCACATAAGGACTCATGTCTTTAGTATAGAATGTTCCATAATTCCTGTCTAAACTGTTGTTGTGGCATTAAAGGTCAGGAGGTCACCAAAATGATTAGGATTATTCCTCTGCAAACTGGTTGTTAACAGATAATGATTTGCATGGTCCAAAATTGATCTCTAACCTTAAACTGATGTTAGGGGCCCTCTATAAAGTGCATGCATAGGAACCATATGAATACTTTATCATAACAACTTTTTGTTGTCTTTCCATTGCATTCACAAAACAAGCAATAATGCATCATGGTCCAATAAGCAATGTTGCTGGTATTGTGTTCACACGGCAACCACATGGAGGGAAATACATAAAAAACATAAGCTCTACATTTAACTATACATTTGATGTTGACATAACACAAATGCAGTTTGCTTATATTTTTTATTCCCAAGATTTTAATAGAGATACAAAAGGATATTAGGACCAAAATGCTATGAAGGTTATTCTAACAGGGATAAGGCCATGGTCATCAGTCCATGTGAAAGCACTGCAAGTTATCAGCTAAACAACAATACAAAACATAATGATAGTCACAACACTGCTCCTCCGTGCTGCAGGCTGTAGCTGCAAACAAGACACACTCTTACTTTTTATGCAATTTCATATCTAATGTTGGATCTATTTCTTGGTCTGATTGCGTTGTTCTGTACATTAGTGTTTCATGTAGGCCACACCACAGTGGACCTTTTACCGTGAAGCAGCTTTTATTTCAAATAAAATGTATTATTATTACTAGAATAAAATCTGTCCCATTGGACACAGATACATACCCACAGGCCCTTTCACCTGATTACCTTTATCTCAATTCTGACCAAGGCCAACTTCTTCTTCCTCCTGCTATCAGAGGGGTGGCAATCCACCAAAATGGCAACGTACTCACAGAACACCGTGCCTCGGTGTGATAGCTACATTGTTAAACACTTGCTATCTGAGAGCTGCACCGCTCCAACCACTTCAAACAGAGAAGGTGTAGACAGAGCAGAGCGCCTCTCAAACCACATTTCTGCAGAACATGACTTATCCTGGGTAAGTAGCTAATGCTAGCCTCCTCTGTACCGTGTATGCTAGCATTTGCTACTTACCCAGGATACGTCATGTTCTGCAGAAATGTGGTACTAAACCAAAGTAGACATGTGCCCCAATGCATTTGAAACTTTATTGCTACCGTATTGACAACATGCTCTCTTGGACCAAGACGATGTAGTTCAGTAGTGTCTCTACTGTGACGTGTCTCAATGATTTAATGTTCAAAAAGCTCTTTATTTTTCTCATACTGCCTGTGGGGCACCTCTTTTCACCCTCTGTCTGAAACCAGAGCCCAGCCTGCTCTGATTGGTTAGCTGAACGGCTCTCCCACTGGAGGGAAACTTTGATAACCTATATAACACACTACAGAATAGAGTGTCCGCTTTTGGGGTATTGGCTATGCGCACCGCCGTATAAATAGAACTTTCTTAGATCGTTTTGGATAAGATTTCAATACCAGTCAAAACCTTAAAGTCGAATACCAATTTCCAGACCTAGTAATTACTATTGCTAGAGAGGATAGACTTTGGTAAGCATGCCAAAGGATAAAAGGTTTCATGAATGGTTTAAATTAAATGACCTAAGTAGGAAGGCTTTAAAGGAAGACAAGAATCTCACGATGAACGTTTCTCTCTCTGCAGGTAGAGGGTCATGGTCCGGTTACGGAGGTCGGCCCAGAGGGAAGGGGATCGTGGAGCAGTGCTGCCGCTCGCCTGGCTGTGGACTCCAGTATCTGGAGACGTACTGCAACAAACCAAAGGGCCAGCAGCCCACCACAACTCCCCCTGCCACCACCACAGCCCTCCCTGCATCCAGTACAGCCCCCCCTACCACCACCACCATAGAACCCTCGACCACCACACAGACGGACATGGTACGATCTCTACTGCTTGAGTTTTACAGTTTATTCTTGACCTTTGGAGCTAAGGCTGTATGAAATAGTTTGTAAAGGTCACATAGCTTTTCAAACACATCTCATGGTCCTCAGCAGAGTCTGAGATCTTGTGGTTGGCGAGGTTGTTACCCTTGTCTCTGTTCACGAATGGTCTTTGGTAGTGGGGGGAGTCAGTGCTTGTGTGCAGAAAGATCTAGTCCTAGGATGTAGTGTTCTTCATGGGTTCCTCATGGGTTCCAATTCTTAGACACGGAAGTCCTAGCCAAATCCGAAACAAAGGAATACCAAATCTGAAAGAAGACCAGGGGATAACTGATCTAAGAGAGACACAGCAATCAAAGGAGGCATTCTAACCTGTTTAGGGTTAAGAATATTTTGTCCAGCTCTTCTGCTTTCTGAAAAATGTTGCCTCCGATTTCCACAAGGCAACAACAGTATTCATTTATACCGTGGAGTTATAAAGTTGTGTAACACAAAGGTGGAAATAAATTAAGATGTTGAACAAAAATCCAAAAATCCATTATAATAATTTCAGTATTTGTGGTAAAACCTAACTCAGCCCCACACAGGCCGAGTTTACTCACTACAGCCGTTCTGTCCTCAAATCAATTCCTCATTCTTATCTTTGTTCTGCAGGCTCAGCAGTTCCAGGCAGTGTTTCAGAGGAGACTCTCTGAGCACCTGGGGGCCCCCAACAGCGCAACAAAGAAGAAAACATCGCCTCCTCCTCGACGGAAAAGCAAAGGTTTATCTTCGAGCAGGAGGAAGAAAACAAGCAGCACAACCAGCAGGCCTTCGTCGACCTCCAGGAGCCCGCCCCAAAGAACCACAGCACTAAAGTCATGACCTCAGAAGAAGTTACTGGTACGCTACCTGATGCTCTACTTTAAGTATTTCTTTACTAAGTAGGGGTGGTTGATAATCACTAACAGAGACTTCAGGGGGGCACAGATGGGAGGTCCTCAGCTCCAGGGGAGACACTCAGAGAGTCCTGACTCCAGCTCTGGGCCAGCTGCTGTCACACTGCCATGTCTGGAATAGCTCTCCTCTGAAAGCTGCTTTCTTGCCTCAATCTATTAAGATTAAGACTACCTTTAATCATTCAGTTCAGGCTGGTGTTATTATACAATTACAAACCAAGGCCCGAAAATACACACCAGCTCATGGAGGTGTCAGAGCGAAGGGGCTGCCACTGTTCCAGCGCCCGGGAGCAGTTGGGGGTTTGGTGCCTTGCTCTAGGAGACATCAGCAGTGCCCAGGAGGCTGACTGGTACCTCTCCAGCTACCAGTCCACACCATTTTTATTTGTTGGTCCATACCGAGATTAGTTTCCCAAGCAAAGATCTCCATCCATATTTTTGGTCTGATCGGGAGTGAACTTATGACCCTTTTGTCCCCAAGCCAAATCTCTACAAACTGAACTTTGATCCCCAAGTTTAGTCTGTTTTAACCCATGATGGACTTATGGGAAATGGTGTTTGTTAAAGGCTGCTAACTATTACAGAGACAATATCACTTCTCTACTGCAAAGACTTGGTAACTGTCCTATGACCTGAACCTTTTCTTTTTAGGCGTACTCATTATCGATACAGTGATAAATATATTTAGTAATTATGATGCTATATGAATGATTTAGAATTTGGAGTGTGTTTGTGTCCACTTTCAAACTCTTCCTGATGGAAATATATCTTTCTCATTATCCACTGTGTGAGTGTGTGTGTGTATACTTGAATACTTTTATAGCACTTTTAAAACAGAATTACTGTATCTTCACCGTGTGTCTTGGATGCAGACTCAGTTTTTCTGATTTGCATATTATTTTCTGTCTATAAGTATTATGTTTTTAATTTTTGTGTTTTCTGTAAAATACTTTTTAACGCATTCATATTCATACATATTTATTTCACTACCACAACATAAGAGTATAATAAATCTAAAATCATATAAATTCTTTGTGGTGTTATCACTTAATTTGAAATGTTTTAATTTGCATGTTGAGTTCCATAAGCTTTATGACGATACATCTCCGGTCAACCTTTTGTTTTGACGTTGAGCAGCGATCACAAACAGTTGACTCATTACATTTGATAAGTTATTATCCCTTTCTGAAACCTTTGATTGAGTTGTGAAGGCCGTCTGATTACACAAAGGCTGCTCTACGGGTATAGTATGGAGCATTATTCTGTGACAAATGCTCCGTTTTGATTCCAAAGTACAGTAGTGTGCTTTCGAGCAAATGGTCACGTTTATTAATGAGCAAATGCGGTACCTGGATGTCTTCACCTACCTTACTCACTTGGAGACTTATCTTACTTCTCTTTATATAGATCAACAATGTGTTTGAAAAGTGAACAAGACACCATCACTCACATTTGTAAGCGTTTCACCCATAAGTCTGTACAGCAGATATATGTTGTATAACAGGCACAGAGGATGTTAGAGGGTGAGGGGCCAAGTTCAAGTGCGTTTTTGTTGCTAATTTAAAGGTGGGGTAGGTAAGTTTGAGAAACCGGCTCGAGATATCATTTTTGTTATATTCCATGGAATGCTCTTAACATCCCGATAGCAATGAATATCTTAAGTGCTTTGACAAACAATCCATAAAGAAAAGTCATCTGGAAGCCGTAGTACTGTAAAAAGCACGACCAATCATTTTAGCCGGCCCAGCTAAAATAACTGGATGGCTTGTGTTAACCACAGATCTTTTTACTACAAGAATGTTCAAAACACTGTTTACTTTGAGACAGAGAGGAGGGGAACCGGTAGAATAGGCGCTTTCACACCGGAATACTTTTCTCAGGAATAGGTTCGATAGTTCCTGGGATTTTGCGTTCACACCAAAAAGATCTGGAACTAGAACTTAGTTCTCGGGAACCGTTTCACCCATTTTCAGTCCCTGCTAGAGAGGTGGTACTTTCCTGGTGAGGAAAAGGTTCCAATTTCAGATTGGCTGGGCAAATAGCAAACCACGCCCCGTAAAACTCCGGAAAGTTTTGTGAAGCCGACGTTTTATTTGCTTGCATTAGCATTATTAGCATTAGCCCACCAATGGAGAGAGACTAATTTATGGCAACACAAAATAAAACGTGGGAGCGGTGGAGTGATGAGGAGGTGTTGGAGCTTCAGGTGATTTACCCGGGACTTCGGGTGGCGATTTACTGCCACCCGAAGTTGTTTGCGGCCTGTCAGTAAACCCAAAGCAGAAGAAGAAGAAGTGACGTCAGCGGCTTCATTTGCGTAATCCTTCCTCAGGGATTTATTCCGGCGTGAACGCAATCTACTAGATAGTTCAGGAATTAAAGAGTTCCAGGGAACTAAGTTCCGGGAACTATTCCTGGGAAAAGTACTTTGTGTGAAAGCGCCTAATGCTTATGGTAGAAGTTATTTACTGGTTTTAGGACTCATTCCTGCAACGCACTATGTCCTCTTGCATTCCTTGGGTGTCACGGTCTGGGTGAAAAGTATTCACCCCCCTGAGTTATGGCTGTTGTTACTTCCTGTCTTTGTGTTTCCCTCCTGTTTGATTACCTGATTGTGTTCACCTGGTGCCCCGGTGTTTCTCTTCCCTCCCCAGCTGTGTCTTGTCCTTGTGATTAGTCTGGCATGTTCTGGTTTTGAATGTTTAATGTTCTTTTTTGCATTGCTTGCCTTGCATTGCCCAGCTGTTTATACCTGGAACAGTAATATAATATAATAAAGGACTTTTCTTTAAAGTTACTTTGGTCTCCTACACTTTGGTTCTACCTGCTCTGGGTTGCAGTCGAATAGTCAAAAAAATCAGATCCTATCGTCTATTCCTATTGTCTATTCCTTGACCTCTGTGTGAAACGTCACAGGGTTAAGGAATAGTGGACAGGAGAATTTCAAAAGGATTTAGGAGAAGAGACTGCGGTGCTTTGAGAATCCGACTGCACTTTCACTATCCGACGTATTTCAACCATAGACTGTATATATAAATGGACGTAGGGTCCGTGACGTCACCCATAGGATTCTGCAGAGTTGCCGTGAAGCCCTAAGTAGGCGGAGTCGGCTACTAACGGCTCGACAGTGACATCAGAGTCTAACTCCCGCCTTCTCCAGCCTGCTCCAAATAAGGGCAAAGAGGCGGAGCTGAGGCGGAGCCGAGGCGGGACCTGCTGCCAACGAGCGTGACGTTCCAGACCTAGCTCAGGCTAGGAAGCTAAGCTAACATGCTCTCAGTATTAAGCTAACAACCTATGCTAACAACACAGTGTATGCTAACAACCCAGCTTGCAGTCACCGCTCCTCGTTCCCGGCATATTCTGAAGTTAAGATACCCTGTAACTTTACAAAACTTGTCCTTTTGATTTAAATGTTCTTGAACTTACACTATACAATTGTTTTTTAAGTGCTTCACCGTTTTTCAAATATAAATGTCATTTGTAACTAAACTTTGTAAACTAGCAGAGATATGGCCAGTGTTGCGTGAATTACATTTAATTAATGAAATATGACTGTAGAAAAAGAAAGGTGCTTTTATATCTTAAACCATTTTTATTTCTTTCAGCATTAAGAAAAAATAGATGGCAACCTCCTCCACGCCAAACTGCACAACCTGTAAGTTGATGGTCCTGGCTTACTTTACATGACTTCAGATGATTGACATTACACACAAACATACTATACATATATGTATATATATATATATATATATATATATATATATATATATATACATGTGTGCACAATTGTAGATAAACAGCACACAGTATATAAATATATATATAAACTGTGTGCTGTTAATCTGTTTTTTGAGGTTTCTCATTTATTTTCCTCCCATAGTGACTGTATGGATAATCGGAGACAGCTATGTCCGGCGTGGAGCCCAGAGAGCTACAGAGACCATCGGCAGCAACCTTGGCCTCGACCTGAGGGTGTGCTGGTTCGGTTGGGGTGGACTGCGCTGGAGAGGTGTCCTCCCTTTCTTTTCCTACTCCCTGCGAGGAAGAGCAGCCCCAGATGTCCTCCTCATCCACTGTGGCGGCAATGACCTGGGGGATGTGGCCAGTGTTCAGTTGCTGAACCAGATTAAGGAGGACCTGCACCAGCTTCACCATCGGCACCCTGGCATGAAGATCATGCTCTCCCAGATCAACCAGAGGCGCCGGTGGAGGGCTGGTGCAAATCCTGTCAAAATTGACAAGGCCCGGAAGTTTGTTAACAGTGTTATGGCTACTTTTGTTCATAGCCTAAATGGTGTCATTGTTGACCACTCCAACATTAGACATGACAGTTCTGGGCTTTTTTTGCGAGATAGAGTTCATTTCACCCCTAGGGGAAATGATATTTTTTTAAAGTCACTTGCTAATTGCCTGAAAGACCACCTCCAAAGACTGTGAACTGCTAAAATGTCAGTATCACTGTTTTTGGATTTGGCCTTTAGAGTATGTATTCTAAGGCCCTTGCTAAGCCCAGACTGTCATGGCTAATGTTGAGTTGACTCTGTAGCTCTCCAGGCCCATGCTGGGCATGGCTGTCTCTCAAACCTTTTATTTTGTATTTGTTATGATGTTTTTTGTTATTTTATTTGTTAAAATAATTCTGTATTTATGTAAATATTGAAAATATATTACATTCATATTTTCACTTCTTTTGTCTACTGCTTACTGAAAATGTTAGCTATCAAATCCAAATGGGACTATCAAATGAAAGGATAAGCTTACCATACAATACAGAAAACATTACACATTAAGGCTCAAATCTTTTCCCAAGCCGTAGCAGTCTGAAAAGAGTCCCAAGTTTAAAAACACAAAATCTTGACAATGAATACTACGCTGTCATTTATCAGTGACAATGCAAACAACAAGAAGGTCTCCCCTAATCCCATGTATTTTGGCATCAACTATGTCATAAGCATACCATAATGTAATCATGAAGTGCAATACCCACAATCCCTACAAGGTCGCAACGTCACAGAAGATAATACCTTTTAGAGTTTCCAAATTGTTCAGTATGCAGATAAATATTTGTTTTACAATAGAAACATTTTTCTCCATAAATGTTCCCACATGTTGTGAGCATCAACTTTAAATCTTTTGTCAACAAATAAAAAAGATCTTAATTTCCTTTACGACAACATTTTGTTTATAACACCACTACATTAACAATAAGCATAGGAAAATGATAAATGTCAACATTTAAGATTGTGCTTTTACTCTTTATTTAATCAGATCTATTTCACATTGAAAAAGTGATAAATACACAAGCCACATTGAAAGTTACATCTTGCATTTTATGAAAAGTAAAGTTTACGAATCATTTTATGACTTAAGTACACTAGAAAATAAATTAAAGATGTGCAACAACTGTATCAGTAATTAAAATGATATAACTTATGTACAGGGTTGGGATGGCTACTTGCCAAAAACACAACCAGTAACTTCATGTGAGTATCAAGATATAAAAGTAATGTAACCTGATGACTTTCTTTTTCTTTTGAATTACCTCAATATCAAATGCAATGCAAATAAACACAGAAGAGAAGAAATATTAATATGATTTTTTTTTACTTAAATGTATAATATAATACCATAAAGCAGATTCAAACTATTCAGTATGACCCGTCTTAGTTTAAAACCCACTCACCACGACAAGGTGTAGGTCAGGAATGGGAACATATAAGACGGGACAAAAATGCAAAATAAACTGAAAAGCATGGACACAGGACATGGACAAACAAAAAATAAAAATGAGACAAACACACACAACAAAGTGTGCACAAAATGCTAAAAATTAGTGCAGAAGGGTCAAGAAGAAAAAACAGGTTAAGGCAGTTGTCAAAGTCTTGAAATATAGAGCTGAGATAAATGTTCGATAAAAATTGAATCGGAACGTGAATTTGATGAACAATCAAAAAGAGGTAAACAATGAACAAAAGAACACTGATACATTCCAAAAGTATGTTTTTACAGTTATAAACGACCTATATCAGAAAATATATAATACCACATGCCAAAAGTTACTTAGCCTTCGTCAAAACAGCAATCGAAGAAAGAAATATGTTTTTTATAAAAGTTTTACATTTTATAGATATATATATATATATTTTTTTTATTTGCATTGAACTGATCCTTAACTTGGACAAACACATCAAGAAACCATAGCATACAAATGAATATTATAAATTTGCATTGAACTGATCCTTAACTTGGACAAACACATCAAGAAACCATAGTATACAAATGAATATTTGAATAAGCATATGTTTAACAAATCAATGAGATTAGGCCCCGTTCATGCAGACTCTAAGACATAATGAACAGTTTTCCATATGCTTACTCGTTTGGCAATGAACAGTTGTTTAACTTTGACACACAACTTATGAAACTATCTACAAAAACATGAATATGGAGGAGGTTGCAAATGTGGTTTATGGATCACAGATCAATATAAACTTAGGCCCCGTTCATGCAGACTCTAAGATATACTGAACAGTTGAGGTAGGCAATATGTTAAGGCTCTTTGAACAATTTAGTATGATACATTCCGATGGTTATGTCTTTGAGTAGCATCCCGGCTTGGATTTTTGAGAGTATTTTACAGTTGGGCCCCGTTCATGCAGACTCCAACTGATAATCGCAATAAACACTGCAAACACTGCAAACAACAAACCAATAATTTAATATATATTATATAGATGTATAATTATATTTACAGATATTTACAAATATGTACACACAAGTATAGACAAACACAGATAATAAACAGTTGGGCCCCGTTCATGCAGACTCCAACTGATAATCACAATAAACACTGCAAACAACAAACCAATAATTTGATATATATTATATAGATGTATAATTATATTTACAGATATTTACAAATATGTACACACAAGTATAGACAAACACAGATAATAAACAGTTGGGCCCCGTTCATGCAGACTCCAACTAATAATCAGGTTCACACAATACCCACACTGCAGTGCCACAAATACGTTGAAAATACCCAGAATATTTAACAGCAGACATTGAAAATTACTCAGGCCCCTTTCATGCGGGCTCCAAGCAACATATACAATGTTTTCCAAAGAGAGCAAGGCTTTCCACTAGCCATGTTCCTTGTTCCTTGTTCTAGGTCCGTAAATTACAAAAAAGGTATTAATTGGCCATGACACGTAAAACACAAACCAATAACTTAATATATATGATATAGATATATACATATATTTACAAATATGCATACACAATTTTTGACAAACACAGATAATAAACGTACACCTGCAAAACACAGAAATGGCCAACAACCTTTTTTTTTGTCTCCGTAAAAATTGATTAATTTGGTCAGGTTTCTACGGACTACTTTTCCTTCTTTAATCTTATCCGTCTGCCGCCTTGCTATATGATTTAATCTGACTTTGCAGTACAAGGCAGAAGCCATCTTTACCAGAACATGGACATGGTTAGCTTCAACACACATGTCATATATGTGGTTGTGTAGCTGTGGGAAGAGATTTTTCTCAGAACACTCAGAAATCACCTGGTGGACAATTGCCGCTGTTGTTCCTCTTCCCTGTGGAGCCTTTCCTTCATTGGCATTTAGAAGCCGCTGAAAACATCTTTCGGTAACTTGACACACTGAAGTGAGGCCTGGTGATGGTTTCTGTAGGCCACCTCTGTTCTTCAAAGTTACAAATGGATGCACAGAGTCAGCTGATGTCAGTGCATGTGAGCAAGGCATGCAGGTGACCTTCTGTTCTATCTTTTTGACAATGAAGCCTGCGATGTATGAGATCGCTGCTTCTTTGTACTCAGATAGATGGTTAACATCAGGAAGGTTAGCAAGTGTGTCATCCTCAGTCACAATCTCTTCCACCGGCTCAATACCCAACCTGCGTGCCATGTTGATATTTGCCGGTGTTGAGTCAAGGATGGTTGTGTTGTCACGAAGAAGACAGTTACCTGTGCCTTTTTTCACCTGGTGCCTTACAAGGAGACGCTTGTATGCCCCTCGGAACTGCCTGACATTGGGGTTGTTGATGTAACCTCCACGCGCTCTGATTTCAGTGAAAAACAGCTCCAAATGATCCTGACTTAGCTTGTAGGTCAGAAGGTATCGACAGGGGGCAGCTGGCTGCTCTACCAGGTCTTCGTAGATGCCAATAACACTTCTCCCACAAGCAATGAAACCACAGATGGGTGTTTTCTTCTGTGTGGCATGTAAAGGAACAAGTTTGTTGTCCTTTCCTTTCATTTTAAGCCCACGCAGAAGGGACTCAGCTTCTAATAGAATACCTATGGCACGGTGTTTAGTTGCTGGCTTGATGGGTGCTTTGTGCCCTCTTCCGAGTGGGTTTCGGCTGTTAAGGACGTCAAAGTCTGCATCAATTGTGCGCAGGAACTGAACTGTGGCTGCACTTCCAGTAAACTGAGGATACATAAGCTCCTTTTCTGAATATTCAAGGGCATCTGCCACACTGCTGCTAAATAGTTGGGCTGCAAGATTGACCTTCATTTTCTGATTTCTCCACTGAATGTGGGCCATTTTTAGTTTGTTGCCAAGACGCAAGCCCTCCTTCTCCTGCAGCTTGTGGAGCTCCTCGATGTACTTCCACATTATCTGCTGGCCATCTTCTCTTACCAGAATCCCAACTGTTGAGAAGACATTTCGAAGAAGCTTGAGCATGTGACATGGATCCAGGATCACATAGATCTTTTGTGTGTGATCCTCAGGATGGAAAAAAAATGATCTCATGTCAAAAATGTCCAATTTGGCACCAAGATCCCTGATCATGGCAAAGTTTTGGGAGGGTCCATCGCATGTCAAAGAGATAACCCTTACTCCAATTGCATGAAGCCTAACAAGGCTCTCTCGGATGAGGTTTGCTCTCTCGGTTCCAATCATGCTGTTTATGAGGAAGTAAGCAATGGGGATCTTCCAAGACTCGTTGATTGCAACAACCATAAGGACCAATGCTTGGGTTGCAATCACATTTTCAATTTCTCCAGAGCCAATGTCAACATACCCATGAATTTGGTCCCCCCCAAACTCAGTTTGCTTATGGATGTACATTTCATCCATCATTAATGAGCAAACTGTGTCTTTCCAGGCTTCTCTCCTTTCAGCAACATGACTTTTTAAAGCTGTGAATGCAGCAACAGTAAATCCAGGATCTGCCGAGATGCTACTGTACCATTTTCGAATGGTCTGAGGATGAGGCAAAGACAAGTGAAACTTCTCTCTGACATAGTCATAGGCCTTTGGAGAGTAGAAGTGCAATGTGGTGGCAAATTGCTTAATGTTTTCAGAAAACACTGACTTCTTCTTTTTTTGTATTCTCTCAAAGACATCTCGGGGAACCTCATCAAGACCATCAAGAAGAGAGGCACAGTCAGTTGAAATAAGGAGTTTCTTCTGAAGTACTTTTACAACACCTGCCAAGGAAGAAACTCGTGCCGTCAGTCTCCTTGTCTGCTGGGCCTTCAACCTCAGTTTTTTGCGAGCTGCGCATAGCTTAACCTCAACGTGGGAATGTTTCCTTTTCAGTGTTTTTGGAGACTCAGAAATAACGTAGCAGTGATCACTCAGAGAGCTGCTAGCCAGCTGTGTTGTAATGGTGTAAGAGTGAACAGAGGCGGAGTCTGCCTGTTTTCCAATTTCTTTTGTTTGTTGGCTGCTGCTACCCAAACCAACATCCTCACAAGCATTGACTGTTGGAATGTCATTATGCTCGACATTTTGAACAACAAAGGCTTCTTCAGGTGTGTCTTGTATCATAATGATATTGCTCTGATCAGCAGCAAGACTGTTTTCACCACTACTATGCTCTACATCTGCAACCTCCTCCTCATTGCTATTAACAGTCCAACTAGGACTGTCACTTACCTCGTCATTGCTACTCACCCTGCTTTTCCGTCTAGGCTGTTGTTCTTTGCCATTGGTGAAATAGAAAATGGTGGGCACTGCAATGTTTTTCAGGCATCTCCTTCCCTAATAAAAATAATAAACAAAAACACATAAAATAACTGTTTGAGGTCTGTAGATATTCAACTTTCTTTTGAATAATGTTGTTTTAAATTTAAGAGTGCATTATAAAAGACAATAGAGAATCAACAACAATTGACACCTACAAATTGAACCATAAAAGTTATTTAATAAAAAAAAAGTATATGTACCCATGAGTCCGTGCTGAAGTGATGACTCTCAAAGTGTTCACTGCACAGGCGAGAACAAACTTTGGGGGTCCATTTATTTCTCCGGATGTTCAGCACCCACTGGTCCACCCTGTCTGGATCCTCTAAAGGAAACCTTTATACACAAATACACGAGAAGTTATATGTTAGGTGTGTAGGGTTACAGACTGCTTAACAAGCAAAACATAGAACTTAAATTAGTGATGCAATGCTGAAATGTAAAAATGTGACAGTCAAAAAGTGTTTTCCCCCTTAGTTTGGTGTTCACGGTCAAATTTGACCGGTCCTGTTTTAACTGCGACTACATTAACACAAAAACCATCACTACATTTAATTTAACACTCTTTCTAACTGTGGGGGGATGGGCACATAAGAGCGGGAAATATATCAAATTGTTCTGTGTGTGTGTTTGTGTGTGGCAGGTGTGATTCACATGGGGGGATGGGCACATAATGGGGGGGGGGACCTTTATATGCTTTATATACAGTCTATGGGGGAAACACATCTAGTGTGTGTGTGGGTTTTTGGGTGTGTGTTTTATCTGAAGTGGCAGAACTTCAGTGTTAGTAATATTAGATCTCAGTGCAGCGTTTGACACTGTTGACCACAGCATATTACTAGACCGACTAGAAAACTGGGTGGGACTTTCGGAAACAGTCCTAAATTGGTTTGAATCCTACTTAAAGGACAGAAACAACTTTGTTTCTATAGGTAAATACACATCTGAGTTGACAAATATGACATGTGGGGTTCCTCAAGGCTCCATCTTGGGGCCTCTTCTCTTTAACATCTACATGCTACCACTGGCTCAGATAATGAAAAACAACCAAATAAGTTACCATAGCTATGCGGATGACACACACATTTACGTAACAGTTTCACCAGGAGACTATGCTCCAATTCAAACACTGAGTAAGTGCATTGAACAAATCAATGACTGGATGTGTCAGAACCTTCTCCAATTAAACAAAGATAAAACTGAGGTAATGGTTTTTGGAGCCAAGGCAGAACGTATAAAAGTTAGCGCTGAGCTTCAGTCTGCAATGTTCAAAACAACAGATAAAGCCAGAAATCTAGGTGTAGTCATGGACTCTGACCTGACTCTCACATTAAAACAGTTACTAAATCAGCCTACTATCACCTAAAGAACATATCTAGGATTAAAAGACTAATGTCGCAGCAGGTTTGGAAAAACTTTTCCATGCTTTTATCTTCAGTAGACTCGACTACTGGAATGGTGTCTTCACAGGTCTCACTAAAAAATCTATTAGGAAGCTGCAGCTGATTCAGAACGCTGCTGCTCGAGTCCTCACTAACACTAAGAAAGTGGATCACATCGCTCCTGTTCTGAAGTCTTTACACTGGCTTCCTGTGTGTCAAAGAATATATTTAAAAATACTGCTGCTGGTTTATAAAGCTTTGAATGGTTTAGGCCCAAAATACATTTCTGATCTACTGCTAAATTATGAACCATCCAGATCTCTCAGGTCTTCAGGGACTGGTCAGCTTTCTGTCCCCAGAGTCAGAACTAAATATGGTAAAGCAGCGTTCAGTTATTATGCTCCATCTGGAACAAACTCCCAGAAACCTACAGGTCCGCTGCAACTCTGACTACTTTTAAATCCAGGCTGAAGACTTTTCTTTTTGTCGCTGCTTTTAATTGAACTATTCATATCTTAGACTGCACTGTAACTTTTATCCATGTATTTTTTCTTTTAATGTTTATCCATGTATTTCTTCTTTTAATGTTTATTTTATTAGCTTTTCTTTTTAATGACTGATTTTAAATGCCATTTTCTTAATGTCTTTCATTTGTTGTAAAGCACTTTGAATTGCCTTGTGTTGAAAAGTGCTATATAAATAAACTTGCCTTGCCTTGCCTTGATCTGGATGGTTAGTAATTCCTTTTCTTTATGGCGGTGACCGGGAACACCGTGGGTGTTACAACGTTGACTAAATCATCCATAATTGGATTGTTCAAATGTGTACTGTGAAGGATATCATAAAGCCTTAATGCAATCGAATGTAAAACATGTTTGATGAAAGTAGTAAATCGGTCAGATTTGACCCTAAGACAACAGGAGGGTTAATGCCATATTCACTTAGTAACAAACAACTTTTACAAATATTTCTATATAGTCTGTGTTGGTAAATGTCATCTAGGTTGCACATTTCCTGCTGAAATACATGCATACCAAGTCACTGCGTGGCACTTTGGTTTTTGATAAAACAGTGTAGTTCCACTATATAAACGTTACATTCATAATCAAACGAGACAATCTGCAAGATAATTAGCTACTTGGTATTATTCTTAATGCTTGTCATTCACACGTTAATAAAATAAAATAAGTACCGATACATAGCAGAATAATTGTGGCGGTGTTCAGCTTAATAAACCTTGCTCAACATCATTTATTTAGCTAATACTACAGCGGGCTACAGGCAAACCAAGTCCGCTTTTCGATGCATTCCTTGATCTCCAGTTATAACTCCGCCGCTGGCCGAAGCTAACGGAGCCCCAGGGGGCTATCTACGGCCGCCGAGACCTATGGCCGGGACGCGCTAGCGAGCTAGCCCCCTGCAGCCCCGTTAGCTTCGGCGGCGCGGACTCCGGCGGCCCCACTGGGATAATTGGGTCCCCTTTTCACATTTACTCCCGTTTAGCATTATGGGCGTCATAGCCATATAGTATAAAAGTCTTACCCAAGGCTGAATCATAAACTAAACTGTATATATGTATAAAGGGTTACGTCCTTAGCTGACTAATAAGCTACATAACAAGCTAAGCTAACAAGCACACAAACACCTGCTAACGGGGTTAACATGTATACTATTATCATTTTACTCACCGAAAAAAGCTGAAAGTAGACTTCTTGGAAGTTCTGTTAGTACATTCAAGCGCACAGCACGACATTTTAATTATCTGGTATTTGTAACAATATTCCCTAACAGGCACAATCACCACTAACACGGCTAAAGGGTCAAGTACAGTAACTACAACTAGCTAACGTTGTAGCCTAGCAGAGTGGACAAGTTGCTGTTAGCTGACAGTGATGCATGTACCTGTCCATCAAAGTGACCACGCCCTAATTTATGCAAAAACGTTAAGACCTAATATAAATAAAAGGGTCGCGTTATAAAACAATTCACTCAACAATTAATAATCATTAAGGTGGAATCTAACTATATCCCGAATAATTTTTATTGCATCCAGGGGTAGAAACATGTTTATTTCTGCTGTAAAGTTGGACATTTTAACATGGGGGTCTATGGAAATTCCTCCTTTCTGCAGTCATCGCCTATCGGCCAATAGATGAACTGCAGTTTGTGGCACTTCCTTATTGGCGTCCCGGCTCTGCCCCAGAGTTTGCCGCTCAGGTGTAACGAAAGTCTGATTTAAGGGTTGTTTATATTTCACATCATTAATCAGAATCTGCAAAGTAACTAAAATAAATGTAGTGGAGTACAAATACCAGGTTAACCTCTGAATTGTAGTGGAGTAGAATTACAAAGTAACACTAAATTGCATGTTTTACATGCTGCTGTGTATTACTTGGGATCAATAAAGTATATCTTATCTTATCTTAAAGGTCCCATGTCATGGCCATTTCTACTGATCATAATTCCATTGTTGAGGTCTACTAGAATAGATTTACATTGTTCAATGTTCCAAAATCACATTGGTTTCTAATACAGCATCTCTGTATAGTATGTGCAGGGGCGGCGCCAGGGGGTAGCTTGGAGTTGCTATAGCAACTCCAACAATTGACCTAGCAACGGCTTAGCAACCCCATTGTTTTGATGTTTACATAAAAATGTATCTTTATACACATTCTCGCGAGATCTATCAGGGGTCGTTGTAAGTTAAAGTGCAAACTGTTACTTGGCTAATGTTGTTATAATTATCAGTATGTGAACACAGATAGAAAATGGAAAGATTTCTCACAAGTCAGCGTAAACGACCGCGATCTCCAACGGAGCCGGTCCAGCCCTGCTATCCGTGAGTGTGTGTGTGTGTGTGTGTGTGTGTGTGTGTGTGTGTGTGTGTGTGT
This sequence comes from Harpagifer antarcticus, assembly GCA_902827135.1. Classification (NCBI taxonomy): domain Eukaryota; kingdom Metazoa; phylum Chordata; class Actinopteri; order Perciformes; family Harpagiferidae; genus Harpagifer; species Harpagifer antarcticus. The sequence goes on along the minus strand of CADEHL010000900.1, from coordinate 2,153,901 downwards.
GTGTGTGTGTGTGTGTGTGTGTGTGTGTGTGTGTGTGTGTGTGTGTCTGTCTGTTTGCGGTGTGGTGATGAGGTTAAATGCCACAGCATGCCAGTTGAAACAGTGAACGATCGCTATTGTGTACTTGTACGCTCAGGGTGTAATGGTATTATACAAAAATATTGTAGGAGCACAGAAACAGTGTTCAAATTCTGCTTTTACAAACTTATTTTGGTTGTGCTTACCTTACAAAGTAATGATATAAGTGTCAAAGGAATGTTTTTAATGTAAATATTAATGATAATATTGTAGCGTGTCCAAGTTATAGTTATTTCAGTTATCAGATGCGCACAGTTTTAGTACATTTGTAAAGTTATTTTGGCAATGTTGTTGGTGGGAGTTAGGGAGAGACCGCCCCTTCCAGGTGTGTGTGTGCGTTTTTCGGTGTGTGTGTGTGGAGGGAGTACGAGACGGTAGGAGTTGTGTTCGAGTGTGGGGATAAGTCATAATGAGTGTTATACTATTGATTGGTTCTGTAAGGCGTGGCTGTGGCCGTCAATACCAGAAAATAAAGAGAACGATTTCGACATTGAAGGCTCGAGTGATCTGTGATCTTGAATAGCGGTGAACGCTACAATATGAACAGGCTCGTGCTTGGCCCACTGGTGTTGTTTGTTTATTTATTTAGAAAATTAACTAGCAACGCCGTGCTGTCATATAGCAACTGCTAAGCTACTGCAGCAAAAAAATCCTGGCGCCGCCCATGAGTATGTGTATTCACTCTGTTAAATGGCTTGTTGGAGCTCCTGCCCGCTCTCCTCCCTATGAGCCCACTGTGCTCTGATGTGTGATTATGTGTTACATAATTTGTTAGCAACCAGAAAATGACACCAGTAATGACAAACAGATGAGAATGCTGCGTGGGGTCTGGGTGCCGTGTTGGCGGGACGTTGCGGGGCACGCTGCTCCGCCCTTTGAGACTCGAGGAACCGATATTTTTAATATCGGTTTTTATTTATATAGCACTTTTCAGCACATGGCGATTCAAGGTGCTTTACAAAATAAAAACAAAAGACATTTAAGAACAAATACAGCATAAATACATTATTAAATGGCATTTAAAAACAGGCATACAATGCAAAGATAGTGAAATAAAATAAATAAATAAACACAGCAGGTACAGAATACATGACTAAAAGGCATACTGTAGTGTGAGTATGAGCAGCTCAATTAAAAGCAGCGGCAAATAGATGCGTTTTTAGTCTGGATTTGAAAATAGGAAGTGTTTCTGCGGACGTGCATGATTTAGGCAGTTTGTTCCAAATTGTTGGGGCATAATAACTAAAAGCTGCTTTTCCATGTTTAGTTGTTATTCTCGGAACAGAGAGCAGACCCGACCCAGAAGACCTGAGACTCCTGGATGCTTCATAGTGATGGAGTAGGTCGTCTATATACCTCAGTCCTAAGCCATTTAGTGATTTAGAAACTAGCAGTAGTATTTTAAAATCAATTCTTTGGTCGACTGGAAGCCAGTGTAATGATCTCAGAACCGGAGTGATGTGATCCACTTTTCTAGTGTCAGTAAGTACTCGAGCAGCAGCGTTCTGAATCAGCTGCAGCTTTCTGATAGATTTTTTAGTGAGCCCTGTGAATACACTATTTCAGTAGTCGAGTCTACTGAAAATAAAAGCATGGACAAGTTTTTCTAAATCCTGTTTCGACATTTGTCCAACAAATTGTCCAACTCATGGGAACGTTTTTACTTTCGTTTTTACTTTCATTTGTCCAACAAATTGTCCAACTCATGGGAACGTTTTTACTTTCTTTCTTTGTTACTAATCTCTATGCAATTTTTTTGCCAATGTAACGCATACTGCAGAGCAGTCTCTTTGAAGCCCTTTGACTTTAAAGTCTTCATCAAGATTAAGTTATGCAAGATGACTAAAAAAAGTATTGCAGAAACAGAAATCCAATGCTGTGTCAGAGATTGTATGGTAAGTGCGTTTGTATCCACATTTCTGATTACAATTCACTGATGAACTCGTGTTCCTAGCTGGAATGTTACAGCACTGCCAAGCAGCTACAGCCTGCAGGGCTGGGATTGAGGAACGGATATTGTAGAGAATGTGTGGAGACAGATGATTCAGCAAGTTCTTCTGTCAGAGTCCACAGATTGTGCGTGCATCCGCAGAGTGCACAGCAGGTGACATTTATAATAAATGCTTTCATAGTAAACGTTAACACATCATTAGTGTCTATAGATGCGAAGTTTGTAAAATACTCAGCGCATGCCTTTATGTTAAGCCAGGGGTCGGCAACCCACGGCTCTTTAAGCCCTCTGCTCTGGCTCCCTTAGACATAAATAAGAAGGAAATTAAATAAAAGTATTTGTAGGACTATTTACATTTTGTTGCACGGTTGAAAATGTTTCGTATCTTGTATTTTGAGATGATACTGTGACACAAGAACATGTCAAAAATGGTTTTAATTAGGTCAACTAAAATATGCCTCACATCCTGCTACGGTCCCGCACCAGTGCCTTTTCCTGCAGGCGAATAACCTGACCCCCGGCTCCATGAGCCAACTATGGATACATCAAAGAAAGTAAAAGTATGGGAGGAACACAGAGGGTTTCATTCTGCGTGGACAGAGTTATCTGCTTTCAAGCAAACGATGCTGGTTTACCGGGATGTTTGATATGTGGAGAGAAGTTGTCAAAGGTGCTGCAGCCTTTACGTGTTGGAGGAACAACACGGGAGAGGAAGACAGCTGACGATCTTCAGTCATACCTCAATCACTTAACTCTTTTTAGGGTGCAGCTATATGTTTTATTTATTTCAAAGTGGGCCCATTTGAATTATATTCATTTTCTTCAAATGTGCAGAGGACTCCCCAGGTGCTGTGTTGATTTATTTTAAAGTAGGCCTGTGTCTTTTATTCTCCTTATAAGAGTTCTTTGTTTATTATTAGAGGTATACAGTTTTATAAATAGTAAATGCAAAAAAACTGTAGTTTTTGTGTATGATATAACAATAAATACAACTTTATAAGCTATCAAATATGTTTTGCGGCTCCAGACAAAACAAATTGTTGGAAAAGGGGGCAAAATGGCTCTTTGGTTCAAAAAGGTTGCAGTGTTAAGCAATGTTAAAGTCCATGAATTTATAAGTGAAAAAAATCCCATGGAACTTTGATGGCAACAATAAAGCCTTTTTTAGTGCATTTACATGCATTAAAACCTATAGAACACACTACAGGAAAGGCCCAAAAAGCAGAATAGGGCCCGTTTAAATGTGTTTGTCCCAGATTTGATGAATGCTTTGAAAGAAGGGAAGCAAACCTTTTTGGCCGCTACGTGCACCAGCACCATAACGGTATGGACTAACATGTTTAACACACACTTCCTATTTATAACAATGGTAAAGTAACAGCACCGACAGTTATACGTGACCTTTTGAAAGAATGCATTGAACAAAACCCCTTAGTGAGGAGGCTGTGGCTCAGTGGGGAGAAGATGAGAAAGTCGTCGTCCAATCAGATTGTTTGTGGTTCGATCCCCGTCCTGCAGTGAACATGACAATGTTCCCTTAGGCAAGATGCTTAACACTAAATTGCTCCCAGGGAATGCCATTGGTGTGTGTGTGATTGTGTGTATGAATGCTAGTCTCTCTGAGCAGGTGGACCTTTTATGGCAGCCTCTTTTCTACAGGGATCGGGATGTTCACTTGAAACTTTCAAAGAAAATATATTATTATAGCTCCATGTTGAAACTGACAGAAGGCCGGGGCCTTGGAGAAAAAGTTGCAAGATAAATCTGTTCGCCGCGTCAGCACCACGGACAACTGTATGGATTTATCAAAACAAAACACAGCTAGGAGAATGGTCTATCCATTTTACCATCCCTTTAACTTGCCCTTCTTTTTCCAGAAAATCAAAAATGTTTGCAAAAAAAACTTCGGAATTTCTTGCGGGAGACACTCTATCTATTATGACCAAATAGAATATAGTACTTTAAGGGATGTTAATAATGTGTTATTTCAAAAAAGTGGGAATTAATAGCAGGATAAGAATGTTAGTCAAATCTAAAAAGATCATAATAGTTGTCACGGTTGAGTGAAGGAAGCTGGACCCAAGCGCAGATAACTTTGGTAAACCTTTATTTCAAGGCTAAAATGGAACGAATACAGCCAAACACAGAACACTCACCGGTGAAGTCCGTCACCAACAAAAGAAGCACCGACACTGAACACAGCACGAGACAAGACTAAATACAGGGAGGGATAATTACAAGACACAGGTGAACACAATCGGCAAACGAGACACAGGTGAGGAGGGAGGAGAACACACAAGAGCCACAGGTGAACACAATTAGCTAACGAGACACAGGTGAGGAGGGAGGAGAACACACAGGGACACTAACGACAGGAGGAAAACATGACAGAGAACAGTGAAAACACCCAAACCTAGACAGAACTGTGACAGAACCCCCCCCCTCAAGGGACGGATTCCAGACGTCCCTAAACCCCAACACAAAAATCCAAAAAAAATCCAGCAGGGTGGGTGGAGGGGGTCCGGAGGAGGGACGTATCCCTAGGCCACCAGGGTGGGTGGAGGGGGTCCGGAGGACGGGACTAAGCTGACCGCCCAGGAGCCCAGTAGGGGACCAGGAAGGGATCTCGGGCGGACGGCCCGGGGGCACGGCAGAAGCCGAGAAGGGGGACTCGGGGCGGACGGCCTGGGGGCAAGGCAGAGTCCATGGTGGGGCGTAGGCCACAGCGGGCGAACTTAGGGGGGCCGAGCATGAGGGCGAAGGCAGCGGCAGGAAGAGTCAGGGGGCCGGGCTCGAGGACGAGGGCAGCGGCAGGAAGAGTCAGGGGGCCGGGCTCGAGGACGAGGGCAGCGGCAGGAAGAGTCAGGGGGCCGGGCCCGCGGACGAAGACCGCGGCTCACAGAGGGTCGGGATCGAGGGCGAAGACCACGGCAGGAAAAGTCAGGGGGCCGGGCCCGAGGACGAGGGCAGCGGCAGGAAGAGTCAGGAGGCCGGGCCCGCGGACGAAGACCGCGGCTCACAGAGGGTCGGGATCGAGGGCGAAGACCAGACAGCTCCGGAGGCCGGGCAGGACCCGGTGTCGGCCGGACAGGAACCGGAGCCGGCGGGACAGGCTTCGGCAGGATCCCCCACGGAAGAGGACCAGGAGTTGGCAGGACCCCCAGCAGGAGAGCGGTTGGCGGGACCTCCGACGAGACAGGACAAAAGGTTGGCAGTACCCCCGGCAGGAGAGTAGACGGCGGGACCTCCAACGGCACAGGACACAGGGTTGGCAGTACCCCCGGCAGGTGAGTAGACGGCGGGACCTCCAACGGAACAGGACATAGGGTTGGCAGGACCCGCGGCAGGAGAGTAGTCGGCGGGACCTCCAACGGGACAGGACATGGGGTTGGCAGGAACCCCGGCAGGAGAGTAGTCGGCGGGGCCTCCAACGGGACAGGACATGGGGTTGGCAGGACCCCCGGCAGGAGAGTAGTCGGCGGGGCCTCCAACGGGACAGGACATAGGGTTGGCAGGACCCCCGGCAGGAGAGTAGTCGGCGGGGCCTCCAACGGGACAGGACACAGGGTTGGCAGGACCCCCGGCAGGAGAGTAGTCGGCGGGGCCTCCAACGGGACAGGACACAGGGTTGGCAGGACCCCCGGCAGGAGAGTAGTCGGCGGGGCCTCCAACGGGACAGGACACAGGGTTGGCAGGACCCCCGGCAGGAGAGTAGTCGGCGGGGCCTCCAACGGAACAGGGACATGGGGTTGGCAGGACCCCCGGCAGAGGGCTAGTCTGCGGGACCTCCAACTGGACAGGACATGGGGTTGGCAGGACCCCCGGCAGAGGGCTAGTCTGCGGGACCTCCAACTGGACAAGACATGGGGTTGGCAGGACCCCCGGCAGAGGGCTAGTCTGCGGGACCTCCAACTGGACGGGACATGGGGTTGGCAGGACCCCCGGCAGAAGACTAGTCTGCGGGACCTCCAACTGGACAGGACATGAGGTTGGCAGGACCCCCAGCGGAACCTCCAACGGTACAGGACATGGGGTTGGCAGGACCCCCGGCAGAAGACTAGTCTGCGGGACCTCCAACTGGACATGAGTAGGGGCTTGAGTGGGGACTCGAGAGAGGGCTTGAGAGGGAACTTGAGAGGAAACTGGAGAGTGGACTCGAGAAGGAACTCGAGAGGTAACTCGAGAGGGGACCTGAGAGGGGACTTGAGAGGGGACCTGAGAGGGGACTTGAGAGGGAACTCGAGAGGAGACCTGAGGGGAAACTTGAGAGGTGACTCGAGAGGGAACTCGAGAGGGGACGGGAGAGGGGACTTGAGAGGGAACTCGAGAGGAGACCTGAGGGGAAACTTGAGAGGTGACTCGAGAGGACACTGGAGAGTTGACTTGGGAGGTGACTCGAGAGGACACTGGGGAGTTGACTTGAGAGGGGACTCGAGATGGGATGAGGGAAGGGACTAGCGAAGTGACTCGAGGAGGGACTTGAGAAGTGACTAGAGGTGGGACTGGAGAAGGGACTAGGAAAGTGACCTGAGGAGGGACTAGGGAAGGGACAAGAGGAGAGACTAGAGAAGGGACCAGGGAGGGGACTATGGCAGCTGGGGCCAGAACTGGGGCTGGAACCATGGCTGCTGGGGCCGGGACCATGGCTGCTGGGGCCAGAACTAGGTCTGGAACCATGGCTGCTGGGGCCAGAACTGGGGCCGGAATGATGGCTGCTGGGGCCTGTACTGGGGCCGGAACCATGGCTGTGTGGGCCGGTTCTGTAGCCGGAACCATGGCTCTTGGGGCTCGGATTGCTAGCCTGGACTTGCGACTCCTTCTCTTAGAAGCCGCCTGAAGGCTCCGTGGACCTCCAAAAGCCAGCCGAGTTCCAGAAAACGCCTCTTGGACAGGAGCAGGAACTGGGGCGGAAGCACTGGTTGACTCCAGACGGAACACGCCGAGACGTTTATAGTCCGCAGGCTGGAAATCACACGCCCAGATGAAGTTCAACATCCAGTCAGGTAAGAACTTCACCAAGTCCGGTTTCTCCATAGCCAACCGGTGCGCCTCTACCAGAGCGGCCTCCTTCTGCCGAACACTGGACGCTCCCCTCCACCAATCATAGCAGCAAGCCAAAGCAAAGGAAAAATGCTGTAATTCCTCCTCAAATGGGTCATCTGCTGGGTCCATCTCTGGTCGGTGCTTTCTGTCACGGTTGAGTGAAGGAAGCTGGACCCAAGCGCAGATAACTTTGGTAAACCTTTATTTCAAGGCTAAAATGGAACGAATACAGCCAAACACAGAACACTCACCGGTGAAGTCCGTCACCAACAAAAGAAGCACCGACACTGAACACAGCACGAGACAAGACTAAATACAGGGAGGGATAATTACAAGACACAGGTGAACACAATCGGCAAACGAGACACAGGTGAGGAGGGAGGAGAACACACAAGAGCCACAGGTGAACACAATTAGCTAACGAGACACAGGTGAGGAGGGAGGAGAACACACAGGGACACTAACGACAGGAGGAAAACATGACAGAGAACAGTGAAAACACCCAAACCTAGACAGAACTGTGACAATAGTGTTTGTTGTAAAAGGATCAGAGGTCTGTACTACGAAGCTGGTTCAACCTAACCTGGATATGTTTGAGTTAGCCGGTTGGCCTAATCCAGTGGTTCCCAAACTTTTTCAGTCGGGCCCTCCTTGGGTAATTGGAAATATTTTCGGGACCCCCCCCAACCCGGTTCCCATCTATATTGGTAGGATTAATTGTATATTGTTGTAAAAACATTACATTTTTCTCTGCTGATAATAAGAAGTTATAAAGATCCAACTATAATTGTATATTTTATTATGGATTACACATGAACAAAAGTGCTTGTAATAGATACTGTGAATGAATTTGGCCTAATTAAAACTGGTTGGCCTTCTTCCCTGAGTAGTAGATTTTTAAATTCAAATTTCTTTAAGGAAAATATATTAATTAACTACTATTTCTACTGCAGGTTGCAAACGATCACATCACTTTACCATTCCTATTCCACACATAGCCACCAATGACTTGTGTGTGCTTGCTTTCCCTTGCAGATCTTCTCAAACCGGGGCTGTTGTTTTGAGACTGCCACTCTCAGTTCATTCTCAATGTTCAGCTTTGATCTGTATTTCGTTTTGATGGCAGCAACAGCAGAAAAAGCCTATTCACACAAGTAGGATGTTGCAAAAGGAAGCATTATGCCCACAGCTGAAATATTTGAAAAGCAGAAATATATGAAAATATTTTCGAGCAGTGTTTGTTTACAATTAAATAATAATAATAATAATAATAATACATTTGATTTATATAGCACACTTTAAAAACAACGTCATCTCTCAAGGTGCTTCACAAAGCTAAAAGGAGAAAATAATAAAATCTTCCCGCGACCCCCCTACAGTACCTCCGCGACCCCACAGTTTGAAAACCACTGGCCTAATCCAAAACATACGCGCTCTCGCTAAACGGTACTACGACGCTGGTTATCAAGTGGATCGCTCAAGCCTGCCGTGTCCTATCTAGTTAGGTGCGCGTTCACATGAAAGGGGTGGTATTTGGAGCATTCGACCAATCACAAACATGGAGAAGCATACTGACAGCGCATATTAGACATATGAAGAAGTTAAACTTTAAACATCCATGACTTAAACACTTTATCCAGGATACAAGCCACATACAGTGGGCCAAAAAAGTATTTAGTCAGCCACCAATTGTGCAAGTTCTCCCACTTCAAAAGATGAGAGGCTAGTTAATCTCAATACTTTGTTATATACCCTTTGTTGGCAATGACAGAGGTCAAACGTTTTCTGTAAGTCACTCCTTCGTTGCCCGGGCGGTGTGTTTGGGATCATTGTCATGCTGAAAGACCCAGCCACGTTTCATCTTCAATGCCCTTGCTGATGGAAGGAGATTGTCACTCAAAATCTCACGATACATGGCCCCATTCATTCTTTCCTTTACACGGATCAGTCGTCCTGGTCCCTTTGCAGAAAAACAGCCCCGTAGCATGATGTTTCCACCCCCATGTTTCACAGTAGGTATGGTGTTCTTTTGATGCAACTCAGCATTCTTTCTCCTCCAAACACGTCTAGTTGAGTTTTTACCAAAAAGTTCTATTTTGGTTTCATCTGACCATATGACATTCTCCCAATCCTCTTCTGGATCATCTAAATGCTCTCTAGCAAACTTCAGACGGGCCTGACCATGTACTGTCTTAAGCAGGGGGACACGTCTGGCACTGCAGGATTTGAGTCCCTGGCGGCGTAGTGTGTTACTGATGGTAGCCTTTGTTACTTTGGTCCCAGCTCTCTGCAGGTCATTGACTAGGTCCCCCCGTGTGGTTCTGGGATCTTTGCTCACCGTTCTTGTGATCAATTTGACCCCACGGGGTGAGATCTTGCGTGGAGCCCCAGATTGAGGGAGATTATCAGTGGTCTTGTATGTCTTCCATTTTCTAATAATTGCTCCCACAGTTGATTTCTTCACATCAAGCTGCTTACCTATTGCAGATTCAGTCTTCCCAGCCTGGTGCAGGTCTACAATTGTGTTTCTGGTGTCCTTTGACAGCTCTTTGGACTTGGCCATAGTGGAGTTTGGAGTGTGACTGTTTGAGGTTGTGGACAGGTGTCTTTTATACTGATAACGAGTTCAAACAGGTGCCATTAATACAGTTAACAAGTGGAGGACAGAGGAGGCTCTTAAAGAAGAAGTTACAGGTCTGTGAGAGCCAGAAATCTTGTTTGTTTGTAGGTGACCAAATACTTATTTTACCGAGGAATTTACCAATTAATTCATTAAAAATCCTACAATGTGATTTCCTGGATTCTTTCCACCATTCTGTCTCTCATAGTTGAAGTGTACCTAGGATGAAAATTACAGGCCTCTCTCATATTTTTAAGTGGGAGAACTTGCACAATTGGTGGCTGACTAAATACTTTTTTGCCCCACTAGTTGCACCTGCAAGGTGAATACAGCTGGTAAAAGAACAAGTGTTTGAATCCCAGAAGTTATCTTGCTAAACGAAAATCCTGCTTCGTAGTATACCCCCCAGATGTTATCTTTTCTCTGTACTGTTCTGTAGGCTAATACTTGAAGTGTGAATCTATACGCCTTCTGCCTGAATCTGCTTTATGGTTTTCACTTTCTTTGCTTCATTTGTTCTGTTTTTAATTCAGCAGGTGAACCTATATGTTCATAAAATAGTGTGTGTGAGCTTAACTGTGTGTATTCAACTAAAACGGAGCATCTGTACGTTTATGTCATGTTGTGATACTCACATAAGGTTTCTGATTAGATTTTCTTTACAGGTAACTAGTAATTGTAACGGATGACATGTTTAAAGTATCCCTCCCAACCCTGGTTTTAGAGAAAGAGTTGCAGGATTACTTTTGCTGCCAGTCCAAGCCTGTGACCTTACTTGACTGTGGAGCTCTGGGTTCACACTTCACCAGCTCTTTGAGAAGTATCTTCTCAGGCAGCAAGGTGTTCCTGGCCTTTTGTCTCCACAACACAGTAACAGCTGCTCACAGGAGGTTAGATAAGGTGTTGGGGGGGGCGCTCTCTCCTTGTGCCCGCCTGCGTCACAGCCAGATAATGTTATTTACTCCCAACTCTTCTCATGCAGAGCTATTATGTATAGCCCTCCCCCCTCACGTTTGATTCTCATGGCCATGAAAGAGCTGTTGTCAGCCTTGTTGGACTGGTAACATTTTGTACAGATCATTTTGTTAACAATATAATAATTCTATGACAAACGAACAGAAAATGTAGAAATATACCTTTGATGCAGACTTCACGTTTTAAAATAAATGACCCTGACACAGAGCAGTGTTCACTCTGATTACGCTGAAACATAACATCTGTATTGCAATACGAAAGGCTGTTATATACAAAGCATGCATCAATTCAATGCTTTTGATTAAAATTACCCTGCACGCCTGTGACATCACACCACCTGGATGTGGGGTGTAAAATGTGTAAGACAAAATGCTTGTTTTACAACCTAATGGACAAAAAAGGTGACCTGTCATTTCCTTTTTAACAACCTACATTAGTTCTTTTTTCACCTTTAGCCTTGAACAGCGGGGTGCATTCCAAAACTTATTTTAAAGGGGCCCTATAGTGCTTTTCAGGTTTTCCCGTGTTAGTGTGTGTTGTGCCTGAAAGGACTTCATTGGATTGACATCACGATGTAACATTTGCACTTCTATTGGATAGGTCTTCAACAATCAATTGAAGAACTCAAGTACTTATCAAACTCATCAAACCGTACACGAGAATACACATCTCCCCTAAGGGGCGGGACATCTCTAAGCGTTTGACCGATCACAACAGATGGTGTGAATGAGCATAATAGTACCCCTTTAAATTAACTTTAATTAAGATTGACATGCTCTGATCTCCATCTCTCTGCAGGGCTGGGTCGTCTATTGGACCTACGAGTTTAATATTTAAATAATATTACCCTTGGCTTGCCTTATTCAACATGAACATATTGTTAGGCAAGCTAACTATTTAGCCTGCTAGTGCCAGCAGGCGGACTAGCTTTGCCTTTAAGATAGCAAATAACGATCCTATTTGAATGCTCAATAAAGTAATCACCTCTCCAGTAACTTTCTCAATGTTATTTATAGGAAAACCTATGGAGATTATCCATATTATTTGATTTAGATAACACATTGTGAGCCAAACCCTGGTCACTACAGGCTTGACTCGACTCTCACAGGCATTTCTGCTGTGCATGCACAAAATGCCAGCCTGATTCTCTCTGTATACAAAGCCTGATATTTGAATAGACTGTCAACAGGTCCACCTGCCTCTCACTGCATGAGTCTGTGTCAAGGCTGCTCCTATCTGCAGCTGCACAGTGACAGGCTGCACACTGCACCAATAACACACAATCCTCTGTACGGCATCTGTAAGTGTTTCTAATTCACACAGTTGTTATTGTTGTTGTTGTTGTTTTTGTTGTTGTTGTCAAACTTCTCCTCAGTGCCAGACCAGAGGCCTGTACTACGAAGCCGGATGTTCTCTTAGCGGCTAACTTCAGGGAAAACTCGGGGTTTCCGGTCCTACGACGCTGGTTCTCTTTTTAGCAGGCTAGATCTCCATGGTAACTGATGCTGAGCGGCTAACCTGCCCCGGAGCAGGTTAGGTTGCAGACTAAGAGCTCAACTCAGTGAAAGCACTGCCTGCTGACCAATCAGAGCTCAGTGTGCGGGGTTTAAAGAGATCAAGTTATATTACAGGAGAAAGGAAATACAGAAAAGCTGCCGTTGCAGGAAAGACGGTCGGCAAAAATCACCGACTGTGTGTAAACGTGAACATTAATAGAATATCACCTCCATCTTCAGAGCAATCTGACTATTAGGCCTATAACATTAGCGTTAAGAAAGCTTACTTAAATATCTGCCACAACATAAGTAACCGGATCAGAGTAACATTAAGTACAGTCAGCGGCACTGTGAGTGCAGACGTCGATGTGTCCCATTATCATTCATATTATCACATCATAATGTATCATATATTTCCTTATCTGAGTCAGCTGAGCCGTATCTGGCCGTGCAACACTCACAGTGTCACATACTGTATGCAGAAGTATTATTTTAAGCAACACATTAAGTTGACGAAACACTCGAGTCAAATGTAATTAAAGTCAGATCGTGTTTTAGACGGGGCAGTGATATCATAAACCTGTTAATGTACGCATTCAAACACTTTTTCTGTTACCAGCTGTATTCACCTTGCAGCTGCAGCTCTGTGGCTTTGATCCTGGATCAAGTGTTTAAGTCATAGATGTTTAAAGTTTAACTTCTTCATATGTCTAATATTATAGTTGACTTTTCATTCAGGAAGTATGACGCTGCGCTGTCAGTACACTTCTCCATGTTTGTGATTGGTCGAATGCTCCAAATACCACCCCTTTCATGTGAACGCGCACCTAACTAGATAGGACACGGCTGACTTGAGCGATCCACTTGATAACCAGCGTCGTAGTACCTTTTAGCGAGAGCGCGTATGTTTTGGATTAGGTCAAGCGGCTAACTCAAACATATCCAGGTTAGGAAAATCCAGCTTCGTAGTACAGGCCTCAAATGAACCCGCTGAAATGTTTTGATTTGTTCGTCCTTTTAAACTCTCTGTTATATCTCCTGCCTTTAATGTATGTATCGTGTTTGATTGGTGCACTTCATTTGCACTCCCTCATGGCTTTAAGTTTTACCTATGGAGAACATATCATAGGAATGGGTGGGATTCTATGGATTTTATCATCAGCTAATGAAGTTAAACTGTTACGAATAAATCATTATAATTGAATCATACAAACGGTGAACAAACTGAGAAGAGTGTAGAAGATAATGAGGTTTTATTAGTAGTACACACCTCATGCAAACCAAAGTGATTTCTCCTGGTGTTAATGTTGTAATCTGTATCTGAATATGTTATCTTGATGATGACATCTGATTACAGGTCGCTACATGTGGATCTGCTGTGTGTAAGCATTGTTGTTATTTTGGTTCTGCATTGTGATCAGATCTTAATATGTAAATTGTGCGTGTGGAGCAAACATGGCAATGTTACGGTCCTGTGACAGAGTGAGGCATTTAAAGTGGCCCTATTATGCATTTTTTGGTTTTCCCTTTCCTGTAGTGTGTTATAGGTGTTTGGGCATGTAAATTGTCTGCTAAGGCTAAAATCCCTGTGTTCCTTCCAGAGGGTTTCTTTATAGAGCAGACTGGACTCTGGTTTCAGACAGAGGGTGAAAAAAGGTGCTGCAGCACAGGCAGTATGAGAAAAATAAAGAGCTTTTTTAACTTTAAAGCGTGGAGACATGTCACAGTAGAGACACTAAATACTACTACTAAAATGACAGAATATGTCCTCTTTAAAAGAATCCAAAGAATACTTTTCTATGGGCTGATTAGAGCCAGGTGCTTGTTAGCACTGCTACTAGCTTGGCCATGTACTTCTTTTCTGTGTCTCAATTCAGACCCTTCCCTTAGTACACTGAATGTTGAACACTGAGAACACTTACACGGTGTGTACATTGTGACTGTCTTGTGTTGTCCCAAAGCGCACGCTGCTGTGCCCTCACCGGAAGTGAGGATCGCCCCTGTTAGCTAGCTAGCTAACTAGCACAATGCAACAAATCATTACAGACTGCTCAATTAACCCAATAGTATCAACAGTGGCTTCTTTATGAAACCAGTGTCGTGGTACATTTATTAAATACTGAAAAGAAAGTACTTTTTACTTGCATGCTGTGATGACCGCATCAACCACAACTGTGGCTGGTCGCGCCACTTCTTAGTTTTACGAAGCCAATATATGATTGTTGATTGCAATTAGTGCTTTTTGATGCTTTGCGATGCGCTCTGGCCTCATTTACATGCAAAGAACATGTTTATTTTGAAGACTTAATATGAAATGTGATGTGAAAATATTTACACTCCGCCATATCTCCTTTACTGTCCGTGACGCTCAGGGCTGACCATCAAACTCACTAACACACACACACACACACACACACACACACACACACACACACACACACACACTTCGCTGATTTGTCCTTGGAGGGACAAAATCAGGATAACGTCGGGTCTGAGCAGCCGCCAGCGTAAGAAGGATTCTTAGCTTCTCGGAGAGATTTTTCTTTCATATATGAAACTCTGCTTAGTTTCAATCACAGATGTTAGGTGGTCCGGAAGAGCCTGTTTTTAATCTGGGTCTTTCCTGACCCTAATCACATGTGAACACCAGGTGTTAGGATGTTCGGTACAGTGGCTGAAGTTCATCTACCACTGCAGAGGCCCACAAGGCTAGGCAAGGCAAGTTTATTTATAGAGCACTTTTCAACACAAGGCAATTCAAAGTGCTTTACAAAAAATGAAAGACATTAAGAAAATGGCATTTAAAATCAGTCATTAAAAGAAAAGCTAATAAAATAAACATTAAAAGAAGAAATACATGGATAAAAGTTACAGTGCAGTCTAATATATGAATAGTTCAATTAAAAGCAGCGACAAAAAGAAAAGTCTTCAGCCTGGATTTAAAAGTAGTCAGAGTTGCAGCGGACCTGCAGGTTTCTGGGAGTTTGTTCCAGATATTTGGAGCATAATAACTGAACGCTGCTTTACCATGTTTAGTTCTGACTCTGGGGACAGAAAGCTGAACAGTCCCTGAAGACCTGAGAGATCTGGATGGTTCATAATTTAGCAGGAGGTCAGAAATGTATTTTGGGCCTAAACCATTCAAATCTTTATAAACCAGCAGCAGTATTTTGAAATCTATTCTTTGACACACAGGAAGCCAGTGTAAAGACTTCAGAACAGGAGTGATGTGATCCACTTTCTTAGTGCTAGTGAGGACTCGAGCAGCGGCGTTCTGAATCAGCTGCAGCTTCCGAATAGATTTTTTAGTGAGACCTGTGAAGACACCATTGCAGTAGTCCAGTCTACTGAAGATAAAAGCATGGACACGTTTTTCCAAATCCTGCTGCGACATTAGTCTTTTAATCCTAGATATGTTCTTTAGGTGATAGTAGGCTGATTTAGTAACTGTTTTAATGTGGCTGTTGAAACTCAGGTCAGAGTCCATGACTACACCTAGATTTTGGCTTTATCTGTTGTTTTGAACATTGCAGACTGAAGCTCAGCGCTAACTTTTATACGTTCTGCCTTGGCTCCAAAAACCATTACCTCAGTTTTATCTTTGTTTAATTGGAGAAAGTTCTGACACATCCAGTCATTGATTTGTTCAATGCACTCACTCAGTGTTTGAATTGGAGCATAGTCTCCTGGTGAAACTGTTACGTAAATTTGTGTGTCATCTGCATAGCTATGGTAACTTATTTTGTTGTTTTCAGAAGGATTCATGAATAGTTTTCTGTCAGGGATTTAGCACAGCTAGCACAAATATTATCTCATCAGAGGATATGTTTGTTGTTTCCTGTTCATGGATATTGAAGCTGTTGTTAGAACCCCTGTGAACAATTTTAACAACATATATAAAACTACCTACACCTTTTATTTCAATTGATACAGATTGACCTTATATAGTATGTGTACACTGAAACAAATGATTATATCATCAGTATCACAGAACTGTATTTCAGTGTATGTTATATTAATGTATTCATAATATATTCATAATTCTAGTTGCATGTAACACATCAACTGACAGTAAAGGAGATCCACATGTAACATCTTAACATCTTCTTGTCAGTAAATCAGAACATGCTAAACAAATTGTATTCAAAGTTCAGTGATATGAACACATTATATCCTCTCTGATGAATCTCCCAAACTGAAGTAGGTCACTTCAGCAATGTAACATACAGTTTGTTTCATGATTGCCAGCCTGATTTAAACTCACTGTTTGATACTGTTACTTTTCTTTTTTTCCCAGCATTTGAAGGAACCTTTTGTTTTGATAACTTTGATATAATTATATAACTATGAGTATCTAAAAGGGTTTCAGCCAAGTTGATCAAATGTGTTCAGGTTCAAGCGTTTTCAGTATTGATGGATTATTTAGGAGCAACAGTGATATAAGGTTATGTGTGAAAGTGAGTGCAAAGGAAGAAGCAGAGATCCAACTCAGAACAGTCTGACTGTGATTATATAGTATATATACCCTAATTTCACGTAAACTGATTTGAGACAAAGCTCTCAAATTGTTAATGTGTATTCCCCTGTGAAGTGCAGCCATTTACTAAGTTACATAATGAATCTATATGGGAGGCTGTAGAACATTTACACGCCATGTGTATGATTAAAAAGAGTAATTGATCGCAGTGACCAATACTATTACGTTTATAGTAACGTTTATCTGAATTAGTATAAGGCCTCAGCAGTTGACCCATAACTTGTGTGACCGACATGCTGGAGTTACCACTTTCAACAATCCATGCATTTCATAGAAGCCTTGTTTGAGGATTCATCAATAAAACACTTTCATTTTCCAGGAGCTCAACATATATCACCCATGATTCAAGATAATCACAGTAGCCTTTTAACAATTATCTGAAATGTATTCATTTGACCTAAACCTGGTGACATTCTGATATATAAAGTTACGTAAATTCATTATAACCAAACTCTTATCCTCAATGGAACTTCCTGCTGCCCCCCTCTGGCAGCAGCATGTTACATTATGATAGATACATAATGTAACATGCTGAGGTCATAGACACTGTGGCCCCCAGAGAGATGGCAGCGGAGGGCCCCACAGTCTCCACTTTCACACATTTAAAGTTCCTCCAACAGTGAAATACAACTTATTACATTAAAACTATTTCTTTTTTTCAGATTATTCCTAATGGAACATGTCTAGCCCACTCTTGCACATTTGAGTTAAATGTAGTTTGATGACCACATTAATTGTATTTGCAATAACCAAACTTCTGGTAGTCTTATTGATCGCCAGTTTATTATCTGTCATCCAAGAATAACCCCTTAACATATACAGCAAGCTTTCCAGAAGCATTCATTGCACCCTTCCTTTAGCTGTTCCCCTCCTGCTCCCTCTTACAGAACAAATACTAAATGATTATTCTGATGAGTCTGAGCCTACATAACTGATAGAGACAGGAGACTATTAAAACTAAGACAATATAAAGAGGACTTCTACAACAAAGTAACTGACATCTTTGTCCAAAAGGATTGGGGACTGGACTTAACTTACAAGTAAAGGTAAACTCATGAAATATATATTTTAATTTGTGTTTAATAGGTATAAATAGCGGAACTGAATTAACTTATTAAACGTGATTAATTACTTAGCTGTAGGCCTATGTGTGTGTTTTAGAGAATGCTTAATGACTAACCTATAGGAAGTCATTGTGCAAATTCCCAATAAACAACACGTGCTTAAAGTATAAAAAGTAAAAGTAATAATTGTACAGAAAAATTCCTTTTTTCTGTACAATTATTTCAAAGTTGTTGCATCACGTAGCATATAACTGTTGTAGAAAAACAAGTTTTGATGTAAAGAATGTAAAGGTCCCCTATTATACTGTTTTTCATATCGGTCATAACATGTCTCTGAAGTGTTGGCCTCGAAACACCAAACAGATCATTGCAGCATCCCATAATCCCCTCTGTTTCAGCCCTGTTTCAAAGGTGCTGATTCTCTGACCGCTGTGAAGTTAGTTTTAGGTTGGATATTCGACAGACATTCGGGGACCAGCCAGCAGCGTCAGTTTACCCTGCTGCTGGCTGTATTACGATGCGGAGATCTTCTCCGCAAAACGACGCTTTCACTTAGGCACCATCAACAAACGACTTTTCAATTACACAAGAACAATGTTCTTTAATAAATCGACAGCTTCCCGATCGTGTGAATGTGAAGCAAATACACTATAGAGCACACATTTGTTGAACACACCTCTTTTTATTGCATTGTAATTTTATATTAATATTTTGATGGAAAAATGAGCTTATTTCTTCAATAACTTCCAGGTCATGTGCTGGGTCAAATTAGTACACTGGCTGCATAGGACACACCTCTTTTTATTGCATTTTAATACTTGAAATATTGTTATATTAATATTTGTATGGAAAAATTAGCATATTGCTACAATAACCTCCAGGTCATGTGACCGAATCTGAAAAGGAGCTTGAAGCAATACAATGGACGTGGTTCAGGCTTGAAGGTACGCTGGTTTGTCAAGTCATGGGAGAAGATGAACTGGCACAGGACAGGGGGAGACTAGGACAATATATACACACAAGGTAAGGGGCACATGTGGAAACAATCAGGGCGGAGTAGACGATCACAAACGCTGGAGACACATAGGGGCGAGAAGCACAGCGACCTGAAACTAGAGGGAGAATGACTTTTCAAAATATAAACAGGGAGACAAAGGGTCATGACAAAAGCTAATTTAAAGAATATAACTTTAAAATAATCTTTCGAGACATGACACTAAATATAAAATATTAGTGAAAATCAAGCGGCAAACTGGGGCAGAGCCGGGAGGCCAATAAGGAAGTGCCTCAAACTGCAGTTCATCTAGTGGCCAATAGGAGCAGTCTGCAGAAGGGAGCAATTTCCCCATGTTCCCACATTTGACCCCCATGTTAAAATGACCAACTGTACAGCAGAAATAAATATGTTTAAATCGTGGTTCAAAAAACCATATTCTCTGTATAGTTAGATTCCCCCTTCATAACTACTGTATGGGGGGTGAATTGTTTTATAACACAACCCTTTTAGTTATATTAGGCCTTAAAGTTTTTGCATAAATTAGGGCGTGGTCACCTTGAGTGACAGGGCTCTGCAGTGAGTGTTACTTCTAGCTTTCTGTCTCTCTGCTAGCTCCGTAGCTCAGTAAGCTCCAGGATGCTACAGGGGCTCAACTGCTCGGCTGATCCCGGGAACACAACTTGAACCCGGGCGTGTTTGCTGTGTTAGTGCTAACGAGCGAGAGGAAGCTACATCTGTGCTAACGATGCTATCCGTAGCATCCAAGTTAAAACATAATAGAGAAGTGTAAAACATTAAGAAGGATTATACTATAGAACAAACGGCTTCTGTGTGAGGTTGGTATAATAAGGTAATCCTCGTAAATTAGTTAGTTTGCTAGTTAGGTAACTGTATGAATTGATATTGTTGATTTAAATTCACTATGCTCGACGATGCAGACAGCTAACGTCACATTAGTGTTGAAGACCAGCGCACTGTATGAGATTAACCTCACTATAAGATCTGTGTATCTGAAAAATATGAATCTCACATTTCCAGTTGGTTCCAGAAATAACGTTAACGTACATATTGCAATATGGTTTGTTGAGCTGGAGTTGATTATTGAAGCTTACTGGTTAACGTTCATCATATTAAACGAACAAACCCAAACCTTGTTGTTTTTATTAATATTATTACCAATACTTACTAAGCATTTTATTATCATTACACTGGAGAAACCGATTTATTGTGGCAGCAGAACGTGAACATGTAACTTAATGCCTGCATTTAAGGACGATAGCGTAGTCAATAGGCGTTTTCACACCGCAGTACTTTTCCCACAAAGGTTCATCAGAACTTAGTTCATAAGAACTCTTTAGTTCTCATGAACTAAGTACAGATCGCGTTCACACCGGAATAAGTTCCAGGGGGAGGATTAGGCAAATGAAGCCGCTGACCTCACTTCTTTTTCTTCTGCTTTGGGTTTACTGGCAGGCCGCAAACAACTTCACGACGTTTACTGCCACCCGAAGTCCCCGGCCGGAAGTCCCCGGAGTTGGGGAAGGCTTCACTAGAAGCTGCTGGGACTCCCAGCAGCTTCTACTGAAGCCTTCCGAGTAAATCGCCAGAACGCCGACACCTCCTCATCTCCACCGCTCCCATGTTTTCTTTTGTGTTGCCATAAGTTAGTCTCTCTGCTTTTGTGTGCTGGGCTAATGCTAATAATGCTAATGCGAGGATAATAAAATGGCGGCTTCACAAAACTTTTTTTTTGTTTTACGGGGCGTGGTTTGCATTCCGCCCAGCCAATCAAAAATAGGAACCTTTTTCTCCCACGAAAGTACCTGCTCTCTAGCAGGGATGGAAAAGGGGGTAAAAAGGTTCACATTAACTAATTTTAGTTCCGGATTTTTTTGGTGTGAACGCAACATTTCGGAACTATATTGGAACTCAAGTGGGAAAAGTACTGCGGTGTGAACGCGACTAATGCTTTAGTGACAAGGAAATTATGTGTTTAAATATTAGATATGACGTTATGTGTGCTTCTGTGACAATTAAGCTTATTCATTACATTTGTTAAAGATGTGTTATGTTTTGCATGGGGCTTTTGTTGTTTTTGTGTTTTACTTGTTGTGTGCTCCTTTTGCCCCTCACTACTCTGTCTTTCCGTCTCTGCAGGGCTGGTGTGTGACAGGGGGCGTGGCTGGTTTACTCCTGGCTGCAGATGAGGCACACCTGTTCCCACTCTCATGATTAACCTGCTCTTTAAGAGCCTGGCCCTCACCTCACTTCTCTGCCAGAGTATTACATGCTGTCCCGTGGTCCGGAGTGCCTTTCTGCAGCCTGGAGTCTGTTGTGGTTCACTTTGCAGTTAATTAAGGAGTTCTTTTTGAGTCAATGTATTTAAGGCAATTATTATTTTACTTTGTGAACATTACTACCATTTGTCTCTACATATTGTAGTTCTGATAACAGTTGAATATTATTTTAATAATAACATATATTTTAATGTTGATTAACTGCAGACTGTTCATTCATAATCTGATTATCTTTGTAGTACAAAGTGATGAATTTCAAAAACACATTCAAATAATTTTGTATTTATTTCTACAGCACGTCTTTCATAAATAACACACTTGCTCTGCAATAATGTAATGTGTTTTGTTTCTTGTCATTTCTGTTAGGAAAGGACATACCTGAAGGACACAACTGCCTCACCGTTTTCTCCGAGGGGCCAGAAGAAAATGAAAAGCTGATATGAGATTAAAGACCAATACAGGACATTCACTAAGAAAATACACTTTTATTGTGAACACAAAGATCTGCACACTGTGTGCAGATCTGTGTGTAATCAAACAGGACCATCATTTGTTTGTGACAGCTGTGCCTAGTATGGGCTCACAGATGCAGTTAGGTGGTTTCTTCATCAGGCCTGGTCCTCCTCCCAGAGAAAGACCTCTCCATCTCAGTCCTCTCCAGCCAAACCCACAGACAGGACATCCGTCACGCTGAGGTTTCTCCCAATGTCTCTGCAGCTCTCTGGACACCACGCTGTCTCAATTGATCCACACTGTGAATATGAGAGGGGAACATGTGTGTAATAAATGCTTTAGACAATAAGAAATATGAAGTTAACTGCAAGGAGTGGCTCCGTTTTTTTAAATAAACAATACTATTACTGCATTTCAATATCTCACGTCTAAAAGTTTGATTTAAAAGAAGAGGCATATAAAAGGAAGATTGTTATTTCAATAAATGTAGTTGATTTTGTCTTTTTAATTGTTTAAAGTAAAGTAGATAGAACTGGTACGAGCACTAACTAGCTACCATCACATGTAACTAAGCTTGCCTTGAATTTATTAAAAGTACAAGTAACAGCAACAAATCAATAACTAAAATCATGCACATATTTGAATCTTTGCTGGATCCACTGTCGAATTTACCACATATTATATATTTTAGAAACCTGAAGGCATTTATACTGTAGATTTGTATGCAAGTATTATCCCAAAAACTCAATACCTTAGATTATTATTGAAAGTTTTGCTGAATAGTTTCATCTTCACTTACCTTAAAGGTCCCATGTCATGGCCATTTCTACTGATCATAATTCCATTGTTGAGGTATACTAAAATAGATTTATCCATCCATCCATCTTCTTCCGCTTATCCGTGGTCGACTTTGCCTTCTGGCTCAGCTCCCTTTTCGTCACAACGGTGCGGTAAAGCAACTGCAGTACCGCTCCCGCTCCGATTTTCCGGCCCATCTCACGCTCCATTGTTCCCTCACTCGAGAACAAGACCCCGAGATACTTGAACTCCTTCACTTGGGGTAAGGACTCATTCCCTACTTAGAGTGGACAGTCCATCGGTTTCCTGCTGAGAACCATGGCCTCAGATTTGGAGGTGCTGATCCTCATCCCAGCCGCTTCACACTCGGTTGCGAACCGATCCAGTGAGTGCTGAAGGTCGCAGACTGATGAAGCCATCAGAACCACATCATCTGCAAAAAGCAGTGGTGCAATCCTTAGTCCACCGAACTGCAGACCCTCTCCCCCATGGCTACGCCTCGAAATCCGATCCATGTATATTACAAACAGGATTGGTGACAAAGCGCAGCCCTGGCAGAGGCCAACCCTCACCGGAAATGGGTGCGACTTACTGCCGAGGACCCGGACACAGCTCTCACTTTGGGAGTACAGAGATTGGATGGCCCTGAGTAGAAACCCCCTCACCCCATACTCCCGCAGCACCTCCCACAGTAACTCCCTGGGAACCCGGTCATACGCCTTCTCCAAGTCCACAAAACACATGTAGACCGGATAAGCGTACTCCCAGGCCCCCTCCAGGATCCTTGCGAGAGTAAAAAGCTGATCCGTCGTTCCACGACCAGGACGGAATCCAAATTCTCCCTGTCTGAATTATTATTTGACGGTTATTGCTGCTCCTGCTGTGCATAATCTGTGTAATATGTAGCCAATAAATTCCACATTGTTGGTAAAATAATATTTTGGCCTGCCCCGAATGTTTTTTCTGTAGCACCGGACAATGACAATTCTACCTCAATAATATAATACATTAATCGTGTGTTACGTGAACCTCATCATGACACTCGAGAGGACGGCAGGACTGTAATTTCCCGTGTTCAGTGAATGCAACAGAGGCAAGACACCAGACCAATCAGAGAGTTGCATGGAAATAAAAGTGTGCTTGTGTCATTCAAACCCGGCTCTGTTTGTGTGTGTGTGGGTGTGTGTGTGTGTGTGTGTGTGTGTGTGTGTGTGTGTGTGTGTGTGTGGTGTGTGTGTGTGTGTGTGTGTGTGCGGACATAGCGCATTTAGTGTGTGTGAGAGAGGGAGAGAGGGAGAGGGAGAGAGGGACCGGTGCCAGCAGCAGGGACCGTGTTGTTAGCATCTGGTTAGCTAGCTGCACTAACGGACATAAGGAGCTGTTTGTTCCACAACAAGCTGGAGGAGAGCTCTCCTCTCAGACTGAGAGACTCAGGTGAGCTAAAGGACTCTCTGAGTGTTTAGATAGTTAAATTTAGTCTAAGTTATCTCAGTGGGTCTCAAAAGGTTTGGTCACAAATTATTCAAAAGATTATTTCCGCGGCACACTTTCATATGATCATTATAGTTATAAAACAAATAAGAGAATAAAGGAAAAACAGTTTTGTCCCAGTTATTATTTTATCCTTGAAATAAAGGCAATATCAGTGTAATCTGCATTTGGGTCCTGCTTGCTTCACCCACCGTAACAAAAAGAACATCTGCTTACAGTTGTGTTTCATCTGGGTGTTGAGAGATGTATCCATAGATCTCTTAATGTTGCTCTAAAAGTGCACCAGATTGATGCTT
Organism: Harpagifer antarcticus; assembly: GCA_902827135.1. Taxonomy (NCBI): domain Eukaryota; kingdom Metazoa; phylum Chordata; class Actinopteri; order Perciformes; family Harpagiferidae; genus Harpagifer; species Harpagifer antarcticus. The sequence continues at coordinate 2,129,805 of CADEHL010000900.1, read as the reverse complement.
TTAACTTCAATATTTAAAAAAAATCTTCCCGGGGGAGCATCCCCCCGGACCCCCTAGAGGAGGTGAGGTCCGCTTCCCACTCGTAAAAAATAGCAGAAGATTTGCTGACAAAAGAAGATTTGCTGACAAAAAGCTTGGAGCTTTCCCCCTCCACCGCTCTAATTATCGAGAGGGCGCACCGGGCGCTGGCACCGAAACCCCCGAATGAAGTCCCTCCGAGATCAATCGTGGTTAAGTTTTCAAGCTACACGGTGAAGGAAGATGTCCTGAAAAGAGCTTGGCAGAAAAAAGGATTTGACTTCCAAGGGAAAAGGATCCAACTCCATGACTATGCACCGGAGGTATTGAGGAAGCGGAGGGAATATGCAGAAGCAAAAGCTGCGCTCAAGGGAAGAAATATACGATTCCAAACGCCATTCCCTGCCCGATTAAGAGTGTTTTACGAGGAAGGTACGGTGGTCTACGGCTCGGTGGAGGAAGCAACGATGGACATGGCAAAGAGGGGAATTCCGGTGACCGTGGTGAAAAAGACAACCTCCCTTTTGGACCAGATCAGCCAGATGACTTGGCGATCCAGTGAAAAGCGAGGAAACCGGGGCACTACTTGCACCAACCAAGGCTTTAAGGAACGGCTCCATGCATACCGCCGTCAGGACACCTGATAAGTACTGCTGCTCTAATAGAAACATTCAGTTAAAATTATAATGTTACTTCTAGAAACCACAGAGAGTGTATGCTGTGTAATGTTGTGAGAAACTCAATTCTCTATCCTATTTTCCAAAATTAAACCTTCTCAGAAGGGTAATATTAATGGCAATTAAATGATAGATTTGAGGTCGGGACGCCTGCGATTGGACACTATGGACCTACGTATCAGCGTAAAGGCTGAAGGGGGCCCTCTTTCACTACTAGGAGGAAGAGATTCCCCCCCTACACTCACATTCCATCAGAGTCACAAGGCCGTTAAAGAGGCCGTCATCTTGGAAGTCAATGTTGTTATCTTTGATTGTGATTTTCTTTTTTTTGTTAACTTGTTATTTGTTAACGGTTCTGTTCTTGCTACTGTTCCTTGTAGCACCAGGGGTGCAATATATGTGATATATAGAAGTGTGAAGGGGCTTGAGATATGTCTAAAGACAAACCATGCAAAATACCAAGTCAGTTAAAGTAGCTACGTATAATGTAAATGGCCTTGGAAACCCAATTAAGAGGAGCAAAGTTATGTCAAAATTGAAGAGGGAGGGAATAGCGGTGGCTCTCCTCCAAGAGACTCACCTAACACAAATAGAGCATGAAAAACTTATGAAATGGAGATATAATCAGTATTCATCTTCCTGCAGCCAGGGTTTTAGGAGAGGGGTTGCAATTTTGATCACTGGTAAACTAAACATTGAGTGTACATATGAAAAGAAAGATAAAGAGGGGAGATATGTTCTGGTTAGGGGGAATCTGGAGGGAGTTCTAGTTACTTTTTTGAATGTGTATGCCCCTCCTGGCTCTCAATGGAAATTCTATAAAGAAATGTTTGAGTTATTAATCGCTGAGGCCTGGGGCATCCTCATTTGTGGGGGTGACCTTAATGTTAGACTCCACCCAACCCTGGACACATCAAAAGCGTACCACTCAGGAGAGAAAAAAACCACAAGAAATATAAAATTAATGATGGAAGAGCTGGGACTCTCAGACATATGGAGGGAGTTGAACCCGACAAAGAGAGACGATACCTTCTTTTCTCACCCACACTCTGTGTATTCTAGGCTTGACTATTTCTTTGTGTTTCAAAGAGACCTACATAGAGTGAAAAATTGCAGTATTGGGACCACACTCCGGTATATATAAATGTATTATTAGGGTCTGACAATAAAAAAACAATCTGGAGGCTAAACACAGGGATGTTAAATCAAATGAGGCAGCAAATAAGGACGGACATTACAATGTATCTTGATGAAAATGATAATGGCGAAGTGTCACCGCAGATTCTATGGGACGCAAGCAAAGCTGTTCTTAGGGGGGAAATTATAGGCTATTGTTCTCGTTTAAAAAAGCAGAGAAAAGAAAAATTGGATAGCTTACAAACAGAATTGGAGAAATTAGAGAACAAACATAAAAAGACACAGAGTCAAGGAACAAAAATGGAGATAGCAAGGCAAAAGAATGAGTTGAATGAAATCTATTCAAAACGACATTAAAAAAAAAAGATGATTTTTCTAAAACAAAGATATTATGAAGCTGGGGGAAGATCTGCTAAATTACTTGCTTACAAATTGAAGAAACAACAAGCAGAAAACACAATTTATAAAATAAAGGACCCTACTACCAACTCTACCCATTGCAAAATAAAGGATATGCAACAATCATTTGAGACCTTTTATAAAACATTATATACTCAACCTGAAATAGATAAAACAAAGATGGAAGCCTTTTTTGAAAGGATAAACCTGCCTAAATTCGGGGAAGAACAGAATAAGCTCCTAACTAGCGAAATTGCGGATGAAGAGATCAAGAGGGCAATATCACACTTAAAACCTAATAAGGCAGCAGGACCTGATGGCCTTCCCTCTGAGTGGTACAAGGAGACGAAAGACCTACTGGTTCCTATGATGAAGGCCTCATTTAACCATGTGCTTAAAATGGGAGTAACCCCCCCTTCTTGGAAAGAAGCGGTGATTTCCCTGATTCCAAAAGAGGGTAAAGATAAACTTGAATGTGGGAATTATCATCCGATAAGTGTATTGAATCAAGACTATAAGATTTTTACCCATATTTTAGCAAAGAGACTTGATAAGATCCTCCCCCGGATAATAAGTCTAGACCAGACAGGTTTCATTCAGCAAAGGCAGACCCAAGATAACATCCGGCGAATGTTACATGTGATTGAACATATAACTAAAAATAAAATTGAGGCAGTATTATTGAGTCTTGATGCGGAAAAGGCTTTCGATCGAGTCAATTGGGAATTATTGTATAGAACATTACAGAAATTTGGATTTCACCCATCGTTTATTAGAAACATTCAAGCACTTTATAATGACCCAAGGGCAAACATTTAAATAAATGGGGACATATCGGCATCATTCGGCCTAGAAAGAGGGACCAGACAAGGCTGTCCAATAAGTCCATTATTATTTGCAATATTTATTGAGGCTTTAAGCCAGGGGGTTAGTCAGGAAAATAATGTTGCTGGCATAAAAATACAAAGCAGAGAACATAAAATGTCATTATTTGCGGATGATGTTTTAATTCACTTGTCAAACCCAGAGAGCTACATTTTGAAATTATTAGCATTCCTAGATGACTTTAGCTCCGTCTCAGGTTATAAATTGAATATTCAAAAGACCCAAATATTAAGTTTTAATTATAGGCCTAGCCAGATTCTAAAGTCGAATATCCAATTAAACTGGGATCTGGATCACATCAAATACCTAGGAGTTAACATCCCAAAACACCTTACAAAATTGTATGACTTGAATATTAATCTGTTAAAAAAAAAATTAAGGAAGACATAAAGAGATGGAATTTAATTCCAATATTAAGTTTTGAATCACGAATTGAATCAGTTAAAATGAATGTCTTGCCTAGGATATTATATTTGTTTCAAACTCTTCCAATCGAAATAACAGATAAACAATTCAACGAATGGGACAAATTAATTTCGCGCTACATTTGGCAGGGAAAAAAACCGAGAATACGATTTCAAACTCTTCAATTGGCTAAGAACAAGGGAGGTGTTACACTGCCCTGTTTAAGAGACTATTATATATCGGCCCAATTGAGGATTTTGTTCTGTTGGTGTAAATCAGATTACCAAGCAAGATGGAAAAAAATTGAAGAGAGGGTGTCCGGGGCAGTTCCAATACAGGCACGATTAGGGGATAAAAGACTAATTGAAAACCTAATGGAAACGGGTAATAAGTGGATCAATCTGACTCTGAAAACATGGTTAAAGGTTATAACAAAGAGTGGCTTGCTTGAAGAGATAAAGATCCTGAAATGGTGCTCCCATGATCTCGTCTTTACCCCGAGTAAGCTAGACGCAAGTTATAAGGGATGGGCTGATCGGGGCCTCTCTTCCTACTGTACTTTTTTTAATCGGGGGACACTGAACAATTTTCAAACGTTGAAAATACAACATGGGCTAAATAACAGTGACTTTTTCATATTCCTTCAGGTACGCCACCACATAAACAGTTCTATGCTAGAGAACCAGAGGGCGTTCGAAAACAACAATTTATTGGTGCGTATGGTACATATTCAGGGCTCAAAGTGATATCAAGAATATATAAGGGACTCCAGGAGATTCAAAAAACAAGTACCATATACATAAAACTAAGATGGGAAAGGGAAACTAACAGTTGTATTCCAGAGGAAATCTGGACCAACTATTGTGAATTCCAATGGAGAATAACAAGCTCCTCCTCATGGAGAGCGTTCGCCTGGAAGTCTCACTAGATTTTGTATCACGCCCGCTCACAAGTCTCACCATGCTGGTTCTTCCAGCTGCTGGAGAAATTGTGGCTACCAGGAAGCAAACCATTACCACGTGCTCTGGGATTGGCCAGTAGTAAATACCTTTTGGCATAAGGTTTATAAAGATATTGTCATCATATTTGGAAAAAACATTTATTTTAATTGGGATGAACTCCTCTTTGGTTTCCGGCACTCAACATCCACAAATATTAAAACAAAATACTTGTTTGTTTGTTTGTTTCCGCCAGGAAAGCAATCACAAAGAATTGGCTGAAACCAAACAGCCCATCTATAGATGATTGGTACGATATCATTTACGAAATCTTTGTAATGGAAAGAATAACCTTCTCTTTGAGGCTCCAGGAACATAGATTTGAGGACATTTGGGAGAAATGGAAAGTGTATATTACCCCGATAGGCCCTTCTTTTGTCTAACTGTTTGAATATTTTTATTTAAGGATCTATACTGTCAATGTTTTATATTGTAAAGAAAACACCCCATGTTATTGTGTGCTTATTGTTGTTGTCTTGTCAAGAAAAAGAAAGATAGACGGACTACTCTGTACAACTATTTAACTATACAGGACTGTCTCAGAAAATTAGAATATTGTGATAAAGTTCTTTATTTTCTGTAATGCAATTAAAAAAACAAAAATGTCATACATTCTGGATTCATTACAAATCAACTGAAATATTGCAAGCCTTTTATTATTTTAATATTGCTGATTATGGCATACAGCTTAAGAAAACTCAAATATCCTATCTCTAAATATTAGAATATCATGAAAAAGTATACTAGTAGGGTGTTCAACGAATCACTTGAATCGTCTAATTAACTCGAAACACCTGCAAGGGTTTCCTGAGCCTTGAAAAACACTCAGCTTGGTTCAGTAAACTAAATCACAAGTATGGGGAAGACTGCTGATCTGACTGCTGTCCAGAGGACCGTCATTGACACCCTCCATCAGGAGGGTAAGACACAAAAAGAAATTTCTCAAAGAGCAAGCTGTTCACAGAGTGCAGTTTCAAAGCACATCCACAAAAAGTCTGTTGGAAGGGGGAAATGTGGCAGGAAACGCTGCACAACCAAGAGAGATGACCGCAGCCTTAACAGCATTGTGAAGAAGAGTCGCTTCCAGAATTTGGGGGAGCTTCAAAGACAGTGGACTGAAGCTGGAGTCCAGGTATCAAAAGTCACTGTTCACAGACGTGTCCGGGAAATGGGCTACAATAGCCGTATTCCCATGGTCAAGCCACTTCTGAACTCAAGACAACGGAAGAGGCGTCTGACTTGGGCTAAGGAAAAGAAGCACTGGACAGTTGCACAGTGGTCCAAAGTCCTCTTTTCAGACGAAAGCAAGTTTTGTATTTCATTTGGAAGTCAAGGCGCCAGAGTCTGGAGAAAGGCTGGAGAGGAGCAAAATCCAAGTTGCTTGAAATCCAGTGTGAACTTCCCACAGTCAGCGATGGTTTGGGGAGCCATGTCAGCTGCTGGTGTTGGTCCACTGTGTTTCATCAAGCCCAGAGTAAATGCAGCTGTGTACCAAGAGATTTTAGAGCACTACATGCTTCCGTCTGCTGAAAAGCTCTATGGAGATGAGGAATTCATTTTCCAGCATGATCTGGCACCTGCCCACAGTGCCAAAACCACCAGTAACTGGTTGTACTGACCATGGCATTACTGTCCTCGATTGGCCTGCAAATTCCCCTGACCTGAACCCCATAGAGAATATGTGGGGTATTGTGAAGAAGAAGCTGAAAGACACCAGACCCAACAATGCTAATGAGCTAAAGGCCGCTATTGAAGCATCCTGGGCATCCATAACACCTCAGCAATGCCACAGGCTGATTGCCTCCATGCCACGCCGCATTGATGCAGTAATCCGTGCAAAAGGATTCCCAACCAAGTACTGAGTGCATTAATGGACATTTTCAAATGTTTGATTGTGTTTTGCTGTTATAAATCTTTTTTTTTTACTTGGTCTGAGGAACTATTCTAATTTTTTGAAATAGGATATTTGAGTTTTCTTAAGCTGTATGCCATAATCAGCAATATTAAAATAATAAAAGGCTTGCAATATTTCAGTTGATTTGTAATGAATCCAGAATGTATGACATTTTTGTTTTTTTAATTGCATTACAGAAAATAAAGAACTTTATCACAATATTCTAATTTTCTGAGACAGTCCTGTATATGTATATGTACACTGAAGTTGAAATGTGATCCAAATAATTTTTTTTAAATACATGGATAAAAGTTACAGTGCATTTTAAGATGTGAATAGTTCAATTAAAAGCAGCGGCAAAAAGAAAAGTCTTTAGTCTGGATTTAAAAGTAGTCAGAGTTACAGCAGACCTGCAGTTTTCTGGGAGTTTGTTCCAGATATTTGGAGCATAATACCTAAACTCTGCTTTTCCATGTTTAGTTCTGACTCTGGGGACAGAAAGCTGACCAGTCCCTGAAGACCTGAGAGATCTGGATGGTTCATAATTTAGCAGTAGGTCAGAAATGTATTTTGGGCCTAAACCATTCAAAGCTTTATAAACCAGCAGCAGTATTTTGAAATCTATTCTTTGACACACAGGAAGCCAGTGTAAAGACTTCAGAACAGGAGTCATGTGATCCACTTTCTTAGTGTCAGTGAGGACTCGAGCAGCGGCGTTCTGAATCAGCTGCAGCTTTCTAATAGATTTGTTAGTGAGACCTGCAAAGACACCATTACAGTAGTCCAGTCTACTGAAGATAAAAGCATGGACAAGTTTTTCCAAATCCTGCTGTGACATTAGTCTTTTAATCCTAGATATATTCTTTAGGTGATAGTAGGCTGATTTAGTAACTGTTTTAATGTGACTGTTGAAACTCAGCTCAGAGTCCATGACTACACCTAGATTTCTGGCTTTATCTGTTGTTTTGAACATTGCAGACTGAAGCTCAGCGCTAACTTTTATACGTTCTGCCTTGGCTCCAAAAACCATTACCTCAGTTTTATCTTTGTTTAATTGGAGAAAGTTCTGACACATCCAGTCATTGATTTGTTCAATGCACTCACTCAGTGTTTGAATTGGAGCATAGTCTCCTGGTGAAATTGTTACGTAAATGTGTGTGTCATCCGCATAGCTATAGGCGCATTCACACCGCAGTACTTTTCCCACAAAGGTTCATGCGAACTTAGTTCATGCAAACTCTTTAGTTCGCATGAACTAAGTACAGATCGCGTTCACACCGGAAAAAGTCCCTGGGGGTGGATTAGGCAAATGAAGCCGCTGACTTCACTTCTTCTTCTTCTGCTTTGGGTTTACTGGCAGGCTACAAACAACTTCACGGCGGATACTGCCGCCCGGAGTCCCCGGCCGGAAGTCCCCGGAGTTGGGGAAGGCTTCAGTAGAAGTTGCTGGGACTCCCAGCAGCTTCTACTGAAGCCTTCCGAGTAAATCGCCAGAACGCCGACACCTCCTCATCTCCACCGCTCCATGTTTTATTTTGTGTTGCCATAAGTTAGTCTCTCTGCGTTTCTGCGCTGGGCTAATGCTAATGCTAATAATGCTAATGCGAGGATAATAAAATGGCGGCTTCACAAAACTTTTTGGAAGTTTTACGGGGCGTGGTTTGCAATCCGCCCAGCCAATCAGAAATATAGCTCTTTTCTCACAAAAGAGCCGCTCGAAAGTCCCTGCTCTCTAGCAGGGACTTACGAGCGGCTCTTTTGTGAGAAAAGAGCTATATTTAGTACCGGCTCTTTTTGGTGTGAACGCGATAAAAGAGTTCACTGAACTAAGTTCGCATGAACCTTTGTGGGAAAAGTACCGCAGTGTGAATGCGCCTTATGGTAACTTATTTTGTTGTTTTTCATTATCAAAGCCAGTGGTAGCATGTAGATGTTAAAGAGAAGAGGCCCCAAGATGGAGCCTTGAGGTACCCCACATGTCATATTTGTCAACTCAGATGTGTATTTACCTATAGAAACAAAGTTTTTTCTGTCCTTTAAGTAGGATTCAAACCAATTTAGAACTGTTTCCGATAGTACCACCTAGTTTTCTAGTCGATCGAGTAATATGTTGTGGTCAACAGTGACAAACGCAGCACTGAGATCTAATAATACTAACACTGAAGTTCTGCCACTGTCTGTGTTTAAGTGGATGTCATTGAAGACCTTTACAAGAGCAGTCTCAGTGCTGTGGTTTGGACGAAAGCCTGACTGGAACACATCGAAACAACTATTTAAACGCAAGAAATTACTCAACTGTTGAAAAACATTTTCAATGATTTTACCTAGAAATGGGAGGTTTGATATGGGCCTGTAATTGTTCATTACTGAAGCATCTAGATTATTCTTTTTTAAGAGCGGTTTAATGACTGCAGTTTTCAGGGCCTGTGGAAAAATACCTGAGTGAAGAGATTTGTTTACTATATGAAGTAGATCTGAGGCCATGCAACGAAAAACATCTTTGAAAAATCCTGTTGGAATAATATCAAGGCAGCAGGAGGAGGATTTCAGAAGTTGAATAATGTCCTCTAGGTTTTTATCATTAATCTGATGGAATTGTGTCATGGTGTTTGAATTGATATTAGGTGGACATAGGGACAACACATTGGCTGTACCTGATGCAGAGGCACTGACTGCTTGTCTGATTTTCTGAATTTTGTCAGTGAAGAAGGAGGCAAAATCATTGCATGCCCTGGTGGATAAAAATTCAGAGGCTACTGACACTGGGGGGTTAGTTAATCTGTCAACGGTAGCAAACAAGGCACGTGCATTGTTTTTGTTTTTGGTAATGATGTCAGAGAAGAAAGACTGTCGTGCGTTTTTCAATTCCAAATTATAAAGGCCAAGTCTCTCTTTATAGATTTCAAAGTGAACCTGGAGATTTGTTTTTTGCCACCTGCGTTCAGCTTTTCGACACTCTTTTTTCTGTTCTCACAGTCATGGCCTTTCTCCATGGAGATATGTTCTTCCCAGTCACTTCCTTTACCTTAGTTGGAGCAATGGCATCTATAACATTTTTAATTTTTTGAATTAAAATGATCTACTAGCTCATTTACTGAGATGTTAGCAGGGGCAAGTGTGGAAGAAAAATTCTGAGTAAACATTTGCCTAGTATTTTCAGTTAAATATCGCTTTGTGGTTACCTCTTTTTGAACATGTTTGTGAACAGAAATAGAGCTCTCAAAGAACACACAGGAATGATCAGAGAGTGCAACATCAGTCACCACAACCTTAGAGATATTCAGACCCTTTGAGATAATTAGGTCCAGAGTGTGACCCTTATTGTGCGTGGGCTCCATCACATGCTGAGTCAGTCGATAGCTATCAAGAACACAAAACAGTTATTTTGCCCCTCTGTCCTGAGGGTTGTCAACATGGATGTTAAAATCACCAACAATGACTAGACGGTCAAAGTCAATACACACTATAGACAGCAGTTCAGTAAAGTCATCAAAAAAGCTTGCACAGTATTTGGGTGGTCTATAGATATTTAGGAAAAGAGCTCGAGAGGAGCATTTCAGCTGAAGGGCCACATATTCAAAAGAAGCAAAGTTCCCATAAGATGTCTTCCTGCATTGAAGGGAATCATTGAACAAAATAGCAACTCCACCCCCTTTCTTATGCATTCTTTCCTGACTCATAAAACTAAAGTTGGGAGGGGTTGATTCGATAAGAACAGCTGCACTGTTCAATCCAAGTTTCCGTTAAAAACATAAAATCAAGATTGTGCTCAGTGATAAAATCATTGATTAAAAATGTTTTTCCTGCCAGAGACCTGACATTTAATAAAGCTAGTTTAAGTTTGTTAGATATACTATCATTAAGATGTTTTGTGACAAGCTGTGGCTGACATGGAATCACTGCTAAATTTGGTAAACTCACACAAACGTTTGAGCACTTCCTGTTTCTAAGCTGATTCACCGCTCTTAATCTATTACCTATCAACACAGATTTCGGCAAAGCTACTGGCAGGCAGGGCCCCGGCATGTCCTGTTGAGTTGAGAGTGCCATACGCCCTTGAGCCTGGACCCAGCACATATCAGTAAGAGTTTGTTGCATTTTGTACACACACATCCTTATCAGGCTTAGGAGACTGCAGATGCTTTCTTGAAGGGAGGGGAGGTGGTTGACGTAGGCATGGTGATGGAGACGGGGGAGATGGTGCAGGGGTAGAGGACATGCTGCCAGGGGGATGAGGTGGTTGACGTAGGCACGGTGATGAAGACGGGGGAGATGGTGCGCGTCTCTGCGGTGATTTTGGTGGGCGTCGTTGAGGAGCGGGGGTAAAGGACATGCTGCCAACCCTGCGTATCGCCTTAGTTTGGTCTTTTTTTAAACTGCAACATTCAGAGGATGTTTTCAGGATGTTATTGAGGCCTGAGATGACAGAAAGGGTTTTTATAAAATGTTCCTTTAATGTTACATGATAATAAATGAAGAACACTCTCCAAGCAAAATTCTGAAAATGTTTTCAGGATGTTATTGAGGCCTGAGATGACAGAAAGGGTTTTATAAAATGTTCCTTCAATGTGATATGTTAACGAAGGCGGAACGTTTTGCCTGCAACATTCTAAGGATGTGTTTTGGACGTTGTTGGGTAACACATTAAAGATGTTCTTTATAAAACGTTCCCTCAATGTTACATGATAACAAATTAAGAACATTCTCCAAGCAACATTCTGAAAATGTTTTCAGGATGTTATTCTTTTTTTATAAAACGTTCCTGTTATGGCAAATATTAACACGGTCATGGTCAACGTCAGATTTATTTCTAGAGGGCTTTAAAAAACAAACTTGTTGCATTTGTTTGAAAAGGATGTTTTAAAAAAAATCTGATGTCATCATATTTTCCTTTTGAAAAAAACAAACAAGCACGTAATTCATGATAAGCTGTAAGCAGATATTGTATGTTTGCGGTGGCATGTGTGAGTTCCCAGCTAGAAATGTTTGTTACCATTCGTTGTTCTAGAAATGTTTTCAGTGGGACATTTTATTTTGGTTCCCAGAGTGTTCTTCTGAAAGGTAGGATAACGTTCTTTAAAAACATTCTGGAAATGTTTGGTGATAACCTTCTTAAGATGTTTTGATAACATTGTTAGAAACATTATGCCCTACTGTTCTTAAAACGTTATCTGCAGGACGTTTTAGTTTGGTTCCCAGAGTGTTTCTAATGAAAGGTAGGATAACTTTCTCTAAAAACATTCTTAACACTTTTGGTGATAACTTTCTTAAGATATATGAGCGTATTGAGACAATGAATAGGACGTATAAAAACGAATTTATGCATGCCAATATTCACTCACATGCACTTATAATCACACTAAGGTATGTAGGCCCACAGTATTCATAATATCATGTGTAAAATATCCGAAAATAATCACACTTTTGTCTGACTATATAGGTTCTAACTGTTACTGTAGATAAGCTATCTGGCCGTGTGTGGTTTGTGAGGGCTGCGTATAAACAGTGTTCGCTGTTTATGCATATTGGATACAAATCGTTATTGCACCCTTTAGATTTGAGACCGACAGACGTATAGAGGAACGGACCGACTGTCACTGCCCGTCCCTGAAAACCCTGTTAGTGTTTGTATGTGTTTGTTTCTACTGTGCGTCTCTCTCTCTGCCTGCTGGTCTGCTCAACATGGCTGGGAGCAATCTCCAATCAACCACACCTGCAACCTGCTCATCAGCCACACTATGATAGCCTGCAGCCTGCAATCATTCCCTGCCGGATTGTTGCCGTGAACGGTTTGTTGCGTGCCGCTCTAGCTTTTTACCAGCATATTCTTTGACAACTTTGCCTGCTTTTGCCTCACACTCATTTTTATGTCTCTCCCAGGAGGAATCCAAGGCCTTCCACACTCCCAAGACCAACCAGGTAGTGATGGCAAAATGAAGCTTTGAATGAAGCATCGAACCACTTGGACAATTGTGTCGGAAATAGGTTAATTTCTCGAAGCTTCAGTTACAGCGACCTCTCCTGGCGAGGTGCAAGGCTGCAGTGGGTTTAACGTATCTTTGCCTTGAAAAATATTCGATGCACACACACACACACTAAGACTGAATATCATGTTCTATTTGCAATTAAAGATTGATAATTGGGTTATTGAGAAGAGACTAGAGAGTGCTGGAAAGAATGTTGGGCGGAGAGGGCCTTTTATCAGTTATCAAAGTATTAAAGTTGAAAAGCAATGATTAAAAGCGTATCTATTCCGGGCTTTGAACCGGCTACGCGGAGGACATCGCCGCATTCTGGCTGCCGGCTCTATCCACTGGGCTATCTATTCCTTAAACTATTGAAGTGTTAGTGATTGTCTTTTTGTTCACAACTTCTCCAAATTTCGAAGTGTTTCACGAGCCAGAACGACCTATCTTCTTCCTGGCTTGCTCTATAATGATCCAATTCAAATGCAATACCAACAACGCAAACTACGACAACAACCCACACATTGCGCTTTGTTTAGAGCGGTTATAAAGTGTTGTAGCGCTCAAATTCTAAACTGTTTCAACCATGGTTTCAACCTGTCAGAATAGAGACGAGGCAGTGCATTGAATCACGTGATTGGACCGTGAACCAGTGAGTTGATTTATTCAGGAAATGAAGCAGTTGCTGGTTCGGGCGTCACATGTCACGTGATTTGAAGCAGTTGCAGGTTCGGACGTCACATGTCACGTGATTTGAAGCAAGCTTCGAAGCACTGCTTCTATGGAATAGGAAGTCCAGGGTTGAACCTCTGTTCGAAGCTTCAGTGTCAAACTGCCATCACTACAGCCAGGCCTCTCCACCCTGGAACAACTGTTTCCCACTGCTGCCATAACCAACCTCCACTCCCAGCTCCCCTTTTCTAATAAACAAATGTTACTTTCACCAGCTGATTCCGAGTCATTCTTGTACATGTGTTAAAGGTCCCATGTCATGCTTTTCTGGTTAGTACCCGTCCCCTTGTGTGTTATGAAGGTTTTTATGCATGTTAACCATGTGCAGAGTCAAAACCCTCAAAGTACACCCTGTAGCGAGTAAAACTCTAAAACAGAAAATACCTCCCCAAAACGCCTCGTTGGAGATACGTCATTGTCCATTTGATTCAACTACAGATAGTTGTCTGACCCAGCACATGATGTTTACTTGTTATTATTTAGGGCTGCCTGTATGGATCAGGTTTTTGCCAAAGCGAGCCCTTTTACTATAATAATAATAATAATATGTTATGTATTATATAAACCGTATTGGTACAATGAGCGACATCTAGTGACGGATTTTGGAACATTGATTTGATTTTTCTCATGGTAGTTAGACTCTAGAGACAAACCAGGGGACTTTATTTTGAATCTGTCTGTCCATTTGGTGTAGTATTTGATCCAATATTACATTTGGTTTATATATTAGTCACTTTCTTATGAAATGCCAGGTTTTAGGCCTTGGTTTGAACATTCAATCCTGAAAATAAAAAATCAACCAGATACATTTTTCTTTAATCCTGACATAACTAGAGTAGATAGTAAGTAAGTAAGTAGGTACATTTGTATAGGAAGAGAAGTTAAGGGATAGAGGAGGAAAGGTTATGGTATAATTACAGAGCCTGTCAATTTATAAATTGAGGAAATCAATGTTAGTCTGTTAACCAAAGTGCAGCCATCTAATAATCTACTATCTATTATTAAAGATCAGAGGAAAAGAACAGAACGAGAGGGGTAAATCCAGAATAAAAATAAAGAAGCAAAGAGATTGTAGAGCAGTGAGAAGGAAAAAAGCTTGGATGTGTCAATTCATTACATTGCCAGTATTTTTCGTTGTTGTGAAAAAAAAAATCGCCCCCTCGGATTTTTGAACAGCCCCCTCAGTCATTCCATCCTGGAGCCAGGCGTGATACAGTCTATGGTGAAAATGCAATAAAAAGAGGTGTGTCCTATGTAGTTATTTTACCCAGCACTGATTTTGAGTGATTAGGTAACATGACCTGGAAGTTATTGAAGCAATATGGGACCCGCTCTATCGAAAACGGCTCATTTAAAAATAAACGTGGATTTGCTTAAAAAAATTGTTTTTCAGGGTTCGGGTGTTTTGTTTGATTTTAAACAAGCAAAGTCTTGGCGTTCAGAATATTAAACTTTTATTTCCAAAATCACACGATAAATACATTTTTGAAGCTTGTAAAGGGAAGATGACAGCTCTCACTCGCCACTCTGCTGTTCCGCAGCGCCGCCCCCCTCCCTCCGGCTGAAATTATGAATGCAAGGCGTATAGTAATCATAGATAACACGGTAGGGTCTGTTACAGTTTGTTTTCATCTGATTACTATTAAACAATGTCTTGGCTTTCAGAATATTAAACTTGTTTCGGCAAATTCACGGCATAATTACAAGCAGAGAACAGAGTAACTTTATGTCACAGCAGGCATAACAACAGCCGGTGTTTCTCGTGAGTGTTTTTCTCCGGGAAACGAAGAACAATACACACAAAACGCAAAATTACACAAACACACACACGCACACACACACACTCGCGAGCTTCCCCCAGACCAGTATTCCAACGAAAATATCTTCCCTCCGTAGTATTTTGATCATTTGCTCCGCTATTAATCAATCAGATCGATGGATTCCAGAGAAGAGGACCACTTTGAATGCTTTTTTTCTCAAATGATGACTCGGTGACAGTCTTATATAATGTGACATATTTGCTAATATTGGAGTGCAAAAACAATCCTGATATCATTAGAAAGCTAGGAATCTCCTCTTTCCAACAGTGTATACAACACAAAATGTGTCTTTGGGTCAATGCGGACTGATTTCGATGGAGCAGGTCACATATGCTAATTTTCCCATACAAATATTAATATAATAATATTTAGAGGGTGAAAATACAACAAAAAGAGGTGTGTCCTATGCAGCACGTGTAGTTATTTGATCCAGCACTAATTTTGAGTCATTAGGTCACATGACCTGGAAGTTATTGAAGAAATATGCTAACTTTTCCATCAAAAATATTAATAAAACTTATTTAAAGTATTAAAATGCAATAAAAAGAGGTGTGTTCAACAAATGTATGCTCTATAGCAGTGGTTCCCAACCTTTTTTCCCAAGAGCCCCCCCAAATGACTCCTGTTGGAAGTTGCGCCCCCCCCACACACACACACACACATACACAAAGGGGGGGGAAACAGCGGTAATTAAAGTTTAAAACTCTCAAAGATGCTACAACTACTGTCAAAAACTAGATGAATGTGAAGTATGTTGTTAAAGGAGGATGAAAGCGTAATTAAGGAGCACTATTGGAGTGACTTTGATGGTTATTGGACTCGGGATTAATTCATTTGGATTCCCGCTGTATGAAGAAATTAAAGGACGGCGCGGAAGTGGAAACAATTCACAAAGGGATTAAACTGTTTAAAATACATAATCAAAGTAAGCCGGATTTTGCCGATGTGTTTATGTGGATTCAAAAGTCGTAAATAATCTACAAAATGGAGGAGACCGATCTGATCGGAGCAACTGTGACAAATAATCCAACTGAAACCGGCATGGACAATGACTATGTTTTAAAAATGCGCTTATCCAGAAAGTCTGGTTTGGACACTTTACGGGCAGAAGAAACATTTCTATTAAAGAAAGAATTATACATTTGTCTCTTTTTATGCCTTTAGCTACTAACTTGAATTGTTATTCAAATTAATTAATCAATTATTTTTTATATTTTATTGTAATGTAGAGACAAGGCTTTTAGTGACAATCATGTATTGCTTTACAATTATATGTAAAAAAAAAAAAAAAATTTAAAAAGTCTAAATATGATATTTGGCCTCAAATCATCTGAGGCCTGGCGCCACCCCTGCGATCTTTGGCGCCCCCCCCCCAAGTGGGGCGCGCCCCCCAGGTTGGGAACCACTGCTCTATAGTGTATTTGCTTCACATTCACACGATCGGGAAGCTGTCAATTTATTAAAAAGAACATTGTTCTTGTGTAATTGAAAAGTCATTTGTTGATGGTCCCTAAGTGACAGCCTCCTTTCGCGGAGAAGATCTCCCCATCGTAATACAACCAGCAGCAGGGTAAACTGACGCTGCTGGCTGGTCCGCGAATGTCTGTCGAATATCCAATCTAAAACTAACTTCACCACAGTGATTCTCTGTCCGTTACTTAGATGAAAGGAACCACTCCCCACGCCGCTCTGAGAGATATTTGGTTAAAAAGAACACAATGGTGCTCTAGGACAGGGGGTCCCAAATTGGGGGCTGCGAGACCCCGAGTGGGGGTCGCGAGATGGTTACAAAATAAAAATGGAATATTAAATATAATATATATATTTTTTTTTATCAATTTTTTTTAAATTATTATTAATAATAATGTGTGCATAGACATTTTTCAGGGGCGGACTAGCCATCTGTATAATTTCCCCGCAGCGAGGCACCCCCGTTGACAATCCACTAGCGCAGTTTCTTAAACTTTTTCATACCAAGGACCACTTAACAATAAAAAACACTCACGGACCACCTAACTCCACAAATATCCCAAACACAATAGGCCTGCTTACCACTCCAACAGTAGGCTACATAACAGCCTAATAATAATGACAATTTAACCTTCTCTACATTGCCTCGTTCACACAATAAATCAACAATACAAATACAACTACAGATTATATAAGCATTTAGTTCAAATGCGATTTAAAATGCTCTCAGGTTTTTTTCAGGCTACATTTATTACGCAGTTTATGTCCGAGCCAACAGACTCACAGATCGTTGGCTACTGAGAGATCTGCAAAATACACCGCATAGTAGCTACGACACAAACCTCCGCTGTGGATTTTCAAAATACAGTAAAACTATGGTCACAGGCCCAAGTCTAACTCTCTGAGGCCTGCATGGTCTGCCTACAAAACAAAAATAAAAAAACGTTTATGCAGCCCCAACAACAGCCTCTGATCATCAACAGACTTCATGCAATGCATCATTGGATGCATATAATACATAATAATCTCTATCTCACTCCTAACACATCCAAATCTACTTTCAGCATGGATGAATGTTCATAAAATACATCCATTGTTTGTTCTATATGCTTCTTGAAATCCTAAGAAGCACATCGTTTTTCTAGAACAGATTTCAAATCCCCTGAAAATGGTAGGTGTTGCGCTGGGCTATATCATGCAATCGAAAGTGAAACTTAAACTCGCTCCGTTGCGGAGATATTTCCTAAAATGTTAATGAATTCACTAGCACCATCAACATTGTGACTTAAGGAGTTAGTCCACTGGTTTAATTTTTAGAGTTCCATTTTGTTAAAAGTAGCTAAAGCTGTTTTAATAAATGAAGTGAAGTAAAATTACATTATTTCCATAGTAGAAGTATAAAGTAGCATAACATGGAAATACTTAAGTAGAAGTACCTCAAAATTGTATTTAAGTACAGTACTTGAGTAAATGTACTAACACTAAAACTAAATCGTTGACTTTAATTAAATATATGATATCAACAAATTCAGATAATTGTATTAGTTGAGTTGAAAGTAATAATATTAGGTTGACCTAACATCTTTTTATTTAAACTTAATATTATTGCTTTCAACTCACCTAATACAATTATTTGAAATGTTTTGACATATTACATTTAATTAAAGTCAATATTCAAGTTTTTCCAGTTTAGTTCCTTCCCACCTCTGCTTATCTTGAGTTTGATCAAATAAAATAAAAATAAAGTCACGTATGTTTGGAAACCTCATGCTTGTATGTGTGGAAACATCTAAACATTGTGATTATGACACTGTCCTATTCCTCCATACTGATGTTCCTGCCTGTCACTCATCCTGTGGGTGTGATAAGGGACAGCCGGGTCAGGACGTCACTCAGAGCCTCTCAATCTGACGGGTCCCACAAACGGGTCAGAGACAAGGACTAATCAGAGTCCTTGTCCCACATATAAGTGCTGCATGTTGTTGTCTCTCGTCTAAAGTAAGATACTGAGCACATCAGAGATAATCTGTTGTGGCTCCTCTATCAGCAGCACAACCTCATCTTCTGTCACATTGACCCTGAGACCCATTTTGAGTTGAGAAATACGTTTTTGGGAAGTGGAGATTCTAATATTTTTTCTTTGAATATTAATAAAATTACATAATGACATGAATGAAAAGTGCATTCAAGGATTGCGGTCAATACTTTAGATATCTATTCAAATGAGTCATAAACCATTATACAAATCAAACCAAACTGTAATTATAGCGCTCTTCATACACAAAGGTCACAAAAGTGCAACACAAACCAAAAAGCCCACCCAGGTACCAAGTAACACATAACTTTGTGATAAAAAAAAGACTTAAAACCAACGTAAGTCGACCAGGTCAGTGTATGTTTTTTTAGGAGATTTTTAGAAATACTAACATTTAAACTACGCATTCTGCTACACTCTGAGAAGAAAATAAAGAAATCTATTACTACCTCAGAGATGGAGTACTCGAGTCCTGGACTCGGACTCGAGGGCCGATTTTCGGGACTCCTGACTCGACTCGGACTCGACTCGGACTCGCGCACTGATTGACACGACTCGGACTTGGACTCCTGAATTCTCGCGCACGATGACTTGGACTGGGACTCGTGAATTCTCGCGTACGATGACTTGGACTCGTGAATTTTTTCCCCCACGATGACTCGGACTCGACTTTTACATTGATGCTCCGACTTGGACTCGGACTCGAGCAAGTTTTCTTTGGAGTCTGATGTCCTCTATCCTTGCGTGTGCACCTGCGAGGCGAGTTCACGGACTGGGCCCCGCTATTTCAGTCTAAATATCTGCAGGTCTCCCTTGAAAAGAGATCTATGATCTCAATGGGACCAATCTGGTTAAATAAAGGTTTGAAATGAAATGAATATGTCTAGAGACACACCCTGCATCGTGCTGTATGCTTTCACACATTCTGCTTCCATATTGGAAAAGAGCAGCGCAAAATGCTCGTTATGTGGAAACAAGATTGAAGAGAAGGCTCCGTAACACATTACTCTAAGGATCGAGTTCAGACATATAGGCTGTCTTGAACACCATCATCAGAGTAACGTGATCTAATCAATAAATAAAGATTCAGCCAATAACACGAAAGCACATGGCTACTTAACATGAAGAATGATGTCATTTTGCATGTTAAGTAACCATGTGCTTTCTGGGGCTTAATCTTTATTGATAGAATTGAAACATTCACTATAATAATTGTGCTACATTTCAACACATATATCCACGAAGATTAATACATGAAGACTTGTGACTCAGACTTGACTTGGACTCTTCTTGGGTGACTCGGACTTGGACTCGGACTCGAACACAGGTAATGATGACTCGGACTCGACTCGGACACTCCTTGGGTGACTCGGACTTGGACTCGGACTCGACTACGACTCTCCCTAGGTGACTCAGACTTGGACTCGGACTCGAAGAGTGGTGACTCGAGAGCAACTTGGACTCGTGAATTGGTGACTTGACTACAACATTGCCCGACGTATTAATAATATTTGATGCCATTGTTTGTTTTTCACTTTGTTCTGACAGCTGAACTTGCTGCTCCACACAGAGAGAGGAGCAAAGAGGAGATAGTCTGTGTGAATTACTTTGTGGGTAAGGGTAGATAGCTCCCATTGTTCTGTGACCTGTCAATCATCCAACCGGGGTCATATTTCATTACGTGTTAAGTTTTATCTGAAGTTGTACCCATGGATGTATAAAGAATAGTTCTACCGCAAAGTTATTCTCCGTGGGGACTTCGGGCAACAATCTTGATTCTGATTGGCCAGAAGACTCGAAAAAACATCAGCAAAGATGTTTTATTGAGAAGATGATCACTACGTGACAGAAGTTTTCAAAATCGTTTATGTTCCCCGGTACTTCCAGTCCAACGCTGACTGCATGCACAGCGTTAGAAAATCGGGCCTTCAAACGCGACCCATCAGTTGAGAACCACTGCTCCAATGGGTTCAACTAGAATGACAAATAGTGTTAGTTCAGCCTATTCCGTCAGCCAAGAAATCATTTAATCATAAACTTTTATTTTCATTTTTAGGGGGGCCACACAGGGAGGCGTGCGTCATATGGCCCCGCCTTACATTTTCCGCCACAGATTTGGGGAAATTGGTCCGTGCGCAATGCATTGTGGGGATTTTAAGACCGTGGAGTCTACACATGTGCAGCCTCGAAATTTGTCGCTGGGCTCAGTAGAATTCCAAGTATGCTGGACATTGGAACAGTCCTTCAGCGGCACTCGATGACGTAGTATGCTTGAAATAGTGGCTCTGGACCAGCTTTACTCGACATTGAGAAACACCCAGTAGGCTTGTTTGAGATGAGCTGCGGCTCGCTTCGAAAGTAGACGAGAATAGCCGATTGCAGCCGGGGGAGGTCTCAAAAAGCTCGCCTGAAGTTGGACAGCTCGGAGTCGGCTTCTTCTTCTTCTTCTTCTTCTTCTTCTTCTTCTTCTTCTTCTTCACTCAATTTTTTGGCGGATTTCAAACAACTTTAAGGTGCATACCACCACCTACTGTACAAGAGTGTGTATTACCATATCATCCTATCACCACTTGTGGAATTATACCACTGTATTTACGTTGTTTTAAATTCCTCCAATCAATCCTGTTTCACTCAAATACTTAAGAATGGCCTTCCTGGTAGCTTTTATTCCCTCACCTTCTGTTCCCAGTATCCCCATCAGGCCCCACTCCCTTCCTGCCTCTTAGTTTTTCCCTCTCTGTTTTGTACATGTTGCAGTGTTATATGACGTGGACCACATTTTCTTTCACTCCACACCCCCTGCATTCTTCGACTTCGCTTTTTCCCATTATAAACATTGTGCCGTTTAATCCTGTATGATCCAATCTGAGTCTACTGATGGTGATCTTCTCTCGTCTGTTCCTTTCTGTATATATCTTTATTATGACTGATTTCAGTAACTTGTGGTATCTCCTCCCTTTCTGATCTTCCTCCCACCTTTTCTGCCATATTTCCATACCCTTCTTCTTAATTATTGCTTTTCCTTCTGTTACGGTGTGTGTGGGAAGTAGGACCCAAATGCAGATTATAGTGACAAAATGACTCCTTTATTTCAAGGCTACATAATCACAAAGACAGAACAGAACACTCACCGCAGACCAGGTCATGACACAAGACGAACCGACAAAGACAGACAGAAAAACCAGAACTTAAATACACACAAGACTAATCACACAAACAAGACACAGGTGAGGAGGAGGAGAAAAACACAGGGACACCAGGTGAACACAATCGGGTAATTAGACACACCAGGGAAACTGACAGGGAATCACAGACAGATTACAACAGGCAGGAAACGGGGGGTGAACACTTTACAAAATAAAACAGGAAACTAAAGACAGAAACAGACAGACAAAACACAACACGGACAGATCGTTGACAGAAACCCCCCCCTCAAGGGACGGATCCCAGACGTCCCTAACCCCAAAAACAAAAACCCCACACAGCCCAGCAGGGTGGGTGGAGGGGGTCCGGAGGAGGGACGTATCCCTAGGCACCAGGGTGGGTGGAGGGGGTCCGGAGGACGGGACTAAGCTGACCACCCAGGAGCCCAGTAGGGGACCAGGAAGGGATCTCGGGCGGACGGCCGGGGGCAAGGCAGAGTCTAAAGTGGGGAACTCGGGCGGACGGCCCGGGGGCAAGGCAGAGTCCAAGGTGGGGGTCTCGGGCGGACGGCCCGGGGGCAAGGCAGAGTCTAAAGTGGGGAAACTCGGGCGGACGGCCCGGGGGCAAGGCAGAGTCCAAGGTGAGGAACTCGGGCGGACGACCCGGGGGCAAGGCAGAGTCCAAGGTGGGGGTCTCGGGCGGACGGCCCGGGGGCAAGGCAGAGTCCATGGTGGGGAACTCGGGCGGACGACCCGGGGGCAAGGCAGAGTCCAAGGTGGGGGTCTCGGGCGGGACGGCCCGGGGGCAAGGCAAGAGTCCATGGTGGGGAACTCGGGCGGACGACCCGGGGGCAAGGCAGAGTCCAAGGTGGGGGAACTCGGGCGGACGGCCCGGGGGCAAGGCAGAGTCCATGGTGGGGAACTCGGGCGGACGACCCGGGGGCAAGGCAGAAGGTCCATGGTGGGGAACTCGGGCGGACGACCCGGGGGCAAGGCAGAGTCCATGGTGGGGAACTCGGGCGGACGACCCAGGGGGCAAGGCAGAGTCCAAGGTGGGGGTCTCGGGCGGACGGCCCGGGGGCAAGGCAGAGTCCATAGTGGGGCGAAGGCCACAGCGCGGGCCGAACTCAGGGGGCCGAGCATGAGGGCGAAGACCAGACAACTCCGGAGGCCGGGCAGGACCCACGGTGTCGGCCCGGCCAGGAACCGGAGCCGGCGGGACAGGCTTCGTCAGGATCCCCCACGGAAGAGGACCAGGAGTTGGCAGGACCCCCAGCAGGAGAGTGGACGACGGGACCTCCAACGAGACAGGACAAAGGGTTGGCAGGACCCCCGGCAGGAGAGTAGTCGGCGGGGCCTCCAACGGGACAGGACACAGGGTTGCAGGAACCCCGGCAGGAGAGTAGTCGGCGGGGCCTCCAACAGCACAGGACATAGGATTGGCAGGACCCCCGGCAGGAGAGTAGACGGCGGGACCTCCAACGGCACAGGACACAGGGTTGGCAGGACCCCCGGCAGGAGCGTAGTCGGCGGGACCTCCAACGGGACAGGACATGGGGTTGGCAGGACCCCCGGCAGGAGAGTAGTCGGCGGGGCCTCCAACGGGACAGGACAAAGGGTTGGCAGGACCCCCGGCAGGAGACTAGTCTGCGGGACCTCCAACTGGGACAAGACATGGGGTTGGCAGGACCCCCGGCAGAGGGCTAGTCTGCGGGACCTCCAACTGGACAGGACATGGGGTTGGCAGGACCCCCGGCAGGAGACTAGTCTGCGGACCTCCAACTGGACAAGACATGGGGTTGGCAGGACCCCCGGCAGAGGGCTAGTCTGCGGGACCTCCAACTGGACAAGACATGGGGTTGGCAGGACCCCCGGCAGAGGGCTAGTCTGCGGGACCTCCAACTGGACAGGACATGGGGTTGGCAGGACCCCCGGCAGAGGGCTAGTCTGCGGGACATCCAACTGGACAAGACATGGGGTTGGCAGGACCCCCGGCAGAGGGCTAGTCTGCGGGACCTCCAACTGGACAGGACATGGGGTTGGCAGGACCCCCGGCAGGAGACTAGTCTGCGGGACCTCCAACTGGACAAGACATGGGGTTGGCAGGACCCCCGGCAGAGGGCTAGTCTGCGGGACCTCCAACTGGACAAGACATGGGGTTGGCAGGACCCCCGGCAGAGGGCTAGTCTGCGGGACCTCCAACTGGACAGGACATGGGGTTGGCAGGACCCCCAGCGGAACCTCCAACGGTACAGGACATGGGGTTGGCAGGACCCCCGGCAGAAGACTAGTCTGCGGGACCTCCAACTGGACATGAGTAGGGGGTTGAGTGGGGACTCGAGAGAGGGCTTGAGAGGGAACTTGAGAGGAAACTGGAGAGTGGACTCGAGAAGGAACTCGAGAGGTGACTCGAGAGGACACTGGAGAGTTGACTTGGGAGGTGACTCGAGAGGACACTGGAGAGTTGACTTGAGAAGGAACTCGAGAGGTGACTCGAGAGGTAACTCGAGAGGGGACCTGAGAAGGGACTTGAGAGGGAACTCGAGAGGAGACCTGAGGGGAAACTTGAGAGGTGACTCGAGAGGACACTGGAGAGTTGACTTGAGAGGGGACACGAGAAAAGACTCGAGAGGGGACCTGAGAGGGGACCTGAGAGGGAACTCGAGAGGAGACCTGAGGGGAAACTTGAGAGGGGACTCGGGTAGGAACTTGAGAGGTGACTTGAGAGGGGACTCG
Organism: Harpagifer antarcticus; assembly: GCA_902827135.1. NCBI lineage: Eukaryota > Metazoa > Chordata > Actinopteri > Perciformes > Harpagiferidae > Harpagifer > Harpagifer antarcticus. Next base: position 2,105,490 of record CADEHL010000900.1, on the reverse strand, counting down.
AGAAGAGACCTGAGGGGAAACTTGAGAGGTGACTCGAGAGGACACTGGAGAGTTGACTTGAGAGGTGACTCGAGAGGACACTGGAGAGTTGACTTGAGAGGGGACTTGAGAAGGGACTGGAGAGGGGACTCGAGAAGGAACTCGAGAGGTGACTCGAGAGGTAACTTGAGAGGGGACCTGAGAGGAAACTTGAGAGGTGACTCGAGAAGGAACTCGAGAGGTGACTCGAGAGGTAACTCGAGAGGGGACCTGAGAGGAAACTTGAGAGGTGACTCGAGAGGACACTGGAGAGTTGACTTGAGAGGTAACTCGAGAGGGGACCTGAGAGGGGACTTGAGAAGTGTCTGGAGGGGAAACTTGAGAGAGTTGGTTCGCTAACAGAACACGGGTGCTGGAGTCGGCCGGTACGCCGACAGGACACGAGGAGCTGGCGTTGGCTGGGGAGCCAACAAGAGACGAGGTGCTGGAGTCGGCCGGTACGCCGACAGGACACGGGGAGCTGGAGTTGGCTGGGGAGCCAATAGGACACGAGGAGCTGGTGTTGGCTGGGGAGCCAACAAGAGACGAGGTGCTGGAGTCGGCCGGTACGCCGACAGGACACGGGGAGCTGGTGTTGGCTGGGGAGCCAACAAGAGACGAGGTGCTGGAGTCGGCCGGTATGCCGACAGGACTCGGGGAGCTGGCGTTGGCCGGTAAGCCAGTCCTGGAGCCGAAACTGGAGTCGCGACCAGGGGTACTGGAGCCGGTACTGGAGCCAGAATCATGGCTGCTGGGGCCGGAACTGTAACCGGAACCATGGCTGCTAGGGCTCGGGCTAACCTGGCCTTGCGACGACTCCTTTTAGCAGCCGCCTGAATACTCCGTGGACCTCCATAAGCCAGACGAGTACCCGAGAACGGATCCTGGACAGGAGCAGGAAATGGGGAAGAAGCTGGGGCTGACTCCAGACGGAACCCACCAAGGCGTATGGTGCCAGGTTGGGAATCGGGAGGTAGGGAGCTAGCATGCCTGGGGCTAGCAGGCCGGGAATCACACACCGGGAGGATCTTTGAAATCCAGCCAGGTAAGAACTTCACCAAACCTGGTTTCTCTCTAGCCATTTGGCGCGCCTCCGACAACACAGCCTCTCGCTGCTGAACTCCGGGTGCTCTCTTCCATCGATCCGCGCAGTTAGCCAAAAAAAAGGAAAAATTGAATAATTCCCACTCGAACGGATCTGCTGGGCCCATTTCTGGTCGGTTCGTAATGTTACGGTGTGTGTGGGAAGTAGGACCCAAATGCAGATTATAGTGACAAAATGACTCCTTTATTTCAAGGCTACATAATCACAAAGACAGAACAGAACACTCACCGCAGACCAGGTCATGACACAAGACGAACCGACAAAGACAGACAGAAAAACCAGAACTTAAATACACACAAGACTAATCACACAAACAAGACACAGGTGAGGACGGAGGAGAAAACACAGGGACACCAGGTGAACACAATCGGGTAAATTAGACACACCAGGGAAACTGACAGGGAATCACAGACAGATTACAACAGGCAGGAAACGGGGGGTGAACACTTTACAAAATAAAACAGGAAACTAAAGACAGAAACAGACAGACAAAACACAACACGGACAGATCGTGACACCTTCTCCTTTTCCAAGTGAAACTGGTATTGCTATGTCCTTCTGTAACGCATATTTTTGCTAACTTATCAGCATGCTTGTTCCCTTTTAACCCCCTCATGTGCAGGCACCCAGCATAACTGCACATCTATATTCCCCTCTGAAGTCTCATTAAGCAATGGTTCAATGATTAAATCTTCTCTAACAGTTATTGTGGACTGTATGCTTTCCAAAGCAGATAGTGAGTCTGTGCACATCACCACCCTATCAGGTCTGACCTCTTCAACCCATTGTAGCCCAATAATTGCTGCGAGTATTTCTGCTGTATAAACTGATAAGTTATTTGACACTCGTTTTGAGATTGATATTTTGAATTCTGGTATACACGCCTATCTCCACACATTCTTGCTTCTTAGATCCATCTGTATACATTTTGAGGTAATTGTAATCGGGTTCGGGTACATACTCGTTTTAATTCCCACTTAATTTATTTGCCACTCTTTTTTCCTTTCTATGATACTCACATATATATTAGCTTCTGTGGAAAGCCATGGGGGAACACTGCTAAATGGGCTTGCTTTGGCAAACTTTATGGTCTCCACTCCATATGCCCTCGTTCTCTCCTTACTTGTCCAGCCAACCCCACACCCCTGGAACTTTGTATATTCCCAGCAATCCTGTAGTATTCTGTTTGTGATATTTTCCTCTCCACTTCCTTGTAGCCTGACCCAGTAGGCCTATGACAGAGCAAGTTTCTCTCTTCTGATCTCCAGAGGTGTCTCTCCTCTCGGAGTCGGTTTGACTCGGTTTGCATTAATAAAGAATGCACAAATGTGTTTAATCGTTAATGTCAGATATGTACTAAGTAAATACATTTGTTCCTGCTCACGATTAGATTCAACTTTATTGTTATTGCACAGATTACAGGTACTGAGACAACAAAATGCAGTTTAGCTTCTAACCAGGAGTACAAAAAGCAGTAAAGTGAAAAGTAATGTACACAATCTACTCGGGGTGTAACGGTATCCGTATTCGTCCCGTACCGTCACGGTTCGGACGTCACGGTTCGGCACATGCAGTCACACGGCGAATACGCCTTTTTTTACAAGTGGAATAAAAGTCCGTCACTCAGGGCAGTATTACACTATATATAATCCAGGGGGCGGTATTGCGCCTAAAAGCCAGCCGCCCGTAAATAACAAATGAAGAACAAGAACAAAACACAACAAAACGAACACAATACATGAAGAAGAAAAGTTAGCTATGGTGAGTTCACACAACAAACAGGAGCTAGAAGACCCACCTGCTTCTTTTAAATCAGAAGTGTGGGAACATTTCGGGTTCCCTGTGGACTACAACAATGATGGGGTGCGAGTTGTGGATCTGACGAGAACGGTGTGTCGGCGTTGTCAGACAGCGCTGCGGTATGCTAGTGGTAACACGTCAAACATGCTCAATCACATCCGAGTCAGTCTCAGTCCCCAGCGAGAGGGTTTTCTCGACGGCAGGTGACATAGTTACCGCCAACAGATCTGCCCTCACTACTGACAACGTAGACAAACTCATCTTTTGAAGAAAAACTTGAAAATAGAGTAAAGCTTGAGTACCTTTATTTAGGCATAATGGCCTCACACACTCACAAGTTAATTACACATGTTAGACATTGCTCCTAAAGGTACAGATTTTATTTTGTTTTATATTTATCATTGTATTTATTTAATATTTTGAAATCAGGAGATGTTATACAGTTCTGTATTACCTTTTATTGATTGTGATTCAAACACTTTCTTATTATTTATTTTAATATGTTCAAGACATTCTTTTTAGTTGTACAGCTTATTGAACCTTTTTGTTTGACATCAGCCATTATAATATGGCCATCTGAGTGTTACTGTTTGTGGTTTCTTTTTAACTGTGTAATACAGTTAATGATTCCAAATGTTAGAGTTCCTTATTTTCATACCAAAACTTGCACTACTGTTAAAAATAAATAACAGCAAAAAAAATTATGCATTTGGGACTTTTTTTTGCTTTTCCTTGTTGTACCGAAACCGTACCGAACCTTGACCCCCAAACCGAGGTATGAACCGAACCGTGACTTCCGTGAACCGTTACACCCCTACAATCTACAGAATAAAATGAATGATGAATAAACAGTGAGGGGTATGAATACACTACTAGATATACACAGTAGCCTATGAGCAGTATGAACAGTATTAACAGTGTGTATGAATATGCTAAGATATATAAAGTATGAAAACGGTAAGTAGTGCAAGTATAGTATACAATATATAGATATTAATTTCATGATGATAAATATTGTGGAACAATGATGAAAAATGTGAATGGAAGTGGCGACGTAAAACTGACACAAAACAGCCAATTGGAGAGTTTCAATGCCAACACTGGGTAAAAACCACCAATGAGCGCTCAGCTCGATATACCAGCGAGTCATTCCCATCAAGCATTTTGCTTCTGCAGCTCGTGGAGAGAAATTTCTCCGCCTCGCTCTCAAGGATGCCGGCGTCTTTGTCCCGCGAGTTTTCAACGTCTCATGTAGTCTAGAGCAAGAGCAAGTCGGACAAAAGGACTAACCATCATGCAACCATGTGAACATGTGACGATTTACCATGCTGGGAGACGTGAAGATTTCGTCCCTTCCAACGTGACAGTTACACGGTATTGTTAACATGGCCCAACCAGTGGAGAAATACCCGGAAATGCCAAACGAATCCTCTACCCCGACGGTCGGTTGTTATTGTCAATATTAATATAATAATGATTTATTTTTTAATAGTCACACTTGATTTCGCCGATGTTCTCGTTGCCCCAGCTGGTCGACATCTCTTTTATTAGAAACAAAGGCTACATTAATGTATTAAATCGATGTTAATCCATGTGTGTCGTTGTGGAATTAACGGACGTGACGTTGTGCGATTGTGTTGCCAGGCAACATCTTGCGTTCATGTTAATTTACAAACTCTTCAACTAGAACCATTTTAGAAGACCTCACGAAATACTTTAATGGACATTTAAATGTAAATGTGAAGGAATGTGTGTGTATAACAAAATACATCCCTCATAAACAATACCGGAAACAGACGTAGGCAAGATCCTCAGCTCGGTGATTGGATGGTTTAGCCGCAATGCACGTTGGGATATGATGTTTATGCGATGTGAAATCCGAAAACATTTTTTAAAAATAAAATAATACTTTATTCCGAGTGTGCTTGCTTTTCTCTTTGAAAGTCATCACATAACAGCATTGTAATACACGGTTCGGCTGCATTAAATATTACATATCTGCCGTAGTTCTCTATTTATAGACCCCTGATGAGAAGACTTCTAGACAAAGTCTAGTCTCAGTGGTCTTCACAGTTTGTACAGAATATCAGTATGACAATACGACACCCTCTGTCCTTAGACCCTCACATCGTACAAGGAAAAACTTCCAGAGAAAACCCACAGTTTAAAGGGGAACATGGGAGAAACCTCAGGGAGAGCAACAGAGGAGGGATCCCTCTCCCAGGACAGACAGACGTGCAATAGATACCGTGTGTAAATCGAAAAGATAATACATTTACAACATTGGTAGACCAAATGTTTGTAAATGCATGTGTCTATAATAAGAAGATGAATCCACGAGGATGTCAGCAATCTTGTGGGAGCCATCAGGGAAGTAGTATGGTGAGAGTCTGGCAGGACCGCAGAGACAGGTTCAGCCATGACTCGAAGTCCAGGACTCAGATCCAGTGCTCAGGATAGAGGATCCAGGACACACGACCACAGCAACAGGATTAGCCTCGACTCAAGATCCCGGCGTATATATAGGCACAAAAAAAGAGATTTGGGGGAAGCTGGGTTTATCGGAACATGAGAGTACACAGGTACAAACAGCCAGAAAGATGGAGTAAGGTCCAAGCCTATAACAGTCCAAGCCTATAGCAGCTAAACTAACGTGTCTACATACATGCACTCCCTTAGGATAGGTTGAGGGAAAAGGGTAGCAAGTAAGAAGTAAGGAACACAACGTGTCTACGTACATGCACTCCCTTAGGTTGAGGGAAAAGGGTAGCAAGTAAGAAGTAGGAAACAGAGGTGGAGAGGCACGCAGGGAGAGAGGTCCCCACTGGAACCTGAATTGGTTAGAGGTAAGGAGTAGGTCTGTGGCTACGTTCCACACTCCCGGGCCGGGCTAGGCGTTCTGACTGCCTTTTTATTTATTTTTTATTTTACTATACTTACTTCGTTTGCCTGTCCTTATTTGTCTACCCTCCCTCATACTGTAAAGCGTCTTTGAGTTGTGAAAAGCGCTATATAAATAAAATGCATTATTATTAAAGTTGATAAAAACTCTATTCTGAATAAGGACCTGGTGCACGGTACACTGTAACAAAGAAGATTGGCTGCAAAGTTTTCCAGGTCGGATGCGTAAGACTAAAAACGAGGCTTTCAAAGGAGGTATAATTTAATTTTGGTTTAGTATTGATAAGTAAACTTGAGTCAAAGATTGCTGCAACTCCACCTCCTCGGCCCGTGCCTCGGGCAATATGAGTATTGATATGGCTGGATGGAGTGGCCTCATTTATGCTGACATATTCTTCATGTCTCAACCAAGTTTCAGTGAGACAGCATATATCAATATTATAATCTGATATTAAATCATTTACCAATATTGCTTTAGATGCTAGAGACCACATTTAATCTTCCTGTTTTGTTGCACTGTAGTAGTTGTTACATTTACTTTTATTAAGTTATTATGTGTGACACCTCTATTAGGTTTTACTTTAAATTGTCCTTGGGCAGACACACACACCGCTAATATGGGGTATTTTATTGGAGAGAGTGCAGAGAAACATATAAAACTGCGACTCCGCCTCCTGGTCTCAACTCCAGTTTTTCATGGATTCAGTCCCCAGAGCCCTGAAATGTTTGCCGAAATGAGATTTGCACCTTCCAAAGTAGGATGAATGCCGTATCAGACCAGAAGGCTGTCCAATTATTTACGAAGCCCACATTGTTTGCTGGGCACCACCAAGACAACCTGCGCTGAAATGATGACATGCGGCTATACATGTCATCATTGATCAGATTGGATTAGAGAAAATTACGCTGTCCGATATTGTTTTAGCATAACTACACACCGACTCCACATTAAGTTTGGTGCATTCTGATTGGCGTAAAGTTTACGAACATCATTACCACCGACATGAATAACAATCCTACTGTATTTACGTGTATTCTTAGCCAGCAGTTTAAGATGCACCTTAATGTCGCCCGCTCTGGCCCCCGAAATGCATGTGACTGTGGAGACTTTGGTCTCTGAATTCACGTGTCTCATAATAGAGCTAATAACCAGAATTGGCTTCTCAGCGGGTGTCTCGCTGAGTGGGGAATATCTGTTAGATAAGTAAACGGGTTGGTGGGGACCTGCGAGTCCAACCCAGTCTCACAAAAAAACGTGTAATAACTACGTTGGTCCACAACGTAGGACGTAGTATTTCTACAAAAACGCCTCTGAAATTGTAAGATCCCTACGTTTTTGTTTCACCATTCATTCCAATGGTAGGCGTCTGTGATCTTCACATTTCTCCCCGCAGAAAAAAAAACATGGCCGAACTTCGTTTTATTCTCGGTGTAAAATGTCTATTTTAAAGTTAGTTTGGCCATTAAAATGCCTTTTGATGTCATTTGATGCGAGAAATATGAGTTGTTATTTCAGATGATGTGTGCAGTGGATGCACATGATCTTTAGTTTGCTAGTTATTACGAAGATTACTTCAGGAAATTGTATCGATACAACGTTTTTATTATCACCAAGGTGGTTGCTAGGGATGCTGCTATCGATATTATTTCTGTTATGTTGTGTAACTGTTTAATGGTGTTATCTTTATTGCTACCCCCTTCCCCGTCAATGTATAGTGTTGGTCCACAGCGCAAACGTATTAGTTTAACAAAATCCGCATCTAAAATTGTGCCATAGATCGTTATTTTCCCCTGTGTAATTCTCCATTTACTCAACAATAACACATAATTGTGTTTATTTATTTATTTTTTGATTAATAAACACAAGTTGGAGTCCGTCAGGACCGAGGGTCAGAGCAGCTAATTTGCTTTACAGAATATTACACCCGGAAGTAAGTACTCTCTCCGCTTCGCTTGACAAATCCAGTGATAGTCCTCAAGCTCTGAGATTGGAGAGTGTGCCGAGCGTCGAACAGCACTTGAAATGGGATGGAACCACGGTAGACTGTCCAAAATTGGATTTGAACGATCCACCCCGTCCCCCCCTCCCCCACCCGTCCGCAGAACTACACATGCTGGCTATTGTGTTTCACAACCATGTTCGCAACATGTTCTATGGCACGTCTCTACTGGGAGTTGTAGTTTTAAAAGACGTTTTCGTATTTCCCATAATAAGAAGTTGCCAGTATTAAACTGTGTACATCCCTGGAGGTTTAGGGGATAGAAAACACTCAAATGTAAAACATATAATTAATAAATGGGTGAAAATTGCTTGTGCCCATAATGGGTAGCATTACCCACCTGCCAGCTAAGGTCAGAAGAGCTTTATTTAACAGCTGGTCTTATGTCTGTGACCCCTCCTGTTGTTTATTGATAAGCCTGAAACATGCACTTGTCAAGGTTCAGAGGCACATTTTGCAAATATGGCAGTAGCCATCGATCATCTTAAGATAAGATATACTTTATTGATACCAAGTTGGAAACATTTGCGTTACATCAGCATGTGTAACAGTTAAATATGCAGTGGTGTTTATTTGTAAATCATTTAGTATAATCACACAAATTCTGTGTTTTATATTTAATAATTCTGTGTTCTTTATTTATTGATTGTTCAATACCTGACAAGGCCGGAGATGAAAAACTTTGGTCGCAGGTTCCTCAACAGTGCATTACAAGACATCTATCAATATGTGTGTACCTCCACCATTAAACTGTCGTATTCTGCACATTTCTTATACTATCTACATACATCTTATATAAGAGTATAATACATATGTATAATATCATTTAAAATAAGTGCTTCAACATAGTTAACATTGCTGGAGGTATACACAAAGTTTTTCATTCATTGCATAACTACACCGTTTGTATATATGATTATGTCAATAAACCTTAGAAAATCTTGAAATCTTGAAAAGGATGTGCAAAATAGTCATTATATACAGTCTTTAATTAACTATTAGTAGAGAATAACGAGTAATGAATATACTTTATAGGGATCCTATTAATATCTAATAATAAAAATAATGAAATTCAATAACATGCTTTAACCACTAGGTGTCCCTTTCTATTAGCTCTGCACCGTTATGGTGTAAATACAGCCTATCTACCAATTGGATCAAATATAAAAGTCAGCCGAATTAGTGTTAATACTGCAAGGAGACGTATTGTGTGAAAAGAAATGTAAGATGTTGTTTAATGGCTGATATATTTATGATCCATGTCACGTTTTCAGTGTTGGCGGCAGTTCCTCATGTTTGTTTAGAAGTCTTCTCATCAGGGCTCTATAAATAAAGAACTACGGCAGATATGTGATATTTAATGCAGCCGAACCGTGTATTACAATGCCGTTATGTGATGACTTTCAACGAGAAAAGCAAGCACACTCGGAATAAAGTATTTTTGGTCTGTTTCCGGTATTTGTTTATGACGATGTGATGTGAGATGTGAGACTGGAATTGCACAGGTGAAAATAACATATCTATGCCACAATTTTAGATGCGGATTTTGTTAAACTAATACGTTTGCGCTGTGGACCAACACTATACATTGACGGGGAAGGGGGTAGCAATAAAGATTACACCGTTAAACTGTTACACAACATAACAGAAATAATATCGATAGCAGCGTCCCTAGCAACCACCTTGGTAACAATGAAAACGTTGTATCGACACAATTTCCTGAAGTAATCTTCGTAATAACTAGCAAACTAAAGATCATGTGCATCAACTGCACACATAATCTGAAATAACAACTCATATTTCTCGCATCAAATGACATCAAAACGCATTTTAATGGCCAAACTAACTTTAAAATAGGCATTTTACACCGAGAATAAAACGAAGTTCGGCCATGTTTTTTTTTTTCTGCAGGGAGAAATGTGAAGATCACGTGACATAGACGCCAGCCATTGGAATGAATGGTGAAAAAAAACGTAGGCATCTTACAATTTCAGAGGCGTTTTTGTAGAAATACTACGTCCTACGTTGTGGACCAACGTAGTTATTACACGTTTTTTTATGAGACTGGGTTGGCAAGTCTCGCTTTATGCCCCTTCTGAGCAGTCACCCACACAATACGTCTCCTTGCGGTATCAATACTAATTCGGCTGACTTTTACATTTGATCTAAGTCGTAGATAGGTTATATTTACACCATAACGGTGCACAGTTGATATAAAAGGACTTGTAGTTTTTAGAGATAGAGATATTTTTAAGATATTACTGATTTTCTTTGAATATAAGAATGTAAATACTGAGTCTGAAATAATATAGCAATATGCTGTAAAATTATGTGAAAGCATGAATAGAATCAGTAGTAGTAACAATGTTGTTTCAATCATATTAGTATGCATAAAAAGTGACCGATGGACACGCCCCCGATTATGCAAATGAGCTAAGTCCCGCCTCCCATTGTTCGAGATCCTTTGATGTGAGGGGGTGAGGTGTTATAACGGGTAGGTGTGAAAAGCCCCCCCTGTGGAGTGCCTTTGTTGTCTAATTCTTTGATGTGTTGATTAAGGCAGTCTCTGTGAAGTTATGTTGTCTGGCCCCTGTCCCCTCACACCCCTTTGTTGTCTAATTCTTTGATGTGTTGATTAAGGCAGTCTCTTTGAAGTTATGTTGTCTGGCCCCTGTCCCCTCACACCCCTTTGTTGTCTAATTCTTTGATGTGTTGATTAAGGCAGTCTCTTTGAAGTTATGTTGTCTGGCCCCTGCCCCCTCAAACCCCTTTGTAGTCTAAGCCTTTGATGTGAGTTGTTATAACAGGTAGGTGTGAAAAGCCCCCCTGTGTAGTGCCTTTGTTGTCTAATTCTTTGATGTGTTGATTAAGGCAGTCTCTTTGAAGTTATGCTGTCTGGTCCCTGTCCCCTCAGGGTTGTCTAATCTAATTAGCCTTTGATGTTTTGCCCTTTGATGTGAGGTGTCATAACAGGCAGGTGTGATTTCACACTGGTGTGTTATAAGCCTTAGATGTTAATCTAGGTGTCGCTTTGAAGTTATGCGTGGGACGGTCTAGCCCCCCGCCCCCTCCCAGCCCAGGCCTCTCCCCCCTTTCTCCAACCCCTTCCTTTTGGCTATGAGGCTAGCAGATAGTGGGGGGTGGAATTAGGTGAAAATAGAAATATGCAGACTATTTAAAAAGACAGTAATTTCCACTTACCAAGTCACCTTTCAAAAAAGAAAAATGACCAAGAGACGCCTGTGACAACATACCGCCATCCGTTCGGAGCGCCAGTCAAGAAACGAATGCCGCAGCTGTGCGGGGGTCAGACGCCTACAGCCAGAGATCTGTGCACAAACTTATCTCGTGCCCTCTTTTGGTCTTGTGCGCGCGTTCATGTGTGCTGGAGGAGGGGCTCTGTGAGGAAGCGGCAGATTTCCCCCCCGGTTGTGTACTTTTCAAATACGTAAAGAGGGAAATAAGAAAGATCTTTGTCTTTTTTTTTATAATTACTTTACACAACTATAAGGAAACCCCCTATGAAGTTTTATGATGATGTATGGGTGTAATATTAGAATTTGCTGTATGCAACAAAAAAAGGTTTGACTGGTGAAAAAGACTGTCAATTTTACAGAGGGCTCCTCATGTTTCTTTTTAAGTTTTTGTGAAACTGTTAACTACAAGGAAGTATCTGTTTGCAAAGAGGGTATTCATATTCATTTAAAAAGATCTTATTTAGGTTTTTAATAGTGATACCTAAGGATATTCTCTTTAGTTGTATGGATTGTGAACTAATGTGTGTAATTACTTTATTAACTATAAGAAAGTCTCTCTGAAGAGGGAAATAATAATTTTAAAAATACTATTGCCCCCATGATCTTTTGTCTTTTTTATAATTACTTCACACAACTAGAAGGAAGCCCAATATGAAGTTATGTGAGGGTGTAATATTAGAATTTTGCTGTATGCAACAAAAAGTTTGACTGCAAAAGACTATTACTTTTACAGAGGGCTCCGCCTCCCACTCAACATAACAAGTCCCGCCCTCCTCACCAGATCATTTAAAAGTAAGGGGGTGGAAAGAGATGAAAAAAGAAATACGCTCAAACTAAATAACAAGCCAGTCATTTACACTCACCAAGTCACCTTTCAAAAAAGAAAAATGGCCAAGAGACGCCTAGATATGGGTTTAATCAGCGAGACGCCTGTGACAACTTACCGCCATCAGTCCGGAGCGCCAGTCAAGAAACGAATGCAGCATCTGTGCCGGGTTCAGACGCCTCCAGCCGAAGAACTTCATGAAAAATGGCGATGTTTGGGGTTATGTATTCAACTATATGGTGAATGAACTGCATTTCTACAATCTGAAGAATGGAGAAACGTATGGAGCCCGTAGTGTTAAAGCGACACTGACCTCAACAGATTGGGCTGTGTTAACTCTGTTGTCTTCCAGAGATCTCCACGCAACCACTGTATCGGAAGAAGTAGTGCATCAAGAAACCATAGTGGAACCAGCGGTGTACAAGATATTTGCAAAGAAAAGCAAAGAAACGCAGACAGCAAGAGTTTTCACCGCTGCCAAATCAGTCATTAAAAAGAAAAGCTAATAAAATAAACATTAAAAGAAGAAATACATGGATAAACACTAAAAGAAAAAATACATGGATAAAAGTTACAGTGCAGTCTAAGATATGAATAGTTCAATTAAAAGCAGCGACAAAAAGAAAAGTCTTTAGTCTGGATTTAAAAGTAGTCAGAGTTGCAGCGGACCTGCAGGTTTCTGGGAGTTTGTTCCAGATATTTGGAGCATAATAACTGAACGCTGCTTCTCCATGTTTAGTTCTGACTCTGGGGACAGAAAGCTGACCAGTCCCTGAAGACCTGAGAGATCTGGATGGTTCATAATTTAGCAGTAGATCAGAAATGTATTTTGGGCCTAAACCATTCAAAGCTTTATAAACCAGCAGCAGTATTTTGAAATCTATTCTTTGACACACAGGAAGCCAGTGTAAAGACTTCAGAACAGGAGTGATGTGATCCACTTTCTTAGTGTTAGTGAGGACTCGAGCAGCGGCGTTCTGAATCAGCTGCAGCTTCCGAATAGACTTTTTAGTGAGACCTGTGAAGACACCATTGCAGTAGTCGAGTCTACTGAAGATAAAAGCATGGACACGTTTTTCCAAATCCTGCTGCGACATTAGTCTTCTAATCCTAGATATGTTCTTTAGGTGATAGTAGGCTGATTTAGTAACTGTTTTAATGTGGCTGTTGAAACTCAGGTCAGAGTCCATGACTACACCTAGATTTCTGGCTTTATCTGTTGTTTTGAACATTGCAGACTGAAGCTCAGCGCTAACTTTTATACGTTCTGCCTTGGCTCCAAAAACCATTACCTCAGTTTTATCTTTGTTTAATTGGAGAAAGTTCTGACACATCCAGTCATTGATTTGTTCAATGCACTTACTCAGTGTTTGAATTGGAGCATAGTCTCCTGTTGAAACTGTTACGTAAATTTGTGTGTCATCTGCATAGCTATGGTAACTTATTTTGTTGTTTTTCATTATCTGAGCCAGTGGTAGCATGTAGATGTTAAAGAGAAGCGGCCCCAGGATGGAGCCTTGAGGAACCCCACATGTCATATTTGTCAACTCAGATGTGTATTTACCAATAGAAACAAAGTTGTTTCTGTCCTTTAAGTAGGATTCAAACCAATTTAGGACGGTTTCCGAAAGTCCCACCCAGTTTTCCAGTCGGTCTAGTAATATGCTGTGGTCAACAGTGTCAAATGCAGCACTGAGATCTAATAATACTAACACTGAAGTTCTGCCACTGTCTGTGTTTAAGTGGATGTCATTAAAGACCTTTACAAGAGCAGTCTCAGTACTGTGGTTTGGACGAAAGCCTGACTGGAACACATCGAAACAGTCATTTAAATGCAAAAAAATTACTCAGCTGTTGAAAAACAACTTTTTCAATGATTTTACCTAGAAATGGCAGGTTTGATATGGGCCTGTAATTGTTCATAACTGAAGCATCTAGATTATTCTTTTTTAAGAGCGGTTTAATGACTGCAGTTTTCAGGGCCTGTGGAAAAATACCTGAGTGAAGAGATTTGTTTACTATATGAAGTAGATCTGAGGCCATGCAAGGCAAAACATCTTTAAAAAATCCCGTTGGAATAATATCAAGGCAGCAGGAGGAGGATTTCAGAAGTTGAATAATGTCCTCTAGGTTTTTATCATTAATCTGATGGAATTGTGTCATGGTGTTTGAATTGATGTTAAGTGGACACAGAGACAACACATTTGCTGTTCCTGATGCAGAGGCACTGACTGCTTGTCTTATTTTCTGAATTTTGTCAGTGAAAAAGGAGGCAAAATTATTGCACGCCCTGGTGGATAGAAATTCAGAGGCTACTGACACTGGGGGGTTAGTTAGTCTGTCGACGGTAGCAAACAAGGCACGTGCATTGTTTTTGTTTTTGGTAATGATGTCAGAGAAGAACGATTGTCGTGCATTTTTCAATTCCAAATTATAAAGGCCAAGTCTCTCTTTATAGATTTCAAAGTGAACCTGGAGATTTGTTTTTCGCCACCTGCGTTCAGCTTTTCGACACTCTCTTTTTTCTGCTCTCACGGTCATGGCTTTTCTCCATGGAGATATTTTCTTGCCAGTCACTTCTTTTACCTTAGTTGTAGCAATGGCATCTATAATATTTTTAATTTTTGAATTAAAATGATCTACTAGCTCATTTACTGAGATGTTAGCAGGGGCAAGTGTGGAAGAAAAATTCTGAGTAAACATTTCCCTAGTGTTTTCAGTTAAATATCGCTTTGTGGTTACCTCTTTTTGAACATTTTTGTGAACAGAAATAGAGCTCTCAAAGAAAACACAGGAATGATCAGAGAGTGCAACATCAGTCACCACAACCTTAGAGATATTCAGACCCTTTGAGATAATTAAGTCCAGAGTGTGCCCCTTATTGTGCGTGGGCTCCGTCACATGCTGAGTCAGTCCATGGCTATCAAGAACACAAAACAGTTCTTTTGCCCCTCTGTCCTGAGGGTTGTCAACATGGATGTTAAAATCACCAACAATGACTAAACGGTCAAAGTCAATACACACTATAGACAGCAGTTCAGTAAAGTCATCATAAAAGCTTGCACAGTATTTGGGTGGTCTATAGATATTTAGAAACAGAGCTCGAGAGGAGCATTTCAGCTGAAGGGCCACATATTCAAAAGAAGCAAAGTTCCCATAAGATGTCTTCCTGCATTGAAGAGAATCATTGTACAAAATAGCAACTCCACCCCCTTTCTTATGCATTCTTTCCTGACTCATAAAACCAAAGTTGGGGGGGGTTGATTCGATAAGAACAGCTGCACTATTATTTTGTTCAATCCAAGTTTCTGTTAAAACATAAAATCGAGATTGTGCTCAGTGATAAAATCATTGATTAAAAATGTTTTTCCCGCCAAAGACCTGACATTTAATAAAGCTAGTTTAAGTTTGTTAAACACACTATCAGTCATGTTTTTTGTAACAAGCTGTCGCTGACATGGAATCACTGCTAAATTAGATGAACTCACACAAACGTTTGAGCGCTTCCTGTATCTACGATGATTCACCGCTCTTAATCTATTACCTATCAACACAGATATCGGCAAAGCTACAGCCAGGCAGGGCCCTGGCATGTCCTGGAAAGAGTTGAGAGTGCCATACGCCCTTGAGCCTGGACCCAGCACACATCAGTAAGCATTTTGTACACACACATCCTTATCAGGCTTCGGAGACTGCAGATGCTTTCTTGAAGGGAGGGGAGGTGGTTGACGTAGGCACGGTGATGGAGACGGAGGAGATGGTGTAGGGGTAGAAGACATGCTGCCAGGGGGGGGAGGTGGTTGACGTAGGCTCGGTGATGAAGACGGGGGGGGAGATGGTGCCCGTCTTTTTGGTGGGCGTCGTTGAGGAGCAGGGGTAAAGGAAATGCTGCCAGCCCTGCGTATCGCCTTAGTTTGGTCTTTGAACTCCAGGAAAGAATCGGTGCCAACCCTCTGTATCGCCTTCATGTGTTCAAAGGCGTTGTCAGGGGGGGGGGGTGACGGGCAGCGGAGAGTCCTCCATGTGTGTCATAGGTCTCCCATAATCAGAACATTCCTCAGGCGGGTGCAGTGATAATTCTTCAGGGTTTTCTGCACGATGTGTTGTGTCTTTCTCCTGTTTTGATTCCTCTTGCCGCTTGTCCTTGGCAGAGGGAACAGATTGATGACGCAGGCAGTTGAAAATGTTAGAGATAAACAATTTCACTCCTGACTTGTTCAGGCAAACTCCATTTGCCTTGAAAAGATGTCTGCGATCCCAGAAAAAGTTAAAATTGTCAATAAAATGGACAGAATGGTCAGTACAGGCATTGGAAAGCCAGGTGTTCAGTGCAAACAATCTGCTGAATCTCTCCACTCCTCTTCTGACTGGCGGTAGAGGGCCACTGATGAACACCTCTGCAGTTTGCAACAAACATTTAAAGTCTTCTTTCAGCACTTCTGACTGTTGTTTCACAACATCATTTGTTCCAATGTGTAGTACCACATTCTTCACAGTTGGATGTTTAGCCCCAATATGCAGGATCTTCTCAGCCAAGTCAGAGACCACATCCTTGGGAAAACAGAGTACTTTGGTGTTGTTCTTATTACACAGACCTTTTACATCTCTTACAGCAGAGTCACCCACAATCAGAGTTTCAGGCCCAGTCGTTAGCTTTCCCTCTAGCCTTTTACTTTTGTTCCTTACCCTGCTGTGTGAAGAGGACAGGTTATCCAGGTCATCAGAAAGAGATCTCCGGTTCTCGGTCAGCGGAGCGTATCTGTTCTGGATTGGCACACTTGGTGGTTTAGGAGGATTGTTTGTAATTCTCCCTTTAGCAGATGTCCACTGCTGTTTAGGGGTTGAAGAGGCGCTCTTCCTGGGTGATAACAATGCAGGCCAGCCGGTCGCATCACAGATTTCGGAGCGCTGGGCTCTGCCTGTTATCCGTCCTCCCAAATCCCATGGAAATGATTTACTCTTCGGCTTTGCACCCAGAGAGTTCCAGGGAGGACTACCACTTGTAGATTTATTACCCAGTACACAGGCCCCCTGTTCCTTGGAATCCTTGTAGCTGCTAACTAGCTGTGAGTTAGCATACCCTTCTCCATTATTTTGCAACACTGGTAAAGTGGTGTCATTCCCATGACATAGTCCATTCACTTCCACGTTAACTTCCAACCGTTGCATTTTCATTTCCAACAGAGCCATCTTCTGTATAAGTTTGTGGAAGTCATCTGTAGAGAACGGAGGCATTTTGCTACCAACTAGCATGCAGTAGCCTACCAGGCTTTAGCTGTTGCTAGGCCACGCTACTGTAAGACTGAGGTCGTCGTAAAAATGTTGAAATATGGCTGAAACCCTCCGTCTATTTACGAAGATGAACTGTCCCAGTGATAAGTTAATGTCCAGGAGCTGCTGCTCGAAGTTTTCAGAGAATAAGAATAGGAAAATCAGCATAAAAAGTAAGCAGAGGCAGGAGCAAGCAGAAAAGCGTCTGCACTGTAAGAAAGATAAGATAAGAATGGCAGAAGTGAGAAGAGTCCTGACAAGCACCGTATGGGAAACTAAAAGCGGACCATCGGGGCGGTGGTATTACCGCGCAAGCCGTTTGGTGACGCTGGGGAAGGACCCCTCTGATGATTTTGTTTTGGAGTATTTCAACTCTACTTTTTCTCTTTTCTTGTGTTACTAAGATACTTTTAGACACACTTGGGCGTATGCAAACACTTAACAACTGGTAGAATATGAAGTACCTTGTAAGGAATTTGGTTTTCTTTTAATGGCAGGGTTTTTTTTTTTGTAAAAACACTTGTTCAGTTAAACAAGGTTTTTTCTTTTCTGATAACCTTACATATTTTTTGTTATTTTCTGCTACCAAGATACTTTAAGATACACCTTGATGTACGCAACACTTAACAAAAGGGTATAATATGAAGTACTTGGTAAGGAAGGGGGTTTTCTTTAAGGGGTGCAAAACTTTAGAACTGGGTAAAATCTTCATTAATTTGTAATGAATTGAGTTTTCTTTCTTTTGATTTTCAACATACTATTTGTACACAATGACTTTTTCCATATTTCTGACAAAACTATACTTTTTGACTTTTTCCGTAAAATCTTTGACTAAACTATTACTTATTCTTAAATTTGACCTATTGCTGCTTGGTTGGAAATGATAGATGAAAAAGCTACAACGCTTAAAGAACTTTTTTTAAAAACTCTCAATTCTATAAATGACTCCCCCCATTCAACGCAATAAGTCCCACCCTCCAATCGGCAAATCATCTAAAACGAAGGACCCCACTAAGACGATCGTTGTAAACTAGCCATGGATCTGAGATAAACCAAGACTCCCCCTGCGAGTTGCAGCCAGGAATAGACTCCTGGACTACCATCATCACCACCATTTTGGACACCCGAATCCTGCAATACTACTGCTGCTGATTTTGCTCCTTGGGCCAAGACGTCTCTGTTTGTGGACACAGTGAAATCGGTGTTGGTTGATATTGTGGAGAGGGTGATACATCGGTACAGAGAAGAAATCTGCAACGGGTGCCGAGTCAGTCACCCCGGCCAGAGGCAACACGATGTTCTGAATGACATGTCCGATTTTTACTTCAGAAACAATTACAACGCGTTAATGAAAAGACTCTGGCTCACCGACTTCATTACTGAGATCGACCAGACTCTTATTGATAAAGACATTTTCACGGATGATTGGAGGATCCAAGGCGCTTCAGAGGCTTTTCTTCACAATCTCAAAAATTGCAGACGCCTCAAGGAGAGACTTGAAAAGATCCATGCCGAGTTGGATGGAGAAGAAGAAGACTATTAACCAGCAGTTGACTGAAGCCAGGGATTTGTTCGATACATTGACTTTTTTCTTTAAAGTAAAATAAAAATGGGAAACTACTATGCAAAACGCTCTGTATATATTGATCACAATGTAGTCAATACCCTTTTAATAAGTGTGGTGATGAGGACGATTGAAAACAGAATGAGTAGTGACCCCTGTGTAAAAAGAACGGCTGAAGTTTGAAAACTGGAAGACATTTTGGATATCGTTCGTTCTGGCAGTACTATTCCGGGTCATTGGGAAACGATTGTAAACGAAACATTTAAAGTGGTCCTGGAATCTTCATTTTCCGAAACATTCTGTAACATTTCCGCAGAAATGAAACAAACATCAAAAGTGTATCATGTGCTCTCACTGTATGCTCTGTTTTGTAGATGTAATATACATATATTTTGACTGAAGTGACAAAACTCCACCATGATATTTCCAGTAATATGGGGAATTCTAAGCTGGAGACGATCCTGGGAATGTTACAATCAGTATAACTATGGATGTGTGTGAAAAAATAAAAAATGTAAATAGGACATTTTTAAAAAATAAAAAAAGTGTTTTTTTACATTTAAAAACTGTTGTCTTCATTATAGCAAGGGGAGCGTGTCTGATACATGTGTATTACAGTCCTTCACATGCACTGTTGTCTTCATTATAACAAGGGGAGGATAACAGGGAAGATGTAGGATAAATGTGTACTGAAACGTGCGTATTATACACCCACAGAAACACAGAAACGCAGAAACACAGAAACACACAGACACACAGAAAACACTAGTATGGTTTTTGTGTTTTCAGTGTTTTCTGTGTGTCTGTACACACAAAGCACAAATCATTTAAAACAAACCCTGAATCAAATCTAGAGAGGACCATTAAGAGTCAGATGCTTGACGAAATCTACTAAAACAAAGTACTTCATTATCTACTTTTAAAGCTTTTATACACAAAAGTGTATCTTTTCAGTAACTTTCTCAGAGAATTTAAGCATAAATCTGTCAAATGTTCAAAACAGCCTTGTTTCACTGAAATAGCCTCAAAATCACAAACTGCCATTAAGAGTCAGATTCTTAACGAAATCTACTCAGAGTACTTCATGGTAGTGGTCAGCTTTTAAATACAAAAGTGTATCTTTCAGTAACTTTTTGAGAGAATTTAAGCATTAATCTGTCAAATGTTCAAAACAGCCTTGTTTCACTGAAATAGCGTCAAAATCACAAACTGGCTGAAACTATACCGTGAATTGGAGAAATTACAGCACATAGTTTTCTACTACGACACAGATAGTATAATCTATGTGACAAGACAGGGGCAGTCTCCAGTACTTTCATGGTAGTGGTCAGCTTTTTTAAATACAAAAGTGTATCTTTCAGTAACCTTTTGAGAGAATTAAGCATAAATCTGTCAAATGTTCAAAACAGCCTTGTTTCACTGAAATAGCCTCAAAATCACAAACTGCCATTAAGAGTCAGATGCTTTACGAAATCTAATAAAACAGAGTACTTTCATGGTAGTGGTCTGCTTTTATACACAAAAGTGTATCTTTCAGAAACCATTTTTGAGAGAATTAAGCATAAATCTGTCAAATGTTCAAAACTGCCTTGTTTCACTGAAATAGCCTAAAAATGACAAACTATTAGACCTATCGCTAAGCCACGCCCCCTTTGAAAACTCGGACAAACAAAGCCGACCGTGAATGACTGTTGACAATGGCCGCGGAGGGAGTTCAAGTTCAATTGTCAGATTTACCACAGCAGGTAATAGACCTGTTTTTTAAAGATGACACAAATATTTCGTCTAGAAGCAGACAGAGAGGGTTACAGTATGCAGTGGAAAAGTACATTCATGAGATACAAATTTACAGAAAAGAAACCATTAGAATCGAGGCCAAATGCTCGCAACTGAAAAGTGAGAAACCCCACAGGCTCTGTATCAATGTTGCTGATGACAACACCATCATGAAGCAGTGTTGTTCATGTATTGCAGGGTAAGTAATTTCTAACACATTATTACCTTAGACCTCCATGGTGATGCAAGCATTAGCTATAGATAACGTTAGCTAGCTAGCTACTCTCAAGCATTACTTACAGTTGATTTGATTGAAGATTACAAGAACTATGACGATAATCCATGATTACTACTATTGCTGATATTTTAGTTTAGGCTAGTGGTCCAACGCGGTATACGAGCTCTCTCACTCACCTGGTATACTGAGTGGGTGGGGCAGGGCTAAAGTCAGGCAGACATTGGATTTGCATATGTCAAAGCCACTGTGTAGGCCAGTAGCTAGACCCGACAGCTGTGTCATTTATGTAACGTTAGTGACAGGCAGGCTACATTAAAGTAGGTTGCACCAGGTTCAATGAGTAGCCTAGTCCCACTGCACTGCGGAGCTATATACAAGTAGCAGCTAGTACGAGCAGTGTTCTCAAACAGTAGCCTATTTATTTTCTCCCCTTCTCATTGCTGTTGAAACCGTAGGGCACCAGGTTACTGTTCGCACATCATTGGGCTCATGTACAGTTTAGACATTTCTCGTGCCCAAAATGAAGACACTGCCTCCTGTACAAGTCGGCCACAGCAGTGGCATGAACCCAGAGGGAAGAAGGTAGCAGGCCAGCCTATATCCTCTGCAGTGGTGGCAAAAGCCAAACTGAACCGCAAACGGAGACCAGTGATCCCCACCTACACTCCTAACAGGTAGTTTCAAAGCACAATAAAAACACAGATACATTTGGTAATAAAGGCAAAATGGTGCTCCTTCACAGTTTATTGAAAAAAAATGTTTGCACCGTCATGCAGCTTGATGTGAAAGAATAATAGCCTAGGCACAACATCAGATACATTTCTACAGTGAATAGTTAATACTATGCATAACACAGTTAACAGTAACATGTATCTTTCTGCCTTTAGGAGTCAGGAATCTGAGGAAATATATGAGACACTGAGAGGAATGAGAGGCACACCTATAAGCTACATCGTTAACCAGACCCCTATACAGGTAGCAGTAGGTGGAAAGGACTACCCCATTGGTTGTGGCTTGAGCTATCAGGTAATGGTATTCTTGAGGATGCAAGGCTGGAAGTTAGACAGCATACTCACAACATACCAGATCTGGTTGATGTTTCTCAACCTTATGTTAGGGATCCTCTCTGACACAATTTTACATTTCTTTATCTTTGATATAGCACATTCAACATGTATCCTGTGTGCAGCCACTTTTTTTGTCAGGCAGACATCTGTAGAGGGCATCTGCCTTTTTCCTCTGACGAAGGGTGGGATGTTTATTTCAAGTCCAATTTCGTGTAGGTCATTTTCAATTAAAAATCCTTTATCTATCATAAGCCCATCCCCTTCCTGCAGATCACCATGTTTATGCAGATTTTTCATTAGCTCAATAAAGTTGCTCTGCCTAACTATTTCTTTGTCAGACATAGATCCAGTGAAAAGAGTTGAACAAAATATTACAGAACCTCGTGGATCACATGCCATGAGGGATTTCAATGTGTTTGCAGACTTGTAGGTTGAGTAGCTTTGGCTCTGCAATACAAGTGAAGTTGGGATTTGAATTTTTAACTCTGTACAGTCTAATATTGCCATCGTTGTAGGAAATTCCTCTCTGTACTTTCCTGGCATTTGTGCCATTATTATGTCTCTATGAGGCCATGCGGGTAAGGCAAGGCAAGGCAAGGCAAGGCAAGGCAAGTTTATTTATATAGCACTTTTCAACACAAGGCAATTCAAAGTGCTTTAGAACAGAAATGTATTTTGGGCCTAAACCATTCAAAGCTTTATAAACCAGCAGCAGTATTTTGAAATCTATTCTTTGACACACAGGAAGCCAGTGTAAAGACTTCAGAACAGGAGTGATGTGAACCACTTTCTTAGTGTTAGTGAGGACTCGAGCAGCAGCGTTCTGAATCAGCTGCAGCTTCCTAATAGATTTTTTTAGTGAGACCTGTGAAGACACCATTGCAGTAGTCGAGTCTACTGAAGATAAAAGCATGGACAAGTTTTTCCAAATCCTGCTGCGACATTAGTCTTTTAATCCTAGATATGTTCTTTAGGTGATAGTAGGCTGATTTAGTAACTGTTTTAATGTGACTGTTGAAACTCAGGTCAGAGTCCATGACTACACCTAGATTTCTGGCTTTATCTGTTGTTTTGAACATTGCAGACTGAAGCTCAGCGCTAACTTTTATATGTTCTGCCTTGGCTCCAAAAACCATTACCTCAGTTTTATCTTTGTTTAATTGGAGAAAGTTCTGACACATCCAGTCATTGATTTGTTCAATGCACTTACTCAGTGTTTGAATTGGAGCATAGTCTCCTGGTGAAACTGTTACGTAAATGTGTGTGTCATCTGCATAGTTATGGTAACTTATTTTGTTGTTTTTCATTATCTGAGCCAGTGGTAGCATGTAGATGTTAAAGAGAATAGGCCCCAAGATGGAGCCTTGAGGAACCCCACATGTCATATTTGTCAACTCAGATGTGTATTTACCTATAGAAACAAAGTTGTTTCTGTCCTTTAAGTAGGATTCAAACCAATTTAGGACTGTTTCCGAAAGTCCCACCCAGTTTTCCAGTCGGTCTAGTAATATGCTGTGGTCAACAGTGTCAAACGCAGCACTGAGATCTAATAATACTAACACTGAAGTTCTGCCACTGTCTGTGTTTATGTGGATGTCATTAAAGACCTTTACAAGAGCATTCTCAGTGCTGTGGTTTGGACGAAAGCCTGACTGGAACACATCGAAATCTCAAGGCAGCAGGAGGAGGATTTCAGAAGTTGTATAATGTCCTCTAGGTTTTTATCATTAATCTGATGGAATTGTGTCATGGTGTTTGAATTGATGTTAAGTGGACACAGAGACAACACATTTGCTGTTCCTGATGCAGAGGCACTGACTGCTTGTCTGATTTTCTGAATTTTGTCAGTGAAAAAGGAGGCAAAATCATTGCACGCCCTGGTGGATAGAAATTCAGAGGCTACTGACACTGGGGGGTTAGTTAGTCTGTCGACGGTAGCAAACAAGGCACGTGCATTGTTTTTGTTTTTGGTAATGATGTCAGAGAAGAATGATTGTCTTGCGTTTTTCAATTCCAAATTATAAAGGCCAAGTCTCTCTTTATAGATTTCAAAGTGAACCTGGAGATTTGTTTTTCGCCACCTACGTTCAGCTTTTCGACACTCTCTTTTTTCTGTTTTCACGGTCATGGCCTTTCTTCATGGAGATATTTTCTTGCCAGACACTTCCTTTACCTTAGTTGGAGCAATGGCATCTATAATATTTTTAATTTTGAATTAAAATGATCTACTAGCTCATTTACTGAGATGTTAGCAGGGGCAAGTGTGGAAGAAAATTTCTGAGTAAACATTTCCCTCGTATTTTCAGTTAAATATCGCTTTGTGGTTACCTCTTTTTGAACATTTTTGTGAACAGAAATAGAGCTCTCAAAGAAAACACAGGAATGATCAGAGAGCGCAACATCAGTCACCACAACCTTAGAGATATTCAGACCCTTTGAGATAATTAAGTCCAGAGTGTGCCCCTTATTGTGTGTGGGCTCCGTCACATGCTGAGTCAGTCCATAGCTATCAAGAACACAAAACAGTTCTTTTGCCCCTCTGTCCTGAGGGTTGTCAACATGGATGTTAAAATCACCAACAATGACTAAACGGTCAAAGTCAATACACACTATAGACAGCAGTTCAGTAAAGTCATCATAAAAGCTGGTGGTCTATAGATATTTAGGAACAGAGCTCGAGAGGAGCATTTCAGCTGAAGGGCCACATATTCAAAAGAAGCAAAGTTCCCCTAGAACTGTGAACATGTAGTCCACCCATGCGTTGAACAAAGTACCAAGACTACGTTCATCAATCATAAATCTAAATGCCAAATCTTTTAAATCATGATTTTGTCTCAGTTTCATAAGAACAAGCAAGAGCTGCACACGCAGGGGCATTGTGTTAATTTGCCAATCAGTTCTGCTATATGTCAACGGGACTGAAGTTTGCTTTGCTGTTTCACTGCTAGGTATACTAAACACAGTACATAGATTGTTGAATTGATCATAAGTGAATCCAGTGGCATATTTGAAATAGGCTGGTACACGGCTGTGCTGCAAGACCTCTGGTTTTAATCTATTTGGTACGTGATTATGTCTCAGAACAGTATTTATACTCGTCAGTAGGGGTGTAACGGTATCCGTATTCGTCCCGTACCGTCACGGTTCGGCACATGCAGTCACACGGCGAATACGCCTTTTTTTTACGAGTGGGAAAAAAGTCTGTCCTTCAGGGCAGTATCCATTACTCTATATATAATCCAGGGGGCGGTATTGCGCCTAAAAGCTGTTTGCCAGCCGCCCTTAAACAACAAAGGAAGAACAAGAAGAAACACAACAACAAAACGAACAAAATACGAGAAGAAGAAAAGTTAGTATGGCGAGTTCAGATAACACACAGGAGCTAGAACCCACCTGCTTCTTTTAAATCAGCTGTGTGGGAACATTTCGGGTTCCCTGTGGACTACAATAATGATGAAGTGTGCGAGTGGTGGATTGGACGAGGACGGTGTGTCGGCTTTGTTCGACAGCGGTGCGGTATGCTAATGGCAACACATGCCAAACATGCTAAATCATATCAGAAGGCATCACCCAGATTTGCCAATCACCGGAGCCCGGCAAAAGACAACAGCAGTTCAACAGCTGATCCCCGCTGTTTTTAAGAAGCCAATAGACATGAAAGCCGTGAGACCAAAATAAATAACGGAAGCTTTTCGCATATGTTTTTCAACGACTATGTGCTCTTGAAACACTTTCTTATTATTTATGATGTAATATTTTCAAGACATTCTTTTTAGTTTTACAGCTTGATGAAACCTTTTTGTTTGACATCAGCCATTATAGATAATCTAGCCATCTGAGTGTGTGGTACTGTTTGTGGTTTGTTTTTAACTGTTTAATACGGTTAATTATTAAAAATGTCAGAGTTCCTTATTTTTAAACTGAAACTTGCACTACTGTTCAAAAATAAATAACAACAAACCTGGAATTATGCATTTGGGACTTTCTTTTTGCTTTTTCTTGTTGTACTGAACCCGTACCGAACCGTGACCCCCAAACCGAGGTATGAACCGAACCGTGACTTCTGTGAACCGTTACACCCCTACTAGTCAGTGATTCGATTTGTGTTTGTTGATTTCTCAATCTTTCATCTCGCTCCTCTTGTCCACCTTCCATTGGGGGAGGCTGCTCCACAGGCCGGCGCTCCTCATCTGGAGGCTCCTCCACACCCTGACCTTCTTAGAGAAGAGAGAGGAGTAAGAGGGGAGGAGAGAGGAGTAAGAGAGGAGGAGAGAGGAGTGATGGATAAGGAGAGAGGGGTGATGGATACGGGGAGAGGGATGAGGGGGAGAGGTGAATGAGGAGAGAGGGAGAGGTGAATGAGGGGAGAAAGGAATGAGAGGAGAGAGGGATAAGAGGAGACAAATGACTCCTTGATGTTTCTCATTTTTTCTCTCGCTGCAGCTCCCACTGTTGCAGCTCCCACAGACCAACCCAGCAACATCCCTGCCTGTATCCTCTTCCTGTACCAAGACCATCCCCATGCCCCTCTCTCCAGACATAGCCATACCAACACCACAGCACAAGCAGAGCTTTGATCTGGAGGAAGCAAGAATACTACAACTGCAAACCACGGGACAGGCTGCATGTCCACTGTGGCACAAGGAGCGAGAGGGCAGGCTGACTGCATCAGAATTTGGCACAATAGTAAAGAGAAAGAAAATTGCAGATGCCTTCATACAGTCCACATATTACCCCAAGCCCTTCACTGCTACTGCAACAACCTATGGCTCTGCCAATGAGTCAAAGGCCAAGCAGCTGTACCAGGAGACATTTCCAGATAGGCATGTTCATAGCTCTGGCCTCCTCCTGCAACCAGATCTCCCCTTCCTTGGGGCAACACCAGATGCTATAGTATGTGACAATGGTCAAACAGGCTTGCTTGAGGTGAAATGTCCCTTTGCAGCAAGGGACATGACGGTAGCAGAGGCAGCCACAGCCATAAAAGATTTCTATGTGCGTAAAGACGGAGAAGACATGCACATCTCAGAGAGGCATAACTGTTATTACCAAATTCAAGGGCAACTACTACTTAGCGGACTCGACTTCTGTGACTTTGTACTTTTTACAAGAAGAGATATATATATTGAGAGATTTCACAGAGATATTCAGTTCATCAATGACATGATTGTAAAGCTGCACACATTCCATGATGCTCACTTTAGTCTAAAGACATAAATCAGACCTCTTTCATTGTCACTCATGTCCTGTCTTGGGTTGACCTGTGTCGTCTCTGTGAGGGCAGTAACATCTCCAGCACATCTCATTCTGTGAAAAAAACACAAAAAGCTGAGTATTAGCTAAGCATAGACAGATAATAATAATAATAATAATAATAATAATAATAATAATAATAGTTCATTTATGGAGCATCCTTCATACATAAAATGCAGCTCAAAGTGGATTTTATTGACAACAAACATAACAACATTGACAGATCAACATTTGCCTTGTCAGGGATAAAACGAAAAGTCCAGGACTTATTTCCATCGTTGTCCCTGTTGTTACTGGTTTTAAGTGGCACTATGGCATCTGAAGTGCATCGAGCATTCTTAGTGCATAATCTAAAGTGCATGTAGTAGTATTCATGTTTTTTATTATAAAAAAAAGCATCATTCATGCTCATTGGTGCATTAAAAACAATTATTTTCATCAACAAAGTGCATAGAGACTCATCGTTCACCAGAGGTTCAACACATAATACCATCGCACCAACATTACAGTGGCAGGTTGCTAAACAGCTGCTCCCTTATCCTTGATTTGAACACTGCAGCACTCTCGGTTTCCTTAATATTGAGTGGTAGTTTGTTCCACTCCACTGCACCTCTATATCTAAATGACATTTGACCTATCTTCCTGTTGTGTTTAAGGGGACTACATTTCTCAGGCTTCCTCTTGTGTTGTGTGTGTGTGCAATCATTTCAAGGTGGTTGTTAAAATATGTTGGGGCTCTCCTGTTTAAAATCGTGTGGACCATCCCTAGCTGTAGTTGTTTGGTTCCGGCCTCCACTGGTAGCCAGTGGAGTTGTGTAAATTGAGTCCTCCCTATATGGGTTCTGGAATTTAGGCCTAATACTACTCTGATTAGTTTGTTCTGTGCTGTTTGGAGTTTATGATGCAGGGGTTTGTTAAGGCTCCAGTACCATGAGCTGATGGCATAGTCGAAATGGCACTGGACCAGACATGAGGCAAGGGTTTTTAGGCAGTCAATGTTAAGAAAAATTGACTTCCTAGCTAGGACCCTTTTTCTGGCGCCTATCTTGCCCAGGACATTTAGGGCCATGTGGGCACCTCCTAGAGTCTCATCTAGAAGATACAACCTAGATATTTTACTGAGGGCTGTGATGTGATGGTTGTGCCTCCGGTGGTTATAACAAGTTTGTCCTCCCTGCTTAGCCTTATTTTTGAACCCATTAATATGGATTCTGTCTTGCCTAGATGCAGTGACAACCTATTGTCTGTTAGCCAGTTCTTTATACTATCAATGTTGTCAGCTAGGATGTCCTGTATACGAGTGCTTTTCCCTAAAATGCATAATAAAATATATAAAAATTGATAAAAGCAATAATAAGTACAGTAAAAGCAAGGAACAACATTAAAATAGAAGCAAGAGCTAATAAAAGCAACAGCAGATGAAAGTTAACAGTTAAAAGCAAGAGTAAAAAGGTAGCCATGTATTTCTTTATATAAAATATCTAATCTTGTTGCCTGTCGTGTGTAGTGGTGACTGTTATGTAACCATTGAAATGATAATATGATGTTGAATGTTAGCAGTGGTGGTCACTACATTAAATCTATAACTATAACTGTCCTTGTTGGTCATCATTTCCACTGTTATGCACCTGGCTGACTGTAACGTTACCTTTTTTTGGGTGAGGGTCTGTGTCTTCTCGGAGCAGCACACACGAGAGCCCGGATGGGATCTGGATATTCCAGAGTTGGCTTCCCATCTCTGAAGTGCTTTGAGGTGAAAAGACAGTTAGTAAAAGTTAGCTAAAAACACCAACTAGCGAGGACGAAAAGTCAGACAGCAAACGTTGATGTTGATAACACTGTAGCTAACGTTAGCTAGCTGGGCTGGATATACGCTAGCTAGTTGGCAGTCAAAGTCAATCGTTAGCAAACTAGTAGTTTGGTCTACGTTTCTAATACATGCCGTCAAATATTATGTCTTTGTGAATTGACCTTACCTTTGAGCAAACATAAGTGTCCTTGGTAATTGTCTTCACATTCAGTTGTGTATGTGGTCGATGACACAGCATAATCCACCGCTTGCATTTGTCGAGTTTTCTTTTGGGCTTCGGAAAAGGTTCGCAATATACTCCTCCATCCAGTCTTTCAGGGTACCTGGTGTCCGAATTACAGGTACCCCACGCACAGCGTTTCACCATCAGATATTAGCTAGATAATAAACATAGAAACTGAACTCTTCACAGTGGTTTCGATCACAGACGTCTGGTTTTGGTTTGATGCGCCCCACAAACGGCTTTTCTGGTGAAGTCCGAGTTTTCTGCCAGGAGGGATTTTCGCTGTGATATGATTGGACAAATTCTATTTGGGGCGTGGTTTAGCGATAGGTCTATTGAAACAACAGTTGAAACAACAAGAACAACAGGTGAAACGAAAGAAGGAACAATTGGATTTACAAACTAAACTGGCAGAAGCCAATGCCAGGCTAAACGTGCTCAGCATGGGATCAAGACACACCTCTAGAGCATCAGATGGGATGAGCTCTTACTTCAGAAACCCTACAGCAAGATTTAATCTACATGCAACTGAATTCTTGCCTCATCAAGACCAAACCTCTATTCCCAGACAAAATATACAGACACATGTGCAGAGACATGTTAACATCACACCACCTGTAATCAACAATGGTAATCAAGATGACATCTATAACCTAATCCAGAGGCAAAATGATATCACTGCTATGCTGGCTCAACAACATCTCACTTCTACTTTACCTCCAAGAGACATTCCTATTTATGATGGTGACCCATTGCAATTTGAAGCCTTCATCCGTGCATTTGAAAGAGAAGTAGAGCGGGAAAATTATGATGAAAGTGACTGCCTGCATTACCTAGAGCAATACACTAGAGGACAACCAAAGGACCTAGTGCGCAGCTGCCAACATCTGCCTCCAGCTCAAGGTTATCAAAGGGCAAAACAGCTGCTTAAAGAACACTTTGGTAATGAACACAAGATTGCCACTGCATACATGAACAAAGCATTTACCTGGACAATGTTCAAAGCCGAAGATGTGAAAGCACTGCAAGCCTTCTCTTTGTTCCTAAGAGGTTGTTGCAATGCAATGGAACATCTCACCTATATGGATGAAATGAATGTTGTTTCAAACATGAAACACATACTTCAGAAACTACCCTACAAACTCAGAGACAAGTGGAGGAATAGAGCATGCCAGCTACAGGAAGAGCATGGGCATCGAGCTACATTTCCTGACCTTGTCAACTTTATAGAAAGGCAAGTGAAGATACTGTGAGATCCTCTGTTTGGAAGCATCCAGGATGATAAACCAACTGCAGCTATCAAAACTGTTATCTCTACCTTTTCAAAGGGAAAACCAAGCCTAAGAGGAAGTAGTTTTGCAACAATTATTACCTGCCCAAGAACACCAGGAAAGGAAAAGGGGTGTGTTTTGGATGCCTAAAAATAGGACACATGAGCAAACACTGCCACAGTCGTTTGATATGTTATGTGTGCAATCAAAGTCATCCTGAAATACTCCACATTGAACAAAAAGGCAAAAGAGAGGAAGCAGAACACACAAAACAGAATGGGAAGCCAATGGAAAGTAATAGTGTCATCTCACCTCATACATGTGGGCACATTGGGGCCGGTGATGAAAACTCCATCTTCTCCATTGTACCAGTACAAGTAAAGAGGCACAAAGGGGACAAAGTGTTACAAACTTATGCCTTTCTGGACCATGGAAGTTCATCTACCTTTTGCAGAGAAAGTTTAATGAGGAGGCTAAACCTTACAGGACAAAGGACTAACATTCTCCTAAAGACAATGAATCAGAAAAAAATTGTGTCTAGTCATCATATCTCAGGTTTGGAAATATCGAGTCTGGACGAAGACAATTTCATTCAACTATCCGATGTCTTCACACATAAAACCATGCCTGTTTCCAAGCACAATATTCCTCTACAAGAAGATCTGGAAAAATGGCCTTACTTAAAGGACATCAAAATGAATGAAATTGCTTCTGGCATTGACCTACTCATTGGGACAAATTCTCCTAAGGTATTGGAACCTTGGGAGCTGATCAATAGCCAAGGAGAAGGACCTTACGCTGTAAAGACCCTACTGGGGTGGGTCTTCTATGGTCCCCTAAAAGGAAGCAACGACAGTAGAGATGCTAATGGCCACCCTGCTGCTGCTGTCAATCGGACATCCATTGTACACCTAGAGGAGCCATTGGTCAAACAATACAATCATGATTTCAATGAAAATACAAGCAAGGAAACAGAGGAAATGTCCAGAGAAGACAAACAATTCCTGAACATTATGAATCACTCTGCAACAATGTCAGATGGACACTACTGCCTAGACTTACCATTTAGACAAGAAAATCCCAGCATGCCAAATAACCGATGCATCGCTGAACAGCGTATCCAAAGCCTGAAACGCAAGAGACTTCATGAAAAAAATCGAGGAGTTCAGAGGACAGGGAACTCCGAAGAACGCACTCTCTGAGGCCATGCTGGCAAAACGAAAGATAGAACGGGAGTGCAAGAGGAGGAGGAAAGAGTTTATCCTGAAGAAGAAACTGGCTGAAGAGAATAGCCAAGAAGCGCCAGTGGAGATCAATAAAGAACCTGAGCCCGCCCCCGCTGCTAACAAAAGAGATGTAACGGCCCTCATCTTCAACAAGGTGGAGACGGTGGAGGAAAAGGACAAAGAAATGGAGAACAAGATCAAGTGGACCAACGTGCTCTACAAGGCCGAAGGACTCAAAATAAAGGACAGCAAAGACTGATGACCCTTAAAATAAGGGAGAAGAAAGGAAACTGAAAAACATTATTAATAATTAAATACCAACACATAGAACACACCATTTGTATTTTACATAGCTCCTTTATTCTTTATTTGTAATTGTTTTGTTTTCATAATAAAGCCAATTAGGGGCCACCAACTATCAAATATCTCTCCTGATTGTTGGCACTTGACAATCACCTTCCCTGAATTTTACTCAGGTGTAACTAAAGTCTGATTTAAGGGTTGTTTATATTTCACATCATTAATCAGAATCTGCAAAGTAACTACAATAAATGTAGTGGAGTAAAAATACCAGGTTAACCTCTGAATTGTAGTGGAGTAGAATTACAAAGTAACAATGAGCGGTCATGTGACAAGCGATTTTCACCCATTTATTAATTATATGTTTTACATTTGATAACACCAATGTGTTTAATACTGGCAAATTCTAATTGTGGGGAAAACGAGAACGTTCAGTAGAGACGTCCCATAGAACATTTTGCGAAACACAATAGCCAGCATGTGTAGTTCCAACCCAGTCTCATAAAAAAACGTGTAATAACTACGTTGGTCCACAACGTAGGACGTAGTATTTCTACAAAAACGCCTCTGAAATTGTAAGATCCCTACGTTTTGTTTCACCATTCATTCCAATGGCTGGCGTCTATGTCACGTGATCTTCACATTTCTCCCTGCAGAAAAAAAAACATGGCCGAACTTCGTTTTATTCTCGGTGTAAAATGCCTATTTTAAAGTTAGTTTGGCCTTTAAAATGCATTTTGATGTCATTTGATGCGAGAAATATGAGTTGTTATTTCAGATTATGTGTGCAGTGGATGTACATGATCTTTAGTTTGCTAGTTATTACGAAGATTACTTCAGGAAATTGTATTGATACAACGTTTTCATTGTTACCAAGGTGGTTGCTAGGGACGCTGCTATCGATATTATTTCTGTTATGTTGTGTAACAGTTTAATGGTGTAATCTTTATTGCTAACCCCTTCCCCGTCAAAGTATAGTGTTGTTCCACAGCGCAAACGTATTAGTTTAACAAAAATCTGCATCTAAAATTGTGGCATAGATACGTTATTTTCCCCTGTGCAATTCCAGTCTCACATCACATAGTCAAAAACAAATACCGGAAACAAACCGAAAACGCTTTATTCCTAGTGTGCTTGCTTTTCTCTTTGAACGTCATCACATAACGGCATTGTAATACACGGTTCGGCTGCATTAAATATTACATATCTGCCGTAGTTCTTTATTTATAGAGCCCCGATGAGAAGACTTCTAGACAAACATGAGGAACTGTCGCCAACACTGAAAACGTGACATGGATCATAAATATATCAGCCATTAAACAACATCTTACATTTCTTTTCACACAATACGTCTCCTTGCAGTATCAACACTAATTAGGCTGACTTTTATATTTGATCCAATTGGTAGATAGGCTGTATTTACACCATAAAGGTGCACAGCTGATATAAAGGGACACCTAGTGGTTAAAGCATGTTATTGAATTTCATTATTTGTATTATTAGATATTAAAAGTGAGGTAGGTAATTTTGGAGAAACCAGCTCGAGTGCGCTAGAATTTGAAAATACACAACCGGAAAAAAACTGCTACTTCCTTACAGAGCCCCTCCTCCAACACACACGAACGCGCACATGACCAATGAGGGCGCAAGATAAGTTTGTGCACAGATGGAAGGCTGACAGGCAGGTAGGCCATCCAGTTATTTTATGATTGGTCGTGCTTTTTACAGTACTACGGCTTCCACAGATTACATTTTTGTATGGATTTTTTATCTCGAGCCGGTTTCTCAAACTTACCTACCCCACCTTTAATAGGATCTCTATAAAGTATATTCATTACTCGTTATTCTCTACTAATAGTTAATTAAAGACTGTATATAATGACTATTTTGCACATCCCTTTCAAGATTTCAAGATTTTCTAAGGTTTATTGACATATCATATATACCTACACAACTATGGTGTAGTTATGCATTGAATGAAAAACTTTGTGTATACCTCCAGCAATGTTAACTATGTTGAAGCACTTATTTTAACTGATATTATACATATGTATTATACTCTTATATAAGATGTATGTAGATAGTATAAGAAATGTGCAGAATACGACAGTTTAATGGTGGAGGTATATACATATTGATAGATGTCTTGTAATGCAATGTTGAGGAACCTGCGACCAAAGTTTTTCATCTCCGGCCTTGTCAGGTTTTGAACAATCAATAAATAAAGAACACAGAATTATTAAATATAAAACACAGAATTTGTTTGATTATACTAAATGATTTACAAATAAACACCACTGCATATTTACAACTGTTACACATGCTGATGTAACGCAAATGTTTCCAACTTGGGATCAATAAAGTATATCTTATCTTAAGATGATCGATGGCTACTGCCATATTTGCAAAATGTGCCTCTGAACCTTGACAAGTGCATGTTTCAGGCTCATCAATGAACAACAGGAGGGGTCACAGACATAAGACCAGCTGTTAAATAAAGCTCTTCTGACCTTAGCTGGCAGGTGGGTAATGCTGCCCATTATGGGCACAAGCAATTTTCACCCATTTATTAATTATATGTTTTACATTTGAGTGTTTCCTATCCCCTAAACCTCCAGGGATGTACACAGTTTAATACTGGCAACTTCTTATTATGGGAAATACGAAAACGTCTTTTAAAACTACAATTCCCAGTAGAGGAGTGCCATAGATCATGTTGCGAAACACAATAGCCAGCATGTGTAGTTCTGGGGACGGGGTGGGGGAGGGGGGGACGGGGTGGACCCGTTCAAATCCAGTTTTGGACAGTCTGCCATGGTTTCATCCCATTTCAAGTGCTGTTCGAGGCTCGGCACACTCTCCAATCTCAGAGCTTGAGGACTATCACGGGGTTTGTCAAGCGAAGCGGAGAGAATACTTACTTCCGGGTGTAATATTCTGTAAAGCAAATGAGCTGCTCCGACCCTCGGTCCTGACGGACTCCAACTTGTGTTTATTAATCAAACAAATAAATAAACACAAGGATAATTATGTGTTATTGTTGAGTAAATGGAGAATTGCACAGGGGAATTCGATATCGCATTAACACCATATCCCTACATGCATTGCGGCTAAAACATCCAATCAGTGAGCTTAAACCATAGCTTAGGATCTTGGGTAATCAGTTCAGCGGCTGTGTATCATACTGTGTATCGCAATGATGCTCGAAATGTCCCTTATATGCCTACGTCTGTTCTTTTTATTTTGAAATTCAGTTCCTGATGGACGCCAAAATTGAGATTATGGAATTAAACAAATAAATAAAAACAAGGATTGTAACATCTTGGTGAATACAAGATCTTTGATTACAGCGATCACGTGGATGACGTAAGCCGCAGCCAACCCCAATTAGCGGCCCGCGGGCCGAGAGGCAAATGCATGGCCCGCGCTGATCTACTGGCATTCACTTGTTATAACATAAAAACCTAAAATAAAATGTCCGCGGTGTCTGCTGTTTCGCTTTATTTTGACCTCCGTCGACACTCGTAAACCTGACCCTTGACCTTATCGCGTGCATATGCAAGACGTGCTTCGCGCGCTTGACTTACTCGTCACCACCTGGAATAGCAGCAAACACAGATAA
This sequence comes from Harpagifer antarcticus, assembly GCA_902827135.1. NCBI lineage: Eukaryota > Metazoa > Chordata > Actinopteri > Perciformes > Harpagiferidae > Harpagifer > Harpagifer antarcticus. The sequence continues at coordinate 2,069,962 of CADEHL010000900.1, read as the reverse complement.
ACAATAGCTCGCCAGCTAGCCGCCTGTCATCCCAGCCCAGCGTTTGACCAACATGACACTAACGGGCCGTGGATAACTCAAACACAGGATGGAATTCGCTAAGAAGAGGAAGGTAGACCAGGAGAACCGTCAGTTCAAAACTGACTGTACTGAGAAGTATTGTTTTTTTTTACCGGACCACACCAATGCTAAACCGACTTGTTTGATTTGCTTGCAGAATGTAGCTGTAATCAAATCAGACAACCTGAAGCGGCACTTCACCTCTATTCATGCTGCCAGTTTTAATGCTAACTATCCAGAGAAATCCGACCAGCGCACACAAAAGATAGCAGGTTTGCTTGCATCAAACAAGCACTCTGTTTCCACAATGTCGAAAACAACATCGGCACAAGAGAGCGCAACAGCTGCCTCATTGCACGTCTCTTGGACGCTCGCTAGAGCCAGGAAGCCATTTGCTGATGCTGCAGTAGAATATTTGAATGTATTCATGTTAGCTCCAAATGTATAAGTTTAAAAATGAGTGATTTGGGTTAAAACTGAGTTGGACTTTGGAGCAAGCACATGTGACTTCAGAGAAGACCATGTGGTTTTGGAGGACAAAGGATTTGGCGGGGGAGGTGACAGCATGTGTTGACTTGCACTGTATGCAGATGCTCTTGCCACCTGAGAATGGAGAAACTCAAGATTTGGGGGGATGGGGACATTGGGGCTGCCAATCAAAGTAGGGGAATCAGAGATCCCTCCCATTGCTTCAGCATATAGTCAGGACACACAACTGGGTTCAGTCTCTTTCTGCTGGCCGGCTGACGTGATCACCAGGTTGTATGTATGTTTTGTGTTGTATGTTGTATGTATTTTGTGTTATATGTATCTTGTGTTGTAAGTATACTGTGTTTGTATGTATTCTTGTATTGAATGTAATGATTTCTGGTGCATTGTAATATTGCCATTAAATAGAGTATGGTTGACTTGGTGGCACTGAACTCCTTCCATATACACAGCTCAGAAGGACGCGGGGATATTAGAAACGTGGAGCGTAAATCCACTATAATATCCTAACAATGCTGAGTTTATTAAACGGTGTACGATAGACATGGCTCGTGAAGTTTTAAATCATGATGAAAAACAACAAAAAAAGGTTGTAGAGCTACTAAAGCAGGTGCCGCTGTCGGCTACCACGGCAACCAGAAGAGTAGAGGTTTTAGCGGAGGAGTGTTTTTCCAGTCTACTCACGGATTTGAAGAAAACAGAGGCTATATCCCTAGCCATAGACTCGTCCTGTGACCGAACCGACATGGAACAGCTGTCTGTGTTCGTACGATTTTTTGATGGGAAGATATTCCGGGAAGAGCTGCTGTGTTTGCTTACTCTGCGCGGGCGCACGACCGGGGAAATAATCTTCCACGAGCTGACACAGTTCTTCAAAAACAATGGTTTGAATGTGAGTCAAATCATCTCTGTTGTAACCGACGGGGCTCCGTCGATGGTTGGAAAGCACAAAGGCTTGGTAAGCAGGCTTTCCGCCGTTAACCCGGCGCTTCTGATATTTCACTGCATCATTCACAAATCAGTGTTGTGCGCAAAACTGTGTGAAAAAATGAAAGAAACTATGGATACTGTGACAAGACTGGTTAACTTTGTGCGTGAGAGCTCTAGTCTGCAGCATCGCCTTTTTAGATCGTTGCTAGAGGAAATGTCATCTGAACACAAGGATCTCTTACTACACAACGATGTTCGCTGGCTGAGCAAGGGCCGTGTGTTGGAGAGGGTGTGCGACCTGCGTGATGAACTGGTGTCGTTCTTATCAAGCCTGCAGAGCCAAAAAGCCCATGAGTTTTTGAGCTTTTTAACTGACACCAAGGTGATAGCAGATGTTAATTTTCTGTGTGACATCATGTCTCATCTAAATCACCTTAACCTGCAGCTGCAAGGCAAGAACCACACTGTTGCTGAGATGTACGAGGCGGTTGAAGCTTTTCGGTCAAAGCTGCACCTTTTGGAGAGAGACATTCATGGGAGGAAGCTGCACTTTCCACGTCTGCGTGAGCACTGCGAGAAGAATGAGATGCCGGAAGATCCAGTAATGAAGGATTTTGTGACAAAACTGGCAGAAAACTTCAAGGAGCGATTTGAAAGCTCCCCTAAAATCTCAGGACATCCTCCTCTTCCTCAGACAGCCGTTCTCTGTGTCAGCAGACGGGCAGTGGACTGGAGAGGCCGAAAGGCTGGTGCCTTCCATAGAAGAGGGAGCTCTTCAGATGGAGGTCTTAGAGATGGGAAGCTCTGAGTTGCTGAAAGCTCAACACTAGGATGCACTAGTGTGTGACTTTTGGATCAACGTGGTTCCCCAAGCTCGTTTCAAAAACACCAGAGCTATTGCTATGTTCCTACTCACAATGTTCCCCTCAACATACATCTGCCAATCAGGATTTTCTTAAATGAATGCTATCAAAACCCAGGACAGGAACAGACTCTCCAGTGCACATCTTGGACAGTGCCTCAGGCCACAACAGAATACAAGCCCAACATCAGACAGGTTGCCTCATCCCGCCGCTCTCACTTCTCTCACTGATTGGTGAGTGAACAACATCAATTTATGTTTGCAATTTGTTAATTTTATTGTGGTATAATAATTATTAAGACAAAAATAACCATTTTATAGTTATATTTTATATATACATTAATTTCCTAAATAAAATGCTACGCAGCGTAATTAAAAACAAATTATTTATATGATAGAGAAAAAACCTTGGATAATGCAGGGCTTTTAACAACAGCCCACAAACTGGTCAAATTGAATACAACATTAAAATAATATATTAAAAGTAAAGTTAAAAAAACCCAATACTATTTGTTATTTACAGCCTGATATTATTTGGTACACATATTTAAAAATGTTAAAACTAATAATGTGGTGTATTTTGGTATGACATTATAAAAGTAACTGAAACTCTCTCTCTGTCTTCCTGTCTTTCCCAGTGTGTGTGTGTGTGTGTGTGTGTGTGTGTGTGTGTGTGTGTGTGTGTGTGTGTGTGTGTGTGTGTGTGTGTGTGTGTGTGTGTGTGTGTGTGTGTGTGTGTGTGTGTGTGTGTGTTACAGTGTTTGCTGAATTGGATGTGGACCTGTCGGACTATTTGATCAGAGTTCACGCTGTTGTTTTTTATTTTTGTTTTATTGTTATGCCCCATCAGAACACAGCAAAATCATTTGTATTTGTTAAAGCATTTATTTATTATTGTGAATAAATGTTTGATTTCTGTCTAATTTTGTTTCAATGATGCATTTTTCCTTTACCTTCAACACAGGGTTTGTTTCATTACTACTGCCACTACTACAACAATTATAATAGAGGTAACATCTGCACATAGTGTAAAACAACTTACTGACAAATAACATTTTGGCCCTTAGCTTGTCATGCTTGACAAAAATTGGCCCTTTGGTAAATATAATTGGGGAACCCTGACGTAAGGTATGTGTGCATGTTACGCGCCAGTGGAATAAAAGATGGACACTCGGAATTAAAGAAGTGGTCCGCTTCATCTGTTTATGTAGACACTTACATGTCCATAGAACAGAATATTACATGGTGTCAGAGTTAGCTCATTTATCATCGACCTGACGACGGAAGATGGAGAACACAGGCGTTCCAACACCACGAATGGACTGGGACTCGTCTAATCTGCTGGACACATGGAGAAAGTTTCAGCAGCATGTGCAGCTAATGTTTTCAGGCCCGCTACATGCTAAAGACGAGGAGGAAAAATGTAGCTACTCCTATGGATTGGGGAAAAAGGCAGAGATGTTTTTTATACATGGACTCTCACAGAAGACTAAAGTAAGGTACTAAAAACGTACTATGACGGTTTTGAAGCTTATGTAACTCCGAAAGCAAACCCCATATTTGCGCGCTATACATTTCATGAAAAGATCCAAGGAGACAGTGAGAGTTTTGACCAGTTTGTAACGGAGCTAAAATTGCTAAGTAAAGACTGCAACTACCCAAACAGTGAGGAAATGATTAGAGACAGTATTGTCTTTGCTACAAACTCACAAAGAGTGCGCGAAAAACTGCTATGTCATGGTACAGACTTAACACTAGAGAAAGCCATTGACATTGCACGTTCACATGAGCTATCACAGCAGCAGCTAAAGACAATGCTAAACCCTGCTGCTAGCCACGACAGTCGCTCTGCTCACGCGGTTAGCAGAAAACCTTTTAGAACAGACCAAGCATCCCGTGGGCACAAGACGACATGGAATGATCGTAACAGCGCCGTGAGGAGTAAGGAATGTGGAGCATGCGGGAGGGAGCACAGTCGCACTGAGGAATGTCCAGCAAAGGGTCGCCAATGCAGCAAATGCAAGAAGCCCAACCACTTTGCTAAAGTGTGTAGGTCACAAACACAGCAGCCACAGGCGAGATATAATCCCAGAAAATTGCATACCATCTCAAACAGTGCAGAACAGTCACTAGAAGAACTCTATGCACGTCAAATCTGTCACCAAATCCGCCTTCTACCACCTAAAACCAGAATCCGGCCTTCACTCTCTGACTCTGTGGCAGAAACCCTTGTACACGCCTTCATTACATCCCGTCTGGACTATTGCAATGGAGTCCTGTCCGGAGTTCCCAGCAAAACCCTGGATAGGCTCCAATACGTCCAGAACTCTGCCGCCAGGCTTCTCACCCACACCAAGCCATGGCACCATATCACCCCCACCCTCATCCACCTACATTGGCTGCCGGTCAAATCCCGGATTCAATACAAAACACTCATCCTCACGTACAAGTCCCTCCATACCCTAGCCCCCCAGTACTTATCGGACCTCCTCCATCCCTACACCCCTTCTCGGAGTCTGCCGTCCTCAGACACGGGCCTGCTCTCCATCCCCCGCTCTCGCCTCCGAACTGTTGGTGACAGGGCATTCAGTGTTGCGGCCCCCACCCTCTGGAATGCACTTCCTGCCGAGATCCGTAATGCTGCCTCCCTGGACATCTTCAAATCATCACTAAAAACACACCTGTTCACTCTGGCCTTCGGGCCCTAGCCCTTTTCTGGTCCCCGGGCTTCCTTTATTTATTTATTTGGTTTGCCCGTTGATTGTCTGTTTGTTTTGTTTGTCCACCATGTACAGCGACCTTGGGTCCCTTGAAAGGCGCTATATAAATATCATTTATTATTATTATTCTATATTGATGCTATCATAAAAGAGCATGAAAACACAGATAGAGAACAGGCAAATGCAGAAGTAGAAATAGGAAAAGCGAGGAACAAATTGAAGTTTCAAATGGACACTGGTGCTCAGACTAGTATTATACCAGCAGACACATTCCGCAAGATATATGGAAGTGTAATACTAGGCCCCCCATCAAGCAAACACTCAGATTATGGTGGGCACAGGATAGAAGCAGAAGGAACATGTAGACTGACATGTAAACATGGTGAGAAAACAGCCATGATAGGTTTTGACATTGTCCATACAAATGCTCCACCTCTGTTAGGCTTAAGAGCATGTCTAGATTTACAAGAGATTGTGTGTTATTGGTGAGTAAATAACAGTGTGTTATTTAGAAAAGAATAACAAATTAGAAGGAAAAAAAGATTTAAAAAAGTACAGATTTCAGTATTCTGAGGCTCTGAGCCATTTCTTTTCCTCACAGACGACAAGAAAAGTCCGACACGATACGATTTTAAAATAAAAACAATAATCGTGGCTTGATATTGGGTAAGAACATGTTTTTATGAACGACACAGCTTCCGGTCTTCCAAGACCCGACCGGACAAAAATATGTGTTGCAGGCACGAAACATACTACCAATAGAAATACATTGCTTTTAAAATCGTTCTGTGTGACAAGATTAAATGTCGTGACTATAACACGAAATGCCGTGAGACTGGGTTGCACCACAACAGGTAAGCAGGACACAACACAAATATTCTGGGCCAATATGTCAGATGAAAAACTGAAACATCAACCACCACCGCCGGTCCACTCAAATATAAAAGTAGATACAGTAGAGGCAATAGAACCGTCTTTATTAAAGTCTGTGGACAGGGAGGTAACCTATATGATTACTTTATATTTATCAAACATGATAAAAGCTCTGAGAAGGAGTGTGGTACTTTTACAACGCAAACACATGGGCTGTAGAGTATTTTGAATATTTATGACAAAATCAATCAATCTGATGATTTGACGGTGGAGGGGGTCAGAGAGATAGGGAGGGGCCAGCTTGGTTAAGGCTTTGTAGGTAAGAAAACAAGATATGAAGGATCAAAAATTATTTCATCGACAGAAAAAGCTACCTTTCATGAAGCATATTCAGACCGTAGCCTATACACCAACACTGAAACACATGAGTACAGTGGCGCCCCAAGACACTCTGGGGGCCCCAGGCAGAAGAGACATGCCACCCAACACACCAAGCACTACTGACAGCACCGACAGCACCCCCCCGCCCACTAGACACTTTTTATACTCACAAACAGTACTGTATATTTGTAGATCTGGTATGTCATAAATGTCTAGATGTAACAGTACTGTCTATCTGTATGTCATGTATGTCATATATGTTATGATGAATTGAAAATGAATCTAAAATGAAAATGTAATCAATCTGTATGTCATGTATGTCATATATGTTATGATGAATTAAATGGGGGACCCTGATGTAAATAAGACGAAAGTCTTTTTCTGGTCTGCATCACCTTAACAATTGTGTGTATTGAGCTGTACTGTATTGTACCCATTCTGCAATATGTTAATAAAATGTTCAATCAATCCCCCGGAGCGGGTTCCTGACCTATTGAACTCTGATAGGTCAGGAAGCAGCTTTTGCGCGCTATGCATGGGGCCCCCTAGAGGGTTTCCCGACAAGTCATTGCAGTAAATTAAAAGGGGTTTCAGTTTGTCGTTGCCTGCCTTGCCTGTTGGCAAACGGCGCTCCTGCATGAGCACATACTACAGTTTAAAAAAGCAGAAATACAATATGAGCTGACAGGAAATGCTCCGTTTTAGTTTAATACACACAGTTAAGCTCACACACACACACACACACAGTGGCGGCGCCAGAGATTTTCTCTAGGGGGTGCTGTGGGGTAGCTTGACGTTTCATAGAGGGTGCTCAAACATTAAGGGTTTCCCATTAATGCACCAGCGCTACAGTTGAACTTTCTACTGCAACACTCCCCACACGCACACACACAGCGCACCCGCGACTATTACAATGAAGGCTCGATAATCAGCTCACGGCATATAGGTGTAAGCAGGGGTAAAGTGCTATTTTTACAAGTGGGGAGTGGACCTCACCTCCTCTAGGAGGGTCCTCACCTTCTCTAGTGGGGAAGATTTTTTTTAAATATTGAAGTTAAAAGCATCAATCTGGTGCACTTTGAGAGCAAAATGAAGAGATCTATGGATACATCTCTCAACATACATATGAAACAGAAATGTAAACAGATTTTCTATTTCTTTATAGATATTTTACAAATCACTCCCCTTTTAAAACAAACCGTTTGAGACCCACTGAGATAACTAGACTAAAGTTAACTATCTAAACACTGAGAGTCCTTTACTTCACCTGAGCTGAGACTTTCAGTCTGACAGGAGAGAGTTCTCCCTCCACCTTGTTGTTGAAAAAGCTCCTTATATCCGTTAGCTTGGCTAGCTAGCACCAGATGCTAACCACAACGATCTCCGGTAGATACCCACCGGTGCGCGAGCTCTCTCTCTCGCTCGCTTGCGCACGCACACAAAATGGCTCATGCCTGCCACACACACACACACACACACACACACACACACACACACACACACACACACACACACACACACACACACACACACACACACACACACACACACACACACACACACACACACACACACACACACAGAGCAGGGCTTGAATGAAACACAGAGACCCAGAAGTAAGCTACTTGTACTCACGAGGCCTATTATGTGCAGAATCCCTCTCGCTTTCAGTTGGTTTTGATTGAGTGTCCACACGTGGACGTTTAAGGACTAAACGTCACTTTGCTGTTAGCAAATAATTTGGGGCTCCAGCTAACAGGAAGTCACTCAAGTGTCACAAAGTAATTTAGCCTATGGGTAGGTCAAAAATCTAATGGGTGCTGGCCATTGGCCTAATCATATCACCTGTGTTGGCTTTATGTTTTTGGTCAAACATTTGTTTGTTTCACATTTGCATTGATGCAATCAATAATTTTTCTGATTTAATTGAATAAAAATAATAATAATAATTTTCGGAAAAGAAAAAAAAAACTCATATTTCTTGGGGGTGCTTAGGGGGTGCTTTGGCAATCCTGGGGGGTGCTTCAGCACCCCCTTGCGCCGCCCCTGCACACACACACACACACACACAGACACACGCACCCACACTATTTTATGTACATTTATTACATGGCTTAGTTGAATACTTGATTCTGATTGGTCAATTCAGAACACGTGACACGTTGTTAATACCGAACAGACAGACCGCTGTCAAGGACTTATTGACCGTTGTTAAAGACGCTCACATCTGCACAAACAACAAGTCCGTTCGATTTAACTGTATACAGTTTCTAACTGACAAGACAAGAGCGACAAGAAAACAGCGGAGAAGTAACGGGCAGAAACCCTCCTTTTTACGCAGCGGTCCAGACATAGACATCAAACGGCGACACATATTCAGTGTGCAGTTCCTTTGGCATTAGGGCAGGGATATCTAGATACTTTCCAAGGTTCACATAATGAATTGTGCTATTTTTAAAGCAAGCAGCGATGTTTTCAAATCTGTAATAAAAAAGCTCCTCAAAAACGCTATCGAAGCAGCCGTTGCTACGTTAGTTCAAACGGTAACAACGGACTATTTTTCTTAGCGGATGCACCTTCATGCCGATCTAGATCCCTCCGCTTCGCGTCGGGCTCCTGATCAGCCTGTCGGTGTTCTTTTCCCCATAATGACCGCGTCGTTGCACATTATCCCTTACATAAATTCACCTGCTGAATTAAAAACAGTACAATTGAACCAAAGAAAGTGAAAACCATAAAGCAAGTTAAACCAGTGAAAGCTTTTTTGAACTAATTTCGTCTTTATTTTTTAATCTTAACATCACCAATTATTAGAAATGTAATAGTAACCTGATAACAGTATGTCTTTTTTGTATTGAATTTTAAGTAAATATAGTTTCTGATGACCTAATCCCGTTACATGTAATCTGTTACTCTCCAAGAACGAGGGATATTTCTGAGATGGAAAGTTAGTGTAAAGAAGAGCGTTGTCTGAACCTGACCGTGAACTATAGAAGTTACTACTTGTGAAGTCAAGCCGTCTACTCTATTCCACTCCCTTTTATAGAGAAGTCTGGCAGGAGTTATGCAAGCAGCAGATAAAAGAAAAGTCAAAGACTAAAACTGCTGAATAAACAAATAAAGATGATACACTGTCTCACTCACTAATCATCTGTGTTTACATCCTGATTATCTCCACAGTGTCCCCAACAAACACAATCACAATCTACTGTTCCATTGTCATATTCATTCCAATTGTGCAACAACACAAAGGAGATGAGGAGACAAAGAGCAGCTTGATAAGTAAAGGGGTGAATGCACTCTTACCAGAGGTGGAAATTACACATATCTTGCACTTGAGTAAAAGTAGAATAGTGTAGGCAAACTCTTACAAGTAAAAGTCCTGCATCCAAAATGTTACTCAATTAAAAGTACCAAAGTATTGGCATCAAAATATAGTTAAAGTATCAAAATGAATGTAGTCACTGTGCAGATTGGTCCATTTCAGAATAATATATGATATGTTTTATAATGATTGATCATGAAAGTGTTCTCAAAGCTGGTAAAGGTGCAGCTAGTCTGAAGTACTTTGTATACTGCAGGGTAGCTGGTGGATTTACTCCAGGTGGAACTAAAGTCTGATTTAACACTTGATTATATTTCACATCATTCATCCACATCTGTAAAGTAACTACATGTAGTGGAGTAAAAGTACACCATTTACCTCTTAACTGTAGAGGAGAAGAAGAACAAAGTAGCAAAACATTGAAATACTTAAATAAAGTACAAGTATCTCAAAATTGTACCCAAGTTTAGTACTTGAGTTTATGAACTTAGTTACTTTACACCACTGGCTATACAGATAGAAAGACTACGCCTTGCACAGAGGAATGAAAATACATTTTCAAAATGCTCAACAGTGCTGCCAGAATTATAAACTGACTGCTACACAATTAAAATAAATGCTTTTATATATTTCTAGATGTGACTCTTTGGCGTTTCTTTTATTATTAACACTGCTGCTTTAGTTGTTCTGACTGCTAAAATCCTCTGTTATTCTTAAATTTATATTTTTAAACCGATATTCCGTGGGGTTGGGGGGCTCGGATCCTTGTCACCTTTTTCATACCTGATGAGTTTACATCCCTGTTCCCTGATTATTATTATAATGCTTTTTTGAAAATAAATGTTAACTTTCAGGACAAACTTTACTTAATGTTTACTATAAGGTAAAACATTAAATGATAAATAGGGTCGTTTTCTCATTGACTTCTTTAGAACTGCACATGTTTTGCAACCAGTGGAGTCGCCCCCTGCTGGATATGAAAGATAATGCAAGTTTAATGCACTTCCTTTTGCTTGCTGGTCAATGGTTAGCCAGCAAGCTCTGTTCAATTTTTATTTTTTTATTTCACCCAATATCTTTAATTTCCCTTAAGGGGCTTTAGCTAACCCTGAGAGGAGTGTATACTGTAACTTATGGATGTTTGCCACTCTCTGGTATGACCTGCCATTACTCATTAAAAGAGTATTAACTCAGCATTACACAACTATATACTCTCACAGTGGACAGTCTAAAGAGGGATTAAAGTTGATGCAGTCTTTTGTATTTTTCCAAACAGATATGTTCTTTTTGTATTCCTCTTTCGTTTTACTTTCTGTGACCTTTAGTTTGACTTCTAACACAAGCAGAGGTGTGTAATGTGATACCACAAAAATTAATCGTTATCCATGCCGGTTCCAAAGGCAGAGGAACAGGTTTTACTGTAACACACACACACACATTCACACACACACACACACGCACACACACACACACGTCACACGTCACTGTACTTTGGTTCAGCACTGAAAGAGGAAATCCCTGTGACTGAAGTCCGTCAACCGCACTCAACTCAAGAGCACTTCCTGTTCATGCAAGCACTTGCTGCTTCATCGTCAACAATAAAAACACTGCCACAGGCTGTGGAACAGGATATTTCCAGCTGGTATTTATTGGTAAAAACCAAAGTTAGGTTTAAATCTTAACCGTAGAAATAGATCCAGTGGATGACTACGCTCCTTTAATCTGCTGAGACAAATGGAGAAGACGTCACAGCAACAGGTGAGTGTGTCCCTCCATAACACATGCTCTTTGTGTTTTCACTTCAAGGCTCATCTGTGATTAACTCGTCATTATTAAGCTCCTTTCACATGTGATTTATTGATATATCAGTATCTCGAAAGTATCATGAATGAAGGCGCAACACAGTCAGTGGCAATTTAGATAATTTCATAATAAAATACAGTTGGTAAACATCTGAGACTTACATTTCCTGTAAATATCACATGACAGGAATAGAGAACTTTGGTGTGAACAACTTCACTTTTACTTCCTGTGGTGGAAATTATGTTACACAATTTAAATGTTGATGTAGGGCAAAGAGCTTTTTATACCTGATGGTAATCATGTGCAGAGAGACATGAAATCACAAAATATCAGAAACCTCTACAATCAGATTAAAACTTCAAAAACAGGATCAAAAGAGTTTCTGGGGAGACGCATTCATTGGAGGTTGAAGGTGACATTGCTTTAATTCACAAGTTGGAAGATCAGATGGAATAGTCTACATGTGTATGATCTGGTTGAAGAGATACACAAGGTATAATACTGTTTACACACTTTCCAAAAGCATACATGCCTTTTTATGTATTTAGTGTCATCTGAGGTTTTGTCCAACAGCAATCTCAGGCTATTGTAATTCCATATTTGTTGTACTTGGCTCAATAATTTAGTGTCTATGGTATCAAAATGACATAATCATGTTCCCATAGAGACCCAGCAGGAACTAAGGCGAAGCTAAGCAAGTATACCAAGGGGGGGGAGGGGGGTGCTTTTTTAAAGTGAAAAAAGTGACCTATGTACTCTAACAATAACAAGGTTTGATTACTTTACAATTCAACAGGGGTATGTATGTTTCAATAACTTGGTGTATTGCTGGAGCTCACAGCAGGTGCAGGGTGAATACAGACACTTATCAGAAAGCTTTTTAAACATTTGTATAAAAATAAAACTGAAATGTTTTACTGCGGTCAAGAATAGGGTTTACAGGATTCCGTTATATAAAAAAGTCTGTTTGGATGTTTTTGCATTTTACACTGATATGGAATGGGAGTGGCTCAGTGAGTTAGTGCGGTGAATCGGAGGAGCACTGGTTCAATCCCCGCTGCAGTCAGCATGTCATTGTGTCCCTGGGCAAGACACTTCACCCCACTTTGCTCCTGTGGGGATTTCCCACAGTACTGAATGTATGCAAGTCATAAAAGTGGATAAAAGGATAAAGTGTCCAACAGGTGACATGTACAGTAATGTAATATTTAACTGAACGCAGAAATGCTGCTCAAACTCAAAAGCTAATGTGTCAGTGATGATCTGTTAATATATGAAAGGCTATGAAAGAGACCTGGGTACTTTTAATTTCAATTCCTTAGGCGCATTCACACTGCGGTACTTTTCCCACAAAGGTTCATGTGAACTTAGTTCATGAGAACTCTTTTATCGCGTTCACACCAAAAAGAGCCGGTACTAAAAGTAGTTCATGAGAACCTTTTTACCCGCTCGAAAGTCCCTGCTAGAGAGCAGGGACTTTCGAGCGGCTCTTTTGTGAGAAAAGAGCTATATTTCTGATTGGCTGGGCGGATTGCAAACCACGCCCCGTAAAACTTCCAAAAATTTTGTGAAGCCGCCATTTTATTATCCTCGCATTAGCATTATTAGCATTAGCATTAGCCCAGCGCAGAAACGCAGAGAGACTAACTTATGGCAACACAAAATAAAACATGGGAGCGGTGGAGATGAGGAGGTGTCGGCGTTCTGGCGATTTACTCGGAAGGCTTCAGTAGAAGCTGCTGGGAGTCCCAGCAACTTCTACTGAAGTCCTCTTACAACTCCGGGGACTTCCGGCCGGGGACTTTGGGCGGCAGTATCCGCCGTGAAGTTGTTTGTAGCCTGCCAGTAAACCCAAAGCAGAAGAAGAAGAAGTGACGTCAGCGGCTTCATTTGCCTAATCCACCTCCAGGGACTTTTTCCGGTGTGAACGTGATCTGTACTTAGTTCATGCAAACTAAAGAGTTTGCATGAACTAAGTTCGCATGAACCTTTAGGCGCATTCACACCGCAGTACTTTTCCCACAAAGGTTCATGCGAACTTAGTTCATGCAAACTCTTTAGTTCGCATGAACTAAGTACAGATCACGTTCACACCGGAATAAGTCGTTGGGGGAGGATTAGGCAAATGAAGCTGCAGACGTCACTTCTTCTTCTTCTGCTTTGGGTTTACTGGCAGGCTACAAACAACTTCACGGCGTATACTGCCGCCCACAGTCCCCGGCCGGAAGTCCCCGGAGTTGGGGACTGGCTTCAGTAGAAGCTGCTGGGACTCCCAGCAGCTTCTACTGAAGCCTTCCGAGTAAATCGCCAGAACACCGACACCTCCTCTTCTCCACCGCTCCCATGTTTTATTTTGTGTTGCCATAAGTTAGTCTCTCTGCGTTTCTGCGCTGGGCTAATGCTAATGCTAATAATGCTAATGTGAGGATAATAAAATGGCGGCTTCACAAAACCTTTTGGGAGTATTACGGGGCGTGGTTTGCAATCCGCCCAGCCAATCAGAAATATAGCTCTTTTCTCACAAAAGAGCCCCTCGAAAGTCCCTGCTCTCTAGCAGGGACTTTCGAGGGGGTAAAAAGGTTCACATGAACTAATTTTAGTACCGGCTCTTTTTGGTGTGAACGCGATAAAAGAGTTCTCATGAACTAAGTTCGCATGAACCTTTGTGGGAAAAGTACCGCAGTGTGAATGCGCCTTTTGTGGGAAATGTACTGCGGTGTGAATGCGCCTATTGTAAGGTTTTGAATTCATGAAAGTAAGTAAATGATCTGCATACTTCTTCAACCTATGGCGCTTTCAGTGTTACAGAACACACTTCCACCCAAATCTGTAATAATGAAACCTTAGTGGAGCTGAGCCTTGAGGCCCCCTGAGGGTCTGGGGGTACATTTAGTAGAGCGTATGGTGGTTGATTGATATCAGGCCTGGGGAGTAATTGATTACATGTAACAGGATTACACAAGCATGTTACAACAAAGGTTAAATCAAAAAGATGTAATCAGGTTACTGTAGACAAATTGGGGATTACTAACAGGATTCCAATGTTAAGATACATTGTAATATAAAGAATGATATATTACAAAGCACATGCAAACATTAAAACACTTCATGAGTATCAAAACACAAAGTGAAAAAAGTGTTGAGTGAAACCAGAGCTGATCTTCCCTTCATCATCATGGCCTACTGTTCCAATAATGCTTTCAGTTGATGAAATGTCACCATCTACTGTCTGTATTAAACTACAACAGAGTATTTTCTGTTTGTCAGATTTGATTTAAGATGTTTTTAAACTTTACTTTCACTGTAAATCTAGAGACTACTGCCTGAAAATGCAGTGTGTGTGTGTGTGTGTTAGTGTATTACATTAAAAAAATGACCCTCCCAACCTTGTTTAATATTAACTGAAGTGCTGAAGAATGCAGAATCGAACAGGTGAAAAGTTCACATTTTAAGACTCAATTAAAAAAATAATTAGTTTGTAAAAAAATGTTTGACTTAGGAAGGCCATAAATAGGTACAGTAACATGACCTTACTAGCTAAACAAACACACAGCGTCATAAATGTGATGCAGTGAGTGTGTGTGTGTGTGTGTGTGTGTGTGTGTGTGTGTGTGTGCGTGTGTGCGTACATGCGTGTGTGTGTGTGTGTGTGCGTGTGTGTGTGTGTGTGTGTGCCTGCAGGCGTGGTGTCTACGGCAGCCATCTGCTCTTTGAAGTGAATGATAAACCAGAGGAAGAACGAGTGTGCACAAGTCTGAAGCACTCTGTAGCACTCCAGCGGTCACCAGCCAGAGGCACCAATACCCTCTGTATTCAGGGCTGGAGAAAGAGATTTAGAGGCTCCAGATTTCCTTTTCAGCCTCTATTGCCCCTTTCACATCAACGCGTGTTCAGCTCCGGCTCGGAGCTGAACACGCGTACCGTTTTTTCTGAACACGCGTACCGTTTTTTCCTGTTCACACCGCAGAGGCGCCGCCTCTCGGTCTAGAGGCAAAAGCTTCGGAGCAAAGAGGCGGCGTCGCTTACGTCTCTCTTACGTCGAGGCGGGGGCAGGGGAAGTATGCTTGAAGTAGATGCTGAAGACCACAAAGTCTTGCATTTCGCATGTGATGTTTGTAAAGTTCCAAGTAAAGTCGTCCCTTGTAAAGTCGTCCCTTGTAAAGTCGTCCGATGCCTTCCATTTCGTTTCGTAAGAGGATAACCAAAGCGAACGGCGCTTCAATACAATCGGCCATTGTTGTTGTTGTCGATGTGAGGGATTTCCGCACGGTTTGGATTTATGAAGCAGGCACGCAAACGATGATGTCATGACACAGCAGCGGCAGCTCTGCGCGGTGTGAACAGAGCGGGAGCAGAAAAGGGAAACCGGAGCTGAACCAGAAAAGCTCCCGCTCGGGGCTAGAAAGGGAAAAGCGCTGGTGTGAAAGCCGCATATGTGTGAGGGGTTTATCTGATCATAGTGTCTCATTCATATGGTGATGTTCCTTTAGTTTGGTGGTTGGGTTGCAAGGAGTTTGTTTTGTTTGCCACTGTCTTTTCTCCATTGGGAGGTCCCTAAAAATGAAATGTTCAGCACTGCTTAGGAGATAAAATGCAGGTGACAGTAGATAGTTTGCTTTGTTGACATGTTCAGTGTAGTTCTCTCACACAGGCTTCACCCTCTACTGGACTCTATGGGTACTACTCTCATCAATGATACGCGAGCGTTCCCACACTGAAGTAGTATAAACATAGCCGGCCAATCAGGGTGACTCCGTGCCTACCTGAATGCGCGCGCAGGCTCACAGTATATAAGGCGGCTACGCCTCCTGACTGTCATCCTTTTCTCTTCAGCGAGCGAGACAACACCTGACCAGAAAAGCATTCGAAAAAAACAAGTAAAAAGTATCTTACCTCCAGGCAAGCAAATGGAGTCGCCCCTGCAGGAAACCCGTGCCTGTCTCTCATATCCCAGCGTTCCCCCCCCCCTCGATGAGAGCCTATGAGCAGATGGCTGCGGCTGAAAATAACGCAGGTGTGTTGGGCGTCTCGCTGATTATTCCTCCGCAAGATGCCCCCACCTCACCGGATCAGAGCGATTATTTGGACCGCAGCATCGGACAAATTAATAACCTGATCCATGGTGTTGCAGCCGCTGCTGGCCGGGTGATGTCCCTGGCTACAGTGGGATCACGAGAGACCCACGGCTGGCTGGGACTCCCGGAATTCTCCAAAAAGTGATGATCTCTTGGGAGCCCCAGTGTCTACGGAGGAGCTCTTTGGATGGATAACGCAGCATTTAAAAAGGAGTGCTATTGTGAGCACACTCGCCACTCCCGCTGTAAACTCCAGTAAAGGAAGCAGCAGGTGGGCACGCGCACGTGAGTGTAATGAACCACAGAAAGTGCTGTCGAAGCACTGTGCGGGTTCAGGGACACTATAGCCGGCGTGTGGTTGTCAAAAAACACACCTCGTCTGGTATAACGGCCCGTCCACACAGCGGCGTGCGTTGACGCTTGCCGACGGGCGTGTCTGAAACTCGACCCACAACCAATCACATGAATTGAGTACCACAGCTTCTTAGCTGCTGCTCCACAGCTGCTTGCGTGTCCCCTAACACAGTTTTATGAGCAATGGAAGCTCAGCTGTGTACTGGCAGAATGGATGGACAGGACACTGAGACTGAGTTACTCACTCCAGGTCTGGAGTGAGTAACTCAGTCTCAGTGTCCTGCAGTAGCGTGGCATGGGGAAAAATGTAGGGGAAGCCCATTTTTTGGGTCGGGGGGGTTGGTCAATAACGTAACCAGATGAGTGATTACAGCGCCCGGTATATTACACACATTTGCAGAGGCGCGGGAAGGTATTTTGAGTGGGGGTGCTGAGGTGCTGGACTCCAGTGAACACTATTACGGGCACTATAGAGCACGCACAAAAGCACTCCCCACACGCAAACACACAGTACACCCGCGACTGTTACAATGAAGGCTCGATAATCAGCTCACGGCATATAGGCAGGGGTAAAACTGCGGTCAAGCCAGCCTCCACTCGGGAAAACTTGGTCAAGCCAGCCGGCACGTGATATTGCTGTGCGCGAATATCCTATGCATTACGGTAGAATCCTGGAAACACTGCCTCTGTGTTTAGATGAGAATAAAACAAAAACTGTCCAGTATCAAAGACTCATTTCACTTCAGGGTCATAGCAGGACATCTCATCTAGTCACTTAGAAAAAAATCAGGACATTCTAATGTCTCATCTAAAAACAGGGATGATAGCTCTTATATGAGACTTCAAAGGTATTTTATTTTGAAACTCTACATCAGAATGTCCTGATTTTTTCGAAGTGACTAGATGGGGTGTCCTGCCATCACCCTGGAGTGAGATGAGTCTTTGATACTGGACAGTTTTTGTTTTATTCTCATCTAAACACAGAGGCAGTGTTTCCAGGATTCTACCGTAATGCATAGGATATTCGCGCACCGCAATATCATGTGCGGGCTGGCTTGACCAAGTTTTCCCGAGTGGAGGCTGGCTTGACCGCATTGGGGTAAAGTGCTATTTTTTACGAGTGGGGAGCGGACCTCACCTCCTCCTCCGCGGCAGGCAGGCAGGGGAGCTCCGCACCCCCTGCCTGCCGCTAGGGGGTGCTGCAGCGCCCTCAGCACCCCCCTTCCCGCGCCCATGCACATTTGTATCACACAGATGCAGGACTTGCACACACCTGTTATCTAACCGAAAGGTCCGCACGCACTCTCCAGCTGAAACTCTCTCCTTATTAATTTAAGCATTTTACTTATTAATGTAAGCAGGCAATCACACAATCTATGTGATTTTTGAATTTACCGTGCCTCTCAATTGCCCGTGACAGGTTGGCAAGGTCGATGAATCCTGAAGTTGCCCATGGATTGTTCAGGGAGCACGAATCCTTGTCAAAAAGAAGACATGGCCAGCAAAATAGACGCTGAAGTTTAGCGCTTCCAGTTAGCCACTCCATGCGGACATAATTGTCCTCATTGAACGTCCGATTCTCTCCCTTTTTCCTCTGTGTACACACAGCTCGAGTGCGGGCATTGGCCTGTCATCTGATTTAATTTTTAGTTGCTGCTGTAGCGGAAGTTTAGTAAAGTTATGTTTGATTAAGTACGCCAAATCTCCACCCTCCATAATGCTTCATTTGCTTGATAATTTCTAACGGCGGTGATGACAGTACAGTATTAAAACTGATGTTGATGTGATTTGATTGGATGGCAGTATCCAATCAAATCGCCAGCCGCCTGTGAAGGGAAGCAAGAGGCGGCTGGCTTCCCTTGGCATGGCCCTGACCAATCACAGGTTGGCAGGGGCATCACGTGGGCTTCATCTGATTGGTCAATCCCTCCATTTTTTTTCACCAAGGGAAGCCAGATTCGGCTGGCCTCCTCTCGCAACAGTGAGTGCAATCTACTGTTTCACCATAACATCTAGAGGGGCGCTGTTTGTTTCACTCTTTGTAAAATACTCAATGAGAATGGGGGAGAGACGGGCCGGCAGCAACACACAGCAAAGGAGAATTATTGAAACAAAACAAAGTGTTTTTATTTATTTAAATTATAACTACAATCCGAAAAAACAGGGGAAGCCTGGCTTCCCTTGGCCTCCGGGAGAAAACGCCACTGGTGTCCTGTCCATCCATTCTGCCTTTCCACCGCAGGTGCAATAGGGGCATTACCCACTCTGGCCAACCTCTCCAGGCTTGGCTCCTGAGAGGGACAGGCTGAGAAGGGGTGGACTGTCTGACAAAGTTATACAGACTGTCCAGGCAGCAAGGGCGGGATCCACCACAGCCTGTTACAGGACAAAGTAGTTGCGATTCCTACAGTTACTGGAACTGGTACAGCCGGGCGATTGGTTCACAAACCATCGACCTGAGGGACACTTACTTTCATGTTGAAATAGCTAGAAGGCCAAAACACAGGAAGTATTTGCGTTTTTGCCTTCCAGGGATAGCCTACGGGTACAAACAGACTACCGTTCGGCTACTCCCTGTCCCCACGCACGTTGAGCAAATGTGTGGCCACAGGTTTTATTTTATCTCAACGACCTCATAGTCATGGCCAGGTCCAGGGAATGGGCAGATGTTCCACACAGCCCAATTGATCTTACATCTAACCAAGTTGGGGGTTTGCGGTCAATTAGAAGAAGAGCAGTCCCATACCTCTCCAGCAGATGGGGTATCTGGGGATTTTGCTCAATTCAGCCCTCATCGAAAGCGAGGGGTACGCCCCCATCAAGAGAGAGAGGTGCGCCCCCATCGAGAGCGAGGTGTGCGCCCCCATCCAGAGCGAGGTGTACGCCCCCATCGAGAGCTAGGTGTACGAGGCTCTGGTCACAGAACCATTTGAGCCTCTGGAGCTCTCCTCCCTGAAGGCGCTATCAATGAAAACAGCTTTGCTGCTTGCCTTGACTTCGGCCAAGAGAGTATGCGAGCTGAACGCTCTGTCGGTGTACCCGAGTTGCCTTTTGATTCGGGGTGACCGTAGCGGGGCGACACTCAGACTGAACCCCTCCTCGGGGGCCATACCGTTTAGTCTTCCTCCCCATACTGGGGACAGGGAGGCAACATTTCACCTCCTCTGCCAAGTTTGTGCGCTGGCATGTTATGTAGGGCGCACGGCTTCCATTAGGCACACTGAACAGCTGTTTGTGTGCTTTGGGGATGGTGTGGCCGGTAAAGCTCTGTCCAAGAAACGCCTGACAGGATGGCTCTGCGATTGCATTTCACATGCCTATGGGCATGGGGGGAGAGCCTTCCCCACTGGGGTCCGTGCACAACCTACACGTGGTATGGCTGTGTCAACAGCCTTGTTCAACGGCGTGAGTCTGGAGGACATATGCACGGCGCCGGCGGCGTCTTGGTCTACGCCAGGCCCCTTCATAAGGTTTTATCTCTTGGACATGTCTGGCTCCTTTTCATCATCTGTGCTTGCTGGGGCAACACAGGACTGGTGAAGGGAGGGAGGCTGTGGGTCAGTAAGCTGTATCTGACCCCCCTGGACATAATGCACTTATATTTTCCCATGCTCCTTAGGGACCCGGGAAACATGGTGCGCAGTAAGCCCCATACAGGGCTGGAAGACTCTCCCCACCTGCCAGCCTTCCCCACTAGGATCCATGCACACTCTACACGGGCTAAGCGTGTGTGAGTGTGGGGGACATAGTACACTTACGTTCTCCCCATGCTCCTTAGGGACCTGGGAAACGTAGTGCGCAGTGTATAGTCACTTGCGCTGGCACCTGCAGGGTGGAGCTATGGGCTTATTCAGACCAATTAGGCTCTACCCAGCCAAGTAAGCTGCGGCCCCGAGTTCTCCACGGTCACAACCGGATGATAGGAAGTTGGGGTGCGGCGGCTGTTAACCAAAGGGCGGTCAGGGGCAGTGGGATGGGTCGATGTTGTAGGACGACAGGGCATCCAGTAGAGGGCTCCACCTGTGCTTATAGAACTAATGTTACAATACGTAACCCATCGTTCCATTATGTACATCTACCTTTTTACACTTCAGTTTGTGTACTGATATGTTGATCCGAAAGCTTCAGAGCTGTTGGTTTGGGTTTTTTATATTTCTTACAGAGCCTGGCTAGATGTTTTGTGCTAAATAATAACCTGATATATATGGTGGCCGACAGGGGCAAATATGCTACAACAGCCCAAGGAACGTGTTGCAGTTTTAAAAAGGATGTGAATATATAAAAAACTAATGTGCCAAAACACATGCAAATTAAGAAACATACTTCTTCCACCGCTGTGAGGATTTGACAATGAGTCTCCGTCACTGTACAGTGGAATCTATCATTTTACTTTTGGCTTTAGTTTTGTGTACACGACATTAAACCCATAACTTTCTTAGCCAGGGGATGTTTCCCAGAGAAGAGAAGACTGACGAAAAAGGAAACTCAAAATGCAAATAATTCCACTCATGGCAAAATCAAACAGACATTGTTTATCAACTTTAACTAACTTACTGATATTAGAAGATGCTTTTCTTTATGTTGTGCTCCACTCGTACCCCGCCTTGATGCATTCCAATTGTTCACTGGTGGTTTATATTGCTCGGGAGTTTTCCCATAGGGCATCATCATGTCCTGTCATTTTGGTTGGCTATAAATAGTGCCTCTGTCTTCCCATGCAGAAGCATTAAGGCTCATGTAGCTTACAGTTCATGCCGTATGAGCCTCCTCCAGTTAAATATTCAAACAGGGGTCAGCAGCCCGACTGACTGAAACCTGCATCAACACACCAACACCAGTCACTAATGGTAGTGAGGAAATGGTTTCTATTTGCTTGTATTAGTTATGTTTGGTGATCAGGATACACATACCCAGACTGTGACACAGCAAAAAAAGTACAGTATTTGAGTCAAACAATTGCCATCTGATTAAAGATGCATCTGCAGAGTGATCAGTTCTTCCGCTGGTGGCTGGAAGATTTTTAGCAACAGTAATATCTAGGTTACTTTCATTTGAAATGTAGTGTTAAACATCAGGATTCATCTTCTGTACATAACTTCATGACAGCTATATGTCCCTCCAGAGGGGCTCACAACAGAGCTGGCCAGCTAACCAATCAGAGCAGACTGGGCTCTGGTTTCAGACAGAGGGTGAAAAGAGGTGCTGCAGCACAGGCAGTATGAGAAAAATAAAGAGCTCTTTGAACATTAAAGCATGGAGACATGTCACCGTAGAGACACTAAATACTAATATGAAACCTGACAATGAGCAAATAGGGGTCAATGAAGCGATGTTGGTTTAAAAGGGAAAATTGTGACGCAACAGTAGCACTAGATGAATCATCTTCAGGAATCATGTTATAAATATATATCCAACTTGCATGACCAGTAACTGTTCAGATACTGACATGCTTTTTTAAAATTGTTATCATATATTTTTAAACCATCTTAGTTCTATATTTATTTAAATCCATCTTTATTCCTCTTTCTCTCAGCATTTGGAGACGCATCTGCCTCCAAACTCAAGGAGTTTCAGCTTCTCATCTATGCGTATTAAAAGTAAGTGAATCATGCGATACAAGTGATGTCAAATGTCTTGATTTAAATAAAGACAATTCCTGCTTGTCATTTAGCCTTTATTTTGTTGATAATGCATCACAATATCAATGTGATTTTCTGCAGAAAGGCACCACAGTAATGAAGAGGGAGGATTCACTCGGCAGAGAGGGTTGATGTCTTTTTCATCAGTACGGGAGACATCGAGAAAGGGTATACAATATACTGTCATAATTCCTTACAGTTCACTATTGTTACAATCTGCCAAAAACCATAGACATTCTCATACAATAAAATAAACATTAATTTGTTTCCCCATGAAAAACACCAACTGGCCGAAGATTAGAAGTTAAATCTTGTAGACATTTAATTCTTTTTTATTTCTAATCCTAGAGTCAGTCCAAGATGAGGCCTCAAATCTCCACTGTACCGAGGACCAGGAGAACGAGACAGGTATGAAGGATAGCAGATCTGCAGAAATGGATATATGTCACACGTGTCCAAGTTACAAGAGGCTCTATTCTGCCTTTTGGGGTTTTCCCCTCTCCTGTAGTGTGTTCTATAGGTTTCTGTACATGTAAATGGTCTGCAAAGGCTAAAATCCCTGTGTTCCCTCCAGAGGGAGTTTCTCTCCCACACAACCCCCCCTCGCCTGATTACATGTAAAGTCAATGCAGAGACGCGGACAGACGCGAATTCGCTCCGGTGACTTGCATGAAGCAGTTGATGTGAATGCCGCGGCGCGATTGAGGCAATTGGAGGGGGCCACGACAACCGCTGGAGTTCAATTGTTTCAACTCGAGCGCCAAATTCCCGTGACGCGATCTCGCAGTAGCTAATCAGCGGTGAGGATCTCAGCCTGTCGTCACTGACGTTTAACCAGAAAACCAAAACATCAGCCGTTAGCTGTTAGCACTCAGAGCTCACCGCTCACAGCTCCTCATATCTGTTCAGAAACTAGACAAAAGTTAAACAAGTACAAACAACAGACTGTCTGTGTCATAGCGAATACAGTCGCTGGTTTATTTATGTCTGTAGGACGTTCTTATGAGTGTGGAGCATACACAACGTTAGCTTAGCCTGATCGATCCGATCTCCATTAAGAAAACACTCATTTTAAAAGGTTTTTCGCCTGCCGTCTGTCTGCAGACTTGTCAAAGCATGAATTCATGGTTTTTACTAACCGGTATCAGTATGTTGTTACTTCGGCATCATTTTGAAACGTGTATTACAATTAAATCACGGTAAAATATGTTCATTTGGTTGTAGTTGTAGCCCCCTGGCCAGCGCTTCTTGTTTGAATGATGCGAGTAAACACAGTTGACAACCACGGTGAAACTCGAGTGCTTAGAGCGATGCGATAAGAGCGATTAGAGCGAAGCGAATATTCGACATGTCACAGTAGAGACACAAAACACAATATGAACCTGAAAATAAGCAAAATAGGGCCCGATTTAAAAAACATGAAGTAAATGCTTACTCTGTTTACCTACACTGGTAGGCTACTTTACTTTTACTTAAGTATAAGATCTGAGTACTTGTTCCAGTTGAAAGTAGGCTACTAGAATCATAAACAGTCTTTTCCAGGAGTGTCGACCTGTTTAACAGTCTTGTAAAAGTGGATGAAAAGTCATTAATGTACGCATGAGTCAGCTCCTGATGATGAACAGGTTCTCATTAAGGTTAAAGCTATTCTGGACTGAACTGACTCAACCAGTTATAGTCACTGTGCTGGATGTTCAAGGTTACAGCTGGTTACAACAGATTCTGTTGAAGTTGACCTGTTGAGCCTCCATGGCGTATTTTCGTTGTTTTATCTTGATATGTGACTTACTTGATTTCGTTAAAGCCTATTGAAGAAGATCTTCCCTTACAGAGAAAAGAGGTTGAACAAATATAATCAGAGATTGAATGTAAGTACACTTACTAATTTTGAGGTACTTTACTTGGGTAATTTCATGCCACCTTCTATTTCTACTACACTACATTTCAGAGGGAAATAATACATTTTTAATTCCATTTTTATTATCTGACCGCTTAAATTACTTGATTTGTCCATTCAAAATCATGTTTTTACTTGAAGTATAAACTAAACAAGGCAAGGCGAGGCAAGGCAAGTTTATTTATAGAGCACCTTTCAAAACAAGGCAATTCAAAGTGCTTTACAAAAAAGAAAGACATTAAGAGCATTAAGAAAATAGTGCAGTGGAAACACATTATAAAATGGCATTTGGCATAATACAATAAACATAAAAAATACATGAATAAAAGTTACAGTGCAGTGTGAGATATGAATAGTTCAATTAAAAGAAGCGGCAAAAAGAAAAGTCTTCAGTCTGGATTTAAAAGTAGCAAGAGTTGCAGCGGACCTGCAGGTTTCTGGTAGTTTGTTCCAGATATTTGGAGCATAATAACTGAACGTTGCTTCTCCATGTTTAGTTCTGACTCTGGGGACAGAAAGCTGACCAGTCCCTGAAGACCTGAGAGTTCTGGATCCTTTAGCAGGAGGCCAGAAATGTATTTTGGCCACTAGACCATTCAATGCTTTATAAACGAGCAGCAGGATTTTTATATCAATTCTTTGAGAAACAGGAGTGATGTGATCCACTTTCTTAGTGTTAGTGAGGACTCGAGCAGCAGCGTTCTGAGTCAGCTAAGCGTTCTAAATATAATATTTTAGTGAGACCTGTAAAGACACCATTACAGTAGTGGAGTCTACTGAAGATAAAAGCACGGACACGTTTTTCCAAATCCTGCTTTGACAATAGTCCTTTAATCCTAAATATATTATTAGTGCGATAGTATGCTGACCTAGTAATTGTTTTAATGTGACTGTTGAAAATCATCTGTGCTTTTGAACCCGACTGACTTTTATACATTCTTCCTTGGCTCCAAAATCAATTACCTCCGTTTTATCTTTATTTAATTGGAGAAAGCACCTGTCTGGGCCTTGTGTGTGTGTGTGTGTGGTGTGTGTGTGTGTGTGTGTGTGTGTGTGTGTGTGTGTGTGTGGTGTGTGTGTGTGTGTGTGTGTGTGTGTGTGTGTGTGTGTGTGTGTGTGTGTGTGTGTGTGTGTGTGTGTTGTGTGTGTGTGTGTGTGTGTGTTGTGTGTGTGTGTGTGTGTGTGTGTGTGTGTGTGTGTGTGTGTGTGTGTGTGTGTGTGTGTGGTGTGTTGTGTGTGTGTGTGTGTGTGTGTGTGTGTGTGTGTGTGTGTGTGTGTGTGTGTGTGTGTGTGTGTGTGTGTGTGTGTGTGTGTGTGTGTGTGTGTGTGTGTGTGTTGTGTGTGTGTGTGTGTGTGTGTGTTGTGTGTGTGTTGTGTGTGTGTGTGTGTGCGACTTTTGTGTTTCTGCTCCTGCCATTCTCGCACCAGGTTGCAACATTGTTGATAAATTCAAGCTGTCTGCTCTCACATTTCCGCATTATGTCACACTCTATCCTAGCTGCAAAATTTGGGGCGAGACACAATAAATAAAGCTTCACCAGTTTGGGTCCTTATCACAACTGATCAAGATGGCCAAAAGATTCTCTGCTCAGAGGGCCTTGCAAATGATTTTGGAAGACAGAGAACCATTTGATGATGATGTAGAGGAAGAGGTTTCAGAATGGGAGGATCACATTTCTGAGAATTCTGAGTCTGACAGTGACTTTGAAGAAGAGGATGAGATTGAGCATCAGCTTACAAAAAAAAGACCATATATGCTGTTTATATTGCTTGTAATTGGGATGAAGTAAACATCTGTTGAGTATTTTAACATAAAATAGTTTGATTGTGTTGAATTGAAGCCCAAAAAGGCAGCGGGTCCACCAGACCCACGAACCCTGGCTGAGTAACAAAAATATGAACACCACACAAGGGTTAATTTGTTCAATGCACTTACTCAGTGTTTGAATTGGAGCATAGTCTCCTGGTGAAATGGTTATGTAAATGTGTGTCATCTGCATAGCTATGGTAACTGGTTTTCTTGTTTTTCATTATCTGAGCCAGTGGTAGCATGTAGATGTCAAAGAGAAGAGGCCCCAGGATGGAGCCTTGAGGGACCCCACATGTCATATTTGTCAACTCTGATGTGTAGTTACCTATAGAAACGATATTTTTCCTGACCTTTAAGTAGGATTCAAACCAATTTAGAACTGTTACCGAAAGTCCGACCCAGTTTTCCAGTCGGTCTAGTAATATGTTGTGGTCAACAGTGTCAAATGCAACGCTAAGATCTAATAAAACTAACACTGTAGTTCATCCACAACAATAAGATTGTATGCCTCAAACCGAAAGCACTTCTTTTAACATTAAGAAACAAATATATACATAAATAAATATATATAAACAAAATAAATGATTTTTGGAAATTATTATTTATGATAGCATATCTACTGCTATCATATATACATATGGCTCAGTGGAATAGTGGGATGATCTTCGGATCAGTGGAGCACTGGTTCAATCCCTGCTGCACTCAGCATGTCGTTGTGTCCCTGGGCAAGACACTTCGCCCACTTTGCTCCTGTTGGGATTACCCACAGTACTGAATGTATGTAAGTCTCTTTGGATAAAAGCGTCTAACAAGGGACCTGTAATGTAAGGTACTTTTATTTCAGTCACTCAGGAGTTTTTGAATGAGTAGCCTACTTTTGCTTTCAATACTTTTAATATTTGTTCCCCTTAATAGTTTCACTTTAATAATATTTTAAATGAAAGACTATTGATTATAACTGATTATATTTACAATGTGGAATTAATACTTTTAGTTGAGTAAAGGAACTGTGTACTTCATCCACCTCTGAATATAATATCCAACCGTTTAGGGAATACAATGAGCGGTTTTTCGGAGCTGACTTGAACGCACCACAGAAAGCACCGCTCGGCTTGTTCCAGCAGACAGAGCAGTCACAGTCGGCGGGGAGCGACCAGGATGCGGTTTGTGTGCGGTAATGGACGCGATAAAGTGCCGCTGCTGTGGTAGAGAGTGTTCCGACAGAGCCAGCTGAGAGGTGGACGGGCTGTCTGTGGGGTCAAGCAGCCATGAGTGAAACGATAACCAGGAGAAGGAAGGGTCAGGGGCCGAAGAACCTCCAGAGCAGATGGAGTGAGTATGACACAGCGGAGGATCCACTATCACTCAGTTTATCTGCGTAACGTTAGGGTGAAGCCAGTATGTGATATCCACATTTAAAACACTAAATAAGTTCAACAAAAAGTATTGCGTCACTTTTAAAACGTGTTGTTTAATGTTTACTGACACGCACGGGCCAATGTAGGCTACCTGTCGGAACGATGCTGACATTTCTCTAGCGTAGGGTCTCAAGCGGGTTCTAGTGTCAGGTTGAACCGCTCCATATTAACAGACCAAGTTTGCTCTGCTGCTGAACTGACGGCCCCACTGCATGTTTTTGTAGTTGAAAGCCTAATATGGAGCTCAATATAAAGTTCAGCGTGGTGAAATACAAACATGACGAATTGAATAATTGCTTGTTTTTGTAGCAATACAAGTGCAGTACTTCAAACATAACAACATGAAATCAATGTTTTTCTATGGACAGATTTGGCACGAGGCGGATATTGGAATTTAAAGTTATTTTGGAATCCCGTTCAGCTAAAAAAAGATTGTAGTATGTGCTACTGTGACAGTCCAAATCCCAGTGGTCGAAAGTAACTACTGTAAGTACATTTACTCAAGTACTGTACTTAAGTACACAGTTGAGGTACTTGTACTTGACCCGACTGTTTTTATTGTATACTACCTTATAATTCTTCTCTACTACATTTTGGAAGCCAATTTTGTAGTTATTATATTGTATTATTTATTTTACAGATGAATTTACTAGTTACTTTATAAATTCAGATTTTGACACAAAATACTTACCACAAAAATGTTGCGAGTACATTTTCCTAATCGTAATTAAATATGTTTTAACTTAATTCTCTATGCAGTACTTTTACTTGAAATTGAGAAATTCTACAGTGTGGTATTAGTACTTTTACTCAAGTAAAGTATATGGATACTTTTCCCACCACTGCCAAAGCCAGATTTATGGCTTTAACAAGTGAACAGACTTCAGCATGTGCCAATCTACACCAAAATAAATCTTGATATCCTATTCCATCAGCTAAGCTATATATTATTATTATTATTATCTATAAATCCATTTATAATTAGTGGTTTGATAACTTAAAATATGTGTTTTGCTTCTTTGTCATTTTGGAACAGTCAGAAACACCAAGCCGCCTTTCATATTGGAGGTGGAAGAGCTTTCACAGCAGAGCATGTGAGCCTCTTCATGGCAGGCTGAGCCAGGAATGTGCTGCTATGGTGACACAGACAATGATCACTGTTGAAAGATTTAAAAGCCAAGAACTGCTATTTTTAGATATACCTGGACATATACATAAACATATACAATGACATTTTCAGAGTGAAAATGAACAGGGTTGAAGCAGTTTTAGTTAGTCCTTGGTGACTGCGCCATCCCTTTTCTTTTAGAATTGAAAGCATGGTGTTGTAACATGTTCACAAGCCTCAGGGCATGCAAGGCTTTTTAAACAACTTGTATTTACACCCCCATCGCAGGTGATCTGCAGTAGCACAGCTAGGCAGTAGCACAGCTAGGCAGTAGCATGGAGTCTGAACAGAAATTAGTAAAAGAGTAAAACTTGACTCTACAATCTAATAAAGTTGCATATGTTATTTGGAGGTTGACTGAGTGCAAATGTTGCGCAACGGCAAATATTGTGCAACTGCAAATTGCTGGGTGGAGAAACACTGCCATTGCTATTGACACAGGTCAAACACCTGGTACTTGTACAGAAGATTCACATGGCAGACTTTAACTTCAGTAAAATGTTATCAGGACCCAGGGAGCAGAGCCAGACTGAAAGTGAAACCTGGGAAATGTCTGCTTATTGTCTACTCCAGTTGTATGTCATCTTGGATTCATTAAGTTCAACATATTCTTCATGTACTGAACAGTATCTGCTCAGTTTGTTAACTAAAACACACAGATGAAGTAGATCATAAATGTGACAAAATGTCTGACAGCGAACCACCCATTGAAGTGACAAACACACTAACACAGATGCAGTTTGTGATTCAGTTGTGATCAGTGCTCCAGTGTCTGTGTGGCGACCTTCCCTTTAACACAGTTCGACACTTTCAACAGGATCTAATATTGTCCATGATGAGGACACACCTTCAACCCATATTTACCCTGAACTGTGTGTGTCCGCATCAGGCTGATACTGACTCAGATATCTGCATCTTGTGTTTGTAAAAACGGGCCAATCTGTTTAACTCAATTCTCTGTTAGTATACAACTAGAATGTTTCTTCCTTTTTCATTTTGTTGCTGCATTTAAAAGATTTACAAATATTTTATTCTTATAATAAGTATTTATTCTTATAATGCTAAGAAACAATTTGGTAAATGTATATCTTTCTCTTTATTTGTTACATTCTGTTCTACAAAGTAGGAATGCAATGTTTGTTTGCACACTTGCCCAAATGACTTTAGTTTTTAGATTTGATTGTGAAAATGGAGCCGCCCTCGTAACAAAATAAAGACTTCCAAAACCTTTCAAAAGTGTATTTAAAAATATTCAACAGCAAGGTGCGTTTTTTGCAAACATTGGGTCTTTAGCGAAAATGTCTAGTTCAAACAGATGAAGGGGAAATGAATTAATTTCAGACAGGAAGACTTAAAAGAATAGTCCAATAGATTGTGGGAAATACCCAAATTTGCTTTCTCAGAAGACCAGTCATTTCCCCCAAGTCTTGTTGTCACCATGAGGTTGCCTGGTGCCAAGAAACCGTCCAGGACACGCCCCCCTCTGAAGCCAATTTTTCATTTGTTTGTTTATATTTAACAAATTAGATATATTGTTTTATTTAGTGAGCTTTAGAGGTGTTGGTAGGTGTATTTTGTTACCTTTGGACAGAGACACACTCCGTTTGCAGTGTTTATGCTAAGCTAACAGCTAGTGGACTGTTCTTCTGGCGGGGAGATGTGTTGCACGTCTTCCTCCTCCATCTCTCCGTACACGCTCATGGAAATCCTATAAGATCCTATAACTTAATACTTACATACTTTATTTAATATGAAAATACAATTGACACAGTATAATTTTCCACGATACGACAATTGTTTCTATGGGCTAAAATGAATAGAAGAATACAGGTCTGTCGATGTGTTTCTAAAAATTCAAGGTTTACAAAGTTGAGATAAAAAAAGTTCTTCAAATAGTTTATTAAATATATAATATACATTATATAGCATATTAGATAATTATATAAAAACATATATTTTATTCAAATACACTGATGCGCAACATGAATTGCACTTTTCGAGTATTTAAACGCTTTTTTTCTAATGCTGAATACTTAAAATCTGAAAAACAAGCTTGACAGAATTTGTCTTTACGAAGCAGTTTTTTCCCACAGCACCTGAATGCAGCAGTATGAACATTCTTTCCTCAGAGTCTCAAGTAAACAAATGATTCAGCACTGTAATAATAGTAATAATGTGGTATCAGTATCCACAGAGGATTATTAGGGAAGACCTGCGTTGTTGATGAGGGTTGTACATATACATAATACATATATTTATACATGTAATAAACCAAATTGTTGGGACATTTTCTTTTACAGAGCATAGTAGTAGAAAGTGAAGTTACTGTAGTATTGCACTGTAAAGTCACTAGTGCTGCCCTCGACTAAAGATTTGTTTGTCGACCAATAGTTGTCAATTCAGGCAAAAATATTGTTAGTCGACTAATCGTTGCACGTTTATGATAAATTATGATTATGAATATTATTTATAAAAGTTTTCTCACAAAATGGTTTCAGTTTCAAGAGCTGAGAAGAAAGTTATTATAATATAATAATATGTTACGTTGTTCTACATATATAATATAAAATAAAGCTGTAATAATGAGCCTATGAAATATTAATAAAATCTTACACGCGGAAACATGTGTGAGAGTCACAACGCACCGCATGGACGCAGCGGTCCGTCCATCAGCAGTTAAAACAGCTAGGTATTGTTTGGGCCGACTTAAGTTTAGCCAACTATTTGGGGGCAGCTCTAATAGTCACAATGTCTTCTTATTACAGATGTAAACTTAAAGAGGCCCTATACTTCTCAGATGTATATCAGTATAGTGTCTCTACTTTAAAGAGTCCTCTCCTGCTGATGTTCAGGTGTATATCAGTATAGTGTCTCTACTTTAAAGAGTCCTCTCCTGCTGATGTTCAGGTGTATATCAGTATAGTGTCTCTACTTTAAAGAGTCCTCTCCTGCTGATGTTCAGGTGTATATCAGTATGTAGTGTCTCTACTTTAAAGAGTCCTCTCCTGCTGATGTTCAGGTGCATATCAGTATGTAGTGTCTCTTCTTTAAAGAGTCCTCTCCTGCTGATGTTCAGGTGTATATCAGTGTGTAGTGTCTCTACTTTAAAGAGTCCTCTCCTGCTGATGTTCAGGTGTATATCAGTATGTAGTGTCTCTACTTTAAAGAGTCCTCTCCTGCTGATGTTCAGGTGTATATCAGTATGTAGTGTCTCTACTTTAAAGAGTCCTCTCCTGCTGATGTTCAGGTGTATATCAGTGTGTAGTGTCTCTACTTTAAAGAGTCCTCTCTTGCTGATGTTCAGGTGTATATCAGTATAGTGTCTCTACTTTAAAGAGTCCTCTCCTGCTGATGTTCAGGTGTATATCAGTATAGTGTCTACTTTAAAGAGTCCTCTCCTGCTGATGTTCAGGTGTATATCAGTATAGTGTCTCTACTTTAAAGAGTCCTCTCCTGCTGATGTTCAGGTGTATATCAGTATGTAGTGTCTCTACTTTAAAGAGTCCTCTCCTGCTGATGTTCAGGTGCATATCAGTATGTAGTGTCTCTTCTTTAAAGAGTCCTCTCCTGCTGATGTTCAGGTGTATATCAGTGTGTAGTGTCTCTACTTTAAAGAGTCCTCTCCTGCTGATGTTCAGGTGTATATCAGTATGTAGTGTCTCTACTTTAAAGAGTCCTCTCCTGCTGATGTTCAGGTGTATATCAGTATGTAGTGTCTCTACTTTAAAGAGTCCTCTCCTGCTGATGTTCAGGTGTATATCAGTATGTAGTGTCTCTACTTTAAAGAGTCCTCTCCTGCTGATGTTCAGGTGTATATCAGTATGTAGTGTCTCTACTTTAAAGAGTCCTCTCCTGCTGATGTTCAGGTGTATATCAGTATGTAGTGTCTCTACTGGGACATGTCTCCATGCTTTAATGTTCAAAAAGCTCTTTATTTTTCTCATATCTCTCAAAAGATGTGCTGCAGCACCTCTTTTCACCCTCTGTCTGAAACCAGAGCCCAGTCTGCTCTGATTGGTTAGCTGGCCGGCTCTATTGTGATTGGTTAACTGCTTGGAAATGTGTTGAGAAATGTCCCGCCCCTTAGCCTATCACGTACAATGTGTTGGAGCACTAGCCAATAGAATAGCAAGTGTTATATAGTGATGTCACTATGTTATGGAAGTAAACAAAGGAGGCCAATGGAGACCGTTTCAGGCGGGGGGGGGGAGAGAAAGTCCCAGGGATTTCAGCCTTTGCAAACTGTTTACATGCACGGAAACCTTTAGAACACACTACAGGAGAGGGAAAACCACAAAAAGCAAAAAAGGGCCTCTTTTATTCAAATGAAGAAAAACATACACCTATTAATACTCTTGTTAAGAAGGGTTTTCCATGGCACCTATATGTCACTAGTACAAATCAGATAATAAAATCCAACTTTTAGGTACTAGGAAAATCATAAATATCAAATCAAGTTTTATTTATATAGTACATTTAAAAGCGATTTTTGGTCGCGCCAAAGTGCTGTACATGTAATAAAAACACATTACTACAATCCAGAGGTGGGACCAAGTCATTGTTTTGCAAGTCCGAGTCAAGTCTCAAGTCTTTGCGCTCAAGTCCGAGTCAAGTCTCAAGTCTTTGCGCTTAAGTCCAAGTCAAGTCTCAAGTCAGGATGGGCAAGTTCAAGTCAAGTCCAAGTCCTAAACTTTGACAAAACGAGTCTTGTGTCCTTGGGCAAGACACTTCACCTGAACTTGCTTCTGTGGGTATTGTCCACAGTAGATGACCATTACATGTATGTATGATCTGTATGTGTATTTGTAAAGCGCTTTGAGAGTCATTGATAAAGCGCTATAATAAATATAAGGATTATTATTATTATTATTATTAAACAAGTCATTAAGTGCTTTTCACCAAATGTAATGTAACCACTCCGCTCCTCCGCTCCCTTCACTGGCTCCCGGTAACTGCTAGAATCCACTTCAAGACACTGGTACTTGCATACCATGCTGCGAATGGATCTGGCCCTTCCTACATCCAGGACATGGTTAAACTGTACACCCCAGCACGTGCACTACGCTCTGCATCAGCCAAACAGCTCGCTGCACCCTCGCTGCGAGGGGGACCCAAGTTCCCATCAGAAAAAACACGTGGGTTTGCTATCCTGGCTCCAAGATGGTGGAATGAGCTCCCCATTGACATCAGGACAGCAGAAAGCTTACACATCTTCCGGCGCAGACTGAAAACTCATCTCTTTCGACTCCACTTCGAGCGATAGAATTACTAACAAAGCACTTATATACTAATAAAGGACTGGCTTATCTAAAGCCAGTTGAGTAGCACTTGAAATGTTCGGCTCTATGAAACCTGATGTACTTATATGATTCTGTTTTCTTCAAGGTTATATCTTCCTGGTCGAATGTACTTACTGTAAATCGCTTAGGATAAAAGCGCCAGCTAAATGCAATGTCATGTAATGTAATGACATCGATCAGCAAAATAATACTTAATAATCAAACTGCTCTTTATTAGTCACATTCATAATTTAATAATCAATTTTCTCTCTGCTGGTAAAGTAATGTGTTTTTTTCGAATTGAAGAGGGATCAGTAAGATAAGGCTACCGTGACGGTTTGATTCAGAAGGAGTTTAATGTATAAGACCCCTGATGTTGAGGTGACCAGAATGTTTATTTCCACTGTGTACAACATGTTATGAGGGACCCACAATCTATCTTTATGCAGTGAGGCGGTCTCTATAGGGAAAAGAACACCTGAATCTAGATCCCTCTGCAGGTGGTACTTTAACTATATTTTGATGCTAATACTTTTGTACTTTTACTTGTAACATTTTGAATGCAGGACTTTTTATCGTAACCGAGTATTCCTAAACTCTGGTACTTTTACTCAAGTACAAGATCTGAACTTCTCCCACCTCTGATAATAAATCCTGGTTACCAAAAAAAACAAAACCCTGCTCTGAAGGTTATTTTCATTTTACAAATCCTGCACTCAGCTTTGCTTTCTCCAATATCATTGAAAAGCAGCCAGATGCTGCTTCTTTTTTCGGTTTTTGCTAATTTCTTGACTTTTTCCGACGCTCTAGCATTTAAATCCGTCTCCCAGTCACTCTGTGCAGCTGGCCTGTACCACTACACCTGCTGTGCCCCCCACCCTTCTTTCACATAATGGTATGATCCTAGTGTGTCCTCGCATATGATTGGCCGCATGGTGGCCCAGCTAAATAAAGTCCCGCCCCTGCCTGCAAGGAATCTCAGCAAGAGTAGGAGCGGCTGGAGATTCTGCTCTCCCCGACGGGAGGCTGCTCTTCTAGCGGCATCTCGTGATCGGCGTGTTGGAGACCTCTGAATTAAATGATCAAGTCACCTCAAGTCAGAAGGCTCAACTCCAAGTCAAGTCCTGAGTCGCAAGTGTTTTGTGATTTTGTCAAGTCATCAAATTGGTGACTCGAGTCCGACTCGAGTCCAAGTCATGTGACTCGAGTCCACACCTCTGCTACAATCACAATAAAAGCCGATAATTTACAACAGAAATATAAAAAGCAAAAACACAAGGAATAGTCAGGTGTCACTCTCCGCTCTGACTAGAAGGCCAGGGAGAAGAAGTGTGTTTTTAGTGTTGATTTAAAAACCCCTAGTGTCTGGGCCGACCTCACATGGAGGGGCAGAGTGTTCCAGAGCCTGGGGGCCAGCTGCTGCGAAGGCTCGGTGACCTCAGGTTTTGAGCCTGGTCTTGGGCACTATCAGCAGCAGCTGGTCAGCAGACCTTAAGGCTCTGGCTGGGATGTAGCGATGGAGGAGTTCTGCTAAATAAGCCGGAGCCAGCCCATTTAGGGCTTTGAAAACAAATTAAAACGATTTTAAAATCAATTCGGAACCAAATTGGAAGCCAGTGTAGTGAGGCCAGAATTGGGGTGATGTGGTCACGCTTTTTGTGGCCAGTCAGAAGACGTGCAGCTGCGTTTTGGACTAGCTGCAGGTGTCTAATTGAGGCCTGGTCCATACCCACATACAGAGCGTTGCAATAGTCCAGTCTCAAGGTAACAAAGGCATTAATAACCCTTTCTAGGTCTTTAAAAGATAAAAACGACTTGGTCTTGGCCAATAGTCTTATTTAAAAAAAAAAAAATTAAAAAAAAGCAGGTCTTGACTACGGTGCTGACCTGCTTGTTGAATTTAAAAGCGCTATTGAAGGTCACTCCAAGGTTCGTGACAGAGGGGAGGATGTTTTCATTGAGAGTGACCAGAAAATCAACCGGAGAGGCTGGAGGTTGGGGTCCAAAAAAGATGACCTCGGTCTTGCTCTCATTGAGGTTAAGGATGTTTTTGCTCAGCCATGATTTGATCTCTATCAAGCAGTCCATCAACTGCTGTAGTGAGTGTTTGACATTTGCTTTGAGAGGCAGATAGATTATTACATTACATTACATTGCATTTAGCTGACGCTTTTATCCATTCGACCAGGAAAACACAACCTTGAAGAAAACAGAATCATATAAGTACATCAGGTATCATAGAGCCAAACATTTCAAGTGCTACTCAACTGGCTATAGATAAGCCAGTCCTTTATTAGTATATATGTGCCTTGTTCGTAATTCTAGCGCTCGAAATGGAGTCGAAAGAGATGAGTTTTCAGTCTGCGCCGGAAGATGTGCAGGCTTTCTGCTGTCCTGATGTCAATGGGGAGCTCATTCCGCCATTTTGGACCCAGGATAGCAAACCCACGTGTTTTTGCTGATGGGAACTTGGGTCCCACTCGCAGCGAGGGTGCAGCGAGTCGTTTGGCTGAGGCAGAGCGTAGTGCACGCGCTGGGGTGTACAGTTTAACCATGTCCTGGATGTAGGAAGGGCCAGATCCATTCGCAGCATGGTATGCAAGTACCAGTGTCTTGAAGTGGATTCTAGCAGTTACCGGGAGCCAGTGAAGGGAGCGGAGGAGCGGAGTGGTGTGGGAAAATGTTGGAAGGTTGAAGACCAGACGAGCCGCTGCATTCTGGATGAGCTGCAGAGGTCGGATGGCACATGCAGCTAGACCAGCCAGGAGGGAGCTGCAGTAGTCTAGGCGTGAGGTGACGAGAGCCTGGACCAGAAACTGCGTGGCTTTCTGGGTCAGCTGGGGACGAATCTTCCTGATGTTGTACAGCGTATATCTGCAGCAACGGGTTGTAGCAGCGATGTTTGCAGTGAAGGACAGGATGTTATCTAGGATCACACCCAGATTCCTTGCAGTCTGAGTCGGGGAAACAACAGAGGTGCCGATGTTGATTGTCAGGTCAAGAGTGGGACAATCTTTTCCCGGAAGGAAAAGCAGTTCAGTCTTGTCAAGGTTGAGCTTGAGGTGATGAGCAGACATCCACTGAGAGATGTCAGCTAGACAAGCAGAGATGCGTGCGATGACCTGGGTCTCTGAGCGGGGAAAGGACAGAATTAATTGGGTGTCGTCGGCGTAGCAATGGTATGAAAAACCATGCGGGCCAATGACTGATCCGATCGAGTTTGTGTACAGGGAGAAGAGGAGGGGACCAAGAACAGAGCCCTGAGGGACCCCTGTAGTTAATTGACAGGGGTCGGACTCTGACCTGTACAGATCTGTACATCGTCGGCCTAGCAGTGGAAGGGAATATTGTGTTTAGTGAGAATTGAACCTAGGGGCAGTATGTGCAGTAAAAAGAGGATGGGGCCCAGGATAGAGCCTTGGAGAACCCCACAGGTAAGAGGGGCTTTAGCAGATAAATAAACTCTTATTTTAACGTAGGAAGTTGTTCAATGTTATGTTGCACCTTATACATCTTGTTCATTGATTCTCTTCATTTGTGATGGAAAACAAACTAATATTACAGAGAGGAGGAGTGCTGGATTTATCAGCTGTCTCTTCTTAAACCCTACATGTGTGTTACACCCCTCTTTGGTTGAAAGTACAAGTTGAAACCAAGAGAACATTACATTATTATTTTGTTGTGATGCATGTACAGCATTTAGCAAGCATGTTTTTTAAATGTCAGAGGTAGTCTGTGGAAGATCTGTTAAGTTACGTGATAAAATGTGTTATTCTTTTTTTCCTGGGTGAGCAGCCCAAAGGTAATATCATCATTGATGTTTCTGAGAAACAATAGGTACAGCAGTTGGGGTAACAGTGTTTCCATTCTCAATCATTCTATTTTCTTTTGACTGTGAGTATATTTTCTTTTAACATGTTGCATTGGATAGTCAAATAAAGGGTTCATTATAGTATTTGCCATTTTACGTCTCATAAGTCTTAACGACTTGAAGAGGAGAGCACCTGTTCGAGTTTGATGACCAATATAAACATCGGAAATTCTTATTTCTGCAGCAAAATCCTCTACTCCATGTTTGATCAAGATGCTGGCTGCATCATTTGAACTCAGGTCGCTTTACTCCAACCTGAGCAGAAACAAAAACATTAATATTACGAGGCTTGGCCTTTAAACGCTCAGAGGAAGTGAATGTTGTTCTAATGTTATTATTGAGCAGCTTCTGCTTCTCTTTCTGCAGCTGCCATCCCGTCAGGTGAAGATGACGCTGGACGACCGGGGGCCCTCAAGAGGTTAAGTGCCATGTGGTCGTCCTTCCGCAGACACAAAAGAGATGGTGAGTGTTACATTAGAAAGGAATCCCCTGTACTTCTGCTTCACTGTTACCTTAGTGCCAAGTCAGAACAGAAACTGGAGTGTCTAGCATACAGGACTGTCTCAGAAAATTAGAATATTGTGATAAAGTTCTTTATTTTCTGTAATGCAATTAAAAAAACAAAAATGTCATACATTCTGGATTCATTACAAATCAACTGAAATATTGCAAGCCTTTTATTATTTTAATATTGCTGATTATGGCATACAGCTTAAGAAAACTCAAAAATCCTATTTCAAAAAATTAGAATAGTTCCTCAGACCAAGTAAAAAAAAAGATTTATAACAGCAAAACACAATCAAACATTTGAAAATGTCCATTAATGCACTCAGTACTTGGTTGGGAATCCTTTTGCACGGATTACTGCATCAATGCGGCGTGGCATGGAGGCAATCAGCCTGTGGCATTGCTGAGGTGTTATGGATGCCCAGGATGCTTCAATAGCGGCCTTTAGCTCATTAGCATTGTTGGGTCTGGTGTCTTTCAGCTTCTTCTTCACAATACCCCACATATTCTCTATGGGGTTCAGGTCAGGGAAATTTGCAGGCCAATCGAGGACAGTAATGCCATGGTCAGTACACCAGTTACTGGTGGTTTTGGCACTGTGGGCAGGTGCCAGATCATGCTGGAAAATGAATTCCTCATCTCCATAGAGCTTTTCAGCAGACGGAAGCATGTAGTGCTCTAAAATCTCTTGGTACACAGCTGCATTTACTCTGGGCTTGATGAAACACAGTGGACCAACACCAGCAGCTGACATGGCTCCCCAAACCATCGCTGACTGTGGGAACTTCACACTGGATTTCAAGCAACTTGGATTTTGCTCCTCTCCAGCCTTTCTCCAGACTCTGGCGCCTTGACTTCCAAATGAAATACAAAACTTGCTTTCGTCTGAAAAGAGGACTTTGGACCACTGTGCAACTGTCCAGTGCTTCTTTTCCTTAGCCCAAGTCAGACGCCTCTTCCGTTGTCTTGAGTTCAGAAGTGGCTTGACCATGGGAATACGGCTATTGTAGCCCATTTCCCGGATACGTCTGTGAACAGTGACTTTTGATACCTGGACTCCAGCTTCAGTCCACTGTCTTTGAAGCTCCCCCAAATTCTGGAAGCGACTCTTCTTCACAATGCTGTTAAGGCTGCGGTCATCTCTCTTGGTTGTGCAGCGTTTCCTGCCACATTTCCCCCTTCCAACAGACTTTTTGTGGATGTGCTTTGAAACTGCACTCTGTGAACAGCTTGCTCTTTGAGAAGTTTCTTTTTGTGTCTTACCCTCCTGATGGAGGGTGTCAATGACGGTCCTCTGGACAGCAGTCAGATCAGCAGTCTTCCCCATACTTGTGATTTAGTTTACTGAACCAAGCTGAGTGTTTTTCAAGGCTCAGGAAACCCTTGCAGGTGTTTCGAGTTAATTAGACGATTCAAGTGATTCGTTGAACACCCTACTAGTATACTTTTTCATGATATTCTAATATTTAGAGATAGGATATTTGAGTTTTCTTAAGCTGTATGCCATAATCAGCAATATTAAAATAATAAAAGGCTTGCAATATTTCAGTTGATATGTAATGAATCCAGAATGTATGACATTTTTGTTTTTTTAATTGCATTACAGAAAATAAAGAACTTTATCACAATATTCTAATTTTCTGAGACAGTCCTGTATACTGAAGAGACAGTTGCTGTGATCAGAGAACTGCTGGAGCATTTTTCATTTAGCTCCTCAATTCCCTTTATCGTGCCACAAGCTGTTTGATTTTGATGGTTAACCGTAGTCATTCGCACCACAGTACAGAGTAGGAAGCATGGAGGCAGACGCACTAACAACAGGACGATGACTGTCAGGAAACTGTCAGTGTGCATATTGGGTGTCACTGTGGGAATATCCTAGGATCAGGTTGGTATATAGGTCAGAAAATCTGAATTGTTGTCACACCGGAAGTGCAATGGTTTTTGGAGTCGCTTCCAGTTTGTTTTTGTTGTCAGTGAAAAACAAAATGGAAAGAATGCACCTGTGCTACAAACAAAGGAAGTTTCTGCAGATTGTATTACCAACGAGCGAGGCGCACCCCCACTCCCAAGTTATTATTCTCAGTATCAAACTTATACTATATTAAATTAGACTTAATTCCTTTAACACTTACTGTTGATGCCAGACTTATGAAATAGATCCGCCCACAGAAAAGTGATCCCAGCTGTGTATAGAAAATGCATTTGCAGAACTTACCTACAGTGTGGTCCTGCAGACTCTGTTTCACATCCCCAAAGTCAGCTGTCAGGTGGAGGCCGGTGTGCCAAACGCTCAGCTCTCCCTGCAGGAATAAAGGCGATAACAACACGTAAAACACTTTGTAAAATAGCTTCTAGTTTTACTTTTTCCCTGACCCACTATGATGCACAAATACAGTGGTAGATAAGAGTACACAGAGAAACTGTCAACTGCTGGAGTCTCTACCATCCAGAGGTAGTGTTAGTTAAGTAAGGGTTAATATGCAGCACGGCGGACATTAATGAAAAAACAACACAGACAGGATGAGCATGATCCTACATACTAAATAAACCAACGTCTTGCCTCAGAAAATTGGTTTAAAATGACTTAAAGGTGGGGTAGGTAAGTTGAGAAACCGGCTCGAGATACACTTTTTGTTATATTCCATGGAATGCTCTTAACATCCCGATAGCAATGAATATCTGAAGTGCTTTGACAAAAAATCCATAAAGAAATGTAATCTGTGGAAGCCGTAGTACTGTAAAAAGCACGACTAATCATCTGAGCCGGCCCGGCTAAAGTAACTGGATGGCCTACCTGCCTGTCAGCCTTCCATCTGTGCACAAACTTATCTCGTGCCCTCATTGGTCATGTGCGCGTTCGTGTGTGTTGGAGGAAGTAGCAGATTTCTTCCGGCTGTGTATTTTCAAATTCTAACGCACTTGAGCTGGTTACTCTAAAATGACCTACCCCACCTTTAATTTATAAAAAAATGTATTGTGAAAAGAATAGTGCGCTCCACTGCGTATCAACGAATGTGAATGTGGCGTCAGCAACGTAACTTAAAATGACGGCAGCACTGATCAAGGTTTTCTGTTTTTCTTTTCCATGAACCAGTCTTTAAACACTGCCACTGGTCGGACTTCTTTCTGTGGATTCATATGACTGCAGAATCAAGTATTCAACTAAGCCGTCTAATAATAAAAACTAATAAACATTCTACTCTAGCTATTTTGAAACTCTCAGACATGAACTATTTTATTTAGTTTTGCAGCTACTTCTCTAGCACAAACACACACGACATGGAAAGCTGGGTTACGTACTGTAACCCTGTTTCTATGAGTATAGGCGCAGCGAAGCCTATACGATATAGAACTATCCACAGCATCACACATGTAAACAAAGCAACCGGCCGGCCAGGCAGGTTCATACTGTGCATACTTTGAGGCAGACTCAGGGACAAGCTTTTTGAAATGATCATGTAGAGATCAGAGTTGTTTGTAAAGCTCCTGCTGCTCAGATAAAGCATGAACCATACAGCCACAAAATGATGGGAAACAGCCAGTGTGAAATAAACCTGATTTATCATTGAATCACCACCAATCATTATACATAACATGCACTGAGTTCCTTCCTGAAAGTGTTGTTTTTAGCCTGATTCAAGTTAACGAAAAGTCACATAAATTAAGCAAAATACTTCAGGGATGAGGCGCATCATTCATTGACCCTGATGGTTTCAACATTCATGTCAATAGAACATAAAAATAGAAACAAGAATAAAATAAAAACATTCTTCAGTGGCAATTTTTGTCAACATCTTCTAGTTTTTTATTCAGACACCCTGTCTATATACACATCTTCTCAATCAAATGAACGTGTTTTTCCGACTGGACACAGCTATAGATCATCCTAAATATACAACGTAACCTTCAAATGTGTATGACAATATTGAATGTGTATCTTAGTTTGTGCAGTTTACTAGGACATTTTTGTACGGAACTTTTTGTAAACGGCGTGTTTCATGACGGATACAAACAGCCAGAGGTGGAGGAAGATATGTTACTTGAGTAAGAATAGCAATACCACAGTGTTCAAAAGTCCTGCATTCAAAGTCTCAAGTAAAAGTATCGCCATCGAAATATATTTAAAGCTTGTCAAGTAAAAGTAATCACTATGCAGTTTTGCCAATTTCAGAGTCAT
Organism: Harpagifer antarcticus; assembly: GCA_902827135.1. Taxonomy (NCBI): domain Eukaryota; kingdom Metazoa; phylum Chordata; class Actinopteri; order Perciformes; family Harpagiferidae; genus Harpagifer; species Harpagifer antarcticus. Next base: position 2,027,321 of record CADEHL010000900.1, on the reverse strand, counting down.
ATTTTTTAAACTATTGTATTTGAGTCATTGATGGATTCATGTTTTCACCATTTTAATGTTGCATCTGGTGAATCTCATTTGAATGACTTGATGTACTACTGGGTAACTTAACCTATAATAATACATCATCATTTATTAGTGTAATTCGATCTTGTGTTGATATTTTCATATGCAAAGTAGCTGCTGAAAAATAGAGAGTTACCTTACTCTAAGTAAGTAGAGGAGTAAAAGTTACTTTGCAAGTACAAGTACCAAAATTGTACTCAAGTTCAGTACTTGAGTAAATGTACTTAGTTACATTCCACCACGCTATAAATATAGAGTCTTAATTATAGCAGAAACGATCAGAACGGGAAGTAGGCTGTGTAGAAGCTTTACTCAGAGACCAATCACAGCACACTTTCCTCTCCTCTCTTCGAGTAAGTGATATCTGGAAATATATTTCCCAGAGACGTTTTGTATTTACTGACTCAATATGCTCCGTCACTAATTGTGTTTGTAATATACAGCTGTTCTTCATATAAGATTGTACTTGCAGGCTTGGGGAATAACTCACTACATGAAATGGGATTACGTAATCAGACACAAAAATGTGACTGAATATGCTTAATGAAAGGCAGGTTGAATAAAATCTCTAAATAAAATGTTGGTCAGTAAATATGGTTTTCCACAAATAAAATGAGTTATTTTAGACACAGCAAGAAGTGTATGATATCCTCCGGGGTTTGCTATTGGCTGAGTGATCACACTGTAGAGATTATTTTACAACACTGTACATACAGTGGGGCAAAAAAGTATTTAGTCAGCCACCAATTGTGCAAGTTCTCCCACTTAAAAAGATGAGAAAGGCCTGTAATTTTCATCCTAGGTACACTTCAACTATGAGAGACAGAATGGGGGGAAAGAATCCAGGAAATCACATTGTAAGATTTTTAATGAATTAATTGGTAAATTCCTCTGTAAAATAAGTATTTGGTCACCTACAAATAAACCATATTTCTGGCTCTCACAGACCTGTAACTTCTTCTTTAAGAGCCTCCTCTGTCCTCCACTTGTTAACTGTATTAATGGCACCTGTTTGAACTCGTTATCAGTATAAAAGACACCTGTTCACAACCTCAAACAGTCACACTCCAAACTCCACTATGGCCAAGTCCAAAGAGCTGTCAAAGGACACCAGAAACACAATTGTAGACCTGCACCAGGCTGGGAAGACTGAATCTGCAATAGGTAAGCAGCTTGGAGTGAAGAAATCAACTGTGGGAGCAATTATTAGAAAATGGAAGACATACAAGACCACTGATAATCTCCCACGATCTGGGGCACCACGCAAGATCTCACCCCGTGGGGTCAAAATGATCACAAGAACAGTGAGCAAAAATCCCAGAACCACACGGGGGGGACCTAGTCAATGACCTGCAGAGAGCTGGGACCAAAGTAACAAAGGCTACCATCAGTAAGACACTACGCCGCCAGGGACTCAAATCCTGCAGTGCCAGACGTGTCCCCCTGCTTAAGCCAGTACATGTCCAGGCCCGTCTGAAGTTTGCTAGAGAGCATTTAGATGATCCAGAAGAGGATTGGGAGAATGTCATATGGTCAGATGAAACCAAAATAGAACTTTTTGGTAAAAACTCAACTAAACGTGTTTGGAGGAGAAAGAATGCTGAGTTGCATCAAAGGACACCATACCTACTGTGATACATGGGGGTGGAAACATCATGCTTTGGGGCTGTTTTTCTGCAAAGGGACCAGGACGACTGATCCGTGTAAAGGAAAGAATGAATGGGGCCATGTATCGTGAGATTTTGAGTGACAACCTCCTTCCATCAGCAAGGGCATTGAAGATGAAACGTGGCTGGGTCTTTCAGCATGACAATGATCCCAAACACACCGCCCGGGCAACGAAGGAGTGGCTTCGTAAGAAGCATTTCAAGGTCCTGGAGTGGCCTAGCCAGTCTCCAGATCTCAACCCCATAGAAAACCTTTGGAGGGAGTTGAAAGTCTGTGTTGCCCAGCGACAGCCCCAAAACATCACTGCTCTAGAGGAGATCTGCATGGAGGAATGGGCCAAAATACCAGCAACAGTGTGTGAAAACCTTGTGAAGACTTACAGAAAACGTTTGTCCTCTGTCATTGCCAACAAAGGGTATATAACAAAGTATTGAGATGAACTTTTGTTATTGACCAAATACTTGTTTTCCACCATAATGTGCAAATAAATTCTTTAAAAATCAGACAGTGATTTTCTGGATTTTTATTTTCTCATTCTGTCTCTCATAGTTGAGGTATACCTAGGATGAAAATTACAGGCCTCTCATCTTTTTAAGTGGGGGAACTTGCACAATTGGTGGCTGACTAAATACTTTTTTGCCCCACTGTTTCTTAATCAGCGTTCATTGATTAAGCATTGCCCTCCTAAACACCTACTTTTGGACAGTACAAAAACTTGTGTTAAAAGGATCGGACATGTTTAGGCTTAGCTCAAATAACTAATCACCTACAAAGTATATATCAATGACATGACTATGTAGGGACGCTGTTTGAGTCAGGAACGATACAGATTCCTCTTGCAGTGTATAATAACTCCCCGTCCCCACCAGTTGAGTTAGAAGTTAAAACCTTTAAGCATCATGAGTTTGCCTCTCTAATATTCCCTCGTAGGGTGCTCCAAAGTGTGCGACTGCAGTGGATAAAACCCAATTTATTTTGGCGGACTTTAGCAATTATTTTAAATCCTGCTGCTGAGGACCATAGGGCTCGTATGTATGACAAGCAAGTCATCTCAGGGTTCTGAAGAACAGAGTGGACACAGCTGAACAGGCTTTCATTCCAGCAAAGACGAGATAGGTCTACGTCAGGTGGAAGACCCCTGTTCAGTTCCTCTGCCGGCCCCCTGCCTCCAACATGTTCTCCCCCTGGAAGCACATTAACGTTGAGTGGCAGTTAAGCACAAGTTGTTTACAGCACGCATTGCAGATTAACTATCAACATTTTTATTTTCTTTACAGGGAGTGGTTAAAACAGCAGCGTTAGCAAAAGTCAATGGTTGCTGCTGTATAGTTTTTACCATATTATTTTTTTCCTCAGCTGAGTATTAGCTACCACACAACACTCAATTTGGAGGAACAGGTTTTTCAACTGGAGGCAAACCACGCCTTCTGACCATCATTAAACACCAGCTAACTGAGTATTTGTGCATGTCCTGTGAGTGTGGGGGGAGTGGCAGCAGCAGGCCTCATACACACACAAAGCTGCCAGCCTGAGAAGAAAAAGCCCGCTGCTGTGCTTTTATTTTAGACAAAAAGAGAGGAATGCAGCAGCCAACACGTGAACAGGCCGGCAGTGAAGGAGACTGCACAAAGCAGGAGAGACGTCTGGGCCTGGAGGCAAACATTTACTCTGTAAACAACTCTATTAACAGAAGGAGAGGTTCCATCTACAGAGAGGATACATATAACATCATTTTATTCAACATTCAGCATACTGGATCTATAGAAATCAGCCTATGGCTCCTTAAAGGCTTTCAAAATACGACCTTATTATAGTATTAATTTCATTCTAACAACCACATGGTTATATTACACTTCATAAGCACTTTCTATGAGCATCCATACAGACTGGTTGACAGTTATGGCAGTTAGACGATTAAATCAAACAGTTAATGCTCTTTTTTTCTTTTTCATTGTTTGCCTTGGTTATCATTTAGGGCAGGGGTCTGCATCCTTTTGGACCAAAAGAGCCATTTTGCCCCCTTTTCCACCAATTTCTTTTGTCTGGAGCCGCAAAACATATTTGATTGCTTGATAGCTTATAAAGTTGTATTTATTATTACATCATAGACAAAAACTCGTTTTTTTGCATTTATTATGTATTACATTATAGAAAACTGTTAACCTCTAATAATAAACAAAGAACTCTTATAAGGAGAATTACACTACACTAAATAAACACAGGCCTACTTTAAAATAAATCAACACAACACCTGGGGAGAAATTTGAAGAAAATGAATATAATTCAAATGGGCCCACTTTGAAATAAATAAAACCTATAGATGCACCCTAAAAAGAGTTAAGTGATTGAGGTATGACTGAAGATCGTCAGCTGTCTTCCTCTCCCGTGTTGTTCCTCCAACACGTAAAGGCTGCAGCACCTTTGAGAACTTCTCTCCACATATCAAACATCCCGGTAAACCAGCATCGTTTGCTTGAAAGCAGATAACTCTGTCCACGCAGAATGAAACCCTCTGTGTTCCTCCCATACTTTTATTTTCTTTGATGTATCCATAGTTCGCTCATCGAGCCGGGGGTCAGGTTATTCGCCTGCAGGAAAAGGCACTGGTGCGGGACCGTAGCAGGATGTGACCATAGGGATGTGACCATAGACTGTATATATAAATGGACGTAGGGTCCGTGATGTCACCCATAGGATTCTGCAGAGTTGCCGTGAAGTCTTAAGTAGGCGAAGCCGGCTACTAACGGCTCGACAGTGACGTCAGAGTCTAACTCCCGCCTTCTCCAGCCTGCTCCAAATAAGGACAAAGAGGCGGAGCTGAGGCGGAGCCGAGGCGGGACAGGGCGGGACCTGCTGCCAACGAGCGTGACATTCCAGACCTAGCTCAGGCTAAGAAGCTAAGCTAACATGCTCTCAGTATTAAGCTAACAACCTATGCTAACAACACAGTCTATGCTAACAACCCAGCTTATTCTTAATGCTTGTCATTCACACGTTAATAAAATAAGTACCGATACATAGCAGAATAATTGTGGCGGTGTTCAGCTTAATAAACCTTGCTCAACATCATTTATTTAGCTAATACTACAGCGGGCTACAGGCGAACCAAGTCCACGTTTCGATGCATTCCTTGATCTCCAGTTATAACGCCGGACTCCACCGCTGGCCGAAGCTAACGGAGCTCCAGGGGGCTAGCTACGGCCGCCGGGACCTATGGCCGGGACGCGCTAACGAGCTAGCCCCCTGCAGCCCCGTTAGCTTCGGCGGCGTGGACTCCGGCGGCCCCACTGGGATAATTGGGTCCCCTTTTCACATTTGCTCCCGTTTAGCATTATGGGCGTCATAGCCATATAGTATAAAAGTCTTACCCAAGGCTGAATCATAAACTAAACTGTATATATGTATAAAGGGTTACGTCCTTAGCTGACTAATAAGCTACATAACAAGCTAAGCTAACAAGCACACAAACACCTGCTAACGGGGTTAACATGTATAATATTATCATTTTACTCACCGAAAAAAGCTGAAAGTAGACTTCTTGGAAGTTCTGTTAGTACATTCAAGCGCACAGCACGACATTTTAATTATCTGGTATTTGTAACAATATTCCCTAACAGGCACGATCACCACGAACACGGCTAAAGGGTCAAGTACAGTAACTACAACTAACTAACATTGTAGCCTCTATGGTTGTAGCCTAGCAGAGTGGACAAGTTGCTGTTAGCTGACAGTGAGGCACGTATGTGTCAATCAACGTGACCACGCCCTAATGTGTGCACAAACTTTAAGACCTAATATAAATAAAAGGGTCGCGTTAGAAAACAATTCACTCACAGATCCATAATCATGAAGGTGGAATCTAACTATATCGATAATAAAAATGTAAATAGTCCTACAAATTTCCTTCTTATTTTTGTCTAAGCTCAAGGGAGCCAGAGCAGAGGCCGCGGGTTGCCGACCCCTGATTTAGACCAACATTTTGGATGTTATGACTTAAGTTGGAGAGATCATTTAAAGGGATATATAACCACTTAATGGCTGTAAGTGGAAGAGTAGTGTTTCTTCCCTTCATTGAAGATAAACTATAGTTCTTTATTGTCTTGTTTTAGGGTGTTTTTGTTCATTTCCGTCAATCATAACCTTTCTAATCTCCACGGCAGGGAGTGAACCGTCACAGCATGCAGTGGTACATGGCGCTGCAAACCTCTCCACCTGGATCCCAGTGGTACCCTGCATGCTGAAGCACAATGTCTTTCTTCATTCTGTGCAGGATTCAAAGACTCTGAGCCTCCAGAGCTGCCGGGCCCGGTGGCTGAAAACTCGTCCCGGCAGCACCGCTACGTCAGTGGGCAGTACTTCTTCGAGTACCTGGTGGTGGTCAGCCTCAAGAAGACCAAAGACGGCAGCAGCTACGAACCTCAGATCACCTACCAGTTCCCCAAGGTCAGTCTGAGGGTGGAACACAGAGGCCTGATGAGTTTATGATGATACAAGTAAAGCATTTTCATTCAATGTAATATCATCTGATGAGTTAAGTATTTACTCAGTTCTCTCAAGTATGGAAGATGGTTGAAAATGAGATGGAAAATGCCCTTGTGTCCCCTGCAAAGGACATGGTTTATTTTTAAAAAGTTCCAAATGAACATACTCTTCTTAAATGTAACATGATATAGTACAGAGTTTCCTAAAATAAAAACAACATTTTCAGAAACAATATCTAATAAAAATCAATCACTTATCTCCGTGGAGTTTATTTGAATGTGTGCTTTGCTTCTACTCATGCAAAATGTTGTCATTTTGACCTGTGGTTCATGATTGTTCAGCCCACATAGTTTTCACAGTGGTCAGCAGCATCATAATTCATCTCACATAAATCATGCCGACAGGAGGTCTGTTACTTATGGTATATTGTAGGCAGAGTGGAGATATTGAGTAGTTTGTAAACTATCAGTGCAACAAAGAAAGCATATTATGTGTTAAAGAACAGAGGTGTGGTTGTGTACTTTCAGAAAGATGGGATGGCTAAATACCAGAAGGAGGAGGAGGAGAAGACGCTGAAGGCCATCACTCTCTTCTGTTTCCCAGAGGGCATCAACTGGGCTCCTCTGACAGAATACCCCAGGTACAGCTCCCCCCCCCCCCCCCCCCCCGTCTACGTTTTTTCACCGTTATCACATGTATCCATATTTCAGGTCATTGTTCATGGTTACTCTCTGTGTGTTCCAGTGAGACGTTCTCCTTCGTTCTGACGGAGATTGACGGCAGCAGGAGGAATGGATACTGCAGGAGGTTACTGGTCAGTGAGCCAGTGAAGGTTTCTCTCCTGTGTCTCCATCTTCTGTTTCTCATTCTCCAGTGTTCACTAAATATCCTCTGCTTCCACTCGCAGCCCGGAGGGAGAGGAGCCCGCCCCCCGGAGGCTTACTGCATCATCAGCACCCTGGCTTGTTTTGGCCTCTTCTCCAAGGTGCGTTCAAATGACCATTTATAAGCTGGGAAATCTTTCAACTGTGCCTCTCTTTAGACATTCTGACTTTCCAAAATATATATAATAAAAGCTGTCATCTAAACAGGAAACTTGGTGTATTGTACTCGTGGCCTAGCCTTTTCATTCTGAATAGTGTGTTTTCAGTGTTCTGCCCTTCATCAACAGTTGCATATAGTGACAGCTTCGGTACTTGTTATTAAGACTTTAGGATATGTCAACTTGCCAAACTACGTAGTGGAATCATCACCAACGTATTCATTTACAAGTTGAAGTAAAAATATAAGCACCATGATAAGTCATAATGGAGACATGTGAGATGGGACAACCAGATAAGCTATATATACAGTATATATATATATATATATATATATATACAGTGTATATGATATGAATACATACTGTACCTACTCAAATTGGAGAGAGTTCATTAATGAAACGATACAAGCCAAAAACAACTAGTTTAACCTTAAAGGTGATTCATTTCAGAAACACTTTTTGTTATATTCCATGGAATGCTCTTAACATCCAGATAGCAATGAATATCTAAAATGCTTTGACAATAAATACATACAAATGTCGTCTGTGGAAGCCGTAGTACTGTAAAAAGCACGACCAATCATCTGAGCCGGCCAGGCTAAAATAACTGGATGGCCTACCTGCCTGTCAGCCTTCCATCTGTGCACAAACTAAATACATTTGCACACATCATCTGTCCATATCTTTCTGTGTTGGTGTTCATGCCACAACCGTGCACGTGCATGCGCTAGTCATGGTAAGATATCTGGATTAAGAGGTTGCTTTTTCTTTGCACAGCATGAAAGAAAAGCGAAATGAATTTGCTGCGATTTTAGTATTTTTAAGCAGAGGTTGAGTTCAATAATTTGTGGATGTTGAAACAATTGAAATGGCCCTTGAGAGGAAAAACGCTCCCCCCCGGTCTAAAATATTGTTTAAAATAAGTAAGATATAATAAACACATACACATCATATTGGAATATGATGGTATATATAAATTGTAGAAGTCCACAGCCATTCAGCATATTCAATCTCTGAGAACATTTCATAACAAGTGTTCTTATTTGTATCATGCTATCGATCTCTTTCCATTTCTTAGGAGGGCTGCAGACTACACATTACATTACATTTCATTTAGCTGACGCTTTTATCCAAAGCGACTTACAATGACCAATTTCAGGGACATTCTCCCTGGAGTAACTAAGGACTAAGTGCCTTACTCAAGGGCACACTAGTGGTGGTGTTCCTGGCGGGATTTGAACTCACAACCTTCCGATCTTCAGCCCACCTCACTATCCATTAGACCACCACTATCCCTATACACTTAAGCTGGTTCATTTCAGTTTGGGTATTTTACCCTTTATAAAATCCTAAATCCTAGTCTCATACTCTGCAGGGGAAAATAAATTGAGATAAGATGATATCTAATATTATTGATCTTTGTGAGGATCTAATGTTTTAAATATTAAAGTGACAGAAACTGGGCATGGACATTCTTTATTTAGTGCAGTTTAGAAACTGATTGAAATTTTAAATGAATTGCGATTTTGAGTGACAGTATAATATATTTTTTGTTAAAATAATTTGGTGCATAAAATTCAAAGTTGATTTAATTTCTTAGGCAATTATGCACCAATGCAATAAACAGTGAATCTACAGGTTGTCAAAGAAACAGTCATATGAATGCCATGGATCACCTGTTTTTAACATGAGACATGTGTTTAATATCTTTGTTGAATTCATATAATAAAGATAGCAAAAATGTTATATCTTCTAAACCCAGATGCTGTGTGTAGTTCATGGATGTATTATTCGTGTGTGTGTGTGTGTGTGTGTGTGTGTGTGTGTGTGTGTGTGTGTGTGTGTGTGTGTGTGTGTGTGTGTGTGTGTGTGTGTGTGTGTGTGTGTGTGTGTGTGTGTGTGTGTGTGTGTGTGTGTGTGTGTGTGTGTGTGTGTGTGTGTGTGTGTGTGTGTGTGTGTGTGTGTGTGTGTGTGTGTGTGTGTGTGTGTGTGTGTACACGTACGTGTGTGTACGTGTGTGTGCGTGTGTGTGTACGTGTGTAGATATTAGAGGAGGTGGAGAAGCGGCGGCAGATCTCCACAGCCATGATCTACCCGTTCATGCAGAAGCTGAGGGAGGCTCCCTTCCCAGCCCCAGGACACACTGTGGAGATTAAGAGCTTCATTCCAGAGTCGGGCACTGAGGTCAGACAAACACCCCCCCTCCCCTTTTTACCCATTTTTTGCACCCGAGTGAAAGGTGAAAAAAAATGTATGTACATATTATGGAATTAAATGTTTCTTTTTGACTTGTATTTTATATTACAATTGGTAATAGTTTAGTTTAGTTTATTTATTTATTTTCGAGCGTGTAAAACCAAAGAAAATACAAATGAAACAAAAGATGATACAAACATGATACAGTACTATACAAATGAATGCAATAACAAAACGAAATATTTAATTAATAATTGAATAATCTGTAGTATCATTGTCTGATATCAATAAACAACAAAGCTTTAGCTAATTACACCTCCGAAAAGGGGTCGGAAGAAGTTTACACTTATTTAATCCGACCCCTTCTCCCTTTTTTTTTTTACATTTTTACATCTTAATATATGTTAACATACAATATCAATGTATATTTTAACCTTGAATAATTTATATAATCATTCATATAATATATACAGGCAAGTTAGGAGAATGGTCTCTATATATTTATATATACATATGTACATACACAAATGCATACAAACACAAATTCATAAATAGAATACAAAACAAGAATATAAACAGTTATGGTTTAGCAGTCCCTGTACCTTGTGAGAATTGTGTCTTTATACCTCTTTTGGAATACTTTGATGTTTGGACATCCCTTTAGCTCTTCACTCAAATTGTTCCAGATCTTCACCCCACAAACAGAAACACAAACACCTCTCTTGGTAATGGTGATTAAGTGATTATTCCAAGGCTATTACCTATTCTATTACTAAGGGAATAGAGGTATTATAAAATAAGTATATTTCCATAAAACCAACATTCAAAACAGAATCTAACGTGATGCGGCCAGAAAATAAGATTTCAAACTGGAGTTCCCCAACGCCCCCTTGATCTGATGATCAACGCACAGCCCACTGCGCCACTCCATTAATGAAAGATAAAGATAAAAGCTTCAGACATTCGCGTGTGGGGTATTTCCTGACATATTTGATGTGGTAGAACAAAATCTCTTCAGCTTGTGTTACTACAGACCTTATTTCAGAAAACACGTAAAATAAAACACGTAAAATAAAACAGGAAGTGGTAAAATGCTGACTCGTTTCTGGGTTTTATTAGGCATTCCTGCAGCACAGGATCAATACGAGTGTCCTGCTTAGTGCATGCATACATCTGTGATAGAAAAACAGCGACCTGTTATTTTTCTCTCCACCCGACCTCACACTCTGTGACGTCACCTGTTTAATCCACACTCTCAGGTGTTCGGCGGTGCTCAGTAACCGAGGTGAGGTGTGCACATGCACCAGTGTCAGGTTTCTTTGGCAGTGCTCCACCTAGCATATGCAGGCTCTCATGAACGGGGTTTAAGAGCTTATCTGAGTTTCGGAAATTGGTCTTTAAATGTTGAAATACATAAACGGTAGTATCTTTGTTATGATCATGTTTTTCTTTAAAAAAATAGATCTTAAACAGTATATGAATGTTCATGTAAACAGACTCAATTTCTCTGAAAAATGTAGTTAAAATGTGAACATGCTCTTTAAAAGTGGCATGTGGTGCAGTGGGTTGTGCATTGGTGTTCGGATCAGGGGTCACAGGTTCAAACCCCACTGCAGTCAACATGTCGTTGTGTCCCTGAGACACTTGGCTCCTGTGGGGATTGCCCACAGTATTGAGTATGTAAGTCGCTTTGGATAAGCGTCTACCAAGTGACATGTAATTTAACGTGAGAATGTAGGAGTGAGATCCTCCATGTGGATGTGCTTCTGTGGTGGTGCCTGGACCTGTCCTGCATTACCTAACTTTTAGCTCAGAGCTGAAACCTCACACCTCCCCCGTCGGGCCGCATTCCATCATCTCCAGCTGTCACTGATGCTGCTGTGTTTTGGTTGGGCGTCCCTCAGGAGGAAGGACACACTCTGGCTGTCTTCACGAAGGCATTCATATTATGATAATTATGAAAAGCGATAGCTGCATTTTAACCCTTATTTCAGGGCTAAGTGAGCACCCTCAGAGTTGGTGGGTGATGTTTGCATGTGTGTGACAGATGTGACTCTCCCCCAGATCATCAGTCTGACGCGCCCGCTGGACTCCTGGCTGGAGCACGTCAACTTCGCCACGCTCTTCGACTGCCTGACAGACGAGGAGGTGCTGCTGGTGTTCGCTGCCGCCGTCCTGGAGAGACGGATCGTTTTCATCGCTGAGGAACTGGGGTACTACACACTCATAGATGTAGATTCCACGAGGACATTATCAATTCATCAATCATAGTGTATGTACCGAAAGTCCAGCTCTCGAGACACTTTAGACGCAGGACTGGAGAACAAGCTGAGAGACGAATTGTACAACCAGATTGTAGTCCGTTTACCAGCTTATTTCTAAATCATGAAAAACAAACAAAGGCCTCGTACTGGGGCTCAGTCCCCATTCAGAAGTCTGGGGTTTGAATCTGGCCTAGGACTGATAACTTGTTTCTATCTTTAAACGCTGTCTCTTAAATTAAGGAACTGATACTGCCTGAAAATATATTTTTTAAAAACGGGGAACAAAGCATTGTCAAGCAATAGCCAATGTGTTCCCAGAATGCATTTGCTCTCCACAAAGACTCTTTACATGCATTCAACCAAAACCCAACCCGAACATGATTGGTCAGTAATTACTCAGACTACACGGACACCAGAATGTTGCATACAGATATCTGTTTACAAAGATTATGATGAGTCACAAATGTACTATAGAGGCAATCCAAACCCCAAACACGAAGCCTGCCTTGAGTCTCCAGTTATGATGCTATATTGCAGTCCAAACAAAAGAGAAGAGAATCCGGTTTATAAGCAACGTTTAATTTGAATGCAAACTATCTCATATACAACAGCCCCAATAGCTATAACTACAAAATAAAATGAAATGCTTCAACAAAATGACTGATACTAAGAAAAAGTGTGGTTCGAAAAACTGTGTGTAACCGCTCAACCGGGAACTCACCTGAGCTCTGTGTTCATGCCCTTATAAGGATACATGAGGAAAAGCAGTATAGGTCCATATTGACCTCTCATAACAAAATATAATAATAAATCCATTTACTTAACACAAAGCATAAAAAGGTAGTTCATTGATTATAAAACGGAGTAAAAAATACACAATTCATCATGTTTTAAATTAGATATTTCCAATAACAAATGTAGGCTGCTACAATTTATATCGTATTAAATATCAGTTATGTCATAAAGTAAACCAACCCCTATCAATATTCATTAGCATATAACAGCAACGTGTCTGTATCGCGGCGGCAGTAGCTCAGTCTTTAGGGACTTGTCTTGGGAACCGAGGGGTCACCGGTTCAATTTGCCATTGGACCAAAACACAGCATGTGGACTGGTACTAACCAGGTGCCCTTGAGCAAGGCACTGAACCCCCAACTGCTCCTGAGCGCCAGCCTGGCAGCCCCTTCCCTCTGACACCTCTCCATTAGTGCATGTCAATAGGTAAAAAATGCTCCACAAAGAGTTGAGAGGCTTGAAAGGTGATTTTCTGATATGGCATTGAAAGCCCCCATCATGGTATTGACTGAATGTATGACCTGATCTCTCTGCAGCACATTATCACAAATCATACATGCTGTGGCAGCCCTCCTGTACCCCTTCACCTGGCAGCACACCATGATCTCCATTGTTCCTGAGATCCTGATCGACGTGGTGATGGCCCCCACCCCCTACCTGCTGGGAGTCCAGAAGCATCTGCTGGACCTGGTCACCGACCAGACTGATGTGAGTCCACATGGTGAAGAAACGTTTTTAATAATCAAAGTGTTACTTCAATTGCAAAAAGACTCATTCTTATTCTTTCTGTGACAGCTGCTGGTGGTCGACTTGTCTGACAATAAAAAGGAAACCTTCATTGCTTCAGTAAGTGTCTAGAAAATCAGCTTTTAGTGGCCATTTCTTTGCAAATTCACAAGAAACAACCATTTAGTCAAAGTTAAAACATTTGTGTATTACCTTCCTTTTCCAGGTTGGTGATGAAAGCTCTATTCTGCCCCCGAAGCTCAAAAGTGAAATCCTAGAGGCTCTTGGTGCCAGACAAAAAGCATCAAGTGAGTGACAGAAATCAAACACAGGTGTGTCAGTTAGAAACAGAGTGATGGCTCCATCATCCCCCAATGTTTTTTGTGCTTTGCTTCAGCGGTGGAGGAGTTGAACCGGGTGGTGTCGGAAGCCTTCCTGCTCTTCTTTGTGAAAACAGTGGGCCACTTCAGATCCTACGTGAAACACAGTCGCGGCGGGGGGCCAGGGGTGTTTGAAAAGAGAAGCTTCTACAAGGCCATCGATTCCAAAACTACACGACACTTCGTCAAGTTGTTCCTCCAGACGCAGATGTTCGACCTGTTCATCCAGGAGGTGGAGCAGCAGCAGCCTGGACCGCAGCAAGGTGACACACACACACACACACACACACACACACACACACACACACACACACACACACACAGGAAAAGCTGACTTTCATGAAGCATATTCAGAAAGTGAAACCATAAAGCAGATGTAGGCGTATAGATTCACACTTCAAGTATTATCCTACAGAACATTACAGCTCACAGAGAAGAGAGAACATCTGATCCTTTACAACAAACACCATGATCTTTTTAGGTTTTACTAACACTGTAATTGAAATGCAACAGTAATCTGATTACATCTTTAGGGAATGCAGTTAACTTTAGTTTTTTACCTGATTATGTAATACCGTTACATGTAATCTATAACTCCCCAGGCCTTCCACATTTGAGTGTGCTAGTGGTGTAGACTATTGTCCCACAATGCCAAGAAGACATGTTGCTGTCTCTCTGTGAGGGGACCTTCCAAAGTCAACGTTGTGATTGACACACAACTTGGGTGGGGCCATATGACAAAATAAGGGCTGCCTCCATTTTTTTTTATGAAGCCGGGCTAAGTCTTCAGGAGTTTGGAAATCCTGAGGTTGCACCACACACAAGAATACATGTCACAGTTGTTCTCCTCTGTAATCTCAAACACACTACAGGATTAGCAACAACAAGGTGCATCACACACTATCGGCGACATCAAATCCACTCCACTTTATCGTTAATTGTATATAGTGAATTACATTTCCGGTACACTCTCTTCTACTCATAGCATGCACATAATTGACCATCATGTTACTGAGTCGTCTAGCTGAAATGTATTTACAGTGCACTAACTCCAGCTCCTGTCATTTGTCCTTTAGGAATATTTAACAAAAAGATCCTCGAATACCAGGAGAAGAAGAAAAAGGAGAAGGCAAAGAAACACTAGCTCTGGGCGGGGGGGCCGGGTGTACATAGGGGAGTTGATAGGAAATGTCAGATGTGAAAGTTGCACTGTGTGTTTTATGTCCTGTGTCAGTGTGGTTTTAAACAATGTGTGAATTACTGTATGGCTATGTTGCTGCTATCTGTGAAACACTGGCAGAATGAGAGACTGCAGTTCCTCGTGTTCTCAGCCTGTGGCCGCAGTCCCACGCTGATCAGCAGGAAATCATTTCAAATAAAGACTAGTTTTTTAAGTCCACGCATCTACAGTCTCCATTTTTGGCCTCAATGACTAAAAGAAGGTTGTGTTTGTTGAACACATGTGTCTGACTGACACATAATTAAACATCCTTACTTTCTATGAACAGAAATGCAGAAATTGATCAGAGCAGTCCATTCCAGTTCTCTTACTAAACATATATAAACAGTGTCTATAATCTATGCATTTTAATTGGGTATGTATGACAAAATACAATACAAACAATCAAGAACAAAATGTAGTTATTAAGGTGTCTCTATACAGGCTTAGTTTCTCATTCTTAATAATAACCTCCCTCAATAAATTAATAAGTTACTGATTGAAGAATATTTCAGAAACATTTTAGAAGAGAAACATAACAAAACAGAAGCTCTTTGTAAGCTTTGTTTTTGAAAGTTGCTTTATGAATGTGTGTCATTTATTATGAATGCTTTTATGTTATTATTATTATTATTATTATCATTATTATCATCATACAACTGCTACGCCTGTTGCCATAGCCTGCAGTTTGGCCCATGTAGCATCCTGCGTTGGTGCTATAGGGTTATGTACACTGTATTTTTGTCCTATAGATTTTGTACAGTAACTATTAAAAACAAATATATCATAAAACATGGAATATATTTTTTGATGAATTAGAACAGTTATTACCTATGATGCTTCAACATTTTCTCACAACAAACACTTGTCATATTTGCTGCACAGTTGGTTTTGGGAGAAATGAAGGAGGGAATAAATATGTGGAGGTTATCATGACTGGGAGTAATCTTCACATTCACATAGGCAGTGTTGTATTGTAACCTAAAGTAATAAAGTATTTTCAAATTCTACTACTGTATTCCTTTACTCCACTACATTTTGTTGGCAAATGTTGTACTCTTGACTCCAATACATTTATTTTAAATATTAAGTTACTAGTTTCTTTGCTGATTTAGGTTAAAATATAAATCGAGACTTATGTTTACATACACTATTATTGTTAAATAACTTAAATACATATCTAGTGTTTATATGTTCCTCTCATCATAATATCTTACTGAGTATTTTTACCTTTGGTACTTGAAGTATATGGTGATACTTTTGAAGTACACATTTGAATGCAGGATTTTGACTGGTATCAGAGTATTTTTACACTGTAGTATTGCTACTTTTCCTAGTAAATAAGCTGCGTACTTCTTGCAAGTTCTTGGACCTCTGATTATAGGGAAGAATTCTGCCGTTTTGAGTGAAAAATGTTAGTTACCACAAATCTTAGGGCATGTGTCGCAGGAAATACGTATTATAGGGAAATGATATGATGGAAGAAATAAAAAGGTTAGGTTTAAAAGGAGAACAGGACTGATGAGGAAACGGACATCGCACACTGAGGAGTCAACCAACTCCTGAAGATGGCAGTAGCGTAACACTAATGCAAGCTGCTGTTCTTATTACATCCATGGCTGAACCTGAGGAGGAGGACGAGGAGGATGATTGTCCACTAGGTGTCACACTGAGTTCAAACTGATGGTGACGCAACCCTCGGCAGAGCAGAGGAAGAGACGGCAGATACCGCACCTTCGACCAAGGTAAGTGAACAAAGACCAACTATAAAAACATACAGGATTAAAGCACTAGAAGACAATATGTTGAACGTTTTCTTTAGTTTATTATCTTACTAAATGATCTGCTAACTTGCTCTTTTATATGACGTTCAGTTTAAAAACAAAGGACTCAAGCTATTTTAGCAGAGAAGTGGCTAACGTTTACTTGCTAACTTTCCCTTAGCTATTCTCTTTGGGTAACTTCAAGTTGTAAAGTACGTGCAAAAGGAAATACAGATTTTCTAGTTTACGTTTTCAAAATAAAACTCAAAATAACGAAAATGCGACGAAACAGTCATTCATATAAATGACAGTTTTATTTTGAAACTCATATCCGGTGTAGTTGATACTCTCTCTGCGTAACTTGACGCAGCCAGGAACTTTAATGGCTAACTAGCAAGCTAACTAATATAGCAGGGTAAATCATTTGTTTATGAGGCTAAGGGTTAAACTATATTTGAATCAAGGCTACGTTAAGGTAAGTTATTGTTTCTCTATATTATCTTATATCTTAAGGTAACGTAAGTTTATGTCACGTATGGCTACGTTGTAACCGAAACTAACTACTTGGGGAGCTAGCTCCGTGTTGTTGACACTTGCCAGGGCAGTCTGTTTTTGACAAGAGAAACACACCAAACGATTACATTCTGTGTAAATTACAACTGTAACTTTAGGCGATATTACACTTGACGTTACATTTTGTAATATTGCCATTATTATTTTGTAAATGTTAGATAAATAGCGATTCCAATAGCGTTTCACTGTCTGATTAAAATAGCAACTCTACCAGCTTAACTTACTGTCATTGTCCGAATGTAGATGAGCTTTTTTTAAACCGTTTTGTCCCAAACCCAAATACACAGTGGTATAAGGAGTATTTAACTTAAGTGAAAGTAGAAATATTACAGTGTACAAATAGTCTGCTAAAATCCTGCATTATAAAGGTTACTTAAATAAAAGTACAAACGTATTGACATCAAAATATACTTTAAAGTACCAAAAGTAAAAGTGCTTATATTGCTAATATCCCATTTTAGGATCATATATGTTAAATTAATGGATTATGATTATTGATATTATATTAATCATCACAGCCGGTAATAGGTGAAGCCACTTGTATTTACTTTATAGACTGCTGCTGAATATCTTTAACCTATAATATAGTTATTTAAAATCAAATATATCATATGTATGTTTATTCGTTTATTTACATTTTTGTTTTAGCCAATAACGTGACTCTGTAAACAAATAATTGTGGTGTAGTAAAGGGTACAATATTGGCTTCCAAATTGTAGTGGAGTAGACGTACGTATAAAGAACCATAACATAAAATACGCAAGTAAAGTAACAGTACCCCAAAATCGTCCATAAAGGTTGGAGAAACCGGCTCGAGTGCGCTAGAATTTGAAAATACCCGACCGGAGAAAATCTGCCACTTCCTTACAGAGCCCCTCCTCCAACACACACAAACACGCACATGACCAATGAGGGCACGAGATAAGTTTGTGCCCAGATGGAAGGCTGACAGGCAGGTAGGCCATCCAGTTATTTGAAATGATTGGTCGTGCTTTTTACAGTACTACGGCTTCCACAGATGACATTTTTTAATGGATTTGTTGTCAAAGCACTTCAGATATTCATTGCTATCGGGATGTTAAGAGCATTCCATGGAATATAACAAAAAGTGTATCTCGAGACGGTTTCTCAAACTTACATACCCCACCTTTAAGTACAATACTTGAGTAAATGTCGTCTACTACAATACACCACTGCAAATACATTTGACTATTGATCAACTCATACAAATATTTGCTGAAGGTGTTATTCAGGGAGAGTAAAAACACAGGTTTTTCAACATGCTTTCCATTGAGTTACATTTGTATTAACAACGTAATGCCTTTTCAGCTCATCATATCTGAACAAGCATTTCAAGTTCTCTGATTGGTGAGATACCACTATGAAATCTGTTCCATTCTAATGAGGGTGTACCAACCTTTTGAGTTCCCCTCCTCAAAGATGCCTCTGCTCACTGAAGCGAGTCAGGGAGGTCTGACGCTTTCACATAAAGTCACGCCAGCAACCTTACGAAGGGTGTACCTTTTACATTTTGGGAAGACTTCCAACCCTGCCCAGGCGCCTGAAGCAGGAATACAATTCAAAATGTATTCCAGTAGTTACATGTTTCGGCCAGTCAACAATCTGTTATTGAGTTACAAATCGGTTGGCTCCATATTCACAAGGGACTCTCCAAATGTGGAAAACTGCACAGGCTGCAGGTCTAAATTTATTTTTAGCATTTCTATTAATTTGTCAAACGAGTGACTTGATACTTGTACCTGAAGTATTTATGTTCATGATTATACTTGTTTAACTGCCATTAATCTGCATTAGTATTAGACGCATATTGTGCCGCAAACCCTAGCTATCTCACAGAGGGACTCCACCTTCAGTGCTTGCACAAATCCGATTTCCTCATTATTTCTTCATAACGGCACAATGTTATCAACATTGCTTTTCTCAGACAGCAGAGGCAGCTGCTTTCCTTCCTCTTTTTCGGGGCCAACTGTCATGTCATTTCATAGTTCAAATCTTTGAGGGTCCAGCTAAGGGTTTTAGCATCTGAGCATGACAGCCTATCCTGCTGCTCTTTAAGGCCCTCCTTCTCACTCTCAGTGGTGCAGTGTTTTTTTCCTGGCTGTGTGGCAACCTCCTGATTGGATGTGTGCTTCCACAGCGTGTCTGACCAGGGTTGTGATTTACCGCACGCATGCTATTCGCTCACCTATCGTCTGTGTGTTTCTCCAGGTAAAGCATGGCAATGACTAGCCCCAGCTCGTGCTCCTCCATGAGTAACCACACGAAAGAGCGTGTCACTATGGCCAAAGTGACCCTGGAGAACTTCTACAGTAACCTCATCGCCCAGCACGAGGAGCGGGAGATGAGGTAAGACCCACCATTTTCACATTTACACAAGTCTTTCTTCTGTGGCTGCACAATGAACTTTTGCATAAATGAATAATATGAATAATAGTTAGTTAAATAGTGGTGCCCCATCAATTGTCATCTGACATGCCACAACAAGCCAAAATGGGAATTACACCAATTTTAAATCTATAGGGACAACTGAAAGCTGATCAAAATCGTAACTATAAACTATACACAGTCTATCTCATAGACTCAGTATAGTTTATCATTACGATTTGTATCCTTAATCTTCATCTAAAAAAACGTCTGAAATGTATCGATTCCGGTTCTGTTTATCGATTCCCCGTTTCGATTCCAAAATTGTAAAAGAAAGAGGTCAAACATTTAGATAACAAAAATATCTTTATTCTTTTAAGCTTTAACTGACATTTTTACAAATAAAAAAAAATACAAATGTATTACACAATAGCTGAGCTATGCCTGTGGCAAGCTATTAACTTGCCACAGGCATTACACTGTGCCTTGTCTTTTTCTTTTTTAGTGTAGTGGAGCCTCACTTCAGAGCGTTTACCGCGACCCATCTTTGGTGTTATGAAGTGACTGAGCTCGTGAACTGTCTACGGGAGGGCGGGGGGAGCCTCGCTGCGGGGCAACTGTGGACCTCTGTCGCCTGTCAGCGCAACTTAGATGATGCCGTTTAAAAAACTAAGGGCGGTGCCGGCCGTCAGCAAACCGAGCCGGCCGTCAACGGCCCGCTGACGACCGGCCGTTCTGTGATTCTCCAGAACACACAGATGGCCGGTCCGCCCTTACCCTGTATTCCACCGGGTCACCGCGGTGCAGACGGACCCGGTGGAATACAGGGTCTACGGCGTTTAGGAACCGTTAAGCAGAACCGAAATTGTGTATCTTGTATAGGTACCCGGTACCCAGCATTTTCTTATCGGTTCTCATCTGGAACCGAGTTTCGGTTCCCAACCCTAGTGTTGACTTATTTGACCTGAGATGCTTGCGCTTCTTGGCAAACACCGACAGTACAGCCCATCTATTATGTTAACGCAGTTCACGGGGAATTGTGGAAAGTAGTTCGCCCTTGTGTGTGTGCTAGAAGCAAAACGTTCTTTTATCACAGTAACAACAGTGTTGCAAAGTCAATTATGGGTCAAACCGTTATAGCACCCACCCCGTGGATTTAGGCCGGTTTAAATGAGATGTATTGCAATGTTCAAAGGGGCCATCAGATTTATGATCCATTTGTAGGGTTAGAGTATCCAAATGATCAAGCCTGAGCTGACTGGCACTGCAGCAACTTAAAACCTCAAACCGCTGCAACACACACAATATAAACATTTCATTGTGGGGTGGCTTGTGTCAGAATTGTGATGAGACAAGACCACTTCCTGTTGTGACAAGTTTCATCAGAGTATACTCATGTCTAGAGCAGATAAGTGGCTAATGTTTTTTTTAAGATGATGATGATGATGATGATGATGACGGTACACAATAGTTTAGTTCGTACAGATGTGGGTTTGATGGTCATTAGAGGGAAATCTCTAAATGATAACTTTAAAAGCTAAACATTAAAACCGGCTCACTGGTAAGAATTCAAACTCTAAATGTGAATTGTCTTTCTGAGAAAATGATGAAATGTAATAATTAAATTAAATCAATAGAAAAAAGATTGTTTGAGTTTAATTATATGTCGAGTGATTCAAGTATTACAATTCATCATTTTGACTGATATGTATCAGATATCTCTGAGTTTAATAATGAAACGTGTATAGTGTCAGAAGCATCCATAGCAGGCCCTCTTATATGACGGGATGTGCTAATGTGTGTCATTATCTCTTTAGGCAGCAGAAGCTGGAGAAAGTGATGGATCAGGAAGGCTTGGCAGATGAAGAGGTGAGTGACAAACACACGTGCACTTTTTCCCAGCACGCTTTGTGGCTGTACAAGATCATTTGTTTTCTCCTGTCATAGTGTTAAGAGTTTTAGATCTGCTGGACCACAGCAGAACTGTCACTTGTGCAAAAATATTCTTCATATCATTTTCTATTTGACATGACCTTTGCTCTGCAGAAACGTATCCGGCGCTCTCAGCATGCGAGGAAAGAGACTGAGTTTTTGCGGCTGAAACGCACTCGACTGGGTCTAGAGGACTTTGAGTCCCTGAAGGTGATTGGCCGAGGAGCTTTTGGAGAGGTAAACATATTTTACATAAATATTTAGAACATGATTCCTGTGTGCGTTTTGAAAGCATTAAAGATCAAACTCTTGGATCACAAAGAGGAAAACAAATGTTATCTATATATTATAATGTGTGTTGTCGGCATTCGGTTAATATTACCAGGAAGATAATTCTTGAGTCTGACTGATATGAGTAGCATGGCTTCCCTTGGTGTATAATAGCACTCTGCCTTCTAAGTGACAGACAGCTGTAATGAAATAATTATTTCTGTCTGCTGCTCCGTACATCCTGTATCTGAAATGCACATATGTGACGCGCTCTATCGAAATCAGTCGGAAGTCGCAACGGCTCATTTCATAATAAACGTGGATTTGCGTAAAAAAATAGTTTTTCGGGGTTCAGGTGTTTTGTTTAATTTTAAATAAACAAAGTCTTGGCTTTCAGAATATAAATCTTTTATTTCCAAAATCACACGATAAACACATGTTTGAAGCTTGTAAAGGGAAGATGACAGCTCTCACTCGCGACTCTGCTGTTCCGCAGCGCCGCCCCCCCCCTCCCTCCGGCTGACATTATGAATGTACGCGTAGAGTAATCATAGATAACACGGCAGGGTCTGTTACAGTTTGTTTTCATCTGGTTTCAATTAAACAAAGTATTGCCTTTCAGAATATTAAACTTGTTTCGGCAAATTCAGATGATAAATACAACTTTGAAGCTTCGGCATAATTACAAGCGGAGAACGGAGTAACTTTACGTCACAGTGGGAGGCGTGTGGCACAGTGCGTTGGTGTTCGGATCAGGGGGTCACAGGTTCAAACCCCACTGCAGTCAGCATGTCGTTGTGTCCCTGGGAAAGACACTTCACCCCAAATTGCTCCTGTGGGGATTGCCCACAGTGTTGAGTATGTAAGTCGCTTTGGATAAAAGCGTCTAACAAGTGACGTGTAATGAAATGTCACAGCAGGCATAACAACAGCCGGTGTTTCTCGTGAGTGTTTTCCCCGCGAAACAAACACAATACACACAAATGCAAAATTACACAAACAAACACACATACATACATACACACACACTCGCGAGCTCCCCCCAGACCAGTAATCCAAACGAAAATATCTTCCCTCCGACTGCTGCAATAGCATCCTCTACGGCAGGGGTATTCAACTAAAATTCAACGAGGTCCAGTTAGAGAAAATGCCCCCATGCAAAGGTCCGGAACATCAAAATGTCTAACTTGCTTCATGAATTAGTGTGATATATATTGAAGTGACCTGTAGCTTTATCAACGTCTGCATGTAATCAACAACTGACTGCCAATCAAATAAAGAAAGTACAATTCAAAAACAACAATACTTATTGTCAATTAACATTGAACTATACAGATACAGTAAATACTGTGGATATGTGTAATGTTCCTCTCGGGCTGCATTTAAAAATAAAATAGAGAAAATAAATAAAATAGCTTTTGAAAATGTGTGCATCTTGAAAGTGCTTAATTTTAGATAAATAAAATAAAGTGTAGCAGCAGCTTGAGTTTCCCTTTTTCTTTGTTAACCGTTTCACATCATGACTTAACAGTTTCAGACGATTATAGAACAATATCAGTCTTTACACATCATAACAATTGAACCGTTTTAAAGTTTATCTTTCTTTCCGTCTTATATTGCAGTCCCTCACTCACTTTTTTTAAATTCAGTGTGAGAATTGAGCTCGAGCTTGTCCTGCCAGGAGTTTGTAAATCTGGGCTGACATGGAGTCAGGGCTATTCTCATACACATGCAGGTGCTCATTGGTTACAGTGATGCAAACACAGGTATGGTGAAAAAAGAGAGAACTATTCGAAGCAGAAAAAAACAGCGTAATATACCATCTGACAAAGGCCTGTGCTATAATGCTTCAATTAACTGCTATTCTTTATAATATACTCAGATCAATAGGAGACAGAGATGTTAAGTTATAAATCAAGGGTTTTATTATTATTTACAGCAGAGGTGGGGAACCTTTTTCCTTTCAATTTTTACAACATCCTCCGAGGGTCGTACAAATGATTGAACTCAACCTCTGCTTAAAAAAACTAAAATCACAGCCCATTCATTTCGCCTTTCTTTCATGCTGTGCAAAGAAAAAGCAACCTCTTAATCCAGATATCTCACCATGACTCGCGCATGCATGTGCACGGTGTGGCATGACCACCAAAACAGAAAGATATGGACACAAGATGTGTGAAAATGTACTTAGTATCCTATCCATGTGAACATGATTTAAGTGGGGGGGGGGGGACCTAACCTCCTCTAGGGGGGTCCGGGGCATGCTCCCCCGGGAATATTAAATATTGAAGTTAAAAGCATCAATCTGGTGCACTTTGAGAGCAACATTAAGAGATCTATGGATACATCTCTCAACACCCATATGAAACAGAACTGTAAGCATATTTTTCTTTTTGGATATTTTACAAATCACTCCCCTTTTTAAACTCTATTCTTGTTATTTTTAACAACTTTTTTGGTACTGTCATATAGTATTTTATACCTGTTTTTCATTTTGTCTCATTAATAACTATAATGATCATATCAAGGTGTGCCTTAACCTCACTGAGCTGAGGTTATTTAAGCCTCTCAGGAGAGAGCTCTCTTCCACCTGGTTGTAGAAAAGCTCTTTAAATTCGTTAGCATAGCTAGCTAACCAGATGCAAATAACAACAGATCGCCACTGTGCTTACAACTAAAGACACAGCCACGTAAACATTGCGGCATGTGTACGGCTCCTTATGGGTACTGCAATATTTGAAGGGCTGGAGCGGCGTTCCGGTGCTCTCTGTCAGCACTCCTTTCAGACGAGACATATACCACGTGAAGACCTATGGTGAAGACACGTTACGCTTGTGTTGTGTTCAAGGAACCTGTCCTTGGCCAGGAAAAACAGGTACTCGCTTGTTTAATTATTTTTGCGTTCTAGATTTCTTCTTCTTTTTTGAAGTGAGAAGTTGTCCGTCAGTCGGACTGACGGACGGACTCCCCACCCCCAAAACGAAAACTCTTCGGTTCTCCACGAATTAAACAAGTCACCCAAATCAGCGTTAAAAAAGCGGGAGGCGCCAAAAAATCCCCTATTAATGTATTGATTATAGCTCCGGGTCCGGATAGGTCTGGGTCCGGATCCGGACCGCCTGTTGCCGACCCCTGCTCTACTGCGTCTACGCCAGTGGTTCCCAACCTGGGGGGCGCCAAAGATCGCAAGGGGGGCGCCAGGCCTCAGATGATTTGAGGCCAAATATCATATTTAGACTTTTTTTTTACATATAATTGTAACAGTTGCTCCGACCAGATCGGTCTCCTCCATTTTGTAGATTATTTACGACTTTTGAATCCACATAAACACATCGGCAAAATCCGGCTAACATGTGTTAACATGTCTTTTAAACAGTTTAATCCCTTTATGAATTGTTTCCACTTCCGCGCCGTCCTTTAATTTCTTCATACAGCGGGAATCCAAATGAATTCATCCTGAGTCCAATAACCATCAAAGTCACTCCAATAGTGCTCCTTAATTACGCTTTCATCCTCCTTTAACAAAATACTTCACATTCATCTAGTTTGTGACAGTAGTTGTAGCATTTTTGAGACTTTTAAACTTTAATTACCACTGTTGCGTCAATGCGTCTTTGGGTCAATGCGACTGATTTCGATGGAGCAAGTCACATACACCCTTTTCTTATTACATTAATCGGTTTACAATACTACTTTTTAACAGGTTTTTTTTCTTCCTTTGATCAACTTTCTGTGAGTTCTTTTGTTAACATTGTCCTTTTGGCCTCCAGGTTCGTCTGGTGCAGAAGAAAGACACCGGTCATGTTTATGCAATGAAGATCCTCCGCAAAGCAGACATGCTGGAGAAGGAACAGGTGAGGCAGAACTCTGTGTGACAGGATGCTGCTGCTGCTGCTGCTGCATCAGACGACATATTTGACCCTGTGAGTGTCCCTCTCCAGGGTGTCCGCGGGGTCTTAAAAAGTATTAAAAGTTGATAAATCAATTTAGCGAAAATTAAGGCTATTAAAAATTATTAAACGGCATTTTCCAAGGTATTAAGAAGGTCCACAGCAACGACAACATGAAACACCCTTTAATTTACTGCAACGACATGTTGGGAAACCCCCTCAAGGCGGCCCCATGCATAGCGCGCCGTAAAATTCTGCTTCTTATTTTAAGTTTCGTTGCCTTGCTCCGCTGTGGGGGGAAGAGTGTTTTGGGGCGCCACTGATGGTGATGAAAGCTGGTTCGAGGGGCCCACAGACTCTAGAATCGCCACTGTCGATGGGGATCAAAGCTGTCCGGTCCCACATGCTAAGTAATAGCCAGAAAGCCGCAGCGTTTAAGTCCCGACTCTCCTGATAGGCAATCCGTGCGTCCCCTGACTGCAAGTCGCTGACACACACCGCAGCAGACTCTCTGCACGGAGGAGCAGCGGAGTCCGGCCGATGCTGCTCCTCCAAGGAAGAGACACACGTTCACTAAGCCGAACTATATCCGGTCACAGTGATCTGCTATTTTAAAGTAAAGTCAACACATATCGACCCTAAATATAGTCTATATTAAGAACGAGAAAAGTGTTAAAGGAGACATGTCATGGCCATTTCCACTGATCATAATTCCATTGTTGAAGTCTACTAGAATAGATTTATATTGTGCAATTTTCCAAACTCACATTGGTTTCTCATACAGCATCTCTGTAAACTACGTGTATTCACTGAATTTCACTCTCTGCCTTTAACGGCTCGTTGTAGCCCCAATAGCTCCAGCCCCCACCCTCCCTGTGAGCACAGTGTGCTCTGATTGGTCGGGACGTTGTGAATCGCGCTGATCTCCGTGGAGGTGTTGTTTCCTTGTTTAGCGATACACAGCGAAACACAGCCAAACTCATCCTGAGCACACACAAACTCACAGCCGAAGTAAAAACAATAAGTGTGGCTTGATATTGAGTAAGAAAAAGGTTGATAAACGCTGTGAGAATGGGTCTGCAGAGAGAATGGGGCTGCAGAGAGAATGGGTCTGCAGAGAGAATTTCACCGCGATCCCAACTGTCTGTTATCAGCCTGCAGCCAGGGAGGAGAAATCAGCAGAGCTGCCTGCACTGAGTGTGTGTGTGTGAGGAAGCCCGTGGATTGGTCAATTTGGACCAATCAGCGGGGGCTTAACGTAACGGCTCCGCGGACGTAACGTAACGGCTCCACGGATTGGTCCATTTAGTTCCGGGTACGTGCTTACGTAATCTCGTACCCGGAAGAATCAAATGGATGATGACGTTTCACCAACGAGGCGTTTTGGGGAGGTATTTTCTGTGTTAGAGTTTTACTCGCTACAGGGTGTACTTTGAGGGTTTTGACTCTGCAGACCGTTTACATGCATAAAAACCTTCATAACACACAAGGGGACGGATAATAACCGGAAAAGCATGACATGGGACCTTTAACATATATATCGTTTTTTGTTTTATCTCTTAGGAATAATGCCTAAATCAAATACTACTGTCTAATGGTTTCTTTTTCTAATAAACCTTGCATTGGGTTAGTCACACAATTCATTCTCTTGTGCTTTGTTCTATCACAAGCTGTTT
The DNA here is from genome assembly GCA_902827135.1 of Harpagifer antarcticus. Lineage (NCBI taxonomy): Eukaryota > Metazoa > Chordata > Actinopteri > Perciformes > Harpagiferidae > Harpagifer > Harpagifer antarcticus. The sequence continues at coordinate 1,999,994 of CADEHL010000900.1, read as the reverse complement.
AGTTGTGCTATCTTACAATCCATACTGTATATAGTAAAGTGTGTCGCCAATGTAACCGGTTAGAACTGGAAGTGGCGATGAGGTCTTAAAATGTATGGAAAGGGTCTTAAAAAAGGTCTTAAAAGGTATTCAATTTGACTTCAGGATTCCTGCATATACCCTGCTCTCTGTCTTCAGGTTGGTCATATTCGTGCTGAGAGGGACATTCTGGTAGAGGCAGACAGCCTGTGGGTGGTGAAGATGTTCTACAGCTTCCAGGATAAGATGAACCTCTACCTCATCATGGAGTTCCTGCCTGGAGGTATGACCCCTTGACTCAGACCACTGACATTGCTAACACAAAAGTGACTTCCAACCAGGTTAGATCGTCAACGTCTAATCATTATTTTTAACTCATCGTTTGATGAATTTTCCAACTGGAGGAACTAATGTTAGTTTCCACTCCCCCATGAAGATAAGTACGATAATTAGATAAAACTATCTGAAAAACTAAACGGTGATTCTGGGCCCTTTCCTCAAGTAGGAATGTCAGAAGAGCCAATTACCAAGTTGATGTCACTGAAAATACGAAGTTACTCTTTTCTTTACAGTATCGCAGGTACTGGGGATCTGGGCTTGGAAACTCCAGCATAAACCGTGCCTAGACAGTGCTTAGTGTCATTACATTGCATTTAGCTGACGCTTTTATCCAAAGCGACTTACAATAAGTACATTCGACCAGGAAGACACAACCTTGAAGAAAACAGAATCATATAAGTACATCAGGTATCATAGAGCCAAACATTTCAAGTGCTACTCAACTGGCTATAGATAAGCCAGTCCTTTATTAGTATATAAGTGCCTTGTTAGTAATTCTATCGCTCGAAGTGGAGTCGAAAGAGATGAGTTTTCAGTCTGCGCCGGAAGATGTGCAGGCTTTCTGCTGTCCTGATGTCAATGGGGAGCTCATTCCACCATTTTGGAGCCAGGATAGCAAACCCACGTGTTTTTGCTGATGGGAACTTGGGTCCCTCTCGCAGCGAGGGTGCAGCGAGTCGTTTGGCTGATGCAGAGCGTAGTGCACGCGCTGGGGTGTACAGTTTTACCATGTCCTGGATGTAGGAAGGGCCAGATCCATTCGCAGCATGGTATGCAAGTACCAGTGTCTTGAAGTGGATTCTAGCAGTTACCGGGAGCCAGTGAAGGGAGCGAAGGAGCGGAGTGGTGTGGAAACATTTTGGAAGGTTGAAGACCAGACGAGCCGCTGCATTCTGGATGAGCTGCAGAGGTCGGATGGCACATGCAGCTAGACCAGCCAGGAGGGAGTTGCAGTAGTCTAGGCGTGAGGTGACGAGAGCCTGGACCAGAACCTGCGTGGCTTTCTGGGTCAGCTGGGGACGAATCTTCCTGATGTTGTACAGCGTATATCTGCAGCAACGGGTTGTAGCAGCGATGTTTGCAGTGAAGGACAGGTTGTTATCTAGGATCACACCCAGATTCCTTGCAGTCTGAGTCGGGGAAACAACAGAGGTGCCGATGTTGATTGTCAGGTCAAGAGTGGGACAATCTTTTCCCGGAAGGAAAAGCAGTTCAGTCTTGTCAAGCTTGAGGTGATGAGCAGACATCCACTGAGAGATGTCAGCTAGCGTGCGACGACCTGGGTCTCTGAGCGGGGAAAGGACAGAATTAATTGGGTGTCGTCAGCGTAGCCGTGGTATGAAAAACCATGCGGGCTAATGACTGATCCGAGCGAGTTTGTGTACAGGGAGAAGAGGAGGGGACCAAGAACAGAGCCCTGAGGGACCCCTGTAGTTAATTGACAAGGGTCGGACTCGGACCCTCTCCAAGTTACCCTGTAGGTACGGTCTTTGAGGTATGAGGTGAGGAGGGAAAGTGCAGAGCCTGAAACTCCAAGTTCTTGGAGAGTGAGAAGGAGGATCTGATGGTTCACCGTGTCGAATGCAGCTGACAGGTCCAACAGGATGATGACAGAGGAGAGGGATGCTGCTTTGGCTGTGTGCAGTTCCTCAGTGACAGCAATGAGAGCAGTTTCTGTGGAGTGACCTGCCTTGAAACCAGACTGGTGCGGATCCAGAAGGTTGTTCTGATGAAGATAACAGGAGAGTTGTTTAAAGACAGCGCGTTCAAGTGTTTTAGACAGGAACGGGAGGAGAGAGACAGGCCTGTAGTTTATAACATCAGACGGGTTGAGAGTGGGTTTCTTTAGGAGAGGGTTTACTCTTGCCTCCTTAAGACTATTTGGAAAGTGACCAGAAGTTAAAGTGTTGATGAAATGGGTGAGAAACGGTAGAATATCAGGAGCGATAGTCTGAAGGAGGTTTGAAGGGATAGGGTCCAGAGGACAGGTGGTAGGGCGGGAAGAGGTAATGAGGGTAAGAACCTCACTTGGAGAGAGAGAGGGGAAAAGGAGGTTAGTGTGTGGGTGAAAGGAGGGTCTGGGGACCCAGCGGTGAGTAAAACTTCTGAAATCCTCCTCCTGCTGCCTTGATATTATTCCAACGGGATTTTTTTTAAGATGTTTTGCCTTGCATGGCCTCAGATCTACTTCATATAGTAAACAAATCTCTTCACTCAGGTATTTTTCCACAGGCCCTGAAAACTGCAGTCATTAAACCGCTCTTAAAAAAGAATAATCTAGATGCTTCAGTAATGAACAATTACAGGCCCATATCAAACCTGCCATTTCTAGGTAAAATCATTGAAAAAGTTGTTTTTTGCATTTAAATGACTGTTTCGATGTGTTCCAGTCAGGCTTTCGTCCAAACCACAGTACTGAGACTGCTCTTGTAAAGGTCTTTAATGACATCCACTTAAACACAGACAGTGGCAGAACTTCAGTGTTAGTATTATTAGATCTCAGTGCTGCGTTTGACACTGTTGACCACAGCATATTACTAGACCGACTGGAAAACTGGGTGGGACTTTCGGAAACCATCCTAAATTGGTTTGAATCCTACTTAAAGGACAGAAACAACTTTGTTTCTATTGGTAAATACACATCTGAGTTGACAAATATGACATGTGGGGTTCCTCAAGGCTCCATCTTGGGGCCTCTTCTCTTTAACATCTACATGCTACCACTGGCTCAGATAATGAAAAACAACAAAATAAGTTATCATAGCTATACAGATGACACACAAATTTACGTAACAGTTTCAACAGGAGACTATGCTCCAATTCAAACACTGAGTAAGTGCATTGAACAAATCAATGACTGGATGTGTCAGAACTTTCTCCAATTAAACAAAGATAAAACTGAGGTAATGGTTTTTGGAGCCAAGGCAGAACGTATAAAAGTTAGCGCTGAGCTTCAGTCTGCAATGTTCAAAACAACAGATAAAGCCAGAAATCTAGGTGTAGTCATGGACTCTGACCTGAGTTTCAACAGCCACATTAAAACAGTTACTAAATCAGCCTACTATCACCTAAAGAACATATCTAGTATTAAAAGACTAATGTCGCAGCAGGATTTGGAAAAACTTGTCCATGCTTTTATCTTCAGTAGACTCGACTACTGCAATGGTGTCTTCACAGGTCTCACTAAAAAATCTATTCGGAAGCTGCAGCTGATTCAGAACGCTGCTGCTCGAGTCCTCACTAACACTAAGAAAGTGGATCACATCACTCCTGTTCTGAAGTCTTTACACTGGCTTCCTGTGTGTCAAAGAATATATTTCAAAATACTGCTGCTGGTTTATAAAGCTTTGAATGGTTTAGGCCCAAAATACATTTCTGATCTACTGCTAAATTATGAACCATCCAGATCTCTCAGGTCTTCAGGGACTGGTCAGCTTTCTGTCCCCAGAGTCAGAACTAAACATGGTAAAGCAGCGTTCAGTTATTATGCTCCAAATATCTGGAACAAACTCCCAGAAACCTGCAGGTCCGCTGCAACTCTGACTACTTTTAAATCCAGGCTGAAGACTTTTCTTTTTGTCGCTGCTTTTAATTGAACTATTCATATCTTAGACTGCACTGTAACTTTTATCCATGTATTTTTTCTTTTAATGTTTATCCATGTATTTCTTCTTTTAATGTTTATTTTATTAGCTTTTCTTTTTAATGACTGATTTTAAATGCCATTTTCTTAATGTCTTTCATTTGTTGTAAAGCACTTTGAATTGCCTTGTGTTGAAAAGTGCTCTATAAATAAACTTGCCTTGCCTTGCCTAAAGGTGAGTCAGAAAAAGAAGAGCGAATATCATCAACCTTTTTTTCAAAATGGTTAACAAAGTCGCTTGACAGAAGTGAGGAGGGGGGAGGGGCTTTGGGAGGGTCCAAGAGGGTGGAGAAGATGTTAAATAGTTTTTGGGGATTGGAATAGGAAGATTGGATCTTATCTTGAAAGAAAGTGCTCTTTGCCTGAGAGATCGAAGCAGAGAAAGAGGAGAGGAGAGCCTGATAGGTTAGGAGGTCGTCACGGTGTTTGGATTTCCACCGTTTCCGCTCTGCTGCCCGAAGGGCGGTTCTATTAGCACGCAGTGCGTCATTTAGCCAGGGAGCAGGAGGGGACTGACGAGCTTACCGAGATGTGAGAGGACAGCGAGAGTCCAGAGAGGATGAGAGAGTAGAGAGGAGAGTTTCTGCAGCAGAGTTTGGAGGTAGGAGTTGGAACGAGTCAGAGGAAGGGAGGGCTGAGAGCACCGATAAGGCAAAGGTAGAGGGGGAGAGGGAACGAAGGTTACGGCGGACAGGTGCAGGATGAGATTAGTTTTTTATGTTTGGAAAGGGGTAGAGAGAATGAAAGGAAGAAGTGATCGGATGTGTGGAGCGGGTTTACAGAGAGGTTAGAAGTAGTGCAGTTCCTTGAGAATATGAGATCAAGGACATTGCCAGCTTTATGAGTTGGTGGGGATGGAGACAGTGAGAAAGCAAAGGCGGTTAACAGATGTTAGTTCGTCTATCTTCCCTGTCTGGAGGTTGAAGTCTCCGAGAAGTACAGCCGGAGAGCCAGTTTCAGGGATGTGTGAGAGGAGATTATCTAATTCCTCCAAGAAGTCCCCCAAGGCGCCTGGTGGACGGTAGAGAACAACAATGGTTAATTGTATAGGATGGGTTACTGTGACGGCATGGAATTCAAAGGTGGAAGGAGTGAAGTTAGGTAGCTTGAAGAGGGAACAGCTCCATTTGGGAGAGAGCAGGAGACCAGTGCCACCTCCTCTGCCAGTGGGTATGGGTGTATGGGAGAAGGAATATGCTGTGGAGAGAGCTGCTGGGGTGGATGTGTTGAATGGAGTAATCCACGTCTCAGTGAGAGCAAGGAAATCCAGAGACTGCAGGGAGGCGTAGCCAGAGATGAAGTCAGCCTTAGGAACAGCTGACTGGCAGTTCCACAGGCCACCTGAAACTAGATGTTGGATCTCAGTGGAGCATGTGGGATAGACGAGAGCAGGCCGGTTATATCGATTACGAGATACACAGGGCCAGTGATAATTGCGAGAGGACACATGAACAGGAATGGAGAAAATACACATGATTATAGCATGAGGGGCTAAACAACCAAATGAAATAAAACACCAGCGATACTTAGCTCAATCAAAGTAGGATTTGCCACCCTCGTGACTCCAGCAGGACTCCAATGTCTTTGTCGGTCTTACTCCAGCAGGTCTCTAATGTCACAATCTGAAAGGACGCTGTATATACCTCAAATGAAAACGTCCAGGATTGACCCTGATAATGCTACGTTGTCAACAACAGATCTGTGTTTTAATTGGCACGAGTAGAACTAGTTAATAATAATAATAATTCCTTATATTTATTATAGTGCTTTTTCCATGACCCAAAGCGCTTTACAGATACACATCACACATACATATCAGACATACATTTAATGGTCATGTACTGTGGACAATACCCACAGGAGCAAATTCAGGTGAAGTGTCTTGCCCAAGGACACAACGGCTTTGCAGCTTTAATGTTAGCTGTTAGCAGCCAGTTGGCAGCAGCCCAGTCCTGCTTGACTAAATACCAGAGCTAACAGCTAATGTTAACAGCGGTTTCATTGAGTTCCATTACGATGTAAGCTCTATTTAGTAAAAAATAGTATTGGGCCAACATGAATTATACCATATTCTGTTTCAAATGTAGTTTTTTGATGAGAACTTGAATAAATCCAGTTATATTTTCACAGCAATATAATATAACCAGGGGTGCACATAACTGATACGCAGGTAGGCATGCGCGGCAAAAATCTGAAATGCGTACCGTCACTTGTGTCACTACGCGCCTTTGCGTACCGACGTACTTGTGAAGCTTTTCCAGAGTCGGACTCCGTGTGCACAGACGGGGCGGGGCTGCTGTTTTTGTGCCAAAACTACGCCAACCGGTTGCGGAGGGAGACTCCCCTGTGCACATTCTCGGTGGATTTTACAGAAACATAAAATTACAGGAAAATAATGAAAAGATAAGAGAGTGCGAAATAGAATGAATTAAGATGCAACAAAAGACAACAAAAAATACAATGAAACAATCAAATGAAATAAATAAAATGTAAGAACCAGGAGGACGAATATAGGGAATAATCTGAAACCAGCTCTAGTAAAAGCATAGTTAAAAAGGAAGGTCTTGAGCGCACCCTTAAAAGTAAAAACTTAAGAATTTTGCAGACTCCGGGCACCATTAACAGACCTGCACCCTGGGAGCGTAGTGTTCTAGAGGGGCAGTAGTGGATTCAAACATCTGTCAGGTACAATGATGCCTGACTGTTCGTTTAGTGATTTGAAAGTAAGAAGTATTTTAAAATCAATTCTGTCCTTTACTGGAAACCACTGTACAACAGCTGCTAAAATTGGAGTGCTATGGTCCTTTTTTCTTAACAGTAGGGATGCACCGATATAAAAAATGTCCGCCGATGTTTGGATTAACAATTTTGCAGATACCGATGTTGTACTGTATATACCTTGTTTACGGATGGCGGAAAAAGGCCAATGCCGATGTCTCACCGATGGATCAGTGCATCCCTTTATATATACAGTCTACGGTGCATCCTTAGGTTGCAGCATTTTGTACCAGTTGAAGATTTTGGATGGATGTGGTGGGGCAGCTTGATAATAGGGGATTGCAGTAATCCAGCCTATATGTAATAAAAGCATAGATTAGCATGTTTTCTTAACATATACGTCCAGTGTTAAAGTGTGGAGTGAGTCAGACAGCAGGGTCTGTCCGTTGTGGCCATGCCTCTGACATCCTGCTGTGTGTGCTGTTGTTCTGCAGGAGACATGATGACCCTGCTGATGAAGAAGGACACTCTGACAGAAGAGGCCACTCAGTTCTACATCGCTGAGACGGTGCTGGCCATCGACTCCATCCACCAGCTGGGCTTCATCCACAGAGACATCAAACCAGACAACCTGCTGCTGGACTCCAGGGTGAGGCCTTCCATCATCATCATACACCATATTCAGCTTTTTGTTACACTTACTTTACAGTAGTTTCCCATGAGTTGGTGGTGTGAACTTAAGGGCATTTCAAAACCCTTTATGAAAACACATCAGCTTTTTTACCCTCCTCAGTCTAGCATACAAAAGTGCTGCAAAATGGATCCAATTTAAAAATGCGATCATCCTCTGAGGCGGTGTGGGCCAACTAGAAGCTTGGTGTTGAATCAAATCAAATCAAATCAAGATTTATTTATAGAGCACATTTAAAAACGATGTTTGGTCGAGCCAAAGTGCTGTACATGTAATAAAAACACTTTACTGCAGTGCAATTGTAACAAAAGACAGTCATTTTGCAACAGCAAATATAAAAACAATACACAGGGAAATGTCAGAAGTCGTGCTCCGCTCTAGCTAGAAAGCCTGAGAGAAGAAGTGTGTTTTTAGAGAGGATTTAAAAACCCCTAGGGTCTGGGCCGACCTCACATGGAGGGGCAGAGTGTTCCAGAGCCTCGGGCCAGCTGCTGCGAAGGCTCGGTGCCCTCGGGTTTTGAGCCTAGTCTTCGGCACTACCAGCAGCAGCTGGTCAGCAGACCTTAAAGCTCTGGCTGGGGTGTAGCGCTGGAGGAGTTCAACTATATAGGAAGGAGCCAGCCCATTTAGAGCTTTAAAAACAAATAAAAGGATTTTAAAATCAATTCTGAACTGAACTGGAAGCCAGTGTAGTGAGGCCAGAATTGGGGTGATGTGGTCGCGCTTTTTGTGTCCAGTCAGCAAACGTGCAGCTGCATTTTGGACCAGCTGCAGGCGTTTAATTGACGCGTGGTCCATACCCACATACAGAGCGTTGCAATAGTCCAGCCATGAGGTAACAAAGGCGTTGATGACCCTTTCCATGTCTTTAAAAGATAAATAGGACTTGGTTTTGGCCAATAGTCTTATTTTAAAAAAGCAGGATTTGACTACGCTGCTGACCTGCTTATCGAATTTAAAAGTGTTCGTCAAGGTCACGCCAAGGTTCATGACCGAGGGGAGGATGTTTAGTTGGAGGGAGCCCAGAATATCAACCTGAGAGGCTGGAGGTTGTGGTCCAAAAAAGATGACCTCCGTCTTGCCCTCGTTAAGAGTCAGGAAGTTGTTGCTCAGCCAGGATTTGATCTCCGTTAAGCAGTCCATCAGCTGCTGTAGTGACTGTTTGATGTTTGCTTTGAGCGGGAGATATATCTGGACGTCGTCAGCGTAGCAGTGGAAGGGAATATTGTGTTTTGTTAGAATAGAACCTAGGGGCAGTATGTACAGTAGGAACAGGATGGGGCCCAGAATCGAGCCTTGGGGGACCCCACAGGTAAGAGGGGCTTTGGCAGAGGAGAAGGCACCTAGCTGCACTGAAAAGCTACGGTCCTTAAGGTAGGACCTGAACCATGCAAGGGCAGAGCCTGTGATGCCAGCGGACTGTTCAAGCCGTGACAGCAGGATGCCATGGTCCACGGTGTCGAAGGCAGCTGTCAGGTCCAACAGCACCAAGACAGCTGGGCTACCTGAGTCGGCGGCTAGGAGCAGATCGTTAAAAACTCTTAAAAGGGCTGTTTCAGTGCTGTGCATGGGTTTGAAGCCAGACTGAAACTTTTCATGGATGCCATGAAGGATTAAAAAAGACTGCAGCTGGGCGTAGACTACGCGCTCCAGGGCTTTTGATAAAAACGGAAGCTGGCAGATGGGCCTAAAATTTGCGAGAGTGGAGGGGTCGAGACTTTTCTTTTTAAGTAGTGGCGTAACCACGGCATGTTTAAAGGCAGCTGGGACACATCCTGAGGTAAGAGAAGTGTTTAAAAGTAATAAAATACTTGCTCCAACTGAATGAAAAACCTCTTTGAGAAGGCGTGAGGGAATGCTGTCAGAGGAGCAGCTTGTCGGTCGCAGGTGCTCCACTATGTCCGAGAGAGAAGAGAGGGAAATAGGCTCAAAGTGGTCGAGGACAGCAGGGCACAGAGAGGGAGCAGGATCGGGGGTAGCACTAGTGTGAGCTAGCCTAAGAGCAGATATTTTTCCAATAAAAAATTTAAGAAACTTATCGTTGAAAATTGTTGAAACACGAAGCTTCTAGTTTACCACACTTTTGAGAGTGTGACCTTATGTATAATTCCTTTGAACAAATGTGATTATGATTAGAGCACAACATTGACTTAATCGAGCCTCATTATTTCTCTCCAACTCTATTATTTCACTCTTAAAATGGACCAGGTTGCTGCGTTTAACTTTAAATTGGATCCATCGTTCCTAAATAATACTTTATTTATCTTATATCACAATACATATTGCAGAAATAGCAATATTGCAATCTTTTTAAAAAATAAATCAGTGCTACATTTATTTAAAGTGCAATACATTGTTTTCACAAAATCGATTCATAATTGTGATGAAGAATCTTTATACATCTAAATAATTATTATCATTCTGGCCTTTATTGTGAACCGCTAGCAAACACAGAACACTTAAAAGAGCTCTTTATGAATACTTTGCTCCTCATAGAGATGAATCAGAGTCAGGGCGGCCATACTGTTTAACCCTCGCAGTGTACAGCAGCTCTAACAATGTGTGTTGTGTTCAGGGTCACGTGAAGCTGTCAGACTTTGGGCTGTGCACCGGGCTGAAGAGAGCGCACCGCACAGAGTTCTATAAGAACCTGAACCACAGCCTGCCCAGCGCCAGCGACCTCAGTAAACAAAGTAGGGCACACCTTCCACTGATCTCATCTCTAGCACATTTGTTTATCTTTTTATCAATATGTGTTTATTCTATTTTTTACATAATAAAAAAGTATTTGAAATAGCTGGTACCACATGTTAGCCTGTTCACTGCATCAGCGCTCTCTGTCCCCTCAGCCTTCCAGAACATGAACTCCAAGAGGAAAGCAGAGACGTGGAAGAGGAACAGAAGGCAGCTGGTAGGTCGGAGCACAGATGTCATTACACTCGACAGCAGTTTGGCACCGGCCTTTAATTATGTATGACTCAAATGAAAAATACAGCTCAATTCATAGAGGGCATATCCTGCTGATGCTCAGGTCCATTCATATCAGTATGTAGCAGAGGTCGCGTTAACCCAATATTTTCTGTCTATGACGGATTTTTTTTAACAATGACGGAAGAATCTGAAAGCCGTCCGTCATTTTGACAGATTAGAACAAACTCAGAACAGCGCCACAGTTTCCTTGCAGCGAGGCTCCGGTGTTATGCCGTGTTATGCATGCCCGCCCAAAAGGAAATCATACAGTTTCCAAACCTAACTTTGCCGAAAAGAACTGTGAGTATTTGCTTTACGCTGTGCGCGATCCCGCGAGGTGCAATGGGCATGCATAACACGGCGCTAACAGTCTCCCGTTGACAGTTCACGAGCGTGCTCTCCCCCAGGCCGACGGGTAATAATGGATGTTGACGGGCAGCGAAAAAGTCTAGCGCAACCTCTGGTATGTAGTGTCTCTACTTTAAAGAGTCCTCTCCTGCTGATGTTCAGGTGTATATCAGAAAGTAGTGTCTCTACTTTAAAGAGTCCTCTCCTGCTGATGTTCAGGTGTATATCAGTATGTAGTGCCTCTACTTTAAAGAGTCCTCTCCTGCTGATGTTCAGGTGTATATCAGTATGTAGTGTCTCTACTTTAAAGAGTCCTCTCCTGCTGATGTTCAGGTGTATATCAGTATGTAGTGTCTCTACTTTAAAGAGTCCTCTCCTGCTGATGTTCAGGTGTATATCAGTATGTAGTGTCTCTACTTTAAAGAGTCCTCTCCTGCTGATGTTCAGGTGTATATCAGTATGTAGTGTCTCTACTTTAAAGAGTCCTCTCCTGCTAATGTTCAGGTGTATATCAGTATGTAGTGTCTCTACTTTAAAGAGTCCTCTCCTGCTGATGTTCAGGTGTATATCAGTATGTAGTGTCTCTACTTTAAAGAGTCCTCTCCTGCTGATGTTCAGGTGTATATCAGTATGTAGTGTCTCTACTTTAAAGAGTCCTCTCCTGCTAATGTTCAGGTGTATATCAGTATGTAGTGTCTCTACTTTAAAGAGTCCTCTCCTGCTGATGTTCAGGTGTATATCAGTATGTAGTGTCTCTACATGTCTCCATGCTTTAATGTTCAGAAAGCTCTTTATTTTTCTCTTACTGCCTGTGCTGCAGCACCTCTTTTCACCCTCTGTCTGAAACCAGAGCCCAGTCTGCTCTGATTGGTTAGCTGGCCGGCTCTGTTGTGATTGGTCAACCGCTTAGATGATGTCCTGCCCCTTAGCCTATCACGTACAATGTGTTGGAGCGCTAGCCAATAGAAGCGTGAGTGTCACAGGGATATCCTTTGCAGACCATTTACATGCACTAAAACCTATAGAACACACTACAGGAGAGGGAAAACCCCCAAATGAATAAAACGGCCCCTTTTTGAAGTTAGGGTCAGATTGAATAAATGACTTTATCTTCATCTTTTAGCTCAAAGCAAACAGCTTTTAATAGTCTAACTGTTGTTTCCCGTCCCTTTCGTAGGCGTTCTCCACAGTGGGAACCCCCGACTACATCGCCCCAGAGGTCTTCATGCAGAATGGATACAACAAGCTCTGTGATTGGTGGAGCCTGGGTGTCATCATGTATGAGATGTTGATAGGTAAGGCTGTCTCGAGCTTGTTTACCCTCAGGCTGATGTGGTTGAAAGGGACAGTTGGTGATTCTGCTGTCCTCCCTGTGTGCAGGTTACCCCCCCTTCTGCTCAGAGACGCCTCAGGAGACGTACAGGAAAGTGATGAACTGGAGAGAGACGCTAACTTTTCCTCCAGAAGTGCCTATATCAGAGAAGGCCAAAGATCTGATCCTCAGGCAAGATCTCCTGTGTTCATCTCTCTCTCTCTCTGTGCATTAATAACACATATCAGTATCTCTCTAGTATTGGATAATGACAATGAGGGCGTTTCATGTCTTTAACATGTCGAAGGGCACCTGAAAGGTTTGCTCCGAGTTATGAGTTGTGTGATATTAATGTGACGTGTGTTGTTCTCAGGTTCTGCTGTGAGGAGGAGCACAGGATCGGTGCTGTGGGGGTGGAGGACATCAAGTCCAACCCCTTCTTTGAGGGGGTGGACTACGACCATATCAGGTGGGGGCTTTTACATGGTCAAGGACAGTTATCACAAGAAGACATTTTCAATATTTTCTTTGTCTTAGAGATGTTGTGGCTTGGAGTTGTGTCTCTGTACAGAATCTGACTTCAGTAGGCTCTCAAAGTGCAGCAACATGTATTTAAACCACTACTTTTGATCATGTAGTGGTGGGCATTATTGCAAACAATACATTTACCTTGATACCAGTTTTTCTAAATGTACAATGTTGTATAAATATAATAATAAAAATATAATTCAGAGTACACAAATCGAAGGGGGACAGACTGCCGTTCTATCAGGGTGCTTTTATTTTCAACTTTTGTGGAATGTGCTCAATGTATTAATCAGGAACAAAGGTTTGACTTGTTGTTCAGTTGGTGACCTCAGGGTCTTCAGTAGACCTTGGTACAGATATGTGCTCGTCTCTCAGCTCGAGAAAAAGTTGCATTATTCGGGACAATCAAGTGAAGGATAAAGTGTAGCTAGCAGCCATTCATTAGAAAAGAAGACGACAGGGTGAGCAGGGCCCTTCAACTACTCGGCTACTAAATATTGATTCAGAATTATTTTGCAATGCTCGTATTGCTTGTTTAAACTGCCTGAGCTGCTTGCCAGAAATAGCAGCTTTATCTCAAGTGACGATAGGAACTGCCAACCAGGTTCCAGGCCAACAAGTTCCTCACCAGCTCCCTCACTTCTCAAATGCATGATTTCTCTTTGGTGATTGTCCCACTCACCTTTCTCACCTCCTCCTCTTCAGAGAGAGACCTGCTGCCATCCCCATCGAGATCAAAAGCATCGATGACACCTCCAACTTTGACGAGTTCCCTGATTCAGATATCCTCACCCCAACAGGTACGCTGCTCTTTCTGTCGCACAGTCTGCTCCTCTGTTGTGACGTCTGCAATAAGTTAAAGCATCTTCTCCCCTCAGTCGCTCCGGTGTCCAACCAGACGGAGGCCGACCTGAAGAACAAGGACTGGGTCTTCATCAACTACACCTACAAACGCTTCGAAGGCCTGACCGCCCGAGGGGCTATCCCGTCCTACATGAAGTCAGGGAAGAGATGAAGGCCTCCAGCAGGTTGCAGACCCACACCACCACGGAACCTGAAAGAGTCGCCCCCCCTCTGCTGTGAGAGGAGCTTCGGCCCTGAAGGGAGAACTCTGTTTTCTGTTACCTGACTGAGGAGTCCCAGCACTCTGCGAATAATAAAGGGGCTCCGTTTCATCCGCTGCTTTGCAGGAGCCGCCGCCTTCCTTTCCGCAGGTCTTCACTTTCTCCGATGCTTCCGAGGGTACCTTCCGCTTCCTGCTCACGCGGGAAGACTGAACTGACTCACCACCAGTGGATGCAGTGGATGTTCTCCCTGCCGTCACCAGCATCCATCACATTCCCTCTGTAAACCAGCAGTTTGACCTCCCAAGGGCTTCCAAACCAGACCCCCTCTCCCCTCTCCCCTTTCTCTGTTGACTCTTCGCCACTTGAAGTGAATCAGGTGCTCTTCAGGGATCCTGTCCAAATGAGGCTTCTCTAAAGTGCTGCTGGCTTCTCACCTAACCAAAGACTGAGCTGAATGATGTGTCTGCTTCATCTCTCTATCACCTAACTTCTTCTTAGAATTGTATTTTTACTTTGGAGGTGCATATTGTGCTCGTTGAAATGTGTGAATATATGAGTGATGCATTTTGTGGAACAAACACAAGAGTCTTGTTACATGTTCACCGCTTATGTTGAATACCTTTAGCACCTTACGCGATGTTTGATCCAGCTCTTTAATGAACCGACAGATCATTAATGTGTGTGTGTTGGACTGGAAGAGTGATGTCACCGTGTTACTGTTGAAACGCCTTGAATATGATGCAAAGTGTCACCGGGGAGGGAAGCCTCCGTCACCATGAAACCAAACACCCTACGCACTCTGAAACCAACTCCTGTAGACTTAGCAGCTGTGTGACTCGTTAGCAGAATACAGAATGATGCACGTGTGTGCAGCCGAGTCGCTGAAGCCGGACAGGGACTCTAAATGGAAGCACAGGCTAAACATCTTCCAGCGAACACAATATCCAAAATGCTGTCATTTCAAATGAATGTAAATGAAGATTTTATGGACAAAATCTGTTTTATTTGCCACAATAATTCCACAATGCTGTTTGTGTGAATGTAGCCTGGACCATACAATATTTCTTTTTTATAAGTATAGCACATGAGGTAGAAATATGGAAGCCCGTTACCACCCAGAGATGAGACTCAAGAATGTTAACAAAAAACACTTTCAACAAAAAAGAGAATTAGCGAGGATTTTTTTTTTTTACTTTTATTGACCTAAAGAATCTTAATTTCAGATTCAGTCAAAATTATGACAGGCCTTTTTATAAATGTAAGTTAATATAGGTTGCTAAATTTGCCTTCAAATATTTATTTTAATCTTAACTCAGAATTTAGATTTATTAAGAGGTCAAATTGTGAAACCATTGACTGTAGTAACATTTATAAATATGTCTATACACAAAACATTTAGAGGTTGACTTTAAAATTCATTTTGTCAACAGATTAATTAATTGTATGTTAGTTGAAAGCAATAATATTAGGTTGAAAGAAAAAATATCAACCTAATATCCAACTAACCTAATACAATTACTTTTTTATTTAATTAAGTTCAACTTTTAGTTTGAGTTTCATATTTAGAGATTTACCGTTTTATTAAAATGACTGAATAAAGTATCTCTTTTAAAATAGATGGAGTCGGTGTTTTCTGATCGGGACTTCCACGGGTCGGAATGGACTTCCATATCTCAGTTTAGTCTGAGGCGTTTCCTTTCAGTCTGTTATGACATGTATTCAGATCGTGTGTCGACCACATGGAAGCGCATTTCAGAAACGCATGCAATGGGCTTTTTTCTATGGCGGGGGGGGGGGGGGTCACTATTTGTACCTGCTCTGCATGTCTCACAGCAGCAGATGGGTCCTCTTAAAGCAATAGAGCACATGGGATGACTGATGTCACTGTGTGTGTGTGTGTGTGTGTGTGTGTGTGTGTGTGTGTGTGTGTGTGTGTGTGTGTGTGTGTGTGTGTGTGTGTGTGTGTGTGTGTGTGTGTGTGTGTGTGTGTGTGTGTGTGTGTGTGTGTGTGTGTGTGTGTGTGTGTGTGTGTGTGTGTGTGTGTGTGTGTGTGTGTGTGTGTGTGTGTGTGTGTGTGTGTGTGTGTGTGTGTGTGTGTGTGAGGATGTGATCGGTAAAATAATGTTGGATTGGTCTGTGTGTTTTTCTACAAGTGACATTGTACAACATTGTACAAGCCATTGTGTGTATGCTCTGCTCATGTGGTCATGTGATCTGAGAGGCTGAAGTGAGGGATTATGGGAAGCTGGGTGAACATTATTTAAACCACTTTTTAGCGCGTGGCTGTTGTTTTGTTTTCTGCTATTTGACAATGAATTGCTCTGCACTTACTGTGTCGTGTCCTCCTTAGGAACGTGTAGAGCTCGGGGTTATATGAAAAGAAACGTCTTTTTAATAGTTACATTCAATTCATTTACATATTACAATGTTGCAATATACACACACCTTTTCAGATATCAAACCCTTTCCATTACTTTTCAAAATGACCTTTCGTTGCAATCTTGCTAAAGAAATGTTCACATTATCCTGCCAACAATGATCATCACCATTATTTGATAATATTGAGAGCACCATTATTGATCATGATAATCCCCTGGTGTGAGTGACCAGACATTTTGACTGTATTCATATGTAATGAAACAGCATTAGGGCTGCACCATGTTCGAAAGCAGACATTGCAACATTGCTTGTTAAAAGTACGCTCAAAGGAAAACAAAGAGCCGTTCATTGATGTTTCAAATAGAATGAATTACTGCAACCGCTGAATAAGTGAAAGAATACATAAGAAATACACAAACAGACAATACAAATGAATGAAACAGTATAACTTAACTCAACGTAGCACTACTGCTAATGTGTAAACATTAAGCTAGCCAAATAGAAAGAGCTATTGTAAATGACTAACTAACTGCAGGATGTTTTGTCGTAGCTTTATTGGACAGTTTGTGGTACACGCACTTTACATCGTCACTACTCATCCCAAACATTAAAGCTTTGAGATCAGGAGGGTCTTTCTGACTCAGCCCGGCGCTGGCTGGGCAGGGGGCTCTGCTCCCCCCCCTGCAGCCCCCCCTTCATGGAGCCCAGGGTCCCGCTGCTTCCTCCGTCAGGCTCCATCTGAGCCGCCACGCTCAGGGCTGGGGAGGGCTGCTCCAACACTGAGGGGGGGATGGAGACGGGGGTGGTGGCTCCGAGGCTCTGCACCGTCACTGAGGACTGGCACAGAGGGAGGTTAACGACATAAGATAACATCAATGTTCTACAAGTTTCCATATTGCTGCTGGTAAATGAAAAAGAAAGACAGACAAAGTCTGCAGAGTGCCACTGGGTGGAGCTAGTCAGCCGAGAGGCTGAGGGAAAGTAGGTTAAAGATGATTTGATCCATGATGAGTGTATTCTGCGTCTAAATTGTTCAAACTAGCTGAGTTTAGCAATAGGTGTGTTGCTATAGTTGTGCTGAGTGGTTCTTTGTTGTTAACATGTGCAGACAGAAGTGTCCCGTAGCAGAAACACGTGTGTGAATAGGAACAGTCAACCACCTTCAAACAAGCCCTCAAATCCCACCTCTTCAAACTTGCTTTCCCCCTGGAACCCCCATGGCATCACTCCGCCTATCTGAATGGTACATTGTCCGTTTTTCTTTTAGCACTGTGACTTTAGTAAAGCGTCATTTTGTGTCTTGAAAATAATTTTATAAATGAAATGTATTATTATTATAATTGTTATAATTGCACAGAAGCTCAGTGTTTGTAATATTTAAACTAAAAAAGCGTCCCAATGATTATTACAACTTCATATAAATATTTACAGGCTGGAAAGTAGTAATAACTTTAACACCCATGTGACAATAAATGTCAAGAACACCAACAATATAGATTCCTCTGATTTACATAGTTGGACATGTAAATTAACACATTTATATATGTCAAATACAATAGAGACGGGACAATGCAGAAAATGAATCAGAAAAAATTAAGAAAAACAAGACAGAAGCTATTTTACGTCCGACTGAGCAAACAGAGTATAAGTGAAGAACAGAAAAGTAACAAAGGCCATAAGTGTCAAATACTGGAGGGAATCAGCTCCCGGAGCAGGAGAGAGACCCCCCCCCCCAGCAGGGTAAACTCACGTTGCCCACAGAGGCGTGGATGCCGGCCGCCGCCTTCTTCTTGCGGGCCATGCCGGGGTTCCAGTGGCACACCAGACTGTCGTTCTGCACGCTGTAGTTCTTATGGCCCACCAGCCAGTAGGTGTTCATTTTGCCTTTACCCTGCAGGAGGAGGGACAACACTCAAAGGTGGCTGCCAATGTGTCTGTTAGTGAGAACTTTTAGGGAAGACGCTTTAAGAGAAATATCAATACATTTTGGTATTTCTCTAAATAAAACATATTATTTGGAGAAACATCAGAGGAAATAAAAAAAAAAGATGATTCCCTGTGCCTTGTAAAAAGAATGGAACACACTGTTAAATGACCCTGATAATTAGAAGTTCATATCTTTGACCATTTAACCACGGCTGGGATCTTTTACCTTCACCTCGATCTCTCCTCTCAGCTGCAGCTCGTACGCGTTGTCTTTGATCAGAGCCAGGTAGGTTTCTGAGCTGGCGTGGATTTTCTGAGCTGACACACAAACAACAAGACACACTTTGAAACACAACTGATGTGTGGCCAAAGTCAAACAAGCCATGTTTGCCAGCACTATCACTATTTTACAAAAAGTCTGATATCTAGTGACTTGTGTAGTACAATTGTAGAAATGTACAATCTTTTTTGAATGCCAGCACAAAAATAACCATAAGAGGTGAAGCTCCAGCAGGAAGTTCACAGAACAACTGTTTTGTGAGACCACTGTGTTTCAGATGGGTGTGTGTGTGTGCTGTGTGTGAAGGGACACGTACGCAGGCTGGTGGACTCCATCCTGGACGCCGTGTTGACGGTATCTCCAAACAGACAGTATCTGGGCATCTTGTAGCCCACGATCCCCGCCACGCAGGGACCTGCAGAGCCAGGAGACAGCTGCTTCACTCTGCAGGACGCTCAACCCTAACTGATGGAAACCTTGTCATTGTAATGCCCTAAGGGACCTGGTGCCCTCCCCACAAGGCGGATCAGAAACGACCCTGTGGTTCTGACAGTTCTCCTCAGAGCTCCCTCACCTGTGTGGATGCCGGCTCTCAGCTGCAGCCTCTCGTTGGGCATGTGAGGGATGGAGACCTGCCTGACGGCGGCCACCAGGTCCAGCGCCATCTTGGCGATCTCATCAGCGTGTCTGTCCCCGTTCCTCTCCGGCAGACCGCTCACCACCATGTACGCATCCCCAATGGTCTCCACCTGTACGTTATGATGTTTATACTAGCTTTCATGTGCTTCCAGTCTAAACATTTAAAGAACATAAACAGCACAGCAAGTTGGTCCGGGAAGTGGTAGAATGGGTTTGTATTGTTGTCTGAGTGGAGACAAGTCCACAGATACACAGGACTCTTTAAACAGGGATGTTCCTCTTTCTAACCCTAACCCTAACCCTAACCCTAACCCTAACCCTAACAACCTGTAGATCACCACAGGAATGGGAAAAGCCAATGAAAGCATCATAAGGCCAACAACATGTCATTGCACCTTGTAGACGTTGTAGGAGTCGATGCGCGTGTCGAAGCACATGTAGAGGTTGTTGAGCATCTCCACCACCTGCAGAGGAGCGCAGGACGCAGAGATGGAGGTGAAGCCCACGATGTCCGAGAAAAAAATAGTCACCTGGACCAAAATGGAGAGAGGTGACTCCATCAGTCTGCTGGACAGAACAGTATATATTTAAACAGCCTGCGATACAAATAATATAGTCTACCGCAGTGGTTCTCAACTGGTCAGGCCTCGGGACCCACTTTTTACTTGGTCAATACATCGCGACCCAACATTTTGAAGCACTCAAATCTATTCAACAAAAAATACAACATACAACATACAATATTAATAAAAGTGAAGTACAGTGCATATATCCCTTATATCCCTTCACAGAACTAAAGTATACTTTTAAAAAAGGTTTAATGAGATGATGGAATTAAAGCTGAACTATATAAAAAGGCACGCATGCTGAAAACCCAACCCCAGCAGGGGGGTCTGGGGGGATTCAACCCCAGGAGATTTTTTGAAATACTAACATAAACTATGCATTCTGCTACTCTGAGAAGAAAATAAATAGTTGTATTACTACCTGACATATTAATAATATTTTATGCCATTGTTTGTTTTTCACTTTGTTCTGACATCTTGCTGCGAGAAGAGTAAAGAGGAGATAGTCTGTGTGACTTACTTTAAATTGTGGGTAAGGGTAGATAGCTCCCATTGTTCTGTGACCTGTCAGTCATCAGACCGGGGGTCATATTTCATTATGTGTTCATTGTTATCTGAAGTTGTAACCATGGATGTATAAAAAAGAGTTATACCGCAAAGTTATTCTCCCTGGAGACTTCCGGCAACAATCTTGATTCTGATTGGCCAGAAGACTCGAAAAAACATCAGCAAAGATATTTTATTGAGAAGATGATCACTATGTGACAGAAGTTTTCCAAACCGTTTATGGTCTCCGGTACTTCCAGTCCAACGCCGACTGCACGCACAGCGTTAGAAAATCGGGCCTTCAAAATAAAAGTTTGATTTTTTCCCCAAAAAAAAAAAAAAAATTCCAATTTTTTTTTCTTTTTTTTTTTCTTTTCTTCACTCACACATCCGCGACCCACTCGAAACCGGTCCGCGACCCACTTTTGGGTCGCGACCCACCAGTTGAGAACCACTGGTCTACCGCAACAGTCCTACAATAAATCATAGGCTTTAGAACATCTCTCTGTAAAACCCAAACCACATGCTACAAATACAAAGTTTAATCCACATATTTCTCTGTCATGGAGGTAACACTGCTGTTAGATATGTAAAAGTAATAATACAGCATTGGAAAAATATACCATTATAAGTGAAAGCTCTTGAGGAACCAACATTGAGCTGGTGTGAGCTTGAAGCCAAATCCTGTCCTAATACCTCACTCTTGGCTTTGCTCACGTCTCCATCACCCAGCCGGCCAACTCAATATTCCAATAACCCGATTGTTGTTTCCACCCTAAGAATTTGGTCCCAATTCAGAAAGGCTCATGGACTCTGTGGATCCTCTATTCATAGTCCCATTCGCAACATCTCTTTCTCCCCCCTCACACTGATGGGGCCTTCTCTATGTGGCAGAGATGAGGTCTTATCAGAGTAAGGGACCTTTACATTAACAATGTTTTCGGTAGCTTTAGCCAACTCTCTGACAAATGTTGCCTTCCAGGCACTCGTCTATTTCGCTACGTCCAGGTCCGTAACTGGGTTAAACTAAATAACTCTTCCTTCTCCAATATCCCTCCGGATTCAATAATTGACTCAATTCTGGACTCTAACAATTGAAAAGAATTTACAAATCCGTCTCCCGTCTCACAGAAACATCGCTTGGTAAAATCAAACATTGGGAAGAGGAACTAGTCCAAGCTATAGATGATGAGGTCTGGGAATGGTGCATTACCGAGAGTGAACAATAGTACGTCCTGTGCCAGGCTTAATCTTATACAACTAAAAGTTGTCCACCGTATCTATTACACCAACTCTAAACTCTCCAAAATATACCCTATTGTCACGGATACCTGTAACAGATGCCACACGTCACCAGCAAACATGACTCATATGTTTTGGTCTTGTCCTCGCCTACAAGGATACTGGACAAGCATCTTCAAACACCTCACTGAGGCCTTGGACGTGGTATTGACACCATGTGCAGAAACTGCTATTTTTGGAGTACTACCTGGCCACCGAATGTTGAAGAGGAAAACTAAAGACAGTATAGTCTTTGCATCTATCTTAGCACGTAGAAGAATACCCCTTGAATGGAAATCTTCTATACCACCTAAAGCATTTTTATGGCTTCAAGATGTAATGATGTACCTGAACATGGAGAAGATTAAATATAACCTGAGGGGCTCCTCAAAACTATTTGAATCTGTCTGGGGCTCTATGATACATAGCTGAACTTAAGACACTAAAGGGGGGGGGGGGGCTACGAATGTATGTGTCTCTTTTTATCTGCTTGCTTTTGTTATATTAATTTTTATTTATTTATCTGTTCTGTCTTTGTATACATGTATGTATGTAGGTACGTGTATGGCATGTGTACATGTGTGTGGGTATGTACACACGTATGTGTTAGAGCCTTTTCAGGGATCAGCCATCATGCTATAGTTTTCTGTGTAGTGGAAAAAGAAGAAGAACTTGTATTTTCTTTCCATTTCCGGTTAAAGATGAGCTTATGGTCCTGTGCTGTATTAACAGCACCCCCCCCCCCCCCCCCCCCCCACACGCAGCCCTCCCATGCAGCCCCAGCTGCTTCAAACCTCTTCTATAAGCCAGACGCAATTTTCCCCAGAATAACTTGTTTTATCTCCTGATGAATATGGAACAGGGCAATTATAGGTAATTACGCCAACAATAGCAACAAAGGCAGCAAGCACACACCTTCATTTATCACGAGTGCAGATCTTCCAGAGGAAGCCTCCTGCAGCTCCACCCGCACCGTTACAACCTCTGAATGGGTTTGGTTCAATGTTAGAAGTGGATGGTGAGGAGTATGAAGGGAAAGGGTGTGTGTTATCCGTCTCCTAAAGACTGTTACTGTTAAAGGTCAAAAATAGTTTCTTGATCATCGTTGACAAACCCACAAGTCCCAGTCCTTCTGCCTTTAAGGTTTGTCTCTATATGCTTGTGTTGAGCCTTGTTCCATGGCTATTGAAGGTAACATGAATACATTGAGCAGTTGTCTTTTAAAAATCGTTTGGGGGGGTGTTCCATATCAAGGTTCCATTGTAATTCATACTGAAAAAGTCAAGCAGATACTTTCATACAAATACTTGGGTGTAATGATTGACCATCTGCTGTCATGGAAAGACCAGATTGATTATCTGAGCAAAAGGAGGAGACACATTCTAATATTGTTCTTTACGTCTTTATGTCTATCAATTGCTTTCAAATGAAAACTGCTCCAACAGCTGAAAGTCTGCTCAAAGATTGTTGGTCAACCCGGTCAGTCTTTATGAATCAGCATACCATAATAACCTGCAGTGTGGCTGTCCAACAACATCGTCTCCGACCCAAACCATGTTCTAAACAGTGAATATGAACGGTTACCATCTAATCGGAGATACAGGGTCCTTGGTGTTAATTAGGTCCGACTGAAGCTCTCCTTTGTAAACCAGTCGATCCTCACAGTAAACACAGAGCTACATATCCCAGGTCAAATCACCCTCAAGGGTCTTTGAGCATGTTTCTCTCAGTAAGTGTTTCTTTTTCTTGTATTGTGTCTTAATATCTGCCCTTGTTAATGTTGCAAATGGACCTGCTGTGTTGCAAGTCAAATTTCAGACTTGATCTGACCATTAAAGTAATATCGTATTGTTTATCGCAACGTAAAAGTAGGTTTAAGTCGTGGATATGAAATACAGAAATAAAAGTCCCAAGTAGAGAGCAACAGGTCGAAGTCAAGTTCCAAATTAAACACAAATTCAAAGACAAATCATGTCATGGCCATTTCTACTGATCATAATTCCATTGTTGAGGTCTACTAGAATAGATTCACATTGTTCAATGTTCCAAACTCACATTGGTTTCTCATACAGCATCTCTGTAAAGTATGTGTATTCACTCTCTGTCCTACACGGCTTGTTGGAGCTCCTTCCCCCCCCCTCTCTATGAGCCCAGTGGCCGTCTGCGAGACAGCGAGACACAGCGAAACCCAGCCCGAAACACACACACACCCGCAGCCTGGCCGGGAGTTTGTGTGTGTGCCCAGGCTAAGTTCCGCGGTGTCTCGCTGTCTCGCCGACCCCACACCAGTGAGCCAGCTCACAGTGTCCCGCTCCTCGCAGCAGCGAGCCTCGCAACGTCCCGCCGAGTGTGTGTGTGTGTGTGTGAGGAAGTCAGCGGATTGGTCCAAACGTAACGGCTCCGCAGATTGGTCACGTTACGTCACTATACCCGAAATACGTCACTATACCCAAGAAGTAAACAATGGAAGAAGAGAAATCTCCAACGAGGCGTTTTGGGGCAGCATAGTCAGGTCTTCTCTGTGTTAGAGTTTTACAGCAGTGGTTCTCAAACTTCTTTCAATAATGTACCCCCTTTGAAAAAAAATGTCAGCCAAGTACCCCCTGATCAGCGCAAAAGTGCTGCTGCACCATCAGTGTCTGATTTATTAAAACAACAACCTTGTAACGAGAAACACTTAAATGCTACATTTCAAATGTTTACAATCCATCACTAAATTCATGGCAAACCAATTTTAACATCATGCAATAACACTAAGACGACATTAGTTGCATTGAACTGATCTTTTTAATAAGTTGTACTTACAATGTAGAGAGAAACATGGGCTTGTGCTTCACTGAGGAACTTTGTCATTCTGACAGGGAGGCTAACTGCAGTTATTACACGCATTTTTACATATGTGTAACTCTGTTAATATAAAACCCAGACTGCTCAAACTTCGTTACGATTCCTAACATTGGTATATTTATCTATTTTGGGGCGTGGGGAATGAAGAGAAAAAGATATATGAGCATGGGACCCCTCATATAAACATATTATGCATAATGCTGCGCTATACTTTGCGGCCACACGCCGTTGCCAAGCAACGCTTATTGTTTAGGTCCTTTGATAAGCAGGCAGTCAAATAATTGACTAGAACTAGCTAGATCTGATAGATTTGGACAAAAACGCGAGGTATAACCGGACGCGAGCGAGAGATGAGAGATCAGATCAGCTGCTGCTGACGGAGAACACGCAGCTCTTCCGGATCACAGCTCCGCCGCTGTGACGGATCGGTGAGCCGACCAAAATACACTAAGAGTTAGACCTAACACACTTGGCTAGTAAATCTACTCTGGAACTAGCTAAACTAGTTATAAATATATGTATTCTTTACTGTCGGGTCACTTATTACAGGTTCAGCGAGCTGCATGAGACTGACGGGCTGTCAGGAGAGGGAGAGGAAAAGAGAGCACCCCGTTTATTTTCCCCATTTTATTATCCAGAATTACTGTAAACCTTTAAAGTAGTTAATCTACTGTTAGTAGTTTGTTTAAATGCATTACTCATGTTGTTTTTTTCATTAACATAAAATAAATCTCACGTACCCCCTGCAGTACTGCAACGTACCCCTAGGGGTCCGCGTACCCCCATTTGAGAACCACTGCTCTACAGGGTGTACTTTGAGGGTGTGTGACTCTGCAGACCGTTTACATGCAGAAAAAGCTACATAACACAAGGGGACGGGTAATAACAAGAAAAGCATATGATGGGACCTTTAAGTTATGAAGTCCTTAGTCAAGTCCAACCAACAATTCCCAGGTAAAGTACTAACGACACTGTTTATCAGATCCAAACAAGATATTATGCACTGTTCACCACAAATAATGCAACTTAATTGTTATCAGCTGGCAGATTAGGGGAACCGTCTCTTATTTGTAAAAATCACACCACCAGGCGGTCTGATCCAAATGATGGGCATCATCTGTTTTCTGTAACGTAATTGGTGGCTGCAGTAGCAGCAGTATACTGTACATGTTTTGTCAAGAAGCCGATTCTTTGTCAACACATTTGTAATTGTTTGTCAAGGGCTTAGTGTTGTGTTGTGTCATTCCAAGTCAAAAGGACACGTTTGAGTGAAGTCTCTAGTCATTACTCTAAAGGAAAAACGAGTATTTTTGTCATTAGTTCATGTCTAAAATGCCAATTCCTTGACTCCAATCAAGTGCCTTAAATTCAAACCTTTGGAACACAGTGCTGCTTAGCAATACTGCTCGAGACAGCTTTGGATAAGTGCATGGCCAAAGTGTGAGATAAAGGCAAAGGGCGACATCCTCATTCACCCTCACCCCCAGCCCAGATGTACCCTGCATGTCCTGGGATCAAAGTAATAACCAATCCTGTTTCATAGTCAGCATTGAGTCATCTTTGCCAACCCAGGCTGCCTACCTGACCTCTTCCAAAGACCCTGCTAGTAAACATCTGTTCCTTATCAACCGGGATACTGGTCTGGAATTTAACAAAGCATTGTCACCCTAAGCTATTGTCTATTGTTCACATGAACCAGACAACAATGTAATCCCCATTCATTGTCTTTTCAACAACTAATCACTAGAAAATTTGAAATTGCATATTCAACTGTAATCTCAAATGTATCCAACTAGATTTGTTAAATAGCTTAGGAGGATTTAATCTTTCCAAAATAGCTGATTTATTTCCGAAGGACAAGACCCATGACAGTCCAGCGAGTAGCACCATGGTCTATTTCATTGTTTGGGCACTTTCTATCATCTATCATATAACCCTCCTGGTGAATGTCTACTTGTACCATTCTACACCACGTTGAGAGAAACAGAAGTTAAATCACTCTTTCTGATTCCACCAACCTTTTCGTAACTCTCGGCTTCAACATGTTTATTCTGGCGGAGCTGCTTGGCGACTGACTTGGGCAGCATCTGGTGCAGCAGGTCCTCCGCCCGCTGCCTCTGGCGCTTCAGGTCCTCCGTCCTCTCCTTCAAGCTCTGGGCGTAGTTCTGAATCCACTCGGTCATCTGCTTGAATGAGAACAGCACCACCGGGTAGATGAGGCAGGCTATGGCCAGCAGGCAGACCTTCATGCTGAGACCTGAAGACATGGATCGAGACTCCAGCCTCAAAGCCGGCCCCGCACGATCAAACAAGCACTGCTGAGTGTTTGTCAGAGACTGAATCCCGATGTGAGACCCGGACAGAAGCTCTGAACCGCCTCCAGAGATCTGCCACCGACTTGTGTCAAATATATCATTCGTTTTTACACGCTGGCTAGAGTTGATGTTCTGTAACCAGCAGTCGTTAAGATGTCCCGTCATAACCCTGGCAAAGCCAAGGTAGCCTAGGACATAAGTCCACTCGTTCTGGAAGTCAGGGTAAGTTTCTATGTGGGGGAAGTCCATCAACTGGTAGTTGAGCTCTATGAATTTTACCAAAAGTCTTGCAGACAGAACATCTCCCCAGTTAGAATCCTGTTTGACTTGGAAAAAAGTTTCTTCTACCGTACCCCAGATGTCAAGAAGTCTTCCAATGGCCACGGAGTAAACAGAAGTACCATTTGTACTTGTGCCGTTTGTATCCAAGGAAGCATTTAGAAGTCCTTGAACACTCCACGTTATCTCCTGGCAAAATTCAGCCAACTCAA
Source organism: Harpagifer antarcticus (assembly GCA_902827135.1). Lineage (NCBI taxonomy): Eukaryota > Metazoa > Chordata > Actinopteri > Perciformes > Harpagiferidae > Harpagifer > Harpagifer antarcticus. Next base: position 1,973,090 of record CADEHL010000900.1, on the reverse strand, counting down.
CACTGCAAAGAAGCCCACGGCCGTTCCTGTGATCCATCATTTCACCACAGAGATGATCCAACATAGGAAACACTACCTCGGAAAAACTTGGCCCCAAAATCTCGTTGCCCATGTCTTTGGTGAATAAACCTCTTGTCTTTTGAAGCTTACGGACGAGTTGCAGGATGGCTATTGTCCTGCATGAAGTGAGCTCTTCATAAGCGGCCTCCGTTGTGTGCAGCAGGTCGAACTTGGAGCTGAGGTCCATGGACACAGAGCCAAGCAGGGCCAGGAAAGAGAGGACGCAGGCTGTCAAAATCCGGCGAACAGTGCGACTACCACCTGAACGGGAGAATATGGAGCACCTGGGAAAACAGGAATACAACTGGTGAATTCATGGGAAAGGCCGCACAACGGCAGATGTCATACATTTTGGACTACAGGTGGACAGTTCAGGCAAACCCTCACATAAATGGGCAGGTTCATTTTGTAAGTCAATAGAGAGGGAAACATTTAGTTTTTTTTTTTTTTTTTAAAAAGGCTTTTTGCTTTAAACTTATGATGAGAATATCTGGTGTATGATTTATGAAATATAAAATGTAGAACTGTGAAGATACTTATGTAATCTATAATGTATTGTATAGGCGTACATGTTTTGTTAATGGGCACCTTTTTGTAGCATCAGTCTCAAACTGTGGTTGGCCAGGCTTTAAATAGATGAGAGAAATGTTTATAGACAAATCGGTTAGATTGCGGAGGGCCTAATGTTTTACTTTATTTTGCACATTATTTTATTAAATATTTTATTTCTGCTGCTTTATTTAGGGAATATATTATTAAACGTTATTTTGATAGTTGACCTAATCAGAATAGTGATATTTGGATTGTGGATACATTTAATATTTTTTTGAAAGTCAACCAGAGTTTATTGATTCATAAATTATTAATTTAAATTGAACTGAACTGCATCTCATGTGTGCTTCCGAAAAATGAAAGCCCAGGATTAGCAAATCCAACTATGGTCAGTATTATTTATGTTAAAGCGGACATGACCCTCGCTGCGTCCACACTACAGGTCGACAGCTTCAAACACCGTTTCCAACGCGTCTGCCCATTCACTTTGAATGGGGTGACGTCAAGTTGCCTCGCTTTTCGCCGAACTGAATTGTGGGTAGCATAGCGGTCCGTCTCCGCCGGAGTAGCCAGTGCCAGCCAATCAAATCCCGTTTCTGAAAATCTGACAGCTCAAGCGCTAGCCAATAAAACCGCGTCTAAACTGGGAGAGATATCCCGCCGTTGATTTCTATATTTCAAAAAAAGATGGAGGAGAAACTATTTATCGCCGTAGCAAATCACCCGGTTTTGTATGACCAGACCCTCTTCACCTACCGTTATACAAACCAGAAGAACCAGGCATGGAGGGAGGTGGCAGAGACAGTGGGGGAAACTGGTAGGTTTTCACCTGTTTGGGGGGTTTATATATATATATATATATATATATATATATATATATATATATATATATATATATATATATATATATTGCTCGCATAAAATCCCCGGGGTTTTTTGCTTTGTATGTCGGGGGCGGGAGATTCATGTGATTGGTTGCTGGTCGCGTTGCTCGAATAAAATCCCCAAGCTTCAGACACGCCCAGCTCCAAGCTTTTTTTGAAGCTGTAGTGTGGACGCTGAGGCTAGTCCCTACTTCCATACACATGTATGGACCACAGGTTAAATCGTTTGAAGAGCTTGCTATCTTTTTATTTGTTTATAGAAATGATCATTAATAATTAAATTAATGATTTGTCTCAATCATCTTTGGCTTGTCGTTATAGGAAGTGTAGCCAAATGATTAGTCAGCTAATCATTCGACAGTAGATCGTATTGACAGAAATACTAATCATTTTTAACAAAATTGAGAAATATAGAGTACTTTCTAGGGACCTGTTATGATAATGTTTCCTTTTTAAAAACTATCAAAAGGAGTGATAATCGGTACCAACAAATGCATCACTATATAATATCAGGTTGAATAGTTTTTATTCCAGTAAATTCTAACTTTTTAGCGTCTCACCTGCACAGCTGGCAGTCCCTGTCCGCGTCCTGCTGCGCCCCCGGAGCGACCCTCCTCTTCTTCAGGAACCTTCTCTTCAGGGAGGCGGAGGACAGGGTCCCAGACCGGAGACACTCCTTCTTCATCAAGGCCAACGAGGACATGAGCCGGTCTGAGAGCAGCCTCTCAGCGGGCCGCCAGGACAGGCACTGAGAGGAGAGTCCCGCTGCTGGAGGTCCCTGCCGCCAAGTCCGCGGTAGCATCTGCTCCTCTCCCGGTAGAATCCTTCAAAATAAAAGCTTTGTTAACAATCACTAAAATATATGTATGTGTCGGTTTTAACCAGGATTTAACAAGTGTTCATTGATTAGCTGAGCTTTGAATGGGCCAGGAAATGATTGTCTAAAATCAAACGGTTCACATTCAACGTTACTTTGTTTAAACTGACTCGCATTTGTTGACATGGCATTGTTTTATATTACAATCATTTAAGCTTCTAACCTCTTATAGTTGATTCAGTATTTGTAATGTGTTCTTATTTTGAAAGTAGAATCCTCAGGAAAATAGTGATGTTCTGCTAATCTGCAGCTTTCATTTTATGCAATACATTCAACATGCTCTAATTATTCTGCTCATAATTAATGTAATGAAATTCAATAATTATCAATGGTTGACATTGTTTGAGTTGTGTTTTTTAAGATGCATTAAAATAGTGTTTCTATGTTAAATCTTGATTTGGATATAACTATGGATATGGTAATTTCACATTCATTTGAAAAGACACCTAAAATGAATATATTTAAATGAAAACATACAGGTACATAAATAAACTAAAACTGATATCACTTCAGATTGACAGTATTGAGTATCACAGAGAGACTAACATAATTTTCTTTTTAAAATTAAAATGTAAGCCCTTAAAGTTCCAGAGTATTATTAAAGGAAACAGCCTATTGCCTGGTCCTGGTTTCTCTTCAGATTGAAAACAGACCACCTCAGAGTGACACATATCAGCACATTCTGATGTGAAAAAAGCTCTTTAAAATGTCTTATTAAATGTCTTTTTAGATAATTTTCCAAAAAGACTTAAAGAGAGACCTGTTGCCACAGAATATGTTCACCTCAGAGTGATAGGTTAGAACACCTGTGTCTTTCAGGCAATGTCAAGACTATCTGATGTGACATTTTAAAATGAAAGCCCTTCAAACTATCATATCTGAGTTAAATACTCTTCAAATTCAGATTAAATTAAAAGGAAAAGGCCTGTTGCCACAAATGTATTTTTTATTTTTGTTTGTATCACCTCAGAGTGTCACTTGGACAACATTAATACATTCTGATGTGCATTTTCTAAACTTAAAGCCCTTGAAATGTCCAGTAAAGTAACATTTTAAGATATTTGAATACATGTATGAAACTGCAGGAGACATTGTTGCACGGACAAATGCGCACTTTACTGGCTTTGTATCCCGGGTATGTACACTAGTGTGTGGAGGCTTTAATTTTAAAGGTTGTTGCCGGAAGTCCTTCACGTGAATCTCTCGGGCTTTGTCGTTGAGCACGCGCGCAGCCGGAGGATTGTTGTGTCTGCTGCTGAACAAGAGAACATGAGAAAGCCAAACACAGTGAGGATATGAACCGCTTGTAACTTCCAGTGTCTGAGGGAACCGGCTGGCTCCACGGTCTGGCTCGCTGAGCGGCTCCCGGTGTGTTGCTCCCGGTGTGTCCGGGCTACAAGTGGCCGAGCGGCTCCTCGCGGGAGTGTGAGTGAATGAAAGCGTTGTTTGGAGCCGTTAAACAAAGAGCTCCTCTTCTCTTACCATTGTTTCCGAGCCCGGCGCCCGCTCTCTAACTCAATTCAGAAGTATGTTAGACTGTTAAAGTAAGCTAACTTCTTCAAAGTGTGTATCTGTTTTTTAAAAGGGCTTGAAAAACGCGGGCTTTAATGCAGAATACTTTAATTCATTCACAATACAACCAGCAAACCCCTAACGTTCACACTGGGATACAGTGCTCTGATTCTAGGCAGGCTGTGAGTTTACCAAAAGGATATTAGCAGTATCTGATAGACTGAGGCAGATTTGGACAGAATCATAGGTGTAAAGTAACGAAGTACATTTACTCAAGTAGTGTACTTGAGTACGACTTTGTGGTTCTTGTACTTTACTTGAGTATTTTAATGTTTTGCTACTTTGTAATTCTACTCCACTACAATTCAGAGGTGAAAAGTGTACTTTTTCTCCACTACATGAATGTAATACCTTTAGTTACTTTACAGATAAAATATAAAATATAATCAAGTGTTAAATCAGACTTTAGTTCCACCTGGAGTAAATCCACCAGCTACCCTGCAGTATACAAAGTCATTCAAACTAGCTGCACCTCCACCAGCTTTGAGAACACTTTGATGATCAATCATTATAAAACATATCATAGATATTATTCTATTATTCTATTATCCAATCTGCACAATGACTACTTTTACTGTCGCTACTTCAACTATATTTTGATGATAATACTTTTTCTACTTTTACTTGAGTAACCTTTGCATTGCAAGACTTTTACTTGTAACAGAGTATTCCTACGTGTACTCTGGTACTTCTACTCAAGTACAAGATCTGAATACTTCTCCCACCTCTGGTGTGCATAACCCTAACTTAATCCCATATACATAAAAACGGAATGTTTTAAACCGGGAAAAGCTTTGTGTTTACCTGGTCTTAATAACTCAATTATAACTCACTGCCAGACAACCTGATAAGAAATAGCGCTATTTATTTGATTCCAGATCATGTGTATGGCAGGTAGTAAACAGTGGTGGAATGTAACTAAGTACATTTACTCCATTATTGCACTTGTACTTTCCTTGAGGGCTTTACCCTACTTTTACTCCACTACATATATAGGCAAATGTTACACTTTATACTCAACTACATTTATTTCACAGATTTAGTAACTAACAATTTTGCACATTTATATTATAAATGCAAAATTTAAACACTTAATACTATTGATATACTATTATAGGTTAAGCTACCAAATAATATACAAAGTAATTCAAATGAACCCCACCTTTACAAAGTGCAACATTGAAGTGATTAAGGGATTATTGCATCAATAATTATAATACAATTCTTAAAAAATATATATTGTGCTTAAATGTGCCATTTTGCATAACTTACTTTGGTACTTTAACTATATTTGGATTCTAATACTTTTTTAATGCTACTTGAATGCAGTACTTTTACTTAAAAGTAAAAAGAAATAGTGCAGTCACTGTGGGTAGACTGTCCGCCAGACTTCAATCTGAGTTCTGCACATTTATGGTTATTGCAAGAAGTCATAACATACTACTCAAAACCAGTGATGGAAAGTAACTAAGTACATTTACTCAAGTATTGTACTTAAGTCCCATTTTGACTTATTTGTACTTTACTTATGTACTTGCATTTAATGCTACTTATACTCCACTACAGGTGAATACTGTACTTTTTATAAATGTATTTAGCACTCACAGTAACATTGTAAACATAACAGATATATGCTGACATGGTATAATGCAGTTCTGTGTTACTAATCTACACAGCATTTCTAGTGTCTACATTTGGTCCAAATTGACCAACTATAACCCAAAAATGCTCTTACGGATAGCTTGTAGTGGAGTATTTTAACACCAAGTCAAAGATCTGAGTGGCACATTGTGAGCCACATAGTAAACAAATAAACAATAGGACATTTTCTTTTTTCAAAGGCTGCATTATATCTGCTCAATTCGGAATTGCTTATTAAGGAGAACTCTTAATAAATAATACTAATAATGCGATATTTTGCACACACATTCCAGTGCCACGTTTGTATGAGTTGCATGGTTTGTGCATTGATGCGAGGCTCCAGGTCCCAGGCTGAGCGTCCATGCTGCTTGTGTTCACAGGTCAGAGGCTCCAGTCATGACCTCTGGGAATGGAAACACTAACAGCAACAGCAGCCGAGACAAAGGAGAGAGCAGAGCAGCCCAGGCCCTCATGAGGTGCCACATCCTCACCCACCTGATAGAGGGCTTCGTCATCCAGGAGGGGGCCGAGCCGTTCCCTGTGAGTACCGCTCCAGAGCCCTAAAACACACACAGAACATGGTCCATAAGGAACATGGGAGTGGACTGCTCCTAAATACACTGGCCATATCGACTGTTCACTGAAGGTGATTTGTTGGAAGCTTTCTGTTTGACGTATGATTCCCAGACCTGAGCTAGTAACTTGGTGAGTGCAGTGCAGTGTTATTATTACATGTAGAAACTAGGGACAAAACCTTTCCTGTTTTAGTTTCCATGAACCATGAAGTTTAACGACTTTTGTTTTTAACATCATTAAACATCGCAATACATGTTATACCCTTTTCTTGATCTCCCTTACAAGTTGCAGTCATGCCAACAATTTTGCCCCCCAACCCTTTCTTTTTATGTTTACTGTCATTTATCAAAAAGTATTGTTTATCTTTCTGAGAAAATATTGTAAAGGTTCTTTTGGGCCAGACAGTGCCTTTATTACAGAGGAAACGTTGTGAGTGGGAGACAGAGGAGATGACTGAAATGTTTGGCTGGTTCAGGGTTTGAACCTGCTTGTCAGTGGACACTGCATATGGTCAGCTCTAACCACTGAGCTCAAATATAACAAAAAAAACGTTTAAACTGTCTTCTTGTAGTTTCCTGGGATTCATTTCAGGCTTTTTCAGCGACAGTAATGGCATGTTTAATGTCCTGTCTGCAGGTGGAGCGTCCCTCTTTCTCAGTGGAGAGTCTGAGGAGACACACTGCAGACTCAAAGATGGACCTCCTCTCACCAAAGGGTAACGTTTGAAAGTTCTCAGAGCAATAGCAACATGCTGAAGTGTTTCATACATTCTACTGAGGACAGAGAGGATGATAAATGTATGATTTATATTGTGATAATTGCAACACATCATTGTTTCTCAAATGAAATTCCTCTTCTAAAAATCCACATTCTTTTCTTATAACTCTGAGGAAGTAAGACATATCGCTCACACAATGAATTAATGTGAGGGCTTCACCTTTAGCTGTCAATAAGCTTCACTTTCACAAGTCTGGCTTTTACCACTTGTTCTTAAAATAGCTTTGAATATCAAAGAATCCAGGCTCATTCTGCACCATCAGTGTTCCTGTGGATGTTGTGGTTGACGGTGTGTGTCTCCCCTCAGAGCTGAAGGCCCAGCAGGAGCCCATGCTGACCTGTGAGCTGTGTGGCAGGGTGGATTTCTCCTACGTCTTCAAAAGGTCCAAGAGGTTCTGTTCCAATGTGTGCGCCAAACGGTAAGGCCCAGCAGGGAAGATGCTCCTGGGTGAGAATCTATCTGCAGCAACTGAGTTTAAACTGATCCGAATCACAATTCCTTTATTGCTCCCACAACGGGGAAAGTTACGGTATTACAACAGAGTGTTAAAAAAAGTAGATATTAATAATATTAACAAAATAAGTAAAAAAGAAGACCATGCTGAACTCCTGAGCGTGCACTACTATTATTGTCTTTTTTTTTAATGTGTTTTATGTCTTATATTTTGAGGAACCTGTGAACCATCATTGCACAACCACACTGTAATATGACATAAAAACATGTGTTCTTTGATCTTTAGTAGAAGCTACTACCAGAGAACAAACCCTAGAAAGGTTTTAGTTAACGAGTCAAACAGTCACTGTCTAGAGAACGTAGAGAACGAGATGAAGGCAATGGGATTTTCCCATTGGATTTTGGAATATTCATATAACACCCATTTATAATACTTACACGTTTTGTTCAGCAGGATAATCTCCGCATATTAAAAATCACTAAAAGTGAAAAGCTAACGTGACGCTATCAACGGACAGTACGGTCAGCGCTAAGCTAAATGTGGCTAATGTTCGGCATGTTGAAATGTAGTCTCATTTAGTCACTTGTTAACAACGCGGTTTCTATGACCCATAGAAGTGTCATTCACCAGGGGAGTATTTACTGATGTATTTTATGTAGTAGAACAGTGCTTCTCAAAGTATGGTCCGCGGACCACTGGTGGTCCGTGAGCGCCCCCTAGTGGTCCGTGAGTATATTGGTAACATTTCACATTTGAAATAAATGAATAAATGTAAGTTTTCCGCACTCTCGCGGGAATATCTCCGCAATGGAGCGAGCTTAAGTTTCACATTCGATTGCATAATATAGCCAAGTGCAACACCTTTGTCACACATATAGCCGCCTGTTTGTACCATTTTCAGGCGATTTGTAATCTGTTCTAGAAAAACGATGTGTTTTGGGATATTTGTGGAGTTAGGTGGTCCGCGAGTGTTTTTTTATTGGTTAAGTGGTCCTTGGTACGAAAAAGTTTGAGAAACACTGTAGTAGAACAAACTAGAAACAAATCTCTTTTTGAAGACATGCATCAAATGACCGCAGAGCCTTGTAAGTCTAAAAGTGTTTCAATTTGTTTTCCATGAACCAGTCTGTAAACACTGCTCATCCCTTTAGTGTTGACTTCCTGTCCGTCTTTTGTTTTTATTTTGCCAGACTCTGTTGTCAAGCTCTCTGTCTCTCATCACCTCCTGTTGTTCTATTTTCTTTTCTTTATCTGGCACTTTTCAGCCGCATGAATCCAAAGTTTCTCCACTTGAATCGAGGTATTTTGTAAATAAAATGACGTCTCATTTAAAAGCAGCATCAGATAAAAGGAGAAGCTACTTCCTGAATGTTTGTACCTTGATGCTTGCTGATGAGATAGAGAACAGTTAGTGATGGAGCTCACCTTCTCATTTGAAGCCTGCTTTTCAAGCTTCAAGGATGCTGCTCAGGACATTCTGCAACCTGATTATAAAGTATATTCATTTATTTAGATTTAATATCCTGAGTATCATGGTGATATTTTATGGATTATATGCCAGTAGAAAAACTATTTCCTAGCACTTGTAATATGACTGTCACTTTTACACTTTAAGATGCAATAATGAATCTGAATCTGTTGATAAAATAATATAACAAATGAATAAGGGAACATATAGAAGTGATGAGGTCGCAGCCAGTGATTAATAAAGTGTAAAAAGTATATAGCACAGTTATCACTCAACAGTGGTTTAAAAGTCTGTCGCATTTAAGTAGTAGCGTGTAATAAAACGAATACATTGAACAGTGTGTGTAATGCACGTTGCAGTGTTATTGCATAGTCAGTATAAATTCATTCCTAATAGGTCAATAATATTTGTATTGGTCTATCAGGGATAGGGTCCAAACATCCAATTGCCGGTACCTAACGCAGAAAGTTGGATTTCTTTTCAGCTTATCGGTTTCTTAGCAACGGTGCTCTCTTTGGACAGGCTGTCGGCATAGCGATACAATTACTTTGTGTCTTGTCTCGACCCTATGGCAGAGTTTGTAAGACTTGAGAGGACAGGAGAACGGTCCGAAAGGACTGCAGGTTCTTGTGCTGCTCAGCTGATTGCTTGTGATTGCAAAAACAATGGAAGATTATTATTGTAGGTTTTGTAACTTATTTTGACCTCCTCAAAAAGCTAGATCTAGAATCAATGATAACCTAAATTGATAAGCAGAGCTGAAATCGGATATCCAAACGATACCCAACCCTAACCTTCTGGAGAAACAATTGTGAAAATATACAATGATTAACATGTTGATAATAAGTCTAATGTTCACTTTGTATGCAGCTACAATGTGGGATGCACAAAGAGAGTGGGTCTCTTCCCAAACCGGAAAGCCACCCTGGAGAACATGAAGAAGCAGAGAGTGCTGAGCGGAGAGCTGGATCACTGCAGCCTGGAGCCCAAGAAGAAGGTGAGGCAACACTCTGACTTTGTATTACTAATAAATGTTGTTTTGTGCGGTTCTTTGAAGTCCATCCAGTTAGTCTTCTGAATGTGACGTGCAGCTCTCCTCCTGTCAGAGGCAGTGTTTGACAGATGTGTTCCCCCTCTGTGCAGAAGCCTGCTGCTGCTGCCTCTCCCTCCACCGGCCAGTCGCTCCACCCCGCTCAGGGACAGTCCAGCCAATGCTCAGACCTGCCTGGGTACAAGAGACCCCCGTCAGCCACGCAGCCCTTCTGCTTCCTGCCCTCTGACCCCGGCCAGTGGAACATAGACGAGGTGTACGAGTTCATGTCCTCTCTGCCAGGTGGGGCTGCCTCTGCTCTTACTGATCTGTTGGACTGTGTCTCATTAGCAACACTTTACATATGGATTCTATTTCCATCAGCAGAGTTTCATTGCATTCCTTTGTGAGTATCGTGTTAAACTAAACTAGATTGTGTGCACAAATGACTTTAACGAGGCCGTCAGATGAAAAGCTTAGTCTGGCAATGTGTTCTATTATTAGCATTAGTTTGAGTTATTGTCAACATTTCCCATGTGCAGACTTTAACTAACAACGATTGTCTTTCAGTACTCTGACTTCTGCGTAAAATCAACTCAAACATTTTCATTTTTTATCAATTTTAGAATTTCCTTAAACCAGCTGGTCACTGTTTTACAGATATAACTATTTTGCAAACAGACTAACAGAGTTATATGTGCAACAACTGTTAAAAAGAGAGTTGAGAGGGCAGGGACAAACCATTCTAATATAAAGGAATTCAATCAGTATTTTCATTATTTTGTCATGGCAGCAGTGGGGGATGAGTACACATTAAGAAAATCCTTTGCCAAATTCATTCATTACTTGGACACATTCTTCTTCTTCAGCTTCCTATCAGTATGTAGTGTCTCTCCTGGGACATGTCTCCATCTTTAATGTTCAAAAAGCTCTTTATTTGTCTCATACTCTCTGTGCTGCAGCACCTCCTTTCACCCTCTGTCAGAAACCAGAGCCCAGTTTGTTCTGATTGGTTAGCTGGACGGCTCTGTTGTGATTGGTCAACAGCTTAGAGATGTCCCGCCCCTTAGCCTATCACGTGCAATGTGTTGGAGTGCTAGCCAATAGAAACGTGAGTGTTACATACTGTAGTGATGTCACTTAGAGCATTCTCAACATCTGAACATTATTATGATCAGTTTATTTGGGAAGGATTGATCTATTCACTCAATTCAAACTTCAGAAATACAATTATCATTGTTTTTTGTTATCTTACTCTGGATTTGATCTGTTTAAGGTTCTGTTTTAAATTGTGCTTATGTGGCCTTCTGGGGCTTCACACACCATGATGGTGGTTCTGATGAGTCAGTAAGAGAGTGCAGACTGTGTGTGTGTTCTGACTGTGTGTTGCTGTGTGTGTGCAGACTGTATGTTCAGACTGTGTGTGTGTTCAGACTGTGTGTGTGTGCTGACTGTGTGTGTGTTCTGACTGTGTTCTGACTGTGTGTTGCTGTGTGTGTGCAGACTGTATGTTCAGACTGTGTGTGTGTTCTGACGGTGTGTGCTGACTGTGTGTGTGCAGACTGGGTGTTCTGACTGTGTGTTGCTGTGCAGACTGTGTGTTCTGACTGTATTCTGACTGTGTTCTGACTGTGTGTGTGCAGACTGGGTGTTCTGACTGTATGTTCAGACTGTGTGTGTGTGCTGACTGTGTGTTGCTGTGTGTGTGTGCTGACTGTGTGTTCTGACTGTGTGTGTGTTCAGACTGTGTGTGTGTGCTGACTGTGTGTGTGTGTTCTGACTGTGTTCTGACTGTGTGTTGCTGTGTGTGTGCAGACTGTATGTTCTGACGGTGTGTGCTGACTGTGTGTGTGCAGACTGGGTGTTCTGACTGTGTGTTCAGACTGTGTGTGTGTTCTGACTGTGTGTGTGCTGACTGTGTGTTCTGACTGTGTGTGTGCAGACTGGGTGTTCTGACTGTGTGTTGCTGTGCACTGTGTGTTGCTGTGCAGACTGTGTGTTCTGACTGTATTCTGACTGTGTGTGTGCAGACTGGGTGTTCTGACTGTGTGTTGCTGTGCACTGTGTGTTGCTGTGCAGACTGTGTGTTCTGACTGTATTCTGACTGTGTGTGTGTAGACTGGGTGTTCTGACTGTATGTTCAGACTGTGTGTGTGTGCTGACTGTGTGTTGCTGTGTGTGTGCTGACTGTGTGTTCTGACTGTGTGTGTGCAGACTGGGTGTTCTGACTGTGTGTTGCTGTGTGTGTGTGCAGACTGTGTGTTCTGACTGTGTTCTGACTGTATTCTGACTGTGTTCTGACTGTGTGTGTGCAGACTTGGTGTTCTGACTGTATGTTCAGACTGTGTGTGTGTGCTGACTGTGTGTTGCTGTGTGTGTGCAGACTGTGTGTTCTGACTGTGTGTGCAGACTGTGTGTTCTGACTGTGTTCTGACTGTGTTCTGACTGTGTGTGCAGACTGTGTGTTCTGACTGGGTGTGTACAGACTGGGTGTTCTGACTGTGTTCTGACTGTGTGTGTGCAGACTGGGTGTTCTGACTGTGTTCTGACTGTGTGTGCAGACTGTGTGTTCTGACTGGGTGTGTGCAGACTGGGTGTTCTGACTGTGTTCTGACTGGGTGTGTGTAGACTGTGTGTGCAGACTGGGTGTTCTGACTGTGTTCTGACTGGGTGTGTGTAGACTGTGTGTGCAGACTGGGTGTTCTGACTGTGTTCTGACTGGGTGTGGTGTGCAGGACTGTGTGTGCAGACTGGGTGTTCTGACTGTGTTCTGACTGGGTGTGTGTAGACTGTGTGTGCAGACTGGGTGTTCTGACTGTGTTCTGACTGGGTGTGTGCAGACTGTGTGTGCAGACTGGGTGTTCTGACTGTGTTCTGACTGGGTGTGTGTAGACTGTGTGTGCAGACTGGGTGTTCTGACTGTGTTCTGACTGGGTGTGTGCAGACTGTGTGTGCAGACTGGGTGTTCTGACTGTGTTCTGACTGGGTGTGTGTAGACTGTGTGTGCAGACTGGGTGTTCTGACTGTGTTCTGACTGGGTGTGTGCAGACTGTCTGCAGGTGGCAGAGGAGTTCCGCTCTCAGGAGATCGATGGGCAGGCCCTGCTGCTGCTGAAGGAGGACCACCTCATGGCCACCATGAACATCAAGCTGGGGCCCGCACTGAAGATCTACGCCCAGATCAGCACGCTCAAAGACTCGTAGCCCATCTAACACACACACACACACACACACACACACGTTGACAGAGCTGTGGTGCCACATTAGTTTGATGGACGTTCTGACATCAGCTGGGACTTTTTGATACTCCTTCACAACTCATAGCTGCTCCTTCTGGAAACCTTGAGCCCATAGTGTGAATGTTAGGTAGGCTGTGTCTAAGTGTTTTATTGAGAACATATTGTTTTCATCATGTTTTTTTAAGGTTAGTAGCTCCTCTAGGATTTCACAAAGGAGCGTGACTGTGAATATTTCAGATCTGTGCCGTTCAAGCCCAACATTCTTCCTCACAAGGTGGATGTTATGTGAATCCTGTGCAGAGCCTCCCACCTGTGGTTCTGATCCAGGACTTGCTCTGCACTGCTATGTTCTAAAACGCTCGTCATTTCATTCACTCGGCAACACAAAACAGAAGGAAAAGAAAATGGAGAAAGACTCCCAGGAGATGGCGCTGCAGCTTGACAGTCCTGGATCAGGGTCACATACTATAGCCGCGTTCACACCGCGGTACTTTTCCCACTTTAGTTCAGAAATGTCAGGTTCACACCAAAAAGAGCCGGAACTAAAATGAGTTAATGTGAACCTTTTCACCCCCTTTTCCGTCCCTGCTAGAGAGCAGGGACTTTCGTGGGAGAAAAAGGCTCCTATGTCTGATTGGTTGGGCGGATTGCAAACCACGCCCCGTAAAACTCCCAAAAAGTTTTGTGAAGCCGCCATTTTATTGTCCACTCATTAGCATTATTAGCATTAGCTGAGAGGAGGAGGTGTCGGCGTTCTGGCGATTTACTCGGAAGGCTTCCCAGTCAGAGTCCCAGCAGCTTCTACTGAAGCCAGTCCCCAACTCTAGGGTCTTCCGGTGGCAGTATACGCCGTGAAGTTGTTTGTGGCCTGCCTGTCAACCCAAAGCAGAAGAAGTGACGTCAGCGGATTCATTTGCCTAATCCTCCCCCAGGAACTTATCCCGGTGTGAACGCGATCTGTACTTAGTTCATGAGAACTCTTTAGTTCATGAGAACTCTTTAGTTCATGAGAACTAAAGAGTTCTCATGAACTAAAGAGTTCTCATGAACTAAAGTGGGAAAAGTGCTGCGGTGTGAACGCGCCTAATGGGTGTTTCTCAATGTCGAGTAAAGCTGCTGCAGAGCCACTATTTCAAGCATACTACGTCATCAAGTGCCGCAGAAGTACTGTTCCAATGTCCAGCATACTTGGAATTCTACCGAGCCCAGTGTACTTCGTAGCGAGAAATTTCGAGGCTGCACATGTGTAGACTCCGCGGTCTTAAAATCCCCACAATGCTTTGTGCACGGACCAATTTCCCCAAATCTGTGGCGGAAAATGTAAGGAGGGGCCTCTCATATGACGCACACCTGGGGTGTTTCTCAATCGCGAGGATGCTAGCTTGGTAGTCGTGTACATCCAAGTCACTTCCTTCAGAAACGAAGCAAGTATACTTCCAAGCCACGGCTTCGGAAAACGAAGAAGAATGAAACAGGCTAACAAGTGTGCCACTCTCTCGAACGGTTTCAACATAAACTGTACCGAAAATAAATATCTCACAATGTCTATCTAATTATGAACTTGCTTTACTTTCACGGTGATAACAAACAAATGTAACAAAGTAACATATTGACATGTTCTACGCATAGACATAGTGGCATACGCCACTACATACTCACATTTAAATGTGTGCTGCGTCGGTTCAGCAATTCTCTGCAAGAAATTGGTCCGTGCGCAAAGCATTGTGGGGATTTTAAGGACGCGAAGTCTACCCATGTGCAGCCTCGAAATTTCCCCCAAACCAAGGACGCGGCCTCGGTGGAATTCCAAGTATGCTGGAGATTGGAACAGTCCTTCGGCGGCACTCGATGACGTAGCATCCTTGAAATATTAGCTTGGAAACCAGTATCCTCGAGATTGAGAAACGGCCCTGTACACTTGCTCGCCTGCTCCACTCTCTACCAACCAAGCCTACTCGACATTGAGAAACACCCAATATCTCCAAATTGCATGTTGAGACAGGAAGTGGCTGGAAGCACACTGTAAACTTAACTCCTCAAAAGCTGTCTGATGACACTGGTTTAATATTTATTGACTTATAAACATTACAAAGATGTGTTAACAAGGCAGATTGATGTAAGACCAAAGCAGGTTAGGGGAGTGAGTCAGGAGACCCTCCTGACTCACTCCCCTAACCTGCAGACTTGTGAGGAACGGCTTGATTAAATGGTCAGTTGATTTTGTGTAATAAATAGCATTTTTCTGAAAACAGATATGAATGATTCCACTAAGATTTGGACATAAATCGTATAAACACTGTAAAACTGTTAATGAATGTGTGCGGGTCTCTGAACAGGACAACCTGAAGTGATTCAGCCATGCTTTGATAGTGTGGACGTTGTCTGAAGTCATTCACTGTGTTTTCACTATCTGAGAATGTGCCACACTTCCATTAGTAGCAGCAGTGATATGACAGTGATCGGGTGGAGTGTGCATACAGGAAGTGCCTATGGTGATGCAGAAGTATGAGTCAGGCTTGAGATAATAATTGGAGAATGTTTAAGCTATGGATATTTTTATGTTTCAATTGTTCTGTTTCCAAAGTCCAGTGTCACCAGAAACATGCTGCAGCTGAGGACCCCACGAAGGGGTCAAAGTAAATAGGACTTGGTTTCTTACTGCACTTAATATTACATTTGAAAAGTTGTATTCCAAACCATACTACTTTTGGCCGAAAAAGACATGCTATTTCACTATAATGACCCAACAGGTTGTTTACAAATGTCCAAGATCTGTTTGTGGGAAAAATAAAAAAAATGTAGTTCACTGGAAAGAGCGTTTATAATGATTTGAAAACGCTGTTGTGAGCAAAGGTGTCATTTGATTTGTTTACAATGTTTTAAAAGCTGGTTTCTTTAGTTGTGATGCAGTTGAATTGTATCCTTCAAAAATGATATATATTCTTTCTAAATACTAAACCCCTAGTGATCCTTTTCACTTTACACGTGTTCATATCAAAGTCTTACAGCTTTAAATTGATTATTTCTAACAGAATAAAAACATAAGGAAAAATATGAAATGATTTTGAACACAATTATTTATTGTTTTCACATTCATCCACTGATTTATTCTCCCCAACGTAAAATCATGTTAAATATCTTTTGCCCCAATTTCACACGACCATTCAAATTGTGCTTATAGCCATGAACTGGCTTATTAAATTAATGAATTCAAACACACTCAGTAGTTCACATGAAATAAAGACACTGGATAAAACCCACACACTTAAAAGGAAAAACTTGAATCAGAAAACGTGTAAATCAGAAACACTGACATGTCAATCGCCAACATTATTTGTGTCGTATTGGTATTTAAAAAAGGTCTTTGTTTAGAACTACTTTGTATAATCAAATACACTGGGTGTCTCAAAAGAACAGTAACACCCAAGAGCAGCCATTAATGCTAGATTTAAGCAAAGCAACAGAAGAGCAGGCTTTTTTTGGGGATCACTAAGAATCCCAAACATTTTACTACTTTTATTTTCTCAAATATGTTTGATAATATTGGAGAACTTGCTGATTAGCTTGAGTTTCTTCACCAGTCAAACTGTGAGTGATCTGGCACTACTGGTATGTCTAAGAAGGACTTTGGTGTTTACAATGTAGCCGAAAGAAACTAACTTCAAAACGTGAAGCGGTGACAAACCAGGTCTCCTTCAAAACATGGCCGATGTTCTTGATGACAGGAGGAGAAAGTCAATTGACGCATGATGTGACATGGCTGACAGGTATGAGATCAGTTTAAAGAACATGTTACAGGATTTAGAAACCAGTGTTACACACAGCAGCACACTGACGAGGAGGAAGATAATGTGTCTTAAAGCTTTGTGTGTGAATTGAGAATGTCAGATGAGTTTGATGTGTTGTATTACCCAGAAGCATCAGCTGTCCTATCAGTGGTACAAAGCTCTAGTGGTTTCCCTCTAGTGTTGCTTGGTTATTTGACTGGCTAAGGACAATGTGGAGTGACGTAGTAAGAAATGAGTGCCTCACTTGCAGCAGCCGCTAACAACACATGTCTCTGCTTCTCAGCATCCTTCTGGAACCTGACGTCAAATAAGTGATCACTGGCACGGGTTGATGGGTGAGGAATGCAGTCACATCTTTAAATAGACTGTACAAATATTATCTTTAATGCTGCTTTGTTATCATCTATGGATTATTCATGCCAAGAGTTTCCATATGCAAAACCCTGTGTAGCTCAGGTCCCTTAAATGTGCTGTTTTGGACTGTTGTTCGGCCACACAAGCATTTAGATGCGTACTTGTGTTGGGCGTGTTTGGGTGATTTTGTAAACTGTTATTGAAAAGAAATAAGGAGCAGATCATTGATCATTTTCCCCTGCACGCCTCACAGCAGATCACTTAGGACAGACCTCTGCTGTTAGGAGTCTTTACCTGACTTCCACCAGGAAGAGCAACTGATGTTACAGAGCGCCATGTTATTATCTGGCATGCTGCCTCAGGGGAAGCACAGACACTGGACTGCACTTCAAACAGCACTCTTGGTGTCAGAGCAGACTTCCTCAGTCCTGTGGGCCACCTGCTGGAGTCAGAGCGGAGCATTAGAACCACTGACAGGAGAAACACACACATGCTGAGGGGGAGGAGAGAGGCGACAGGTTAAAGAGTGAAGAGCCAAAGCCAACCCAGAGATTTCTTGTTAATTTAATTGAGTGAATCAATAGAAAACATGGTGAAACCGCAGGGAACAAAGGGATGGAAGAGACAAGGTAAGCACACAGGCTGATCAGAGAGCAGGAAGGACTTTCCACTATATAACTGTAGTAAGAGATATTTCTGCCGAGCTGTGACAATTCAATCCAAGCTGTTGTCTCTTAAAGAATCATCTGGCAGGACCATACCAATGTTAAGGCTCAGTTAGAACAAATCACATGGGACTTTAATGAGAAGCAGTCGTGTGTTTTAGGTTAAAGGTTTCAGAATGCATTCTTTTCCCTGCATCACAATAAAGCTCCTCCTGTTCCAAAGTCCAAAGGTACCCTGTGGAACTGTTCTGTCACTGTTCCTCATCTCAATGCAAGCGTGTGTCCTTGGGGTGGAACACACAATGTCTCTCTGCAGCACACATCTCCTCACAATGGCTAGCAATCTTTCTTGGCACATTACAGAGTGGTGCGGGAATGAGTCCTTCAAAATGGAAATGAGTTGACCGCGTTTAGTTCAACGACATCGTGTCAGTAAATACCCCAAAGCTTCTATGTGACATCAGAAACAGCTAACAAGTGTCTGAATGAGACTAAATGTCATCACGCTGAACATTAGCCGCCTTTAGCTTAGCGGTTGTGAAGCAACAGATGCAAACACATGGCTATACTGTATGTGGCTGCACTATATTGCTCCATAGAACTATTAAAAAGGTGCTTAAAGAACAGGGTATCTTTACATTATGTATGTGCAAGATTGACCTGAATTGTCTGACACCTACTACACAACGTATGTTAACTCAAATAAAAGCGTTGTCAACTTAATTACCCAAACAAGAAATCAAAAGCAATGGAGAAGACATCTGAACATCGACTACCTTATTGCACTTACAAAAAGGTTCCTCCACTAAAGTATAATATTTGTGATTTATAATAAACCCAGAAGCATTGGTACAGTCCGAACAATCTGACATAACTTTGAATACAGTTCAACAGTAAGCTCCTAACTTGTGCTTGTTTTCTTCCAATGCACTCAACACATGCTGAGCGTCCCACCAGGGCGAGTGGAAGGCGCTAAGACGTGGAACCAGAGCAGAGAGTCAAATGAGACTTCTTGAATGAAGGGTGCTATTCTAGTGGTGCTTTCCACTGAGATCACATGTCGCTGCTCACAGTCTGTTAGAGGCAACAGCTCCTTGGACACGGAACACAAACTGAAGAATCACTTTAGTGAGGGGGTAAGGCGAGTGTGCCAACCCACCCCATACAGGTACCTGTGAGATGGGGAAATAAAGTTCACTCAGAGAAAACTGAGAGACCCACAGAGAGAGCGCCGAGAGAGCGAGAGGAAATCTTTGCCACCACAAATCAAAAGAAGAAAGGATCAGTTTGCAGTTCTTCTGCTTCCAGTTTGCGGGTTATACCTTGCTCCTGAAGAGGGGCTTGGCTCCTGGCCCACAGTACTCGTTGTATATGAGCTTGAAGAGGAAGAGGTGGAAGAGCGTTATGAGCGAGGCCACGCTGAACCAGAAGAGGAAGGGCAGGCCGGGGTACCTGTTGGCCATGTGCTCCTCGTGGGCCAGGATGGCCTTGAGGTGCAGGGTGTGGCGGAGGTCCTGCAGATGGCGCAGGTCTGTGGAGATGTACAGCAGGGGGGTGATGGGCTGCGTCACCATCACGGGGAAGGTGTGACCTTTGACCTCGGAGGTCAGCTCCACGGGCTCGTTGAGGCAGCCGGCCTCGCAGGCGTACAGCTTCACCGCCTGCTCCTGCTGCTTCACCGACACGTGGAGGAAGGGCTTCCCTTCGGCGTCCAGCAGCACCGCCAGGCTGATCAGGTCCTGGTTGTAGTGGATCCCCCTCAGGGCGTAGCTGTTGTGCAGCACGTCCGGGTCGGCCTGGAACTGGAGGTGGTTCTCTGTGAACTGGAGGCCCCCGAAGCTGAGCGCCATGGCCTGCATGTTGCCGTGGGCCCCGGCCGCCACCAGCACCTTGCAGCCCCTCTTCTGAAGCGTGAGGGTCCACAGCGTGACCAGCTGCAGGATCTGCGCCGCGCTGCTCACCCTCTCCGGCCACAGGTTCTCTGCGTGCATGGTGGCGTGGCCGCTGAAGCAGTGGTCGGCGTAGTTCAGGCTGGACTCCAGGCGGACGCGCTCCTCTCCGCTCAGCCTGCGGTCCAGGAGGGGGGCCGGGGAGGAGGACAGGATGTAGTACAGGGTGGTGTTCACCGTGCGGCTCGACGGGGTGTGGGAGTCTGTGATCTTCCTCATTTCAACACCTGAGGGAACAAAGAGGCAGACCTTCACAAACACCCGGCATGTCCTTTATAAAGCGTGAGTATTCTTGAGGTTGGTTTGAAGAGTTGTCAGAACTGAGGGTCGACTACTTTCAACGTGATCATCGTTTACAAAGCTTTAGAAGTACATACAGTATGACACAAGACACCTGTGTCCTCTCCTCAGATCTTAGAACAGCACACTCCCTTGGATTTTTTAAAGTAAATTAAAGATGTATCTTTTTCATTTGGGCTTTAAATATGGTGTCATTTTTTAAGTTTATGTTTTGATGTAACCCTTTCTGTTTGGTTTGTATTACTTGTCTTTAATAATGTTCTTTATTGTTATTCAGTTGTTTGTTAGCAGGTAGGTCGACACGTACGAGGAGTTTGACTTGATGTCGTGGAGCAGACATCAAGTCAAACTCAAATGTAAAACACAGATAGAGAACTATTTTAAGAAAACTATAATGACATTAAAAAATATAGTAACAAAATGTATAGCAGTATTTACATTAAAATAGAATGGAATAAAATATGTGCAGTAAAAAAAACAAAAAACTAAATATAAAAAATATATATATAACAAAATATAAAGTTACAAATATTAAGTTACAGGTGAAATCCTGCTCACCTGAGATGAAGAGGTCCATCCAGGCCTGCTGGTGATCCACCACCAGCTCCTCCAGGCTGGCCCTCAGCAGCTCCCCCAGCTCCTTCTTGGCTCCCTCTCTGAGGGCGCTGAAGGTCTCCTCCAGCTTGGACGTCTCGATCGGCTCCGAGGTCCAAACCACAGACAAGATGTTCTCCGTGTGCTCGACCTTAGCGGGGACCTGGATCCTGCTGCTCAGCTTCTTGGTGACCACCACCACCAGCACCATGCGGTTGTTCTCCACAGGCACCCTGCCGGAGGAGAGCATGATCTCTCTGTCCTCCAGTTTCTCCACACTGGTGGAGAACTTGCTACCAGAGGGCAGGTTGTCAGAGGAAACGTCCAGAGACACGGTCCTGTCAGATGGGTTGTTGATGTGGATTCGCTGCAGAAAGACGTTGGGTCTGCTCCTGTGAGCGACGAACTCCTCTCTGATGGAGACGCAGTCCCGGGCTGACTGCGATTCGGTTGGTGAGGCGCAGCGGACTGACAGCACGGCTCCTTTCCGGAACCACAGCATGGTGGCCTGCACCTCGGCCCGGTTCCCCTCCAGATGCACGTTGACTCTGGGAGAGTATTCAGTCTGGTGGACCGGAGCCGAGCCGGGCTGGGAGGACAGCGCCACCCACAGCTTGTTAGAGTCAATGTCAAGGAGAATGTGGCCGTTACCTGCAGAGGTGCAAAACGGATCAAACTTGATTCATATAGCACCTTTCATACACAAAGGTTCATTTGCAAATACAAGCATCCTTTCATTCAAAGGCTAGCACCAGAAGACCTGAGGGTTCTAGCTCTAGAGGGCTCATAGGTCAAAAGCAAATCCGCTAGGCCCGAGACCATTAAGAGCTTTCAAAACCAATACAAGTCTTTTCAAATGAATTGGAAGAAGAACTTGGATATTTAACTTCAGTCAAAGTAGAACTAGTACATTGTAAAAGTACTCAGCTACAAGTAAAGGTCATTCAACATCTTACTTATACTAATGCTAATACTGTTGTACGTTTACACGTACAACAGTATTAGCATCAACATATATTTAAAGTATATGTATTTAAATATACATGTACTTTATATTGAAATACTTAATTATGATTATTGATGCATGTGTTCATCACAGCTGGTAAAGGTGCAGCGAGTTTGAAATACGTGATATACTGGATATCTGAACCTATCAGTATATGACAAAGTGTATCTATGTTTTGCATTAGATGATTGTTTGAAAAGAATAATGCAGCATTAATAAAAACTTAAGTACAATTACCAGAAATCGTACTTAAGTACAGTACTTGAGTAAATGTACTCACTACATCCCACCATAAGACTCAGGGCCAGTTTGACCCCGGGCCATCAGACCTGATCTCTGCCTTCACAACTTCATCCACCTGTTTGCATCTCACATATGTATCTATAACAATAAGCACTATTGTATTTCACTGTACAGCATTTCATTTTACATTCTATTATTAGCTCATCTTATTCTATTTTAACTTGCTTATAGTTAACTTCTCATGCATTACTTGCACAATAGTCTAGCAACATTCACTTTAACTATTTTATTTCTACTCTGTTTCTTCTTGCACTATTTTTTGTTTGTTTTTATGACTAATATATATGTATGTTGCCTTGTTGGAGGAGCTTGTGCCTTTTCATTGCATAGCTCCTTTGCATAATGACATCCATAAAGCCTTTGAACCCTTGGTTACCTGACACAAAAGGAGTATCCAGCTGTTCCTGAGGCGTGCTGTAGATCCCCTCTCCCCGCTCCACAAGGGACTTCCACCTGTGGATCTCGGCCAGGAGGCACTGTCCGGCCGCCCCGCCGGGCATGGCCGAGCCGCTGAAGAAGCTCCACCTGCGCTCCGCTCCCAGGTACCAGTAGAAAATGAGGAAGAGCAGCAGCCCGATAAGGAGCCTCCTCGCCCAGCTGCTGGACAACAAGCCCGGGAGCCCCTTCAGTCTCTGCTGCAGCCACATGGTGGTCAAATGGCAGGAGCCCAGCTAGGAGTCAGCGTCAGAAGAAGGCACCCAGAAATGTTAGGCTGTCACATCGAATTAGGTTCAAAACATGTTGATCCGATGGACTCTGTAGTGGCTCCACAGAATGAAGGCTGGTTTTGGCTAATGTAGCTTAGCTAGCGTTGAGAAGAAAAACTATATAGAATGTATTATTATTTCTGGCATCGTGGTTATTGCCATATCAT
Organism: Harpagifer antarcticus; assembly: GCA_902827135.1. Lineage (NCBI taxonomy): Eukaryota > Metazoa > Chordata > Actinopteri > Perciformes > Harpagiferidae > Harpagifer > Harpagifer antarcticus. The sequence goes on along the minus strand of CADEHL010000900.1, from coordinate 1,950,127 downwards.
TCAGCGGGTGTGTATGATATTCGTCCAGTTGTTGTTTCTCAGGCCATTTGGTTTCTCGACAGCATTCAGGTTGAAAACATCAGAGACTTCCTAAATAACTCTTCTGGTTTGTCACAACTGTCGTAAAGCAACACGACACAGCAAGGACCGGAAATGTCGCAAAATCATATATGTACTGTACGTTCTCATATGATTTATTTAAATTAACAAAGTACATTGTCAAGGAAACAAAGATTGTATAAACACTTTTTAGTATTTATTCTAATTAATCTTTTATGTATTCAACTTACAAATATATATATCATTATACGATATATTGAAATACGATTGTATTCCTTATTATTCGTTTTATGAAAATGCTTTCAAACCTCATATAACGAGGCTTCCGTAGTATGAATTAATAATAATAATAATAAATTCGATTTTTAAAGCACCTTTCATTACTAACAGCAATCCCAAACAAATCTAGCTTGTCATACTTGGATTACTTTAATTACCCCTCTCCAGCAGGGAAAGTAACTAAGTATATTTACCCAAGTACTGTACAATTTCGGTACCTTAAAGGTGGGGTATGTAATTTATTTCAGAAACATTGGCCTCATTGGTCATGTGTGCGTTCGTGTGTGTTGGAGGAGGGGCTCTGTAAGGAAGGCCCAATCCCAAACCACTCCCTCGACCCTACCCCTCCGTGACGGAGTGAACTCCGTCTGTAGCCACACTCGCAGCTCAACGAGGCTCCTCCTGTCAGATGGAGGGAGTAAATACAGCAGCAATCTTTGGGACGGCCTCCCCTCTCTCCCCCTCTCTCCCCTCTCTCCGGCAGAAACAGGAAATGCCGTAACTGTATGTAACAACATACATACATACATACATACATACACATACATACATACATACATACATACATACATACCAGGGTTTCCGTTAGCCGGTAATTACCGGTTTTTATCTGGTAAAATTGAATAAAAACCGGTAAATTCAAAACCTGCCGGTCAAAATGTCCGATGCTCCGATCGATTGGCCGCCGATCATTATCGGCCGATATTCACTCTTAATAGCTTGATCTGTGCTCTATAGGCCGATCAGGAGAGCTGGATCTGATCGATATGGACATAAACGCGAGTGAAGTGTAACCGGACGCGAGAGAGAGATCAGATCAGCTGCTGAGTCTGACCTGAAGCCCCGCCCTCTGTTTAGCGCGCTGCATGAGAGACTGACGGGCTGTCAGGAGAGAGATACATACATACATACAATATATATATATATATATCTCCGCAAACGGAGGGGTAGGGTGTAGGGGGCGGTTTGGGAATGGGCCGAAGTCTGAAGGAAGAGGCAGATTTTTTTCGGCTGCATAGTGCGTAGTTTCAAATTCTAGCGCACTCGAGCTGGTTTCTCCAAAATGACACCTTTAAGTATATTTTGATGCTGTTACTTTTGTACTTTTAATTGAGTAACATTTTGAATGCAGGACTTTTGCTTGTCACAGAGTATTCCTACACCCTGGTACTTCCACTTTTACTCAAGTACAAGATCTGAGTACTTTTCCCACCTCTGCCCCTCTCTCCACTGCATGTCAGCAGGGAAACACAGAGTATGACTAAACAGTAGTTTATTAGACATACCAAGTTCAAATGAACAACAATAATGATAGACTTGTCTTGTAAGGCTACTGTTGATTTTCAAAGACTCTACTCTAATAAGATAATTTTACCTTTGGGTGACTTTTTACATATTATTTTTTTCTTCCCAAAAGATCAGGTGAAATGATAAATAGATAAACACAGGTTTAGGGTGCTACGTGCAAGGCTCATGTCCGCAGAACAGCTGGATCATCAGCTTCTCCCGTTCCATTTCGGAAGTGGGCGTTGCAGAATTATACAGTTTGAGGCATGATGCTTGAAACCATCGTTTTTTTATTTCATCACCTAATTTATATTTTATTTAATTCATATTGAATACATTGGGTTTCCATTAATACAAAATCACGCACTACTGTTTCACCCGAGCTATTCTTCGAGGCCTATTCCTTGTTCAAACAGACAGTTTGTTGTATGAAGAGAGAGAAAGGAAAGGGAGGGGGAGGTAAACACAGACTGAGAGGGAGGGAGAAGGGGGGCAGATAGTGGAAAAGTTAAAACAGTCGAGCTAAGTTTGGCTCCTCGCTCCGCACCGGCTGCAGAAGTGTACCGTCCAGTTTGCACCGGGACTTGTGCACGGACTTTATAACGTGAACTTGGCAAAATGAGACTTCAGCGCGTGCTTTTGTTTTTAGCTTTATCTCTCTGCCCACTTTTCTCTCTGACTAACTGTGAAGAGCAGCGAGTCCCCGAAGGTGAGTAAAGTCAGGAATGCTGCCCCAGAACTCACTGACATCCGTGTTATACACATTTTTAACTAAAAATGGCGTTTGATAAAGTCAACATATATAACAGTGAAGTAAAGTCCACGCGAGGTCGGCATTGACTCCCGAGCTCGTGCAGTCCCGGTGGAAGGAAAACTCGCACGTTAACGTTACTCCTGATTATGGACGAGCCATTAAACGACTGAAATATTCGGTTAAATTACAACACGTAGCAAGACTTGGCAGTAAGTAGCCTAAACCAAATAGTAAGAATGCACAGTTATATTGTGTATTTCTGTTAGCTACAGAAGAGCCTGTCCGTTAGAAAAACTGGGATTTGTTGATACATGTGTTGCTAGTGGCGCTTAAAGTATGCCGAAAAGTCATTTACAATTTGCAAAAGACATTAAGTACGTTGTGGTTTAACACGTATTTTCAAATCAAAAGGAAGTATTGAGAAGACAATTCAGTTTCACATTATTCCCATTCTTTACATGGGAGAGAAAGTTGCACGTCGGAGCCGCTGAGGAGGAGGCTGTGCCGCTGACGTGGACGGGCTGCTACTAGCAGCGCCACTATTAATACAACTGTAGCCTGCAGCTAGGCTATATTAGCATAGTGTAGGAGTAGGATGATATTGTATGAAGACTGTTATGAAACAATACAGAACACACTTTGGATTTTTCTTTGTCTCAAAAAGTTTGAAGATATATGTGTTTTTGCTGCTTAAAACCCTCTGGTTTATATAAGACATTACTGTAGAATGTATTCAGAAAAAGTTGACTTTTAAATAATAGCAGTGCTTTCCAGCACCTTCTCCCTCCGGAATTGAACAGACATTACATAGGACACAGTAGGCTACAATAAATGACCTAGTAGGAGAACAAAATATCAGACAATAGCAAACATTATGTGCAGACAGGCAGCTCCCAGGATTCTGAGAGACCCTTGTGGGTGGACCCATTTTGGCTCCCCAGAAAGAAAGTGTTATAGCCTAAACGTGTTACAGATAAATGCATCCATCTGCTGCACTCTGAAGGCATCATTACGTTTTTTTAAGCTTTTTGTGCATCTGGTTAATAATGTTGTGCTCAATTTAATCTTAAACACATTGGTATTATATTATATATTTACAAATCTCATCCTCTGCCTCTGCCTCCACACTAACCCTCCTCACTCACAGATGCACAGTGCTTATAAGAAAGTGTGTGCCTGCTTTTAAATTTTTTATTATTTAAACATTTATTAGTGAATTTTCATTCGTTATTTGCTCCACAATATAAAAAAAGTAAATGTTCTTGCATTTATCTTTCAGTGAAGCCTGTGAGAAAAAAATAGGCATTTGTTTCACCTTTCTAATTTTCTTTAAAATGTGATGTCTTCTAGAGAAACTTCTCATCGTGACTGTTGCAACCCAAGACACAGAAGGCTTCAAGCGTTTCTTGGGGTCGGCTAAACATTTTAACTACACTGTCAAGGTAGGAACCCCCTGTGGCTGCGTCAAGCTCTTTCCATCCTGTCTAGCCATGTAAACCCTCTCTATTTGTAAACTTTAATGATATCCTTGAGACTTTTGTCGAAAAAATAAGTCATATTTTTTCTTTTGGAGCAGAAAGTAAGGCATTTAGGAATTCATCTTATCAGTAAATGTGTGTATGTTATAAGGTTCTTGGTCGGCGTGAAAAATGGAGGGCAGGCGACTACATGTCGGCTACAGGAGGAGGCCAGAAGGTACGACTGCTGAAAGAGGCTCTGCAGGAAATGAAGAATGAAGACACAATCATCCTTTTTACTGACAGGTACAGTGTCTTTACCACAGGCAAACACTCAGATTCAAATGTGCTTGTCAGCAGTGATGGCCAGAGTAACACCCTGACACTTAAAGTCATTATTGCTGGGCCCTGACACCAACTAACACCAGGTGGGTTTACAACCAGGGGCAGACTGGCCATTGGGAATACCGGGAGTTTTCCCGGTGGGCCGGTGCTGTGCGTGGGCCGGAGGGCCAAACAAATTAAAACATTTTAAATTAAAAAAATGTTTGCCAAAATCCTACCAGCCCACATTTGTAAGTGTTCCGGCCACTCCCTTTTTTTGGCAGGGAAACAGGGTTCAGGGGGAGTGGCTGTACCTGTAGGATAGAAAAGGGGGAAGTGACGTCTGACTCAGAGGTCGCGCGGCTGTGGAGAAGAATGTGTTGCCCACATTCTGTTACTGAGTTTAGGCTAGTTAGCTAGCAGGTTTATTGTGTTGGGTGCAGTCACTTTTGCCTCCACTTGCTATCAAATAAATGTTGAAAGAAAAAGTAAATCTGTTTACAGTTCTGTTTCATATGGGTGTTGAGAGATGTATCCATAGATTTAGTCCCTAATTTTGCTCTCAAAGTGCATCAGATTGATGCATTTAACTTCAACATTTAAAAAAAAAAAAGTCTTCCAGGAGGAGCATGCCCCCGGACCCCCCTTGAGCAGGGGTGGCCAACCAATCAGAGGTAAAGAGCAAATCATTTTATTGTGTTACTGCAAAGAGCCACATCATACACACAGGCACACATGCTGGGTGTATGTCCCCGACCTCTCTCTCTCCTTCTCTCTTTTGCTCTCAGCCTTTCTGGGTGCCCCTCTCTATCTCTCACACATACAAAATTAAAATCTAAAAATGAACAATAATTGACACACACACACACACTCAAAGACACACCCTCCCATAGACAGAAACATATACCTCCGCTCAGCCAGATTTCCTATAAATGTCACAGTCCATGATATTGACAGAAATTGACTTAAACCTCTCCTACCAGTATTAAGACCAGAGGCCAGTTATTGTCAATCATTAATATTGTGTCTCACACACAAACTCTCAGTTCAAAACATTTGAAAAAAGTAGTTATCTTACTATGCATGTTGCTTCTTTGAAGCGTGCAGAGGATGTGGAAGGGGCTCAAATGCATGAAAGGGCACATCATTTTATAAAAATATGCCTGGCCTTTATTATGTCTGTATCTCACGCACACATTCATGACCGTCATTTAAAAATAAATGTAAATAAATGTGTGTTTTAGTTCATTCTCCTCACATGACATCTCAATTTGTACCTAACCCTCTGACTGACAGAAGCTCTGCTGACAGAGATGCACTTTCTCTCTTGTTTATTTCTTTACCGCAAATCACCAAATTCGGGAGTCCTTAGGCGCATTCACACCGCAGTACTTTTCCCACAAAGGTTCATGCGAACTTAGTTCATGCGAACTCTTTAGTTCTCATGAACTAAGTACAGATCGCGTTCGCACCGGAAAAAGTCCCTGGGGGTGGATTAGGCAAATGAAGCCGCTGACGTCACTTCTTCTTCTTCTGCTTTGGGTTTACTGGCAGGCTACAAACAACTTCACGGCGTATACTGCCACCCGGAGTCCCCGGCCGGAAGTCCCCGGAGTTGGGGACTGGCTTCAGTAGAAGCTGCTGGGAGTCCCAGCAGCTTCTACTGAAGCCTTCAGAGTAAATCGCCAGAACGCCGACACCTCCTCTTCTCCACCGCTGCCATGTTTTATTTTGTGTTGCCATACGTTAGTCTCTCTGCGTTTCTGCGCTGGGCTAATGCTAATGCTAATAATGCTAATGCGAGGATAATAAAATGGCGGCTTCACAAAACCTTTTGGGAGTTTTACGGGGCGTGGTTTGCAATCCGCCCAGCCAATCAGAAATATAGCTCTTTTCTCACAAAAGAGCCGCTCGAAAGTCCCTGCTCTCTTCGAGGGGGTAAAAAGGTTCTCATGAACTAATTTTAGTACCGGCTCTTTTTGGTGTGAACGCGATAAAAGAGTTCTCATGAACTAAGTTCGCATGAACCTTTGTGGGAAAAGTACCGCAGTGTGAATGCGCCTCTTCTGTGTCAGTTGCCAGCTTTCCGGGAGCAGGCCTTCTCACATACACATATACCACTGCAAATTGTTACCATTTTGATTTGACAACATCATATTGAGTTATTACGGTTTTATCTGAGTTATATTTCTGCCGATCATAAGCAGATCTCTCCCTTCACTGTCACATCGCGAGTGCAGTAAAGCCCGCCTCCAGTACTGCAGGATCTGCATTCTGATTGGCTAAAGCACTTCTTTGTTGAAAACTCTGTAACGATTGGGCTGGAACTTGTGTGTTGTTAACCCTTTGTGAACTGGAATACATATGTGCAAAAAACACAATTACAATTCGATATGAACTGAGGAGCCGCATGAGACTCGGCAAAGAGCCGCATGCGGCTCGAGAGCCGCGGGTTGGCCACTCCTGCCCTAGAGGAAGTGAGGTCCACCACCTGCCCACACCCCCTGTTAAATTGTCTCACCCACATTGAGGATGCTTCCTACGCCCATGTTTTATTCCATGCTTCAAGTCAGGCAAATTGGGTCAACATTTTATTGCATCAAAGATCTGTTAACATTAAAATCACTAAATATATGCTGTAACTATTTTGCTCTTGGCAACTCAAGGGCTCAGGTAATGTGATTACTATATGAATAATGGTCCAAAATAACATAAAATGCATAGGGTTTTTTGTTAAGTAACATACTTTCGTCGCCGGCCGGCTGATACATGCCGCGCATGAAGTGGGCCTGTCTGTCAATTACTCCCCGGGCCACTTTTTCCCCCCAGTCCGCCCCTGTTTACAACTGACAATGTGTTACTGTTCTGTGGTTATGAATACGTTATAATACACGTTATATACAATATGATATCAATCAATGTTTATTTATATAGCCCAATATCACAAATGTTGTCTCAGTGGTCTTCACAGTGTGTACAGAATATCAGTATGACAATACGACACCCTCTGTCCTTAGACCCTCACATCGTACAAGGAAAAACTTCCAGAGAAAACCCACAGTTTAAAAAGGAAAAATGGGAGAAACCTCAGGGAGCGCAACAGAGGAGGGATCCCTCTCCCAGGACGGACAGACGTGCAATAGATGCCGTGTGTAAATCGAAAAGATAATACATTTGCAACAGATATCAATCTGAACATCTCAAACTCAAAGATGTTCAGAAAGAGACAAAAAGTATAATAATTACAAAAAGGATATAGATATATAGATAGATGTATCTGTAAGATCTCATTCTTACTTTGTAATTGTTTGCATTCCGTTGCCTCTGAGGCAAACATCTCTAAAATATTTGTTTTCTCTCTGAGATTGATATCTTCAAATATCCACACACATATCATTCTCAGAAAGAAAAGATAAACATAGCTCAGAGACAAGAGCCTTCATAGCTGCGGATTCTTCACAGACTGCTGTTCATCAAGATATAGATCCAGCACATCCACACATTTACATTTTTGATATGATTGTTATTCAGTGATATATATACAGTATACATATATATATATATATATATATAAATATATATGTATATATATAGTATACAGTATATATATACAGTATACACATATATATATATATATATATATATAAATACAGGGTTGGGAGGATTAATCAGTAACTTAATCTGAGTGTCAAAATATAAAAGTAATGTAATCTGATTACTTTTCCATTACTTTTGGATTATGTCAATATGAAATGCAATGCAAATAAACAAGAGAAAAAATATATGTTTTATACTTAAGTGTATTATGTAAAACAACAGAACAATGTGACCTTTGAAAGAAGAAACCAAGATATTTAGGATAAAAAATGATGTTATCTATAGTAAAAGCTGCATTTCATGAAGCATATTCAGGCAGCAGCCTTTACACCAACACTGAAACACATGAGCACAAACTACAATTTAAAAAAGCAGAAATAAAATCTGAGCTGACAGAAAATGCTCCGTTTTAGTTTAATTTAAGAAGAAGATGCACATGCGTTTTTATCAAGCGGCAAACTCTGGGGAAGAGCCGGGACGCCAATACGGAAGTGCCACACACTGCAGTTCATCTAGTGGCCAGTAGGAGCAGTCTGCAGAAGGGAGCAATTTCCATAGACCCCAATGTTAAAATGCCCAACTTTACAGCAGAAATAAACATGTTTACATCGTGGTTCAAAAAACCATATTCTCTGTATAGTTAGATTCCCCCTTCATGACTACTGTGTGGGGGGTGCATTTTTTCTCAACTCATCCGTTTAATTAATATTAAGCCTTAAAGTTATGCATATATTAGGGCGTATATTAGCTTCTTGTCTCTCTGCTACCTGCTCCGTGAAGCTAGCTACAGGGACTCTGCCTGCTCACTGACAAAATTCAGAAAATCAGACAAGCAGTCAGTGCCTCTGCAACAGGAACAGCAAATGTGTTGTCTCTGTGTCCACTTAACATCAATTCAAACACCATGACACAATTCCATCAGATTAATGATAAAAATCTAGAGGACATTATACAACTTCTGAAGCCCTCCTCCTGCTGCCTTGATATTATTCCAACAGGATTTTTCAAAGATGTTTTGCCTTGCATGGCCTCAGATCTACTTCATATAGTAAACAAATCTCTTCACTCAGGTATTTTTCCACAGGCCCTGAAAACTGCAGTCATTAAACCGCTCTTAAAAAAGAATAATCTAGATACTTCAGTAATGAACAATTACAGGCCCATATCAAACCTCCCATTTCTAGGTAAAATCATTGAAAAAGTTGTTTTTCAACAGTTGAGTAATTTCTTGCATTTAAATAACTGTTTTGACGTGTTCCAGTCAGGCTTTCGTCCAAACCACAGCACTGAGAAAGGTAAAGGTCTTGTAAAGGTATTTAATGACATCCACTTAAACACAGACAGTGGCAGAACTTCAGTGTTAGTATTATTAGATCTCAGTGCGGCGTTTGACACTGTTGACCACAGCATATTACTAGACCGACTGGAAAACTGGGTGGGACTTTCGGAAACAGTTCTAAATTGGTTTGAATCCTACTTAAAGGACAGAAACAACTTTGTTTCTGTAGGTAAATACACATCTGAGTTGACAAATATGACATGTGGGGTACCTCAAGGCTCAATCTTGGGGCCTCTTCTCTTTAACGTCTACCTGCTACCACTGGCTCAGATAATGAAGAACAACAAAATAAGTTACCATAGCTATGCAGATGACACACACATTTACGTAACAATTTCACCAGGAGACTATGCTCCAATTCAAACACTGAGTAAGTGCATTGAACAAATCAATGACTGGTGTCAGAACTTTCTCCAATTAAACAAAGATAAAACTGAGGTAATGGTTTTTGGAGCCAAGGCAGAACGTATAAAAGTTAGCGCTGAGCTTCAGTCTGCAATGTTCAAAACAACAGATAAAGCCAGAAATCTAGGTGTAGTCATGGACTCTGACCTGAGTTTCAACAGTCACATTAAAACAGTTACTAAATCAGCCTACTATCACCTAAAGAATATATCTAGGATTACAAGACTAATGTCACAGCAGGATTTGGAAAAACTTGTCCATGCTTTTATCTTCAGTACTATTGTGGACTATTGCAATGGTGTCTTCACAGGTCTCACTAAAAAATCTATTACAAAGCTGCAGCTGATTCAGAACGCCGCTGCTCGAGGCCTCACTAACACTAAGAAAGTGGATCACATAACTCCTGTTCTGAAGTCTTTACACTGGCTTCCTGTGTGTCAAAGAATAGATTTCAAAATACTGCTGCTGGTTTATAAAGCACTGAATGGTTTAGGCCCAAAATACATTTCTGACCTCCTGCTAAATTATGAACCATCCAGATCTCTCAGGTCTTCAGGGACTGGTCAGCTTTCTGTCCCCAGAGTCAGAACTAAATATGGTAAAGCAGCGTTCAGTTATTATGCTCCAAATATCTGGAACAAACTCCCAGAAACCTGCAGGTCCGCTGCCACTCTTACTACTTTTAAATCCAGGCTGAAGACTTTTCTTTTTGTCGCTGCTTTTAATTGAACTATTCATATCTTAGACTGCACTGTAACTTTTATCCATGTATTTTTTTTCTTTTAATGTTTTAAATGTAAACGTAATTAAACTCCATGACATTTATGAGAGGGACTGCTGGAAAGTAGGATATTTGGGATATCCGTCGAAGCCAGGGTTTACGATCAGTTTTTGGGTGATTTGTACTGAGGAACAAGTATCACATCACCGACGGCTGAAAAATAGTGTTTTGGTAACACGGGGTGTTCAGGTAACACTTAAAGTCTTTGTTATGGAACGCAAAGCAGAGTAGGGGGCTAGTACACCCTCCTGAGGGTCCGATTGTGGATGTCATGCGAGCAAAACATGGTGAAAACAGTCTGTCTAAATTAAAAATCTGGACGGAAATGTTCGGATTTCCAAAGGGAGGTTCTTTGAGTAAATTAAAAATCAAGAACCTAAAGAATAAATTACAAGAACATGAGGATGGAATGAAGGGTAAAAATACAATTAAAGTAAAAGACTTAGAAAAGCTGGACACTCACAGAAAGTGTTTAAAATACTAGGAGGATGAAGCAGAGTGCCGTGAAAGAAGGCAGTTGGCCTCGTGGATTTAAGAAAATATTAAGGTTGAAGATGAATGTGAAGGGAAGAAGGCTTTCAAGTGAGATGTACAGTGTCTAAATTGTTTAAAGTTAAAAGTAATTAAACTCCATGACATTTATGAGAGGGACTGCTCGAAAGTAGGATATTTGGGATATCCGTCGTAGCCAGGGTTTACGATCAGTTTTTGGGTGATTTGTACTGACGAACAAGTATCACATCACCGACGGGTGAAAAATTGTGTTTTGGTAACACGGGGTGTTCAGGTAACACTTAAAGACTTTGTTATGGAACGCAAAGCAGAGTAGGGGGCTAGTACACCCTCCTGAGGGTCCGATTGTGGATGTCATGCGAGCAAAACATGGTGAAAACAGTCTGTCTAAATTAAAAATCTGGACGGAAATGTTCGAATTTCCAAAGGGAGGTTCTTTGAGTAAATTAAAAATCAAGAACCTAAAGAATTGAACTATGCATCGTAACTTTTATCTTTTAATGTTTATTTTATTAGCATTTCTTTTTAATGACTGATTTTAAATGCCATTTTCTTAATGTCTTTCATTTTTTGTTTTTCTTTTAATGTTTCTTTTATTATCTTTTACTGTTTTTAAATGCCTTTGTCTGAATGTCTTTAATTTTTGTAAAGCACCTTGAATTGCCTGGTGCTGAAAGGTGCTATATAAATAAACTTGCCTTGCCTTGCCTTGCTCAGTTCATCCAGGGAACACAACTTGAAGCCGGCCGTGGTTGTTTGTTCTTCATGCTTATATATCGGACTATTGTGACTCGCTCTGCGGTTGAAACAGACGGTGCATGAATGCGGTTTTTGTGGTAAGTGAAATTTGAGTACTTATTGATGTGTTTATGATTTGAATCAGCTACGTAATGAATGTTAAGGCTTGGGTTAGCGTGTAAGTGAGTGGTAGCTACATCGGTGCTAACGATGCTAATCGTAGTCTCCAAGTTAAAACCATAGACTGTATATATAAAGGTTAAAACGAAATAGACAAGTGTTAAGCGTTAAGTGGGATAATACTGTAGAACAAACGTCTTCTGTTTGAGGTTATAAAATAAGGTCATCCTTGTAACTAGGTTAATTTAAATTGGCTATGCTCAAGTATGTAGACAAGCTCATGTCGAAGTAGTGTATGTGAAATCAACAATAAGATGTGTGTATATTACAAATAATAATATTGTCATATTTCAAGATGATTACTTAGATATTACAATATGGTTGGTTGAGCTGGAGTTCATTATTGAGCTTACGCGTTAACGTCACAGTCATCTGAAGAACGAACCCAAACCTTGTTATTTTTATTAATTGCATTACCAAATTGGTATCAAATAAACAGTAAGCATTGGTAACACAACTTCCAAAGTTACAGTAAAATAAAAAGGACCCTGACTCGGACAATACACAATCCAACATGTTCAACAGAAGAGAATCAGTTATATTGTTTGTACACATGGTACTTTACATATATATATATATATATATATATATATATATATATATATATGTTTGTTTAAGGTGTCCAGGTGATGCAGACAGGCTCGACCAGAGAGTGAGAGACAGAACTGGACTCCTCACAGCAGTGAACTTCAGCACAGGTACAAAGACTCTATTTTTCATACTGTACAAAGAATCAAGAAAGATATTTGTTTATATAAATGAAGTATTGACTTGAATACACTGATATACATTCCATTAAACAATACTAAATACTAGATCACCTACACATCAGTTAAGTTGAGGGGTTTTTCCATGCAAAACGTTACATTTAGATGTTAACAAACACTATGATTTTGTCAGCTTTCTAATTGAATGTGTTGAAGGCAAAGATATTTAACACATAGTGAGAACTGCTACTATTTATCTCTCAATATTGTCTGAAAAAAACGTGGTAAAAGTGATTCTTTCAGTGAGACAACAGAGCAAGCTTCTACAGTTGCACTACGTTTTGATAACAGTTAAATATTATTTTGATAATAACATATATTTCAATGTTGATGAGCTTCATAATCTGATCGTCTTTGTAGCTCACTGTTGAAATTTTAAAAAATCATTACAATTACAAAATAATTATATCTACAGCCCCTAAACACACAAACACACCACTTTCATAAATAACACACTTGTTCTGCAATAATATGTTTTATGTTTCCTGTCATTGTTGTAGGAAAGGACACGCCTGAAAGACACAACATTTTCTCCTTCTCTGAGGGTCAAGAAGAACATCCAAGAGGAACATTAAAAGCTGATGTTATGAGATTTTAAGACCAGTACACTAAGAAACTACTATTATTGTGAAAACACAGTCAGCTGATCGAATGCACCTATTTCCACATCTACACTCCATCAGCTGATTATTTCTATTTGCCTCACTTTATGAGCTTCACATCACTTGTGCCTTGTACCGCAGAGTTTGCAACGTCACAAATAAAGGGGGCCAATCTTCCGTCAGATGTGAATGTGTAATCTAACATTTTCAGTAAGAATAATGGACAAAAGGAGTGCAAATACAAATACATTTTATTGAAATGTGAACCAAAACTTAATCAAACATGTTTTAAATAAAAAGCACATATGGACAGAAGGTGTAAACCTATTAAATGTATAAGTAAACACATTTAGTCAAATAAAGTGATAGACTAAGCCTGTGCAGTTGGTATCAGCTATGCCCAGCATGGGCTCCTCCATCAGGCCTGGTCCTCCTCGCAGAGAAAAGACCCTCAGTCTTCTCCAAACCAACAGACAGGACGTCCATCACACGGAGGTTTCTCCCTGAAGTCTCAGCAGCTCTCTGGACACCATGCTGTCTCAATCTGTTCACACTGAATATGAGAGGGGAAAAATTAAAATAATAAATGCTTTGAACAATAAGAAATATAAAGTTGACTGTTGAGTTGCTCAGTTTTTTTAGATTGTCAATACTATTACTGTATAATGTGGTGACCACCTATTTAACCACTGGGACATAATTCAAACTTGGAACTACAGTTGCGGTTATTGTTCCCACACGGACATGTTATGGGTTACCTATAAATAGTATGTGCCCTCTTGGCTCTCTCTCTTGTTGTCCCGGGCTGCGTCCCGACAACATGTCTGTTTCTGCTGCTCATTAAAGTTCTCTTTTGCACCTTCGATGCACCGCCTCCGACTCCTATCTCTCGGCACTACACTGGTGACCCCGACGGCGTCTTGAGAAGTTTCCGAGACGGACCCGAACACGGCAAAGGAACCTCTTTCTTTCTCGAAATGCAGGGGGTTTTTGGAATCGTCCATGGCTGCCACCGGCACGCGGACTGAGGCTCGGTGTGCGCCCCGCGGAATGGCTGGGGACGTTGCTCGCCATTCCCGCATCGGCCTTCCAGCTACAGGGAGACCATGCACGACCTGCTGGGTCGACCAGCAACCCGATTGCTGCCTCGTGGGTTGGTTTCTTCGCCCCGGCTGCGCTAGCTGACGACAACTAGCAGCAACCACGTGGGGCTAACGACGGCTAGCTAACGGCAACAGCTAACGGCTAGTGCTAACGGCTAGTGCTAATGGCTATCGGCCTTTTTCACCACCTCGACGGCGGTTCCAGACGCCACTCACGTTTTCATCGACGCCTGGGTGGTGCACTCCTGGACCCGTCTTGCCTCGACGGTTTTGGACGTCGCCGATGCTGCCATCGGCCTGTGGGTGGCGCGCTCCGGAGCCTGTCTGGCCTCTTCCTTCCTGCTTCCCGGAGATGCCTTAGCGCCTGCTGAGGACTTCATGCCCGCCGCCGCGGCACGTCTGCCTGCGGCCGGGTGGCTCTCCTGCTTCTCAGGGATACCTTGACGCCTGCCGAGGACTTCGTGCCCGCCGCCGTTGCACGTCTGCCTGCGGCCGGGTTGTGCTACTTCCTCCCGGGGAGACTGCTCCTGCCTCCCGGGGATACCTCAAGGCTTGCCGAGGATTTCGTGCCCGCCGCCACTGTGCGTTTGCCTGCGGCCGGGCAGCGCTCCTTCCTGCTGGGTTCTCCGCGACACCTACTGCGGCCCCCTTACGACGGCCCGACCCCGGTGTGGGTGCCCTCGTTAGGGCCCCTGCCCTCTCCTGCGGCCCCCTTTCGTGGCCCGTTCCATGGCCCAGTCCTCACCTGTGGCCCCACCCTCCTTCCTCCACGGACGTGGGGATATATTCTTTTGCCATGTTTGAATTCTGGGGGGGCTTGTGTGCCCTCTTGGCTCTCTCTCTTGTTGTCCCGGGCTGCGACCCGACAACATGTCTGTTTCTGCTACTCATTAAAGTTCCCTTTTGCACCTTCGATGCACCGCCTCCGACTCCTATCTCTCGGCACTTCAATAACTAATATCTCAGGTTAAGAGGCACATTCAAATAAAGATTGGTCTTTAAATATATTTTGTCTTTTTAATTGTTTGTCTAAAGTCAAGGATCTAGAACTGGTACTTAGTTTTAATGATACAGTCTGGTTATTATGCTGTTTGGAGGAGGCCTCACAGGTAAGAGCACTATAGCTACCATCACATGTACCTTAGCTTGACTTAAATGTATTAAACGTGTAATTAAGTGATATCAAAATATAAATAACTAATGTTATGCAAACATATTAATATTTGCTTGATTCCAGTGTTGAATTTAGCACAATTGAATACAAACGTTAAGGGGTTTTAAGATTCTGAAGTATTATGCTAAAAAGTCAATAACTTAGATTATTATTTATTTATGTCCGCTTACCTTAGAAACGTAAAATGCGACGGCAGTGTGCAGATGGGGAGCATGTTAGCTTAGCTTGGTAGCTTAAGCTAGCTCTGGAACTTCCAGCTCAGTAGCATCAGGTCCCTCCTCGGCTCCGCCTCTTTGCCCTTATTTGGAGCAGGCTGGAACAGGCGGAAGTTGAACTCTGACGTCACTGTCGAGCCGTTAGTGGCCGACTCCGCCTACTAAAGGCTTCTCGGCAACTCTGCAGAATCCTATGGGTGACGTCACGGACACTACGTCCATTTATATATACAGTCTATGTTTTTTATACATACAGTACGCATATTTTACATCGTGCACATACAAATACACACACAGGTATATGCAAACAAGCAGTTGAGAGGTCAGAGCGGATGCAGCCAGTTTAGCTGGCGCCAGTGAGCATTTGGGGGTTCGGTGCCTTGCTCAAGGGCACTTCGGCAGTGGCCCAGGAGGTGAACTGGCTCCTCTCCAGTACCAGTCCACACTCCGTATCTTTTGGTCGGGATGTGAACCGGCGACCCTTCGGTCCAAATTCCAATCCACTAGAGACTGAACCACTGCCGCCCAATACACACAGTTAAGCTCACACACACTATGTTATGAACATATAGGTTCACCTGCTGAATTAAAAACAAAACAAATGAAGCAAAGAAAGTGAAAACCATAAAGCAGATTCAGGCAGTAGAAGTATAGATTCACACTTCAAGTATTATCCTACAGAACAGTACAGCTCTAAGAGAAGAGACAACATCTGATCCTTTACAACAGACACTATATGATCTTTTGGGGGTTTTACTAACATTGTCATCCCCACTTTTAAGAAATGCAAAAGTCTGATTATGTATTTTTTCGCGTGAGAAGAGGAGCAACAACAAAGTTAACTTTTGTTGTATTCTGATGATGTAAACCCGTTTAATGTAATCGGTAGCTACATGCTCATCTCACTTCTGGATGTTTAAGAAAATCAGCAAATTCCTCAAATTAAACTATCTGTAATGCAGCCTTTAAATTAGTCATAATCATGATTAGTAATAATCATATAAGTGGGAGTTGCAGTAAACACTCAATCAACCCAACCACATTTTTTTTAAATTAACGTAACCACTGGCATCGTAATTCTCAAAGTGTTTCTATCTTCTCTCCCTGTTTCACACAGCTACGACGTGGTCTTCTCCTCGGGTCCCAAAGAGCTGCTCAAGAAGTTCCAGCAGGCCAAACACAAGGTGGTGTTCTCCTCCGAGAGCCTGATCTGGCCCGACAGACACCTGGAGGACAAACACCCCCATGTCACCGTGGGCAACCGGTTCCTAGGCTCAGGAGGTACGTAGACCGGCCCTGTCAGGCTCTCACATTGGGTGGACATTTTTGTAAATGTCAGTTTTTTTCCTGAATTTGTCCTTTCAGGAGATGTTTACTCACAGCATCAAGATGAGGCAGGGGAATGAAGTCCCTGATAATCATAATAGAGTGATTATTAGAAAATGAGTATTGTGATATTGAGGCTTCATTTTGACCGGGGCTTGCAGAGGTAGGAAGTAACCAGAAATGGACCAATCTGCACAATGACTACTTTTACTTTTGGTACTTAGAATATTTTGATGCCAATACTTATGTACTTTTGCTTAAGTAACCTTTTGAACTTTTACTTGTAACTGAGTATTCCTACACTCTGGTACGTCTACTTTTACTCAAGTACAAGATCTGAGTACTTCTCCCACCTCTTAGGGCTTGAGCTTACCCTTTTTAACAGCAGAGGTATAACAGCACATGCACACAATACTCTGTAACAAGATCAAAACAGTGGTCGATTGCAGCTGGTTCAGACAGTCTGAACCAGCTGCTTTGCGGGGGTTCAGTCTTTTAACGTCCTCCTCCTGAATAGAGAGGTTTGTTGCTGTAATGGGGGTGGAGTGGAAGGCAGGTTTATTTTTTGGGGAGAGACTCCTGCTAATGTGAGGTAAGGGGAGCTGGAGGGAGATAGTGGATGGGTTTATAGCTGGTATAGTGTCCCTTGTATGAAAGTGGTGTGTAGGATTTATGTCCATCATTAGCAATATCTTACTGCTTTTGGAGAAACAAGTTTTTTTAAATTAACTTTTGGAAGTTTTCTCTCGATTCACCATCTTAGAAGAAATAAACCTTGATTATAACATGATTCCCCCCACTCCTACAATACGAGTCATAATACAGCGGTTACAATTACATTTATTTTGGGTTGCTGTAAGCAAGGGGATGTAGAACCAATAATAAAATATTAACACTGTTCTGGACAACCGATACAGTATTACAAAAAGTACATTTGCAACACTTAAGTGTATCAATACTTGACATTAGGGGACAGATATACTGTATCCTGCTTATAACTATAGGCAAAGTGACAGAGCACCACTGAGTGAACATGATCATATATACCCAAATCATCCCGCATCTCTCTGGCTTATTCCTTTACATCTCAAGCACAAAGCTACGTATGATTTGTAATATCTTACAAGTGATGAACATGTTGCCCATTACACCCTCCAGTGTACAAACGCCATGCACATCCATTAAAACGTTAATGTTTACCATCCGCTGGTGTGACTGGACAGTTTTGGTTTAGGCAGGATTTGGTCGTTTCTTCTTATAGCAGAGAAGCAGCAGGCAGCTCTGAGCTGAGCCCATACAACTGAAGCTGGCAGGAGTCATTAGTCGTGGCCATTAGAAACAGTTGATATCACTTTTTCCTTGATGTACCTGAATGTAGACAAAATGGTACATTTGCATGAATATGGAAAAAAAACATGTTGGATGAACAGGTTTCCACTTCCATCGTTTTTTCTCACTTCCTGTCTGTTTCCTCTGGGTGTGTTTCTGTCCTCAGGTTTCATTGGCTACCTTCCTAGCATCAGAGAGATGGTTGCTGACTGGAAGGGAGAGGACAGTGACAGTGACCAGCTGTTCTTCACCAACATCTACATCGATCCTGTGAAAAGGGTACTTAACACATTTGATCATGAACAATAGAAGTCTTTAATAGAATGTACCTCCATTTAAGACAGAACCAGGCTTTTATTTGAGGCATGTATTTATCATTTCCCTTGTATTTGATCTTATTTTGGCATTTCCAAATCACTAAATCCAAATTCGAAATGCGGTTTGTGGCATGAAAGTTTTAAAAACAATGTTGCTAAAACATCAACATATCATTTGTCCCAATACAGCGTGTCTGCGGGGTCTTAAAAAGTATTAAAAGTTGATAAATCAATTTAGCGAAAATTAAGGCTATTAAAAAGTATTAAACGGCATTTTCCAAGGTATTACGTTTTGTAGCTTGTTTTCAATAAGTATATGAATTGTCCAAAGAGGTTGTATTCTACAGGCTGCCTGAATGTAATCATTGCGTAGGTGTGTAGTGTGATTCTGTGTAATTTATTTATGGCATCCCGTTGGATTTCACGTCATCTGAACCGGACATCGCACGCTCACTGCTTGATAGCGCGCGAAGGTCCGTTTAAGCCGGTTGTTAAACAACATCGTTATGGGCAAATGCGAGTCTGCGTCCAAATGGTTGGAAGATAAGGAGGAAGGACAATCAATACTGTATATAGTCAATGTGAGGTAAAGTGTGTCGCCAATGTAACCGGTTAAAACTCAAAGTGGTGATGAGGTCTTAAAATGTATGGAAAGGGTCTTAAAAAAAGTCTTAAAATGTATTACATTTGACTTCAGGATTCCTGCATATACCCTGCAATACTTGTGCCCTACACAATAATTCTGATAAACAATATGTATTAATAGTTCCACTTTGCAATGTTTTCAGCCTTGTGAAGTGGCTGTATTGAGACCAAAACAAATGTCTTTCAGTAAGTAGCTCATCAGGCATAGTCACTCATTTCCTGTCAGGCTTTTCATTTGAAGAACTGCAGGTTGAGAGCAAACAGAGAAGAAGTGACTGCAATGAAGTAGTGATGGGAACAGTTTCAGTGTTTCTTCAGAATAATGCTGAGTATGACATGACTTCTTATACTGAATTTACCCTGTCAGCTCAATATAAGTCAGCCCCCCCTAAATGTTTTTTTACCCAGCCTTGAGTTTTTGTGCAGGCCGCACCTTCAGCTTATATTTCATACTTAAGTTTTGGGAATTTATGCTTTTAGATATTATTTGTACATTAAAGCTGTGTTTCCACATTTCAGAAATCCATAAATATCACAGTGGACAATAAATGCAGAATGTTCCAGAACCTCCACGGAGCCCTCGGTGAGTGCCCTGCTTTGTTTCACTGGTCTCTGTTGTTAAATGTTAAAATTGTTAATGGCAGATTCTGTTTTCTAGATTTTCTTTTCATTTTAAGAAATGATATGGTAACAAGGCATACATAACACATGGTTACAGTTAAGACCTTGTGTACAGTAAAGGAAGAGAAAGGACGTTTGGGTGAAACTGTGCTCATTCAACTAGGAGATATGTTTTAATAACACATAATACCTACTGTATTCACAGCACATTGTTTATGTGTGGCTTGTATCTACTATATTTAACACATTGCTGTCATTAACAAACAATACCAGGGTTTCCCACACATAGACTATACTTGGGCGGGCCGCCCAGGTATATTAACGGCCGCCCAAGTATATTTCGCGACCCATTTAGGTTTTTTTATAAAAAAAATTAACCTCAGCTCAGGTGAGCTATCACCACCCCCGCAAGTATATTTCAGATCTGTGGGAAAACCCTGCTAAATGCAAACACAATACCTCACATATCTTCTAATAAACCTGGTTTAATATACCTAAGGGTCCAGAGCTGAGGGGTTTACGGTTGCTGTTGTTCAGGCAGAGCTGCAGGTTTGGGCAGGAGCCGAGCCCTCTGCAGTGTGTGCAGCATTTCTCCTCTCTGAGGCCATGAAGGAATGTGTTAGTTCACTGAGAGACGGATGTGACAGCATCATAGTCTACGGGCATGGCTCCCAAAACCCCCTCTATAAACTCTTCTGTTAACAGCTGCTCGCTCTGTCTCTTGTTGATGACTCATACATTGGACATACACAGAGAGAGATCTATAATTACAAATGAAGAAAATTATGTGAGAGGTGCGTTTTAAATATAGTGTCAGTACTAGTTTTTATATGACTTCCTTCTCCAATTACAGATCATATTACAGATCATACATCATGTAGACAACATAATCCCCGGCTCATCCATCCTGATTGACAGTCCTTCCAGCTAGGGGTGCATACCGGTTCCCGGTATTACCGAAATACCGGTTACTGGCAGCTACGGTATACCGTACCGAAATCAGATCCGGTTTTCGATAAAACATTTTTTATATAAAAGTGAGGTGTAATATCCTTAAATTCGCGCCCAAACCGTTGGAATTACGATGTCAATTTCGCTGTGAAACTCCGCAAACGAGTTACTTTAGAAAATCTAAAGTGTGGCTGCATATGATTGCCAGTCTGCATGGTGGGGTCTGTAACCACTGCCAGTCTGCATGGTGGGGTCTGTAACCACTGCCAGTCTGCATGGTGGGGTCTGTAACCACTGCCAGTCTGCATGGTGGGGTCTGTAACCAGTGACAGTCTGCATGGTGGGGTCTGTAACCACTGCCAGTCTGCATGGTGGGGTCTGTAACCAGTGACAGTCTGCATGGTGGGGTCTGTAACCACTGCCAGTCTGCATGGGTGGGGTCTGTAACCACTGCCAGTCTGCATGGTGGGGTCTGTAACCACTGCCAGTCTGCATGGTGGGGTCTGTAACCAGTGACAGTCTGCATGGTGGGGTCTGTAACCACTGCCAGTCTGCATGGTGGGGGTCTGTAAACCAGTGACAGTCTGCATGGTGGGGTCTGTAACCACTGCCAGTCTGCATGGTGGGGTCTGTAACCAGTGACAGTCTGCATGGTGGGGTCTGTAACCACTGCCAGTCTGCATGGTGGGGTCTGTAACCACTGCCAGTCTGCATGGTGGGGTCTGTAACCACTGCCAGTCCTGCATGGTGGGGGTCTGTAACCACTGCCCGTCTGCATGGTGGGGTCTGTAACCAGTGCCAGTCTGCATGGTGGGGTCTGTAACCACTGCCAGTCTGCATGGTGGGGTCTGTAAACCACTGCCAGTCTGCATGGTGGGGTCTGTAACCACTGCCAGTCTGCATGGTGGGGTCTGTAACCACTGCCAGTCTGCATGGTGGGGTCTGTAACCAGTGACAGTCTGCATGGTGGGGTCTGTAACCACTGCCAGTCTGCATGGTGGGGTCTGTAACCAGTGCCAGTCTGCATGGTGGGGTCTGTAACCAGTGCCAGTCTGCATGGTGGGGTCTGTAACCACTGCCAGTCTGCATGGTGGGGTCTGTAACCAGTGCCAGTCTGCATGGTGGGGTCTGTAACCACTGCCAGTCTGCATGGTGGGGTCTGTAACCAGTGACAGTCTGCATGGTGGGGTCTGTAACCACTGCCAGTCTGCATGGTGGGGTCTGTAACCACTGCCAGTCTGCATGGTGGGGTCTGTAACCACTGCCAGTCTGCATGGTGGGGTCTGTAACCACTGCCAGTCTGCATGGTGGGGTCTGTAACCAGTGCCAGTCTGCATGGTGGGGTCTGTAACCACTGCCAGTCTGAATGGTGGGGTCTGTGACCACTGCCAGTCTGCATGGTGGGGTCTGTAACCACTGCCAGTCTGCATGGTGGGGTCTGTAACCAGTGCCAGTCTGCATGGTGGGGTCTGTAACCACTGCCAGTCTGCATGGTGGGGTCTGTAACCACTGCCAGTCTGCATGGTGGGGTCTGTAACCAGTGCCAGTCTGCATGGTGGGGTCTGTAACCACTGCCAGTCTGCATGGTGGGGTCCGTAACCACTGCCAGTCTGAATGGTGGGGTCTGTAACCAGTGCCAGTCTGCATGGTGGGGTCTGTAACCAGTGATAGTCTGCATGGTGGGGTCTGTAACCAGTGCCAGTCTGCATGGTGGGGTCTGTAACCAGTGATAGTCTGCATGGTGGGGTCTGTAACCAGTGCCAGTCTGCATGGTGGGGTCTGTAACCAGTGATAGTCTGCATGGTGGGGTCTGTAACCACTGCCAGTCTGCATGGTGGGGTCTGTGACCACTGCCAGTCTGAATGGTGGGGTCTGTAACCAGTGCCAGTCTGCATGGTGGGGTCTGTAACCAGTGATAGTCTGCATGGTGGGGTCTGTAACCAGTGCCAGTCTGCATGGTGGGGTCTGTAACCACTGCCAGTCTGCATGGTGGGGTCTGTAACCAGTGATAGTCTGCATGGTGGGGTCTGTAACCACTGCCAGTCTGCATGGTGGGGTCTGTAACCAGTGATAGTCTGCATGGTGGGGTCTGTAACCACTGCCAGTCTGAATGGTGGGGTCTGTGACCACTGCCAGTCTGAATGGTGGGGTCTGTAACCAGTGCCAGTCTGCATGGTGGGGTCTGTAACCAGTGATAGTCTGCATGGTGGGGTCTGTAACCAGTGCCAGTCTGCATGGTGGGGTCTGTAACCACTGCCAGTCTGCATGGTGGGGTCTGTAACCAGTGATAGTCTGCATGGTGGGGTCTGTAACCAGTGCCAGTCTGCAAGGTGGGGTCTGTAACCACTGCCGGTCTGCATGATGGGATCTGTAACCACTGCCAGTCTGCATGGTGGGGTTTGTAAACACTGCCAGTCTGCATGGTGGGGTCTGTAACCACTGCCGGTCTGCATGATGGGATCTGTAACCACTGCCGGTCTGCATGGTGGGGTTTGTAAACACTGCCAGTCTGCATGGTGGGGTCTGTAACCAGTGCAAGAAGTTTATTTCTGGGAAAGGCGACAATACATCCAACCTGTCTCGTATGGCAACCAAGTACCTTTGTGTTCAGGGAAGCAGCGTGCCAAGCGAGAGAGTGTTCAGTTCAGCAGGTGATATCCTACACTGTGAAAGGGCCCGTTTGGATCCAGAGAGAGATTTCAGTTCAGCAGGTGATATCCTATGCTGTTAAAGAGCCCGTTTGGATCCAGAGAGAGATTTCAGTTCAGCAGGTGACATCCTACGCTGTGAAAGGGCCCGTTTGGATCCAGAGAGAGTGTTCAGTTCAGCAGGTGATATCCTACGCTGTGAAAGGGCCCGTTTGGATCCAGAGAGAGTGTTCAGTTCAGCAGGTGATATCCTATGCTTTTAAAGAGCCCGTTTGGATCCAGAGAGAGATTTCAGTTCAGCAGGTGATATCCTACGCTGTGAAAGGGCCCGTTTGGATCCAGAGAGAGTGTTCAGTTCAGCAGGTGATATCCTATGCTGTTAAAGAGCCCGTTTGGATCCAGAGAGAGATTTCAGTTCAGCAGGTGATATCCTACGCTGTGAAAGGGCCCGTTTGGATCCAGAGAGAGTGTTCAGTTCAGCAGGTGATATCCTACGCTGTGAAAGGGCCCGTTTGGATCCTGAGAGCAGATATGCTCATCTTCTTGAAGATGAATGCACAAAACTGAACTGTGATGGGATTTGTTTTCTCTCATCAGGCAAATGTTGATTGTAATGATGCTATTTGTTTTATGTGCAATGCCGAGATCTCATGATCCTTTATGTGTTCTCTGGTCAGTGGAATCTCAGGTTGAATATTGATTATACTGGTGCTATTTTCTTTTTGCATTGACAAGATGTACTATTCCCGCCTGATGGTTGTTATAAATGATATTGCAGAGACTCGAGAGGGCACGCCATGGAGTAGACGTGTGAAACACGAGGTCCCACTTTTTTTAACAACTTAAGCTATAATTGGCTTTACATTTGATTGAGTGTTAGTTAGTTTAGTATTTGGAGAGTCAACAAAATATTTAACGTTTTATTTTTGGAACATTATTTGGACAAGATGCCCCCAAAACCGCTAAAAGCCGTGTCTTGTGTCGCTAGCAACGGGGAGGCTAAGGCTACTAGCAAGAGCAGTGTGGACGCTAGCATGCTACAGGCATTCCGTGAGATTGTCAAGGAAGTTATTCAAGAAGAGAATAACGGTCTCCGTGAAGAGATCAAACGGGCCATCTCTCTGCTAAAAATCGCTCTGGATGAATGCCATGACAGACTACGTGCCCACGAAGAAGGGCTGAACAGCTTTGATGCCCGCTTGCAGGCAATGGAGACGCGTTACGCTAATCTGAACAGTGACTACAAGAAGCTACAGGAGAAGACGGATGACTTGGAAAACAGGGGAAGACGGTGCAACTTACGTATCATAGGAGTGCCAGAGGGTTTGGAGAAGGGAAACTCTTCACAGTTTATCGCCGGGCAAGAGATCGCCGGACACGAGCTTCTCGGAGGTCCTAACGGCTTAGAGCAGCCCCCGATCCTGGACAGGGCTCATCGGGCTACAGCTAAGGTTCCTCGAGAGGGGGACAGACCGCGCCCGTTCATCCTTCGGGCTCATTACTTTCAGGAGAAGGAGCGGATTCAGCGCCTGGCCAGGCAGAAGGGACGGCTGGAGTTCCAAGGAAAACAGATCCTCATCTTCCCAGACTATAGCGCCGTCCTGAGCAGACGCAGAGCGGCATTCAGCGAAGTGAAAGAACTCCTGCGTAAAGAAGAGGGTGTCCGGTACGGTCTCCTGTATCCAGCTCGTCTGGGAGAATGATACTGAGGATAATGGGGAGGGTGGGGTTGATGTTTTTAGTTTTTTTTCTGTTTTTACTTGGTCTCTTTTTGTTGTATTAAGGTTGACTATAGTTGCAATGCTAATTCAAATGTATCACCAAAAGTACCACGTTATTCTTCATATTTCCCCCTCCGGTAAATGTTGATGGCAGTTCCTACTTCCTCAACTTTAAGAAAGGAAGGATGCCATATTAATCTTATCAGCTGGAATGTTAGAGGACTTAATCACCCAACCAAACGTAACAAAGTATTCTCCCATCTCTCACAACTTAAAGTGAACATTGCGTTTCTCCAAGAAACACACCTCAAAATTCAAGATCATCCTAAAATTAAGAGAGATTGGGTGGGACAAATGTTTCATTCTAAATGTAATAATAAAGTTAGGGGTACTGCGATTCTTGTTCATAAATCAACTCCGTTTGTGGTCTCTGATGTAACCATAACGCTGTTGCTTTTGCTTCCCTAATTGCGAGGCGACTTGTACTTATGAGGTGGAAGCAGGAGGCGTCTCCCACTCATGTCCACTGGGTGACAGAACTTATGATGTTTCTACACATGGAGAAAATAAAGTGTACTTTGGGTCGCTCCACTTGTAAATTCTATAGGACCTGGCAACCATTTTTAACGTACATGGAAAGTTTGAATCTGCCTACTCTTCCCTAACTGATTTATATAAAAAAAAAAAAAAAACTGAATTAGAACACAGCTTCTCTGTAGTCCACCATGATTAACTTGTATCTCGACCTTGTCATATATTTTATTTTATTTTTATGTGTGCTGTGTTTTCAACCATCGGTTTGTTTATTATTTCAAAATATTTTTGTTCAATTAATCTTGTCTTATTCTGTAGGGGGATGGGGGGGTTAACAAAAAATGGACAACCTGCAATTTTTTGTCACTGAAACAAAAAATGTATGTGTTGTTAAAGAAAAAGGAAAATAAAGTTTATTAAAAAAAAAAATGATATTGCAGAATCTTTTTTCTTCATAGATAACGTGTGTTTCATTGTTTGTTCAGAACTAAAGTATGGGCTCAGAACAGTCTCATAATACACACATGCACACAGAAGGATTCACACTCGTATTTCATGATCCACACTTGTGCACACAATGCACACACAAAGTGTTCCGTTTCACATACATGTACATAAAATCAAAATACAGAAAAAAGTTTTATATATGTATTTTTGATCCTCACATATTTGTTTTCCGTTGAAAACCCCTGCACCTGCAAACACAAAGCGCTTCCTGTGCACGGAGCGCTGTGCATTCGTGTGTGGGTTTTATGAGACTCCCCTGATGGTCAGCCGATTCGTACTGGTAATTTGTTCTATCTATAGCCAATCAGATGTCTCCTTCATTCTAAGCCAATCACATGAGCGCTCCCCCCACGAGGGTATCATGACACTTCATATACGCATTTTGCGCTGTCCGCTCAGCTCGCTAAACAGAGGGCGGAGCATCAGGTGATTATGCAGAGCTGCGTGTCTCTGTCAGACTCAGCAGCTGATCTGATCTCTCTCTCGCATCCGGTTACACTTCACTCGCGTTTATGTCCGTATCGATCAGATCCAGCTCTCCTGATCGGCCTTTATAGAGAGCACCGATCAAACTATTAAGAGTGAATATCAGCCGATAATAATGTTGCCTCTTAGTTAAAGAACTTGCTGACTTTGTAGTTTTTCTACGTAATTACTTACTCAAACACACATAGTGTTGTTTACCACTACAGTGTGATCTTTGCCTATGAAATGCAGAATAAAGAACTTTAGTGTGTGTGTGTGTGTGTGTGTGTGTGTGTGTGTGTGTGTGTGTGTGTGTGTGTGTGTGTGTGTGTGTGTGGGGGTGTGTGTGTGTGTGTGTGTGTGTGTGTGTGTGTGTGTCTCCAGGTGAGGTGGTGCTGAAGTTTGAGGATGGACGTGTACGTGCCAGGAATGTTCTGTATGACACACTGCCTGTGGTCGTCCATGGGAACGGACCAACCAAGGTACTGACCACAGACTGTTAATATGGACCTGTCCAACACCGGGACCCTCACATGATAAATACAGCAGCCCAGTGAGGTTAACCCCCAGGGGGACTGCTTGAGGGTCAGCAGGTGGTGCAGGTGTCTTCAGCCAGCAGAGTCTGACACATCACACTTCCTCATGTGTCAGCAATTGCTAAAGAAGTACTAAGATCCTTTACTGAAGTAAAAGTAGAGATATTTTGGTCTGAAAATACCCCATTACAAGTAAAAGTCCTGAATTCAAAATGCTACCTTAGTAGAAGAACAGAAGTATTATCAGCAATCAGCTAATATACTGTATCAGCTGTACTTAGCTGTACCCATGATGCACTATGACTCTTTTCAAAGTATTATATTGTAATAGAATTTTATATTATTGTGTTTGTATCGCTTAGAAATACATTTCAGAGCTTTCAAATGTTGTAAATACATAAATACTGGGTATATGAGCAGTATAGTACCACAACACCATGTCAGGTGTTTTTAAAGGGAAAAAGTAGCTATTAACTACAAGTGTTAAAGAAATATAGTGGAGAAAAAGTACACTATTTTCCTCCAAAATGTAGTGAAGTAGAAATACAAAATATGATCAATTTGGAAATAATCAAGTAAAGAACCAGTATTAACTAACAGTATTACAGTACTGTTATTTGACCCATATGTTTGTTGTAGTTGTTTCATTTGCTCTTTTGACTACGTTGCTAGACTACCGTTTTATTATTTTAATTGTTACTTTCATTATTATGCTGCTGTGTTTATTGTAACTCTGGAACAACAATTTCCCTCGGGACAAATACAGTCTTATCTTATCTTATCTTACTTAAGTACAATACTTGGGTAAATAATATTGGTTTGAATGGAACCACTGGATTGGTTCATCCAGAGGGAAGAAAGGTGATGTCATTCTGCAGCCTGTCAGTAACAAACACTTCAAAGCAGATCAACACCCCATCAAACTGTTGACTTCCTGCAACTGCATATAACAATAGGAATGTGCATCTCAGCCTAAACACGCAGACACGTTCTTTGTCTATTTGATTTGGAACTGTCTGGTCTTGTAGTGTCCTGAGCTTTCTGAATGAGCAACCAAAACAAAGCTGGATAGCAAATATCAGCTTTGCACAAGATCTCTGTTTGATGTGAATGACTGTGCTCTTTGTTCACATACACCACTGCTAACCAAACACACTCATTCTTATGCCAAGAATAAAACTAAATGACTTTTCTTCTAATACATAATGGATGTTTTATAGAGATGTGATTTCTATTCCAGCTCCAGATCAACTACCTGGGGAACTATATCCCCAACATATGGACATTTGAGACGGGATGCACAGCGTGTAATGAGGGGCTCCTCCCACTGGAGGGTCTTCAGGTCAGTCCACAGGCTTCTTCATTATATCGTGTATGTTCCAGATGTGCCACATTGAATAAAAGGCTGTTTTGTCTGCGGCCAAATGGAAGTATTAAGCCTTTTCTCTGTTTATATCCAACAGGAGAGTGAGTACCCACTGGTGCTTATCGGCATCTTCATTCAGAAGCCCACCCCTTTTGTTACGGTGTTCTTTGAACGCTTCCTGAAGCTCCAGTACCCCAAGAACAGACTGAAACTCTTCATCCACAACCAGGTAACAGGAGGACATATACCTTACACCTAACGTCCTGCTCAAAACAGTGTCATTGTTACATCTCTGCTGTAGCTAACAATGAAGTCCACATATCCCAGATGTCTTCGCTGTACTTCCTTTTCTATCTGTTTACTCTCACTCCAGGAAGCTCATCATGAGAGTCAGGTCAGCCTTTTCCTGAAGGATCACAGGAGCCTTTATCAGGATGTCAGGGTGAGCAGGCCTGAGGAGGAGATGGACACTGCTGCCTCCCGCAACCTGGCCATGTGAGTTCCATACATTCAGCTGTATGACACATCTTGAGTATTTCTCTATTATCAGGACTTAGGGAAAGAGACTGCTGTGCTGAGAGGATCCAACTGCACTTAGACTGAGCAACTCTTTTAGGATTTGCCAGCAGGGTTAGCTGCAAAGCATCTTCTCCTTTCCTATCATCTAGAGCAGTGCTTCCCAACCTGGGGGGCACCAAATATCGCATGGAGGGCACCAGGCCTCAGATGATTTTAGGCCTAATATCATATTTAAACTTAAAAAAGATTTACATATAATCCTTTTTTTTTTACATATCATTTGTTTTACATATAAATGTAACGCAATGCATGATTGTCGCTAAAGGCCTTGTCTCTACATTATAATAAAATATAGAAATGAATTGATTAATTCATTTGAATGGATATTCTACAAATTAATCTGATACTCCTCCGATTCGCGCCGAAGCTGAAGTTACTGTGTCAGCTTCCGTAATAATAACAGTTTGCTTGCTAGCTAGCGACCGACTTCATGAGATGAATATTTTGTCTAAAAATGTCTGAAAAACGTAAAGGAGATGACAGCTCATCTGCAATCAAAAAGAAAATGAGGACCTACCTAGAGAGCCATCTTAACTTCGGTTTCATGGAGGGAACGGACACAACCTGCAGAGTGTGTGATATGCAGAGAGAAGCTACGAAAGCATGAAACCCAGCTAAATGAAGAGACACCAACAGACCATGCACCCAGGAACAACACCTTGCAAAGGCAAACAAGCCAATGGATATTAGAACAGCGTTTGTTAGGCAGCGATGCACAGAAGGCCACGAGGCCTCTTTTCAATGTGCACTTTTAATAGCAAAGGCAAAGAAACCGCACAACATTAGCGAGCAGCTCATTAAGCCAGCTTGCATTAAGATGGTTGAGAAACTGTGCGACCCGCAGGTGGCGGAGAAGCTAAAAACTGTACCACTGTCAAACAATACGGTGAAAGACAGAATTGACAAGATGGTAAGTAACTGCGAGCTGCAGCTGCTGGAAAAGCTTGGAAAGCGGCCATTTGCCAACTTGATGAAACCTGTAGCAGACGAGGCTGTGCTGATCGTTTATATGATGGGGAAGATTTGAAGCAGGACATTCTTATATCAGTCAACCTTACCACTACCACCCGGGGTGAGGACATTTTTACTGCAGTGGATTCTTACCTCTCATCCCACAATCTTTCCTATGAGAATTTAGTTGCATGTTGCACAGACGGAGCTGCCTCAATGATGGGGAAAAACAAGATCTAACAGTCGCTTGAAAGAAAAGGCCCCACACTGCACAATATTTCACTGTGTGATACATCGCCAGGCCCTGGCCAGCAAGAAGACCTCAGCGAAACACTCTCAACTGTTGTTAAAATAGTCAATTTCATCAAAGGTCGCCCCACCAACAAGCGTCTATTCGCAGACTTGTGCGAGGATGAAGCGCACCAAACTCGTAACCGCGCACTGTCAGAGCAAGTGACTGAGTCGTTCTGGATTAAAACAGCATACCTGGCCGACATCTTCATTCTCTACGATGAAACAAACAAGCGTCTGCAAGGCGTGGAGTCCAACATTCTCCAATGTAAAGAGGCGCTCGATGCATTTGTGCGCAAACTGGAGTACAGGGTCGGGAGAAAGGAGGGGGGGAGCTGCAACAGTTTCCACTACTGCTGAAACAATCCTGAAACGGTGCCTGTGTCTGTACGTCGCGAGTTCACCCGCCATATGAACGGAAATGCAATCACGGTTCGCTGACATAGACGAGTATGACTCCAAGGAATTGTGGGTTTTAGATCCCTTTATTGCCAAAGTTGAGGATGTGGAATACCTGGATTGCGAAGATGAGCACACCGACATCCAAGCTGACTCGCTGTCAAAGAAATACTTCCAGGAAAAAGGATTTAAAAAGTGTTGGATTGGCAAAGGGCCAAGCCTCGCTCCAAAGCTCACACTGCATGCCACGACCAGGATGATACTCCCATTCAGTACGATCTATCAGAAACAGCCTTCAGCGCGCTTGTTGCCATCAAAACAAAAGCACGCAACACACTGGATGTTCACAACGACTTTAGACTGGCTGTCACTCACATTACACCGGACATTCCATCCCTGGCTGCGGGCGTGCAAGCCCAAGGTTCACATTAATGAACCACTTGAACCTCGTCTTCTCTCTGCTACCTGTTCTATGGCAGACAAGCATTTCATTTACCTGCTTAATATGCAAGTTTTTTATTTTTGTTTTATACAGGCCTATGGCACCATATTACCATTTTGTTATTAGGCATAGTCTATTTTTTTGAAGTGTCCTGTTCTTCGAAATTTGAAATAAACATGATGACAATTAGTTAGTAGCTAATAAAGGCATAAAAAGACAGAAATGTATCATTTTTTCTTTAATAGAAATGTTTCTTCTGCGCGTATACAAAGTGTCGGTTTCAATTGGATTATTCATCACAGTTGCTCCGATCAGATCGGTCTCCTCCATTTTGTAGATTATTTACGATGTTTGAATCCACATAAACACATCGGCAAAATCCGGTTTACTTTGAGCATGTGTTTTAAACAGTTTAATCCCTTTGTGAATTGTTTCCACTTGCGCCGTCCTTTAATTTCTTCATTCAAATTCCAACAGGAGTCATTTGGGGGGGGGGGCTCTGGGTGAAAAAGGTTGGAAACCCCTGATCTAGAGCAGGGGTTTTCAAAGTGTGGGAAGGTGAGCCTCTCTGGCGCCTCCCAGGGGAGGCAAGCCTCACACTTTGAAAACCGCTAATCTCGACTCTAGAGAATAGGAACAGCTCTTATCTTGGCTGACACGGAGGAACTTCTGGGTCATTTCACTCTTTTAGGAACCTTCCAAAGCAATATTGACAAATACAAGCGCACCCATACTTGATTAACACAAATGGTGTGTGTGTTTGATATGTTCTTGGTTTACCATGCAAACCTTATAGTATGTATATCTTAAAGAAACATTTAAAAACTCTCTGCAGTCATTCACTCTGGGCAGAACGTGATCTCTGTATTTTGAATGTGCGCATTGATCTGTTAGTACTGCAGGAACGTGTGGTGTCTGACAGAGGATGTGTTCACGCAACATATGTATCTTCTACCTTCCAGCGATGTGTGCCGGAAAGACGAGGGCTGTGACTATTTCTTCTCCTTGGACATTGAAGTGGTCTTAAAGAACGAAAACACACTCAAAATTCTCATTGAACAAAACCTGCAAGTATACTTTATTTATATTCAACTGTAAACAATGATCCTTTGGAGAGTACATCTCTTTTTATTTACACGTTTCTAATATTAGTATTTGATTGGATGTATTCATATAGCAACACTTGTTCTTTAGTCCCTTTGTGGCCCCGATGATAACTCGCGCTGGCCGACTGTGGAGCAACTTCTGGGGGGCCCTCAGTGCAGAGGGCTACTACGCCAGGTCTGAGGACTACGTGGACATAGTGCAAGGACGCAGAGTGTAAGATGCTTACATATCTCTTTGATTGTAAAATGAGTTCTTTGATATAGAATAGAACATAGAGCTGACATATCGTTGTAGAAAACTGCAGTGCTTCACCAAATGCAATTAAAGCTAACAGTAGTGATGCCTAAACATTTTTTGAATGAATAAATTATATATATATATATATATATATATGTCACATTTGGTTATTTTTAATAGGAATATGTCATTTAACTTGTAATTATAGCTCACGACTTTTCTAAATATATCCAATTGTCTCATTTCACCTTTTTTAAAGTTACTGTTTAATCCAGGGGCCCGGGGGCCGAATCCGGCCCGAGACTTCATTTGATGTGGCCCCACAAGAGCTTGCAAAGAATATAATATGTTTGTTATACGTTTACATGGCGATTTACAGAAGCACGTTGCCATGGAGCACAATGCATCTCAGATTTGACTTTTTTCTCAGATTTGACTTTTCTTTTCAAAATGTCTTTTAAAATCATTTTGTGACATTCTCACTGAAGAGACTTGCAATTATTTGCCCTAGACTGATGTAAGAATGATGTAATATAATACATTATTTTATATATATATATTACATATTTATATATGTATTTTAGTCTTAAAGTTACAACCGGCCCTTTGAGTGCAACCATTATGCGAATGTAGCCCGTGATGAAATTGAGTTTGACGCCCCTGGTTTAATCCAACACTTCCTGTTTGCATTTCAAATGAAAGGAGGTGTTTTTTTTAGGCTCTGATGTAGTGCTTCTATAGAATGAACATTAACCTTTATAAAGACATATATATATATATAAAGACAAACACAGGAAGTGTTGTAGTTGCATCAACAACAAGTGAAAACAGGAGCAGATCAGCAAACACACTTAAATAGCATATCATATATCCTATAAGCTGTCTCTCCTTCAGGCCTCGCTCTCTCTCAGGGAAACACAGTGTGCTCCTGCTGTTAGACCTCGGCGTCGGTTCGCACTTGGTCTAACATGTTCTTGTTTCCAGGGGGGTGTGGAATGTCCCGTATGTGTCCAGTGTGTACCTGCTGAAGGCCAGTCTGCTCCGGTCTGAGCTCACTGACTTCGATCTGTTCAACTCAGACATCTTAGACCCCGACATGGCCTTCTGCCACAACATCCGCAAGCAGGTCCGTGAGAGACACTGACAACATTCTTTATACACTAACAACAGTAGTAGTACATGTATGCAAGAACTACGTCCTTTCATCATTTCACTTTGTTCAAAATGTTCTGCTTAAGACTTAAGTTGGGGGGCTTTTATTTTGAAGTCAGGGCTTTCATGTTCCTGTCTGACTTGTTCTAAGGTCACGATGTCAAAAACACTGATCTGATGCTCTTCTTTCTCTCAGGGAGTCTTCATGTTTGTGACCAACATGCAGACGTTTGGTCGCATCGTGTCAACAGAGACCTACCAGAGCAGCCATCTCCATAACGACCTGTGGCAGATCTTTGAAAACCCAGTGGTGAGGCTGTTCATATGAGAAGATGTGAGGAGGGGGGTTCTTGGTTGGCCTTCATTGTGTGTATAAACCAGGGGTGTCCTAACTAAAGCCCGGGAGGCCCACTGCGGGGGCCTTAAAGCATATTCAAGTATAAAGCTAAATGTACCTGTCATGTCATGAAGTGTATCGTTACAAATTTGACCCAAAGTGAAACTTGTCATTTCAAACTTACTCTCCTCCACGAGCATGTTCATGATGCATTTCTAGAAATACAAAAAAGATAAAGATGACTTCATTCGTTGTCAAGGGGGATGCTGTTGTTAAATAACATTGAGCCAATGCTTTGAACCCAGTACTAAATCAGCAGTGCTCCGACTTCACTTCCACATTGTTCTAGTCCGGCTTATTAAGCATCCAAATAGAGTTAAGCGTTGATAACGCACTCCATGGTGTTTTCATTTCATTGTGGGAAGCCAAAGTCCTTCAGTTTGTGCTCTGTGTTTGTCTCCTTCAGGACTGGCAGGAGCGCTACATCCATGAGAACTACACCTACATCATGAGAGACAAGCTGATCGAGACTGTGAGTATCCCATGGTTACACATGATATAGGAAAACACATGTGTCTGCTTCTCATTTATAAAAGGAGTTGCATATAGAAAGACATGGACAGATGTTGTGATGCCATGGTGAACATGTCCTGTGGTAACCAGTGTCCTCTGTCCCTCAGCCCTGTCCCGATGTCTACTGGTTCCCGATTTTCTCCGAAGTCGCCTGTGATCACATTGTTGAAGAAATGGAGCATTTTGGGAAGTGGTCAGGAGGAGGCAATACGGTACGTTATTGAAGGGTGTCAGATATGGTGATACATTCCCTCCTTTGAGCCTCCTGGAGATAACAGTAACATATCAAATGGTATAACATTAATATCATGTTAGGCTCAGTCACTGGTACTTTTTCATTTACAAAGCCATGTTGGATAAACTACCATCTTATATCTGCTCCCTGATCTCTCTGCGAATTGAAAGTACTTATTGCCTGAGATCGCATGCTGTGGTTTTATTAAATGTGCCAAGTGCTAGGACTGTCTTAGGGAAGAAAGCTTTTAGATGTGCAGCTCCACTAACATGGAACAGTCTGCAAAAAGAATGGAAAATTACCAAGCTAGTACCACTACATGTTTTTAAAGCTCGGTTGGATGCTACAAAATCAGATGCTGTTGGTACCTGTACATGTGGTTAGATATGTAAATTGTAATCCCTGTACATTTTGCTGTATGATGTCCTTTTGTTGTTCTGTTGTTTATGTGTTTATGTCTTCTTGTGGAACCTACTGCTGCAGGTCTCCCTTGAAAAAGAGATCATTGATCTCAACGGGATTTTACCTTTAAATAAAGGTTTTGAATTGAATGTCATTTATTATATTGAAATTACTTCAATTAATAATGAATAATGGAATTAAAAATAATAATAAGTTAAACTATTTCATTATGTATGTATTAATGAAATGGATGATTCATGTTATTAATATAAAGAATATAATATGGTCAGTTGTTATTTGATATAGAGATGACATATTGAGCAGCCATTCTCATGTGGTGGCTCTTATTTGATTTCCTTCTCTCTCAGGACGTCAGAATCCAGGGCGGCTATGAGAACGTGCCGACGATAGATATCCACATGAACCAAATCAACTTTGAAAAGGAGTGGCACAAGTTCCTGCTGGAGTACATCGCACCGATCACAGAGAAGATGTATCCTGGGTACTACACCAAGGTACGAGCTGGACTCAGCATCATGTCCCCCGTGGAAGGACGATTCAGATCCTTTACTTTCAATTACTGCATTCCAAACATCTATACATTCACCCATTGACTTTGGTACTTCATTATAATGTATAGTGTTATCCACATCAGAACTTCATATTTAAAACAATCTTAAAAAGAAAAACTAGAGATGAAAAATAAAGTAAAATCTGAATATTTGACTTAGAATTGTAGAGGAGTAGAAGTATTTAGTGGTACAGAAAGAAAAACCTAAAGTATAAGTAGTTAAAATGTCTATGGTAATACATAGAGTACTTACAGTACAGTCTTATTTAAGTGTTGATTATATTTCTAATCATTAATCCAAATCTGCAAAGTCACTAAAGGTATTAACAAATGTAGTGGTTAAATACTCAAGTAAAGAACAAGTCCTTCCAAATAGTACTTAAGTAGAGTCAATCAATCAAATTGTATTTATATCTCATTATCACAAAGGACACATGCCTCAGGGGTCTTTACAGTGTGTACCCCTTCTGTCTTGAAGCTGCCTTCACATGACGCACGGTAAAACGGCCCTGCACTGTGTTGTATTCTAGAGTAGGCTGACCAATCAGACGACAGCTGAGCAGGCTAGCAGGGGACGTTACCATAGAAACATCTCAAGATGTGGGGGAAATAATTGTTCCCTTAAGAGAAACTGATCAATGATTCATAAACAAGTGTGTCTATTCTTATATTTCATAAAGTCATTATGAAAGTCAAATTCAATTGAAATAGATCTCAAATGCTGGAACAGAGCAACTTCATCCTCAAAGGTTGAAGAGGTTCTGCACCCCGCACACAGCCAACAGTCCCACAGAAAGAAAACAGCCAACCCATCGTTCCCATTCATTATCTTCGACATGATCTCAACCTCTCCCCCCTAACCCCCCCGTCCTTAACCCTAACCAAATCCACCTTTTACCCTTCTGGAATGTCAAGCCTATGTCTCTGTGCCACACATACAAGAAGAAAACATACAATTCAGCCAATCAGAGCACAAGACTTCATATATGTACATGATTCTAAGTGCATATAAGATCATTTGACCGAGTTATCATGTCACTCTGTGTATCACGTGAATGCAGCTTTAGACCCCTGCAAGAAGAAACCCTCAAAGAAACCCCCCAACAGTAATTGAGTAAATATACCTGTAACTCTACCCCATGGATGAAGTGAATAGTGTGTATGCTGCTGCCTAACGTGTCCTCTCCCCTCAGTGCGCCACCCCTCTGAACTTCGTGGTGAGGTACAAACCTGACGAGCAGCCGCTGCTTGCGCCTCACCACGACGCCTCCACCTTCACTGTTAACATAGCTCTGAACAGAAAGGAAGTAGACTACCAGGTAAATGTGGAGCAGCTGGAGGATGCGAGGATGGGGGCGGGTCTTCTCTCTCTCTCTGCTTCTTCTCTGCTCCCTATCTGTCAGTCTGTTGTTGTTGTTGTTGTTGTTGTTGTTGCATGAAGCCCCCTGGGGGCCTTGTTTTTATTATTGCATCCCTGGTGTTTCTTTACCCTGGACTAACCCCTCAGACATTAGCTCATGTTATTATCAGGTGGATTCATATTTAGACAAATCAAATGCTAAATCATTACGAGTGAAACTGATGATATATATACATATATGCATATATGCGTATATACGTGGGCTTTGTGAGGATTGAACCTAACATTTCTTATATTGACATTTCTTACAATTTGATGTTTTGTAGAAGAAGTCAAATTGCACATACATATAAAGGTGGTATTTATGGAAGAGGATTAGAGCTCAAACTGAATATGGATTGAGCCAAAAGTGATTTTTTTTGTAGTTCTGAGATTAAAGTCAGAATTATGAAAAAAGAGAATGTAACTTGTTCTGCTCATTTTTCTCACATTTCTGACTTGAATCTCCGAATTTAATAAAAGAATGAACTTTGTGTCAGAATGAAAAAAGCGTTTGGCCCTAACCATTTTCTGTACGTATTGCAGGCACATTCCATTCAGTATAATAATAATAATAATAATAACTTGAATTTATATAGCGCCTTCAAGTATGATTGTTTGTTTAGTTATTGTACACTAAATAAGTGACATTTAGTTCTTGCACTTTGGTAAGTGTCCTTGCATGTGAAAGGCTGAAGCTCGGTACAAAATGAACTCTAATAAGGGGAGGGATTGTGTGTTTGTGTGTGTGTGTGTGAGGAGCAGAGGCTGATGTGTGTGTTGTGCTGCAGGGTGGAGGCTGTCGGTTCCTCCGCTACGACTGCTCCATCGAGGCCACTCGTAAAGGCTGGACCCTGATGCACCCGGGCCGCCTCACTCACTACCACGAAGGCCTGCCCACCACTGGGGGGGTGCGCTACATCGCTGTGTCCTTTGTAGACCCCTGAACACATCACCGGCTCTAAAGCCAACAGGCCACTCTGCTGACCGCATCCGAACGCATCACGGCTCTCCACACCTTCTCTTTCTCTTGTTCTCATGTTAAAAATAATGTTGTTTCTCTGTTACTCCAAGACTCTCAACGTCTGACCTATTAGCCACAGCCCCAGCGCTGTGACCAAAACACAGCTGCATAATGAACCAGAACATGTTAGCGCCACATCAGAGGAGAACTGGCTCCACAGTAACACTTCCCCAAAGCTTCTCAGATGTAATATTAGCAGGAGTGATGTCACAGCAGCAGAACCTGCACGGGGTCAGCGAGGCATCGGGGGGCCGGCTCCCCAGGTGGAAGCTTTACAAATAGACATTTATGGTCATTTCAAGTGCTTACATTTGTATGTCTCCCGCAATTGTGTCATCGTTTCACACTCCTAATGCCTTGGGAAAGTGCCTTGTTATGGTGTTTTGGGTCCTTGGATTTAAGGGAATTGGAGCCTGGAAATTCCTGGAATGAGATTTTCTATAAGGTGAAAAATGTGAAAGAAAGGATGATAAAATATTGTCCTCTGGTGAGTTAGAAAACAGTGATCTGACAGCGCTGTGTCGCCTGCTGTAGGGTACATGATCCAGGATAGTCACTGAGTTTAGTATCATCATTCACCTGAACATGAGATTACATGATTACATTACAAAGACAGCTAAGAATGAACAATGTTCAGCCAGATGCTATCAGGAAGTAGCTCCTATGCTAACATGCAGCGGGAACACCTGATCACCTCATCTCACCAGCTTTATTCTCCCAAGTAGACGTGTTACTTTAGTCCCAGTTCTGAACTCGTGTGTGTGTAGAACAATGTTGACATTTTCAGTCAGAAGCTACGGTTGTAGTGTTCAGACCCCGTCACATGGACTCCTCAGGAAACCACCAGCTCCAATTCTTTACCAACGCTTGTGGAAAATATTGTTACATTTACACTAGCTGTCCCATTCTGTTGCTAAAGTACATCTTTACTAACTTTTTCAACAGACACTTCCAAATCCTGCTAAGGCTCTCTATCTATTGTGTGTATATATCATTTGATAAAGGCCACAACTAAATTGTTTTGCAATATAACTGCATTTTGGGAGAGATACTGAAGTCCTTCTCTGGTGCACTCGCTGATATCAGCCGAGTTAAAGTTTTACATCTAACGTTGTCATTTCTTGTTACCAGCCATCACTGAGCGAAGACTACAACTTGAATAAATCTGTGAACCAAACTGTGTGAACTGATTGAACTTCTGTCCCT
Source organism: Harpagifer antarcticus (assembly GCA_902827135.1). Taxonomy (NCBI): domain Eukaryota; kingdom Metazoa; phylum Chordata; class Actinopteri; order Perciformes; family Harpagiferidae; genus Harpagifer; species Harpagifer antarcticus. The sequence goes on along the minus strand of CADEHL010000900.1, from coordinate 1,910,681 downwards.
CGCCGTGTCCGAAGCTGGAGGTCAGAACTGACCGCAGAGAAACAGATGAAGCAAATCGCCGTGTCCGAAGCTGGAGGTCAGAACTGACCGCAGAGAAACAGATGAAGCAAATCTAGCAGGCACCCCCCATCATGTCCAGCTAACATGAGCCTGTGTTAAGGTCATTGAGTATTTTGTCAGATGGAGTGAATTGTCAGCCGTGGAGAACACTTTTAATTGACTCCTAGATACAACTTACATTTTGTGAGCTGCATCTCTATTTGAAGCATCATAAAATTAGCATTTGTTATTATTATGTTAGTCTCCACCAAATCCTGAGCAAAATAAGTGTCGTTAGCTGAAACAGCATCAAGACATTACATTCTAAAAGAGCTTTCATCTGACTCAACTATTGTTAAATGTGGCATGGCCGTCATATCACTGGAAAGGTGCTCACGCCTATGGATTCTGCAACGCCATCTTTGACAGAACTTTAAAATCTGTTGATGTCCTATGTAGTTTCCTTTTAATGTTAAGTTTAAATTCAGTCATATTATACCTTCATGCCAGTTAAAAATTAAAAAGTCTGGTGCACAAAACTCAAATGAATGCAAAGAATGAAAATAACCAGAACAAGTCAAACTCCAGCCTGAACCTTTTATCAAATAAACTCAATAAACATTTTAACCATTGCAAAGTCTGGATTTCCAAGTGAAACACTGAAGATGTTAGAATTCCAAATAACCACTGGCTACTTTTCAAACACTTTATTGATTAAAAAAGAAGGAAAAGGATAAATAAAGAGTAAGTCCTGATCACAGGCGGAAGCGGTCAGAGAAGTTTGGGGAGTGGGGGATGGTGAGGGGGACTTCACTCTTCTTCACGGCCACAGGTTTGTACTGTCTGATGGGCTGAGCCGTGTGAACCTGCAGGAAGAGAACACCAGGTTTGAGTCCCACGTGTCAATCAGGAACATATTTCTAAAATATCAGGAAAAAAGACAGTTGATATAGCAGATAAAAAAAACTACAGTTTGTCAAAAAAACTAAGCAAAAAAACAACGTAGTATAATATGCAAGGAGTATGCGCAAAAAACACGTAGTATGTTGTACATATTGTGGAAAAGACAAGCTGCAGATGTGCAAAAAAAGACTGAGTGAATTATGTTGAAAATATCAGAACAAACAAACAGTATAATCCTTTTGCAGGGACCTGGTCATTCCGCATCTGGGTGACGTCGTCCTTCTCCCTCTGCTCCACCTCTTGTCTCTGCTGCTCCTCCATCAGCATCCTGAGAGCCTCCTTGTCATTGGCCAGACGCTCAAACTCCTGGCGCTCGTGGGCCCGCCTCTCGGTCGACAGCTCAAAGGCCTCCACGACTGGAAGAAGAATCATGAGTGACATGAGAACCGCTTCATACTTCAGAGCACTCCCAAGGAGGGTTATATGTTACATTACATTACATTGCATTTAGCAGACGCTTTTGTCCAAAGCGACTTACAATAAGTACATACGACCAGGAAGACACAGCCCAGAAGAAAAACAGAATCATATAAGTACAACAGGTATCATAGAGCCACACATTTCAAGTGCTATTCAGCTGGCTATAGATAGGCCAGTCCTATGTTAGTATATAAATGCTTTGTCAGCTGGCTATAGATAAGCCAGTCCTATGTTAGTATATAAGTGCTTTGATAGTAATTCTATCGCTCGAAGTGGAATCTAAAGAGATGAGTTTTCAGTCTGCGCCGGAAGATGTGCAGGCTTTCTGCCGTCCTGATGTCAATGGGGAGCTCATTCCACCATCTTGGAGCCAGGATAGCAAACCCACGTGTTTTTGCTGATGGGAACTTGGGTCCACCTCGCAGCGAGGGTGCAGCGAGTCGTTTGGCTGATGCCGAGCGGAGTGCACGCGCTGGGGTGTACAGTTTAACCATGTCCTGGATGTAGGAAGGGCCAGATCCATTCGCAGCATGGTATGCAAGTACTAGTGTCTTGAAGTGGATTCTAGCAGTTACCGGGAGCCAGTGAAGGGAGCGGAGGAGCGGAGTGGTGTGGGAAAATTTTGGAAGGTTGAAGACCAGACGAGCCGCTGCATTCTGGATGAGCTGCAGAGGTCGGATGGCACATGCAGGTAGACCAGCCAGGAGGGAGTTGCAGTAGTCTAGGCGTGAGATGACGAGAGCCTGGACCAGAACCTGGGTGGCTTTCTGGGTCAGCTGGGGACGAATCTTCCTTATGTTGTATAGCGTATATCTGCAGCAACGAGTTGTAGCAGCGATGTTTGCAGTGAAGGAGAGGTTGTTATCCAGGGTCACACCCAGATTCCTTGCGGTCAGAGTCGGGGAAACAACAGAGGTGCCGATGTTGATCGTCAGGTCAAGAGTAGGACAATCTTTTCCCGGAAGGAAAAGCAGTTCAGTCTTGTCAAGGTTGAGCTTGAGGTGATGAGCAGACATCCACTGAGAGATGTCAGCTAGACAAGCAGAGATGCGTGCGACGACCTGGGTCTCTGAGCGGGGAAAGGACAGAATCAATTGGGTGTCGTCAGCATAGCAGTGGTAAGAAAAACCATGCGGGCTAATGACCTGCTTTATCAAAGTCACATCTACCCCCCAAACAACATGTGGACTCCTAGACACCGTTGTAAAGAGGAGATTCTTAGCTTTTCAATATTGGTTTTGTTCTCCATATTCGTCCTCACATGTCACAATGACTGTTACCAAAACACAATTATGAAATAAAAAGAGTATCCAGAATTGTTTTGAAGGCAATGCTATTATTAGAGGGGGTACCAGGCCATATATGAGGGGGTACCAGGCCATATATGAGGGGGTACCAGGCCATATATGAGGGGGTACCAGGCCATATATGAGGGGGTACCAGGCCATATATGAGGGGGTACCTTTTCTACAGGTCTATCTGATGATCGTCTGATATGACAACTCAAGTATATATTGATTATACCCGATACAACATTACATTGGTGTATACTGGGGTTCAAAACTGCTAATATAGAACAAACAGGTGGTCATTGGAGGTATGGTGAATAAAAAATAATATGCTAATCTACAGCGTGGCTAATATTCTGGAGCGTTCCGGTTATATAATGTGTGGTCGCATTCTACGCAGAGCCTTGCGGTGAAATCAGTGCAGTTTTATTCTACACCAGCGCAAGAGACCTTTTATTGAGCATCATGCGAGTGCAGAACCCGTTTAGATTCAGTTCAGTGCAGAACCCGTTTAGATTCAGTTCAGAACCCGTTTAGATTCAGTTCAGTGCAGAACCCGTTTAGATTCAGTTCAGTGCAGAACCCGTTTAGATTCAGTTCAGTGCAGAACCCGTTTAGATTCAGTTCAGAACCCGTTTAGATTCAGTTCAGTGCAGAACCCGTTTAGATTCAGTTCAGTGCAGAACCCGTTTAGATCCAGTTCAGTGCAGAACCCGTTTAGATTCAGTTCAGAACCCGTTTAGATTCAGTGCAGAACCCGTTTAGATTCAGTTCAGTGCAGAACCCGTTTAGATTCAGTTCAGTGTCACATTTCCTGAGCGACTGGCTCCACATCTAAGCCAATGGCAGGCTTAGATGCCTACATCCTGAGTGCAGGGGTGTTTGGACTTACCCACTGGAGCATGCGGGACTTTTTTAGGCTGGAAAGGCTCTTTATGAGTGACCGTGTTGGGCCTGGCTTTGAATACTGCAGCCTCCTCACGCTTTTGCTCCTCTTTGGACTACAAGAAGAACAAAAGAAAGAAAAAGAAGTTGTAAATCTTAAATTCAAGTAAAAGATGGCGATGATTGAGGATGAAAATGTGGAAGCGATGGTACCATCTGCACTGTGCGACTGCTCTTCACGGCCCCCCGCTCGTCCAGCAGCAGCTTGAAGGGCTCGGGCTTGGTGGGCTCCAGCCTCTTCTTCTCGGGGAGGAGCACGGTGTCAAAGGCTGGCAGCAGCTGGGCCTTGAAGTGAGGCACCTGGGAAGGTTCAAGGAGACAGGAGGAAGAGGTTTAACGGTTGAGTCTTCATTCTGGGGGTCAGAGGACACAGGATGTGGTAGCAGAGCCCCACCTCTTCATTGCGCTTCTCCTCCAGCTTTTTCTCCTTAAGGACCCTCCTCTCTCGGTCCCGCTCTTCGAAGGAGAACGGACACACCTCCACGTGGTGGTTCTCCTGCAGCTGGGGCTGGAAGGGGAGCCCAAAGTGAGGCACTGGGGGGGCCTTGATGGGCGAGGGCTGCTTTACCTGGAAGAAAGAGAAACGTTTGGTTACGTTCAAAGAGAAGTCTTGGTATAAACTTCCTGTTTGAGCCGTTTCCAAAGGTTTTTATTTCTGGATAAAAGGTTTGTTCTATACTACTTTTTATAAAGACTCACTTTCACTTTGCATCTGTGGTCTTTTGTTTGTCAAATCATTTAAAGGTCCCATGTCATGCATGCACTCTCTCTTTTCTCAGCTGCAGCTCCAAGGTGAGGCTGTGAGTGTGTGTGTGTGTGTGTGTGTGTGTGTGTCCCATGGGACCTATAAGGTTTGGGCCTGTTTTAACTCTGCAATGAGGTTTCTTTCTGTGTAAATTAGGTTAACCATACATTTCCAAAAAGAGCAAAACTTGTGGAAACAAGTCAGAATAAAGCCGGCTTAAAAAGATGCGACACAGATTTGGCTGATTATTTATACTGTATACTATGTAGGACCAAAGTTGCAGTTGATGGGAAGACAGATGTGTCCTCACCTTCTCCACCTTCTCCACACGGACCCTCTTCTTCAGGATGAAGGCTGGAGACTCTGGCACCGTCGGTTGCAGAACCTTCTTGTCTGGCAGACCCTGTCATCAGAAAAGTGAAAGTGTTGGTGTGACACGCTCATGGAAACAATCTCAAAGCTAAAGGACCGGGACTCACCACGACTCCTTCCAGGATCTTTCTGGGCAGCGGCTGGGCTCTGAAGCTGGGATGCTTCTCCTCGGCCTCCTGGGGCCTCTTGGTCTGCCTCTCATGCAGCCTCTTGTCAATCTGCAGCTGGAAGCCTTCAGGCACTGTGGACTCCTTCACTGGGGGTCTCTTCAGGCACTCTGCGCTCTCCAGGATCTTCCGGTTCAGCTCCAAGGCGATGATTTTAAACCTGATTAAAGAGACAGTTGAATAACCCTGGACGTATTAACACCTGAGTCTTTGACAGGACTTTGGGCGAGAGACGAGGACTCTTACTTCTGCTGTTTCTCCAGCTCTTCCTCCTCCAGCTCGGCGCTGCTCTTGGTGACGGTGGGGCGGTTCCTCCGGCGGGTCATCAAGTGAGGGGTGTGTGACTGGGTGAGTTTCAGCTTATCCCCCTTCACCCCCGAGGGTCCTGAAGAACACGGGATGTCAGTAAGTGGCCCTTCAACCCCCTCTGCATAGAACACACACCTTTACAACCAACCTGGCTCCAAACACACCTTTGTTTATACTCTTGCGACTGTGCCGATGGTAGCGATCGGGGGTTCGATTCTGGAACTGCTGGATCTGCTGCGCCATGGGCACATAGGCCCCCGGCCCCTCTGCCTCCTCCTTCTTCTTCTTGCCTGTAGACAGGTTGAAGGGTTTGGGCACGGTGCCGCACTTCAGAGCCTTTGTCTGGAGAAATAAAAGGGGAAGAAGGGCATTATTCATCGTGACCTTCCAAACGTTCGGCCATGCAACAACATCAGGATGCTTTTGCTTATTTAACGGAATGAAGTCAGGGTTTTAGAAACGTGTTTCTATCCAGCAATATTTCACTAAAGAAGCCGTTTGAGTGAAAGTACTGTCGCACGCTTTATGAGCACATTTAACAAGTCAATAATTAACATCATTAATCACCAAATGATATTGAACACCTTTAGAGCAGGGGTCTCCAACCTTTTTTAGGATGAGAGCTACTTTCAAAAAATAAAGCAAGTCCTGAGCCGAGGTCGCGCTACACTTTTTCGCTTCCCATCATTTTGACGGACAGGATCGTAAAACTTCCGTCAAAATCCAGAATTACCCGTCGGCCTTTACACAACTCTGACGGGGGCAACTAATTCAGTCGTCGATTCGTTGGTGACGTCATCACGTGTGTTCTACACCCCGTTATCCGTTACTCCAACGTTATCGCTCTTTTTTATCGGTACAGGAGACATGTCATATGTATTATTGCTACATAAACATTGCATCGCAGTCTTAGTGTCGCCAACTCCGTTTCTAAAATGCAATATGACTACAAAATGCGTCTATAATGTATTTTCGATCTTCCCAATTCAGACGAGAGATCTCTCTCCCGCCTGCTTGTGAGGGGGCGGGGCAGTTTACACACGCAGCTGCTACATGCATGCAACACACACACACACACACACTGCGGAGATGGCGGAGAGAACGCGCTCCGAGTGTGGTTAAACTTTACCCGTCTCGATGTGGAGAATCCTCGTTACCAAAAGTGCAATAAGAGTTTAGCATGTAAGGGCGGGAACACGAGCAATTTGTCTAAACATTTATCAAAAGTGCTCCACATGCAGACGGAGGAATGCACCGGGTTCCACTGTCTTTCTAGCAGCTCTGTAGCCCCATCCACGAGGAACGGTTCCACTGTCTTTCTAGCAGCTCTGTAGCCCCATCCACGAGGAACGGTTCCACTGTCTTTCTAGCAGCTCTGTAGCCCCATCCACGAGGAAAGGTTCCACTGTCTTTCTAGCAGCTCTGTAGCCCCATCCACGAGGAACGGTTCCACTGTCTCTCTAGCAGCTCTGTAGCCCCATCCACGAGGAACGGTTCCACTGTCTTTCTAGCAGCTCTGTAGCCCCATCCACGAGGAACGGTTCCACTGTCTTTCTAGCAGCTCTGTAGCTCCATCCACGAGGAACGGTTCCACTGTCTTTCTAGCAGCTCTGTAGCCCCATCCACGAGGAACGGTTCCACTGTCTTTCTAGCAGCTCTGTAGCCCCGTCCACGAGGAACGGTTCCACGTCAGGTGTTATGTATGCTAGCAGCAACACACGGAGTTAACTCAGTTATAAAAACATAGGTTAATGATTAGAGGGAACTGAGTTATTTAGTTTGTTAAAGTTTCAGCTATTCTGTTTACAGTTCTGTCATCAGATTATTTAATATGATTAGTTAAAACACTGTTGTTTCTTTTGATGTGAAATATTATGCATTTAATTAAAAAGCAAAGTTAGTTTTGTTCACAATTTGTTTAGTTAGTTTCCCTTCTTTCTTGTCAAAAGAACCGTTAATACTATCGTTAAAAGGACCGGATCGATATGCAGTATCGAGTAGTAGTACAGTTAAAACCTTAACGATCCGAATAATCGATTAATCGTTTCATTAATCGATTATCAAATTAGTCGTTTGTTGCAGCCCTAGACAGTTCACATGCGCCGTGTTATGCATGGCTGCTGCACCTCACGGGAGCGTGCACAGCGTAAAGCCAAAACTCAGACATTTCAATGATCTGTACGGAACAGTTAGGTTTGGAAACGGTATCATTTCCTTTCTGGAGGGCATGCATAACACGGCATAGCACTGGAGCCTCGCTGCGGGGGAACTTTGGCGCTGTTCCGAGTTTGTTCTACTCGGACAAAATGACGGACTGCTTTCAGATTTTTCTGTAGTTGTTAAAAAAAATCCGCCATAGACAGAAAATATTGGGTTAACGCGACCTCTGGTCCCGAGCTACTTTTACTCTTCTTTTTTTGTTCTTGCAGTGTATACATTTAGCACATTTTAACATTAGGCGCTTTCACACGGAGTACTTTTCCCAGTATAGTTCGGAAAATGTGCGTTACAAAAGAAATCCGGAACTAGAACTTAGTTCATGAGAACCCTTCCCCCCCCTCTCAGACCCTGCTAGAGAGCAGGTACTTTCATGGGAGGAAAAGGTTCCCATTTCTGATGAACCTTTGTGGGAAAAGTACTGCGGTGTGAAAGCGCCTATTGAGGGCTTGCGAGCTACCGGTAGCTTGCGCTCAACGTGTTGGAGAAACAATGGTTTACACTAGGGCTGTCCCGAATACCATTTCTCGGGCTCCGGATATTCGGTAGTAATCAGCAGCGAATATTCGAATATTCGGTGCGGAGATTTTTTTTCATAACACGCTCCGAGACACCTGACAACACACTGTTAAGCAGAAGCGCAGAAAGAGCATACCAGGGGTCAGCAACCCCTGGCACGCGTGCCACCACTGGCACGCGGCACCGTAACCAGTGGCACACTAGGAATAAGTGTGGAAAATATTTTAATTGTATATTCGGATCCTGAACGAGACCGCCGCCAGAGCTCTTCTCCCGTTACCTGCAGAAGGAAGCCATGCACGCAGCGCAGCCCCGATCTTTAACTCCAGGTGACTTTCTGCCGCTTGCCTCCGTGGTGCTGATCGTTTCACCACAGAGGAAAGCACTTCACACATTGCAGTTCCCATAAGGAGCTGTACACATGCTGCAGTTTTTGCGTGGCTGTGTCTTTAGTTGAAAGCCCAGTGGCGATCTGCTCATCTCTCATCAAAATAATATGCTACAAAGGGACTGGCCACGTGTGCTCTGGAGAATCACAGAACGGACGATCGTCCTTATTATTATGCTGTTATAACCAATTATTTAAATGTGTTAAATTCGGCATCATGTAAGTTAGTGATGCTCCGATCGATCGGCCGGTGCTCTCTAAAAATGCCGATCGCGAGAGCCGATCGCATGACGTAAAATACATGACACTTTTCTCTGTGCACGGCAACACAAGCTCTCCAAAATGGCTTCACCGGTCTGGCAGTATTTTAAAGTGTCCGAATATGACAATAAAATAGCGGTATGCAACGTGTGTGAAGCAGAAATCCTGCAGCTCCACCCGCTGTGACGGACCGGTGAGCGGAGCAACACACAAGAGTTAGACCTAACACACTTAGCTATGTTATCTACCTCTGGAACTAGCTAAACTAGTTATAAATATATGTATTCTTCACTGTCGGGTCATTCATTACTGGATCAGTGAGCTGCATGAGATACCGACGGGCTGTCAGGAGAGAGAGAGAGGGGGAGAGAGGAAAAGAGAGCGCTTCCGCTCATTTCTCCCGTGCTATTATCCAAAGTTAATGTAAACTTGAATAATGTACTTAATTTGAATGTAATAATTATGTTGGTTGTTGTTTGTGGAAGCTCCAGTGAATGAGCCCCATTAACTGAGTTTTAAACATAACTTTAAATGGAAGATCCCCATAGGCCCCGCCCACTCGATCCGATCGGAGCATCCCTATAATGTAAGTTGCGCTGACAGGTCTACACACTGCTTCCCCGCAGCGAGCCTCCCCCCGCCCTCCTGTTGACAGTTCACGAGCGTCGGCACGCTGATAAAATAATAATTGAATGGCACTTCATATCAAAAAGGTTGCCGACCCCTGGAGCATACTATTACGATTTATATTTATTTATTGTCTCAGTACTCGCATACATTAAAACTAAATGTGTCCTCTGCATTTAACCCAGCCTATAGGCGTAAACAGTAAACGGTATTTAAATAAATGAAGAACGAAAAATAAATGAACGAACTGTATGCCAATAATTGCCTTAGCCCCAGATGTTCCCACATCGCTCCTATTATTGTGACTTTTCAGAGTTGTTGTGCCACCGGCCAGTTTCTTGTCGCATATTTGGCACACTGCCTTCTTCTTACCGTCGTCCAATTTAAAATGGTCCCACACAGCTGGGGTCTTCGGCATTTTGTGTGCAGGTGTGTGAAGCGAGGTGAAGCAAGGAGAAGCGTGCCGTTTGCGTTCGTGACTGTGAGTGAACGCGATGTCAGGAGCACAGGCTGAGATTGTATATATTTCCGCATTTTAACAGTGCAATTCAAAAGTATAAATATAGTATAAGAATATGGAAATTCGCCTTTATTGATAGCATACATTTAGGGGAAAAAAAAATTTTTTGGAAAAAAAATAAAAAAACGAATATCCGAATAATGAAATTGAAACCCGAATAGTTGGCCAACGAACGAATATTCGAATAGTCGAATATTCGGGTACAGCCCTAGTTTACACCAGTGACCACCAACTGGCGGCCCGCGGGCCACATCCGGCCCGCCGGACATTCTCATCCGGCCCGCAGACGGGGGTGACTGTGGCGTTGGCTTCGCCCCCCACCCATTTTTTTTTTACAACGTCTCGTGAGTAAGGTGCAGTACCGGAGTCCAACAGAGAGGCAGCAGCTGCGGGACAGTAGACTGCGTACTGCGAAACCTTCCCTTCCTTGAAGAAGAAGAAGTGATCCTTCGTTGTGAAGAGTCTGCTTTGTGCACTCCGCACCACAGCAGCAGCCCCGCTGCGACAGAGTCCAACAGAGAGGCAGGAGCTGCGGGACAGTAGCCTAGAAGCAGGGTTGGGTTGTAACGGAATATATGTAACGGCGTTACGTAATCAGAATACAAAAATCAAGTAGGCTAACTGTATTCAGCTGGCGTTACATTTGAAAAACGAGTAATCTGATTACAGTTACTTTCGTAAACCTGAAGTGAATACATTTTGGAATACTTATTGGAATTATTGGTGGAAAAGTTTCCTCACAAAATGTAATATTCATTACCGGTAGAACTGTGTGCACACTGCACAGCGCTGCAGCGTGTCTGTGAGAGAGAGAGAGATGCAGCGTGTCTGTGAGGCCCCGCCCCCGCACGCAGATGAGAGAGAGAGAGAGAGATCTCTTTTAAAATATATTGAAAGTTAGTATGTGCAAGATAACGTTGATGTAGCATTTCTTTATTGTCGAAATGATGACATTTATAACGGGATCAAATCAAAGTGAATGGCCTGCTGCTGCTGAATGCATGGGGCAAGTGACTGGAAACAGTTTTAAAAGTTATTACATCGTTTCAGATCATAATAATAATAATAATAATAATAATGATAATTCATTCTATTTAGGGGCGCCTTTCAAAGCACCCAAGGACACCTTACAATTCACAACATATTCTAAGGAAAGGTTTACAGTAGGAGAATGCAGTCCGGGTGATGTTTTTTATGTGGGGTGCAGATGAGAGGGAGCTGTCCAGAATGACACCAAGATGTTGTGTTTGAGTTCTTGATAAGCCATTAAAACAGTAAAACAAGTGTCTCCTGCTCACCAAAACATACCCATCTGTTATGGAAAAAGAAAGTATTCCAAAAGTATTCTAAAAGTAACCTGAACACGTTACTTTTTTAAGACACGTAACTGTATTCTGATTACTTTCAGAGCATGTATTCATGCCCCCCCCCCGCTGGCCCGCGATAGTGTCTATTGGATACATTTTGGCCCTTGGACAAATGTAGTTGGTGATCCCTGGTTTACACGATAGCTGCAGAATATACAAAGAATAGACACTGAAATGTATTTCTAAATGAACATTTTGTTGATTTGTGGGTGTCTACTATCTGATTGATGAACATTACCCATTCATTTCCTATGGCGCTCATGTATGCCTGAGAACACTAAACCACTCAAAGCAGCAATTGAATATGTTCAAATGAATACTGTGTAGGATATCATAAGGCCTTGAAGCAATCACATTTAAAGCACAATGTGTGATTGATGAAAGTAGTGAAACGGTCAGATTTGGCCCGGACACGACAGTTAACCAAAGCAGCAGTTTGTACAGAGGGTCCCAGACATTTAACCCGTCTGAAGTCAACCATAAGCAGCCCCTCAGGCGCCACTAAAACTTAAAGGTTTCAGAACACAGGAAGTACTCACAGGGGAGGAGGGTTTGCGCAGCTGGCTGATAAAGTCCACTTCCTTCTGTGCGCCGCAGGATGAAGTGCTCGCCTTGTGACGAGAGTTTGTGTTGAAGTGGAACTCTTGGGGCACCGTCGCCGACAGGACCATCTTCTTTGGCGGTGGGTCTGATATAAAAAAGAGTCCCAGACTTCCTTTTACAACTTTCAGATCCCAGGGCTCGACAGTAACGGTTGCCATTAGCAACCATTCAGAAAAAATGTCAACCACTTCTTGGCCTTTGGTTGCCATCAGTGGCAACCACTTTTTAACATGAAGAAATAAGGACAGCAAACAGCTAAATGCGCACCCCAAAATAGATAAATGTTAATTATTTGTTGTATTAAGAGTGATATTTAATTATTGTTGTGACCAGTCGGAACCTGAGACTTAAGTTGCACGTGCATTGGTGTGAGAAAGCGATGCACGTTTACTCGCGTGCGCGATGCGCCGTGTGTTTGTTTTACAAAAAATGGCGAAGCAAATTAAGTTGTTTGACTGTGGGGTAAAGAGTTCAGCCAACCCGCCAACATCTGAACCAATGTTCAAAGTGATTCAACTGATAAAACGCAAAGTAAACTCCAACGAAAAGCAAAGGAAATGTGTAAAGTCTTGGGAGGCGAAATATATGTACGTTCTGCTCCGTTGTCCATTCACTTCCGGGAAAAGTTCCTTCAAAATAAGAGTCCCGATCTTATTACTACCAAAATAAAAGTGCTAAACGAAACTTTACCATAGGAAAATATTGGCATACAAATATAATCACTTCCATAAAAAGGTAAAACATTTTAAATATAGTTCAACATATTAATAAATATGTTACAGCATTACTAATTAATATCTAATTATTAACTGTGAATGGTTTTCATTTATTTAACATTAGAAATGTATTAGTCTGGCCAATCCATTGCTGAAGGGCCAATGGATCTATGGTGGGGGTCAGCAAAACCCAAATTTGAAAGGGAAACAACGGATGACGAAATTAGTGACTTGCTCAATTCAATTCATTTGTGGATCTGTGAAGAACAACAGCTGCACTACTGGTATTTTGTATACCAGCAATTAAGGGTGGACAAGTTTACTACCACTTAAGTTTCAAATAATTGTGTTAATTACTTATTGTAAAGCATTTGAACATTCTTTTGGGTCACATTTTCATTATTAAATTGATGTATCTTAATTATTTAAAATGAAGGCTGTCAAACCATTAACATTTTTTTATCAGATTAATCACAGCTTAAAAATTAATTAATCAATCATGATTAATCACCATTCGAACTATGTCCAAAATATGTCATTTCTTTATGTATATTGTTGTGGGAATGGAAAGATATATGAAAGAAGGCGGATATATCCATTTAACACGTTCATGGGGGGTGGGGGGGGGGGGGGGGGGGCGCAGCCGGTTGGCGTAGTGTTGGCACGTTGTACAGACCGACGTTAACAGCAGCCCTGTCTGTGCACACGGAGACCGACTCTGTCGTCCGGTGATCTAACCGCCTTCGGGAAAAGCTTCACAAGTACGTCGGTACGCAAATGCTCTTTGTGACGGTACGCATCTCAGATTAGCACATAACCTGCGTACCAGTTATGTGCACCCCTGTACTACAGCAAAAGTATTCTCCGTCGGGACTTCCTGCAACAACACCACGCCGTTATCTTGATTCTGATTGGCCCGAAGACATTATCAAAGATGTTCTATTGAGAAGGCGATCACCACGTGACAAAAGTTTTCAAAACCGTTTCTGGTCTTCGGTATTTCCAGACAAGTAGCTACTGAAATCAATCTTACTAACGGCTGTCTGTGCAATTCTCGGCGCGAGTTGGCGGACTTTATTTCGATTACTTTAACATCACTTTTCATGGTGGGGCTAAGCCATTTCTTGGTATGGGTGTAGCCTACCCCAGCCATACCCTGGCGCTGCCACTGGTGGGATGTATGGGGCGGGCCATTCTGCACATGCGTTAAATATTTTAATTACCGCCGTTAACGCGATAATTTTGACAGCATTAATTAAAATATAAGGTGACTAAAAATGGCAACCGTATTTTTAGTCCATTCAACCACTTTTGAAAGTTAGCGTTGAGCCCTGGATCCATTTAAATGGGACCAAACAGTTAGCAAGTACATTAGCATTTGTTAAGTCTGGTAAATCCACTCACTGCCAGCCAGAGCCGCTTTGTAGCTGGCCTCGTTCTGCTTCCGATGCAGAGCCACTTCATTCTGCAGGGTCCTGATGCGCTCCATCTCTTGGTCTTCAGAGCTAGATGGCCTGTTTGGAACACGTCAGTAAAAATTCTGCTTTAACCTGCTTTCCATCTCAGCCTCATGTAAAGTGGAACTTTCCCATTCAAAGCGCTACACACTTTGGCTTACCGACATGGAATATAACAATGTGTAGGAACGTTACCTTGGATGACAATTTGGCGAGAAGCCGGAGGCTATAACTCATCTTTGAATAATGCAATCACAAGACAGAAACAGCAGAAGGAGGCTTTCCCCGATAGAAGACCTACTCTGTGTTTGAAGTAGCTGAAGCTGCTGCCTGGCTCTTAGGCGCCGTCCTGCTGTTCTGCGGGCATTTACTGCGGCGGAGCACACTGCTGGGCTTTCGGGGTTCAGGAGTTCTACAACAAAGAATTGAAGAAGAAAACGTGAAGGAGAAAAGTTTAACAAGGGAACGACGTTGACTGGGTCTAATGGGGAACATTGTGTTTGTTAATACTGGAACATCAGTCAGCTGTGGGGTAAAGGGATAGAAATAAAAGGTCACTTACTTTTTGTGCTTCTTTAAGGGTGGAGCGGGACCACTGGACGCCTCTTTACGCTTTAAAACCCTAAAATGAATAAATCAATTAGAAATGTATTCAATCACACAATTAATCTCAAGTAAAAGGCAAGTGTCTAGAAAACAAAAATACTGCATTTCCCACAATGCAACTCAATAGAAACTTTATTTTACAGGACCCTGCATATAGTCCTAATATTTCCAGCTGCACTAGGGGTGTTGAAAATAATCATTTCTAGATGCATTGCGATGCGGACGATTCGGTATCGATGCAGTGACGGAAGATAATCGGTTATAGCGTAGTAACGTTGCTTCCTGATTTTCCGGCCGCGGCTTTACTATAACGTTTTTTTTTTCTGTCACTTTAATATCAAATCGGTCGGTGACTCAGAGATCAGGGAACAGACGTGACAGCGGCACAGCAACCAACAGCAGAAGGACCCGCTCTGAATCACTCCGTGTCGCTGCGGCTCAGGGATTTATGTTTTTCAAAAATAATCGCGTTACAATCATGTCAGGTTTTTGGTGGATTTAATTAAGTCTTGGATTGCAAAGTATGAATGTCCTCTAGCAATTTTCAGATGATATATACGTGTGTAAAGTTTGTGAAGGCAGGAGGAAAAAAGCTTCCGCGATCACCGTCTCCTCTCCGTTCCTCCAAGCCCCGCCCCCTCCCTGAAAATAATGAGTGACAGGCTGATAGTGACCCGATAGACACTTTATTATTCACTTAATCACTGAGATATAATGAAGCTAATTTAATCTCATACATTCATGGGATTTATGTAACGGTAAGACAGAATGTAAGTGTGCACCCACATGCAGTATTTTTGTTTGTATATGCTATTGTAAATACTCCTGTTGTCTGCTGTGTTCAGACTCAAGTCCTGTGTGTGATGCCACATTCAGGACCTTCAGTGTCCTTTTTTTAACAGAAGACTAGTTGCTAGAAGCTGCAGCTAGACTGCAGAAGCATTATTTTTTTGTTTTTGAGGATGGAACAACTTCACACACAGATATAGGGAGGCTAGACCTATACAATTCATTTATTTTGGTTTATAAATTAATGTCAAGACATTTATGTTATTGATTTCTGAAGCACTTTCTAAATAATAAAAAGAGAGTTCATATGTATTTACTGCATGTATGCATTGATGAAAAATAAGCCAAGTGCAGTAATATAGAAAATTGAGTATGCAACGCATTGGTATGAATCGTGATGCATCAGGATATCGAATTGAATCGAAGACAGGATAATCGTAATCGAATCGTGAGACCAGTGAAGATGCACAGCCCTAAGCTGCACTCCTAAGGTTCCCGCGAAAGCTTCAAACTAAGATGCCACAGACATCATGCAGGTTGAAACATTCAAATAAATCTAATCATGTTAATACGAGTTTCAATAGTAATGAGAATAATGACGCAAAACCTTTCCAATTTGTTTTCCCCCCCCAAATCAGGCAGCCCCAGAACAAACGATACAACACACACCCCTGCTGTATGGGTAGGGTTATATTAATCAGTACCACATGATATTTGCTTTAAATTAATGAAATACTTATTGTAGCAAAAATAGTGACCATAACCGTGACTTTACCTGCGAGGTGCTGGGGGATTAGAGGTCCTCTCTGAGCTCGCACCAGTGTGAGCTGAAGACCCAGCAGCCCAGGAGGTGACCAGGTTAGCAGGTTGAGATGTAGATGGGAGTGGGGGTGGGGATGGAATAGGAGCTGAAATATTAAAAAAGGAGAACTTATGGAAGTGTTCACTGGATAACATAAATCTACAGGCTATTTACACACACGTTTGAAAGGGTACCCTATTATGCCTTTTGGAGTTTTCCATTTCTGAACATTAAAGCATGTCACAGTAGAGACACTAAATACAAATATAACCCTGAAAATGAGCAGAATATGTTCTACTTATGTATCGACTCGTTGATTGCTATGACTGAGCAGCCATTGGAAGCCATTGTAACTGTTGTGAATGCAAATTGACAAATAAAAACGAACCTGGGATGTCGTCCACCTTGATCTGCGGGGCTACGGTGGCTCGGGGCAGGTCCAGGTCATGGATGCTCCTGAAGGATTTGTCAGTCCTCAGAGGATTAACAAGGCGGCCACCTGGCCCACTGCTCTGTTGTTCTGCACAAAAGAGACTGGCTGTATATACAAAAAAAGAGATATTAATTGGTTTTGCACTTATTTTTCAACTCTTTTTTTTTACAACAACATTGCCCTTACTGTGTTTTGTGTGCACGATAACAAACCTAAGCGAATTCCTTGCAAGTGTAAACCTACTTGGCAATAAACCTGATTACTACAGTTCACAGTTGGATCAATAGCAGACAGATGCAGAGATAATAAACTTACCAAACCACTTGTCCTCGCCCTCAGCCTTCTGCTCTGCTAACATTAGCATGTCCACTACGTGCGATGGGGCATCAAACTCGTAGCGATCACTGGAGTCGCTGTCCGCCATAGTGTCAATATGTGTTATTCGACAACTCCCCTAAAGAAGAAAACAGTTTACATGAACACTCTTTGATAAAAGTGTCCGAATGTACAAGAGTCTCTAACTCTAACCAATGTCGATTAGCTTGTTTTGAACTAGCGGATAGCTTAACGTTACAATGTATGTCGTAGCTTGTATTTTTAATGGAACAAACAGTAACACCACTTGGAAAGCAAAGTCAATTTAGCTGTACTTTGCTGTTATTATTTAAGTTGACATACAATTACCGAGTATCATTTTAGGAGTCATGTTTTCCTTTTTTGAGATGGAACGATATGTTAAGCTAGCTTGGTCGAGGGAAAACCGGCGATCTCAAGTTAAACATAACTTCTAACGCGTATTAAACTATCAGCTGACTCTAATTAATACATTAACACATTATTAACTACGGTTGAATTAGTAAACGTTCAGATATTTGTGCAATTACGGAGGAAACGTTGATCCTAAACATGTAAAAGTGTAAAAAAAACACTTACCGAAAACGTCCATTCCTAAAGCAACACAAATGGAATATGCCGTTCAAGCCGTTAGAGCGCCTTTTATTGGCACATTCAAATACACTTCCTGTGGGACCACGTGATCAACGAGTGGCGAAGTCCCTCCCCTTCCGGGGGAGCTCCACGGAACCTTATTTCGGAAAATTATGTATAGAGAGGCGAAGTCCCTCCCCTTCCGGGAGCCTCCATGGGACCCCGGAAGCGGGAAAATATACATTGAAGTCAATGGAGAGAGAAAGGTTATCTTTTGATCCCGTCTGAATTGTGCCACGAATGACACATATGATGTTTGTCAATTTAAAAGAACATTTTGAAAGTCAAAAAAATTAAGGGGAGTTAGTCGGTTCTGTAAGAGCAGCGGGACCGGCTTTACAAGGTTTCGGTGAGTAATATGAGTGCAATGTGTAACGTTAATGTCAGCTAGCTAACATTAGCTAACAAGGTACACTAACGTGTTTTGTTTTAGTAACTAGTTTTCTCCTTAAGAACTTCGTGGTCTCTGTGGATGCTGTGGATAACATTAGTGTTCACAAGAACAAGGTACACTCCCGTGTCTTGTTTTAGTTGCTCTTCAGATTGAAGCGGCCAGTTTTATATCGACTATACTGTCTGTGTGATCTCCTTTTACATCTCGTTGTGTCATTTGAGTTTATTTGCTGTGTGTAGATTCAAGGATTTTGGTTATCTCGGCACAGCTGTGTGTGACTCCCTCTGGTGCACTGGTATGTGTGTTCCTAATGTAGAGAGCATTGATTCATTAATAAACTACACACTGAGTCTAGATCCTGACCAAATCCTTTTTTATTGTTGATCAAATGTTTTTCAAAAATGTATACACATTTAGAAAAATACAATGTACAATCACAACTAATACAACAATCAGACAAGAGGACAAAACTATGGAAAAATAAACCCTCCCCCCCCCCCAGACACGGACCATCCTTGTATTATTGCTCATTCAATCTATTATAGCATGCTAATAAATGGTACTTACTTTATGTGTACAGATCTGCATGGGAGACGATGGCGCGATGCAGAGCGCTGTCTGTGATTGGGCACGGGGGATGTACAAATGCAGCCACGCTGCAGCATTGGCAATATTTGCCATGTGGCAGATCAGCTCCACAGATGCTGAGTGCCAGTGGAGGAAGCCTGGCACTTCCAAAGTAGTCCAGCCGGTGTCTCAACTTTACCAACAGCGAGAGGAGACATACAACCCACTGGCCAGAGACATCGCTAACTGTCAACTGGGGGGTTGTAAACGAGGCCGAAGGGGTGAAGGCCTTTGTGCAGGCCTATCAAGTGACAGTGTTCGAAACTGGTCTCTTTGTGAGTGAGTCTGTGTTTTGGGAGCATCACCCGATGGACTTGTGCAGCCATCTGCCCTGCTGGAGGTGAAGTGTCCACACAGCCAGAGGAACATGACCATCGCGGAGGCAGTCCAGTTACCATCCTTCTGTCTCCGTGAGGAGGGTGGGTCTTATATTCTCAAGGAGAATCACCCATACTGGCACCAGGTCCAAGAGCAGCTGCACATCACAGACCGGAGTCTCTGCTACTTTGTTGTGTGGACCACGAAAGAGGCGATCATCATCCCCATCCCCAAAGACCCTGCATGGCATGGAAATCTCCTCCTCCAGCATATGCTCCCTGTGTTGGCCAGTAGAGAGGAGGACATTTAAATAAACATACCCTTAACACCCTCGGACTCTGCGTTGTGTTTCGTATGTGTGATGAGGTGTTATGCAGAGGGGAGGAAAACAGGACACAGCAGATTGTGGTGGAGATGCTGAGCAGTTATTTAATTGTTGCATGTAATTATTATTTACTGCGTGCTTCTTAGTTATTCCATCTTTTGGTGTAACATGGATCTGTATGTAACTATATTTACCTGTTATCTACCACACTTCCTTCTACATCATACACCATCATTATACATGATGGTGTATATAAGATATATATATTTGTATACATATCTGTAAATTGTATAATTTTATTTAGACGTCTTTTTGATTTCTCTGTCTATAAACACAAACTGAGTAAGATTGACAATAAAGTTGACTTTGAAAAATATATATATTCTTTATGAAAATAGTTGCCTGTTGGAGAAATGAATCCAAATGAAACGTTGGACTGAACTGCAGCCACGCCTTTAAATCTCTACGGACTGTTTTTCAGTGGGATGGCTAGTTCCTATCTTTAAACATTTATTAGTTTTTTCTCAGAACAGATTTGATTTTCTGAAGTTAATTTAACTTTGCCGACCATGTAAGGTCATTATTAAAAGGTACAATCAATTTGTTTAGGGTTGACTAAAATAATGAAAAACATTTCATTTGGATAATTTACTGACAGAATAAGAAACTCAATGATGCTCTACTCACCTGTTCCCTTTTTATAAAGTGAAACAGTTGAAACGATAGATTTTAGTAAACTTAAAAACAACCTTCTCCAAAAGCTATCAAGGAATATACCGAATACTTGTTTTAGAACTTTATTACATATTTTTATATAAATAGTTTGAATGATCCATAATTGACAGAAGCGTGTGTTTACACTGACCTGTTACTCATATATTAATGTCTTTGTAACTTCAGTAAACCACTACCTCACTAATTTCTTTCATTCATCACGGTTCAGTAAACTAAGTGATACATGAACCAGTTTAATCATTATAATAACGTAGGATTGCAACTCTTTGAAACTGTAGGTGGCTCTTAAAAGAGCCGTTGTGTTTGGGTGTGCTGGTCTCAGGTCAGTCTAAGCCCTCTCTCAGCTGGATGTCCTTGGGCATGATGGTGACCCTCTTTGCTTGGTTCATCTTACTGGGGGGAGCTACATGGATGTCGGTGCAGTCCACAGTCATTTTGCAGTTGAAGGCAGAATGATTTTATGATTGACTCAGAATGAAGCACAACTTCATGTCATACAATACATTGACTTTATTTGTAATTGTGTAAAAACATATAAGCATTGATTAGCAAGCAGGACCTGCAGGAACAGAGCACGGTGATGGATGGAGCTGGGAAGAGAGAAGAAGAAAACAGATCAACTTTATTATCGGATATTAAAAATTCAATTTTCAAAACAAGTTGCAGCTCCTACAGTTTTCTAGTATGTAAAGATGATTTCACATGACCTATGCAAAATATCACACTCAATACATGTGTGTCTCTGGGGGGTGCATTGTGCCTTTGATGTATATAAATAATATACCATAACCAAATACTATTACGTACAGTGGAAATCAGGTTGCCAGAGCAAGTCAGTCCAGTGTGCATGTTCCTCAGGGTCTCAGCAGTTACAGGTGAGGTGAAGAAAATAAAAGAGAAAAAGGTCAGTAACAACACTTTAAAGTAACAACACTTTATATTATATTATAATAATTATCTCTCAGTAATCACTCAACGACTGTCTTTCCAACAAACAGATTGACTCATCCTCACTGTCATCATAATGAAACACGTCCAGAAGAATGTCACGCAGAGCTGCCTGCCTGCCTTCGACTCTCCCTGAACTGCCTGATCTTTTAATGTTCAATGTTAACCATTTGTGCAGATAGCATTAAGTAGAAAAGATCGCCGATGCTAATGTGGCGTTAGCCTACCTCCCGCCCCCTTAGCACCTGGTGGAAGGGGCGATAGGCTACTCTTCAAATGTTTCACAAAATACTTACCATCATGACTACCCTTACTGTTTAACATGTTGGTTTACTTCATGTTAAGGCTAATACAAATGACAACGCTAAGTAATGTGATGCTAACTAACGTGCTCGCTACTAGCTAGGTAGCTAACTTGACTATGGTTCATGCAAAACATGTGTATTACCTGATATGTTTGGTCCAGCGACTCCTGGTCCTTTCATCAGACGGGAAGCGATAGAACGAGCAAGTGGTATGCTCACTTTTGTGATTGCAACCTGGTACAAAGCACACAGGCATCTTGTGAAAGTGAATTTATTGGAGCAATCTCTTATATTTATTGGAGGGAATAAACCAGTTTCTTCTTCTTCTTCTTCTTCTTTGCTTTAATTGCGAGTCGCAACCAGTCTTGGAGCATTATCGCCTATGACATCACTTACGCGACCCAGAATGGGATTTGGGATTTGTAGTCACGTATTTTTCATAGTCTTATATTTCAGCAGTTTTACGACAAAATGTGACTTTTTTGACATGGAAATGATTGTTTAAGATTGACAAACATCATATGTGTAGTTCGTGGCACAATTAAAACGGGATCAAAAGATACGTTTTCTCTCTCCATTGAATTCAATGTATTATTTTTCGCTTCCGGGGTCCCATGGGCCGGAAGTAGATGGGCGTGACTTTGCCTCTCTATTGAAGTCAATGGAGAGAGAGAGATTATCTTTCGATCCCGTTTGAATTGTGCCACGAATTACACATATGATGTTTATCAATTTAAAAGATAATTTTGCAAGTCAAAAAAATTAAAATGTGTCTTAAAACTGTGAAGTAACACATTTTTTGTGTGAAACACTCAATAATAATAATAATAACTTGAATTTATATAGCGCCTTTCAAGGGACCCAAGGTCGCTTTACAAGTAATAGGCAAAAAACAAACATAACAAAACAAAAGGCAGACAGACAAAACAACAGATCGATTTAGGGGCCGAAAGCCTTGGCAAACAGATGGGTCTTGAGGGCCCCTTTGAAGGCATCGAGTGTGGGGATGTTGCGAATCTCCGCAGGGAGAGCGTTCCAGAGGGTGGGGGCTGCCACGCTGAAGGCTCTGTCCCCAAAGGTTCGCAGTTTGGTGCGGGGGGTGGTAAGCAGGCCGGAGTCTGAGGACCGCAGGTTCCGGGGTGGGGCATGTGGGTGAAGGATGTCCGATAGGTACTGGGGGGCAAGGGCATGGAGGGACTTGTAGGTAAGGAGGAGGATTTTGTAGGTGATGCGGGACTTGACCGGCAACCAGTGTAGGTGGATGAGGGTGGGAGTGATGTGCTGCCACGGCTTTGTGTGTGTGAGGACCCTAGCAGCACAGTTTTGGACATACTGGAGCCTGTCCAGGGTTTTGTTGGGAACCCCGAACAGGACACCATTGCAGTAGTCCAAGCGTGTGGTGACAAATGCATGCACCAGGGTTTCGGCAACCGACTCCGAGAGTGACGGTCGGAGTCTGGCAATGTTCCTCAGGTGGAAAAATGCCGACTTGGTCACAGACTTGACGTGGGAATGGAAGGAGAGGGTGGAGTCGAGGATGACACCCAGGTTGCGGGCTTCAGGAGATGGGGAGATGGAGCAGCCGTCAACCTCAAGGACGAAGTCACCAACCTTCTGGAGCAGGGCCTTGGGTGCCACAACCATGAGCTCTGTTTTCCTGCTGTTCAGTTTGAGATAGTTGGAAGACATCCATGTTTTGATGTCATGCAGGCAGTTGATGAGAGACTGAGGGGGGAGCTGGGAGGATGGAGTGGTGCTGAGATACAATTGGGTATCATCAGCGTAGCAGTGGAAATTGAGTCCATGATGTCGGATGATCTGACCGAGGGGGAGCATGTAAATGGTGAACAGGAGGGGGCCAAGCACAGAGCCCTGGGGTACACCGTGGTGGACTGGGGCCGGGGGTGAGTTTGAGCCACTGATGGAGACAAACTGTTTCCTGTTGTGAAGGTAGGAAGTCAACCAGGACAGCGCTGTGCCAGTGACACCCAGGAGGTCTGAGAGGCGGGTGAGGAGGATGTTGTGAGAGATGGTGTCAAATGCTGCAGAGAGGTCCAGGAGGATGAGGATGCTGAGGCTGCCAGAGTCAGCAGCAATGAGGAGATCGTTGGTGATCTTGATGAGGGCGGTCTCAGTGCTGTGTTGCTGTCTGAAGCCGGATTGGAAGGGCTCATAGAGCTCATGGTTGGACATGTACAGATGGAGTTGGCCGGCGACCACTCTTTCCAGAGTTTTGCTGAGGAAGGGAAGGTTGGAGATCGGCCGGTGGTTCTGGAGGTCATCGGGGTCCAGGCCAGGTTTTTTGAGTATGGGGGTGACTGAGGCCAGTTTGAAGCTGGTGGGGACTATACCAGAAGCCAGAGAAGCGTTGATGATGACCACCATGTAGGGACAGAGGGTGGGTAGGTACTACATCTCTGGTCTCGCAGACCCATGTCGCAGACTCGTACAACAACACACGTCACCAAGATGTATGAGATTAGTTTTGTATCATAAAGATAAAGCAACACTTTCTCAGAATAAAGCAAAACTATGAGTTTAAAAGAAAAAAAAACGAAGTCAAGCAAAGTAAAATAAATTTCAAAAATAAAACTATAAGTTGCAAACAAATCATTTGTGTAATCATGTAAACTATAAGTATTTGTTCTTTGTTTGCAGTTCTTGTTTCTTCTTTCTCAATGATCAGACTTTTGCTCTCGCTGCAGCTCTTCTCCTTTGCGCTCCCTCATTTTTTGTTTGAGATTTTGACACAAACAACCCAGGTAGGCGGGACTTTCAGGGGTGCGTCCTCATTGGCTACTCAGTTTTTGAGTGACAGCCCACTACACCACAGATCATACAGTGCAACTCATGCAGCAAACTCCGGAGTCCACTCGGCCACGTCAGTGTTGGTGTCTCCTGGGGAGTTTTCATGAACATATCGGACTTATTTTATGGATTGCAGTGCATTATACTTGTGATGTGTAGTTCATACTTTATTCCAACTTTAAATATTTTAATACCTGAACACACTGCTGCTGTGAAATAATTCCCAAATTTGGGATTGATAAAGTGTCTGTCTATTTATTTTATAGATTAAAAAAACACTCTATGTATTTTTAAGCTAAAGGTGATACACAATATAAACTGTATACTATTATTTTTCAAAGACATGTTACATTTCAAAAGCATATATTGCTATGTTTAGGACAAACAATTAAAGACTGCTTTAATCGAACAAATTCTGCAATATAAAAGTGGCAGATTTGCTTTATTAAACAGACCAGACCTAGGTTGCATGCCAACACAATTAGGAACATGCTCACATCTTACTATGTTGGTTTGAAGAGCTGAAGCATTCATACACAATGGATACAAACTGTTCTGTCTCATTCTATATCCTGTGAGAAAATGATATACATTTAGCATAAACAATTCGACATACTATTCCTAGCCTGAGGAAGATATGAATAATCAACAGATTTGAATGGAATCTCTAACATTTTCATGTAGAATAAAGACAAAAGAGTGATTATACAAATTACATTTATTGAAATTTGAACCAGAAGATGAAGTCTCAAAGAATGTTTTAAATAAAAGGACATAAAACAAAAAGGTGGATAATAATAAAATCTATTAAATGTATATGTAAATAAAATAAAATGAAATGAGACTGAGCCAGTGATAACAGTAACGCCAGCGTGGATGAAGCTGGTGCAGGTCTCTCTTCATGCCCCCCCCCCCTCCGTGCTGTCCCCTCAGAGGAAGTGGTAACACGGGATAAGACTCCAGACCACGCTGTCTCAATGATCCACACTGTTAATATGAGAGGAAAATAAATGTTTTAGGAAATTAAAAATATGAAGTTAACAAATAAAACACAGCTCATGGACGGTAGGTTTTCCTACAAAGTTAACTCAGCCTCCATTGATTTTCATATCAAATTAGCGTGTTAATAAAATAAGCTATCATGGCTTATACTTGCATATCTAAACAGAATCAAATCAAAATCAAATCAAATCAAATTTTATTTATAGAGCACATTTAAAAACGATGTTTGGTCGAGCCAAAGTGCTGTACATGTAATAAAAACATTTTACTGCAGTGCAATTGTAAAAAAGACAGTCATTTAGCAACAGCAAATATAAAAAACAATACACAGGGAAATGTCAGTAGTCGTGCTCCGCTCTAGCTAGAAAGCCTGAGAGAAGAAGTGAGTTTTTAGATATGATTTAAAAAACCCTAGGGTCTGGGCCGACCTCACATGGAGGGGCAGAGTGTTCCAGAGCCTCCGGCCAGCTGCTGCGAAGGCTCGGTGCCCTCGTGTTTTGAGCCTAGTCTTCGGCACTACCAGCAGCAGCTGGTCAGCAGACCTTAAAGCTCTGGCTGGGGTGTAGCGCTGGAGGAGTTCAACTATATAGGCCGGAGCCAGCCCATTTAGAGCTTTAAAAACGAATAAAAGGATTTTAAAATCAATTCTGAACTGAACTGGAAGCCAGTGTAGTGAGGCCAGAATTGGGGTGATGTGGTCGCGCTTTTTGTGTCCAGTCAGCAAACGTGCAGCTGCATTTTGGACCAGCTGCAGGCGTTTAATTGACGCGTGGTCCATACCCACATACAGAGCGTTGCAATAGTCCAGTCTCGAGGTCACAAAGGCGTTGATGACCCTTTCCATGTCTTTAAAAGATAAATAGGACTTGGTTTTGGCCAATAGTCTTATTTTAAAAAAGCAGGATTTGACTACGCTGCTGACCTGCTTATCGAATTTAAAAGTGTTCGTCAAGGTCACGCCAAGGTTCATGACCGAGGGGAGGATGTTTAGTTGGAGGGAGCCCAGAATATCAGAATCATGAAAACCTGTTGGTAAAGTCAGGCACACGAGTCCGTTTGAGTGTGTGCGCCGGTGTCTGAACGCTCAATCACTGCTAGCTATGTAGCTAACAGTTAGGCTACTTAGCTTGCATTGTTATGGATCTAAAGGTAGCACAAGCTAACGGATTTGCCCCTGGATAGAGTCTCTCCTGATGAACCTCCATTCACATATGTTGGTGTTGATTATTTCGGACCCTTTGGAGTGAAGCGTGGAAGGAGCAGTGTGCGAAATACGGGGGGGTCTGGGGGAGCTCGACCCCCCCGATTAACACCTGAGCTCCCCTGAAAGCCTCAACAGCTAAATGTAGGGGGGGTCTGAAATTATAATATGCATTTGTCACTTGCAATGGTCACTAAAATGTTTTTAAGCTTACTATGTCCAGTATTTTCATAATTCAAAACATTTATTCACAAATATCTTCTATTTTGGCTGTCAAAAGCAGAGCCAGCCGCCGTGACGCGGGTACGCTGCGTGACGCTGACACAAATTATGCAAATTAGCCACGCGCGGCAAAGAGGAGAGAAAGACGTTACATTAGAGAGCCTGGAGAGCAGGAAGACTTGACTTTGTTTGGCGAACAAGAAGTGCACCTTCTGGCTAAATCACTCTGAGAACCAGCCGGGGAGGCCGTGGAGCAGTTTAGAGACTGGACATTGCAGGGCACTCCACTGGGCAAAACACTGGAACGGCTATGCATAGCAAGTCGCACTTACCTCCCCACGTCTGCTGAGTGCGAAAGAGGCTTTTCCGCGGTGAATAACACCGACAACCAGAGCCGCAACAGGTTGCGCGAGGAGAGCCTGTCTTCGCTTCTGTTTGTGGACCTAAACGGACCCCCTTTGAACAAATTCGACCCAGTGCCGTTCGTGAAAAGCTGGATTAAAGCAGGACATCGTCTCTCTTCTTCTTGGAAACCAGGACGGCAACGAGAAGAAGTTGAGCCAAGGCATCTTTGGTCTATTCTCACTTAAGGTAAAACACTATTTTTTCGATCTTTGCTGTGCATAAAATGAGCGTGTGCGTATGTCCTGTGTGGATTCCGGGGTTAAGAATAGCATAATTAGCCTTGGCGTTCAAGTTAGTGTGTGTGTGTGTGTGTGTGTGTGCGCGCGTGTGTGCGTGTGTGTGTTTGGGGGTGTGTGCAGGCCCGCACCTCCCTACACGCAGACCACGCAGACTGTGTGTGTGTGTGTGTGTGTGTGTGTGTGTGTGTGTGTGTGTGTGTGTGTGTGTGTGTGTGACACACCAGCTCTGCTCCCATTTCCTCGCATAGAATCGAAAACAGATGGCTCTTTAATGGTCGCGTATTCATTCATATGAACGTTAGAATATATAATTATTTGACAGCGCCCGGTTGAGAAACGCTGCTACTACTGATTGTCTTGGATTTCATCCATGAAATATTGCATAGGCCTACTGCATATTGAGAAATCTTCGACCGGTATATTGCGCAATAAACGGGAGATGGGGACCCCCCCGATTATTGACGGGTATTTCGCACACTGGGAAGGAGCATTGTGAAACGTTATGGCGTCATTTTCACATGCTTAGCAATAAGAGCAATTCACCTTGAAATTGCATCATCTCTTGACACTGATTCGTACATCAATGCGCTACAGCGCTTTATAGCTCGACGTGGTCAAGTCAAAGAACTCAGATCTGACAATGGCACTAATTTCTTAGGATCCGAACGCGAGTTGAAGGATGCAATTGAAAATTGGAATCAAGGTCAGATCCACAATACACTTCTCCAGAAAGGAATTAATTGGATCTTCCATCCCCCAGCTGGCTCACATCATGGAGGTGTTTGGGAAAGATTAATCAGATCAGTACGAAAGGTTCTCAACTCCACTTCAACGTCTCATGTAGTCGAGCCTCCAGAGCAAGTCGGACAAAATTACTAACCATCATGCAACGCACTAGCAAGATGGCGATCGCAATTGCGCTGGTCTGTGTCGGTCTCGCTCATCTCAAACAAGCCTATTGTCACGGTTGAGTGAAGGAAGCAGGACCCAAATGCAGATAACTCTGATAATCCTTTATTTCAAGGAAAATGAAACTAAAACAGACAAAACAGAACACTCACCGGGGTGAATTCAGTCACCAACAAAAGAAGCACCAACACTGAACACAGCACGAGACAAGACTAAATACAGGGAGGGATAATTACAAGACAAGAAACAGCCGGGCAGGGGAGGAGAAACACAAGGGCCACAGGTGAACACAATCAGCTAACGAGACACAGGTGAGGAGGGAGGAGAAAACACAAGGGCCACAGGTGAACACAATCAGCTAACGAGACACAGGTGAGGAGGGAGGAGAAAACACAGGGACACCAGGGAAACTAACGACAGGAGGAAAACATGACATAGAGAACAGTGAAAACACCCAAACCTAGACATAGACCTGTGACCTGACATGATAACCGTGACAGAACCCCCCCCTCAAGGGACGGATTCCAGACGTCCCTAAACCCCAAAACAAAAATCCAACACAGTCCAGCAGGGTGGGTGGAGGGGGTCCGGAGGAGGGAACTAAGCTGACCGCCCAGGAGCCCAGTAGGGGACCAGGAAGGGATCTCGGGCGGACGGCCCGGGGGCACGGCAGAAGCCGAGAAGGGGGACTCGGGCGGACGGCCCGGGGGCAAGGCAGAGTCTAAGGTGGGGAACTCGGGCGGACGGCCCGGGGGCAAGGCAGAGTCCAAGGTGGGGGTCTCGGGCGGACGGCCCGGGGGCAAGGCAGAGTCCATGGTGGGGCGAAGGCCACAGCGGGCGAACTCAGGGGGCCGAGCATGAGGGCGAAGGCAGCGGCAGGAAGAGTCAGGGGGCCGGGCTCGAGGACGAGGGCAGCGGCAGGAAGAGTCAGGGGGCCGGGCCCGAGGACGAGGGCAGCGGCAGGAAGAGTCAGGAGGCCGGGCCCGCGGGCGAAGACCGCGGCTCACAGAGGGTCGGGATCGAGGGCGAAGGCAGCGGCAGGAAGAGTCAGGGGGCCGGGCTCGAGGACGAGGGCAGCGGCAGGAAGAGTCAGGGGGCCGGGCCCGAGGACGAGGGCAGCGGCAGGAAGAGTCAGGAGGCCGGGCCCGCGGACGAAGACCGCGGCTCACAGAGGGTCGGGATCGAGGGCGAAGACCAGACAGCTCCGGAGGCCGGGCAGGACCCGGTGTCGGCCGGACAGGAACCGGAGCCGGCGGGACAGGCTTCGGCAGGATCCCCCACGGAAGAGGACCAGGAGTTGGCAGGACCCCCAGCAGGAGAGCGGTTGGCGGGACCTCCGACGAGACAGGACAAAGGGTTGGCAGTACCCCCGGCAGGAGAGTAGACGGCGGGACCTCCAACGGCACAGGACACAGGGTTGGCAGTACCCCCGGCAGGAGAGTAGTCGGCGGGGCCTCCAACGGGACAGGACATAGGGTTGGCAGGACCCCCAGCAGGAGAGTAGTCGGCGGGACCTCCAACGGGACAGGACACAGGGTTGGCAGGACCCCCGGCAGGAGAGTAGTCGGCGGGACCTCCAACGGGACAGGACATGGGGTTGGCAGGACCCCCGGCAGGAGAGTAGTCGGCGGGGCCTCCAACGGGACAGGACATGGGGTTGGCAGGACCCCCGGCAGGAGAGTAGTCGACGGGGCCTCCAACGGGACAGGACATAGGGTTGGCAGGACCCCCGGCAGGAGAGTAGTCGGCGGGGCCTCCAACGGGACAGGACACAGGGTTGGCAGGACCCCCGGCAGGAGAGTAGTCGGCGGGGCCTCCAACGAGACAGGACAAAGGGTTGGCAGGACCCCCGGCAGGAGAGTAGTCGGCGGGACCTCCAACGGCACAGGACATGGGGTTGGCAGGACCCCCGGCAGGAGAGTTGTCTGCGGGACCTCCTACGGCACATGAGTAGGGGCTTGAGTGGGGACTCGAGAGAGGGCTTGAGAGGGAACTCGAGAGGAAACTGGAGAGTCGACTGGAGAGGTGACTCGAGAGGGGACTCGAGAGATGACTTAAGAGGAGACTTGAGAGGGATCTTGAGAGGGGACTTGAGAAGGGACTCGAGAGGTGGCTTGAGAGGGACCTCGAGAGGTGACTTGAGAGGGATCTAGAAAGGGGACTCGAGAGGTAGCTCGAGAGGAGACTTGAGAGGGAACTAGAGAGGGGACTCGAGAGGGAACTTGAGATGGGATGAGGGAAGGGACGAGAGAAGTGACTCGAGGTGGGACTAGAGAAGGGGCTCGGGAAGGAGCCAGAGAGGTGACTAAAGGAGGGACTGGAGAAGGGACTAGGGAAGTGACTAGAGGAGGGACTTGAGATGGGACTAGAGAAGTGACTAGAGATGGGACTATGGCAGCTGGGGCCAGAGCTAAGGCTGGAACCATGGCTGCTGGGGCCGGGACCATGGCTGCTGGGGCCAGAACTAGGTCTGGAACCATGGCTGCTGGGGCCAGAACTGGGGCCGGAACCATGGCTGCTGGGGCCAGAACTGGGGCCGGAATGATGGCTGCTGGGGCCAGAACTGGGGCTGGAACAATGGCTGCTGGGGCCAGAACTGGGGCCGGAATGATGGCTGCTGGGGCCAGAACTGGAGCCGGAATGATGGCTGCTGGGGCCAGAACTGGGGCTGGAACCATGGCTGCTGGGGCCAGAACTGGGGCTGGAACCATGGCTGCTGGGGCCTGTACTGGGACCGGAACCATGGCTGTGTGGGCCAGTTCTGTAGCCGGAACCATGGCTCTTGGGGCTCGGATTGCTAGCCTGGACTTGCGACTCCTTCTCTTAGAAGCCGCCTGAAGGCTCCGTGGACCTCCAAAGCCAGCCGAGTTCCAGAAAACGACTCTTGGACAGGAGCAGGAACTGGGGCGGAAGCACTGGTTGACTCCAGACGGAACACACCGAGACGTTTATAGTCAGCAGGCTGGAAATCACACACCCAGATGAAGTTCAAAATCCAGCCAGGTAAGAATTTCACCAAGTCTGGTTTCTCCATAGCCAACCGGTGCGCCTCTACCAGAGCGGCCTCCCTCTGCAGAACACTGGACGCTCCCCTCCACCAATCATAGCAGCAAGCCAAAGCAAAGGAAAAATGTTGTAGTTCCACCTCAAATGGATCATCTGCTGGGTCCATTTCTGGTTGGTGCTTTCTGTCACGGTTGAGTGAAGGAAGCAGGACCCAAATGCAGATAACTCTGATAATCCTTTATTTCAAGGAAAATGAAACTAAAACAGACAAAACAGAACACTCACCGGGGTGAATTCAGTCACCAACAAAAGAAGCACCAACACTGAACACAGGACGAGACAAGACTAAATACAGGGAGGGATAATTACAAGACAAGAAACAGCCGGGCAGGGGAGGAGAAACACAAGGGCCACAGGTGAACACAATCAGCTAACGAGACACAGGTGAGGAGGGAGGAGAAAACACAAGGGCCACAGGTGAACACAATCAGCTAACGAGACACAGGTGAGGAGGGAGGAGAAAACACAGGGACACCAGGGAAACTAACGACAGGAGGAAAACATGACATAGAGAACAGTGAAAACACCCAAACCTAGACATAGACCTGTGACCTGACATGATAACCGTGACACCTATAGATATAGACTGCTCCAAACACAGTATAAACTAGAGAATGCAATTCCCGAAGAAATTGCTAGAGGGAATGCTTTATGCTGACAAGCTGTCGCTGAATTGCTATGCTGAAATGTAATGTGTAAGAAGAAAGTGAAGAATTTAGATTGAAATTATACATGAACACTGGGGGTTTGAATGTGTGATGAAAGAATAAAGCTTGGAAAAGCAACAGAATATTTGAACTGCAAACTTTTGAACTAACTTGATGACAAATGATCTGTCGCCATGGCAACGGCATTTAATGATGACTCACTAATGGCACATAGGCTGGACCATTAACCATTATCTGAAGTCTGCTGCTCTGAGCATGTCAGTTGGAGTTATGACATCATCGTGTTCCATGACACAGGTGTTTATATTTGAGCTAACGACGTGTCCATAGATCAAAAGTTTCCATGGTGATGTGCAGTAATCAGTGAGAGGAGAGCATTTGCATTGTTCTGAATGAGAGATAAACCTCTTACATGTGAATGTTTTGTTGAAGAACCGTAACAGATATCGGTGAAATTTCAACGCGTGAAGCATCTCAAGAACTCTGAGCATCTGAAGTGTGCTTTGTGTGTACTTTCGGGTTAATAATGTGGCCTTTTTTGGCAGATTAACTAAAGGTGTGCGGGCGGCTGCTGTGATGGGGAAAGATGAGGCTGAACTTACAATGGGCTTTAATGGAGACATGTTGAAAGTTTTTGTCACTTCATGCCCTCAAGAGGCATTTATTTTTTATTTTTCAAGCTACGAGATGTTTTCCTATGTTTCTCATGAGGAATTATGTCTCAGGAGTGTAGGGTTTGGGAATTATGGCAGGTTTACAAAAATATATGAAGGCGATTTTCAAGCTGTCCTCCACTCTGTGACATCACACACTCTAGCCTTAACGAGCTGCACAATACACACTAATGACATCTGAAGGATGCCTCTTTACCAAGGTCTGAACAATGTTTAATATCTCTAAAAGTATTAATCTGATTTAAAAGTTGTTTAATATAAATAATGTCAGAAAGATGTGTAACATTTTAAAGTTGGAATGAGGTTTCTGAGTGAAAGTATGAAGGAGCAATTAGCAGTTGAAGTTGCATGAAGATGGTTGAAGTCTGAAGAGTTTCTCCATTGACTTCCATGTTACAAATTGATTAATAATAATACATTTATTTTGGGGTGCGCCTTTCATAACACCCAAGGACACCTTACAGGGCATATAGGGGCAATATAGGGAACAATTCAAACAGTGGATTTAGTGAAGTATCAGCCGGGGTAAGACAAGACAAACAACAGGAAATGGACTATAGAAGGACACAAAAGGACACAGGGTACAGTTTGATGGTTTGATGGTTACATTTGATGAATTATGGGATATATCTCTGGAATTATGAAAGTTATGAATGAGAAAAGTAATAGCAATCGATTCCCGATCGAGCTGAACGTTTTGATGTTTGAACAGAGTTTCTGCGATGTGGAATGTGGGAGAAGAAGAGGTACAAAATAACCCGGCGGAATAATAAAGAATTTTGTGCGTCGAAGAACAGATAGTTGGAATGCTGTATCAGCATCTAGTTTTAAGATTTTAAATTTCAGGCAAAAATTATCCGTGTTTCTACCGTACCGGAAGAGCGTTTGAGAGGCCTTTTTGCTTTTTACCTTACTAAATGGCCTAATGGTCATTGGAGCGAGCGGTGGGACGAAACTCACGGAAGTGATTTCAAAACAAAAGCGGTGATAATATTATAAACAAAGGGAAACAAGGTGAATTTAGCGATCACAACAAAAACGGCCAAGACACATATTGAGCCCAGAAAATGGATGTTACTAAGGGCTGTAAATATAATAAGCCTCTGTCTAAAATTGTTAGGAGATTTAAACTATACAGCGATTCTGCACTGCGGTCAACTCCGCCGACTCTCGAGTTTGTTTTTTCAAATCAGCTGCTCTTCATTCCTGCTATATTTGACGAGTGTAGAAAAAGCCCCAAAGTCATAGTTATTGATACAGTATATATATATATATATATATTATTTTATTATCCAGAGTTGACACCTGTTAAGTTGTGCCTTCATATTGGGAAGGGGCTAACCCACGTGGTTTGGATGACGTCATACATCAGAGGGAAAAACCACACACAGACAAATATCTGTATGTCTGCCTAAATAAGTAAAGAAGTCAAGCCTCATCTTAGCTCCTCATTTCCTCTATTCTGGACCTTTGGCCTTAAGTGGTGTTCTGGCCGACACACCTGGGTGAACCTACTAGTGATAGACACAAAACTAGTGCCAACACTGAGTTATCTTTCACTCTCCACTACAACGAGTGATACAAATATGTTTTACCACAAGTTCTTACGGAAACTGACACTGTTAGACTCGGTTCTAGTTTGACTTCTACCAGAAATAAAATGAAGTACTTTTGCTGTGTACTTTGTGAGTAATCCTCTGTCAGAGTCCCCTCCATAGTACATAATGCATGTTTTTCTGCTATCTTTGATGAATGATAAAAATATAATTTTACCATTAGTTCTTAATGAAATTGATACTGTTTGACTTTGTATTAGTTAGCCTACTACTTACAATACATTGAAGTACTATTTTTTGAGAAATACTCCGTCAAAGTCCCCTGCTGAGAACAAAATCAAGCCACTTCTGCTAAGTTTGATGAGGGAATTATTTTTTGTTGCCATTAGTTCTTCGTGAGATTGATCCTGTTGGACTCAGTACTAGTGAAACTACCCCCAAGTACTATGAAGTACTTACTGTGTACTTTTCCAGTACTCCTCTGTCAATGTCCCCTCCTGAGAACAAGAATGCATGTTTCTCTGCTATTTTGAATAAGCTTTAAAAACACATTTTTTCATGAGACTGATATTGTTGGACAGAGTATTTTAAGAGGATATGGTAGACATGATATCAGCAATACTTCCAGTCAGTACTCCGGCAGCAGCATTTTTATAGATTATAGATTGTTTGAAAAAATTATAGATTGTTTGATTGTGTAATTACAAGGTGAGAGAAAATAAATCCACATCCTCCTATGAAACGTATTTTATTTCCTTTTCCATGTTATACTTATACTTACTTGCATTAGAACATTTGCATGTTGAACTACATGATGTCTTCCCCAGCCTCAAGGAAATACAATAAAATAAATTGATTCATAATTTTTAAAAATTGATACAAATGTATAAATTAATAATGTGTGCAAACATTTCAAATTTAAATATAAAATGAAAAATAAGTTTACTTTTGAAATGATTTCTTACAAAAACCTTTCTAAATTATAGTAAACTATTAAAAAAAGCTTTGGTCAATATACGTTGTTCTGCCTAAAATAGTTGAAATTGAACGTAAACTATATCAAACACCACATGCATGGCAGTTAACCCATTTTTGCCCGCTATTTAAATTGACTTTGGTTAATTAATAAAAATATTGATATTATATATATATATCAGGGTTTCCGCTAGGATTTTTTCTTGCCGGTCAAATGTCCGAACAGAATTTATTTTACCGGACAAATTTGAAACTTACCGGTCATGTTTCAATAATAATAATAAGAATTGTGTAGCAGAGTTTCCTTTAGCAGGTAATCAGCGGACTAGGACCGGATATGCTGATGTTTAAAACGCAGTTAATGGGGCTCATTTTTATATTGCTTCAGTTTATAATTGTACATTTTATAACAGATCAAAAAATTCAGATTCATTTTTCAATAAATGATTCCACAAACAACAAACAACATAATTATTACATTCAAAGAAACTACTTGTAGTAGATGAAGTACATTATTCAAAAGTTTACATTAACTTTGAATAATAACACGGGAGAAACGGATGCTCTTTTTTCCCCTCTCCCTCCCTCCCTCTCTCTCTCTCTCTCTCTCTCTCCTCCTCCTCTCTCTCTTCTCTCCCTCTCCTCCTCTCTCTCTCTCTCTCTCTCTCTCCTCCTCTCTCTCTCTCTCTCTCTCTCTCTCTCTCTCAATCTCTCTCTCTATCTCTCTCTCTCTCTCTCTCTCTCTCTCTCTCTCTATCTCTCTCTCTCCTCCCTCTCTCTCTCTCTATCTCTCCCTCTCTCTCCTGACAGCCCGTCAGTTTCTCATGCAGCTCGCTAAACAGTGGGCGGGGCTTCAGGTGATTATACAGAGATGCGTGTCTCCGTCAGACTCAGCAGCTGATCTGATCTCTCTCTCGGGTCCGGGTACACTTCACTCGCGTTTATGTCCATATCAATCAGACCCAGCTCTCCTGATCGGCCTTTATAGAGAGCACAGATCAAACTATTAAGAGTGAATATCGGCCGATAATGATCGATCGGAGCATCGGACATTTTGACCGGCATGTTTTGAATTTATTTTTTGAATGTTTTTGAATGTTTTTTATTCAATTGTACCAGCTAAAAACCGGTAATTACCGGCTAACGGAAACCCTGATATATATATATATATATATACACAGAGAGTGCCCTAACTTACAGCAGTTGAAAAGATTTGTGAAAGGATAAATTCTTCATGGGCTTCAATGGCTCTAGTAAAGGGTGTTTAATGGTTGCTTGTATTATCCTCAGATAGTGGTTTGTTTAAATAACTAGTGACATTTTAATAAATATTGAAAAAAAGGGCTCCAAAAAAGGCATATAAATAAAACCTGGCCGGCTTAACCCGTCTGTATTTCTTCAAGCACCACAAGATTCATAGTTTATAAAGTACAATTCTGGGCCATTGATTGTGTCATTTCTCCAAACACATACGGTAAAAATGCCTGTTTTGAAGCCTTAACATGGAAAAGGACTTTACATTGGGTTATACTTAAAGACAGGACTATTTAGTTAAGAGAAGAGAAAAAGGAAAGAGAATTGTTATAATGGGTGATGTAACATTAATGACAGACATAATATGCGATCCTTGGCACTCAGACTTTAGAGAGGTAATGTTGTGATCATGGGGCATCACCCTTTCAGCATCAGGACAATATCATATGGAGTCAGACACTGGAAGTGTGCTGGAGGCGTTGACTGGGACTGATGGAAGGATGAGGCTGATGAGACTGAAGAATCTGCGAGGTACGAACTAGCGGCTGAGAAATAATCATATATTAAAAGACAGCAGCCCCATAAGAGGCCAACAAGAGTGAGGAGAATGTTTGCTTGTGCATACATCATGTGGCATTGCCTATAAACATCTTCATCATCTGTCATTTGTTCTGTAATAAAGTGTCCAATATATTTTAACTTATTACAGACACTAAGATTAATATCAGACAATTTAAAATCAGGAAATGTAAGACATTTATCCTCTTTGGTTCTAAAGATCATGACAGCACTCTTACTGGCGTTGTATTTGATGTCATGCTCCACACCATACACAGAACAAACAGCAAGAAGCTGCTGGAGACCAGCGCTAGATGGACTCAGCACAACAAGATCATCTGCATACATAATATGGTTCACTAGAGTACTACCAAGCATGCATCCAGTATTACAGGCTCTCAGTTGCTTGGACAGATCATCAATATAGAGGTTAAAAGGAACTGGGGACATCATTCCACCTTGTCTGACACCATTGCTAACCCCAAATGGGGCTGAGACCCTATTGCCCCATTTGACTTGCATAGTCTGGTGGCCATACCAGTAGACCAGAATTCTCACAATGTATTTGGGCCTCTTTGACTCAGTTTAACAAATAACTTCCTATGATTAACACGATCAAAGGCTTTAGAAGCATCAATGAAACACATAAGAACTGATGAGTTATTACCTCTATATTTGTTGACAATTTCCTTTAAGGCGTATATACACAAGTCAGTGCCATGTTTAGCCTTAAAGCCAAACTGGTTATCTGTTGAGTTAATAAAGTCATCTAATCTGTCCAGCAGAATTCTTTCTAGGACTTTTGACAATATGCTGGCTAATGCTATGGGCCTATAGTTATCTGGGCTTCCCACTTTACCGGCGTTGTCCTTAATAACTGGCACCAACAGAACAGACAACATTGAGTCTGGTAACAAGCCATGACTCATAAAGGCAGTAAAGCAAAGTGACAGTAAAGCAAAGTGACGAGTGATACAAATATGTTTTACCACAAGTTCTTAAGGAAACTGACAATGTTGGACTCGGTTCTAGTTTGACTTCTACCAGAAATAAAATGAAGTACTTTTGCTGTGTACTTTGTGAGTAATCCTCTGTCAGAGTCCCCTCCATACATAATGCATGTTTTTCTGCTATCTTTGATGAGTGATAAAAATATAATGTTGCCATTAGTTCATAATGAAATGGATACTGGTTGACTTTGTATTAGCCTACTACTTACAATACATTGAAGTACTTTTACTGTGTATTTATTGAGGAATCCTCTGTCAAAGTCCCCTGCTGAGAACACAATCAAGCCACTTCTGCTAAGTTTGATGAGGGAATTCTTTTTTGTTGCCATTAGTTCTTCGTGAGATTGATCCTGTTGGATCAGTACTACTGAAACTACCCCCACAAGTACTATGAAGTACTTACTGTGTACTTTTCCAACAATCCTCTGTCAATGTCCCCTCCTGAGAACAAGAATGCATGTTTCTCTGCTATTTTGAATAAGCGTTAAAAACCTTTCTTCATGAGACTGATATTGTTGGACAGAGTATTTTAAGAGGATGGTACACTGCACACTGACACACTCTAGTTTGGTGCATGTACAGATGGAGTGAATATGTCTCTGTTCAGAGCATATTGCACTCCGCTCTATACGGCACATCTGTGGTCAAACTACAGAAAAGCAAGTTTACGGAAACTGCAAGTAGCTTATAATGATGCCATGAGAATATTGCTGAAGAGACCTCGATGGTCTAGTGCAAGTGAAATGTTTGTGGCTGCAGGAGTCAATACTCTACAAGCTGTTTTAAGAAATCTTATGTATAAATGTATTTGCCGGCTTAATGACTCTGATAATGAAATCCTCTTGGCCTTATCGAACATAAGGTATAGTACTACACGCTACCAATCACAGCTGTGGAGACATTGGTATAGTTGTCTCTTTGTAGGACACTGATTTAAATTATTTTAAAACTATGAATTATTTTTATGCTGTGTATGTAATTTATTATATGTAATGCCTTGTCTTTTATCTATGTAATGTCTTTAATCTGGGCCCTGAGTCTGTAATAAAGTTTTCATTCATTCGTCAAATATAGCAGGAATGAAGAGCAGCTGATTTGAAAAAACTCGAGAGGCGGTGGAGTTGACCGCAGTGCAGAATCGCTGTAGCCTATAGTTTAAATCTCCTAACAATGTTGTCCATTTTAGACAGAGGCTTATTATATTTACAGCCCTTAATATCATCCATTTTCTGGGCTCAATATGTGTCTTGGCCGTTTTCGTTGTGATCGCTAAATTCACCTTGTTTCCCTTTGTTTATAATATTATCACCGCTTTTGTTTTGAAATCACTTCCGTGAGTTTCGCCCCGCCCCTCGCTCCAATGACCATTAGACCATTTAGTAAGGTAAAAAGCAGAAAGGCCTCTCAAACGCTCTTCCGTTTACGTGTTTAATAAAGAAAAACAATTGGACGGTAGATACACGGATTCATGCTATCTGCCGCTTGAAATGCTATTAACAGCACTTTCTTAACATGGTGTCAGAGATAGGAATTAAGGAAATAATGCATCTTTAAAACACCAGCAGCAGCGGGGACTGAAACCACAGAGACGATAAAAAAGCCCTTGGAGGCTTGACCCCAGGCTAAACAGTGCTTATAACTTTGTTCTACCGAAGACAGAACTGGGAGATTCGTACACGCAATAGCTACATTGATTGGCTCCCTTACTTCTCAATCATGAGTCCGGCATGTCCCATTGGCAGAAAGTATGTAATGTGGGCGGACCCAATCTTCGGCGCACTGGGGGCGGGACTATAAGGTCCGACAGGAAAACTGAAGAAAGGCGAGGATCTCCAATAAAACGGTACAATTACGTTAACCTGACTCACGTTACTAATAATATGTCTACTTTTACTTGCTTTATATGTCACGATGTGTGCTAAAACCAATAGTGCGGTATCAAATGTCATGTATCCATCTCAACAAGCTACCAGCTGTCTCGAAAAACTAAGCAAAGTTAGCATGCTAGTAGTTAGCTTTATAGCTGCAATGGAAACTGCTGGTAGCTAGAAGTTAGCTGACACTGTAACGGATTCTGATAAACATAGGCCAGAAATTATATTATTGACGATTATGTGCCATTAGGATTGTAAATCATCTGTAATGCGACGAGATTAATCTGAGGTTAAATTGGCAGATACATGTTCTCCTTACATTTGAGGCAAATAGCAGTGAGGAAGTGAAGTAATAATGCAACGTACATTTGCCAAATCCACTTCAAGTTAACGCCGTATTAGGATATTATAACTATAACATTTGCCGAAGGTGTGTTAACGTTATCCACTCGATGTCATTCTCTTAAGGATGTAGTATTTCATTTATAGCAAGGGGTTATACGGCAGGCTGTATATAATTTAATCTGAATGCGTTTAGTACTAGATCCGTCCACTAAAATGTATATTAGGGTTGGCTGAATTTAAATCAGGCACTATTCTCGTGGTGAGGACCATACCGATATGACATATATCTGTTTTGGATCAACGGCCACAATAGTAATTTAGACTGTTGATAAGGTCATTTTTGGAATAAGAATGATTGTCTCTATTATAATGTTCTGTTACTATTTGTAATAACCCACATTAAACAGAATCATGCCCCATATGTTTGCTCTCAAGCAAGATGGGAAGGAGATGGTTAGTATTTTGCTGGTTCTGTGTAGTTAATAGATTCAATATTTAAAGGCTTTGTTGTCTTATGCACAGTAGCTACAGTGTTGTTATGGAAATGAACAACTTAAATCCCAGGCTCCTCCAACAATGCATATAAGACTGACATAACACACATTGATAGAAAATAGTGCAAGAAGAAACTGAGCAGAAATAAAATAGTGCAAGATTATGTTGCAAGAACATCATTTATATGTAAATACTTTACAGTGGAATAAATACTGATTATTATAGAAATATATACATTTGTGAGATGCGAACAGATAGTGCCTATAGTTGTTGTCTATTGACTTGTTGATGGGGCAGATAAAGGCCATGTTGAGATAATCAACCTGCCAATTTGTATTACTTCTTTTTTAATTGTACTTTTTCACTTAACCAACACCAGGGAATACCACTACACTATTGACATTATTTATCAGGGCTCGACATTATAATTGGCCCGCTGGCCCGGAAGCACTATTTATACACCCCGGGCCAGCATAACGTACTTTCCACTTGCCCGCTCGGGCCACTACAAATATTGTTTAAAAAAAAATGTTTCCTGTGGTATTGGTATTTTGACAAGCAATTTTGTTAAATTGTTTCGTTTATTAACGCTACAACATAGCGTTTCGTGAGTCGCTTGTCGTTGTTGGGTGAAAAGCAAACCGCTGTTTACTGCGTGAGCGCAGCGCGAGCAGGCTCCCGTGAGCGCAGCGCGAGCAGGCTCCCGTGAGCGCAGCGCGAGCAGGCTCCCGTGAGCGCGCTCCTTCACGACAGACTACCGCGCCACCTAACCATTCGCCAAAATGTTTTTAATACCAGCGGTAACCGGCCAAGCGCCGAGCAAAAAACAATTTTCAAATAAAAGAAAGTCACCGGAGGAGTTAAAGGAGAGTGACGAGAAGAGGGAGAGAAAGTTTCAGCCAGCTTGATGGATGGATGGAGTTGGCTTCTAGTGGTGCAGTGACGCGTCCTAAAACCCTTTTTATAATCTATCGATTAGATTTATGATTCGAAAATTATAAAAGTAGGGTAGAAATGTGGAGATTATCCGGCAGAACAAAACGTGCATTTATCAAACAGGTTTGTTTTCCACAGACCTTATTTCCAGCTATTTTCCAAAACCCTGTAGAGAAATTCCATTACTTTTTGTCGAGGGAACCAGCAGCTTACTTCCTGGTTTTAGGACGCGTCACTGCACCTCTCATGATGATGCCAATATAAACAAGGTCTTCTGTCGGCTCTGTACATCTATGCTGACAAGTAAGTGAAGAGTAGAACATATAAAGGTATTGGCTATAGGGAAATGTCCCAGCAGTTTAGGATGATGAAGGATCTAATCTAATCTATAGCCATTACATTTCTAACTCCTGATGACAGGAAGGCAGAAAGTGCATTATACAAATAATAATACTCATAATAGCAGACATTTTTTAACAAAGACCACAATATCATTATTTTAATAAACCAAATATGAACAATTGAGGAAAATGAGGAAGAACTGATTGTTCAAATGTTGTAGTACAAGTAGTAATGTAGTAAGTGCATAAATTACTATTGCAACAAATGTGTTCATTTTCTTCATTATTAGTCGATATTTTTTTTTTGGACGAATGCTTCGGGCCAGTGGTTACAATGGTGGGGCCAGTGACAATACAATTCCACCGGGCCAGTGGCTTTTTACCCTTAATGTCTACCCCTGTTTATTAATTCTTATTTAAACCACCAGACTCAGGGACAGTTTCATCCCACAGACAATAAGACTGTTAAACACCTGAACTGTTGAAACAACATCCACAATATTCATCTGGCTGCTACTTAAAAAATATTAATCTATTTACCTATATATCATATTTCAATGACTTGCATATAGACTCTTATTGCACTATTTCACTTTTTTTTAAAACTATTTTCTTCTTGTATTTACTATTTACTTGCACTATATTTGTC
Organism: Harpagifer antarcticus; assembly: GCA_902827135.1. NCBI lineage: Eukaryota > Metazoa > Chordata > Actinopteri > Perciformes > Harpagiferidae > Harpagifer > Harpagifer antarcticus. Next base: position 1,868,301 of record CADEHL010000900.1, on the reverse strand, counting down.
TGTTAATCCGTGTTTTGTGTTGCACTGTTGGAGAAGCCTGTGACACAAGATTTTCATGGACATAACTACACTGTAGCTATGTTCGTATGACAAATAAAGAACCTTGAACCTTATATAGGTTTAAAAATGATAGTTGTCTATCAGCAAAAGGAGGTGCTGCTATATACTGATAACCTAAGATATTTGGTGACCTTGGATCCTTTATTTAGTTGATACATTTCTGTGCTCTGCAGACAGAGTGCACATCGTCTCAAGCGAACAGAGTCAATGTGAGAATTACTAGAGGTTAATAGACTCAAATTCAGCAAGTTAGTGCCTCACTTGTTTATTTAATTGCTGTATTTTCTCAGATGCAACAAAGAGAACAGCAACAATCTGTCAACATTATCATTAACGGCCGCCCACTCTCTAAATATGGGCATCGCCATTTAATAAAAGCACATTGCTTAACCACTAGTGCCGAGTCAGTAAGGCTTTATGTTGCCACACTGAGAGGTGTTACTCCGGGGAAGGGAAGTCGATGTAGGAGGTGCAATATTTGTAAAAGGATACAATGTGTCAAAATAACATTCTGCATGAAGTATTGGGGTGCTTTAGAAATGTACTAGCCTGCAAAAATGTGGGTTGACAGATTTATGAAAAACATATTTGTTCCTTGCTAATAATTATACCTTGTTTTCCCTTCAATGTCATACTGCCGTTGCTATAGCAGTCAAAAAAGTGCAGTGATATACGTATTTTCCAAATCATTCGGCCTGTGTTAAAAGTCATCACCGTCTCATTTGAATGACATGTTTCTACTTGCCTTTAGACTTCCCGATCTTGTATGCTGATAAAAATATCTTCTTTCTTTCATTTTCATCTCAGATGGCTGCAATCAGAAAGAAGCTGGTGATCGTGGGTGATGGAGCCTGTGGGAAGACCTGCCTCCTCATAGTGTTCAGCAAAGACCAGTTCCCTGAAGTGTATGTGCCCACAGTGTTTGAAAACTATGTGGCAGACATCGAGGTGGATGGGAAACAGGTAAGCTGTTTATTACAGACTTGTTATCTTTTTTTACATGTGAACCGTTATCTGTGTCTTCTGGGTCACCAAGTTGGTTACAATGATTGGGGCATTATAGGGAGAAGTGAGACAATTCAAACCAGGCTGAAGGGGTAAGGCAGTAGAGTGGTGCAGCAATAAGTCCGTTACATGGAAATGAGTTGGCATGTGGGCACTTCGGGGCTCGCTCGTCACAAAGTCAATGTTTTTTTTTGGTTAGATTCTAAAATGTAAGGTTTTTGTTAATGCCATAAAAAGCCAGTAAATACCCGACTGGTGAATGCCATAAGCTTTTACGTCTCATAATTATAGTGGTTGCTATCAAGTAACCAAATGAGACTGCTATACGTCAAATATTAGCTGCTGATAGCATAGCGGTGTTAACGTGAAGTCATGTGACCAATATGTCATTTGTTTATATCATAATGTTAGCTTTTCACTTCTGGCAATTGCATTTATGCTTTAAATATCATAACAGTGTTGTTAATATGCAGAGCAAAAGGTGTAAGTATCATCTCAGTGCTGTCTGGGGGACAAAGTGTACTTCAGTTTATAGTAATCAAATGTATTGGGGACATGTATATGAAGAGCAATTCATCTACACTAAGGTTATATTTGGCGATATATCGTCATGTCCTTAACTCAAAGTCTCTCCCTCACCCCATCGCCATCTGATTGGTCATCTGGATAATGACAGCTGAATGCAGGCCTTTTCATGTCACATGGTTGCCTGGAAACCAGCGAATCTCAAGACTTTGAGAAGTCAGAAATCTGGCCTCAGTCAAGTTCCAGCATGTCTTTCAAATCCCAAATTGGAGATTTTGAATATCATACTATGGACAGAGTCAGGCTAACTGTCTTCCCCTGTTGCCAGTCTTTATGCTAAGCTAGGCTACTTAGGAAAATACACACACCATTTATCATATGAACCCAACATTTAAAGAGTCATCGCTCTGTGAAAGACATTCCATTTGTCATTCTAAATGGGTCAATCTTTTCTAATCATTCATAAAATGGCCAGTTTTACAAGCACATAACAATCACATAGAACCCATTTTAAAATGTGTTTTCCTTACATGATGCATACATAATGGAGAGATCTCTTAATGTAAAGATCTAGGGAATACATTGTAATCGTATTCTCTGCATGCCTCTGAGCTCATGTCATTTGATTTAAATTAAGATATAAAGAATATTATGTTTGGGATTATGTTGTCTTGTGGGAATGGTAAGGTTTAAAGCCTCTTACACACCAAACTGACACCAAAGAACACGTCCCGACGGAATGTCGCCTCACGTCGCCTCACGCAGTTCGTACGTGCAACTTGGCCGTCGGCTGAAGTCTTTGCGGTGTGTTCCAGTGCATGGCCAAAACATGGCCAAGACGCAGGAGATGTGAGGCGACGTGAGCCGACATTCCGTCAGCACGTGTTCTTTGGTGTCAGTTTGGTGTGTAAGGAGCTTAAGGAGTTTAAGGATATTCAATGCGCTGTTTTTACAGATTATCACAAGCAGGAGTTCCAGATCAATCTTTTATCTTTTAGAGGTAAAACATAACGAATCTAATAAGTTTACACATACTAGTTTGAATTCAGATATACCAGCAAAGGCATTCATCTTAAACATCATAACGATAAGCATAAGAATATAGAAATAACTCAACACTATTTAAATTAAACAGCACAGCAAATAAGTATATAAACTGCTAAAGCTGCTTTTATAGATTGATATATTCCTTGGCCCGCCCCTCGCAGTGATTTCCCTGGCAGTAATGCAGTGGTGTTGCAGGTGGAGCTGGCCCTCTGGGACACGGCGGGTCAGGAGGACTACGACCGCCTGAGGCCCCTCTCCTACCCCGACACTGATGTCATCCTCATGTGTTTCTCCGTGGACAGCCCCGACAGCTTGGGTGAGACTTCCTCCTCTCCTCCTTAGTTTCACACACATTCTGTTTGCATCTGCTCCATGTTCAACTTGTACCTCTTGTGCTCGTTGCAGAGAACATCCCGGAGAAGTGGACTCCTGAGGTGAAGCACTTCTGTCCCAACGTGCCCATCATTCTGGTGGGGAACAAGAAAGACCTGCGTAATGACGATCACACACGCCGAGAGCTGGCTAAGATGAAACAGGTCAGTCCTGTATGGAGCTCATTCCCATGCCTCTGGAGTTCTGTATACATCAATAATATCTACCTAAGTATGAACTACAAGCTATCCTGCATTTACAGTAACGTTACTGTCAGATCAAACTTCTTTATAAATGTGCCCAATATCTGATTTCTGTGTGAACCGGTCGTAGTCCTGAACTGAAAAAACACACAGCACAGGGCTGTACAAAATAAAACAATAAGAGTTTAGTTTCATGAATAAATAGGTGCTCAGTTGGCAGTGGCGACTGGTCATTGGGGGCACAGCCCCACCTAGTGTCAGCAGAAAGTATTAAAATAATAATTACTCTCTCACTGTCTTAGTTGAATGGTGACTGTAAAAACTACACTGCGCATGCTCAGTCTTTTTCTATTTAATGTGTGTGGCAAAAAAATAATGACCATAGGGGCATAGTGCTGCCATCCCCACCATACGTCATCTCACATCATTCAGAGCTGATTGGCTGAAAGTACGTGTGCCACGATAAGTGTGGTGTGTGAAGAGGAGACGAGAGAGCTGCAGTGAGGCGTCCTAAAACCCGGAAGTAAGCTGCGCATGGCTTCCCTCGACAAAAAAGCAATGAGATTTCTCCATAGGATTTTAGAAAATAGCTCCAAATAAGATATGTGAGAAACGTAGCCGTTAGATAAATGCACATTTTGTTCAGCCGGATAATATCCACATGTCTACCCTACTTTTATAATTTTCAAATCATAAATCCATCATTTAGATTTATGATGGAGTTTTGAAACTACAAGAAGATAAGGAGGACTTTTACAAAAAAGTAATAGAGATTTTTGTCCAGAGGGATAGGCAAATGGACTTCATCTTCAAGTCAAGGTAAGACCGCCATTTTATTGAAAATGGGATCTTACTAAGAGAGAACAATTCAATATTTAAATGATAAAATAAAAAAGGTTGGTATCCTTTTGTTGAACTGTCTGTTTAAAATTAATCGAAGCATCAGACTAAAAAGCCTTTGAAAATAATATTATATTTTGATTTAGGTCAAAATATAATATTTGTAAACCTGAAGAGTCAGTGCCAGTGCCTCACCAGCCATGAACCTCACTGCACGTTACTGCAGACGCTTATATAAGACATCTTGCTCCCGGTAACTGCTAGAATCCACTTCAAGACACTGGTACTTGCGTACCATGCTGCGAATGGATCTGGCCCTTCCTACATCCAGGACATGGTTAAACTGTACACCCCAGCGCGTGCACTCCGCTCTGCATCAGCCAAACAGCTCGCTGCACCCTCGCTGCGAGGGGGACCCAAGTTCCCATCAGCAAAAACACGTGGGTTTGCTATCCTGGCTCCAAGATGGTGGAATGAGCTCCCCATTGACATCAGGACAGCAGAAAGCCTGCACATCTTCCGGCGCAGACTGAAAACTCATCTCTTTAGACTCCACTTCGAGCGATAGAATTACTCACAAAGCACTTATATACTAATAAAGGACTGGCTTATCTAAAGCCAGTTGAGTAGCACTTGAAATGTTTGGCTCTATGAAACCTGATGTACTTATATGATTCTGTTTTCTTCAGGGTTGTGTCTTCCTGGTCGAATGTACTTATTGTAAGTCGCTTTGGATAAAAGCGTCAGCTAAATGCAATGTAATGTAATCTAAGTTTTTTGTGCCCCGCCACTATTGTACATATAAAAACGGCACTGTCAGTTGGAAGCCAGTGGGTTTGTAAGCAGATGATAATGGAGAGGAGGAAAAATAAACTAACTTTTTCTTTGTAGCTTTTTTTTGGAGCAATCGCTGCTACTCCTGGACAGATTGAGAGAAAAGTCCAATAAACTCTGTTCGTTTGATCATTTATTACATTGAAATAGAAGAAGGCAGAAATACAATACATCCCAATACAAGTAAGTAAGAGTGTGATTGCTAGTGCAAGTGTGATACGGTGGAAAATGTAGATGAAAGATGCGGTCAACAGAAATCTTCGACTCCCGACTAACCCCCAAAACCACAAGTGAGCAGGTGAATGCAGCAGGTTAACCCCCCCCCCTCCCCCCAAAAAAGCTACACTCAGATATAGGTGGCATTGCAAAAAATCAGACCTGGATCTATATTATGAACATAATAGAAAGTGGACTAAATGATATTGGCCCAAATCCGACATTTTGATTTGTGCTGTTTAGTTATGGGAGAACAAAAGATCTCAATCACACATGCACAAAAGAAAATCAGATTTGAGTCACTCGGTATTTAAAATAGTTTTTCATATTTTCTATGACTTCATGATTTTTCTTAATAACTATGGTTCATCCCTACAGGAGCCGGTGAAGTCAGAAGAGGCGAGGGACATGGCGAACCGCATCAACGCCTTCGGGTACCTGGAGTGCTCGGCCAAGACCAAGGACGGAGTGAGGGAGGTGTTCGAGATGGCCACCAGGGCGGCGCTGCAGGCCAAGAGGCGAGGCAAGAAGGGCGGCTGCACTGTGCTATAGAGCGTCACGGCACACAGGGCTGGGTGGGGGACAGACCAGGCCAAGTAACACCCCCTCTCTGTGTCCTCTGGGGCACCAAGCTGGGCACAATTGATTGGGGCATTATAGGGAGAAGCTAAGAAAGTCCAACATGGCTAAAGGGGTAACAAAGAAAGATCGAATGCAGTAGAGTGGTGCAGGAATGAGTCCTTAACCCGGAAATGAGTTAGCATTTAGACACTTCCTGGCTCCCTCATCTCGAATGTTTTTTGGTTAATGCAAGCTTTTGAGATTTTCACGGTTTAGTTCTACGACAGGAAATATGTAAGTAAATACCCCACTAACAGCGGTTGCTTAAAAGTTACAACATTTGACTACATAACGCCAACACGCAAAATATTAGCCACCTTTAGCTTAGCGATGTTGACATGTTTTTTTGTTTAGATCATTATGTTGGCTTTTTACTTCTGGCAGTTGCATTTAAGTATCATAAAAGTGGTGTTAATATGTGGAGATTATCCTGCTGAGCAAAACGTCCAATACAAATAATCCCATTGCTTTTAGCCGATTGAGCCCTTGTGCTAACTTCCGGGTCTGCCTACCAGATCACATCATCACTGCACCGCTCTGTAGACAAAGTCAGTGTATAGATTGTAGTACATGGTTAAAGCTTTCAAATCAAACTGCTATGATTAGGATACATGAAATCATGGAGAGAGCATGAATCACTCATGCCTTTTTAGTGTGGAGGGTTTGTAGTTTTTTCTGGTCTCCTCTGTCCTGAATTCACTGCTTCAGTGCCCCCCCGATGTATGCCTGTCTTTCTAAGTGTTGGGAGAGTTCCATGGCCTGCTGTGTGACTGTTCTCTTCTTTCTTTCTCCTATATTACCTATGGGCAATATAAACTGTATATGGCCTTTCTGTTCCATTACGCTGATTATTGGCATTCGAGCATAAATGTGATGTTATGAGACCAACTTATTTGAGTGTTTTATACAAGCCTGTTAATGATTGCAACATTAAACTTGGCTTTCAAGTCAGAATACTGTTTGATTCAATGGATCAGGACTGTCAAACACTGTCAACAGTTGAGTATTAAAAGGTTAACAAAATTAAAGAAGCTGTCATTTTTCAAAGAGTATTGGGGCCTTAATGTCCCTCCTCTACAGAGAGGGCCACACATTGATGTAAAACAGGTTTATATTTGAGGAACGCCTTCATTTTAATTTCCCATGAGTATATTTTATATCATATTTTAGTAATGCGCCTCCATGTTTTCTTATCTTTTTTAATTTGTTAATGCAAGCTCAACTCGTCCTCCACGTTACGGGTCTCTCTAGAAACATTCTGTATAATGTGCATTTCCACAACATTATTTAGGTTGCTTCACAGCCATGTCCATTTCTTTAGAACAGCTTTTTTTAAAGTCTGTTTTTTATTGTATTGCTGTTAAGCTACCATCAAGGACATGCACACACTACTGAGTTTATATTTAAAACTTGCCGCAGGTCATTAGATTTTCCCAGTTTCAGTGAGGCTGCTGTGGAAATGTACATTATACTGACATTAGAGAGAAATTATCTCAAGTAATAGCAGCCTCTGTTTTTAACTCGGCCATCATTTGTTGTTCAGTTGTTCGACACTCCCATTTTGAAAGCATTGGTTTTTATTTGGAAGTGTTTGGTGTACCTGTCTTCCAGGGCCTTATTGGAAGTGTTTGGTGTACCTGTCTTCCAGGGCCTTATTGGAAGTGTTTGGTGTACCTGTCTTCCAGGGCCTTATTGGAAGTGTTTGGTGTACCTGTCTTCCAGGGCCTTATTGGAAGTGTTTGGTGTACCTGTCTTCCAGGGCCTTATTGGAAGTGTTTGGTGTACCTGTCTTCCAGGGCCTTATTGGAAGTGTGATTGCAACTCTTCTTTGTTCTGCTTCTTATTCTTTTGTATGTTATTTTAACTACATGATATTCCACTGGCTTATGTTGTATTATTTGCACACCGCTTAAAACAAAACCTCAGTGTGTGGTATACACACTTTGAAAAAAATGTCGTCAAATTATGAAATGCTAAATGCAAGCAACCTCTGGTTATTTGTTAGAGGAATATTGTTTTGTAACGTATCCTCACATTTCTCCAGTTGTCTTTTTGTAATGTATTCTAAAGGAAATAAATTGTAACTGAGAATGACCAAATTCTGAGCCAAGCTTTGTCAGTTCATGAGTCATGCTTTGTCTACCATTCACCATTGGGTCAGTAGGCAGTGTTGGCAAATTAAATAATAGTTTTTAATTGTTCTAACTTTTGAATGCATACTAGCTTAGTTTATAAACAATCCCAAAAAACGAAGAACCAACAAAGACTTCAGGTTGGCAAACCAGGCACATTTTATAATAATTTGGGCTGTTTCCACAATAAAGGCATTACCTCATTCTCTGTCCCCCATGTTTTTTGCCACATTTATTTACTGACTTGTTTGTGATTTGAGTGTATTGGAGTGGTCCACATTGTAGGAACATGTGTACTTTATCCTCATTCTTTGCCAAGTAATTGTCTTCCTTACTACCTAGGGTAGAGTCTATACCAGGGGTCTCAAACTCAAGGCCCGGGGGCCAAATCCGGCCCGCGTCTTCATTTTATGTGGCCCCGCAAGAGGCCACATAATGCAACCTTTGCGAATATAATGCGAATGTGGCCCGCGATGAAATTGAGTTTGACACCCCTGGTCTATACGTCTATACCCATGAGGTAACTCAATGAAACCAGCCTCTCATCTTGCTCTGTGAATACTGTTAATATATCAGTCATTATATCAAGTCTGACCTTTTTACTCCTCATATTGAAGGTAATGCTGATACTGGTTAGCTGTACTTCTTCACTCGGAGACCATCCCAGAGCAAGGCGAGCCAACAGAGGCTTGAGGTCGACATGCTAGGAGTTTGCAGCATTAGAAAAAGTGCTCCCTACATCTGAGGTAACAGCAACCAACGCCTGGTTTTATAAGATTCAAAGGGTGCATACCTTAGTAGCCACAGTTTCAGGGGCGGATCTAGAAAAATATTCATGGGCTGGCAGGAAATTTTGAGGGGTGGCATCCCCTGGCAGAAGTATATGCTGATTAAATCGCAGTCATATCAATCAATGTTAACTTGGAAAGCCACAATATTGATATTTTGACATTATTGTGGCACATCAGTAAAGCCATAAATATAAATATATAAGGTGGCAGACATCATTTAATGAATTTGAACTGAACAATAACTGCATGAGTTTGTTTCACTCTTAGACCAGCAGGGCTACCAAATCTATGCAGACTGCTGCAATAAGTACATTAATTAACTGTCTCATCGATGTTTGTCTGAATTAATATGATAATATTAACAATCATATTATTCCTATCAGCTGTCAATCACTGTTATGATTCACATATTCAGAGTTATTATTAAATAAACTATATTTGTTGGAGGAGTTAATGATGAATGTTCCTCAAGATGCTTGCTCACCCTCCTTCAAATTTGAAAGACAAGTAATTACTATCATATATCAAAATAATCAAAAGAACAGTTCAGCACCCCACGACTTCATTGCAAACAGTTACAACCTTGACTTTACATCAGAAAGAACAAACATTAAAGAAGTCACTAACTGCATCAGTTAGGGTTAAAAAACGTGTATTCAGCTAAAACATAAACATCACTGCAGCTATGATCCAGTGGAAAGTCCTTACCTACTGGCCTAGTTAAATCAAAGTGGTTAGTTTCTTTTGGCTGGGCAGTGAAGTTTTACACACCGTCTTATTTGACTTTCTCAGGACTTGAAACAGTTTTTTGGGGGCAGAACCCCACAAAGAAAAAAATATATTTACACACGTAAGGTCATCATCTTAACAGTTTATTATTCTCATCGACTCATCCGTGAGCAGAGCATCAAGTTGGCATGCCTATGACAGCTGAATGTGGCGATTACCATCTTGTTCAGCAAAACGCCTCACAAACTTATTAAGATTTAAAGCTATGGTGCGTTTTGATTAAATGCTGAGTACAGCCAAACTTGACAGGCTCTTCTCTGTCGTTGTAGACCGCAAACAGTGGCGGGGCCAGAGTATTTGTGTTGGGTAATCTATGGTAGGGCTAACCCATACAGTGGTGGGGCTCAAGTCAGTATTTGAAATGTAATTACATACACGCTCCCCTTGACAGTGAAACGCCACGCATGAGGTTTAGATTATTTCCCTGTCTCAATCCAAATTGAACTGTATGAAATAAAAAGGCACATTTGTCTTGTAGTAAATAAAAAGGGCGACCTGGAGCCAATCCTGCAATTTCTCCACAGGTGAAAGAGTTGACATGCTGAAAACCCAACCCCTGCAGGGGGGTCTGGGGATTCCCCCAGGAGATTTTTTGAAATACTAACATAAAATACACATTCTGGTACTCTCTGGAGAAGAAAAATAAATAAATCTATTACTACACGACATATATAAAAATATGGATGGTATTTGAGTTTTTTGTTACTTTGTTCTGAAAGCTGAACCTGCTGCTCCTCACAGAGAGGAGAGGGAGGAGGCTGTGAATTACTTTACATTGTGGATAAGGGTGGATAGCCCCCATTGTTCTGTGTGTCAAAATGAAAGACAGCCCACACACCTATCAATCATCAAACCGTGGGGTCTTATTTCATTACGTGTTGATTTCTATCAACACGTAATGTTGTATCGATGTATCGGGACTTCCTGCAAAAACACCACGCCGTTATCGTGATTCTGATTGGCTAGAAGACATTATCAAAGATGTTCTATTGAGAAGACGATCACTACGTGACAAAAGTTTTCAAAACAGTTTCTAGTCTTCTGTATTTCCAGACAAGTGGCTGCTGAAATCAATCTGACTAACTGCTGTCTGTGCAATTTACTCCGCGAGTTGGCGGACTTTATTTTGCTTACCTTAACATAATTTTTCATGGTGGGGCTAAGCCATTTCTTGGTATGGCTGTAGCCTACCCCAGCCATACCCTGACCGCAAATACCTCATTCCTTCCGTCTACTTGGATCCGAAATGCTTCTCGTTTTGCGCTGTCCCCCGTTCAAATGAAATCGCCTCCAATCATATTTCCACTCTCGTTCCAGGGCCGGGGGAGGGGTTACAAGCAAGCGGCAAACTGTGGGGTAGAGCCGTGAAGCCAATACGGAAGTGCCACACACTGCAGTTCATATATTGGCCGATAGGGACTGGCTGCAGAAAGGAGCAATTTCCATAGACCCCCATGTTAAAATGCCCAACTTTACAGCAGAAAAAAACATGTTTCTACCCCTGGCTCCATACATTTTTATTATCGATATAGTTAGATTCCACCTTCATGATTATAGATCTGTGAGTGAATTGTTTTCTAACTCGACCCTTTTATTTATATTAGGTCTTAAAGTTTGTGCACACATTAGGGCGTGGTCACGTTGATTGACAGATACGTGCCTCACTGTCAGCTAACAGCAACTTGTCCACTCTGCTAGGCTACAACCATAGAGGCTACAACGTTAGTTAGTTGTAGTTACTGTACTTGACCCTTTAGCGGTGTTCGTGGTGATCGTACCTGTTAGGGAATATTGTTACAAATACCAGATAATTAAAATGTCGTGCTGTGCGCTTGAATGTACTAACAGAACTTCCAAGAAGTCTACTTTCAGCTTTTTTCGGTGAGTAAAATGATAATATTATACATGTTAACCCCGTTAGCAGGTGTTTGTGTGCTTGTTAGCTTAGCTTGTTATGTAGCTTATTAGTCAGCTAAGGACGTAACCCTTTATACATATATACAGTTTAGTTTATGATTCAGCCTTGGGTAAGACTTTTATACTATATGGCTATGACGCCCATAATGCTAAACGGGAGCAAATGTGAAAAGGGGACCCAATTATCCCAGTGGGGCCGCCGGAGTCCACGCCGCCGAAGCTAACGGGGCTGCAGGGGGCTAGCTTGCTAGCGCGTCCCGGCCATAGGTCCCGGCGGCCGTAGCTAGCCCCCTGGGGCTCCGTTAGCTTCGGCCAGCGGCGGAGTCCGGCGTTATAACTGGAGATCAAGGAATGCATCGAAACGCGGACTTGGTTCGCCTGTTGCCCGCTGTAGTATTAGCTAAATAAATGATGTTGAGAAAGGTTTATTAAGCTGAACACCGCCACAATTATGCTGCTATGTATCGGTACTTATTTTATTTTATTAACGTGTGAATGACAAGCATTAAGAATAATACCAAATAGCTAATTATCTTGCAGATTGTCTCGTTTGATTATGAATGTAACGTTTATATAGTGGAACTACACTGTTTTATCAAAAACCAAAGTGCCACGCAGTGACTTGGTATGCATGTATTTCAGCAGGAAATGTGCAACCTAGATGACATTTACCAACACAGACTATATAGAAATATTTGTAAAAGTTGTTCGTTACTAAGTGAATATGGCATTAACCCTCCTGTTGTCTTCGGGTCAAATCTGACCGATTTACTACTTTCATCACCATGTTTTACATTCGATTGCATGAAGGCTTTATGATATCCTTCACAGTACACATTTGCACAATCCAATTATGGATGATTTAGTCAACGTTGTATGCCGGGAACGAGGAGCGGTGACTGCAAGCTGGGTTGTTAGCATAGACTGTGTTGTTAGCATAGGTTGTTAGCTTAATACTGAGAGCATGTTAGCTTAGCTTCTTAGCCTGAGCTAGGTCTGGAACGTCACGCTCGTTGGCAGCAGGTCCCGCCCCGCCTCTTTGCCCTTATTTGGAGAAGGCGGGAGTTAGACTCTGACGTCACTGTCGAGCCGTTAGTAGCCGACTCCGCCTACTTAGGGCTTCACGGCAACTCTGCAAAATCCTATGGGTGACGTCACGGACCCTACGTCCATTTATATATACAGTCTATGGTTACAAGGCTCGCTTCTTGTGCTGCATTCACTTGCACTCGGACATTAGAGACTTTCTCTCATAAATGTCCGATGAGCCACAACTTTTTTTTCAAAACAAAGCTGCCAATTGGGGTGGCAGCTGGGGTGGCAAGGCATTTTTCTGAGGTGGCAGCTGCCACCCCGTGCCACTCTGTAGAACCGCCATTGCACAGTTTAGATGAAAGACGTAAGTCCCGAGCTCCTTCAACAATGCAACATAGTTATATAGGAAATAAAACAATTATAAAATAAAAATAGTGCAAGAAGAAACAGAGTAGAATATATTAGAATAAAATAGTGCAGATGTTGTTGCAAGACCAAGTGATGCAGATGAAGTCAATTATATACATTTAAGAAAAATAAACAAGATAAATAATGCAGAGAATGTTGTAAATGACCAAGTAAATGCGGGAGTCTATATACATGTAAATACAATCAGATATACAAGAACAGAAAGTAAAATAAAATACTGTTTATTGTAGTGATTAACATTAAGATGCAGTATATCAATTGTAAAATGCAACCAGATGAATGCTGATGGAGGCACTTAACAGAGCTCAGGTGTTTAACAGTCTTATTGCCTGTGGGATGAAACTATCTCTGAGTCTGGTGGTTTTATTCCGGATGCTGCGGTAACGCCTGCCAGACGGCAGCAGACAGAACAGTTTGTGGCTGGGTTGATGGGGGTCTTTTATAATCCTGAGGGATTCCTTCCTGAGCCGCTGGGAGTAAAGGTCCTCCATGGATGGGAGCTCCGTCCTGGTGATGTTCTCTGCAGTTTTCACCACCCTCTGTAAAGCCTTACGATTGAGGGCGGTGCAGCTGCCGTACCAGGCCGTGATGCAGTATAAGCTACTTGCAGGACACAGAGGTTTCCCCTGCTAGCAGCAATTGGGAGGAAAACACAAACAGAACCCCAGGGGCCTCATCTATAAAGCTTTGCGTGGGATTCACATGAAAAGATGGCGCAGGTGTGCCAGACGCACAGGATAACTCAGATGTAATGTAATGTTTTTACAAAGTGCAATCAAGCTGGGTTTGCACATGTATGTACAAACAGTTGGGGCTTTGTTTACAAAAAAAAATTATATTTATTTCGTGGTTTGTGTTCCGGCTGTCAATCAGCGGTGAGAAGTGTCTCCACTGCAGCCTGTGCGTCTCAACCCTCCAGCAGTAAATCTATCCACCAGTCAAAGGAAATAAAACAAATGTATTGTGTGTGTCAGCTGTACAAATGACCAAATACATGGTGTTCTACGTTTCCATACCTCCTGTGTTTTTACGAGCAACGCATCAACTCTGTATTTGTAAAAGACCGTTTAGAAACAAAGTTCTAAAATGCTTAACAATTTAAACACATTAAAAACAATTATTACTGTATATAATATCTAAAACCATGCACTCGTGTCTATATAGCCAATAGAAATCAGCGTCAGTTTAAGCGTAATTCTGTCTAGCACATCACTTAACAGAATACATTGTATGCCATGCAAGCATTATAGCCTGTAATAATTAAAGAACATATTCAAGGGGTGGTTTTTTAATAACATATCAGCATTCATTTATTTCTCCAAATTATGTTTTTGTGTGCACTTGTCTCTTATCCATTTTTGCTAATTAACTCTTCATACATGGGAGGTAATATTTAGATTTATGGTATTATTATACATGTTTCTCTCCATTCTTCCTTCTGCCAATGGTGTCGCAGTTTCTCATCTCTCCCGTTTTTGTGCGTAGACATGGTCAAAGTGTCTGTGGAGGACCGTACATTTTCCCGTCAAGTTTGCTTTTCATAAATCGCAAACATTGCTTAGAACATTTTCGTAGGCCATGTTTTGAGCGTACGCAACGTTTATGAACGAGGCCCCTGGCCCTCCTACTGGAAGAGTTGATGGAGGACCCTCAGGCGGATGAAGAGAGGGTGTATGATCCATACAAACCACAGAGGAGACATTGTTGTTATCACCATGGTAATGTATCTCTGCCTCAGTCCTCAGCTTCACTCCAGTGTCTGATGGAGTCTTGCCCCAAATTCCTGATAGCATGTCTCTGAAATGAAAGGTTTACAATCAACACAAGACATTTTTACGGTTTTATTCGGACTACTTTAGATTTGCATTTATCGTGTTGTAGTGAATTTCCAGAAATGTTTGTGTACTAGACATGGGAGGGACCTTATCTGTTTGCAAGATCACATTATAGGGGAACATCTTTTAGATAATTATTCAATAATAAATGAAATATTTGAGGTAGGATGGACACCATTGTTATTTGTATCAAAACATAACTTTTTAATTTTATTAGTTCCATATATTTGGTCAAAATGGACAGACAAGGCGAAGGCCATGACCTCAACAGAAATTGTAAGTACTTGGTTCATTATTTTACACAGCCTTTCTAATGTGCAGTCTTTCCCAAAGCTATTTAAAGGAGATGATTTAGGCTGGAGCCACACGAGAACGGTAACGGTTGTATCCGCTACAGTTCTCTATCAGATACGGTTCGGCCACACGAGGCTGACAGGGAAACGCAGATAACGATAACGGGTCCCTGGGGGGCCAAACGGCTCCGTGCCTACGCCCTATACGATCAAAAAGAAAAATCTCGACCCTTCCATTCTCGCAAATTTTAGGCCCATCTCACAGCTACCTTTTTTATCTAAAGCCCTGGAGCGAGTAGTCTACGTCCAGCTGCAGTCGTTTTTAACCACACATGGCATCCACGAAAAGTTTCAGTCTGGCTTCAAACCCATGCACAGTACTGAAACAGCCCTTTTAAGAGCTTTTAATGATCTGCTCCTAGCCGCCGACTCAGGTAGCTCAGCTGTCTTGGTGCTGTTGGACCTGACAGCTGCCTTTGACACTGTGGACCATAGCATCCTGTTGTCATGGCTTGAACAGACCGCAGGCATCACAGGCTCTGCCCTTGCATGGTTCCTTTTTCTACTGTACATACTGCCCCTAGGCTAAATTCTCACAAAACACAACATCCCCTTCCATTGTTACGCTGACGATGTTCAGATCTATCTGCCTCTCAATCAAAATGCCAACTCACAGCAGTTGATGGACTGCTTAACAGAGATTAAATCCTGGCTGAGCCAAAACTTCCTCACCCTCAACGAGAGCAAGACCGAGGTCATCTTTTTTGGACCCCGACCTCCAGCCTCTCCGGTTGATATTCTGGGCTCCCTCAATAAAAACATCCTCCCCTCTGTCATGAACCTTGGAGTGACCTTCAATAGCGCTTTTAAATTTGATAAGCAGGTCAGCACCGTAGTCAAGTCCTGCTTTTTTAAAATACGACTATTGGCTAAGACCAAGTCGTTTTTATCTTTAGACTTAGAAAGGGTTATTAACGCCTTTGTTACACCAATGTGGATGTCATGCGAGCAAAACATGGTGAAAACAGTGTCTAAATTAAAAATCTGGACGGAAATGTTCGGATTTCCAAAGGGAGGTTCTTTGAGTAAATAAAAAATCAAGAACCTAAAGAATAAATTACAAGAACATGAGGATGGAATGAAGGGTAAAAATACAATTAAAGTAAAAGACTTAGAAAAGCTGGACACTCACAGAAGGTGTTTAAAATACTGGGAGGATGAAGCAGAGTGCCGTGAAAGAAGGCAGTTGGCCTCGTGGATTTACGAAAATATTAAGGTTGAAGATGAATGTGAAGGGAAGAAGGCTTTCAATGCTCGGTGAGATGTACAGTGTCTAAATTGTTTAAAGGTAAAAGTAATTAAACTCCATGACATTTATGAGAGGGACTGCTCGAAAGTAGGATATTTGGGATATCCGTCGTAGCCAGGGTTTACGATCAGTTTTTGGGTGATTTGTACTGAGGAACAAGTATCACATCACCGACGGCTGAAAAATTGTGTTTTGGTAACACGGGGTGTTCAGGTAACACTTAAAGACTTTGTTATGGAACGCAAAGCAGAGTAGGGGGCTAGTCAGTGGTGGCTGGTGGCAAATATTTTTGGTGGGGCTGTTGATATAGTGAGTAAAACTTTTTTTTTGGGAGAAATGACTCCTTAAATTAGGACTTCTGGTGATGTAATGGCGCGTTTCCAGTGCAGCGCAGAGCTCGTTTTAATGCTGCGTTCAGACCGGACGCGATGCGAATATTCGCTTCGCTCTAAACGCTCCTATCGCATCGCTCTAGTCGCTCGAGTTTCACCGCGGCTGCCAGCTGTGTTTACTCGCATCATTCAAACAAGACGCACTGGCTTGGGAGCTACAACTACAACAAAATGAACATATTACCGTGATTAAATTGTAATACACGTTTCTAAATGATGCCGACGTAACAACATACTGATACCGGTTAGTAAAAACCATGAATTAATCGTTTGACAAGTCTGCAGACAGACGGCAGGCAAAAAACCTTTTAGAATGCTTGTTTTCTGAATGGAGCTTGGCTAAGCTAACGTTATATATGCTCCGACCGTCCACACTCACAACAACGGCCTATACAGACATAAATAAACCAGCGACTGTATTCTCCATGACACAGACAGTCTGTGGTTTGTACTTGTTTAACTTTTGTCTAGTTTCTGAACAGATCGTATCTGTCCCCGGCTGTTTGAAGAGCAAGCATGGGAAACAAAAGATAGCATTTACCTGTTTGCATCCAGCTAGCCATGCCTTTCTGGTGTACCAGCTACATGAGAAGCCAAAAAAAAAAACTCACGTCAACGCACGTAAGCGCCCTCGTGACCAAAATATTTGACGGCGCTGATTGGCTGAAATTATGTTTCGGCGGCACAGTTTACTATTGAGACTTTTGCAACGTGCTGGTTGCTGCTGTTTGGCTCGGGGGCTCCGCCCGGTAATGATAAACTAATGCCATGGGCAAGGCCAGGCAGGAAACATGTGACTTATCAGTAACTTTAGACATCGTAACACAATTTTAAACGAGATTTTATTGTAGATTATACATTTTACTGATACCAATTGTATGATATTTACCTATAAGATATATATATTTTTTAAATATTTTTTTGTTAATATTTTTTTTTGTATGTGGGAGGAGGTGGGGCGGCGCCCCTAGTGCCCCTATGGGCCGGCCGCCACTGGGGCTAGTACACCCTCCTGAGGGTCCGACTGTGGATGTGGATGTCATGCGAGCAAAACATGGTGAAAACGATCTGTCTAAATTAAAAATCTGTACGGAAATGTTCGGATTTCCAAAGGGAGGTTCTTTGAGTAAATTAAAAATCAAGAACCTAAAGAATTGAACTATTCATATCTTAGACTGCACAGTAACTTTTAATGTTTATTTTATTAGCATTTATTTTTAATGACTGATGTTAAATGCCATTTTCTTAAAGTCTTTCATTTTTTGTTTTAATGTTTCTTTTACTGTTTTTAAATGCCTTTGTCTGAATGTCTTTCATTTTTTAAAGCACCTTGAATTGCCTGGTGCTGAAAGGTGCTATATAAATAAACTTGCCTTGCCTTGCCTCGCCTCAAGACTGGATTACTGCAATGCTCTGTATGTGGGTATGGACCAGGCCTCAATTAGACGCCTGCAGCTAGTGCAGAACGCAGCTGCACGTCTTCTAACTGGCCATAAAAAGCGTGACCACATCACCCCAATTCTGGCCTCATTGCACTGGCTTCCAGTTCGGTTCAGAATAGATTTTAAAATCCTGGCTGCAGTGGAGACGCTGCGCACAGCTGATCGACAGCTGGGTCACAAACCACCAAATACAAAAACATAATTCAGATCCAGTCGTCATGACTCCACTCTGGAGTGATTCCCTGATCTTTTCTTACAGTTTCTCATCAAGGGGGGGGGGGGGTCTCCTGTCCCCGGTACAAACACACTGCCTGAGGAAGACTATGTCTATTTATTTTGTCATTAACCTTTTTCGGACCACTTATTTATTTATTTTGGTGAGGATCCGACCTCCATGCTGCTACTCTGGTTCAAACTGCATCCACCAAACAATATGATTTATCTCGACCTCCCCAAAATAACCAAAATCTGACACGGTGTGAGACGTCTTTTTTAGCTGTTCTGTACGGTGGCCGGCAGGTGCAAACGCGGAACAACGGCCCAAAACGCATACATAAGCAGGAAACACCTGCAAATAATGAAATGAAAAACAAACAAATACAACAGAAAAACGTTGCATTTACAGAAATGATGCAAACTAAATACAACACACAAACCCCGAAAACAAACGCAACAAAAAAAACGCTGCAAATACCAAAACGATATGCAAAGTCCAAAGCACGTACAAATCCCAAAACACATACAAAAATAAAAACATTCCGGAAGTGCTCCAGGCCTATGGGGCGCGCTACGTGGAACAGATTGATGTCTGACCAGACATAGAGAGAACGAACAAGAGTGATGGAAATCAGGAGGAAAGAAAGTTCATTTAAGTGGAGAAAGATATAAGGTAAGTTTTGTTTTTATACATAGCGTCATATTTATATAGCTAGCGTTAGCGTGCCTAACTACTACACCAGCTGAGGAGAGGAGAGCTTCACGTGAAGAGAAGATAAAGTGAGGGAAGAACATTGTTAAAAGAGATGACAAATCAAGTGCAGGCAAATAACACGGGCCATAGTGAGCACCGCGGAAAAAGGACATTTGAATTCTTAGCAGTTTGTTGCATGTATTTGTGTATAGATGTTGCAACTATACAGAGCTTTAGCAATTGCCTGTAACTATGGTCATGCTAGTAAAGCTATTGAATTGAGAGGGACAAAGTAATGACAGGAGTGTGCATTGCTCAAGAACAAAATATAGAGAAGACATTCAAGGAGAGAGACAAAACACAGATTCAACGGTAAACATGATGTATCTTTCTATTTATTAAGCTAACCACTATTTAGACTATGTGTTTTTGATTGACTTGATTAAATGGATTTACTACATCAATGTATGTATTTTCAGGCTGCCGTGTTTTGTCCTTTCTGTGGCCAACATCTGGGGACAGTTCAAGTGTTCTGTGGCTCCTGTGGCAAACATGTACAGTTTTTGGCAGAAGTTGAACACAACAGTAAGTTCACTTTTTTTTTATTGTATCTGTTTCAAATGCAATAAATAAGGATTCAACACACTACTCTGTTTAGAATACTAATTGGCAGATGCATACACTAGTTATCAGCATGAAGGACACATTTTTTCATTGTCTGTTTATGTGAAATATGTAGAAGCCATCATTACATTGTAGACCAATGCATGATTAAATACACAAAACAGCTTATATTATACATTCATAATTGTGTATTAGTTCTATCTTTATAGAGAACATTATACATTTAGAATCAGATTTTGAGACAGTGAGCGGCTGGGAAAGTCACATCGCCATGGGGCACAAACAGTTGCTGACGTGATGTTTTCTTCGCATTCTCAGGCATTCCATAAGGAGGGTCAGGAACTCACACTTGGGACCACCAGTGTCCCCTCCATCCTCAGTGTGTCCCTCATCATCAGTGAACTTAACTGACGTCTCATGAGAGGGATCGAACGAGGCACCTTTGAAGCCACGGATTGCTCCATCCCATACATTGGCTCTATTAATATTGAACCTGCTGCAAGATGTATTTGTTCTTTTTGCAGAGAGTTTTGCAACAATGTCTTCCGCAGTCAGGTGTTCTGTGCTGGGAAAGACAAAGTGATGTATTGTAATATTAAATGATGAAGCTAGTAATAAGATTTACAGTATAGATAGAACAATTAAGTGGTAACAGTAACAATTAATACCTTTGCTCCATTTTGTCTTCTGGCTCAGACTGGCTATCAATAATGAGAAGTGCATACACATGTGTGTAGTTGCTGCAGTGAGAAGACAGTTGAATTATTATTTTCAAATACATAATATATGCATGACAGTCATATTTACAAAAGGATGTCGATCCTCTTCCTGTTTTTTTTTCAATACATTGGGTTCTAAACTGACAACAGCACTTTTGTCATACTCCTGCACAATCCTTGTAAACATTTGAAATGGAGCAAGAAACAATATGTGATCTTTGAAAAATATTTGTCCGTGTTTTTTGTATCGTCTTCACTAAGATGTCAGATATTGTGGGTGTCATTTGGAAATGTATTAAAGTATAATTGTTCTGCTTCCTGGGAATGTTACCCTCTGTGATTGGAGGCTATACAAACAAACAAATGTAAAATAAAGATACACAGCAAACAACTGTGTCACGATGCAACTGTCAACATTGTTTACCTATAGAAGTTGTTCTGACCCGGGGGGAGACTGGACCTCTTCCTGGAATGGGGTTGGTGCTTCATCCTATTTTTACCCAGGAAACAAGTGCACACAAAGGCATTTATTGATTTCATGTTCACAAATTCAAACCTACATGTTTAATTAGTCTTACCCGATCAGACGCGGGCTGTGGGCCTGAGAGGTCTGATAAAGGTAAACAACAAATATATTCAAACTACTGTACTGTTAAAACATTCTGCTTCTTGTGGCACAAAATAATATGTTGACAATGTTTTATTTTACCCTGGCAAACTGTTGTCCATTCGTGGAGTGCTCACTTTTGGAACATTTGGAATGTCCCACATCTGCATACACACAAATGACTGACTGAAATAAATTCACTTTAAGAATAAATGCCACGATAAATCCAAACTGACCAAGGTACATTATATTGTTGACCGTCCTTTAACTCTCACATTAGGATTTACATTGGGGCACAATAAACCAACTCCGCACATATAATATATCTACATGATGTCAAGAGTTACATTTAGGTGCACAATGCTGTCTCTTGACTTGCAAGCTCTTTTACCAAACAAGCTAACGCTAGCTGCGTAAATATGACGCTCTTTGTATCAAAACAAAAACTTACCTTCTTATATATCGACTTTTTCCACTTCGATCAACTTTGTTTCCTCCGGCTTCAATTTGCAGCACTCTCGTTCGTTCTCTCTATGTCTGGTCAGACATCAATCTGTTCCACGTAGCGCGCCCCCTAGAGGCCTGGAGCTCTTCCGGAATGATTTTTTTTTGTATGTGTTTTGCGATTTGTACTTGCTTTGGACTTTGCATATCGTTTTGGTATTTGCAGCGTTTTTTTGTTGCGTTTGTTTTCGGGGTTTGTTTGTTTTTCATTTCAGGATTTGCAGCTGTTTCCTGCTAATGTATGTGTTTTTGGCCGTTGTTCCGTGTTTGCACCTGCCCGCCACCGTAGTTCTGTCGTCATTTCCTGCGATCTTCTTCATGCAGTCAGTAAAAATGAATGAATGAATGAATGGGCGTTTCTTTGACTATTTATAGGCAAATATGGGCGTTACGTGAAGCCCGCAAAAGCTGCACCGCATTTCGAGTCGATTGTGATTTATAAAAAGGGAAACCGGCGTAGGAAGTGCCGTACGCACTTTCCTCGCCTGTACACAATGTTTTGTGAATAGGAAAATGTCGGAACATTTCTGTACCTATTTTTTGGATTTCTACTACGCAAGCAACCTTCCCACGTGAATCCTACGCACGGCGTTATAAATGACGCCCCAGAGATCAGCTGCTGCTGACAGAGAAAAAGAGTCCTGCCTCTCCCCACCTCTGCTGCTAAATCCACCACGGAGAATAAACAGAAGGGCAACCATGGAAACCTTGCTCGGAAGTCTTTTTCGCTGCATTTGGTCTATTTTGTGGCGGAAGTACAACGCCACATACAGGCCCGGCATATGTACTACAGCGTCTCCAGCAGGTCGAGCGGTCTCGTGTGGAAGGACACATTTCTGGTGCCTATTGTGTGTGGACGGAAGACTTTTTTTTATAACGATTTTGGTTCGTTTGCATTACCGTTCTCGTGTGGCTCCAGCCTTACAGTTTAATGGTAGTTGTAGCATGCTTCTTTACAGGCCCCTATCAACAGCAGCATTTCCTTCAACACCTGCATTTTCTCCTGAATCTCCGAAGGGACAGGACTGGCTTAGTGCCTGCCTGAAACCAGAGGACAATCTGCTCCGAGTGGTTAGCTGGCCGTGATTTGTCAACAACTTAGCGATGTCCCGCCCCTTAGCCTATTGAAACAATGTGTTGGAGGGCTAGGCAGAGCATGTGTTACATAGTGATGTAGTGATGATTTGCAACCTATCTAAGACTACAAAAAGGGAAACACCCCAAAATGCACAACAGGCCCCCTTTAAATCAATTATTCAAATGTGTAGTGGTCTATGCGTGGCACAAACCTGTGTCTGGATCAATGAACGAGTGTCTAATGAGGAAGTCCAAGACCACCATGGCACAGCTGGGTTTGAAGTCATCCGTGGCCATGAGCTCCTTCACCTGAAACCAAGACAATAAGCAAACACACCTGTGGTATTTCTGTCTCCCCTCAGATTGTTGTTATCTCACAGGATTCATATTCAGAACAGCAGTACTGACCTTCTCCATGGGCAGGAGGTAGAACTCTTGCACCTCTCCATCCCCTACTTTAGGCTTGAACCCCACAGGAAGTTCTAAATCAAAGACAAACTGATTCTCTGCATATACCCCGTCTTCATCCTCATAGGTGTAGCTAGAAATGCACAGGAGTAGTGAGTTATGAAATAGTTTTTTGTTATATTAAAGTCTTTCCTTTTGTTAATGACTAAATTGTATCCTCACAAAATCTGGGGTTACCCATTTGATCAACTAATTCCATGTGCAGACCCAACATGTAGCTTGGTCACAAATGTTTTGTTTTACTTTTTGTCTGTGGTTCCTACTGAAGACATAAATATTACATAAACACCTCATAAACACGGATTAATTTATGCCGGTGTGTGTTTGTTCTAGGGATGGGAACGATTAATCGAATATTCTAAATTATTCAGGTATTCGAATATGAGTTATTAATATTTTATTTTTTTTGGGAGGGATGCCTAAATTGATTACATATGATCAAATTGAATAATTCAATGTATACGACAGGTCCCTTTGTCCACGGCCGGGCCCGCGCCAGCTGCGGAGCCGCTGCCGGTTGCTTTGTCCGCGGTTTCACGCGTGGAAAGCACACAGGCAGCCGGTACACACAGTATCACACACACAGACACTCAGGTCACACAGAAAGCAGATAGTGAGCACACTGCAGCCAGGGTGGCTGAGTCTGTTCTAGAGGATGTGGTAATGGATGAGGATTTGTTACCTGTTAAGGCGAGACACCCCAGGTGAATAGGGTAATTTTTTTAACTTAAAGGTATCAGCTAGAAATTTCTCCAGTTAATGTCTTACAATAAGGCAATTGTCTTTTGTATTACAAGTTTTCTGAAATAGCATGTTTAAATATGCAAATTAGCCATTATCTCATTAAATATGCACATATTTTAACACATTTCAGGAATCGAAATCTGAACTTTGGATAAAGCCAGGTTCCAAATTCTTGTTTCATTTTGTAGTCATATTAGTATCTAAGGCTTTTACAGAAGGGATATTGGATATCTCTTTTTATCACTCAATAAATCAGAAAATACTGTCAACAGCCCTAAAATATCCATTTTCGCCATGTTTTTAGGTATACAATGTTGTATAATTCAGGCTATGAATTATATATGAACAAACCCTTCTGTAAAAGCCTTCATAATATTGATAGGAATATAACTGGAAAGTTTGGTGTCTCTACATGCTTCTGAAGTTGAAATTTCGAACTCAGAGTAGGAGAAAAAACTCATTTTGAGAAAACGACCTTTAAAGATAGCAGTGAGGCGCTAGCTAAACCCTCCTGTTCTCTGGATGACAGCTCGCGCCTCGACGCACTCCGTGAAGGTGTTTCATGTTCGGGGTCATTTGTTTTTTGTATAACCTTGCTTCGTGCAAGAGACAATTGTTGTCGTCTTCTCTGTGAACGTTTTTTTCGCCGTTCTTTTGCGATTTTGAGATTTCAATTTCTAGCGGAAAGCTAAACAGGAAGTGTTTTAGCACACCACGCGACGCATCTGAACGAATCACGTTGTCAGAAATTGACACCAGCCAATGAGATTTCGTTTCTTGGTTTAAGACCCCTTTGTGCTTTCACGATTGGTTGCTGATACAAAGGAAATGACCATATTTGGATCCGATGAGATTGTGCAGGAGAGACGGAGCTTTCCAACGATATCTCTGTTGACATGGTGCACACAGCGGTCGCGGTGCTTTATGTTACGTTAGAATGCTAACTTTTGGTGAATTTAGGAGAAATCTACAGACGCAAATAGACAAACTATAGTAAAATAAACACTTAAATGTGTATTTTGTACGTTTTCCTTCCAAAAGCCTGAAAGAAAACATGTTATGGAATCAAAATAGCACAAAATCTCAAAATTGACCAGTACTTGAAAAACGATGTTTTTGCCTGCCGTGTCTCGCCTTAAAAGGAAAAACGAACAAGTGAGCAAAGGAAGGGTGGCTCAAAAAGGGAAGGTATCAAAGAAGGAGTCGCTGTGTTCCTCCTCTCAGCCAGAGGGAGTCTCAGAGGACTCAGAGGACAGTGACAGCGAGTCATTCTTTGACATCGTTGAGGTAACAAAGGGAGAGGAGTACTCTTTCCAGAGGATCAGATCCTTTCTGGCGGAAACTAAGGCGTGGAGGGGGGTGAAATTAGATGAATTTTTTGCTGATGTGCAGATCTTTCACAATTCTGCCAGGGTTCTCATGCAGCGCAAAGAAGCCTTAGGGGAATCTTTCTTCAGCGGCCCAGAGAAGGCTCGGTTAAAGAAGATACTTCAGAGGATTAGAGCGGAAACTGCAAAGAATGATGAATAAGTACATCTTGGTTTTATTTTTTATTTTTCTTCAGCCAGGTTTTTGATTTTGTTAGGATGCAACTATAATTTCATTATGAGTGACATAAAGCTGGGCTCTTTAAACATTAACGGTGCTCGAGGGGATGCTAAGAGAGTGACTGGAGGAGGGAATGGGGGGGGGGGCTTCTTCAGCCATAAGCGCAGCAATAGTGGAGGGGTTGCCATTCTCTTTGCGAGGGGCTTTACACCCTTCTCCTGTACGGTCGATGAGGTCACTTGCTCAAAATAAATGCTGAATTTGAAAAAGTTAAAATATGTTTTATAAATATTTATGCTCCCAGTGTGGGCGCAGAGAGGCTTTTGTTTTTTGAGAAACTCAAACACACTCTTAGCACCTGTGATAGTGAGGAGTATCTGTCCCTGGGGGGTGACTTCAACAGAGAACCCTGTGCTGGATAGGAACCACCAGGAACCGCAAGCTGCCTCGAAGAGTGCCTTAATAAGACTAGCAGAAAGCTTTGAGCTGTGTAATGTTTGGGGGCACTTCCACCCGGGCCAGCGGCAGTACACGTGGGTGCACTCTAGGGATAACCTGTTGTCTCTAACTAGGCTGGATCGTGTCTATGTTTTTAACCATCACATTAATGTGAGCAGAAGCTGCTCCATCAGTCCAGTGGGAATCTCTGACCATTCCCTTGTACAAGTCTCAGTTTTTATTAATCATGTTAAGTGTAATAGTGCGTATTGGCACTTTAATGCTTCTCTGTTGGCCGACAACCATTTAAAAAATGTTTTTAAATTATTTTGGGAAAACTACCGTTTATCTAAGAGTGAGTACAATTCTCTTCAGCAGTGGTGGGATGTAGGTAAAGTGAAGATCAAGCAGCTTTGCCTACAGTACACTTACAATGTCACAAAGGACATGGCTAGATCTCTGAGAGCTCTGGAGAGAGAAGTGGTGGAGCTGCAGGGATTGGCAGACTCCACAGGAGAGCGAGAACATGTTGAAGTTTTCAAAAGTAAAAGCTCAGCTCTGTCTGACCTGCTGGGGTTTTCTGCTCAGGGTGCTCTGGTCAGATCCCGGTTTCAGAACATCGTGAAAATGTATGCTCCCTCTCACTTTTTCTTTGGTCTCGAGCGTAAGAATGGTCAGAGGAGGCTGATGCACTCCCTGCGATCCAATGCTGGGCAGCTGCTTCAGGAGTCCGCCGACATTCTTCAGTGTGCTGTGGAGTTCTACAAAGAGCTCTACAGAACAGAGTTCCAGGCTGAGCCAAAGGTGGCGCAGTCGTTCTATGAGGGCCTTCCTAACGTCCCTGAGGAGGACCATGCTGAGCTGGAGCCGGAGCTCTCTGCCCAGGAGCTGCAGGAGGCCCTGCTGAGTAGTGTTAATTTCGTTGACTAAAACTATGACGAAATATGTTCGTCAACGACCTTTTTTTCCATAACGAAAACGAGACGATGACGAGACGGCACCGACGGCAGTAAACAATAACTGTAATGAAATCATCATGCAATATCGTTGACGAAAAGTGACGAGACGAAAATGTAGTTTACTAAATAAAAACTATGCCAAAATCTCTCTTTACTTTCGTTGACGAAAAATGTGGTGACGAAATATTATCAAAGATAATGTTACATCTCTGATAGTCAGTTTTTCTCCCAGCAGTTCCACTTCTGGTGCTGCGGCTGGGCAGCAGCTGTGTGTCTGTGGGGCGCGCGGCGGTAGATTTGAATTACACCGGGCAGCGGCACAATATGAACTGTCAGGAAGACTCGGGTCTAACTCATGGTCTAACTAACCTTATTTAACAGAAAATAAAATGGCAACAACAGGGCTTGGGAGCAGTGGTCGCACTCGCGTTAACCGAATACCCCCCCGTCAGCGCGAGTGATTGATAAATTGTGCACTCGACGGATAATAATGGATTATGACCGAAATGTTACGATCCTGTCCGTCAAAATGACTGACAACGAAAAAGTCTTAAGCCACCACTGCTTGAGAGAAAGAAACGATGTGATATTTGAGCCCATTTTCGCTACAATGAGGCGGAGAAAAAAAGCGAATGCATTGTTTCATCAGAAGGGAAGCAATGTGGCCATAACACAGCTGGTAAAAACACCACAAACCTGAGCAGATACTCTCTGCAAAGCTGCATTCTTAATAATTCAACCTGTGTTTTTCATCAAATAAGGACAAGATATAATCTTATTTATTTATACTAAAATGACAAATTATTGGTTTTGGCTAGACTAGTTTGACTGAAATGTTCTATATAATCTGATGACTAAAAAAGACTCAGTTTTCATTGACAAAACGTAGACTAAAATAATTAGTTTTCTTTGACTAAAATAAGACTAAAATGCTCAGACTTTTAGTCGACTAAATCTTGACTAAAATGTTTACTGTTTTAGTCGACTAAAATAAGATTAAAATGCTCAGACTTTTAGTCGACTAAAACTTGACTAAATAAAAACAGGATGAAGGTGACTAAATATGACTAAAACTAAAAAGGAAATTTAACACAGGACTAAGACTAAAACTAAATTAAAAAATAGCTGACGAAATTAACACTACTGCAGAGCATGCAGAGTGGGAAGGTTCCTGGCATAGACGGCCTGCCTGCAGACTTCTATAAGGCTCTCTGGCCAGTTATAGGTGACGACCTGCTGAGTGTGCTCAGAGACAGTCTAAGTAACGGGAGGTTGCCTCTGAGTTGCAGGAGAGCTGTGCTCACTCTCCTCCCTAAGAAAGGAGACCTGCAGGAGATTAAGAACTGGCATTCTGTGTCTCTACTCTGTACCGACTACAAGCTGCTTTCCAAAGTGTTAGCGACGAGGCTGAGGAAAGTGATGGAGCATGTCGTTCACGTAGACCAGACATACTGTGTACCCAGCAGGTTGATAACTGACAACGTGACTCTAATTCGAGATGTTTTGGACCTCTCCGGTTCATTGGGCTGTGAGCTTGGTCTGATTTCTCTAGACCAAGAAAAGGCTTTTGACCGAGTTGAACACCAGTACTTGTGGCAGACGCTGGAAGCTTTTGGGTTCAGCTCTGGTCTCATAGCCAAGATCCAGGTCATGTACAGGGACATTGAGAGTGTACTGAAGATAAACGGTAGTTTGTGTGCTCCTTTTGAAGCTCAGAGAGGAGTCCGACAGGGCTGCTCTTTGTCCGGGATGCTCTACTCCAGGGATCACCAACTACATTTGTCCAAGGGCCAAAATGTATCCAATAGACACTATCGCGGGCCAGCGGGGGGGGGGGGGGTACAGGTACTGCATAAAGCTTACCAGACTCTTCACGCTAATGAAGGATCACTTCTAGGCAGGGTTGGGAGGGTTACTTTGTAAATGTGATCAGTTACTGATTACTGAATACATGCTCTGAAAGTAATCAGAATACAGTTACAGTTACGTGTCTTAAAAAAGTAACGTGTTCAGGTTACTTTTAGAATACTTTCTTTTTCCATAACAGATGGGTATGTTTTGGTGAGCAGGAGACACTTGTTTTACTGTTTTAATGGCTTATCAAGAACTCAAACACAACATCTTGGTGTCATTCTGGACAGCTCCCTCTCATCTGCACCCCACATAACATCACCCGGACTGCATTCTCCTACTGTAAACCTTTCCTTAGAATATGTTGTGAATTGTAAGGTGTCCTTGGGTGCTTTGGAAGGCGCCCCTAAATAGAATGAATTATCATTATTATTATGATCTGAAACGATGTAATAACTTTTAAAACTTGTTCCAGTCACTTGCCCCATGCATTCAGCAGCAGCAGGCCATTCACTTTGATTTGATCCCGTTATAAATGTCATCATTTCGACAATAAAGAAATGCTACATCAACGTTATCTTGCACATTTTATCTAACCATCTCCGTTTCTAACTTTCAATATATTTTAAAAGAGATCTCTCTCTCTCTCATCTGCGTGCGGGGGCGGGGCCTCACAGACACGCTGCATCTCTCTCTCTCTCACAGACACGCTGCAGCGCTGTGCAGTGTGCACACAGTTCTACCGGTAATGAATATTACATTTTGTGAGGAAACTTTTCCACCAATAATTCCAATAAGTATTCCAAAATGTATTCACTTCAGGTTTACGAAAGTAACTGTAATCAGATTACTCGTTTTTCAAATGTAACGCCAGCTGAATACAGTTAGCCTACTTGATTTTTGTATTCTGATTACATAACGCCATTACATATATTCCGTTACAACCCAACCCTGCTTCTAGGCTACTGTCCCGCAGCTCCTGCCTCTCTGTTGGACTCTGTCGCAGAGGGGCTGCTGCTGTGGTGCGCAGCGCACAAAGCAGACTCTTCACAACAAGGATCACTTCTTCTTCTTCAAGGAAGGGAAGGTTTCGCAGTACGCAGTCTACTGTCCCGCAGCTGCTGCCTCTCTGTTGGACTCCGGTACTGCACCTTACTCACGAGACGTTGTAAAAAAAATAATGGGTGGGGGGCGAACGCAGTAACCACTCCGCCAACGCCACAGTCACCCCCGTCGTGCGGGCCGGATGAGAATGTCTGGCGGGCCGGATGTGGCCCGCGGGCCGCCAGTTGGTGGTCACTGCTCTACTCCCTGGCCATAGAGCCCTTTTTACACCGGTTAAGGTCAAAGTTACAGGGTTTCTCTTTTCCTGGCTGTAGGGATGTTTTTAAATTGTCTGCGTATGCGGATGACATAATGGTCTTTGTTAAAAAACAAGATGACATCAATGTTTTAACTGAAATTGTGAGCAATTTTTGCAAAATCTCATCGGCTCGAGTCAACTGGGGGAAAAGTGAGGCCTTAGCAGTAGGAGAGGGCAGTATTGACAGCTTGTTGTTACCTGGGGGCCTTGGTTTGAAAAGGGCAGGGTTAAAGTAGCTGGGTATTTATCTTGGTGATGACACGTTTTGTTTGAAGAACTGGGACGGGCTTATAGAGAAAGTGGAAGGCCGGTTAAAGAAGTGGAAGTGGATCCTTCCCAAACTCTCTTTTAAAGGGCGTATCCTTATTTTAAACAACCTTGTTTCCTCCATGCTGGCTCACAAGCTGGCATGCACCGACCCACCCGTGAACCTGCTGTCCAGGGTGCAGGCTCTCATGGTGGACTTCTTCTTGGACCGCATGCACTGGGTCCCTCAGAGCGTCCTGTTCCTGCCAAAGGAGGAGGGGGGACATGGCCTGGTTCACCTAGCAAGCAGAGGGGCGGCTTTCAGGCTCCGGTTCGTCCAGAGGTTCCTGACTGGACCTGCTGACCTGGTCTGGAGACCCGTAGCTCGGGCCTTATTGGAGCGCTGTGGTGGGCTGGGTCTGGCTGAGTCGCTGTTCCTAATGGACCTGAAAGGATTACGCCTGAACAATCTCTCTGGTTTCTATGGAGGTCTCTTCAAGGTGTGGGGACTACTCAGAAAAGAGAGACCAGAGTGCTGTGGCTCACTGTTCTGGCTCCTCAGAGAGCCGGTGGTCCGTGGATCTCGGTTTGTGTGTGGAGTAGGGCCTTCTCTACAACAGAGACTCTGTGAGGAGAGGATCCTCACGCTGGGCCAGGTGGTGGAGGTGTGTGGCCCCCGTCTGGACAACGCTGTAGGCCTGGCCTCACGTCTGAGCCTCAGGTCAGTCCGGGTGGTCAGCCTCCTGCTGCAGAGCTGGAAGCAGCAGCTCAGCCAGTCAGAGCTGGCGCTGATCGCTGCTCACTGTAACGGACTGAAGTCTCCAAATGACAATGACTCTTTTCCAGAGATGCGATGTTTTCCTGATCTCAGTTGCGAGGGTTTTTTGTTAAAGTTGGACAATTTTACTGATTTTAAGTTTAGCACCATGTCCAACAAAACATTTTATTATTTGGTGACAAAGGTGCTGAATCAGAGCAGACTCCAGGAGCGAGTGGACACCCGGTGGAGAGCCCACCTGGGCCTGACGGAGGCTCAGAGGCCTGAGTGGAGAGCGCTCTACAAGCCTCCGCTGACTAAGAGGGGTGGGGACCTCCAGTGGAGGGCTCTCCACGCTGCGGTAGCTGTTAATGCGTTTGTTTCAGTGATCAACCCTACAGTGTCTGACGCCTGTCCTTTTTGTGAACAGAGGGAAACCATTTTTCATTGCTTTACGGAATGTGGTCGACTCCTTTGTCTTTTTCAGTTACTCATTCAGATGTTGATTTTGTTTAATGTGGTTTTTTCTAAGACAATGTTCATTTTGGGTTGTAGGTACAGCCAGAAGCAAAAGTGCAAAAGTCAGCTTTTGAATTTTTGATTACATATGATCAAATTTAATAATTCAATGTATACGACAGTGCCATAGCTAAATGTGTTAGGTGACGTCTAAAGGTGTGTTTTGCTCCTCTCACCGGTCCCTCATAATAATTAACTCGCATTTATGTCCAAATCCATCAGATCTAGAGTCTAGTTCTAGCTAATGATATAGCTGCTGCCTCTCCCTACACGCAGATCACGCAGACTCAAACCTCATCTTAGGCCCAAATGCGCTCCGCAGCCGTTGCGAGGTTCCGGCGCTAACAATTCATGAGCGTGCTCCCCCGCCCCCTGTCAACACTCGCGACACATGAGTAGCCAGCCGAAACAACAATAAGCGCTGCTTGGCAACCGTGTGTGGCGGCAAAGTACATAGACATTTTGACTGGAGAGATTTAGTTTTGCCGGTATTCAACATATTTTACCAGTAATAGTCCGGTAATTATTTACACTCTAAGAAGAGTCCTATACAACAGACATGGCGTCAAAAAGGAGTAATGTGTGGAAATATTTTGACCAGGTTAGTGAGTGCGGTGTAGAGTGCAAACTATGCCAAATTAAACTTATACAGGACTGTCTCAGAAAATTAGAATATTGTGATAAAGTTCTTTATTTTCTGTAATGCAATTAAAAAAACAAAAATGTCATACATTCTGGATTCATTACAAATCAACTGAAATATTGCAAGCCTTTTATTATTTAATATTGCTGATTATGGCATACAGCTTAAGAAAACTCAAATATCCTATCTCTAAATATTAGAATATCATGAAAAAGTATACTAGTAGGGTGTTCAACGAATCACTTGAATCGTCTAATTAACTCGAAACACCTGCAAGGGTTTCCTGAGCCTTGAAAAACACTCAGCTTGGTTCAGTAAACTAAATCACAAGTATGGGGAAGACTGCTGATCTGACTGCTGTCCAGAGGACCGTCATTGACACCCTCCATCAGGAGGGTAAGACACAAAAAGACATTTCTCAAAGAGCAAGCTGTTCACAGAGTGCAGTTTCAAAGCACATCCACAAAAAGTCTGTTGGAAGGGGGAAATGTGGCAGGAAACGCTGCACAACCAAGAGAGATGACCGCAGCCTTAACAGCATTGTGAAGAAGAGTCGCTTCCAGAATTTGGGGGAGCTTCAAAGACAGTGGACTGAAGCTGGAGTCCAGGTATCAAAAGTCACTGTTCACAGACGTGTCCGGGAAATGGGCTACAATAGCCGTATTCCCATGGTCAAGCCACTTCTGAACTCAAGACAACGGAAGAGGCGTCTGACTTGGGCTAAGGAAAAGAAGCACTGGACAGTTGCACAGTGGTCCAAAGTCCTCTTTTCAGACGAAAGCAAGTTTTGTATTTCATTTGGAAGTCAAGGCGCCAGAGTCTGGAGAAAGGCTGGAGAGAAGCAAAATCCAAGTTGCTTGAAATCCAGTGTGAAGTTCCCACAGTCAGCGATGGTTTGGGGAGCCATGTCAGCTGCTGGTGTTGGTCCACTGTGTTTCATCAAGCCCAGAGTAAATACAGCTGTGTACCAAGAGATTTTAGAGCACTACATGCTTCCGTCTGCTGAAAAGCTCTATGGAGATGAGGAATTCATTTTCCAGCATGATCTGGCACCTGCCCACAGTGCCAAAACCACCAGTAACTGGTGTACTGACCATGGCATTACTGTCCTCGATTGGCCTGCAAATTCCCCTGACCTGAACCCCATAGAGAATATGTGGGGTATTGTGAAGAAGAAGCTGAAAGACACCAGACCCAACAATGCTAATGAGCTAAAGGCCGCTATTGAAGCATCCTGGGCATCCATAACACCTCAGCAATGCCACAGGCTGATTGCCTCCATGCCACGCCGCATTGATGCAGTAATCCGTGCAAAAGGATTCCCAACCAAGTACTGAGTGCATTAATGGACATTTTCAAATGTTTGATTGTGTTTTGCTGTTATAAATCTTTTTTTTTTACTTGGTCTGAGGAACTATTCTAATTTTTTGAAATAGGATTTTTGAGTTTTCTTAAGCTGTATGCCATAATCAGCAATATTAAAATAATAAAAGGCTTGCAATATTTCAGTTGATTTGTAATGAATCCAGAATGTATGACATTTTTATTTTTTTAATTGCATTACAGAAAATAAAGAACTTTATCACAATATTCGAATTTTCTGAGACAGTCCTGTATACATACTATACCTTGCTATACCCACAACCTCCGTTCCAGCTGAGAGGGTCTTCTCTACAGCTGGCCTGATTGTGAATCCCGCACATGAAAGCTGTAGGCCTATAGCTGTCAAACTGTGATCACCAGTTCAATACATTTGACAAATTCGACTTGGTTTCTACACTTATTTGAACATGTATTTATTTATTTCCAAAATGTATTGAATTTTTTTATTTTTTTTATAGGATATGTACATTTCGGTTAACCGGTTAACCGTTTTTTGGGGGGTCGAATATACATTTGCTTTCAAATTCCCATCCCTAGTTTGTCCATGTTAATGAAGGATCATTTCACCCAGTGCAACAGTGTGGCTCATTAATACGCATTTAACCAACAACACACACACACACCCCCACACACACACACACCTGACTTGTTGGTTTGACTGATAATAGATCATAAGATTGTTTATCATTTTAAGTTAAAGGAAGAAATATCAAGCTTACCTTACTGTACCAACAGGACGAGCCTTCTCGGCAATGGCTGCTGGGATACATGCTTCCTCCTCACATTCTTTGACCACAGTTTGTTTGATGTCAAGCCCAGCAGCCACACCACCTGCTGCCTTCGGAGAAATAACATCGACTCATTCATTTATTTGTGGAAATCTGAATTGGAAGAACTCTGTATTTAAGACTTATCCTTTGTGTACATCAAGTATCTACTGTGGCAGTATGTAGACAGTGTCAGACAGTCTTCACTCACCACATGGTCCAGCAGTCCAGGGTACATCTGCTTAGTAGGGGAGCGACGTGCCAGCCACATGCTGACTTCCCCCCCGTCACTGACAGTGTAGCCATTGATGTGGACTCCACTCCTCTTCACACCAAACAGGCCTGCGTGTGAAGCATCACAATAAGCTCATACAACACGAACACTGGTGTAACATGGTGCTGTGTGTGCCAAAACTGACTTGTAGCTGATCTCTCCATCAACATCAGAGGAGCCTCAGAGAATTGTGACATCACACTGTATTTCTGAAAGACAGGAATGCTTCAGAATTACAGTGATGCATAGGAAGTTATTGACAACTTCTAGGCTAATTGTAGGTATTCACATTCATTTTTGTTTTACTTATACAGTCCGTGGTCAAGTCCAGTGTATAAGACGGAAGAAACCGCCATCCCTTTTATCCATGAATGTCCATATTATATCTCATGGGGTATCATCAGGGTACAGGTACTGCATAAAGCTTAGCAGACTCTTCACGCTAACGAAGGATCACTTCTAGGCAGGATTGGGAGGGTTACTTTGTAAATGTAATCAGTTACTGATTACTGAATACATGCTCTGAAAGTAATCGGAATACAGTTACGTGTCTTAAAAAAGTAACGTGTTCAGATTACTTTTAGAATACTTTTGGAATACTTTCTTTTTCCATAACAGATGGTACTGTTTTAATGGCTTATCAAGAACTCAAACACAACATCTTGGTGTAATTCTGGACAGCTCCCTCTCATTGGCACCCCACATAAAAAACATCACCCGGACTGCATTCTCCTACTGTAAACCTTTCCTTGGAATATGTTATGAATTGTAAGGTGTCCTTGGGTGCTTTGAAAGGCGCCCCTAAATAGAATGAATTATCATTAATTATTATTATTATCTGAAACGATGTAATAACTTTTTTTCCCATTATAAATGTCATAATTTCGACAATAAAGAAATGCTACATCAACGTTATCTTGCACATTTTATCTAAC
The DNA here is from genome assembly GCA_902827135.1 of Harpagifer antarcticus. Classification (NCBI taxonomy): domain Eukaryota; kingdom Metazoa; phylum Chordata; class Actinopteri; order Perciformes; family Harpagiferidae; genus Harpagifer; species Harpagifer antarcticus. Next base: position 1,832,878 of record CADEHL010000900.1, on the reverse strand, counting down.
CATCTCCGTTTCTAACTTTCAATATATTTTAAAAGAGATCTCTCTCTCATCTGCGTGCGGGGGCGGGGCCTCACAGACACGCTGCATCTCTCTCTCGCTCACAGACACGCTGCAGCTCTGTGCAGTGTGCACACAGTTCTGCCGGTAATGAATATTACATTTTGAGGAAACTTTTCCACCAATAATTCCACAATTTCACAACGAAGAATCACTTCTTCTTCTTCAAGGAAGGGAAGGTTTCGCAGTACGCAGTCTACTGTCCAGCAGCTGCTGCCTCTCTGTTGGACTCCGGTACTGCACCTTACTCACGAGACGTTGTAAAATGGGTGGGGGGCGAACGCAGTAACCACTCCGCCAACGCCACAGTCACCCCCGTCGTGCGGGCCGGATGTGGCCAGTTGGTGGTCACGGCTGTATGGTCTCACCTCGTCTCTCCATCCCTTGAGGCAGCTGAATGTGCCCTCTTGTCTCAGGGTCCGCAGGACAGCGTCCACAGCCTCAGTCCTCTTCCCGGGGGAGTCCAGGCTGGGTCGCAGGGACACAGCGCCCCCTTGTGGCGGACTGAACACATCCGGAAACCGGCTCAACAGCGGGGCGAGCTGAGGAGGAATCCAGCCAACCTGAGCTTCATTTATCTCAAACCGAAAGCAGCTAGCACGACAGGAGCCTGCGGGGAGGTGGAAGGGGCGACTTTAAAACCCGTTCATACCGTCCACTGCATGTTTAACTCGGTGTCTCTGGTGTAACTTACCTGGTGAATAAAAGTTATTCATTCGGCGGAGCAGCTGGACTATCTTTTGCGACCACTGAGAGTGAGACATTGTTCAAGAATGTCAGGAAAACGCCACTCAAAGTAGCCCTGAGGTACCGCGGGAGGAAATGTGCTAGGTTACGTTTATCACTGCGGTCAAGCCAGCCGTCTTTCAGTTTTGCGAGGTCAAACCAGCCGCCCCTGTATTTCGAGTGCGTGATTAGTTACAGGTTTACGGTAATGCAATAAAACAACCCTTTCGTATTATATATTCGACCACTTTAAAGCTACAGAGAATCCCACCGAGGAACACTTCCGGTGAGGATTTCAAAGTAAAGGATGACATGTGGTACATTTCTATTATTTGCGATTGAGGAACAGGGTAATTTATGAGAATAATGTTAGGACTTATTGCTTCATAAACTTGTTGCACAAATACTATGAACTACTTTTACTGTGTACTTTTTGAGAATGACAAAAGTCCCTCCAGAGAACAAGAAGGAGCATTTTCTTCAACTTTAATGTGGTCTAAAAAACATTTCTTACATAAGTAGTTTATGAAACTGCCAGGTTTGTACTTAGTACTTCTAGGAGTACTTGCACAAATAATATGAACTACTTTTACTGTGTACTTTTTCAGTAATTGAGTTTCAAAGTACTCTCCAGAGAACAACAATGAGCATTTTTGTCAACTTTGATGTGGGATAAAAATCATTTCTTCCATAAGTAGTTTATGAAACTGCCAGGTTTGTACTTAGTACTTCTAGGACTACTTGCACAAATAATATGAACTACTTTTACTGTGTACTTTTTCAGTAATTGAGTTTCAAAGTACTCTCCAGAGAACAACAATGAGCATTTTTGTCAACTTTGATGTGGGATAAAAATCATTTCTTCCATAAGTAGTTTATGAAACTGCCAGGTTTGTACTTAGTACTTCTAGGACTACTTGCACAAATAATATGAACTACTTTTACTGTGTACTTTTTCAGTCATTGAGTTTCAAAGTACTCTCCAGAGAAGAAGAATGAGCATTTTTGTCAACTTTGATGTGGGATAAAAATCATTTCTTCCATAAGTAGTTTATGAAACTGCCAGGTTTGTACTTAGTACTTCTAGGACTACTTGCACAAATAATATGACCTACTTTTACTGTGTACTTTTTCAGTAATTGAGTTTCAAAGTACTCTCCAGAGAAGAAGAATGAGCATTTTTGTCAACTTTGATGTGGGATAAAAATCATTTCTTCCATAAGTAGTTTATGAAACTGCCAGGTTTGTACTTAGTACTTCTAGGACTACTTGCACAAATAATATGACCTACTTTTACTGTATACTTTTTCAGTAATTTGAGTTTCAAAGTACTCTCCAGAGAAAAAAGATTGAGCATTTTTGTCAACTTTGATGTGGGATAAAAATCATTTCTTCCATAAGTAGTTTATGAAACTGCCAGGTTTGTACTTAGTACTTCTAGGACTACTTGCACAAATAATATGACCTACTTTTACTGTATACTTTTTCAGTAATTTGAGTTTCAAAGTACTCTCCAGAGAACAAGAATGAGCATTTTTGTCAACTTTGATGTGGGATAAAAATCATTTCTTCAATAAGTAGTTTATGAAACTGCCAGGTTTGTACTTAGTACTTCTAGGACTACTTGCACAAATAATATAAACTACTTTTACTGTGTACTTTTTCAGTAATTTGAGTTTCAAAGTACTCTCCAGAGAAAAAAGATTGAGCATTTTTGTCAACTTTGATGTGGGATAAAAAACATTTCTTCCATAAGTAGTTTATGAAACTGCCAGGTTTCTACTTAGTACTTCTAGGACTACTTGCACAAATAATATGACCTACTTTTACTGTGTACTTTTTCAGTAATTGAGTTTCAAAGTACTCTCCAGAGAAGAAGAATGACCATTTTTGTCAACTTTGATGTGGGATAAAAAACATTTCTTCTATAAGTAGTTTATGAAACTGCCATGTTTTTTTAACCCTAACTGATGCAGTTAGTCACTTCTTTAATGTTTGTTCTTTCTGATGTAAAGTCAAGGTTGTAACTGTTTGCAATGAAGTTGTGGGGCGCTGAACTGTTCTTTTGATTATTTTGATTTATGATAGTAATTACTTGTCTTTCAAATTTGAAGGAGGGTGAGCAGCATCTTGAGGAACTAAATTATCTCCTCCAAAAAATATAGTTTATTTAATAATAACACTGAATGTGAATCATAACAGTGATTGACAGCTGATAGGAATAATATGATTGTTAATAGTATCATATTCATTCAGACACACATCGATGACACAGTTAATTAATGTACTTATTGCAGCTGTCTGCATAGATTTGGTACCCCTGCTGGTCTAAGAGTGAGACAAACTCATGCAGTTATTGTTCAGTTAAAATTCATTCAATTATGTCTGCCACCTTATATATTTATATTTATGGCTTTACTGATGTGCCACAATAATGTCACCTAATGTTATTGAGTTAAAATATCAATATGCCAGTCAGCTGTCCCCAAAGCTGACTTCATCTCTGGCTACGCTTCCCTGCAGTCTCTGGATTTCCTTGCTCTCACGGAGACCTGGATTACTCCATCCAACACATCCACCCCAGCAGCTCTCTCCACAGCATATTCCTTCTCCCATACACCCAGACCCACAGGCAGAGGAGGTGGCACTGGTCTCCTGCTCTCTCCCAAATGGAGCTTTTCCCTCTTCAAGCTATCTAACTTCACTCCCTCCACCTTTGAATTCCATGCCGTCACAGTAACCCATCCTATACAATTAACCATTGTTGTTCTCTACCGTCCGCCAGGAGCCTTGGGGGACTTCTTGGAGGAATTAGATCATCTCCTCTCACACATCCCTGAAACTGGCTCTCCGGCTGTACTTCTCGGAGATTTCAACCTCCAGACGGGGAAGATAGACAAACTAACATCTCTGTTAACCGCCTTCGCTTTCTCATTGTCTCCATCCCCACCAACTCATAAAGCTGGCAATGTCCTTGATCTCATATTCTCAAGGAACTGCACTACTTCTAACCTCTCTGTAAACCCGCTCCACACATCCGATCACTTCTTCCTTTCATTTCTCTCTACCCCTTTCCAAACATAACAAACTAATCTCTTCTCAGCCTGCACCTGTCCGCCGTAACCTTCGTTCCCTCTCCCCCTCTACCTTTGCCTCATCGGTGCTCTCAGCCCTCCCTTCCTCTAATTCGTTTCAACTCCTGCCTCCAAACTCTGCTGCAGAAACTCTCCTCTCTACTCTCTCATCTTCTCTGGAGTCTCTCTGTCCTCTCACATCTCGGCAGGCTCGTCAGTCCCCCCCTGCTCCCTGGCTAAATGACGCACTGCGTGCTAATAGAACCGTCCTTCGGGCAGCAGAGCGGAAATGGTGGAAATCCAAACACCGTGACGACCTCCTAACCTACCAGGCTCTCCTCTCCTCTTTCTCTGCCGAGATCTCTCAGGCAAAGAGCACTTTCTTTCAAGATAAGATCCAATCTTCCTATTCCAATCCCAAAAAACTATTTTCCATCTTCTCCACCCTCTTGGACCCTCCCAAAGCCCTCCTCACTTCTGTCAAGCGACTTTGTTAACCACTTCGAAAAAAAGCTTGATGATATTCGCTCTTCTTTTTCTGACTCACCTTTACTGACCGCTGGGTCACCAGACCCTCTTTTCACCCACACACTAACCTCCTTTTCCCCCTCTCTCTCCAAGTGAGGTTCTTACCTCATTACCTCTGCCCGCCCTACCACCTGTCCTCTGGACCCCATCCCTTCAAACCTCCTTCAGACTATCGCTCCTGATATTCTACCGTTTCTCACCCATTTCATCAACACTTCTCTAACTTCTGGTCTCTTTCCAAACAGTCTCAAGGAGGCAAGAGTAAACCCTCTCCTTAAAAACCCACTCTCAACCCGTCTGATGTTATAAACTACAGGCCTGTGTCTCTCCTCCCGTTCCTGTCTAAAACACTTGAACGCGCTGTCTTTAAACAACTCTCCTGTTATCTCCATCAGAACAACCTTCTGGATCCGCACCATTCTGGTTTCAAGGCAGGTCACTCCACAGAAACGGCCCTCCTTGCTGTCACTGAGGAACTGCACCACTGCTAAGCAGCATCCCTCTCCTCTGTCATCATCATGTTGGACCTGTCAGCTGCATTCGACACGGTGAACCATCTGATCCTCCTTCGCACTCTCCAAGAACTTGGAGTTTCAGGCTCTGCACTCTCCCTCCTCGCCTCATACCTCAAAGACCGTACCTACAGGGTAACTTGGAGAGGGTCTGAGTCCGACCCTTGTCAATTAACTACAGGGTTCCCTCAGGGCTCTGTTCTTGGTCCCCTCCTTTTCTCCCTGTACACAAACTCGCTCGGATCGGTCATTAGCCCGCATGGTTTTTCATACCACTGCTATGCTGACGACACCCAATTCATTCTGTCCTTTCCCCGCTCAGAATCTCAGGTCGTCGCACGCATCTCTGCTTGTCTAGCTGACATCTCTCAGTGGATGTCTGCTCATCACCTCAAGCTCAACCTTGACAAGACTGAACTGCTTTTCCTTCCGGGAAAATATTGTCCCACTCTTGACCTGACAATCAACATCGGCACCTCTGTTGTTTCCCCGACTCAGACTGCAAGGAATCTGGGTGTGACCCTAGATAACAACCAGTCCTTCACTGCAAACATCGCTGCTACAACCCGTTGCTGCAGATACACGCTGTACAACATCAGGAAGATTGGTCCCCAGCTGACACAGAAAGCCACCCAGGTTCTGGTCCAGGCTCTCGTCACCTCACGCCTAGATTATTGCAACTCCCTCCTGGCTGGTCTACCTGCATGTGCCATCCGACCTCTGCAGCTCATCCAGAATGCAGCGGCTCGTCTGGTCTTCAACCTTCCAAAATTTTCCCACACCACTCCGCTCCTCCGCTCCCTTCACTGGCTCCCGGTAACTGCTAGAATCCACTTCAAGACACTAGTACTTGCATACCTTGCTGCGAATGGATCTGGCCCTTCCTACATTCAGGACATGGTTAAACTGTACACCCCAGCGCGTGCACTCCGCTCTGCATCAGCCAAACGACTCGCTGCACCCTCGCTGCGAGGTGGACCCAAGTTCCCATCAGCAAAAACACGTGGGTTTGCTATCCTGGCTCCAAGATGGTGGAATGAGCTCCCCATTGACATCAGGACGGCAGAAAGCCTGCACATCTTCCGCCGCAGACTGAAAACTCATCTCTTTCGACTCCACTTCGAGCGATAGAATTACTAACAAAGCACTTATATACTAACATAGGACTGGCTTATCTATAGCCAGCTGAGTAGCACTTGAAATGTTTGGCTCTATGATACCTGATGTACTTATATGATTCTGTTTTTCTTCTGGGCTGTGTCTTCCTGGTCGTATGTACTTATTGTAAGTCGCTTTGGACAAAAGTGTCAGCTAAATGCAATGTAATGTAATATTGTGTCTTTCCAAGTTAACATTGATTGATATGACTGCGATTAAATCAGCATATACTTCTGCCAGGGGATGCCACCCCTGAAATTCTCCTGCCACCCTCTTGCCACCCCATGAATATTTTTCTAGATCCGCCCCTGGCGCTGCAACATTAAAGATGAACACATTAAGGCATCAATAATTATAATCCAGTAATATATATTATTCTTAAATGGGGAATTATGCACTACTGTTTGTCTAAGTATATTTTGATGCCAAGTCTTGTACTTTTATTTAAGGAAGGTTTTTGAATGCTTAACTTTTACTGGTTGAGTTCAAAATGAAGTTTGTGTTTGAAGATGGGACCGGCCATCAAGAGCAAGAGCGTTATGGCTGTGTGATCCCATGTTATACCCATTTTACATGTTTTAAATACACTTATGAATAAATTTACAATTAACATATGCATCTTTATAAATATACCATGTTATGCAATCATTACTTATGTTTTATTTATGGTTATTTCATTACATGTTAGATGTTTATAATCAGGGGTGCACATAAGTTTTTTGCCCTGGTTCTCAAAGGAGCCCGAGACTGGTACCAGGGCCAAATCCACAATGTGACCGAGAGGCAGAGGCAGGTCGGCCAGAACTCCCACTGCACGGTCAGTTCACACTCACTGTTCCAAAGAGCTCAGATATAAAGTATTGGAGATGAGGCCTGTTGTGTTGCTTGGTGCTCATCCTTAAAATGAAATAAACCGTAACTTTTGAGGGGGTCTTGACTTTATTTGCCAGACACACGCGCTGAACACAAATGCAGAGGTGACCACAGAGGTGAAAATGTTTTTTTCCCTCCCAGAGATGCCAGCGCAGCGCCTCCCCAGATCTGGCGCCCTAGGCGAACATCTATAACGCCAGTGCTACGGGCCGGCCCTGAGTTCAGATGCAACTCGCAAATATCTTTCTCTCTCTCTCCTCTCTTCTCTCTCCTCTCTCCTCTCTTCTCTCTCCTCTCTTTTCTCTTCTCTCTCTCCCTCTCTCTCTCAATGTTGGTACGCAAATGCGCCTTTTTTCAAATGACCCGGTGCTCTTTTTTGACGGAGGTGCGCATACAACGTTAGTTAGTCATAGTACTGTACTTGACCCTTTAGCTTTAGCCGTGTTCGTGGTGATTGTGCCTTTTAGGGAATATTGTAACAAATACCAGACAATTAAAATGTCGTGCTGTGCGCTTGAATGTACTAACAGAATTTTTATCCCACATCAAAGTTGACAAAAATGCTCAATCTTTTTTCTCTGGAGAGGACTTTGAAACTCAATTACTGAAAAAGTACACAGTAAAGGTAGGTCATATTATTTGTGCAAGTAGTCCTAGAAGTACTAAGTACAAACCTGGCAGTTTCATAAACTACTTATGGAAGAAATGTTTTTTATCCCACATCAAAGTTGACAAAAATGCTCAATCTTTTTTCTCTGGAGAGTACTTTGAAACTCAAATTACTGAAAAAGTACACAGTAAAAGTAGTTTATATTATTTGTGCAAGTAGTCCTAGAAGTACTAAGTACAAACCTGGCAGTTTCATAAACTACTTATTGAAGAAATGATTTTTATCCCACATCAAAGTTGACAAAAATGCTCATTCTTGTTCTCTGGAGAGTACTTTGAAACTCAAATTACTGAAAAAGTATACAGTAAAAGTAGGTCATATTATTTGTGCAAGTAGTCCTAGAAGTACTAAGTACAAACCTGGCAGTTTCATAAACTACTTATTGAAGAAATGATTTTTATCCCACATCAAAGTTGACAAAAATGCTCATTCTTGTTCTCTGGAGAGTACTTTGAAACTCAAATTACTGAAAAAGTATACAGTAAAAGTAGGTCATATTATTTGTGCAAGTAGTCCTAGAAGTACTAAGTACAAACCTGGCAGTTTCATAAACTACTTATGGAAGAAATGATTTTTAGACCACATTAAAGTTGAAGAAAATGCTCCTTCTTGTTCTCTGGAGGCACTTTTGCCATTCTCAAAAAGTACACAGTAAAAGTAGTTCATAGTATTTGTGTAACAAGTTTATGAAGCAATAAGTCCTAACATTATTCTCATAAATTACCCTTTTCCTCAATCGCAAATAATAGAAATGTACCACATGTCATCCTTTACTTTGAAATCCTCACCGGAAGTGTTCCTCGGTGGGATTATCTGTAGTTTTAAAGTATATAATACGAAACGTCCAGCTTCCCAGGGTTGTTGTATTGCATTACCGTAAACCTGTAACTAATCGCGCACTCGAAATACAGGGGCGGCTGGTTTGACCACGCAAATGTGAAAGACGGCTGGCTTGACCGCAGTCTGTTATCTGTGTAATAATTCTCGCGTCCAGGAGAGAAGCTTAAAAAGGAGACTAAATGGAGTCTCTGAGATGGTTTCAAATTGGTACTTTACTTCAAATAAAGGCGCGGTTATGTTACAAACAGAATATTGTTCGACAGAAAAGCAGCTGTGTTTCTGGCTCTGGCAGGTGAAGAAAAGAGCCCGAACCCCTCATGTCCCGCTGTATTTATATCCTCAGCTGGCTCCTTCCTGCAGGCCGGCTCTCCAACGTTTTAATGTCCGTTGTTACGCATATCAGAGGATACAGACATTGTACATTCAATATATCTAAACACGCCTTTTCTCTTCCTTAACTCTTTCATAACTTTATATGCAATACATGTTAACGGCGTCAATAGCCACTTTAGTGATACTAATGGACGGTAGTCCCGGATGTCGTCATGAAGGATTTTCAGAATAAAAGCTTGGTATTGAGAACTTCCGGTTTTTTCCAGAATAAAATAGCATTTGAACTGACGGTATGTTTAAGCTACATTATGCTATTAAACATTGATTTTAATTTCTAACATTACTAATATTGTGATTACATAGAACTGGATAAAACTAGTGATGTTACGTATTGCGCCGAGGCTTCGGAGCGTGTGTCGAGTAATCCCCGAATCCCTGTCGAGGCTTGTATCGTTTTGGGCCAGTGACCTCATCGATGACAAACGAAGCCTCGCTGCCTGTCGATACCACGTGACTGCTTCAGGAAGCGATTCATATCGGTTGAACCGTTGAACCGCAACGCTCATAATACCCATGGATGTATAATAAGAACGATATTACCCCTTCTGTACCCGGGCCCGGTGACACGATGGAATCAAGAGAGCTCAGACCCTCACTTATAGAGGTCGGAACATGTCATAAGTATAAATAGATACAAGCATAAATAAATGTAGGAATAAAAACATCAATAAATACAGGAATACATATGTTGCAGTGTTTTCAGGGAGCTTTAGTGTGTGTGCTGTGGCTCAGCTGGAAAGCAGTTGACTCATGACCGCAGGGTCCCTGGTTCAACGACTGAACAATAAATGAGATAATGTAGTTAACACAGGGTTGCCAACTTTGGGTACCTGGCTGGAGTGAGATTTTGATATCATGGGTTTAATTACATATGCGCACGAAATGACTGCTATCGTGTCAGCAGCGGGACCTTAGCATATATATATATATATGATATATATACAACATATACAAATACACAATATTGGACACAGACTATAAAAGGCACAAAGTTTCATTCACTAATGAAAGTCAAACACATGTTTGTTTCCACTGTTTTATTGTGTGCCTGTCACGATAAGCAATTAATTGACGTATCGTAGGATAAATAAAAATGAACTCGATAAATTGCCATTAACATGAGGATGTGACTAGCAGTTTGAAAGGATGTACTTGAATTATTATTATATATTATCATTATGTCAGTGGTCTAAAATGGTCATACAACGGTGCCGACAATAATTTCCGGGAAAATGTATCCAACAAAATTAATTATCCTGAGAGGACTATACATGAAACACACACACACAAACAAATCTACAGACTTACTCCAAACTGCCAAATATATTAATTAACACACTCTCACTCTATACTCTTTGACTCTATTTTGGCCTAGTAGAACAATAAGCAGCAGACTTTTACTTTTTTATCATTTCAACTGGATATTAGATCTGCGAATGCGCAATACGGGTTGGCTGTTGCGAGAGAGTATTTGTGTTGGGTAATCTATGGTAGGTCTAACCCATACAGTGGTGGGGCTCAAGTCAGTATTTGCAATGTAATTACATACACGCTCCCCTTGACAGTGAAACGCCACGCGTGAGGTTTAGATTATTTCCCTGTCTCAATCCAAATTGAACTGTATCAAATAAAAAGGCACATCAATCAATCAATTTGTATTTATATAGCCCAATATCACAAATGTTACATTTGTCTCAGTGGACTTCACAGTTTGTACAAAATATCAGTATGACAATACGACACCCTCTGTCCTTAGACCCTCACATCGTACAAGGAAAAACTTCCGAAGAAAACCCACAGTTTAAAGGGAAAAATGGGAGAAACCTCAGGGAGAGCAACAGAGGAGGGATCCCTCTCCCAGGACGGACAGACGTGCAATAGATGCCGTGTGTAAATTGAAAAGATAATACATTTGCAACATAGGTAGTCCAAATGTTTGGAAATGCATGTGTGTATAATAGGAAGATGAATCCACGAGGATATCCATCCAGGACCTATGATCCAGGACCACAGCCTTACGACTCAAGCTCCAGGGCTCGCGATGCAGGACACAGGACCGCAGGATCATCCATGACTCCGGATCCCAGCGTATATATAGACACCAAAAAGAAAGAAATTTGGGGAAGCTGGGTTAATCGGAACATGAGAGTACACAGGTATAGACAGAGAGAAGGAAGAAGTAAGATGTCCCCCGACAAACTAAGCCTATTTCAGCAAAACTAGGGGCTGAATCTAATCAGCCCTAACTATAAGCTTTATCAAAAAGGAAGGTCTTAAGCGCACTCTTAAAAACGGATAGGGTGTCTGCCGCCCGAACACAAACTGGAAGCTGATTTCACAAATGTGGAGCTTGATAAGAAAAGGCTCTGGCTCCCATTGTACTTTTAGAGACTCTAGGAACAACCAACAACCCTGCATTCTTGGAACGCAATGCCCTAGGACAGTAGGGTATAATGAGTTATTTAAGGTAAGATGGCGCCTGCCCATTAAGGGCTTTGTAGGCGAGAAGAAGAATTTTAAATTATATCCTGTGTTCTATAGGGAGCCAGTGTAAGGCAGCCAGAACAGGAGTAATGTGGTCCCTTTTCCTAACTCTGGTTAGTACACGAGCTGCAGCATTTTGAATCAGCTGAAGCGACTTGACTGACTTCTTGGTACACCCTGATAATAAAGAGTTACAATAATCCAGCCTTGAAGTAACAAATGCATGGACTAGTTTCTCTGCATCGTTTTGAGGCAAGATATGCCTGATTTTTGCAATGTTACGTAGATGGAAGTAGGCGGTCCTTGAAATTGATTTTATGTGGGCGTTAAAGGATAAATCCTGATCAAATATGACACCAAGATTCCTTACAGTCTCACTGGAGGCCAAGTTAATGCCATCCATAGTTAGTATATCTTTAGATAATTTGTTTCGTAGATTCTTCGGGCCAAGTACAATAACTTCAGTTTTGGTCGTGTTTAACATCAAAAAGTTTAAGGTCATCCACGTTTTTAAGTCCTTGAGGCAGTCTTGAATTTTATTTAGATGATTCATTTCATCAGGCTTGATTGATAAATATAGTTGAGTATCATCCGCATAACAATGAAAATTTACAGAATGATTCCTTATAATATTGCCTAACGGAAGCATATATAATGTGAACAAAATAGGTCCGAGCACTGAGCCCTGTGGCACTCCATGGCTAACTTTGGTTTGCGTGGAAGATTCATCATTGACACGTACAAACGGAGAGCGTTCAGATAGATAGGACCTAAACCAGCCTAAAGCAGTTCCCTGTATGCCAACTAAGTGCTCTAGTCTTTGCAACAGGATATCATGGTCGATAGTATCAAATGCAGCACTGAGATCGAGCAAAACAAGAATAGAGACAAGTCCCTTGTCTGAGGCTATTAGAATGTCATTTGTGACTTTAACCAGAGCTGTCTCTGTGCTATGATGTGTTCTAAAGCCAGACTGAAAATCTTCAAATAAATCATTGTTTTTTAAGTAATCACACAACTGTTTTGCGACTGCTTTCTCAAGAATTTTTGAGAGGAACGGAAGATTAGAAATGGGTCTATAATTGGCTAAAACCTCTGGATCGAGGTTGTGTTTTTTAAGAAGCGGTTTTATCACTGCTACTTTGAATGATTGTGGAACATAGCCTGATAATAAAGACATATTCATAATATTTAATAAAGAAGTGCTAATTAATGGAAAAACTTCCTTCAACAGCTTAGTTGGAATTGGGTCTAACATACACGTTGATGGTTTAGAAGAGAGAATCATTGAATTTAATTGTTCAAGGTTTATGGCTGAAAAGCATTCTAGTTTACTATCTAGTGTAATATTAGAACTTACGTTTCCGGGAGTTGATAACACTATACTGATCAAAGGCAAGAGGTCATTAATTTTGTTTCTAAGAGTAACAATTTTATCGTTAAAAAAGCACATAAAATCATTACTACTGAGTGCTATGGGAATAGAAGGCTCAATCGAGCTATGGCTCTCTGTCAGCCTGGCTACAGTGCTGAAAAGAAATCTTTCATTATTCTTATTCTCATCTATTAATGAAGAGTAGTAGGCTGCTCTCGCTTTACGCAGTGCTTTCTTATATTCATTGAGAGTAATATGCCAAATTAAACGAGATTCTTCAAGTTTAGTGGAACGCCATATCCTTTCAAGTTGTCTCGACTTTTTGCTTTATTTTGCGGGTTTCGGCATTATGCCATGGAGCTAATCTATGTTGTTTTATTTTCTTCTTTTTCAAAGGAGCAACAGAGTCTAATTGTATTCACATTTGTCTTGTAGTAAATAAAAAGGGCGACCTGGAGCCAATCCTGCAACTTCCCCACAAGTGAAAGAGTTGACATGCTGAAAGCCCAACCCATGCAGGGGGGCCTGGGGGACAAGATTTTTTTTTTGTTTGTTTTGAAATATAATACTACTAACATAAAATACACATTCTGGTACTCTCTTGAGAAGAAAAATAAATAAATCTATTACTACACGACATATTAAAAAAATGAATGCCATTTTAGTTTGTTGTTACTTTGTTCTGAAAGCTGAACCTGCTGCTCCTCACAGAGAGAGAGGGAAGAGGCTGTGTGAATTACTTTACATTGTGGATAAGGGTGAATAGCCCCCATTGTTCTGTGTGTCAAAATGAAAGACTGCTGTTAGATATTAAAAGGGATTCACGCTCCGTGTTTCAAATCTCTCCGCGTTCTTACGGAGCTGTTAATATGGAAGGAATCCAGATGCCAACAAGTAAACAATAATCTACTTTAATGGTAATATAACAAATGCATACACAATCAATACAGAGCACACTGCAACAGTACTCCGGGCTCAATTCCTACCACCGACTGACAGCCAGTCAGGAAGAGAGCTCTGAGCATACAAACTTTACAGTATTTATACACATAAGCTGGGAGGAGTCTTTGGCCGGTTGCCTAGGCAATGAGTCAGCAGTTTGTTGATTCCATCTCCTTACAGTGTGAGTGTGTGTGTGTGTGTGTGTGTGTGTCCCCTCAGGCAGTCCCCCCGTCAGGCTTTGGAGTCATATAATTCCACAGACAGAGAACTCTTTAACAGAACACACCTCTTATCCCCCGAAAACATCTTTAACACACACATCTGTTTCCTCCAGCTCACCACACCAATGTCACATGTCTTTCTCTAAGAAAGCCATATTTGTTGAGGTTTACCAGTCATCATCTCATGACATCCTCAGGACCAGCTAACCAACTAAGCTTAACTGTTCCTATACCCTAAGGCCATTTCTGAACTTCCCTTCCACTCTGAAGTCAGCTCACCCAGAATCAGAAGGACCATTGTCTCTCTAATTGTGTGTGACCCACTGTCTCCTGCTCTTTCCTCACTGTGCCCTGGGGCTGCCTGCTCACAAGCTTCTCTCAAAAGTCACCTGCTGTAGGCCTCCAAAGCCCAGCTCACAGTTTTACCCAAATAATTAATACATTCAAATATTCTCCTGCAAATCCCCCTTTTGATTTAAATTTAATAAATCAACTATTTTCAAGACATTCACATTCATTCTGGGATTCAGACTATTTAAACGTTCAGAAATGGCTCCACATATCAACTTCATACGACCGTGTTAGAAATACCAAAATATGTAAATAACTCCATACAGCAATTACATCACTTAGTAACAACAAAGTTAAAACCCTTCAATCAGAATGATTGAGTATCGTAATAAGGTATAACCTTCACCGTGGTGATTCAATTAATCTGTAATCTGCAAAATTGCAGTGTCTTCAAGCTTTAACATTACTTCACGTATACTTCATTACGCTTTAGTCAAAATGAGATATTTAGGAGACAGCAAGTCTGTCTTCTCATAAATATCAACAACCTGAAATGCCCTGCCTCCTATCATAAGAAGAGGCAGCTGCAAGGTCATACACAGTTCAGAGCCACACATGATATCAGTGCATTAAAACTTCCCAAAGAGTGGAGAAAACAGTATTTCTCCAACATATCCCTCCTGTTTATACTACGGAATAACATAGAACTTGGAAAAATACAAATGATTGTACTATCACTCAGACCCGTTACTGTTTCCCTGCTCACGTCCACTCTTTAAATTCTACTGGGTTCTGTTGGTTTCTTCACTGGTTTGAGACAAGTGCCCTTACTGAAATCACCTCCCTTTGTAGCCAGACTTCACCACAGTAGAGGCGAGTTTCTGTCTTTTAGGTTTAAACAGCTTCAGTCAGATGTATCCAGGATGGTCTCTCCGCCACTCTAACTGCAGTCGATGTAGACAGGAGTGCTTGGTAGGGACCCTCCCACTTTGGCGAGTGCCTGCTCTTCCTCTTTATCGCTCTGGTGAACACTCACTCTCCTGGTTTCACTGTCTGCGTAGTGTCAGGTACTTCCATCCGTGGCGAGACCCGGAACTCCTGATACTGCGTCCTTGGATACGCTTTCCACACCGTGGAGTCGCCACCCTTGCTTCATTTCTCCCCCCGAGGGGCGAGAGCCCTCGCCACCTGTCGTTGGAATGGTCACAGCTTCATCACGCCAGCCTCCGGTGGAGGAGACAGACGCCATCTGGAAGCGTTGATCCACCCCGCTCTGCCTCGTTCCCTCAGTGCCGTTCCTCGACATCCTCTGCATCACCCGATGGGGTCCAGAGAACCTGGGTCCCAGCCACTTGGGTCTGATGTCCCCCTTTTGCCTCTGCAACCTGTGTGGAGAAATCTGATACAAATCCCTCAAGCCTACGCTCAGGGCTCCTGATTGACATAAGAGCTAGAGGCAATGCGTCTAACCATTTCATGCCTGTCTCTTCACATGTTTTGCTGCTTAGCCCTAGGGACTCTTCTTCTCATATTATGCACATATCCAAAAAACCTTCTCTTTTCTCCTACATACTTTTTCCCAACTTCACTCGTGATATTTTAACCACCTTTTATCCTTCTGAGCAAGATATCACTTCAACACATTTAATATCTTGCCCTGTCCATCTATTTCAGTCTTCTTTTATCCATCTGTTTTCTTTTCTCTTCAGCCTTCAACAACCTTTTCTTATTTCCATTTCTAACCAGTCTTTTACTTATAATCTGTCCCTTTCCTAGGACAGGTAAATACATCCTGCTACTGTAGTGTTCACAAATAAATCTCCATGCAAACTGCTACTGTACACTCAAAAGTGATCTGTTTCATTTTGAAAAGTCAGCTTTTTGAAAACCAACATGGCTCAGTTGAAAATTTTGTTTCAAAACAAAACTCCTCATCTCTTCCCGACATGATTTGACATAAAGATGATTTGCTACCACTATTTTTCATTGTGATATTTGTTCAAACAGAGACTGCATCTGTCTCTGGATTTAAATATATGCCTGATGGCAGTATATGCATAAAAATAAAAATAAGTGTCCAGGTTTTTAACCTCTGTCATTAAAGGACTGTATAAAAATAAGACATGTCATCTGATTAATCTAAAATCAGAATTTAACAGATAATTTGTGTAGTACATCCCACCATTTTTAGGGACGCCTAATTAACATTCTCAAATCTTCAATTAACTTGACCTAAAAAGCTAAAACAGTGCTGTTTTATGATACCTAAAAAAATACTACAATAGATTTTAGACTATAAAAATGTAAATATCAAATTAATAGTTTCCACTCTGTCCAGTGTAACACTGACCTATTGTCTAACAACCCCCCCTTTTCTGAAAAAGAATCCCATTTACTGTGTTTTCATTTTCAGAAACATCAAGAAAGAATGGTAATGCATAGGATGCAGAGGCGAGAGCTGTGACCTGGGAACTTTACGACCCTGGCGTCCTGCTTCAAAGTGTCCTCATAGCTGTCTTTTACGACACTGGCCTCCTGCTTCATCGTAAATTAAGTTTGGGCTCCATTTGAGATTTCTGATCTGAGTTAGAGACAACATTATTTTGCATTGTTCTAAAGAACAGAAGAGTGTTAACTTCATCTGTTTTTATGGGGCTGTGGATTGCCATTGCACCCGGGAGATTTTGGTCTGTGACGGGAGGAATTCTAATTCCAATCATTGCGAGGGCAGCATTGTGACAAACCCTCCTCAATCTATCTAGTGCCTGCGTCTGTTTGTTCCATTTGCTACGAGCAAACCATCTGGGTTTCTGTTCGTTTAGGTGTGCAAGTTGCTTTACAATCTGTCTTTCATATACATTCAATGCTGTGCCAAAATTACCTATGGTGTCGTCATCTCCCACTCTATTCTCTGTTATCATTTTATCGTGTAGGAATCGGAGATCAGTACAAGCCTTTTCTTTAGCCCCCTGTTTGATACCGCTTAAAATCAATCTCTTAATCTGTTCCCATTGCTCCCGGTAACTCCCTGGAATTTCAGAATCGTTTTTAGCATTCTGTCGTTCCATTTTCACTTCGCTTTTATTTATCTGACTCAATTAATATGTGCTCACATGTATTAATATACTGGGCTATTGTCGTAGTTACTATTAACGCGCTTCCCGTCTTCAATACCGGTCAGCAATGTAATATTTAACCTCAACGCTTGAAGCTAAACTCATATAAAAATGTCAAAGGTGTACTACCCCCTTTCAGCCACTAGATGGCAGCAGCAGACCACAAATGAGCCTCACTCATCCGAGTGCTTTTTTGAGATCCGCCGATATTGAGTAATTACCATAAAACAGACCTCCGGCTTTTAGCTTTCAGCGTTCGTCTGTCCTGTAAAAACCCCCAGTTTTAGACGGCGATCCGATCTGAAATATCGGATTTCCAGGTCTGTCGTGTGGGAATCAAACCACACAACCCACAGCCTGCACCGGCCCTACGCCACTGAGGACTAAAATACCTACAGATCCGCGCTAAACTGCTATGTACGCTACGCAGGACTTTGGTCTACCTACGATCAACGACTATGTTTGTTATATAATAAAATATGCATTGTATATTCCATTTAAACTTTAAAAACACTGTGAAACGCCTTCAGACAATCCTAAAAATACCTTAGAGTTGTGCAGGGCCCTGCCGATTGTCTGAAGTGTCTGAAAGCGTTTATTCCCGACCCAATCCGGTCGTCTGGATTCCTCCTCAGCTCGTTATCTTGCACGTCGGGTCACCATTTGTTAGATATTGAAATGGATTTACGCTTCGCGTTTCAAATCTCTCCGCGTTCCTACAGAGCTGTTTATATAGAAGGAATCCAGATGCCAACAAGTAAACAATAATCTACTTTAATGGTAATATCACAATGCATACACAATCAATACAGAGCACACTGCAACAGTACTCCGGGCTCAATTCCTACCACCGACTGACAGCCAGTCAGGAAGAGAGCTCTGAGCATACAAACTTTACAGTATTTATACACATAAGCTGGGAGGAGTCTTTGGCCGGTTGCCTAGGCAATGAGTCAGCAGTTTGTTGATTCCATCTCCTTACAGTGTGAGTGTGTGTGTGTGTGTGTGTGTGTGTGTCCCCTCAGGCAGTCCCCCCGTCAGGCTTTGGAGTCATATAATTCCACAGACAGAGAACTCTTTAACAGAACGCACACACCTCTTATCCCCGAAAACATCTTTAACACACACATCTGTTTCCTCCAGCTCACCACACCAATGTCACATGTCTTTCTCTAAGAAAGCCATATTTGTTGAGGTTTACCAGTCATCATCTCATGACATCCTCAGGACCAGCTAACCAACTAAGCTTAACTGTTCCTATACCCTAAGGCCATTTCTGAACTTCCCTTCCACTCTGAAGTCAGCTCACCCAGAATCAGAAGGACCATTGTCTCTCTAATTGTGTGTGACCCACTGTCTCCTGCTCTTTCCTCACTGTGCCCTGGGGCTGCCTGCTCACAAGCTTCTCTCAAAAGTCACCTGCTGTAGGCCTCCAAAGCCCAGCTCACAGTTTTACCCAAATAATTAATACATTCAAATATTCTCCTGCACAGCCGTGGGGTCTTATTTCATTAGGTGTTGATTTCTATCAACACGTAATGTTGTATCGATGCATAGAGATGTACTACAGCAAAAGTATTCTCCGTCGGGACTTCCTTCAACAACACCACGCCGTTATCTTGATTCTGATTGGCCAGAAGACATGATCAAAGATGTTCTATTGAGAAGACGATCACTACGTGACAAAAGTTTTCAAAACCGCTTTGAGTCTTCGGTATTCTTGTTTTTGGCGTGAGAATAGTTTGGGCAGCGTGAGATTGAGAATGATAGCGTGTGTCACACGCCAGATGCATGAGAGTTGGCAACCCTGAGTTAACAAATGTATTCTTTGATATGGTTTAGCCTTTCTCAGGCTACAACATGGTTAAGTTTATGAATATTAGTAAGGAATACAAATCCCTCTTTGCAATGTTTACCAGCCTCCTTAGGCTTTTCAATCACAATCATTAAACTGGAATAAATACAATATTGTTAACATGGAAATATGATGTTATGTTCATTGTTTAGAGTTATTCTAAGGCTTTACTCATTGGGAACTCGGTATGAGATAGAGTACACTGTTGAGATGTCCAACCTGCCTGTTTTACACACTTTGACCAACAGGGGGGTTTGTGTTCAAATCCTATGGTTCAAATGAAGCCTCATGAGATGAACCCTTTTGCGAACCAATTGGCTGGAAAGCTTCATAAGGCTTCATCTCGCCATCACTAGATAAAACTAGCATCTCTGGCCGAACCAAATGTACCGCCGTGTTTTCATAACAGTGGCCAACACACATGTCTGTCTTTCAATTTCTTTCTTCTTCGCTGGATTTGGCAGATTGGACGCTATAAATGCGTATTAGTTCCCTCTATCGTTACTGTTCGTGAAATTGCAACATGCAATCCTTTACTGTCCAATATTGGTTACCTTTAACATGACTAGTTACATGTTAGAAATTGTAATTAGTTACCTAATCTAGGTATCACAATCAAAAGTAATGTAACCTGGGGCCTCATTTATAACGCCGTGCGTAGGATTCACGTGGGAAGGTTGCTTACGTAGTAGAAATCCAAAAAATAGGTACAGAAATGTTACGACATTTTCCGATTCACCAAACATTGCGTACCGGCGAGGAAAGTGCGTACGGCACTTCCTACGCCGGTTTCCCTTTATAAATGACAACCGACTCGAAATGCGGTGCAGCTTTTGCGGGCTTCACGTAACGCCCATATTTGCCTATAAATAGTCAAAGAAACGCCCATTCATTCATTTTGACTGACTTTATGAAGAAGATCGCAGGAAATGACGACAGAACAGCTAAAAAAGACATCTCACACCGTGTCAGATTCTGGTTATTTTGTTTGGTGGATGCAAACCCCCCCCCCCCCTGTTGTGGCAGATATCTCTGCTCCGCGCTGATCCTATATGAGTGTGCTTTAAAAGAAGGAAAACTCAAAACAACCAGGATGAGGGTTAAACAATAATCTGTTTTAATGATAAACGGTAAGAATACATTACACTTTCAAAGGAGTGGGCCGGGCCCCACTCCCTGCTCTGGTCCAAATGCCGGGAGAACCTTTCATCTTGACGGCAGGAGCAAAAGAGAAAGAACTAAAAGATAGAATAGGCTTACATGCAGAAAATAAACCAGGAGGAGCTGTGGTCATAGCAAATCAGCGTATCAGCCAGCAGAGGACATGGAAACAAGAGTCTCTAGCTGTCTCATATTACTGCAGCTTTCATCCACACACCCCCTTTCTGCACATTCCAGAGACTTGAGTTGTGTCTAAATAATATCCCCTTGTTCACAAAGATAATACATATTAATACTCTCATATTTCCAGCTTCTGGTTACACAGACTGCTTATTATGAATACAAAGTAATTAAACACACACATATACTATTCAAGATATGTAGACTTCCCTGAAACATGACATACTGGAGATCTTAAGCAGAAGGTACTCTCATCCACCTAGCCCACTCTCCTGCCTAACTACACCTCCCCCACAGAGCAATACAAACTGTTTACTCCAAGCACCCGAGAATGTTCATGCAATTTCAGTCCTCACATTTATGAAAGGATAAAACAGAGAAATCAATACAAAACACAAACACAGGTATTGTTTGAACAGTATTCACTTAACTGCTACTATTGATAATTACCAGAGAAACTCCAGGGGCCTCTTTCAATATCTGGAAATTGCAACAAGACTTTCTGCCATTTCAAATGTAACACTCTTCCCAAATATCAGATGATAATAATCTTCACCCCCCCCCCGCAGCAACTCTATATCCACCAGTTAAAGGAAATACAACTAATGTGTTGTGTTATATTAGCTGTACAATTTACCACATATGGTGTTCTTAGCTTCCATACCTCCTGTGTTTTACGAGCGACTTATCAAGTCTTAGCAAACGGCATAAAACATGATTAAACATGGTAGTATATAAAACCATGCTCGTACAACCTAGAAATGCAAAACCGCATCATTTATGAGAAAACATTTCATAACATTAACACAACATATTTGAGGTGGTTTTAAATAACATATCCGTATTTATTTATTTCTCCAAGTTATGTGTTTGTGTGCACTGAGGAGTCTCAAACAGGCGTTTGTTTAATCATTTTAAGATCAGCTTTAATCAATGTTTGAAAATGAATTCTTCATATGATAAATGAGAGGTAACATTTTGTTTATAGTATTATTTCCACATATTTCTCTCCATTCTTCCTTCTGCCAACACGGTGTCGCAGTTTCTCGTCACTCCCGTTTTTGTGCTTAGTGCGTACGCATGGGTTAGAGTTTGCGTGGAGGACCGCACATTTTCCCGTCAAGTTAGTATTTTATAAATCGCAAACATTGCGTAAAACTGGCGTACGCCATTTTTTTTAGCGTATATCCCTTTATAAATGAGGCCCCTGATGATTACTCTCCGTTACTTCTGGATTACAATATCAAATGCAATGTAAATACAAGAAAAAATGTATATCAATAAGATGTTTTTAACTGAAGTGTATTATGTAAGACAACAGAACCATTGTGACCTTAGAAAAGAAGAAACCAAGACATTTAGGATAAAATCGTGTCCTCTTAAATCATTATGTAGGCCTACATAGAAGTATATTTTTTAAATACAGTTTCAGTTTAACATTTTTTTAAGCAAACCCGGTATTTCTGTTTCATAAATCTGCATCACTGCATTAAATACAATATTTAAAGTAAAGAATACCAAAAGTAGCCGTAATAAAAATCTAAAACAAAATGTGGGCAGTACGTATATATCTAAACTAATATACTGATCTTTGTTTTAATAGATTTGATATGGGTTGACCATAACAAATGTATTGTAACATTTTAAACGTGCTTGTAATCCAAATATTAAAAAAAAATGTTCTCCATTTGTCTGACGGCTTTAGTTATTTTCCATAGCATGATTCTTTTCATACACTTCTAAGAAAAATCCTGTAGTGCCATATTTTGTCATTTTGGATTTAAGAATACATCCAAATGTACGTTTAGAAATATCTCAAAGAAACAGGTTATAAATGTGACGAGATACCTTGTAGTTTTTTTTACTGGAGAGCTGATGTTATATATTTGACATCCAAAATGTATCTTATGAGTAGC
Source organism: Harpagifer antarcticus (assembly GCA_902827135.1). Classification (NCBI taxonomy): domain Eukaryota; kingdom Metazoa; phylum Chordata; class Actinopteri; order Perciformes; family Harpagiferidae; genus Harpagifer; species Harpagifer antarcticus. The sequence continues at coordinate 1,810,506 of CADEHL010000900.1, read as the reverse complement.
TCTAATTAGACCATAGACTGTATAACGTAGTAAGGCTAGAGGAACTATTGAATGAATTTAAGATGTCATGTCAACCATAAAATGCTACAAGCCTGCTGCAAGAGGGAGAGAACACTAAAGTGGAGTTTTGGCTTGACAGGAGATGCTGAGCTCAACATTATGTGACCAGGGTTGGGAGGGTTATTTCATAATGTATTCCATCACAATTATTAGTTGTATCCCACACAAAAATTGTAACCTGATTACTTTCCATTACTTTTTGGATTACCTCAATATGAAATGCAATGCAAATAAATACAAGATAAATCTGTCACAGTTCTGTCTAGGTTTGGGTGTTTTCACTGTTCTCTGTCATGTTTTCCTCCTGTCGTTAGTGTCCCTGTGTGTTCTCCTCCCTCCTCACCTGTGTCTCGTTAGCTAATTGTGTTCACCTGTGGCTCTTGTGTTTTTCTCCTCCCTCCTCACCTGTGTCTCGTTTGCCGATTGTGTTCACCTGTGTCTTGTAATTATCCCTCCCTGTATTTAGTCTTGTCTCGTGCTGTGTTCAGTGTCGGCCGACAAGACACAGGTGAACACAATCGGCAAACGAGACACAGGTGAGGAGGGAGGAGAAAAACACAAGAGCCACAGGTGAACACAATTAGCTAACGAGACACAGGTGAGGAGGGAGGAGAACACACAGGGACACTAACGACAGGAGTAAAACATGACAGAGAACAGTGAAAACACCCAAACCTAGACAGAACTGTGACAAAAATAAATCATAATAAAATGTATTAACTTAACTGTTTAAGACAAGAGAATAATGTGACCTTAGAAAAGAAGAAAGCAAGATATTAAAGGTAGGGTAGGTAAGAATGGAGAAACCAGCGCGAGTGCGCTAGAATTTGAAACTACACAACCGGAAATAATCTGCCCCTTCCTTCAGACTTCCTTACAGAGCCCCTCCTCCAACACACACGAACGCGCACATGACCAATGAGGGCACGAGATAAGTTTGTGCACGAGATGGAAGGATGACAGGCAGGTAGGCCATCCAGTTATTTTAGCCGGGCCGGCTCAAATGATTGGTCGTGCTTTTTACAGCGCCACGGCTTCCACTGATGACATTTTTTTAATGTATTTATTGTCAAAGCATTTAATTTATTCATTGCTATCGGGATGTTAAGAGCATTCCATGGAATATAACAAAAAGTGTTTCTGAAGGGGGGTGGGCAGTCCGCCCCTGCCTTCAATCCCTCTGTGGCTCCTAAAACTCTGGTTGTGGATTTGGAAACAATTCAAATTAAGGTAAAAACTACAAGTGCATTAAAATGAATGTAAACAGGCAGACTATGGGCAGGTTTTACTTATGGATCTAAAGGACCCACCACAGATATTAGAGGGTTGCGTTTCGATAATCCAAAAATCAGCTCCTAAATTCTAACCCTATCTCCTATTCCTTGACCTCTGAGTGAAATGTCACGGGGTTAAGGGATAGTGGATAGGAGAATTCAAAAGGATTTAGTAGAAGAGACGGTGCTTTAGAGAATCCGACTGCACTTTCACTATCCGACGTGTTTATGATGCGCCAGCGGACGTCATTTTGTGCGTCTGCTGCTGTGGGGAAACTATGGAAACTACAGTTTTCTATAGCGGACTACAACATGGATGTATAATAAGAAGGAGGGACTACTGTAAACTCATCTAGAGACTCTGCACCGTGCTCTGATTCTGTTGCTTTATGCTTTATGAACGTGGACAACAGAGAAACATATTCTTCATGACCAAAGTTGGAATTGAAATAAAAAAGGAAAGTGAATCTTATGCTCGTCACCCTCTCCCTCCGGTCCACATTAATACAAATGATCGCAATTCGTATGATTGTATGAACTATGAAAAGATCTTAAAATCAATACAAATGTATTTATTATAAACGTTAGTCCTTAACATCTATCATCTGTATATCACGATTCAAACATCTTTTAAAGGTTTAACAAACTCCACACAGCTCAGTGAAATGTTGACTTTATTTGATCATTTCAGTAAAAACTAACGTTCATATTTCTCTTTTTGATTATAATACTGATGAACGTTCAGAACAAAGCACTTTGGCAACTTACCACATATATTTTAAAATGCTTAATAAGCACCGTAACGTTCATGATATCATTTCTCGGTCATAATCGGTTGTTTCCGTGAACGGCCGACTGTTGAGTGACGGCAAATGCTGCGGCTGCAAGGCATTGTGGGGCAGCATTTTCTCCTCTCCTTTCGTCAAGGGAGGTCCAGTGGTTCCTAAGCTAAAGGAGGTTATAAAGGAAGTTTGAAACCTCCTTTCCTTTCATTTGGAGAATTGGAACGGCACTTAACATGGCTGCCACTGAGGGACTTCCGGGTCATTTCACTTGGTTAGGAAGGTTCCTAAGCTAAATGGACTATTGGAACGCAACCCAAGTTCTGCAGTCACAGAAGTTGAGATATGCTGACACGCTTCAAATATAAATGTATATACTGGCTGTAGCCATTTTGATGGCTTTAAAATGGGTTGAAGGAATAGGTCATCATACAGTGAATATATGCTCTAGTCAGGTTCATTAAAGGTGGGGTAGGTAATTTTGGAGAAACCAGCTGGAGTCTAGCCGGAAGAAATCTGCTACTTCCTTACAGAGCCCTTCCTCCAACACACAGGCTGACAGGCAGGTAGGCCATCCAGTTATTTTAGCCGGGCCGGCTAAAATGATTGGTCGTGCTTTTACGGCTTCCACAGATGACATTTTTTTATGGATTTTTTGTCAAAGCACTTAAGATATTCATTGCTATCGGGATGTTAAGAGCATTCCATGGAATATAACAAAAAGTGTATCTCGAGCCGGTTTCTCAAACTTACCCCACCTTTAAAGAGCCTGTGACACGAGTTTCCCCCATCATCCAAACCCATCAATTTGAGTAAATATTGTCCCTTTGAAAACCGTTACTGAACTGATTTTGGATATTTGTACTTTGATAACCATTAATCTGCCCTTCAATGTTGACCATTTCCTGGATCTTCTCTGGGATTCTTCAAGTCCCACCAAATTATGTGTGATGTCATTGCGGGCACAGCGCTCCAGCTGCACCGTTCAGGATCCCAGCATCTGCATGTAAACACAGCTGCAAGCTCAGACAGCGATGACAGTTTAATTTTGAACGTGTCTGAGAGCTCATATGAGGCTGAAGGATCGGTTTATGTTGTATCTGTTAGAAGTTTAGGAATGTCAGTATGGGCGATCATACGGTCATGTAGCCAGTGGTGGAATGGGACTAAAAATCATCCCGGGACTCTCGACCGGCCCACTTCGGTACCGCTAGTAAATTGTCAACGGGAGGAGTGGGGGATGTCAGGGGCGCCGGGTGCTGTAGGCTAGGGAAGGCTAAGCCTTCCCAAATATTTGTGTCACTGCATCCTGGTAAAATACAAATATAATGTATAATGTCTGTGTCTTTGACATTAGCGCTGCTAGCCACCTGTGCCCTGTACTACGAAGCCAGTTCAACATACCCTGCATATGTTTGAGTAACAAACAAACTAACAACAACAAACTAACAAACGAGATCTCGCTAAGCGGTCATACAACGCTGGTTATCAACTCGGTAAATCAAGCCAGGGTTTCTCTCACCAGCTGAGAGCGTGTTCACGTCTAAGACACAAGTGGATCTGACTTTAATTATATTTGACTCGAGTGTTTCGTCAACATAATGTGTTGCTTAAAATAATACTTCTGCATACAGTATGTGACACTGTAAGTGTTGCACGGCCAGATACGGCTGGAGAAGCTGACTCAGATAAGGAAATATATGATATATTATGATATTATATGATCGATGATCTGATTGATGGTGTAATATGAATGATAAGTGTGAAACGTCGGCGTCTTCTCGGCATACGGCAGTTTAAACTGTATTTCCTTTATCTTGTAATATGACTTGAGAGATTTAAACTCCACACACTGAGCTGATCTCTTTTCTATAGACGCCGGAGGCGGGCAGCGTCAGGTAAAATAAGTTATTTAGCCTTCCCAAACCTGAGCCTCACGCGCCGCCTATGGGGGATGTGATAGTGACTTATCCGAACGGCCCACTTTGGTACCGGCCCATCGGGATTCATCCGGATGGCCAGTCCGCCACTGCACCCAGCCCACGTAAACTGTCAACGGGGGGAGCCTCGCTGCGGGGAAACGGTGGACCGAGAGTCCCGATCGGAGTGGGAATAATAATAATAATAATCCGTGCATTTTATCCATTAATTTCCCAACATTGTGGTAAAAAACCACACGTTTTAATCCACGTTGGTGTTCTACAACTACAAAAAGCATCGGTTTGTTTTCTCATCAGGAAATGCAGACCGGCTCAAACAAACGATTTTTAATCATCATCCTCACGATCATTTAATGTATCATATGTTCGCCGAATTGACATGAAAGCACTAATAAATGTAGTTTCATCCACTTGAGTTTACAACTACAAAAATAATCGATTTGTTTTTATATCACATCCTACGAGAGGAAATTCAGCAGCTCTCACTACCGATTTGTAATCCTAATTTAATCATCATCTTCACCACGATCATTTATGTTTATGTTCGCCGAATTGACCTGAAAGCACTGACAAATATGAATATACTGTAGTCAACTTCATTACAACGTTATTAACGTGCCTAAACTCAGTAATTCACAATTTCTACGCATAACAACACACTTTGTCCGTGTTTGGCTCTCTCGCCGCACAGTGAAGCGTTCCCGCATTGACGTCACTTCCGGCTTCCCCCAAAACCTCAAAATGAGTCGAAGGAATTTCCCCGCGATGATCGAAATTATTGATATTTATCGGAACGGTATCGCACCTTCTTTTTTAAACTGACGGTTCGAGATGACTAGTAGCCCAATATTTCATTGCACAACAGTTGTTGGGATGCTGTCACAGGCTCTTTAAGTATTTACTTTACAAAACCATAAAAAAAAGGCAAGAGGAATAAGTTCACTGAGGTTATATCGTGTTGCTTATATTCTGTGTAATTGTAGTTGCAAGAAATATATAGAAACATAGGAATTCATTTTAGAAATACAAGTTTAAGGGCTAACAGTGGCTGGGAAACAGGAATGCTGAGGAAAGCCTGCACTGTAAAAAAAATCTGTAATCTAGGCAGTAAATTACTGTATTACCCACAGTAATTTACTTTTTTTGTAATAGAGTGTAATACTGTACATTATGCTGCATTGTGGGAATATTATCCTTAGGCGTGAAATGTATATAGCACTTTAAAAGCATACTGTAATATTACTGCAATACTGTAATATTACTGTACAATGTACAGTAATATTACAGTATTGCAGCACTATGTACATAGTGCTGCTGCATTGTGGGAATATGATCCTTAGGCGGGAAATGTAGCAAAACTATACTATTACAGCAATACTGTAATGTCACTGTAAAATGTACAACAACATTACAGCAATACTGTAAATAGTGCTGTAATGTTACAGTAACTTTTGTTATTACTGTACAATACTTTCGGGTGTCATATCAAGAGAACCGCTGTGTCCTTTAACGGATTATTTAGATCTATTCATGTTATTATTGCCGGTTTTTTTTCTCAAAAGTCCGTATTTTATTTCGAGATAGAGTTGTATTATTATTTTGCCAAACAGCTGTAGGTCCCATTCATGAGTTAATTGTTTAGAGAGCAAGCCAACTGACTCCACAAAATGCACTGACTGTTTAGATTAGTAACGTAACGTTGGTTTCCGGTAGCCTATATTGTTAATTATTTTGAAAACTGTCTGTTCAGCGGGGGATAATGTTACTGCACGCAGCGGGAGTGAATGATCGTTTAGCTGCAGATGAAGGCTCAGACCTCGGAATTGTTGTGATATTAGGGTAATGCAGAATCAGAGAGAGAGAGAGAGAGAGAGAGAGGGGGGGGGGGTGGCCTTTTCCATTTTGCCCACTTCTCTTGACCCCTTTTATTTTCAGGAGGGCTCAGCCTCGTTAATGTTCAGGAAATGTGACAACATATTCAATATATTTCAGGAAATTCCATTTTGGGAGCTTCGAAATGGATGGTGTCGCTTGAAGGTAGAGTCATCTGCACTCTGCCGAACGAGGCCAACTTTGTGGTTGCATTCACGGTCTTCTTTGGGTTCTTCTTTGTACTCAATATCCAGGACCAAGAGGAGGCCTCACCAATCCTGGAGTTCATTCAGAGGCAAGTTCTAAACTCACGATAACATGGAGCTTAGGAACTGTCTTTCTCCAGTAATACTGGTAGTTGAAAGAATGAACTTGTTTAGGCTGATTCTGTGAGCTGCAGCTGACCACGCCCCCATGCAGGAGAGGGGAGCGTGCTTTGAGATCAGCTGCTGGGCTGTCAGAAGAGGTGGAGGAAAAGAGATCTCCATCCTCCGTGTTTTATTCTTATATGATTAGAGTCATTATTCATTTGTTTTAAAGCTCAATAAATAACGAAGAAGACCTTTGACCGGCAGTTTTCTAATTTTGTCCGGAAGATTTAAACTTTAACGGACATGTTGACCGGGCGAAAAAAAATCTAACTGAAACTCTGCCGCACGGTCCCCTCGTTCATAGAAGTGTTTAAATCTGGATCAGTCTGTATCAGATCCGTTGCAGCCCCGTTTTTAGAGATTTGGGTATAGAGGAAAAGAGAGATGGTTGTGTTTTCTGACAATTGGTGAGGTTCCCGTTACATGAATAATTAATGAATTTTTTCACATTCATTTTATTAAGTATGCAAAAGTAAAAATGTCTTACAAAAACGACGCCAGATGTCACTGTAGTGTATATTTCTGTGTATTTTTTTGAAAATCTAGTGTATACATAATTTTCCTACACATGTATTCACTGGGGTCTCTACCCAGATAGCAAAATATGTTAAATCAACGTTGAATTATGGTCAAAAATGTTGATTTTTGGTTAAGGTTGAAGATTGATGGTGGATCAACCTTAAATGTTGAAAAGATGTCATTGAATCAACGTTGTATTGTGGTCGAATTTAATGAGTGAAATGCCAACATTGAATCAATGTTGAATCTATGCTGTTTGCCTTTTCTTTTCTTTTTTGATGGGGGAGGGAGGGGGGTACTCTGTAGGGGGGGGGGGAGGGTATCGTCTGTGTGTGGGGGTGAGGGGTGTGTGGGGGCTGAAATATCCCACATAAATCCGTTATAAAGTGTTGAGGCCAAAATTGACCACCCAACAAACAGTTAGGAGCACGTTTCAGGCAATTTGGATTCAATTGGTAGTTCAATTTTGGGTCCCTAACATTCATTGAGCTAGGGACTTAGCAGAATCTTTTTTTTCCTTTTTTTGTATGCCTCCCCCCCACTAATTGGATGACGCTGAGTCGAATGGTAGGTGACATCAATGGTCTAGAACTTTTCAATAAGAAGTTACAGATTTTTGAAATAGTTGCAGATTTTGCTTCTTTGTTTTAAAATTAAAAAACACTTTTTCAGACTCAGAAAAGGACGTTGAATCGAATGGGCTAGGTCTCGGACTCTAATGTTGTTGTTTTTTGTTTTGTCTTTTATCAAAATATATCTATTCCGACTTACTTTTTGACGCTGAATCCAACGGTGCCAGTCTCGAAGCTGTACGACCCCTAGTGGCCAAGATAATCATAAATAACTGTCTCAAAGGCTTGGAAAAATATTTTTTTCAAAATCAAACACCAGATTCTGGGTCAGCGCGCTGCCCCGAACGTGCCCATATAACTTTCGTCACACACAGCCTTATGGTTCTCTTTAATTGGCTGGGGTCAAGGGGCCTTGTATTTTGCCTTATATCTCGATAACTATAAGGTTTTGGAATCGGCCTTTCGGATATGTCGTACAGCTCATCAAGGCGCACGCGTGGATGCCCTTGGTGTCCCGGTCAGACATTCCTAGGAGAAGTTTGTTTTTCAAAGTTTTCATTCAGTATGGCCTAAAGGTCTTACCCTCTGTGAGGCTCCCTGAAAGTGCAGGAGTCTTGGTGGGAGTGTCGTCTTGGCGAGCTGTACAACATATCCGTTGTGGAGTTAGAACGATTTATTGCACTGTAAGACCGAACAGTACAAGCTTCTTGAAGAATATGGGTTGTTTTAACCCAAACATTTATAAAAGTTAATTCACCGCTAATTTTCTGATGACTATGAACTGATTTGTAATATTGTGTATACAGTATTCATCCACTTTGGGTCATATTGGGGATTGTACTCAAATGTTTTTACTGAATCTGTCTGACGTCATCACGTATGTGCTCCGCCCCCGACGTGCCTCACTGCTCTTATCCATGCGTTCATTTGAGTCTGCCATTATAGCTCCTCTCGGATTAAATCACTCAAACTTTCAGAAGTATACTTTGCCCACCGTGCTCTCGAGTCTCACTGCCGGAATTTGACCGCGCTACTCTGGTAAGGTACGTCTTGCCTTTGCACAGTATTTAAATGATGTTTTATTCATTTCTGCATCTAATGCACTTTGTGTCGCATGGTGTTTGATTTGAGATCTTGTTAGCTAGCCTAGATTTAATATCTGCCTCACTTGAAAAATGATTTAAACATGTAAGACAGTATTTTATATTGCTTTAAGTTATATCTCAAAGTGCAACGTTTGTGTTGCAAAAGTTCTCTGGAAAATTCGAACCGCAAATGGTGGAAGTGTTTTTATCCATGTTTGTAAAAGCAAGCTAACTTGAAATACTAGACTATTCATTTTACAATGGGTTTCAAGTCAGCTTGCTTTTACAAAACATGCAGAACCCACGGTTGTGGCACAACGTTAGTGGATAAAATTAACGTAAATCCTCTATGCCTCTAAAAGTTAATAAAACCTGCCCAGACATCAATGCGTTAACAAAAGAAGTAAGCGTGCCGCCTGCCGCCATTTTATGCTCGAAAATAGTGTTTCTCTGATAATTTTGGGAAAACTTTGCAACCCAGCTAACCTTCAATGTTTTTTCTCTTTAGCCTGCTAGTGTGTGTTAAGATGAGAGATAAAAACCATCACTTGATTGCAAAGTTAATGCAGACTACCTTTGCCCTGCGGCGGAATGAGATCATCAATGATGAGCTACCTGTTGGAGAGATCCTGGAACGCTGGCCTGCCTTGACAATGGAGTCACAGGTGAAAATATTTTAGATATTACAACTATATAATAATTTTGGAACAGCAGTGTTAATGTTATTGCACCTTGTTGTTGTGCTAATAAGATACAAGTGGGAACGCAGACGCCTCAATTGCTTCAAAATGGTAATCTCTCTTCAGTCATGGAAGAGCCCTTGTGATATAAATTGTTGTGTGGCTATGCTGTTTAGCATCCAAAGTAAAACAAAGACATGTTTTCGCACTCAAGGATCAAGGTGACGTCCATAGCCGACGTGCTGCTCTCCTCCCTGCCTGGATTTCTGCATGAGGATGACTCCAGGTTTCTGAGGCTGTGGCATGTAAGTCAGCATAATAACTGTTTTGAATGTATGTGACAGATCATCAAAAAATATAGTTTATCTTATAAATACACATGCACACAAATGCACACACAGACACACACATACACACAAACAGACACACAAACAGACACACACACACACACACACACACACACACACACACACACACACACACACACATGAACAGACACACATACAAACAGACACACACACATAGACAGACACACACATGCACACACATAGATACACATACACACAGGCACACACACACATACACACACAGATACACACACATACAGGCACACACATACACAAACGTACACACATACACACACATAGACACATTTCCTTACATGGGATGTTACAATAGTGTCATATGCAATAACTTTATTTCCTACTGTGTGTTTCAGCTGGGATGTCAGGATTTGGTGCTGCCCATTACCACCAGCTCCAGGCCCCACAGCTACAGGCCCCACAGCGAGCAAGTACAAGTACTGTTATGATGCCCTACTCTTTCACTACACTAACGTTTTGAGAGACGGGGACACAGAACTCAATGAATACTATTTGACATATGTATGACTTACAATTCAGATTTTGTGTTCAGACATCCTGTGGTAGTTGACAACAATATGCTGGAACATCAGGTTATGTTGCTACTCCCAAAGTATAGTGAAATATAACTAATTGATTTTGTTTCTACAGGGATATCGGGAATGGGATACGGCTCTGTGCAGTACACCCCCACAACGTGCACAAAATGGTATGCCATTGTATTCTTCACTAATGAACCCAATTTACTACTAAAATGTAAAGTAATATCTTTGTAGGCAAATCAAATCACACTAGTCGTGTTTCTTGTGTAAATGTTACAGCATTTGTTTTTCCCTCCTCTAGACTTCTTTAGAGGAAACTGCCACCAGTTTGATCCCATGCAGTCAGTGCCTGATCATGGTTGCAATGGTAAGTGAACAAGACGATCATCTAACATTTGTAGACATTTTCTGATCTGTGTGTGTGTGTGAACATGTTAAATCTCTATAGACTGATGATGATCATTGCTCTCTTCTTTGTTCATCTGCCCTCTTTGATTGAATACTTTATCAACAGTTTGAAAAAAGTACAGGGGCACAGTTATACAATAATGCTAAAAGCCAAGGATAACAAAAAGCCCTGAGGGCTTGTTTCCATTGTGGTCCTGTGTATTCAATTAATCTGTATGAGTTCTCTCTCTGATGGGATACTGGAAAATGCCTTTTCTGTTTCCCAAAGAGCTGTAGGGAAGGGGAGACCCCTGTTACTGACTAAACACTTGATCACAATATATTCACACACACACACACACCACACACACACACACACACACACACACACACACACACACACACACACACACACACACACACACACACACACACACACACACACACCTAATAACCTTTCAAAATGTGTGCAGTGATTAAGTCTCATGAATATTTGCGTTTTACAGATGGAACCACACAGATGCACGGCAATGACACCAGGCTGCTTTTGAAAAGCAAGTCTATTAGACTTAGTGTAATTCCTCATGAGTCATTTGCAGGTTATTTTCAATTCTCACTTTACACTTTTAAATTATATTTTTCTTAAGACATTGCCATCCAGAAGATGACTTCAATGCTCGCTGAAGTACTTGTGGTGGTAAAGGACCTGTCCAGAGATGTGCAGTTCATCAAGAATGAGTTGGCAGAGGGCAACATGACCACGGCTGGTAGTCAGGGACCAGGGTCAGCCACAACCCATATGTTCCCCATCCAGCTGCCAATCGCCAATGAAGACGACTTCAATGAGGCTGAATCATTGCTGAAGAATGAATCAGTCCGTCAAAAGATGGTAATTTGACAGACTGAACTGCATTCATTTATGAAATGTGGATAATATCAGTGCGGTCAAAATGTGCTTAGTTATTGCCCTTTAGCTACTCAACCACAAATAATTCTAGTCTTAGCTACTCAACCACATATAATTGTAGTAACATTTACATCTAACATTTATATTGACATGACCAAAATTGGGACACCAGGGTTAAAGTGGTTAAACATAACGACTGGCATGAACTTGACTGAATACCATGGGCTGGAATATCAGTGTATCAAGTGTATAAAAAACAAAGTTGGTCTCTGTGTATGAAATAAGAGTGCTGTTGTGCTGTTTCTAACGTATGTCCCACAGAACGTAGGTCAATACAATAGTTAAAGCAGTGGCCTATTTGTTTCTCTCGTCTGATTTAGATTGCTCGCCTGGCTCTGGTAGGAGGCACCAATTCAGAGAACCTGATCAGACGGATGCTGGCAACTGCTCTGACTAACGCCTTAGCCTGTCGGTACAACTGGGCTGGAAAGAAAGACAAGCGTTGCAGCAGCAAGAAGCCATTCAAGGAACCGGCAATACAAGACTGCATGTTTGGTGAGTTTCCTCCCCTGCAAACTACTTATTAGCTTAAGTTTAGGGAGTGAGGTGTGACTGATGGTGATTCAGAACATAATTATGCTCTTTGTGAGCCATATAGTACCAACTGCCGAGTTTGAATCCAAGATTAAGAGATTAAGATAGACTTTTATTAATCCCTGTGGGGAAATTTTTTCTCTGCATTTGACCCATCCTAGTGTTAGGAGCAGTGTGCTGCCATTTTTAACGGCGCCCGGGGAGCAGTGTGGGGAACGGTGTCTTGCTCAGGGACAACTCCTATAATGTATTTTATGTCTCTTCTCTGCCCTTGTTTCATGTCTCTCTGTAATCCCCTGTTGAAGAATAAAGCATGAACTTAATCTAACCAAAAAGATTAGGTTGGAATCAGGTGATGGTGAAGCTATAAGAAATAAACCAAAAAAAGACAACCTAATTGGTGAGTTTTAGAGGTGCTCGGATGCAAATGTTATTACCTGGATAGAGCCAGGCTAGCTGTTTGCTCCTCTTTCCAGTCCAATCTTTTAGCAAACTGGCTGCTGACTGTAGCTTGTGTTACTGTACAGAGTGAGAGTGATTTTCTTATTATAACAGAAGTTGTATGGGATACACACACTCTCTCTTCCTCACGCTTATTTTTGTAATCTTGTCTTTCAGCTGCTGCTCGGCAGTTCGACCGCAAGCTGACCCACAATGGCTTCAGTGAAACTGTGAAGAAGTGGCTTCGTTATGCTCCAGAGCGCGAGGGAGGCATCCCAAGGAACACAAGTGAAACGAACACAAGTGAAACAAACGCAAGTCCAACTTAGGGTATCCCACCACACTCTAATGTGTTTTCCTTGTGCATACAGTACAAAGGTTACCGCCTCATAGACAATACTGTTCTTTCATGGACAATAGACTGTTGTTGTTACAGTCAAAAATAAGTCAAATGTTTACAGCTTCGACTTCATGGAAGACTTGAAGCTTCAGGCTGTTCTTGTTTGGAGTTGCACCAATGGTTCTTACACACCCTCTTTTTTTATGGGGGTATCTTGTGTCACTGTATATTTGCACATACGATGTGTCCTCTGCATTTATTCCACAGCGTTTGGGGAGCAATAACGGGTCTTGCTCAGGGACGCATTGCTGCCTGCTTTCTAAAATAGATTTGAATATTAAAATCATGTTTTCTGTCATTTTTAGTTTGATTTCATACATTTTGGGAAATATGGTAATTCAAGGTAATTTTGAACAAGCTAATGACAATCGTCTGCCAACAATACATGGTGTAGTGTGTGTTTACAAGTTTGGACCACTTCATTCAGTACAGTATTGATGTTGCACTTGTTAATGGTCTGTTAAGATGTAGACCTATACGCAGAAAATTCATTGGTGAAAAACATTCACTTTTTTAATGTGTTACAGTATGCTTAGAAAAGTTGAATATTTTATTTAGATTCCCATTTAGATGATGGTTGAATCAATATTGATTCCTAACACTGATTCAATATAAAATCAACTAAAATGTATATGTAGATTCTCTTTTGGATGATGGTTGAATCAATATTGATTCCTAACACTGATTCAATATAAAATCAACTACAATTTACATGTAGATTCCCATTTGGATGATGGTTGAATCAATGGCGATTCCTACATTGATAGTGTCAGTTATGGTTGAAAGTCCAACGTTTATTCAACATTAAAACAATTTGCGCTTTCTGTTTAATTTCAATGTCCGAGTTTCAACATGGATTCAATATTTCTGCCTAACCATATTTCAACATTGATTCACTCATATTTTTCTATCTGGGTAACCTGCAAGTTGCTCTTTAAGTAGTCGTTTGGCTTTTCTTATTCATTTCTCACCTGGCCATCTGCATAAAAGTACAGAATGCTGAAATCACTGGATGGGTTAACTCAATATAATTCAAATGTATCTACAGATTCCTGGATCTGACGGAGTTTGAATGGAAGACGAGAGAGAGAGAGAGAGAGGGAGAGAGAGAGAGAGAGAGAGAATCGCCTCCAGGATCAGTTTTGTTTCTTTTACTTTCATATAATTACAGAAGATGTACTGTTGTGATTTTGAATTGGTCTGTTGTATTGGAATATGTTATTAACTGTCCAATTGAATCTGTTATGAACTGTTGTATGTATATCTTTTATGAACTGTTGTATTGGAAACTGTTTTTTTTATATTGAATTTAACATTGAAATCAAATCAATAAACATATTTTATTTAAATTGTATCCCGGTTTTTGTTTATCGTTTCAGGTACAGTAGCACGAGACAAGGATCTGAAAGTTTTCAAGTTTGTATCTTCTTGGTCGAATGCACTTATTGTAAGTCGCTTTGGATAAAAATGTCAGCTAACTGTAATATAATGTAAAAGTGGGTAAAGATAAAACTGCAGTAAGATACTGTTTTAATGCATACACTACTGTAAAGTTATACTGTATAAACTACAGTAATGTATTTTTTTTCACAATACAAGTATTGTATAATCACAGTAAAATATTGTTTTGAGATTACAGCAACCTACAAATTACAGTAATATACAGTAAAATAAAAATACAGCACTGATTTTATTACTGTAAACTAAATACAGGATCGCTACTGTAAAGTAAAAATACAGTACTGATTTTATTACTGTAAACTAAATACAGGATCGCTACTGTAAAGTAAAAATACAGTACTGATTTTATTACTGTAAACTAAATACAGGATCGCTACTGTAACGTAAAAATACAGTAACTTTTTGGCAACTTTGCTGCCAGTAATTTACTGTAAAATCCCCTGTAATTTTTTTAACAGTGTGACGTACCGGACACTGCAAGGTTTCATCACTTCAGACGATGGCAGTAATGCAACACTGAAAATAAAAGACCAATGCACCTGTTGGAAGAAATGGGCAAGGTGGCTGACTGTAGTGGTTTTACCAATGGAAGATGTACATAAGATCCACGGTCTTCTGATGAGGTGAATATAATCGGAATATGGGAGGAAATAACTGAATAATGATTGTTCAGAATGGAAGAAATATTCAAGTTAAAACAGAATCAGAATTCCCAAATAAAGATGTGATTGGGAATGGAGGTCCCAAATTAGGGAGATTAATTTCCCTATTCTCAGTTATGATGAATGTATTTAAAAACATTCAGGTTCTGTGAAAAAGTATGCAAAAATATGCATTTGAATGAAAAAAGAGCTCATCAAGGGATAAACCAAGTGGGGAGATTCTCTACAGAGAAGACATAAAAAATACTTTTAGCAAAGGACAATTTAATTTGGGAGATGACGAGTTAAAACTTGTTGGCAATAATTTGATGAAAGTTAAAGATTGTCAGTTTCTTTGAGTTTAATTTGATTTCAGATTTAACATGGAGGATTCACATTTTAAAGATGTCAAGAAAGTATGCAAAAAAGGCAATCAAATATTAAGAGTTATCGTTGGGAGCAGATAACTAATGCATATTTATGTTTCTCTGATCTGGTCAAGGCTCTAATATGGAAGCATGGCATGTGGGTCAGCAACCAAATCAGTGCTATCTGAGTCAGAAATAAGACTGAGAATCATCATTCACATCAGCATCGATAATAGGACATTTCAGAGTTTAGTTGTAGCCTTTATTCTGAACAAAGCATTAGTTTAACATAAGAGTATGGAAAGACAAGGAAAGTACTAAACTGATTGTTTGACTTCTTGACCGACACTGTCCTGGGAAAAACATCTACATTGAGATGTCACAGTATTAACTACTCCCACTAGGTGGCGGAATTGCAACTCAGCGGATGCTGGCTCCCGTAAAACCTCAAAGAAGAAGAATGCAAGCTACCGTTTCAAGAGAAGAAGAATCCGCAACAAAAAATATATCCGTGAATTACACTCATTTAGTCCTGTAGATATTAGTTTAAATGTGCTTCTCAAGAAGTCCCTACAACATATTAAAGAAGTAGGTCTGCGTTGTGTTGGAAATAGGAGACCCCTGGCAGCTCAATGGAAATATAAACTGCAGTGTTTAGCTAGCTTGCATCCAAAGCTAACATTAGCTAGCATCCATCCATTCTGGTGTTACAGACTGTCTCTGTTTCACCCAAAGACAACATTACTCTACTGACGACTGAAGGTAAGATGATCTATTATCCTGCATGCCTTATGCTGTCTCTTTCAGTCTTAGCTTAATAAAAGGGCATACCAAACTGCATTGAAAACTACAAGTTAATATTTAAAGGCACCAGCATTTAAAATATATCAAATAGGGTATACTCTAAACAAGCCTTACGGATGAGCTGGGAAAAGTACTCAGATAATTGACTTGAGTAAAAGTAGCAATACTACAGAGTAAACATAGTCTGTTACAAGTTAAAGTCCTGCATTAGAAATTGAACTTCAGTAAAAGTATAAGCATTACAAATACTTTAAGTACTCGTTATGCAAAATGGCAATTTTAAGCTAAATATCCATCCATCCATCCATCCATCCATCCATCTTCTTCCGCTTATCCGTGGTCGGGTCGCGGGGGTAGCAGTTCCAGCAGAGAGCCCCAAACTTCCTTTTCCCTGGCGACATCAACCAGCTCTGACTGGGGGATCCCAAGGCGCTCCCAGGCCAGCGAAGAGATATAATCCCTCCACCTGGTCCTAGGTCTACCCCTTGGTCTCTTCCCAGCTGGACGTGCCTGGAACATCTCCCTAGGGAGGCGCCCAGGTGGCATCCTAACTAGGTGCCCGAACCACCTCAACTGGCTCCTTTCGACGCGAAGGAGGAGCGGCTCAACTCCGAGTCCCTCCCGGATGACTGAACTTCTCACCTTATCCCTAAGGGAGACACCAGACACCCTGCGGAGAAAACCCATCTCGGCCGCTTGTATCCGCGATCTCGTTCTTTCGGTCATGACCCATCCTTCATGACCGTAGGTGAGGGTAGGAACGCAAATGGCCCGGTAGACAGAGAGCTTTGCCTTCTGGCTCAGCTCCCTTTTCGTCACAACGGTGCGGTAAAGCGACTGCAGTACCGCTCCCGCTGCTCCGATTCTCCGGCCCATCTCACGCTCCATTGTTCCCTCACTCGAGAACAAGACCCCGAGATACTTGAACTCCTTCACTTGGGGTAAGGACTCATTCCCTACTTGGAGTGGACAGTCCATCGGTTTCCTGCTGAGAACCATGGCCTCAGATTTGGAGGTGCTGATCCTCATCCCAGCCGCTTCACACTCGGTTGCGAACCGATCCAGTGAGTGCTGAAGGTCGCAGACCGATGAAGCCATCAGAACCACATCAGAACCACATCATCTGCAAAAAGCAGTGGTGCAATCCTTAGTCCACCGAACTGCAGACCCCCTCCCCCATGACTACGACTCGAAATCCGATCCATGTATATTACAAACAGGATTGGTGACAAAGCGCAGCCCTGGCGGAGGCCAACCTAAGCTAAATATATTTGTTTATGATATTATATGGTGCATTTATGTGTTCATCACTTCAATGTTGCAATTGGTAAAGGTGGGGTTTATTTCAACTATTTTATACACTAGTGGGTAGCTTGACCTATAACAATATATAATAATGTGTGTTGGTTTATATTAACGTATATAAATAAAGTGTTAACCTATATCTGAAAAGTAACTAAAGTAGTGAGTAAAAAGTACAAGATTTGCCGCCAGAATGTAGTGGAGTAAAAGCATATTTTCTTTTTAGTATTCTATTGCCTCTTGTTTTTTACATTTACAGTGTTACAGCAAAAGTGCCATAGCAGGTAAAAAAGGCAAGCAATAACAAAGAGTCAGCCATCTTACATAGAGACAAAAAGTACACATTAGTAATATAAAAAATAAAGACGAATAAGTGCGATTACTTACGATAACTTTTTATTTTCTATATTATTTAAAGGGATATAATCAACATCAGTGTTTCATCTCTGCTGTCATCCTGTCTGTTGTGAAGCTCCATCTATCCTCCATGGCTTCTTCAGAGGTCAGCATGCAGGACATGAGGGAGATAGTGATCGTCACCATACCGGACAATGTGGGTGAGGAGCTCTCGTCTGTGGGGGAGGAGGAGGAGGAGGAGAAGGCCGTGCTGGTGAGCGCAGAGCTCAGCGCTCAGACGGGGTAATGTACACACTCTGCTCAGGAACACAGTGTGAGCTTTCATGGTCCTGTTGTTCAGTTTAATGGATGAAACACTGTGTTGTTTTTTCAGGGAGGAAATCCTCACAGAAGCATCAGTGGACGCAGAAGCTGAGGCCAACAGAACAGATTCAATGTCCAGGGAAGAGGCAGTCATAGGTAATGTGACTCGCACAAATACACTGGATCATGTGACTCAGCATCCAGAATCAACATTGCTAATGCTTAAATCTAGAGATCTGAAGCGTACCAGTTTACCTCCATGTGATTCAAATACACTATTACAATTTTTCAAGACAATTGATTAACTTTGAATATCTGTATATGCCTCAAAAACAGAAGAGTCTGTGTTGTGATTAGAAGTTATTGTAATAGGAATTGTCCCAAAGCTTGTATTTCATTCTAGAAACAGCTCTCAGGTACCTCTGTAACTGAGCAACAAATCCTGCTGGGGCTATCCAAATGTGTTTCAAATACACTTAATGATATTTATAATGTTATAAAAGATGTTGCATGATCAGATATAAGAATTGACAGTGTTCTGGTACCTGCAGTGAAGTTATCTGAGGAGGTGGATGTGGAAGCTGATGAATTCTACAACATCACCTGTGGAGACACCAAAGCCACGCTGGTTTGGAAGAAGTTTGTCTGCCCGGGGATCAACGTGAAATGTGTCCAGGTACGCACTGTCTTCTACAAACAGCTCTGCTAAATCTCATTTCCAAACGCATTTTAGGAAATGTTGACTGAGTTTATGATTAATTGGATCATCTCATCTGGTTCTTTTCCTGCCCCTCCCATCAGTTCAATGGGCAGCTCATCAGCCCCAAGGAGTTTGTGTGTTTAGCAGGGAAATCCACTCTGAAGGACTGGAAGAGAGCCATCCGCCTCAATGGCACCATGCTCAGGTCTGTACTCATGGAATGCATTCCATAGAGGCCCAATTCTGCTTCTGTGGTTTTCCCTTTCCTGTAGTGTGCTATATACGTTTTTTTTGGAGTAAAAACAAACATTTTACAGATTGTATACATTCTTTTTTTCCCTGTTGTGTCTTGCTCTAAGCCTTTGATCTTATTTCACTCCACAGGAAGATCATGGACTCCGGTGAGCTGGACTTCTACCAACACTCCAAGGTCTGCTCCAACACGTGCCGCAGCACTAAGATAGACCTGGTGGGAGCCAAAGTATCCGTCAGCACTGATCAGTCTGCTGACCTGGTCCCTGCCCCCCCCCTCATCAGCTGACTGTAAGTTTCAAAGCGTCAGACATTGTGCTGGTTCATCTCAGAGCTGGATCCTCTACAGCAGTGGTTCCCAACCTGGGGTGCACGCCCCCCTTGGGGGGGAGCCAAAGATCGCAGGGAGGGCGCCAGGCCTCAGATGATTTGAGGCCAAATATCATATTTAGACTTTTTTTTTTTTACATATAATTGTCTCTACATTACAATAAAATATAAAACATAATTGATTAATTAATTTGAATACAAATTCAAGTTAGCAGCTATTAAAGGCATAAAAAGACAGAAATGTATAATTGTTTCTTTAATAGAAATGTTTCTTCTGCCCGTAAAGTGTCCAAACCAGGCTTGTCTGGATAAGCGCATTTTTAAAACATAGTCATTGTCCATGCCGGTTTCAGATTATTCGTCACAGTTGCTCCGATCAGATCGGTCTCCTACATTTTGTAGATTATTTACGACTTTTGAATCCACATAAACACATCGGCAAAATCCGGCTTACTTTGAGCATGTGTTTTAAACAGTTTAATCCCTTTGTGAATTGTTTCCACTTCCATTGTTTTCCGTCCTTTAATTTCTTCATACAGCGGAAATCCAAATGAATGAATCCTGAGTCCAATAACCATCAAAGTCACTCCAATAGTGCTCCTTAATTACGCTTTCATCCTCCTTTAACACAATACTTCACATTCATCCAGTTTGTGACAGTAGTTGCAGCATTTTTGAGACTTTTAAACTTTAATTACCGCTGTTGGGAAAAAAGGTTGGGAACCCCTGCTCTACAGCATGGGTCGGCAACAGGCGGCCCGCGGGCCAATGGTGGCCCGCCAGCAATAACATTTGGGCCGGAAAATAATTTTGAGAATAAAAATAAAAGATTGTTTATTTTATTTTATACAATATCGGACCGACAGTCGCACACGTAGGCTATAATGTCCGAATAGAGAATCTACCTACACCTGAAGAATGCTTATTCAAGTTATCCAAGTTGAGAGTGAATGACACACAGCACAGGCACAATCTGGCAGTGGGGTGCACTGATGATGATAGTGGATCAATAAGTAGGTGGACAGCGAGTGGTGCTGAAATAGCCAACATGCGGTGTGTGGTTTGAAAAAAATAACACCAGCTCACTAAATCATTCAAACGTAATGTTTACTTAGTTTATCAAAACATTGACAACAAAATCGGAGAAGCCGCTTGATCATGGAGGGCGAGGGGTGGCGGTGCATATGCTGCCCCCCCAGCTGGCAGCTTTATTTTGAAAGAAAGGTTTTCGCTCATCGGACATTTATGAGAGAAAATCCCTAATGTCCGAGTGCAAGTGAATGCAGCACAAGACGCGAGCCTTGTAACCCCTCCCCCGGCCCTGGCGCGAGCGAGGAAATGTGATTGTCATTTGAACGGGACGGCGCAAAACGAGAAGCATTCTGTCTACAATGACAGAGAAGAGACTGTCAAGTTTGGCTGTACTCAGCATTGATTCAAAACGCACTAAAGCTTTGGATCTTAATAAGTTGGTGAGCAGTGGCGGACTGGCCATCTGTAGAACGGCACCGCAGCGAGGCCCCCCCCCCCCCCCCCCCCAACAACATACATGTCAAACTCAAGGCCCGGGGGCCAAATCCGATGGTGGATTTTATTTCGGCCCGCAGGATAATTTCTAATCACTATTAGATCTGGCCCGCCGGTATATTGCACGCACACCTTCACTCAATCCTGAGGGTTTCCTCAGCTCAGAGCCTGACCCCAAACATTGATGAACTTGTACCCAAGATGAGATGCCAAGTATCTGGCTAAAGTAACTGGATGGCCTACCTGCCTGTCAGCCTTCCATCTGTGCACAAACTTATCTCGTGCCCTCATTGGTCATGTGCGCGTTCGTGTGTGTTAGAGGAGGAGCTCTGTAAGGAAGTGGCAGATTTTTTCCGGCTGTGTATTTTCAAATTCTAGTGCTCTAGAGCCGGTTTTTCCAAAATGACCTACCCCACCTTTAAATGTATGTTTCCTTCTGCACTTTTTCTCTCACGTCAACAGGGCATGTTTGGTTTTTCTTTGAGGGAAATTGTTTTTTTGAAGCTGTTGTTGGCCTGTGGAAAAATGTAATCATAAGAAATGACTCTGGAAAAGCTGCAGATAGAGCCATAAGAAATGAAAGCAACTGATTATTTAATGTTTAATGTTGTTTTTATAGGCAATAATTTAAGCTTTGTTAGTTCCAGGTTCAATATGTGCAATAAGTTCATTTCAATATGTTTTGCAATAAACATTGAACCAGTCCGGCCCTCGACTGGTACAGATTTTAAAATTTTGGCCCCACTGTGTATTTGAGTTTGACACCCCTGCTCTACAGGATGCAACATTTATATTTACGCTTGAGTGGTGGTTTGGTTCCTCTGCTGCAGTATGTAAAGGTGTCCACAAATAAAGGCAAAACACTCAGAAAGAAGACGCTGGCTGCAGGGTTTGTCTCAAGGCAAGTGACAAACCCTGCACTCTGTTCTCATTTGAAAAAAAATGCTGGCGATGTTGGAATGCAGTCCAGGTATATCAATTATATTACAGGGGGGTGTAGATTTGAGAATACAAGGAATTTGTTTTGAGTATTTTTATGTGCACAAGAAACATGAATATAGGATAGGAAAACACTAAACAATACATATATTAATAATAACTGAAATGATAGGGGGAAAAGCTTGTAAGCCATATTCCTATGTGCGGTATCACCCAGAATGAATGGAGTTGTGTGGTTTGATGAGTGTTGTGTACTGTTTGTGTTGCAGTGAATGGAGCAGCAGTCTCTTTCCCTGAGGCGATGGAGGAGACGTCAGAGTGGGTCACCGCCATCGGAGGTGATCAAACCTGCGTACACACTCACCTTAATGTGGAGGGAACTGGTGGAGTGTATACTTTATTGTGTGTGTGTGTCTCCAGAGGACTCGGTGACGTTCTGGCGTTCAGTGAAGGATGCTGGTCTGATGGAGGAGGTGGTGGAGGACTTCCAGAAGGAGCTGCAGGAGGTGCTGAAGGGGCTGCAGGAGAGAGTGTGTGACCCCCCGCTGCAGGTCAAAGGTCAGAAGGAGGGTCCAAACATCCAACTACACCCACCACTGTAATGACTGTCTGGGGGAGAAGCGTGTTTTGTTCCTCGATTTTAGAATAAATAAAATGATAATTAATGCATTTAAACAGAAGCATATAAACATACAAATAAAATGTACAAGGAAAATAAAACTAAAATCTTTATATAAACGTTATAATTTATAGCATCAGAAATAAACACTTCATATAAATGCATGTCTCTTTGAACATGTTCATACATTACTCATGTCTTAAACAGGACTAGAAAGTCAAAATGATTATTCTACCAAATGTGAGTCGGCTACAAAAAGTCTTAGTCCAGCACTTTTTCAATAAAGGTTGCAGTATAACCCATCCTGTCTTTGCTTTCCAGATGCTGTGTTGCTCAACAACATAGTGCAGAACTTTGGGATGTTGGACCTAGTGAAGAAGGTTCTGGCCAGTCATAAGAGCCAGATGGACCGCTACAGAGAGCAGTACACCCGCAGCCTGGCCGGTCAGTACACGCTGCACTGTGTTCACACAGACCAGGGAGGGGGGGTAATCTTCCAGTTTGTGTTACTAAGGGTTAGCTACACTTAGCTAAAGCATGGCCGCTGTGATTCCCCTCTGTAGAGTGGTAGTTCCTAAAGTGTCTCACTGTTCGCTATCTCCCATTCCTACTGCCTAAAGGACCGGCGCAGAACATTATTCATGGTCAGGTGTGCCGTTGGTCAGTGCAAACATTACGTAGCTTGTGCCAATTCTTTCACTGCATGCAATTCATTCGTTGGGGTCCACTTGGTAATGTAATCAAATGTGCGTACTCTTACAACTTAATTTGTGTTTTATGTTTGCACCATCATACGCCAAAGCAGTAAACAGTAATGGATATTTATCTCTGTGCTGCGTTACAGTCCTCCCGAGTAGAACCAGTGTGTATTGACGTGTGTTGTATTGACGGTGTGGCGTTTGTGTGTATTGACGGTGTGTGTATTGACGGTGTGTGTTTGTGTGTGTTGACGGTGTGTGTGTATTGACGGTGTGTGTGTTGACGGTGTGTGTTGACGGTGTGTGTGTTTGTGTATTGACGGTGTGTGTGTTGACGGTGTGTGTTGACGTGTGTGTTTGAAGGTGTGTGTTGACGGTGTGTGTGTTTGTGTGTATTGACGGTGTGTGTTTGTGTGTGTTGATGTGTGTTGTTGACGGTGTTGTTGTGTGTGTTTGACGGTGTGTGTGGTTTGTGTGTATTGACGGTGTGTGTATTGACGGTGTGTGTTTGTGTGTGTTGACTGTGTGTGTATTGACGGTGTGTGTATTGACGGTGTGTGTTTGTGTGTGTTGACGGTGTGTGTATTGAAGATGTGTGTATTGGCGGTGTGTGTGTTGACTGTGTGTTTCTGTGTGTTGACGGTGTGTGTGTTGACGGTGTGTGTGTGTGTTTGTGTGTGTTGACGGTGTGTGTGTTGACGGTGTATGTGTTGACGGTGTTTGTGTTAATTGACGGTGTGTGTGTTGACGGTGTGTGTGTGTGTGTGTGTTTGTGTGTGTTGACGGTGTGTGTTTGTGTGTATTGATGGTGTGTGTGTGTTGACATGGAGATCTCCATGGACCTGAAGGATGCTTACTTCCACATAACCATCATCCCAAAACACAGGAAATTCCTGCGTTTTTCATTCCAGGGAATAGCTTACCAGTTAAATCGACTGCCGTTCGGATATTCCCTGGCTCCACGCACTTTTTCAAAGTGTGTGAAGACGGCGCTGGAGCCGCTACGCAGAGGAGGGATGAGAGTGTTATTTTATCTGGACGACCTGCTGTTGCTAGCTCGCTCCAGAGAGGAAGCTGCTTTACAGACGGTACAACTCGTATCTCACCTGTCGAGCCTGGGTTTCATAATCAATTGGGAGAAGAGCTGTCCTCTTCCCTCCCAGATCATCATGTATCTGGGAATGGAATTCAACTCAGCCCACATGAGAGCACGACTCTCACAGCGGAGAGTGGAGAATTTGACAGCTCTCCTCAGGCGCGTCACACCCGGCCCTTTCCGTGATGCAGCTGTTGGGCATGATGTCAGCTGGTCACGTGGTGATTCCCCTGGGTCCCCTTTACATGAGGAGACTTCAGAGGTGGTTTATTCGCCTGCGCATCGACCCCGTGCATCAGAGGAGACGCAGGGTGAGCATTCCTCTATCTGTAGGTTTAGATCTGACCTACTGGAAAAATCCCCACGTCCTGTCAGTGGGGGTTCCCCTCGGCAGAGTGACGTCACACACCTCGGTGTTTACAGACGCTACGCTCTCAGGGTGGCGGGGGAACATGCATGTCGCAGGCAGTGGGGGGACAGTGGCCGCCTCACATGTCCCTTCATATAAACACGCTGGAATTACTCGCCATATGGAGAGTAATCCAGCACTTCGCCCCGTTGCTGTGGAATCATCGTGTTGATTCGAACAGACAACAAGACGGCGGCAGCCTACATAAATCGTCAGGGAGGTGTACGAACAGCGCAGCTGCTGGACACAGCCAGACGGCTGTTGTGCTGGGCGCGCACACACATACTCTCGATCAGAGCAGTATATATTCCCGGCGAGCTGAACAGAGCGGCAGACCTCATGTCCAGAGGAGGTCCTCGACAAGGGGACCGGAGCCTCCACCCCGAGCTGGTCTCCCAAGTGTGGAGCAGGTTCGGGAGAGCGGAGGTGGATCTGTTCGCTGCACGCGGGAATGCGCAATGTGCTCTCTGGTTCTCCCTGAGAAGGCAGGATCACCCCCCTCTGGGGGTGGACGCGTTCGCACACAGACCTTGGCCCAGGGTGTTACTGTACGCTTTCCCACCAGTCCCTCTGATCCCTCGGTTCCTGGACCGAGTGCAGGAGGAGCGACTGATAGCAGTCTTAATAGCCCCGGAGCGCACGGGAGCGTCCTGGTTTCCCTACATACAGCGGATGCTGTCAGGGAGACCGTGGTAAATTCCGTGGCGCAGGGATGCTCTCTCCCAGGTGGAGGGAGCAATCCGCGGTCACCCAGTGTTAGGCAAACGTTTTGTGGGCATGGCCCCTGAACGGGAACTCTTACGCTGCGTCCACACTACAGCGTCGACAGCTTCAAAAACAGTTTCCAACGCGTCTGCCCATTCACTTTGAATTGGGTGACGTCAAGTTGCCTTGCTTTTCGCCGAACTGAATTGTGGGTAGCATAGCGGTCCGTCGACGCCGGAGTAGCCAGCGCCAGCCAATCAAATCCCGTTTCTGAAAATCTGACAGCTCAAGCGCTAGCCAATCAAACCGCGTCTAAGCTGGGAGAGATATCCCGCCGTTGATTTCTATATTTCAAAAAAGATGGAGGAGAAACTATTTATCGCCGTAGCAAATCACCCGGTTTTGTATGACCAGACCCTCTTCACCTACCGTTATACAAACCAGAAGAACCAGGCATGGAGGGAGGTGGCAGAGACAGTGAGGGAAACTGGTAGGTTTTTGCTTTGTATGTCGGGGGCGTAGGGCTGTAGCGATACACTAATCTCACGATACGATACACGATATTCAGCTCACGATACGCTATATATCACGATATTCAGCCAACGATACGATTCGATACGATTCGATATAATTCGATACACTTATATCATTTTCTGAAAGATTGTAAAGGGACAGTGTGATTTTGGTGACATCAGCTAAAAGGGTGATTTGTCTGCTCTCTCTGTGGCTCCGTCATGTCTCCAGATCCAAGGAGATGGCAGCTCAGCGGTGTTGCGCCCGAACCCGGCTTTTATGCCAAAGGTGATCACAAGCTCGTTTAGATCGAGAGTGATAACCTTGGATGGCTTCTTTCCTCCTCCTCACATATCAGAGGAGGAAGCCACATCTCATCTCCTCTGTCCCGTGCGCGTGCTGGCATGCTATGTTGCGCGCACGGCTGCTTTACGCAAATCCCAGCGTCCGTTTGTGCATTATAGAGAGCGCTAATTAGGGCAGCCTCTACCTGCACAGCGCCTGTCACTCTGGCTGTGTGAGGCTGTGTCACAGGCGTATGTCTCCTCTGGGTTGGATTCCCCGGAAAACATTAAAGCGCACAGCACCAGGAGAATATCAACTTCTACGGCGTTGCACGGAGGAATGACAGTGGAAGACATTTGCATTGCTGCATCTTGGTCTTCACCCTGTTCTTTTATTCGTTTTTATTTGAGGGATGTCTCCCATTCCTCTCTGACACATTCAGTACTGAATAGCCTGCCAGAATGAGTAATGTCGGGTTTATTTCAATTGCATGCCCTCTCTCCTGCCTGTCGGCACTTAGAGAGCGGCCTTTTGTTCCCCTCTCTTGATCGTTTTTAACAAGTGAGACTCGATCTCTACTTTTTATAAACGACAGGTAGCCCGAGTAAGCCTACCTTTGTTCCCTGATGGAGAAATATTCATTTTTTAATGCTATATTCCCTGGGAATGTGATTCTCCATTTACACACGGCGAAATGGACATGGGTTATTAATAGGGATGCTCCGATTGATCGGTCACCGATCGGAATCGGCCGATACTCACTCTCTACCGATCGATCGGTGCTCTCTAAACATGCCGATCGCGAGAGCCGATCGCATGATGTAAATTACATGACACTTTTCTCTGTGTGCGGCAAAACAAGCTTACCAAAATGGCTTCACCGGTCTGGCAGTATTTTAAGGTGTCCGAAAAAGACAGTAAAATAGCGGTATGCAACGTGTGTGAAGCAGAAATCCTGCAGCTCCGCCCGCCGGACCGGTAAGCGCAGCGAAACACACACACAGGGAGAAATTACAGTAGCAAATCACCCGGTTCTTTACGACCAGAACTATTAACGGGATACAAACCGGAGGAACAAGGCATGGAGGGAGGTGGCAGAGACAGTGGGTGAAACTGGTAGGTTTTCGCCTGTTTGGGGAGTTTATATATATATATATATATATATATATATATATATATATATATATTTGCTCGCATAAAATCCCCGGGGTTTTTTGCTTTGTTTGTCGGGGGCGGGAGATTCATGTGATTGGTTGTTGGTTGCGTTGCTCGCAAAAGATCCCCAAGCTTTCAGACACGCCCAGCTCCAAGATTTTCAAGATTTTTGAAAAGCTGCTGTGTGGACGTACCGTAAGCGTGCAAGCGTCTTTGAGTTGTAGAAAAGCGCTAGGCCTATAGGCTATAAATATAATGTATTGTTATTGTTATTAGGCATATATGTTGGACATGTGTGGTTGGACTGTGTCTCACAGGCAGGTTGCAGTGTAACATCAGAGGAGACTGGGCCAATTGTACATTCTCAAACTGCACCACTTGGAACTAAATAAACAATGCAGAGATTATTTTTATATAATTTTATTCAATAATCGTAACGAAATTCAAACAGTATGAAGTGATTTGTAAATAGGAATACAGATTTGACTTAATGTTTTCATAAATATATTTTTCTCCCAGTTTGTCATGGAACTTATTTTTACCCTCTCAAAGAACCGGAAATAACCGGAATCGAAAAACATAACCGGAATCGTTAAAATCCAAACGACACCCAACCCTATGTGTGATCCAGTCAAATCTTACCGCTCACTTACGTTAGTGGTGTCGTAAAAAACGTGGGAAAATGTAAAATACGATGACGAAGAAGAAGATTCCAGTGGCCCCAATTTTTGTCCATTCTGGAAAAGTGAAAAATGTATTCGGACAAGTAAATTGCCAAACTAACTTGTCCATGGACAAGTACTCTCTAAAAACTTTTTCTCACACTGATGAATAGACAGAAGATAAATACAATGGTATCAAATTACTATTATCGTCATTTTCATGTCACTGACACCCAGGGTGGTGGATGCTGCCTTGAGTGTTACGGTACGGTTGGCACTGTTTCGGAAGTAGAGATGGAGATCTTGAAAGTGGTCTCTGAAAGTGGCCATGTACCTGACATCATTCGATGAGTCCTTGCAGACAAGGGCCAATCTGTGAGCAGCACAAGCCACAGCCACATTCTTGGGGAAGCTGTCTGCAAGTTGCTTCGCAACCCCATTCAAACGCCCTGAATTTAAATAAAATGATTTAGTGACAAACATGGGATACAACAAACAACATAATCTCACATGGGCATACAATTATTACCTGTCATAACGGCTTCCCCGTCTGTCCCGAGTCCATAAAGTTTCTCTGTTGGGAGGCCCTTCTTCAGCATGACATCCTTGATGGCGTTCACGACAGTGTTTGCTTTGCCATCGGCAATAGCGACCAGGTCCAGGAATTGATTTAACACATGTCCCTCCTTATCCAGGTATCTGAGAAAAAGCATAGGCAAGTATTTAGTATTCACAGTTCAGGACCCAGGATTAATGGGATTCTGACATCTAATCAAATAAATGTTCCCATACCGGACATGCACATCAAGTTGCCTGATAATTGACACATCTGTGCTCTCATCGACTTCCAGGCTAATTGCCTGCGATGATTTCATCTCGATGAGAATGGGCTCCTCAACGACTTGTGCTAGGATCTCAAGCATCTCGTCGATGGTACGATGAGACCTATAATTATTCCTCTGGTCAATCTTGACATAGGGAAAAGGGAATTTCCCTATGTAATTTGGTAAACATTTTCATTAAAGGAGCAGGAGGCGGCTGCCGATTTATGGCAGAATGTTTAATTTCTCATTATATCTTGACAATAATCGATAGTAATCAAACAAATAAAGACGTTATAGAAATGAAAAACATCCGTAGTCTGTGGAAGGGGCAGGAGCGAAAACAAAACAATCAACTGATTGGAATGGCCTAGCTGTCTGTCAAACTACCTAATGGACACGCATTGTTAATGGGCTTTGGAGGCATTCTGATTTTAAATAAAGTCTAAGTTCATCCAAAAATCAACGGCCATCTCCTGCTCCTTAATGTAAAGATTGAATTTAATCTTAAATAATGGCTAGGTGACCTTTACCTTTAATTTCCTGAAATAGTCACACCCGAGAAGCTCAGCCAGGCTCAAAAGCTTGGGGTAGTTTGTGTGGAGGGCCAGTTAATTCTTTATGAGCCAGTAAAGACACTTGAACCCACCAATGTTTGCCTCATGCTCCAAAACTAGGGATGCTCCGATCGCCAATTTCGGGGCCGATCGCTGGAATCAGTATCGGCCGATACCGATCGCCGATCCGATCGAGTGGGCGGGGCCTAAATGGAAGATTTAAACATCACTTTAAATCTTCCATTTAAAGTGATGTTTAAAACTCAGTTAATGGGGCTCATTCACTGGAGCTTCCACAAACAACAATCAACTTAATTATTACATTCAAATGATGTACATTATTCAAGTTTACATTCACTTTGGATAATAACACGGGAGAAATGAGCGGAAGAGCTCTCTTTTCCTCTCTCCCCCTCTCTCCCTCTCTCTCCCTCTCTGTCCCTCTCCTGACAGCCTGTCAGTATCTCATGCAGCTCACTGATCCAGTAATGAGTGACCCGACAATGAAGAATACATATATTTATAATAACTAGTTTAGCTTGTTCCAGAGGTAGATAAAATAGCTAAGTGTGTTAGGTCTAACTCTTACGGTACGTCCACACAGCAGCTTTTCGAAAATCTTGGAGCTGGGCGTGTCTGAAAGCTTGGGGATTTTTTACGAGCAACGCGACCAACAACCAATCACATGAATCTCCCGCCCCCGACATACAAAGCAAAAAACCCCGGGGATTTTATGCGAGCAATATATATAAATATATAAACTCCCCAAACAGGTGAAAACCTACCAGTTTCACCCACTGTCTCTGCCACCTCCCTCCATGCCTGGTTCCTCCGGTTTGTATCCCGTTAATAGTTCGGGTCGTAAAGAACCGGGTGATTTGCTACCGTAATTTCTCGTTTGGAATATGAGGAAATTAACTGCGGTCTGGTTCTCCCTGTGTGTGTGTTTCGCTGCGCTTACCGGTCCGGTGGGCGGAGCTGCAGGATTTCTGCTTCACACACGTTGCATACCGCTATTTTACTGTCTTTTTCGGACACCTTAAAATAATGCCACACCGGTGAAGCCATTTTGGCGAGCTTGTTTTGCCGCACAGAGAAGAGTGTCATGTATTTTACGTCATGCGATCGGCTCTCGCGATCGGCATGTTTAGAGAGCACCGATCGATCGGTAGAGAGTGAGTATCGGTGACCGATCGATCGGAGCATCCCTATCCAAAACAATAGTGGGCTCAAAGGAGTTCATCACTGAGATGCCTGTAAATTACAAAATATTAAAATAATTAGAAAAGTATTACTCAAGTTATGTTATTATTAGGGATGCACGATATTGGTTTTTTGAAACCGATACCGATAACTTCCTGCTTCTCAAGACTGATACCGATAACCGATAATAATATAATATATATATATATTAAATGTACCTGTAGTTTTTGCACATCTGGTGGTAAAAAAAAGACTAGTAGTGAGCAAATGACATGAGCATTACTACTATGAACAAAACAAAGCCAAGAACAGTTTTGACTCTTCAAAGTGACCATATTTATTTTCCCAAATAAAGTTCTTGCCTTTTTCAAAAGCCTCGTCGATAGGTAAAAGCCCCGGTGCCTTTGCAGCTGGCTTTGGATTCGCCGCTAGTTTAGCAGCGCAGGCGTCTTCGTACGCTTTTAACACACCATCGTAGCGATGGCGATGTTTCAGGTGACTAATCAGGTTGGAAGTATTATAGCTCGTTGCCTTTTTCCCTCCTCGTGGAACTTCTGCATCTGTTAATACAAATAGCAAGCGAACTCTCTAACTTTGAAATAGTCCCATACTACCGACGACATGTCGTGTGTCATGTTACCAACTAACGTTAGGAGCGCTATAATGTTACACAGCGTGCTAACCTCGACAACCCAGCTAGCAACTAGCTAGCTAGGCTCCTTTCATGCTTGCTAGCTAATAACTTATTTGAAGAGCTGGGTCTCCGCGATTTACAGCGTGATACGAACAGAGAGACTAACTTATCAGAGTTAACTTCAATACATCCATTTTGGACAAATGTATGCATATACCAACCATTCGTGAAGTGATTCTCCGGCACGCAGCATCTGGTTTCCAACTTCAAAAATGTCTTGCAGAGAGGAGGGGGCGGGGCTCAGGGGCCGTTGATAGCAAAGAGCGCGCAAAGAGGGGCTGAGTTGGTAACTGCGCTCTACAATGAAATATATATATTTTTTTTTTACGAGATCTATTTGTGGCAGACGATATTTAATTGTGGCGGCCCGCCACAAATAAATCAATATATGGGAAACACTGTGGTGTGTGTATTGACGGTTTGTGTGCATTGACGGTGTGTGTGTTGACGGTATGTGTTTGTGTGTATTGACGGTGTGTGTATTGACAGTGTGTGTTTGTGTGTATTGACGGTGTGTGTATTGACAGTGTGTGTTTGTGTGCATTGACGGTGTGTGTGTTGACGGTGTGTGTATTGACGGTGTTTGTATTGACGGTGTGTGTTTGTGTGTATTGACGGTGTGTGTGTTGACGGTGTGTGTATTGACGGTGTTTGTATTGACGGTGTGTGTTTGTGTGTATTGACGGTGTTTGTATTGACGGTGTATGTTTGTGTGTATTGACGGTGTGTGTATTGACGGTGTGTGTTTGTGTGTATTGACGGTGTGTGTATTGACGGTGTGTGTTTGTGTGTATTGACGGTGTGTGTATTGACGGTGTTTGTATTGACGGTGTTTGTATTGACGGTGTGTGTTTGTGTGTATTGACGGTGTGTGTTTGTGTGTATTGACGGTGTGTGTATTGACGGTATGTGTTTGTGTGTATTGACGGTGTGTGTATTGACGGTATGTGTTTGTGTGTATTTACGGTGTGTGTATTGATGGTGGTCTGTGGTTGACGGTGTGTGGCTAGACGGTTTGTGTGTATCGACGGTGTGTGCATTGACGGTATGTGTTTGTGTGTATTGACGGTGTGTGTGTTGACGGTGTGTGTTGACAGTGTGTGTTGACAGTGTGTGTTTGTGTGTATTGATGGTGTGTGTTTGTGTGTATTGACGGTGTGTGTATTGACGGTGTGTGTGTTGACGGTGTGTGTTTGTGTGTATTGACGGTGTGTGTGTTGACGGTGTGTGTTTGTGTGTATTGACGGTGTGTGTATTGACGGTGTGTGTGTTGACGGTGTGTGTTTGTGTGTATTGATGGTGTGTGTATGTGTGTATTGACGGTGTGTGTTGACAGTGTGTGTTTGTGTGTATTGATGGTGTGTGTTTGTGTGTATTGACGGTGTGTGTATTGACGGTGTGTGTATTGACGGTGTGTGTTTTGTGTGTATTGACGGTGTGTGTGTGTGAGGGTGTGTGTTTGTGTGTATTGATGGTGTGTGTATTGACGGTGTGTGTATTGACGGTGTGTGTGTTTGACGGTGTGTGTTTGTGTGTATTGACGGTGTGTGTATTGACGGTGTGTGTGTTGACGGTGTGTGTTTGTGTGTATTGATGGTGTGTGTATGTGTGTATTGACGGTGTGTGTTGACAGTGTGTGGTTGTGTGTATTGATGGTGTGTGTTTGTGTGTATTGACGGTGTGTGTATTGACGGTGTGTGTATTGACGGTGTGTGTTTGTGTGTATTGACGGTGTGTGTATTGACGGTGTGTGTATTGACGGTGTGTGTTTGTGTGTATTGACGGTGTGTGTATTGACGGTGTGTGTATTGACGGTGTGTGTGTTGACGGTGTGTGTTTGTGTGTATTGACGGTGTGTGTATTGACGGTGTGTGTGTTGACGGTGTGTGTTTGTGTGTATTGATGGTGTGTGTATTGACGGTGTGTGTGTTGACGGTGTGTGTTTGTGTGTATTGATGGTGTGTGTATGTGTGTATTGACGGTGTGTGTTCCTCAGCCCTGGAGCAGCAGTGTGACGAGCACAGGAAGCGTGCCAAAGAGCTGAAGAGTAAATCCCAGCACCTGAACAACGTGCTGATGACCCTTGCCCCGGTGCCCGCCCCCCCCACGCCCAAGCGTCCCCGGCTGACCCGAGCCGTCTCCGGGCCCGCCTCCGTCAACGCCGCCCCCACCCAGATCACTCTGAACCAGATGGGGGGGCTTCTGACCATGGCAGGAGGAACCGGCGCCAACCTGGGGGGGTACACCCTCCTGACCTCCTCGCTCTCGGGGTCCGAGCTGACGGGCGACGCCTCTAACCTCACTGTGCTGTCTGCGGCGGCGGGGGGCCAGGAGGGGGCCGGGGGGTCCCTGCTGAAGCTGATGGGGCCTCAGTTCCAGCTGGTGACGATGCAGAGCCTGTCCTCCGTCCAGCAGCAGGCCGGCACCATCAGTGTGCTGGAAACCACGGCAACCGCTGCGGACGACTCACAAGAGGAATGCCAGGCGGACGGCGACGGAGGGGGTCAGCCAGAAGAGGAAGGGGGGGGGCAGTCAGAGGAGCAGCACTGAGACAGAGACAGATGTTCCCCTCCCCCCTTGTTATTCTCATTATTCTGGATGAAAGGACGGCTGAGGACTCGTCCACATGTTCACTTTTACAGATAATTTAATTCAATTTGACCATGTAGGTATTAGTATTGGAGGTATGTCTGATGTGTGTCAGCAATGATTTGACTGTAAATATGTAACTAATATATTTGATACAGCCGTGTGTTTCTGTAGGGACGTGTGTCAATGAGGCCGAAAGAAACAGTGTTGTTGAGTTTAGTAATAAATGCTCAGTCTTCAAATGGAAAACGTGTATTGTTACATAGTGTAAATATGAATGTGTTGTTTTTCACTCTTATTTTATTGTTGATCGTTTCCAGATGTCTTTAACAAATGAAATCAGTTAAAATGACAATGTACTAGATTTGAAATGTGTTGAGGTATCATCATGAGGTGATATCAAAACGAGTAAATTAGCTGTTTTCCACTAACATATACAGTGCGGCAAAAAAGTATTTAGTCAGCCACCAATTGTGCAAGTTCTCCCACTTAAAAAGATGAGAGAGGCCTGTAATTTTCATCCTAGATACACTTCAACTATGAGAGACAGAATGGGGGGAAAGAATCCAGGAAATCACATTGTAGGATTTCTAATGAATTATTTGGTAAATTCCTCGGTAAAATAAGTATTTGGTCACCTACAAACAAACAAGATTTCTGGCTCTCACAGACCTGTAACTTCTTCTTTAAGAGCCTCCTCTGTCCTCCACTGGTTAACTGTATTAATGGCACCTGCTTGAACTCGTTATCAGTATAAAAGACACCTGTCCACAACCTCAAACAGTCACACTCCAAACTCCACTATGGCCAAGACCAAAGAGCTGTCAAAGGACACCAGAAACAAAATTGTAGACCTGCACCAGGCTGGGAAGACTGAATCTGCAATAGGTAAGCAGCTTGGGTGAAGAAATCAACTGTGGGAGCAATTATTAGAAAATGGAAGACATACAAGACCACTGATAATCTCCCTCGATCTGGGGCTCCACGCAAGATCTCACCCCGTGGGGTCAAAATGATCACAAGAACGGTGAGCAAAAATCCCAGAACCACACGGGGGGACCTAGTCAATGACCTGCAGAGAGCTGGGACCAAAGTAACAAAGGCTACCATCAGTAACACACTACGCCGCCAGGGACTCAAATCCTGCAGTGCCAGACGTGTCCCCCTGCTTAAGCCAGTACATGTCCAGGCCCGTCTGAAGTTTGCTAGAGAGCATTTAGATGATCCAGAAGAGGATTGGAAGAATGTCATATGGTCAGATGAAACCAAAATAGAACTTTTTGGTAAAAACTCAACT
Source organism: Harpagifer antarcticus (assembly GCA_902827135.1). NCBI lineage: Eukaryota > Metazoa > Chordata > Actinopteri > Perciformes > Harpagiferidae > Harpagifer > Harpagifer antarcticus. The sequence continues at coordinate 1,775,431 of CADEHL010000900.1, read as the reverse complement.
AGACGTGTTTGGAGGAGAAAGAATGCTGAGTTGCATCCAAAGAACACCATACCTACTGTGAAACATGGGGGTGGAAACATCATGCTTTGGGGCTGTTTTTCTGCAAAGGGACCAGGACGACTGATCCGTGTAAAGGAAAGAATGAATGGGGCCATGTATCGTGAGATTTTGAGTGACAACCTCCTTCCATCAGCAAGGGCATTGAAGATGAAACGTGGCTGGGTCTTTCAGCATGACAATGATCCCAAACACACCGCCCGGGCAATGAAGGAGTGGCTTCGTAAGAAGCATTTCAAGGTCCTGGAGTGGCCTAGCCAGTCTCCAGATCTCAACCCCATAGAAAATCTTTGGAGTGAGTTGAAAGTCCGTGTTGCCCAGCGACAGCCCCAACACATCACTGCTCTAGAGGAGATCTGCATGGAGGAATGGGCCAAAATACCAGCAACAGTGTGTGAAAACCTTGTGAAGACTTACAGAAAACGTTTGACCTCTGTCATTGCCAACAAAGGGTATATAACAAAGTATTGAGATGAACTTTTGTTATTGACCAAATACTTATTTTCCACCATAATTTGCAAATAAATTCTTTAAAAATCAGACCATGTGATTTTCTAGATTTTTTTTTCTCATTTTGTCACTCATAGTTGAGGTATACCTAGGATGAAAATTACAGGCCTCTCTCATCTTTTTAAGTGGGAGAACTTGCACAATTGGTGGCTGACTAAATACTTTTTTGCCCCACTGTACATGTATGGTATTTTCTATTGAGACAAATGATAGTTACCTTAAAGCAAATAGTAATAAATATATTTTCAATGTAGATCCATTCACCAGAGTAGCGTTATAGTGTGTTCATGCTGTTGTATTGAAACTGCCCTAAGCTGCACTTCTGGTGAGAATATTAAAAAAGATATAAAAGTATTATAGAAATATAATGGGTGATCATCAACGGTGGAAAAGGTACTCAGCTACTCTGCTTAAGTAAAAGTACTAAACCTACTCCATTACAATTACAAGTCCTGAGTTAGAAATGTTACATTAGGAAAAGTACAGAAGTGTTATGAGCTAGATGTACTGAGGTATCGAAAGGAAACACCCTCATTGTGAAGAATGGCTCTTAAATGTGCTGTGTTATTATAGGATATTATATTATTGTGTTTTCCTTATTAGAAAAATACATGTTAATGTTTTAATAATTTAATTTAAGATAGTAATGACAAAATGAGTAGTAAATATATACCATTCAAACAACATGTTACTCATGTATAAACTAAGTATAAGTGTCAAATAAATGTAGTGGAGTAGAATTACAAAGTAGCAATTGAAATACTCCTGTTAGTTCTGCAAAAATGATACTTGAGTAAATGTACTTAGTTACATCCCACCACTGGTATTCTAATCAATAAGGAGATATGATAAGTCCTCTATCAGTTCCCTTTATGTGGTGTGTTTGTTCTAAATATCCTCTCAGCCAGTCCAGGCTGAGTGAGCAGCAGCAGCAGCAGCTGTGAGTCACAGCTGGAAGGTTATTGTGCTAAACGTTTACACAGAGTTTCTATTTTTTACTGAGTTGGTTTTATCCTGTAGAAGCATTAGGACTTTACCTGACACTTGACACATTTGATCTATTATCATTATTAATAGTATTGCAATTATTGTTATTATTCTTTTCGGCATGGGACTTGACACTTTTCAAATGTATTTATTTGTGTGTTTCTGAGTATTATCCTGTTTGTTTTATATTTACGATTACTGAGTGATATTTAGAATCATTGGGACTTATCTTGACATTTTAAAATTTGTTTTTATTGAGTGAGTTTTTAGCTTGCTGTGGGACTTCGCTTGACACTTCTTCTCTTCGCCCACAAGATGGCGCCACAGCCTCACTGTCAGCACTGTGACGCGCTTCTGTTTCTCAGTGGATTCAGATCATGGATGATAAGAACTGGATACAGCGTCGGAGGCGGCGTCTCGTTCTTTCCTATGAGAGCTGCTCATTGGCGCATGAAGACAACATTACAAACTCAAGAGAAAAAAGGCACTATCATTTTGGAAGAATTTTGAGAATGTATCTATACAGAAAAGGCAAAACCATATTAGTTTAAATCAGTCGGATAGTAAATTATGAATCATTTTGCACTATATTTATTTGCTTTGCCAGCTAATGGCTCACTCTAAGAAAGTGATCGATCAACTTTAAAATCCCAAATTTCTATCGATTTTTATTCGTTTTATCTTCAAACTCGCATCAGGAAATAAGTGTTCGTCAGTTATGAGGATGGACGAATGGATTTGTATGGCAACAAAGTAGCCCATTACGCACATTATATTGAATTAAATGTCACCAATTCTTGAATTAAAGTTGCATTAAAAGTGTCAATCAGTGAATGGTGCATGCCGCATTTAACAGCGACATTTCATATAAGGCGTGTCATGTCGATAAATAAGAACATATAAAATCACCAAATTCCGAATGGAGTTTGGCAGGATGGGGCTTTGCGCCCAGAGGCTGAACTCGGTCAATCAGGATTCCCTTCTAACTTGTTGGTCAAACAGGAACATGGTTGCATTCATAGTTTATTAAACAAGCATCCTTTATTGAATGATAGACGATGATGGCAATAACACGGAGATGAGTTACACAGAAGGCAACCGAGTAAAGCAACATGGGCAGGCATATGATCATTCTGGATACATGGTGGCGTTTCAAGTGAACCTGCACGAGTTCTCATAGATTGCAGCATCTATAGGCTCAAGTCGTCATAGGAGTAGTACGGCTCCTCCACTGAGCGCGCAGAGATTTTGAAGTGGCGGCGCAGAAAGCCTCCGTAACGCTTGTCCCACTTCAGGTTGTTCAACTTTGGCCGGATCCTCCTCATGAAGCCCCCGTAGCGCTTCTGCACCTCCTCGGGCTCCTGGCTCCCCTGCTCCGCGGAGCTACTCCTCTTTGACTTGGGGCCGAATTTGCGTAAAAAGCCGCCGTAACGTTTATGGGGCATCTGGTGCTCCGGCGCATCTGGCCCGTACGCATCCCTCTCCCCCAGCCTCTTCAACAAGTCCTCGTATTTCTTGGGCAGTGCTTCGGCTTCCAGGATGTAATTGTCGCGCCACGGGGATCCCAACATCTTCTTCTTGTTCTTGTCGATCCTCTTGATGAAGCCTCCGTAGCGCTTGACCAGGTCCGCCTGCTGGCTCTCCTCCTCCTCCGCGCCTTCAACCTGCCTGAAGTCCGCCAGCGCGGGAGCCGGCTGGCAGCTCTGCAGCCCCCCCCACACACTCCGCACCGCACGACTGCAGGACGCACAGAGAGACAGAGTAAACCCACAATCTGGGCACATGTCCGTGAACCCAGTGAGGCATGGGATACCCCTCTGTGTCACATTTACACCTTTTTGGTTTGATTAATACATTTCATAGGTTTTTCCGTTAGCCCGAAACACACCTTTCCTGATTCCCATGAAGGACCTTTAAAAGCCCTTAAGTGCTAATATCTTTTCATTTGTGCATCAAAAGAAGATTAAAAACTAAGATGTCATCGATAATAATTACTGATCCTGACAAATGTGGCATTTGTAATTTAAGGATTAAGGAAATGAAACACAATACAAAATAATAATACAAAAAAAACACTTATATCCTTATTTGCCAGAGTCTGTAATGAGTAAATGTATACGTTTTGATGGCTATAATACGGGTTGCGTAAAGTTAATCAATTAGGTTATTATTTTTTTATAAGCGGTGATATCACTTAATATTATTTAACGGTCCTTAAAGTTAAAATAATCAGGAAAGGTGTTGCCTGTGCTGAACTAACGATAACACCTGGGGAAGAGACAAATTAAATATATGGAGACATTTTAAATGACTATCGTCTCCAAATAGTGAGAATTCGTCCCAAATGAAGTTTACGCTTTTGCTGCCAAACAGAGAATATGTGTTCAAGCTACTTTCTCTTGGATGTGAGCTCCGTGTGAAGGTGTCTCACCATGCTGCTGAAGGCGCCGGGGCTGATGATCTGCTGCACACATTTCTGACACTGGGAAGAGCAATCTGCGTGGATGGAGGGCGGCAGGCTCAGCATCAGCACCAGGACATACCACTCCATTCTTCACCAGATCCCTGACACACACACACACACACACACACACACACACACACACACACACACACACACACACACACACACACACACACACACACACACACACACACACACACACACACACACACACACACACACACACACACACACACACACACACACACAGGGAAAAACACCATAGCTCGTTCAGTTTTCACAGTTTTAAGTATACAATTCATGAGATAATTTATCGTGGAAATCATTTCTTTTAAAAAAAACACTCTTAATTGACTCAGTTTCGATAGTAACTCCATTCGTGGAGACCCGTGTGCAATGCGTTATGGCACACTGGAGTCTTTTTCTTATCATTTTTAACACCAATCAGAGAAAAAAGTTGTAAGTCTTAATTTAAAGCAAAGAGAAAATAAATGATAAATGAAGTCAGTACCTCAGGAGTTGGGCAGATACTTCCAGTCGTTGTAAGTCGCAGAGGAGCATCCACCATCAGAAGTCCACCCTCCAACTCTGCGTTTCTCCTGCGCGGCGCGTCGCCTTTTCTTTTTATCGCCGGAGACTTGGCTGTGTCACAGCAGCGCTTCTATTAAGGGACCAATGGGAGGGAAATATACTGCGTGAATAGTCATAGCGCCTCATCGCTTCAGGAGTTCTTAACGCCCACACAGGGAAGGTTTAGGGGCAGCAGCGCAGCTCATCCCATCCGCACATCACCATCACCACCAAGTATAGTAAGTAGGACATGAGACATGAACACTGATCCAAATATGGACATGATGCGTAATGAGGGATTTAGATCTGGTCAATGGTGGATAGTGAAGTACATTTACTCAAGTAGCCTACTGTCGGCCTACTCAAATACAATTTTGATATACTTTCCTTGAGTATTTTAATGCTGATTTATAATACAAAATATAAATAAAAAATAAACATTGGCATACCTTTTTAACCCATAATTATATATAATCATGGGGTAAAATATCATGCAGCCAGCGGTATTAAAGTAATTACACATGAGCTCTACCTTTACCAGCAGTAATGAAATCATTATTATATTAATAATCTTAATTCATTAACTTAATATATATGATTATTGATGGGCCATTTTCAGAAAGTCATTTTGTTACTATAATATTATTTTGATGCTTATACTTTTACGTAAGTAAGATTTTGTATGCAGGACTTTGACTAGCAGAGTATTTAAAACATGTTCTAGGTACTTTTACTTGAGTAAAAGAACAGAGTACTGGATATGGCTTTGATATCTGCAGTAATATTGTTTTTGTATGCCCACTTGAGTGTAGTGGAACCAGATGTAAACAGCCAGATAGACCTCAAACGGGGCTTGAGCACCTGCCCTTTTTCCCTCCTGTTTTACAAATCAATATTCCCTGTACCATTACCCTACCTTTCTCTCTTTGTGTTTTTGCCACAGCAGCGAACACTGAAGCCCTGGTGAAAAAACGTATGCAAACGAAATTGCACCCATACAACACGCATGCCCTCGACATTTTCATTATATATTGACAGTGGCGGCGCCAGAGTATTTTTGTTGGGTAATCTATGGTAGGGCTAACAGTGGTGGGGCTCAAGTCAGTATTTGCAATGTAATTACATACACGCTATATCGCCCCCCTTGACAGTGAAACGCCACGCGTGAGGTTTAGATTATTTCCCTGTCTCGATCAAAATGGAACTGTATGAAATAAAACGGCACATTTGTCTTGTGTAAATAAAAAGGGATCACTGTGAACGTGACTTATGATAGTAGTACACGTTGAAGATCCAATGGGGATACTGAATGGCGGTTCCGAATTATCTCAATCAGTAATGCATAACGCAGACCCAACGTTTCGTTGCTCTGATTGGCTGTAGGTCTATTCAAATTGCATTCGGAGGCATTTTGATCAGACCGCGGCCGCGCTGATATTATAACGCCAGAGAATTTTCACACCTTTAGTGTATACAACTCCCCACTACTTAGACTATTCCTTGCACCCCTCTTCTAGCATAACCCCGAATGGTCTCAACCATATTGCACCAGTAACGTGCACTTGTTGTTACAGCAGGATCAGTTTGTGTGTTGTGGACACGACCCCAGCCGTGTTCTTAACCAGTGGCGTCGCCTGCCTATATGCCATGAGCTGATTATCGAGCCTTCATTGTAACAGTCGCGGGTGTACTGTGTGTGCGTGTGGGGAGTGTTGCAGTAGAACATTCCAATGTAGCGCCGCGGCCGCCGCCACTGTGGGCTAAGCCCCGAATGTTTTCAGGTCCAGGCGACGCCCCTGTTCTCAACATTTAGCATTTTGCTTATTATTTAATTTCATTTGCTTACTTTAACATAATTGTTCATGGTGGGGCTAAGCCATTTTTTGGTATGGCTGTAGTTTAAAGAGCCTGTGACAACATCCCAACAACTGTTGTGCAATGAAATATTCTCACTCCGATCGGGACACTAGGTCCACCGTTTCCCCGCAGCGAGGCTCCCTCCGTTGACAGTTTACGTGGGCTGGGTGCAGAGGCGGACTGGCCATCGGGACGAATCCCGATGGGCCGGTACCGAAGTGGGCCGGTCGGATAAGTCACTATCACATCCCCCATAGGCGGCGCGTGAGGCTCAGGTTTGGGAAGGCTAAATAACTTGTTTTACCTGACGCTGCTTTGCGTCTATAGAAAAGAGATCAACTCAGTGTGCGGAGTTTAAATCTCTCAAGTCCATCCATCCATCCATCCATCTTCTTCCGCTTATCCGTGGTCGGGTCGCGGGGGTAGCAGTTCCAGCGGAGAGCCCCAAACTTCCTTTTCCCTGGCGACATCAACCAGCTCTGACTGGGGGATCCCAAGGCGCTCCCAGGCCAGCGAAGAGATATAATCCCTCCACCTGGTCCTAGGTCTACCCCTTGGTCTCTTCCCAGCTGGACGTGCCTGGAACACCTCCCTAGGGAGGCGCCCAGGTGGCATCCTAACTAGGTGCCCGAACCACCTCAACTGGCTCCTTTCGACGCGAAGGAGGAGCGGCTCAACTCCGAGTCCCTCCCGGATGACCGAACTTCTCACCTTATCCCTAAGGGAGACACCAGCCACCCTGCGGAGAAAACCCATCTCGGCCGCTTGTATCCGCGATCTCGTTCTTTCGGTCATGACCCATCCTTCATGACCATAGGTGAGGGTAGGAACGAAAATGGCCCGGTAGACAGAGAGCTTTGCCTTCTGGCTCAGCTCCCTTTTCGTCACAACGGTGCGGTAAAGCGACTGCAGTACCGCTCTCGCTGCTCCGATTCTCCGGCCCATCTCACGCTCCATTATTCCCTCACTCGAGAACAAGACCCCGAGATACTTGAACTCCTTCACTTGGGGTAAGGACTCATTCCCTACTTGGAGTGGACAATCCATCGGTTTCCTGCTGAGAACCATGGCCTCAGATTTGGAGGTGCTGATCCTCATCCCAGCCGCTTCACACTCGGTTGCGAACCGATCCAGTGAGTGCTGAAGGTCGCAGACCGATGAAGCCATCAGAACCACATCATCTGCAAAAAGCAGTGGTGCAATCCTTAGCCCACCGAACTGCAGACCCCCTCCCCCCCATGACTACGCCTCGAAATCCGATCCATGTATATTACAAACAGGATTGGTGACAAAGCGCAGCCCTGGCGGAGGCCAACCCTCACCGGAAATGGGTCCGATTTACTGCCGAGGACCCGGACACAGCTCTCGCTTTGGGAGTACAGAGATTGGATGGCCCTGAGTAGAGACCCCCTCACCCCATACTCCCGCAGCACCTCCCACAGTAACTCCCTGGGAACCCGGTCATACGCCTTCTCCAAGTCCACAAAACACATGTAGACCGGATAAGTGTACTCCCAGGCCCCTTCCAGGATCCTTCTCTCAAGTCATTACAAGATAAAGGAAATACAGTTTAAACTGCCGTATGCAGAGAAGACGCCGACGTGTCGCACTTATCATTCATATTACATCATCAATCAGATCACCGATCATAATATCATAATGTAGCCTATCATATATTTCCTTATCTGAGTCAGCTTCTCCAGCCGTATCTGGCCGTGCAACACTTACAGTGTCACATACTGTATGCAGAAGTATTATTTTAAGCAACACATTATGTTGACGAAACACTCGAGTCAAATGTAATTAAAGTCAGATCCACTCGTGTCTTAGATGGGGCAGTGATATCATAAAACTATACGCTTTCAAACACTCGGTAGGCCTAGTTATTTTTTAACCAGTTGTTCTGTATTCACCTTGCATGTGCAACTCTGTGGCTTGTATCCTGGATTATATGTTTAAGTCATGGATATTTAAAGCTCATATTTGTCTAATATTAGTTTACTTTTCATTAATGAAGTATGACGCTGCAATGTCAGTACACTTGTCCCTGTTTGTGATTGGTCAAATGTAGCTAACCCCGCCCCTTTCACATGAACGCGCTCTCAGCTGGTGAGAGAAACCCTGGCTTGATTTACCGAGTTGATAACCAGCGTCGTAGGACCGCGTAGCGAGATCTCGTTTGTTAGTTTGTTGTTGTTAGTTTGTTTGTTACTCAAACATATCCAGGGTATGTTGAACTGGCTTCCTAAACTTCTAACAGATACAACATAAACCGATCAGCCTCATATGAGCTCTCAGACACGTTCAAAATTAAACTGTCATCACTGTCTGAGCTTGCTGCTGTGTGCGCCATCGTGCGTTTACATGCAGATGCTGGGACCCTGAACCGTGCAGCTGGAGCGCTGTGCCCGCAATGACGTCACACATAATTTGGCGGGATTTGAAGAATCCCCGAGAAGATCCAGAAAATGGTCAACATTGAAGGGCAGATTAATGGTTACCAAAGTACAAATATCCAAAATCAGTTCAGTAACGGGTTTCAAGGGGACGATATTTAGTGAAATTGATGAGTTTGGATGACGGGGGAAACTCGTGACACAGGCTCTTTAAGGTGACCAGATTTTCAAAATGAAAATTAAATTGTGCTTCAGAAAGTAATGTTATTTTAGGAGTGTTGTGAGATGGTGTCAACATCAATTGAAATTAGTCACCCAGTGGAAATGTCAGATATGTCTTCATAACTGTATCCTTACATTTTACATTCACTCAGTTATAATGTGGCAGTGTTGTAGTCAAGTCACCAATTCACGAGTCCAAGTCACTCTCGAGTCACCACTCTTCGAGTCCGAGTCCAAGTCTGAGTCACCAAGGGAGAGTCGTAGTCGAGTCCGAGTCCAAGTCTGAGTCCCCCAAGGAGTGTCCGAGTCGAGTCCGAGTGATCATTACCTGTGTTCGAGTCCGAGTCCAAGTCCGAGTCACCCAAGGAGTGTCCAAGCCATCATTACCTGCGTTCGAGTCCAAGTCAAGTCCGAGTCACAAGTCTTCATGTATTAATCTTCGTGGAAATATGTGTTGAAATGTAGCTGCTCCTCTACATTGCTTTTATCCTGTCATGTTATACGAATCTGTCTATTGAACTGCTGTGAAGCGAGTTTGGCTACAATTATTGTAATAGGTGCTATACAAATATAAAGCTTATTACTAATATTAATATTATTATTGTAAATGACCTTTAATATGTCCAACTATATTTAAAATGAGTTAACTTTTAGAGAAGTGATTATATTTGTATGCCAATATTTTCCTATGGTAAAGTTTTAGTTTTGCACTTTTATTTTGATAGTAAATAAGATCGGGACTCTTATTTTGATGGAACTTTTACCGGTTAAATCAGTTTACCAATAAAGATTAAGCCTCAGAAAGCACATGGCTACTTAGCATGCAAAATTATGTCATTCTGCATGTTAAGTAGCCATGTGCTTTCGTGTTATCGGCTGAATCTTTATTTATTGATTAGATCACTTACTCTGATGATTACTGAACACAGCCTATATGTCTGAACTCGATCCTTAGAGTAATGTGTTAAGGAGCCTTCTCTTCAATCTTGTTTCCACATAATGAGCATTTTGCGCTGCTCTTTTCCAATGTGGAAGCAGAATGTGTGAAAGCATACAGCATGATGCGGGGTGTGTCCTAGACATGTTTAGACTGGAACAGCGGGGGCCAGTACGTGAACTCACCTCACAGGTGCACAACCCAGGATAGAGGACATCAGACTCCAGAGAAAACTTGCTGGAGTCCGAGTCCAAGTCGGAGCGTCAATGTACAAGTCGAGTCCGAGTCATCGTGGGGGGAAAAATTCACGAGTCCGAGTCCAAGTCGGAGCGTCAATGTCAACACACTCTCACTCCATAATCGTCCAGGAGCGACGTTTGGTCAGTGTCCGTGGCGTGCAGTTGTGACGCTCCTAGGCTCCTTCAGCTTCATAAAGGGACGCAAATAGCTTTCAACTGATTGCAATGTATTCCCATCTGCGCCGGGATTTGACGCTCATGGAAGCACGGCATTCGTTTGTGTCGGCTGCCCTTTAAAGGGGAAAGGAAACACCATTACAGCTATAATATTCCGGTAGTTTATTCATTTTACAATGGATATTGATCGTAATATTTATTGTACATGATATTACTCGCCAAAAGAAAATTAATTATCCGCCGGCCGGGTGGGGAATTCCGGGACCAGGCCGCTGCCATTAGGGGAGTCCCAAATGGTGACGTCACTGTGTGGGTCCTCGCTCCGGGTATCCATACCGGAAGTCAACACAACGTGGCAGATATGGCAGCGATGGAGGAATTTTGCAATGAGATCGACGTTTTGAACGATGCTACGGGCTCCGTAGTATCCAGCTAGCTTAGCCGCTAGCTTAGCGATAAATACACACAGCGTTGTATTGTCCTCCCCCTGTCGGCCCTAAAAGCTTCAGAGGGCGGATACCTGAGCTCCATAGCGTCCCGCTAATGTGAAACACACACACACAGCGTTAGCGGGACATTCTCCTCCCCCTTACGGCCCTAAAAGCTTCAGAGGGCGGATAGCTGGGCTCTGTACCGTCCAGCTAGCTTAGCCACTAGCTTAGCGATAAATACACACAGCGTTGTATTGTCCTCCCCCTGTCGGCCCTAAAAGCTTCAGATGGCAGATACCTGAGCTTCATAGCGTCCCGCTAATGTGAAACACACACACACAGCGTTAGCGGGACATTCTCCTCCCCCTTACGGCCCTAAAAGCTTCAGAGGGCGGATAGCTGGGCTCCGTAGCGTCCAGCTAGCTTAGCCGCTAGCTTAGCCGCTAGCTTAGCGATAAATACACACAGCGTTGTATTGTCCTCCCCCTGTCGGCCCTAAAAGCTTCAGAGGGCAGATACCTGAGCTCCATAGCGTCCCGCTAATGTGAAACACACACACACAGCATTAGCGGGACATTCTCCTCCCCCTTACGGCCCTAAAAGCTTCAGAGGGCGGATAGCTGGGCTCCGTAGCGTCCCACTAGCTTAGCCGCTAGCTAAAGGTAAACATAGATGGGTACATAGAATATGAATAAATCGTCACCGATGTAGAGGATATATTTTTTTATTCACTTTGAACTCAGCCAAATGGAGTTTAATGCTTTGGGATTTAAGTTAGGCCACATAGTACGTGCATAGTTAGTGCTAACCCATGCTTTGAGCAGCTTCTCATCCTTTAGTGGCAGCCTATGGAAATGTACTTCTTCCTTCTTTGTATAAAAACCATTTGTGCAGCCTGGGGCAATACAATACGCTCCTGACGACGACCGTTTTCTTTCGTTGGAAACCACTGGTGCATTGCACGCCATGTTGTTTGCAGCTGTATTGAGCTTTGGCCCAGGAAGCCTACCCACACAGTGACGTCACTGGGAAAGTCCCGGATCGATGGAAGCGCCCAAGGTCATTAGGCGCGTATTTCAAAAAATAAATTTGCGTATCTCGATCGTTTACATTGGAAATAGACTAGATAAATACAAAGCAGTTTGAAAAGTGTTTCCATTTCCCTTTAAGGCAATGTGAGCGTCCATTCTCATTGGATAACGGAGAATTGTACACCCGGAAGTAAGTATTCCCCTTACTGTCGATTGATTTTACAGTGATATCTGCACTACTCATCGACTAAAAAACACCAGATTATCCTTGATTGGTTTAAATTGTGCGCAATGCTTTTGTATTTTTCCCCTTCGATTCGGAGAAACAAATATTTTTTCGGAGTAAAGGATGGCAGAAGACACTACACTACCCAGAATCCCCAGCTATCGTTTGGACTACACCATGTGCTCTGTTTGACAAACCCTGTGATAGTCCTCAAGCTCTGTGATCGGAGAGTGTGCTCCGAGGGTTCGAACAGCACTTGAAATGGGATGGAACCACGGCAGACTTTCCAAAACTGGATTTGAACGGGTCCACCACGTCCCCCCCTCCCCCACAATTGCTTGTGCCCATAATGGGCAGTATTAATATATATACACACATGCCAGTTAAGGTCAGAAGAGCTTTATTGAACAGCTGGTCTTATGTTTGTGACCCCTGTTGTTAATTGATAACATTACATTACATGAATTGATAAGCCTGAAACATGCACTTGTCAAGGCTCAGAGGCAAATTTTGCAAATATGGCAATAGCCATCGATCAGCTTAAGATAAGATATACTTTATTGATCCCAAGTTGAAACATTTGCGTTACATCAGCATGTGTAACAGTTGTAAATATGCAGTGGTGTTTATTTGTAAATCATTTAGCATAATCACACAAATTCTGTGTTTTATATTTAACAATTCTGTGTTCTTTATTTATTGATTGTTCAATACCTGACAAGGCCGGAGATTAAATATCTACATACATCTTATAAGAGTATAATACATATGTATAATATCAGTTAAAAATAAGTGCTTCAACATAGTTAACATTGCTGGAGGTATGCACAAATATTGATAGATGTCTTGTAATGCACTATTGAGGAACCTGCGACCCAAGTTTTTCATTCAATGCATAACTACACCATAGTTGTGTAGGCCTATATGATATGTCAATAAACCTTAGAAAATCTTGAAATCTTGAAAGGGATGTGCAAAATAGTCATTATATACAGTCTTTAATTAACTATTAGTAGAGAATAACGAGTAATGAATATACTTTATAGGGATAATATCTAATAATAAAAATAACGAAATTCAATAACATGCTTTAACCACTAGGTGTCCCTTTATATCAGCTGTGCACCTTTATGGTGTACATACAGCCTATCTACCAATTAGATCAAATATAAAAGTCAGCCGAATTAGTGTTGATACTGCAAGGAGACGTATTGTGTGAAAAGAAATGTAAGATGTTGTTTAATGGCTGATATATTTATGATCCACGTCACGTTTTCAGTTCCTCATGTTTGTCTAGAAGTCTTCTCATCAGGTGTCTATACATACAGAACTACGGCAGATATGTAATATGTAATACAGCCGAACCGTGTATTACAATGCCGTTATGTGATGACGTTCAAAGAGAAAAGCAAGCACACTCGGAATAAAGTATTATTTTATTTGTAAAAAATGTTTTCGGTCTGTTTCCGGTATTTGTTAATGACGATGTGATGTGAGATGTGAGACTGGAATTGCACAGGGGAAAATAATGTAGGCTATCTTTAGATGCGGATTTTGTTAAACTAATATGTTTGCGCTGTGGACCAACACTATACATTGACGGGGAAGGGGGTAGCAATAAAGATAACACCATTAAACAGTTACACAACATAACAGAAATAATATCGATAGCAGCGTCCCTAGCAACCACCTTGGTAACAATGAAAACGTTCTATGGACGCAATTTCCTGAAGTAATCTTCGTAATAACTAGCAAACTAAAGATCATTGCACACATAATCTGAAATAACAACTCATATTTCTCGCATCAAATGACATGAAAACGCATTTTAATGGCCAAACTAACTTTAAAATAGGCATTTTCCACCGAGAATAAAACGAAGTTCGGCCATGTTTTTTTTTTCTGCAGGGAGAAATGTGAAGATCAGTGACATAGACGCCAGCCATTGGAATGAATGGTGAAAAAAACGGGGTTTGTCAAACAGAGCACATGGTGTAGTCCAAATGATAGCTGGGGATTCTGGGTAGTGTAGTGTCTTCTGCCATCCTTTACTCCGAAAAAATATTTGTTTCTCCGAATCGAAGGGGAAAAATACAAAAGCATTCCACACAATTTAAACCAATCAATGTTGTGTAATTTTAACAAGGATAATCTGGTGTTTTTTAGTCGATGAGTAGTGCAGATATCACTGTAAAATCAATCGACAGTAAGGGGAATACTTACTTCCGGGTGTACAATTCTCCGTTATCCAATGGGAATGGATGCTCACATTGCCTTTAAGGGCAGCCGACACAAACGAATGCCGTGCTTCCATGAGCGTCAAATCCCGCCGCAGATGGGAATACATTGCAATCAATTGAAAGCTATTTGCGTCCCTTTATGAAGCTGAAGGAGCCTAGGAGCGTCACAACTGCACGCCACGGACACTGACCAAACGTCGCTCCTGGACGATTATGGAGTGAGAGTGTGTTGTCAATGTACAAGTCGAGTCCGAGTCATCATGCGGGGGCGGGAGATTCATGTGATTGGTTGTTGGTCGCGTTGCTCGAATAAAATCCCTAAGCTTCAGACACGCCCATCTCCAAGCTTTTTTTGAAGCTGTAGTGTGGACGCTCCGTAATAGAGACAATTCGGATCTACTGTCGTCTGGATTTATGTCTGGTGGTTTTAAGTTTTGATCCTTGAAGGGGGTGGAATGTTTTTTTTACCGCCATTACATGATATGCAAATTAGACGATGACGTCATTTAGGGACTTCTGGTGACTTTTCGGACAGGCAATAGCTACTTTCCTTACTTAGACCCTCCAAAAAATTGTGATTCTGCGATCGCAGAATGTACCACATAATCAGCAAAATGGCGCAGATTTTTAAAAGGCCGTATATTTATCAAAAGGCCGCATAATCCCCGCATTTTTCCACAAAAAAAGTTAACTCGTCTTGACGTGAAGTAGTGATGATGATGACGCGACGTCATCAGCTCGCGCATCACAGAAGGTAAACAACACCGTAGAATGAACGTGTGGAACTCACACGAGAGAGAAAACACCAAGATGAAAAAATGTAATCCATCTCATTTACCGACGAACATTTCTGCCAAAGCAGTACCCCGATGTCTTGCACGAAAGTGGGGGGAAACTATTCTGCACCCCGTGCAACTGTGTGTTGGAGCACAAGAGAAAATCGACAGTGACGACCCACTTTGATTCATTCAAACATTCGAAAATGCTTTCTGCTGCTGCGGACAAGAAAGCCAAACAACTCATGTTCACCGAGGCATCAACCTCCAAAACCCTTTCGAGGGCTACAAGAAACGAGGTAAGTAGCCTACAAGATTGAAGCTGGTCAGATAACGAACGAGTAAATGAAAACAGAATGAGGCGGAGAAGTGTGTGTGTGTGTGTGTGTGTGTGTGTGTCAGTGTGAGAGAGTGTGATTAAAATAGTCCTATTGCTTTTACAATAAATAGACATTGAAGAGTGGCGAGCCGTCAGGGCCCTCTAGGCCCTCTGTGAGGGCCTAAGATACTCTACAAAATAATATTTGAAAACATTAAAAAAACAACATTTTTTTTAAAATATTATTTTTTAGATTTTGTTGTTACATTTTTTATTAGTTTTACCAAAATAACTTGATTTAATTGTATTTAAAATAACATTTCCAAAGAAATAAATCCTTCAAATCTGCCTGTTCAGTTTCTGTTGGAATGTGAAGGGTTAAATGCCGTCTCTGCGAGTTATGTGAAGACGGGAGAGCTTGTTGGTCCCTCTCTACATTCACAGAGGGCCCGCTATAGTAACTCAATGAGAGAGTAATGTCAAATGCCAGTACAATTGACCAATCATATCTTCCCTCTAAATGGATGGGCTTTATTTTCGCGGACTTTATGACAAGTTCCGCCCGCTGTGAGGTCTATGCAAGTGGTGCAGTGACGCGTCCTAAAACACGGAAGTAAGCTTCGCTCGAATTCCCTCGACAGAAAGCAATGGGATTTCTCCATAGGGTTTTGGAAAATAGCTGGAAATAAGGTCTGTGGAAAACGAACCTGTTAGATAAATGCACGTTTTGTTCAGCCGGATAATATCCACATGTCTACCCTACTTTTATTATTTTCGAATCATAAATGTAATCGATAGATTTATGATCGATATATTTATAATTAGCATAAGTTTGTTCATGATGGCTCACTTCAGTGATAGTGATGACATCGTTGCGAAGTTATTAACCGAGTCATTTTCAAGATTGAGTTACAATGATAAACTGGAGTGGCAAAGGATCAGCTGCATGACCCCGCCATCAAGTGCTTCATCCAAAAGGACTGGAGGATGGACTTTGTGTTTCAGTGATTTATCATCAAAGGTAGGCCTAAGTCATTTTCAATGTGGGCCGCTGTGCCGACTTAATTCATTTGTAATTGTTACTTGGCTGTGGGTGCCCTGTCATGATAGGTGTTTATATAAATGGTGTTGTTCTGTGTGGTAGAGGGTCGCTGTCATTGATGCGTTTTGCACCCCGGGCCGCTGTTTTGATATTCCGCTGAAGTATACGCTGTGACGTAATATCTCTTCTTTTTTTCGAGGGGGGGGGGGGTGGGGGTCAGAGGGCCTAGGTATACAAGTCAAGGCTCGCCACTGACATTGAATGTGTTTAATTGAATAGTAAAGGGGTTTAACGTTAGTGGCAGGTTGTGTGTGAGAGACAATAAATAAGACAGCCCAATATTTAAAAAAATATATTTAGCATATTTCGCAACTTTCCGCATATTTTGCAACTTCCCGCAATTTCACCGCATAAAATCACATAAAAATGTTTAATTGCATAATCAAGGATTTTAGCCCGCATAATCAAAGATTTTTACCCGCGTTTTTCTGGAGGGTCTACTTACTATGGAGTTGGCAACACTGGATGAGACCAATGGTCAAAAATGTTTTTTTCCCTCCCAAAGCTACCAGCGCAGCGCCCCCCCAGTGTTGCCAACTCCTTAGTAAGGAAAGTAGCTATTGGCTGTCCGAAAAGTCGCCAGAAGTCCCTAAATTACGTCATTGTCTAATTTGCATATCATGCAATGGCGGTAAAAAAACGTTCCACCCCATTCAAGGAGGATCAAAACTTGAAACCACCAGAGTAAATCCAGACGACAGTAGATCAGAAATGTCTCTATTAGAAAAAGTAGAAAGTAGAAATAGTTTTAGTAGAAATCTCCCTTACAATAAAGGCAGTATAGTATGCCCGTGTGTCATCTCCAATAAATGGCTTCAACCATCCTTTAAACTCAGGGTTTGATTCCCACTCCTTTCTGTAGGCCTACTTTTGTGAATACAGTTTAGACTGTGACATGATGACCTGGATGTTTAGCTTGTCACAGAGAGGCGCACACACACAGTGGACGAGGTGATTAAGTGACTGAGGCTGTGTGTGAGTCAAAGCAAAGCAAAGGCAGTTATTTATTATAGTGTGACAGTGAAGAAACATTTACATTTAAATCCCGCTCATGCAATTCATTTGCAGTCTCGATGAGGGAGAGTGTGGCTGTCTCTTCTCTGCTCTGACTGCAGCTGAGCTGCTGCGGGAGGCAACTGTGAGTCTGAGCGCCTGTGAGTACTATGGGAGGGCAGAGGGGCTCACGGCAGCACCTCGTTAACTGCTGAACAATATGTGAGTCTCCAAACACCAGAAAAGTCCCTAATAACACCATTACAAGTCGTTAAATTAGTCGTTAGTCGCTTTTGACAAAAATAAGTAGCCGGAGGGTTTGGAAAGCCGCCGAATTTAACGAGAAAGTCGCCAAGTTGGCAACACTGCGCCCCCCAGATCTGGCACCCTAGGCAAACATCTATAACGCCAGTGCTATGGGCCGGCCCTGGCGCCGCCACTGTATATTGATATACTTTCATTGATATATTGCTCACAAATATTTAGCAAATAAGGTCTACGCTATTTAGGAGCTTAAAATGTGCCAACTAGCTTTCGTTAGCATTGATACCGTTAGCTAGTAATGTGGGGATGGAACATGTGGTCAAGCTCCTTGTGTCTCATCCACTGAACTTAAAATAATTGTTTTAACTTTGTCTATGGAGAAGCTTCCCCTAATACTGTGCTCAGAAAGGTGCTTTATCAAATGTCAATCAATTAATATTATAATTGTCACAAGCTAGCTAGCTACGTATGTTAGCTGGCGTTAGCTCTCATTCTCTCTTTCAATCTCTCAGTTGCATGAATCAGTAATGAACTGTCATGTAGCAATGTTAAAACCACCACTTTTGTTTTTGATACATTTTAAATCCCTTTATCCAGGGGCGGACTGGCCATCTGTAGAATCTGGAGAACCACAGAACGGCCGGTCGTCAAGGGCCGTTGACGGCCGGCCAGCCCTTTAAAAAAAAAATGGTTTAACGTCATAATTTAAGTTGCGCTGACGGCCGACAGAGGGTGACAGCGGCCGCTAATGCAGTTGTGTGGTTCTTATCTGTCAAATAATCACACACTAAGAAGAAAAACGACCGGCCACACGAAGAGAAGGGATTAGACGCCGCGGCAGACAGGGAGAATGAAAAAATATGGATACAAATCAAAGAAAACTAAAAGAAAAAGGTGGGGCCGAGAAGGCAAGAGAAAGAAAGGTGAAGTCACTCGCAGGTGGAGCATATAAATGTCACAAATTGACAGACCTTTTTGGCAGCAGCGCTGCTACAAGCACTACCAGCAGCAGCTTAGAACAAGTGCAAGATGATGAAGAGAATGATGAGGGTGCGAGTTCAGATATACAGCCAGCCTCCTGCGTTCATGATGAGGGACAGAGTTGAGCTGGTGGAAGAACCAGCTCAACTAGCACATACAAGTGCAGGGCAAGAGCAAGAGGTGGGTGAGAATTATCCCTTGAACTCAGTGCGTTTTCTCCTGGAGGCCAAGGGAAGCCAGGCTTCCCCTGTTTTTTTGGATTGTAGTTACAATTTTAATAAATAAATAAAAACACTTCGTTTAGTTTCGGTAATTATTCTGCCGGCCCATCTCTCCCCCATTCTCATTGAGTATTTTACAAAGAGTGAAACAGCGCGCCCCTAGATGTTATGGTGAAACAGAAGATTGCACTCTCTGTTGCGAGAGGAGGCCAGCCGAAATTGGCTTCCCTTGGTGAAAACAAATCGAGAGATTGACCAATCAGATGAGGCTCACGTCATGCCTCAGTCACAATCCAATCAAATCGCATCAACTTCAGTTCGTACTGTAACAGTCATCACCGCCCTTAAAAAGTAGCAAGCAACTGAAGCAAGTGCAATTATGGATGGAGATCTGGAGTATTTCATAAAAAATGATTTTACTAAACTTCCACTATAGGCAGCCAGACCCGGCGGCAGACATACGTCTCTGGGCGGGCATTTGATTTACCAGGGCGGGCCCACCCCGAAAACATACATTTCCCGGGAAATCTCGAGATTTGTCATGGGGGTTAGGTTGCCATAAGGCTGTTGACGGTCTTATTATAGGCTACATCCATTGGTTGGTTTTGTGGCACATTTGTAACGCTGTGCCAACTTGGGCAAGCACGCAGGCAAACTTGAGCGCACACAGGGTGGAAAGGTGGAGTAAGGTTGAGCAATGGAGAGAGAGAGAGCATGTGCAGCGGTCTACTTGCGCACAGAGCAGGAGTTTGTGAGAGAGCCGGCTTGAGAGTCAATTTCTCTTCAAAATAGAATTGATTGCCAGCCTCCCTTGTCCCTGGCTGGCTTGCTAGCTCGTTGGTAACGTAACTGATGTCTTCTAATGTGCATCTGGCGCTGAGTTGCCATATTCCTTTCAAGTGTATAAGTGTGAACCACTTCCTGATATCCATTGTTGCAGATAAATATAAATGATAATAGCCAAACTGACCTAGCAAGAGTAAACTGACAGGCTGCTGTGCCGCATCTCACTCAAAAACCCACACGACTCAACCCAGCAAAATACCAGTCTCGCGCGCAGCCTTTCATTCAGAATTTCATAGCAAAATTAAAAAAAATGCTATTAAACTAATCTTTCAACATAGTTTAAAACAAAAATAAATATTAGGACACAGCCCTACAAATAACAACAATAAACATAATCAGTCGCGGCTCCAGAGTATTTTTGTTGGGTAATCTATGGTAGGGCTAACTCATACAGTGGTGGGGCTCAAGTCAGTATTTGCAATGTAATTACATACACGCTCCCCTTGACAGTGAAACGCCACACGTGAGGTTTAGATTATTTCCCTGTCTCAATCCAAATTGAACTGTATGAAATAAAAAGGCACATTTATCTTGTAGTAAATAAAAAGGGCGACCTGGAGCCAATCCTGCAATTTCTCCACAGGTGAAAGAGTTGACATGCTGAAAACCCAACCCCTGCAGGGGGTCTGGGGGGATTCTCCCCCAGGAGATTTTTTGAAATACTAACATAAAATACACATTCTGGTACTCTCTTGAGAAGAAAAATAAATATATTACTACCCGATTATATTTAAAAAAATGAATGCCATTTTAATTTTGTGTTACTTTGTTCTGAAAGCTGAACCTGCTGCTCCTCACAGAGAGAAGAGGGAAGAGGCTGTGAATGACTTTACATTGTGGATAAGGGCGGATAGCCCCCATTGTTCTGTGTGTCAAAATGAAAGACAGCCCACACACCTATCAATCATCAAACCGTGGGGTCTTATTTCATTACCTGTTGATTTCTATCAACACGTAATGTTGTATCGATGTATATAGAGATGTACTACCGCAAAAGTATTCTCCGTTGGGACTTCCTGCAACAACACCACGTCGTTATCGTGATTCTGATTGGCCAGAAGACATTATCAAAGATGTTCTATAGAGAAGATGATCACTACGTGACAAAAGTTTTCAAACCGTTTCTAGTCTTCGGTATTTACTGCTGTCTGTGCAATTTACTCCGTGCGAGTTGGCGGACTTTATTTTGCTTACTTTAAAATCATTTTTCATGGTGGGGCTAAGCCATTTCTTGGTATGGCTGTAGCCTACCCCAGTATACCCTGGCCCCTCCACTGAACATAATAATAAAACAATTAAAATGTTGTATTCGGCCCTGATTAAAACAGCGGGCCCAAACCCTGGATGGGCGGGCCCAAATCCTGGATGGGCGGACCCGGCCCCATGGGGCCCGCCCATGATGCCGGGTCTGTAGGCAGCAGCAACTAAAAATGAAATCTGATGACAGGCCAATGCCCAAACTGGAGCTGTGTACAGAGAGGAAAAAAGGAGCGAATCGGACGTAAAACTTTAAATAATAAACAGCGGATTTCTAACATTTGACATTTCATGTGGCCGGACTGGGTCAGTTTCCAGGGCTGAATTTTAGTCCCAGTCCGCCCCTACCTTTATCACAAAAGTAGTCATTTCAGGCACATTTGTATCCTGGCTCTAACGCTGTCAGATTGAGTGTTGAAGCCAAGCGGCAAACTCTGGGGAACAGCCGGGACGCCAATACGGAAGTGCCACACACTGCAGTTCATACATGGGCCGCTAGGGACTGGCTGCAGAAAGGAGCAATTTTCATAGACCCCCATGTTAAAATGCCCAACTTTACAGCAGAAAAAAACATGTTTCTACCCATGGATGCAATAAATATTATTTTCGATATAGTTAGATTCCACCTTCATGATTATGAATCTGTGAGTGAATTGTTTTCTAACACGACCCTTTTATTTATATTAGGTCTTAAAGTTTTTGCATAAATTAGGGCGTGGTCACTTTGATGGACACGACAATTAAAATGTCGTGCTGTGCGCTTGAATGTACTAACAGAACTTCCAAGAAGTCTAAAATTATAATATTATACATGTTAACCCCGTTCGCAGGTGTTTGTGTGCTTGGTAGCTTAGCTTGTTACTTATTAGCCAGCTAAGGACGTAACCCTTTATGCATACATATACATTTTAGTTTATGATTCAGCCTTGGGTAAGACTTTTATAATCTATGGCTATGACGCCCATAATGCTAAACGGGAGCAAATGTTAATAGGGGACCCAATTATCCCAGTGGTGGCCACCGGAGCTAACGGAGCCGCAGGGGGCTAGCTCCAGCACGGCATCCCGGAGCTAGCCCACTGCGGCTCTGTTAGGTCCGGGCGGTGGAGTCCGTCTTTTCTCAACGTGTGAATGACAAGCATTAAGAATAACAAAATATAGCTAATTCTCTTGCAGATTGTCTCATTTGATTATGAATGTAACGTTTATATAGGGGAACTACACTGTTAGCAGTAACTTGGTATGCATGTATTTCATGTTAGCTTAGCTTCTTAGCCTGAGCTAGCTCTGTTTACTTCCAGTTCGGA
Organism: Harpagifer antarcticus; assembly: GCA_902827135.1. Lineage (NCBI taxonomy): Eukaryota > Metazoa > Chordata > Actinopteri > Perciformes > Harpagiferidae > Harpagifer > Harpagifer antarcticus. The sequence goes on along the minus strand of CADEHL010000900.1, from coordinate 1,753,022 downwards.
GGCAGCAGGTCCCGCCTCGGCTCCGCCTCTTTGCCCTTATTTGGAGCAGGCGGGATTAGACTCTGACGTCACAGTCGAGCCGTTAGTGGCCGACTCCGCCTACTAAGGGCTTCACGGCAACTCTGCAGAATCCTATGGGTGACGTCACGGACACTACGTCCATTTATATATACAGTCTATGGTTGAAGCTCATACAAGGTGTGAGTAAGCATCCTCCGGTTAGTGCGTGAGGGGAAAGAACAAAAATAGATACAAGCAAAAATAGATAATTATGAGTAGGGAATGAGTCCAACCCCCCCAAGGGAAGAAGTTCAAGTTTCCAGAAGTAGAACCAAAGAATACAAAAGACAGAAATCAGGTTACATTACTTTTATATTTTGATACTCAGATGAGGTTACTGATTACAACTAGTATTTGTAATGGATTACATATTTAGTCAAGTAACCTTCCCAACCCTGCTAATGGCCATGGCTGGATTAATATGCGCAGGGTTCCAATATGAGCTGCGGGCCCCTGTAGACCCCGGCCATTTACATTATTTGGAAGAAGGGTTAACAGGAAAAATGTCATAGGCTTCTTATTTAAACTTTCCCAGTGGCTATATTTCACCTCTGTAAAGCGTGTTTGCTGTTTTCTATTTGCTTTTCATCGCTTTATTTTCACACTAACAGTGTCAAATGCCATGTAACAAAGGACCCCAGTCAGACCCTAACCTTGAACGCTTGAGGTGTCCTTTAGAGAATCTGTGCATCAATGAGGATTATGCTGCACAGAGAATTTATGACTCCTTTGAGTCACCATTAAATAACATAAACATTGAATATTCAAGTCAATGACACAACACGTAAGGAGAGAGTTGTGTCGGTGGAAGCAGCTGCAGCACAAAATGATGTTGGCAGAGCTCGGTGCTGCTGACTTTAGAGCGTATTGTATACACAGTGACAAGAAGTGCTCCGTATGATGAAGAAGCTCAAATGTTTCTATCGTCTCTCCAAGGCTCCACTGGTAAGTGTTTGAGCATCACGTTATCTCCTTTTCTAATGAGGCTCCGTCACTTCGCCATATGTTCCTAAGCAACCTGGAGTGGGATTTTTTTTGTGGTCCTCCTCTTTTCTTTCATGTTTTGATATGATGCTTAGTGTAAGAGGGTGGTGGCTCCTGTATTGATTTATTGGCTCTTTCTGTCTGACAATACTGTCTTTGATCATGCATGGATCCAGTCAGTATCAATTACTGTAATGTGATAGAGCAGATTTGATTAAGGACTTACTTTTTGGCTCCTATTTACCCTGTACCCCCTACGAACAGGTACAAACCAACATGTACAAGTATTCACAGTGCACACATAGGATGGATTACTTTTTTACCCAGGGACACAGAATGTGTAATGTTTAATGCAGGGAGAGTTTAGCAGAATTGTTGCTGTCCTGATATCAATGTGGAGCTTATTTCACAATTTTCGGTAGGTCAGTACCAGGGTCTTGAAGTGGACTTGTGAAGGGAGCGGAGGAGCGGTGTAGTGTGGGAGAACTAAGAGAGGTTGAAAACTGGTCAGTCTGCTGCATGCTGGGGGATCCACAGAGGTCGTATGGCACTTGCAGGTACTAGAGATGTTACATTGTCTAAAGATCTGATTATTTGTAATAGTTCTTAGGTACATTCAAAGGACACAGAGTGACGTTGTTTTAGAAAATAGAGCAAAAGCTTGTTTTAGGCCATGTCTGTATATCCTGAGCTTTATATGGCAGTCATCTTAACGATGATGGAAAAGACCATTTGTGGGAGCAGATCGGATGGGCAGACACTGAATGTTGATGGTCAGTGACCAGGTCACTTTCATCTCGGTACACAGTGTGGTCCTCCTCGCTCTAGTGCTGTCGGATTGAGCGTTGAAGCTCTTACAAAGCGTAGAGTAAGTATATTCCAGTTGGTGCTTTAGGGGAAAAAACAAAAGAGATATAAGCCAAAATAGATAATAATGAGTAGGGAATTACCCCAAGTGAAGTAGTTCAAGTATCTTTGGGTCTTGTTCACAAATGAGGGGACAATGGAGCGGGAGATGGGTCGGAGAAGCGGGCACTTTACCGCACCGTTGTGCGGAAGAGAGCCAGAAGGCAAAGCTCTCAATCCACCCACCTTCGTTACAGAAACGGCTGAGAAGTTGAGTCATCCGGGAGGGACTCGGAGTAGAACCGCTGCACGCACGCACGCACGCACGCACGCACGCACGCACGCACGCACACACACACACACACACACACACACACACACACACACACACACACACACACACACACACACACACCCCCACACACACCCACACACACACACACACACACACACACACACACACACACACACACACACACACACACACACCATGTATACATCACTTCAGGGGACATTACATTGACTTACATGCATTTCCTGGAGACTTATCCTAACCTTAACCATAACCAACACATGCCTAACCCTAACCCTTACCCTTACCCTTAACCTTACCCTTACCCTAAACCTAACCAAGTCTTCACCCTAAAATGAATGATTCCCCTCATGGGGATCCCCAATTTGTCCCCATAAGGGAGGCGAGTCCCCACACGTGACTGTGTAAACAGATTTAGGTCCCCACAAGTATAGTAATGCTAGGACACACACACACACACACACACACACACACACACACACACACACACACACACACACACACACACACACACACACACACACACACACACACACACACACACACACACACACACACACACACACACACACACACACACACACACACACACACACACACACACACACACACACACACACAGGGGTTACTATTTAAAAAAAAATTGCAAATGTATTTGGGAACCTGTCCATGTGAACATATTTTGGGACATTATTGTATGCTTACCTTTAGCCTATGTGTACTGTTTGGGTCATTAATTTCCAGTGTTTACTAAAAGAGAATGTATGCAATTTAATTATTTTAACCTGCTTTATTTGGGGGTGGACCTCACCTCCTCTAGGGGGGTCCAGGGACATGCACCCCCGGCAAGATTTTTTTTAAATGTTGAAGTTAAAAGCCTCAATCTGGTGCACTCTGAGAGCAAAATGAATTGATGGAAACAGCTCTCAACACTCAGATGAAAGGGAGCTGTATACTTTTCAATCATCCAAACATCTTTAGAATATGATCACAACCAATAACAAATCATTTAAACTTGTTTATTCTTATTTTATGTTACCTAGTCTGCATTCTTTCTTTTTATTTATGCATATTTTACTAATCACTCCCCTTTTAAACTGTTTTAAATTGGTGTTACTGTCCTATAGTACATATTGGAATGATTTCTTACTTTATTTTAGATAAAGGTGTGCTCTCTCTAATGGGTCCGACTAGAATTACAAATATCGTTAGTTCCACCTATTCCGTCAGCCAAGATATCGTTTAATCAAACTTATTATTTTTTTTTTTTTCGTGGGGGGCACTGCCGGGAAACCTCCCGGTCCTCCCGATGGCCAGTCCGGGCCTGCCAGCAGCCCTCTACTAGCTACAAACTTAAAGGAGACCTATCATGCTATATTTAAATGATATAGTGTATGACCATACCTATATAAGGTATATTTATACATTTTATTTTTCAAAATACCAAACAGATCATTTTTTAGCCATGCCTCGTTTCGCTCATTTTCGCTCTATTCCAAACCTGTCTATGAAAATTCTGAGCAGCAGCTGACCACGGCCCCCTGCAGAAGAGGGGAGCATGAGCCGGCGAGAGTCACGTTACCATGCTTGCTGTGATTACGAGTATGGAATAAACATGTCATCTCAGAGCAATGCATGTGTTCAAGCATATTATCAATTTGATCCAGAAACTGAAGCAGCGGAGGTTTTGGTGGAGGTGCAAACATTTCGGTTGCAGCAGGACGTTTCTGAATGGTTAGTTGACAAGCTGTTGTCCCTATTTATTTTTTACTCTGTTTGTTACGATGCTTGCTACTTATTCCGTTCATATTTTGGCTAATTAGCAAGAATGCAATGTGTCCAGTTTGTAACTTAGAGTTTGTAACGCAAAAACAGCGATACATATAAAGGGAGACATTCATATTTTCAGCATATATACAATGGCCTCATTGCGTTTATTAATAGTTTACAGTCCTTTTCTTCCAACATCGTGCAACAACCGTTGGAAAGTTCAATAACTTAGGGTGATAAAAAGTATAACTCCAACACCTCAGTTGTCAGCAATGTGTGTAGTTTCATGTGTTTTTAAAAGCTCAGTTATTTACTTCTTTCTACAGGTGTACATGTGCAAATTGTGCCACGATGCCTTCTGAACCGGAGCATGTGCTGCATGGAGATACCACAGGTAACATTTTTGATAGCTTCACTAAGTTGTCTGTTTAGAGAATACATTTTTCATATGTCATTCAATATATGTTTATCACACTAGGTGTCAAGACGGATGCAGGAACATGAGGACTCTGTAACCTGTATGGTGGACCATCCTGGATTGGAGCCTGTGTGCCTGAATGTGTTCTCCCTGCAGAATGCATTGAATATTTACAGAGCTGAACATGGTGGACTACAGTTGAGGCAAATAGAGCAGTGAGTGGTTTGTTTGTTTTGACGGAAATTGTAAAACGAATGCTAATATTGTTCATGGAAATAAATACTGGTGTATATGGCTTTATGCAATCTTTCATTCTGTCATTGTACATGTACTATTATATTATATACTACACAGCAATGGCATAACACACCCATGTGTACGACAAAAAAGTCCACACACAACCTTATGCTTTTGAAATCAAAATATTCTTTACCCATCCAAACATGAATAATCACGACACATTCGATATAAACTCGGAACTTTATTGTCAAAATCAACGGTTCTTTGAACCCATAAAAAAAAACTAAATGTACTTGTATTTTGTATAAATGACACTAAATATTTTTTTTATGATTTCAGGTGTCACAGGTATCTAGCCTACAGAAGCTTTGTGAGCTGGTGCTGGGGCTTCCTTGGACGCAGGATCAGAGTGGCCTGCGTTGTCCTCAGGATTCGCAAGGAGTTTCCTGATCCGTGAAATGTCTATGTTGGGTTCAGACAGCATCCAAATTGAACCGTGTAGCATACCCGGCGATGACCTCCTCCCTGTCAGGTCGCTCATAATGGTGCAGGGTCCACAAAGACTTGGTCGAAGATGAGGTCCATCAAGTTGGCCACGTAGCCTGTGCAATGTTAAAAAAAGCACAACAAAAAATGTGGTTTAGATTAGTATATGCATGTAAAAAACTGAAAGTTCTTTCTAATTTTTTTATTTTATATTTGTAAATAGTTGTATAATAAATATTTTAAACACTTACGGAATGTGGGGTCAGTCTTTACTGGTTTTGCTCTGCATTCTCCCTTCCTGGCCTTTGGGAACTGCAGTTTATATACAAAGGGTTTCCAGTGGATGTAGTGGCTTGTGCACGCTCAGCGTTTTCATTGTAGTGCAGGGCTGCCAGGTAAAGTCTTTCATTTCCGCCATGAGAAAAAAAAATGTAAATAATAGCAAACGATGTACAAATTGTCACTAATTAGTAAGTATTAGTAAGAGGTGCTGGCCTGTAAAGAAGAAAACATAGTTAGAACAAAATCATCTCAATTTAGTATTCAGGATGAGAAAATACAATTTGGATAAATATAATCTGAAATCCCAAACGATGGGGCTTAAAACTCTCTATTTAGCAAAGCTCTTTGCTTAGCCTTTTCCAATCTGAGTTAGTTGCACCGTAACGTGCATGCTGTGTTTCTGACTCAATACAGATGATGTGTTGGAGAGGGGCTGAGCTCAGTAGACTGACTGTAATGAGTGCTAGCCACTAATTAGCCTGTTGCTAGAGGTAAGGCCTCGTCAACAACAACAGACCAGGGCTTTAGCGCCGTGTTCCTCGTGGTGTGTGTCCCCCCTCACATACATACACACAGTGTTGTATCCTAACACACCCCCATTTATATTCATGTGCGCAAACAAGTAAACACACAAAATCTTTTACATATAACGCTGCAAAAAACGGCATGTCTCATTAGCGTAGCTTAGCTTACAGATCGATGATATCTGATCGTTCTTACAGACTACAATCACAAAAGCTTTTACATAACGCTGGAAAAAACGGCACTTACCTACAGAAGATTACGTTTGTTATTATAACTTACTCAATATGATTTGAGAGGATACAAAATACTAATACATAGGAGAATAAATACTTGTGTTATCGGCTAGGGCGTTGCTTTACAGCCTTCACACAGATCGCCATTGCGGCAGTCTGAACATGTTTGCAAATGCCTGATAATTAAAATAAAAGACAAAGCAAAGACTGCGGAGCGTACAAAATAAAAATGTTACAAAAACATATAAACACCTAACCGATTACTATTTGGGTTTGAGGTGACATTGATATGGCGAAGCTACATGCTACATATACAAGCTAGAGATAGCTTTATCAGGAAAAACACTGCTAAATAAAAACGTACAGCTTCAAAATTGGATGTGTCCTCACTGGCCTGGTCCCGGATGGTTGGTATTGATCCCGGGTTTAGCATTAGATTGGAGGCATATCCGTGTTGGACTTGAGACAAGTTCATACACATGTCCGTGGTAAAATGTTTGGAACACACAAACAGAAATCTGCCGGGGTCTTCTGGCACATGTCCCTTGAAAATGAAGTGTCGCCACAGATTATTTTCTTTTTCCACTGATGGCATTGCATGCAGTCCCCTGTTCCGAGTCTTGCAGCCAACAACAGCACAACGTTTAACTGGCTTAGACATCCTGGCAAGAGCAGGCAAAAACACAGATGTGACTGGGGTTGATTTAGCCTGCCGATAGCCTATATGCGAATGAGAGGTTTGGCAATGCACGTGGCCGTGGCTCATTCTCCTGATAGGTGGAGAGTTGACCAATAAGCGGAGCACCTCTTTGTGACGTAGAAAAGTGTTGAAATCTGGATCCATTTTTTTAAGATCCGTTGCAGCCCCTTTTTTAGAGATTTGGCGAAGGAGGAAAATAGAGAGGGTTGTGTTTTATGACACTTGGTGAGTTCCCTGGAACACCGGGGACACATACTCATGTATAAAAGACGTACAAAGGTGCATTTTGCATGATAGGTCCCCTTTAAATATGAAAAGGTTCAACTACGCACACACACATCATCTTGGCTCACGCAGCACGCTCACAGGCATAGATTGCGCAATAATATTGTTCTCCTTGTTCAGTGCAGGCATATTGTCATTCAAGAGATGCGTTGTTCTTTTGGAAAATGTTTTTCTTTTAGCCTATTTACCTTGTTAACGGAAATAATACTCATTACATTGACACATGCATTATTTGTGATTAAAATAATGGTGGTTGATAATGTATTAGCGACCCCCACAGATGTATGATTTCACTGCCTCCGTGGGAGCTCAGACCCAGAGCCGGCCCGACCCATTAAGCGACATAAGCGGCCGCTTAGGGCCCCACAGCCACTAAGGGGCCCCCTAGCAAAAATTTTTTTAAATCTTTTTTAATTTAAAAAAAAAAAAAAATCTCAGTACACCGTCACCGTGATAAGTATGTTTAATTAATTGTGTTAATATTCCTAGATTGCCTACTCTCAAAGTCATGTATTATATTATTGAGTCAATAAATACCGTGCTTTACCTGAACCTCATTATGACACTAGAGAGGACGGCAGGATTGTAATTTCCCGTGTTCAGTGAATGCAACGGAGGCAAGACACCAGACCAACCAGAGAGTTGAATAGAAATAAACATCTGTTTTATTGGCTGACAGGTACCTATCTTGTGAGCTGTGACAATGTTTAAAATAAACTGTCAGTCGGACTCAGAGTTTTTGAAGATGGACATAAGAAAACATTTTCTTAAAAAATACGACAATTCTCAAGTGGTGGCTCACACAACAACCCCAGAGCCACCACTTGAGCCAGGTAAACAAGGTATGTAAATGTCAGTAAACTAAAAGTTATGCGAACATGTAAGCAAAGCATAAATTACAGCTACGTTGACGTTACTTTCAAGGTAAGCTAAACCGTTAGCAAGTAGCTATAGCTAGCCAGATATATTAAATAAACACTTTGTCATACAATCTAAATGTAATGTTTTTTAGCGTTACCTGGTGATTTCAAAGAAAGCTCTCTGGGAAATGTTGACTTACTGTCAGTGTTCGACATGAAGCTAGAAGCTACCTTACAGTACACAGTTGATCCGGAGTCCTGTCAGTTAAAGTGTTTCATAGTTAGCTTAGCTAATCATCAACCTAGCACTGAAATATATGGATGTTATTACATTACATTACATTACATTGCATTTAGCTGACGCTTTTGTCCAAAGCGACTTACAATAAGTACATACGACCAGGAAGACACAGCCCAGAAGAAAACAGAATCATATAAGTACATCAGGTATCATAGAGCCAAACATTTCAAGTGCTACTCAGCTGGCTATAGATAAGCCAGTCCTATATTAGTATATAAGTGCTTTGTTAGTAATTCTATCGCTCGAAGTGGAGTCGAAAGATGTTATGTGACAGTATTTCGGAGAAAAAGTCAGCTGAAATGGTGGCATAGTTGCCACTGCTTTACGTGTCAACAGCATGTTTGAATGTATTTGCAGCAGTAAATGTGGCTGTTTGGCCACTGACGTTGCCATAACAACACCTGCATTTAAATGTGCAACCTCTTTTTGTGACAGATTTTTGCAAGAAATTATAATTCTTCTGAATGATATTCCTATTGACAGCTAGTTTCTATGTGAACATTATGAGATGGACAGCCAGAGAGAATAAATGAAAAACAGTTGTGAAATACTATATGACAAAACAAGAATACAGTTTAAGTGATTTGTAAAATATCCATAATGAAAAATCTGTTTACAGTTCTGTTTCATATGGGTGTTGAGAGATGTATCCATAGATCTCTTAATTTTGCTCTCAAAGTGCACCAGATTGATGCTTTTAACTTCAATATTTAAAAAAAAAATCTTCCCGGGGGAGCAATGCCCCCGGACCCCCCTAGAGGAGGTGAGGACCCCCCTAGAGGAGGTTAGGTCCATGGTGTTTACATGCTTATCTATACAATATGTGTGCTTATGCTAACATTATAAGATAAAAGTTGGTTCCGTGTTGTGTGTAGTGAGAACGCGCTAGAGTGAGGGGGGCCCCCAAGCCAAAGCTCGCTATGGCTCTCTGTCAGCCTGGCTACAGTGCTGAAAAGAAATATTGCATTATTCTTATTCTCATCTATTAATGAAGAGTAGTAGGCTGCTCTCGCTTTACGCAGTGCTTTCTTATATTCATTGAGAGTAATATGCCAAATTAAACGAGATTCTTCAAGTTTAGTGGAACGCCATATCCTTTCAAGTTGTCTTTTGCTTTATTTTGCGGGTTTCGGCATTATGCCATGGAGCTAATCTATGTTGTTTTATTTTCTTCTTTTTCAAAGGAGCAACAGAGTCTAATTTTTATAAATAGCTTCATCAAAACTTCCTGGCTGTCCCCATTGAAAAGTGAAGTCTGTATGGATATATAAGCGGTTTATAATACTAAGTTAAAGTATATAAATGTGAATTAATCATGTACTGACAGTATAATCATAAAGTGTCATAGGGATGATTTTTATGGCCTTTTTGCCAACTATTTTCTATTTTCTATTTTTTGAAAATACTGTGGAGATTTCCTGCTATTTATTCATAGACCAAACAATCAAATTGAGAAAAAGAATCAGCAAATTAATTAATAATAAGCAGACTATATGATAAGTAGAGTATTTTCTGAAATATTATCACTTTATTCTCATTGAATCACAACTTTATTCTAGACCTTATATTTTTTGTCAAAAAGATCGCCCTTTGGTCAGTAGTTAATTAGGGTTATAATAATAATAATAATAATAATAATAGGTTGTGTAATGTGAGGAGACTGTACAGTTCTGGAACAATTTGCACATATTGTACAGAATCACATTTTAATTTAATAAAAAAAACTTTTTAGATAGATTCCCAGTGAAGGCAGGGTTCGAGTTATGTGGGAGCTAATGGAAGCTGAGCTCCCAGGGGTCTGAGCAGGGCCGGCCCTAGACCTTTGGGGGCCCTAAGCGAGCTTTGGCTTGGGGGCCCCCCTCACTCTAGCGCGTTCTCACTACACACAACACGGAACCAACTTTTATCTTATGATGTTAGCATAAGCACACATATTGTATAGATAAGCATGTAAACACCGTGGACCTAACCTCCTCTAGGGGGGTCCTCACCTCCTCTAGGGGGGTCCGGGGGCATTGCTCCCCCGGGAAGATTTTTTTTTTAAATATTGAAGTTAAAAGCATCAATCTGGTGCACTTTGAGAGCAAAATTAAGAGATCTATGGATACATCTCTCAACACCCATATGAAACAGAACTGTAAACAGATTTTTCTTTATGGATATTTTACAAATCACTTAAACTGTATTCTTGTTTTGTCATATAGTATTTCACAACTGTTTTTCATTTATTCTCTCTGGCTGTCCATCTCATAATGTTCACATAGAAACTAGCTGTCAATAGGAATATCATTCAGAAGAATTATGAAAACAATGGAGGTTGGTACCCATGGACACATTGAAACGGGGAGATACCAGTGGCTGATGTGGGTAAAGTGTTGTGTGCATACTCCACCCAAATCAGACTCTTACTCCAGGTGGTGGGTTTCTCGGACGCTAGGCATCTCAAACAGGTCTCCAAATCCTGATTCATCCTCTCCGCTTGTCCATTTGACTGTGGGTGGTATCCGGAGGTCAGACTAACAGTGGCTTGGATTAGGCGACAAAACTCCTTCCAAAAACGTGACACGAACTGTGGGCCTCGGTCTGAAACGACATCACTGGGAAAACCATGGATCCTGAACACATGGGACAACATGGCCTCTGCTGTTTCTTTGGCATTAGGTAACTTGGGCATGGCGACAAAGTGTGCCATTTTAGAAAAACGATCAACCACAGTGAGTATGGTGGTATTACCTGCCGATGTTGGTAATCCTGTCACGAAATCCAACGCAATGTGAGACCATGGTCTGTTGGGAATGGGCAGAGGTTGGAGAAGACCTGCCGCAGCTTGCCGAGAAGTTTTGTTCCTGGTGCACACAGGACACGCTGCTACATATTCTGCAACATCCTTCCACATCCCCGGCCATCAGAATCTGTGTCTCACCATGAAAAGGGTCCTTTTGTTTCCAGGATGACAGGTAAGTACCGACGTATGGGCCCAATGAACAACTTGCCCTCGAAGTTGCTCCGGCACAAACAAGCGATTCTGAGGACACCCTCTTGGGACCGGATTTCCAACGTTTGCCTGTTTGACCTTGGCTTCAATGGGCCAGGTCACACTCCCTATCACTCGGTCTGGCCGCAGAATGGGATCTGGACTCTTGGGGACTGGCTCAGGATCATACATTCTGGAGAGTGCATCAGGCTTTCCATTCTGCGAACCAGGTCGATATGACAGAGTGAACCTAAATCTATTAAAGAACAAAGCCCATCTGGCCTGCCTAGAGTTCAGACGTTTGACCTTCCTGATGTATTGCAGGTTTTTATGATCCGTCCAGACCAGGAAATCCTGCTCCGCTCCCTCCAACCAGTGCCGCCACTCCTCCAAAGCAATCTTCACAGTCAACAGTTCCCGATTTCCCACGTCGTAATTCCTCTCAGCAGACGATAGCTTACGGGAGATGTATGCACACGGATGAAGCTTGTTGTCCCCCGCTGACCTCTGGGACAGTATAGCACCAACGCCGTCGTTGGAGGCGTCCACTTCCACCACAAACTGTCGGTGGTGATCAGGTACAGTCAGGATGGGAGCTGTGGTGAACCTCCTCTTCAGTTCCAGGAAAGATTTCTCTGCCTGTGGATTACACACAATCTGAACATGGGGAGAGGTAAGGACATGGAGAGGAGAGGCAATAGCACTGAAATTGCGTATGAACCGTCTGTAAAAGTTAGCAAACCCCAAGAATTGCTGAACTTTCTTTCTAGAGTCTGGCATGGGCCAATTAGCCACGTCACTGACCTTAGCTGGGTCCATTTCCACCTTGTTAGGGGACATCACAAAGCCCAAAAATGCCACAGAGTTCACATGAAACTCGCATTTTTCGGCTTTTACAAACAAATGGTTAGCCAGGAGTCTCTGAAGAACAAGGTGAACATGGTTAACATGAGTATTCTCATCTGGAGAAAAGATGAGAATATCATCGAGATACACAAAACAGAAAACATTCAGGAAATCTCTTAACACTCATCATTAATGAGGGCTTGGAAAACAGCAGGTGCATTACAAAGTCCAAAAGGCATCACCAAATATTCGTAATGTCCCGTAGGTGTATTGAAACCTGTTTTCCACTCATCCCCCTCCCGGATGCGCACAAGGTGATATGCATTCCTTAAGTCAAGCTTGGTAAATACCATGGCTCCCTGTAACAGTTCGAATGCCGTAGAGATGAGTGGAAGGGGATATCTGTTCTTAACTGTGATCTGATTAAGTGGACTGTAATCAATACAGGGCCTTAATGAACCGTCCTTTTTCCCTACAAAAAAGAAACCTGCTGCTGCTGGGGATGATGATGGCCGAATCAAGCCAGCTTTGAGTGATGATCCGATATACTCTTCCATGGCCTCCCTTTCAGGACCAGAAACAGAATACAACCGTCCTTTGGGGATAGTAGAGCCCGAGAGAATACAATACAATACAACTTTATTTATAAAGCACTTTAAACCTCCAGACCAAAGTGCTGTACAGGCAAATAGATAAAACAAAGCATACAAAGAAGTAACACAGCTCAGCTCACACACCATAGAACAAGTACAAGTAAAAACAAAAACAATTTAAAAGCAAAAAAGCAACACTGAAAGATGTTGAAACGCCAAATGTTAAAACGCTAAGGAGAAGAGGTGGGTTTTAAGAAGCGATTTAAAAGCAGGCAGTGTGGAGGCCTGTCTGATCTCCAGGGGCAGAGCGTTCCACAGTTTGGGAGCTGCTACAGAGAAGCAACGGTCCCCTCTGAGCTTTGACCTGGTTTTAGGCACATTCAGGAGCAGTTGGTCCGCTGACCTGAGAGGGCGGTTCGGCGTGTAATGCTGTAGCAGCTCAGTAAGGTATGGTGGGGTCATGCCATTTAGGGATTTAAAAGTAAATAAAAGAATATTAAAATAAATTGGCAGCCAGTGGAGAGAAGCTAAAACAGGGGAAATGTGGTCATACTTCCGTGTGCCTGTTAAGAGCCTTGCTGCGGCATTTTGCACCCGCTGCAGTCGTGCGAGGGAGGACCCACTGACCCCCATGTAAAGAGAGTTACAGTAGTCCAGCCGGGTGGTGACAAAAGCATGGATCAAACTGCTGTCTGGAGAGAAAAGGTTTTACTTTGGCTAGCTGCCTCAGGTGATAAAAGCTCATTTTTACCACCGACTTAATCTGACTCTCAAGTTTGAGTTCACGGTCCATTTTAATACCAAGGTTTGTAACTTGTAATACCAAGGTCTATAGGGCAATCATACGGTCTATGGGGAGGCAAGGAAGTAGCTCGTGTCTTGTTAAACACCTCCTTAATGTCAAGGTAACACTCTGGCACTTTGGATAAGTCAGGAAAGTCAGACTGTTTAGAAGAAGTGACACTGTCCCTATCTGACGCCTGTTTAAAGCTCCCAGCTCTGTGCGGTCCACTCGAAACTGTATGAGAGGCTAAACATGAACGAGAGCACTCACTCCCCCACCCCTTAACCTTTCCTGTAAGCCAGTCCATGTGAGGGTTATGTTTAACAAGCCAAGGGTAACCCAAAATGAGAGGCTGTTGAGCTGAGTTAAATAAATGAAAGCTAATATGCTCACGGTGCTCCTGATCTATGACAATTTCTATGGGTTCCGTGCGATGAGTAACTGTACATAAAAGGCGGCCATCCAACGCGCTAGCTTCTAATGGCTGATCTAAAAGGACAATGTTTAAGTTCAACTCTTTAGCCAGCTCCCAGTCTAACAAGCTCTCATCAGCCCCAGAGTCAATTAATGCATCCTGAGTTACAGTTTTATCCTTCAGTTTCATTTGTACCTGAGTCAGTCTTCTCGAGGAAGGGTCGAAAGAAGTCACTCGGCTCACCAGCGTCCCTCTTCCCACTGATGAGCCTGATCTTTTGCCGGACAGGCTGCCAGAACATGACCCTGCTGGCCGCAGTAGAAACACCGCCGCTCCCGTAGGCGGCGCTGACGCCCCCGGACCCCCCTAGAGGAGGTGAGGACCCCCCTAGAGGAGGTTAGGTCCATGGTGTTTACATGCTTATCTATACAATATGTGTGCTTATGCTAACATTATAAGATAAAAGTTGGTTCCGTGTTGTGTGTAGTGAGAACGCGCTAGAGTGAGGGGGGCCCCCAAGCCAAAGCTCGCTATGGCTCTCTGTCAGCCTGGCTACAGTGCTGAAAAGAAATATTGCATTATTCTTATTCTCATCTATTAATGAAGAGTAGTAGGCTGCTCTCGCTTTACGCAGTGCTTTCTTATATTCATTGAGAGTAATATGCCAAATTAAACGAGATTCTTCAAGTTTAGTGGAACGCCATATCCTTTCAAGTTGTCTTTTGCTTTATTTTGCGGGTTTCGGCATTATGCCATGGAGCTAATCTATGTTGTTTTATTTTCTTCTTTTTCAAAGGAGCAACAGAGTCTAATTTTTATAAATAGCTTCATCAAAACTTCCTGGCTGTCCCCATTGAAAAGTGAAGTCTGTATGGATATATAAGCGGTTTATAATACTAAGTTAAAGTATATAAATGTGAATTAATCATGTACTGACAGTATAATCATAAAGTGTCATAGGGATGATTTTTATGGCCTTTTTGCCAACTATTTTCTATTTTCTATTTTTTGAAAATACTGTGGAGATTTCCTGCTATTTATTCATAGACCAAACAATCAAATTGAGAAAAAGAATCAGCAAATTAATTAATAATAAGCAGACTATATGATAAGTAGAGTATTTTCTGAAATATTATCACTTTATTCTCATTGAATCACAACTTTATTCTAGACCTTATATTTTTTGTCAAAAAGATCGCCCTTTGGTCAGTAGTTAATTAGGGTTATAATAATAATAATAATAATAATAGGTTGTGTAATGTGAGGAGACTGTACAGTTCTGGAACAATTTGCACATATTGTACAGAATCACATTTTAATTTAATAAAAAAAACTTTTTAGATAGATTCCCAGTGAAGGCAGGGTTCGAGTTATGTGGGAGCTAATGGAAGCTGAGCTCCCAGGGGTCTGAGCAGGGCCGGCCCTAGACCTTTGGGGGCCCTAAGCGAGCTTTGGCTTGGGGGCCCCCCTCACTCTAGCGCGTTCTCACTACACACAACACGGAACCAACTTTTATCTTATGATGTTAGCATAAGCACACATATTGTATAGATAAGCATGTAAACACCGTGGACCTTACCTCCTCTAGGGGGGTCCTCACCTCCTCCAGGGGGGTCCGGGGGCATGCTCCCCCGGGAAGATTTTTTTTTTTAAATATTGAAGTTAAAAGCATCAATCTGGTGCACTTTGAGAGCAAAATTAAGAGATCTATGGATACATCTCTCAACACCCATATGAAACAGAACTGTAAACAGATTTTTCTTTATGGATATTTTACAAATCACTTAAACTGTATTCTTGTTTTGTCATATAGTATTTCACAACTGTTTTTCATTTATTCTCTCTGGCTGTCCATCTCATAATGTTCACATAGAAACTAGCTGTCAATAGGAATATCATTCAGAAGAATTATGAAAACAATGGAGGTTGGTACCCATGGACACATTGAAACGGGGAGATACCAGTGGCTGATGTGGGTAAAGTGTTGTGTGCATACTCCACCCAAATCAGACTCTTACTCCAGGTGGTGGGTTTCTCGGACGCTAGGCATCTCAAACAGGTCTCCAAATCCTGATTCATCCTCTCCGCTTGTCCATTTGACTGTGGGTGGTATCCGGAGGTCAGACTAACAGTGGCTTGGATTAGGCGACAAAACTCCTTCCAAAAACGTGACACGAACTGTGGGCCTCGGTCTGAAACGACATCACTGGGAAAACCATGGATCCTGAACACATGGGACAACATGGCCTCTGCTGTTTCTTTGGCATTAGGTAACTTGGGCATGGCGACAAAGTGTGCCATTTTAGAAAAACGATCAACCACAGTGAGTATGGTGGTATTACCTGCCGATGTTGGTAATCCTGTCACGAAATCCAACGCAATGTGAGACCATGGTCTGTTGGGAATGGGCAGAGGTTGGAGAAGACCTGCCGCAGCTTGCCGAGAAGTTTTGTTCCTGGTGCACACAGGACACGCTGCTACATATTCTGCAACATCCTTCCACATCCCCGGCCACCAGAATCTGTGTCTCACCATGAAAAGGGTCCTTTTGTTTCCAGGATGACAGGTAAGTACCGACGTATGGGCCCAATGAACAACTTGCCCTCGAAGTTGCTCCGGCACAAACAAGCGATTCTGAGGACACCCTCTTGGGACCGGATTTCCAACGTTTGCCTGTTTGACCTTGGCTTCAATGGGCCAGGTCACACTCCCTATCACTCGGTCTGGCCGCAGAATGGGATCTGGACTCTTGGGGACTGGCTCAGGATCATACATTCTGGAGAGTGCATCAGGCTTTCCATTCTGCGAACCAGGTCGATATGACAGAGTGAACCTAAATCTATTAAAGAACAAAGCCCATCTGGCCTGCCTAGAGTTCAGACGTTTGACCTTCCTGATGTATTGCAGGTTTTTATGATCCGTCCAGACCAGGAAATCCTGCTCCGCTCCCTCCAACCAGTGCCGCCACTCCTCCAAAGCAATCTTCACAGTCAACAGTTCCCGATTTCCCACGTCGTAATTCCTCTCAGCAGACGATAGCTTACGGGAGATGTATGCACACGGATGAAGCTTGTTGTCCCCCGCTGACCTCTGGGACAGTATAGCACCAACGCCGTCGTTGGAGGCGTCCACTTCCACCACAAACTGTCGGTGGTGATCAGGTACAGTCAGGATGGGAGCTGTGGTGAACCTCCTCTTCAGTTCCAGGAAAGATTTCTCTGCCTGTGGATTACACACAATCTGAACATGGGGAGAGGTAAGGACATGGAGAGGAGAGGCAATAGCACTGAAATTGCGTATGAACCGTCTGTAAAAGTTAGCAAACCCCAAGAATTGCTGAACTTTCTTTCTAGAGTCTGGCATGGGCCAATTAGCCACGTCACTGACCTTAGCTGGGTCCATTTCCACCTTGTTAGGGGACATCACAAAGCCCAAAAATGCCACAGAGTTCACATGAAACTCGCATTTTTCGGCTTTTACAAACAAATGGTTAGCCAGGAGTCTCTGAAGAACAAGGTGAACATGGTTAACATGAGTATTCTCATCTGGAGAAAAGATGAGAATATCATCGAGATACACAAAACAGAAAACATTCAGGAAATCTCTTAACACTCATCATTAATGAGGGCTTGGAAAACAGCAGGTGCATTACAAAGTCCAAAAGGCATCACCAAATATTCGTAATGTCCCGTAGGTGTATTGAAACCTGTTTTCCACTCATCCCCCTCCCGGATGCGCACAAGGTGATATGCATTCCTTAAGTCAAGCTTGGTAAATACCATGGCTCCCTGTAACAGTTCGAATGCCGTAGAGATGAGTGGAAGGGGATATCTGTTCTTAACTGTGATCTGATTAAGTGGACTGTAATCAATACAGGGCCTTAATGAACCGTCCTTTTTCCCTACAAAAAAGAAACCTGCTGCTGCTGGGGATGATGATGGCCGAATCAAGCCAGCTTTGAGTGATGATCCGATATACTCTTCCATGGCCTCCCTTTCAGGACCAGAAACAGAATACAACCGTCCTTTGGGGATAGTAGAGCCCGAGAGAATACAATACAATACAACTTTATTTATAAAGCACTTTAAACCTCCAGACCAAAGTGCTGTACAGGCAAATAGATAAAACAAAGCATACAAAGAAGTAACACAGCTCAGCTCACACACCATAGAACAAGTACAAGTAAAAACAAAAACAATTTAAAAGCAAAAAAGCAACACTGAAAGATGTTGAAACGCCAAATGTTAAAACGCTAAGGAGAAGAGGTGGGTTTTAAGAAGCGATTTAAAAGCAGGCAGTGTGGAGGCCTGTCTGATCTCCAGGGGCAGAGCGTTCCACAGTTTGGGAGCTGCTACAGAGAAGCAACGGTCCCCTCTGAGCTTTGACCTGGTTTTAGGCACATTCAGGAGCAGTTGGTCCGCTGACCTGAGAGGGCGGTTCGGCGTGTAATGCTGTAGCAGCTCAGTAAGGTATGGTGGGGTCATGCCATTTAGGGATTTAAAAGTAAATAAAAGAATATTAAAATAAATTGGCAGCCAGTGGAGAGAAGCTAAAACAGGGGAAATGTGGTCATACTTCCGTGTGCCTGTTAAGAGCCTTGCTGCGGCATTTTGCACCCGCTGCAGTCGTGCGAGGGAGGACCCACTGACCCCCATGTAAAGAGAGTTACAGTAGTCCAGCCGGGTGGTGACAAAAGCATGGATCAAACTGCTGTCTGGAGAGAAAAGGTTTTACTTTGGCTAGCTGCCTCAGGTGATAAAAGCTCATTTTTACCACCGACTTAATCTGACTCTCAAGTTTGAGTTCACGGTCCATTTTAATACCAAGGTTTGTAACTTGTAATACCAAGGTCTATAGGGCAATCATACGGTCTATGGGGAGGCAAGGAAGTAGCTCGTGTCTTGTTAAACACCTCCTTAATGTCAAGGTAACACTCTGGCACTTTGGATAAGTCAGGAAAGTCAGACTGTTTAGAAGAAGTGACACTGTCCCTATCTGACGCCTGTTTAAAGCTCCCAGCTCTGTGCGGTCCACTCGAAACTGTATGAGAGGCTAAACATGAACGAGAGCACTCACTCCCCCACCCCTTAACCTTTCCTGTAAGCCAGTCCATGTGAGGGTTATGTTTAACAAGCCAAGGGTAACCCAAAATGAGAGGCTGTTGAGCTGAGTTAAATAAATGAAAGCTAATATGCTCACGGTGCTCCTGATCTATGACAATTTCTATGGGTTCCGTGCGATGAGTAACTGTACATAAAAGGCGGCCATCCAACGCGCTAGCTTCTAATGGCTGATCTAAAAGGACAATGTTTAAGTTCAACTCTTTAGCCAGCTCCCAGTCTAACAAGCTCTCATCAGCCCCAGAGTCAATTAATGCATCCTGAGTTACAGTTTTATCCTTCAGTTTCATTTGTACCTGAGTCAGTCTTCTCGAGGAAGGGTCGAAAGAAGTCACTCGGCTCACCAGCGTCCCTCTTCCCACTGATGAGCCTGATCTTTTGCCGGACAGGCTGCCAGAACATGACCCTGCTGGCCGCAGTAGAAACACCGCCGCTCCCGTAGGCGGCGCTGACGCTCCTCCGGGGTGAGTTTGGCTCTTCCGAGCTGCATCGGTTCCTCCGCGGCGCTAGGGGGCGCTGGTCGCTCTGGAGACGAAGTCCGGGTATTCCTCCGCCAACCGTAGTGTTCCCTCTGTAACTCCCGTCCGAAGAGTGAAGTGGAAGCTGCTTTCTCCCCTCTCTCCCGACGTCTCTCTGCTAGACGTTAGTCCACCCGGATAGCCATGGCGATGAGTGAGTCCAATTCTACAGGCAACTCTAATGGAGCTAACTGATCCTTTATGGGATCCGCTAATCCATGCAGAAACGCACCAAAAAGAGCCGCAGAGTTCCATCCGCTCTCCGCTGCCAGGGTCTGGAATTCGATCGCGTAATCCGCCACTCTCCTCTGCCGTTGTTTGATGTTCACCAGGGCTCTCGCTGACTCTCTCCCAGGTGCTGTCTGGTCAAAAATGTTTTTCATAGAACCATGAATAACCTTAACGACTGGCAAACAGGCGAGTCTCTGGCCCATTCTGCTGTTGCCCAGGCTCCTGCTCTTCCCGTCAAGTGAGATACTATGAAAGCTACCTTAGCTTGATCTGTGGGAAATGCTGCGGGCTGATGTTTGAAATGGAGATCGCACTGTATCAGGAATGGACGACAGTTTCCAGAATCCCCGGAGAACTTCTCCGGTGAAGCGAGGCGGAGTGAAGACGATGGCATGGGTATTTGAACGGGGATCTCAGCAAACCCGACCTCCGCTGGACTGGAAAACTCTGCCGCAGGAATAGCAGGACGTGCCTCGAGGTGCGTAAGTATGTCACGCATTTTCTCTGCCAGGTGATTTATTTCCGTTGTCACTGTTAACTGGAAGTTGTGCTGACGGGCATTTACGTCCTGAACCCCCTGCTTCATTGTTGTCAGCTGTTCCTCCTGTTGACGCAGGCGTGTTCCTTGCACCTGCAAAGCCGTCTTGAACACGGTGGAATCGGCTGAGTCCATCTTGTTAGGTCGGTTCGTTCTGACACGAGGGACTCACAAAGACTCAGATGCACGATTCTTTCTTGATTTCGATAATACCTTTTATTATCCAACAAAGGTTTTAGGATCTACTAGGACACTCAAAAGTTCGCTAGGTTCTACTAAGAGCTCAATGGTTCACACGAGGGAGTACAGACATGGACTTGACATAGAGACAAGACGAACCGACAAAAGACAACAGGAGAACCAGGCTACATATACACAATAGTTAATGAGACACAGGTGCAAACAATCCAGAACAGGAGATCACCATGACAGGAAGTGATGAAACCTGAAACGAGAGGACAGAGCCAACATCAAAATAAACTGCAAGGCCACCAGAATAAACACAAAACAATAAGCTCACAGACTCTAACGCTGAAACCTTACAACCTGTGTACTCTCATGTTCCGATTAACCCAGCTTCCCCAAATGTCTTTCTTTTTGGTGTCTATATACGCTGGGATCCGGAGTCATGGATGATCCTGCGGTCCTGTGTCCTGCATCGCGAGCCCTGGATCTTGAGTCGTGGCTGTGGTCCTGGATCATAAGTCCTGGATGGATATCCTCATGGATTCATCTTCCTATTATACACACATGCATTTCCAAACATCTGGACTACCTATGTTGCAAATGTATTATCTTTTCAATTTACACACGGCATCTCTTGCACGTCTGTCCGTCCTGGGAGAGGGATCCCTCCTCTGTTGCTCTCCCTGAGGTTTCTCCCATTTTTCCCTTTAAACTGTGGGTTTTCTCCGGAAGGTTTTCCTTGTACGATGTGAGGGTCTAAGGACAGAGGGTGTCGTATTGTCATACTGATATTCTGTACAAACTGTGAAATCCACTGAGACAAATGTAACATTTGTGATATTGGGCTATATAAATAAACATTGATTGATTGATTGATTTATACATAGTTGTGTGACATCACTTCCTGTTGCTGGATATATGATGGATTCAGTGTTCTGAACAGAGAAGCTCTTCTTTTCTCCAGTCAGTGACCCTTCTCAGTGAGAGGCCGACCCTGAACACACTGAATGCAGTGCTCAACTCTCATCTCACAGTAATGCTCATGGATCTGTATCAGAACTATACTGTGTGGAACATGGTAGTTACTATGGTTACCATGATATATATATTTTCTTGGCTTAATTTGTCCTACATTAACAGAAAGAAAATCCTGGTTCTACTTCTGGATTTTCATTCTATGCTTTAAAAAAAAAAATTAAATCTAACAAAGCTGTGTCAGAGCTAGAATATATACAGGTATTTTACCCAGCATGTCATCTTGACACAGATGCTTCCGCTCAACAGCCTGAAGAGGTATGCTGGGATGTATTATCTGCTGCAAAGGAAAAATGATCACATGTACAGCCAAAGAACTATGCCAAATTTAAAAAATATTATTTTCTCCACTAATGGCCAGGTTTGTGGAGAAACGGATTACGTGCAATGGGATTACGTCATCAGGATACAAGAAAAGGTAACTGTATTCCCTTACAGTTACATTCAAAAATACATTATCAGATTACTTGTACATTACATTTGAAATAAACAACAATGTATTGTGTTTGTTGTAAAAAGTGTTTTTTAATGAAACTGGGAATACAGTTACCTTTTTTTTGTATCCTGATCATGCAGTGTGTTTAAATAGCCTTCATTGACTTTGAATCGGTTACACTGACATTTGATTTATTTCATTCTTTATTGTTAAAATCCAGATTCCTTAGATTTAAGAGTTAAAGAGGACACATTCTGTTGTTCAAAAAGCCTTTTATTATTTTCCTCATACTGCCTGTGCTGCAGCACTTCTTTTCATCCTCTGTCTTAAACCAGAGCCCAGTCTGCTCTGATTGGTTAGCTGGCCGGCTCTGTCGTGCCCTTAGTCTATCATGTAGTGCATAGTTCAGTAACAGGCGGACCGCGGTCCGGATCCTGATCCAGACGAAATTTCGAGGCTGCACATGTGTAGACTCCGTGGTCTCAAAATCCCCACAATGCTTTGCGCACGGACCAATTTCCCCAAATCTGTGGCGGAAAATGTAAGGCGGGGCCTCTCATATGACACACACCTGCACACTTGCTAGCCTGTTCCACTCTTCGTTTTCCGAATGCCAGGGACGGGATGTATGGGTGGAGGAGATCTGTGAGGTACTGAGGGGAGAGGGCACGGAGGGATTTGTAGGTGAGGAGGAGGAGTTTGTAGGTGATGCGGGACTTGACCGGGAGCCAGTGGAGGTTGAAGAGAGTGGGGGTGATGTGCTGCCAGGGCGTGTGAGGACCCTGGCAGCTGAGTTCTGGATGTACTGGAGCCTGTTCAGGGTTTTGCTGGAAACCCCGGACAGGAGTCCGTTGCAATAGTCCAGGTGTGAGGTAATAAAACAATGTATCAGCTTCTCTGCAACAGAATCGGACAGTGATGGACAGAGTCTTGAAATATTTCTGAGGTGGAAGAAGGCTGATTTTGAAACAGACTTGATGTGGTTTTGAAATGAGAGGGTTGAATCCAAGACAACTCCAAGGTTGCAGACCTGAGGGGATGGGGAGATGATGGAACCGTCGATGTTGAGGAGCAGATCTCCAACCTTCCCGAGCAGTGCCTTGGGGGCCACAACCATGACCTCAGTTTTATCACTGTTTAGTTTGAGTAGGTTGGTGGTCATCCAGGTTTTAATTTTGTGTAGGCAGTTGATTAGTGACTGAGGGGGGAGATGGGCAGAGGGTTTTGTGCTGATGTACAGTTGGGTGTCGTCGGCGTGGGAGTGGAAACAGAGACCATGTCTGCGGATGATATCACCAATCAGAAGGATGTATATTGTGAATAGAAGGGGACTGAGCCTTGGGGGACTCCATGGTTGACAGAAGCACAGGGGGAGCTGCAGCCAGCGTGTGTGACAAACTGTGTCCGGTCCGAGAGGTATGAGTGGAAGAAAGAGAGGGCGGAGTCAGTGGCAGACAGGGAGGGACAAATAATTACACATGGCGCTCTCCAAGAAGAGGAAAGTGGCTTTTAACCCTGAGTGGACGGACTCATTCATGTTCATCCGGCCCACTGGGAGCACAGAGCCAGTTTGTCTCATTTGTTCAGAGACCGTGGCGCTCATTAAAAGTGCCAATGTGAAACACCACTATTGCGGCTTTCACACCAGCGCTATTCCCGCTCTAGCTCCGTGCTAGAGCTTTTCTGGTTCAGCTCCGGCTTCCCTTTTCTGCTCCCGTTTTGTTCACACCGCCCAGAGCCCGACTGGTGCTGCCGCTGCTGCGTCATGACGTCACCCTTTACATCGCTGATTTGCTCCCCGACGGCGCTCACAACAACAACAACAACAACAACAACAACGGGGGACTGCGTCGGGTCGATGATCGTGTTGCTTTTAATCATACGAAGTCAGATTAAATTAAATAACGACTTCTCTAACCTTATACTTTTCTCCAGAGTGCCGTGGTTCATTGTTTATTAATGTGTTTCAGCTGCATTTACCGACCGCTGCAGTGCTGCTCATCCACTGGAGTTTATTCTCCCGTTAGCTCCGGGTTAGCTAATACTTTAGAGCAGCCTCTCTAAAGTATTCACTGTCTGACTGTCACACAAGCAGCTGATACATATCAGTCTGAATTGACGCTGTTTGGCATCACAACGCTGTTATGAAAGTTTCTCTGGTATAAAATTATGGGCTCAGAACAGTCTCATAATACACACATGCACACAGAAGGATTCACACTTATATTTCATGATCCGCAAAAGGATTCAAACTTGTATTTCCGGATCCACACTTGTGTTTTTCAATGCACACAAATGTGTTCCGTTTCACATACATGTAAATAAAATCCAAATACAGAAAAAAGTTTTACATATGTATTTTTGATCCTCACATATTTGTTTTCCATGAAATCCTCTGAACTTGCAAACACATAGCGCTTTCTGTGCACGGATCGCTGTGCATTCGTGTGTGAGTTTTTTGAGACTCCCCTGACGGTCAGCCGATTCGTACTTGTAATTTTTTCTATCTATAGGGACGGGTGGCGCAGTGGTCTGTGCATCTGATCATCAGATCAAGGGGGGTGCTGGGGAACTCCAGTTCGAAACCCGCTCCTGCTGCGTCAGGTCGTTGTGTCCTTGGGCAAGACACTTCACCCGGATTTGCTCCTGTGGGTATTGTCCACAGTACATGTATGATATCAATGTGTACTTGTAAAAGCGCCTCGATGACTTCAAGGCGTGAAGATGGACGGTGTGGCGCAGTGCACTGTGCAATGATCATCAGATCAAGGGGTGAAACCCGCCGCTGCTGCGTCTGTAAAGCCGTTGTGTCCTTGGGCAAGACACTTCACCTGAACTTGCTCCTGTGGGTATTGTCCACAGTGGTGACCATTGCATGTATGATATGTGTAATGTGTATTTGTAAAGCGCTTTGAGCATCTGGAAAAGCGCTATAATAAATGTAAGGAATTATTATAATTATAGCCAATCAGATGTCTCCTCAATTCTAAGCCAATCACATGAGCGCGCCCCCACGAGGGTAGATTTCTTGCGTTCATGACGTAGCGCTTCATGTACGCATTTTGCGCTGTCCGGAGCTGACAGGTCTATGGAGCCTGCCTGCAGGCGCTAATGTCAGGACACCTACACTCTCAGTACAGCGCCACTTTCCGAACAGGAAATGCAGCAAATACAAGCCTTTATATTATTAAGGTACAGCGCCACTTTCCGAACCATTGATGAATGCTTGTGTACACAAAAACGGCAGGCAAAACCGTTTTAAATGTGTGTTTCCTGTGTGGCGAATACAGCTGCTTTATTTATGTCTGTATGAAGTTGTTGTGAGTGTGGAGAGAGCAGCTACAGGTTAGCTTAGCCTAATCGATCAGTGCACTACGAAGCCAGTGCTAGACAGTGAACTGTCAACGGGGGGAGCCCCGCCGGACATTATCGGCCGATATTCACTCTTAATAGTTTGATCGGTGCTCTCTATAAAGGCCGATCAGGAGAGCTGGATCTGATCGATACGGACATAAACGCGAGTGAAGTGTAACCGGATGCGAGAGAGAGATCAGATCAGCTGCTGAGTCTGACGGAGACACGCAGCTCTGTATGATCACCTGAAGCTCCGCCCTCTGATTAGCAAGCTGACCGGACAGCGCAAAATGCATACATGAAGTGTCATGAACGCAAGAAATCATACCCTCGTGGGGGAGCGCTCATGTGATTGGCTTAGAATGAAGGAGACATCTGATTGGCTATAGATAGAAAAAATTACAAGTACGAATCGGGTGAGCGTCAGGGGAGTCTCAAAAAACCCACACACGAATGCACAGCGCTCCGTGCACAGAAAGCGCTTTGTGTTTGCAGGTGCAGAGGATTTCAACGGAAAACAAATATGTGAGGATCAAAAATACATATGTAAAACTTTTTTCTGTATTTGGATTTTATATACATGTATATGAAACGGAACACTTTGTGTGTGCATTGAAAAACACAAGTGTGGATCCGGAAATACAAGTGTGAATCCTTCTGTGTGCATGTGTGTATTATGAGACTGTTCTGAGCCCATATAAAATGGGTGATGTTAGCATAGCAACCGAAGCTAAACTGACTACTTGCTATTGCTATCCTATTGTGGCGGCGTATTTTTTATTATGATTCTACTTGTGATAGTCGGACACGACAACCTGTGCAGCCCATGTATTGATTATTACATTTATTACATTACATTGCATTTAGCTGACGCTTTTGTCCAAAGCGACTTACAATAAGTACATACGACCAGGAAGACACAGCCCAGAAGAAAACAGAATCATATAAGTACATCAGGTATCATAGAACCAAACATTTCAAGTGCTACTCAGCTGGCTATAGATAAGCCAGTCCTGTGTTAGTATATAAGTGCTTAGTTAGTAATTCTATCGCTCGAAGTGGAGTCGAAAGAGATGAGTTTTCATTCCACCATCTTGGAGCCAGGATAGCAAACCCACGTGTTTTTGCTGATGGGAACTTGGGTCCACCTCGTAGCGAGGTTGCAGCGAGTCGTTTGGCTGATGCAGAGCGGAGTGCACGCGCTGGGGTGTACAGTTTAACCATGTCCTGGATGTAGGAAGGGCCAGATCCATTCGCGGAATGGTATGCAAGTACTAGTGTCTTGAAGTGGATTCTAGCAGTTACCGGGAGCCAGTGAAGGGAGCGGAGGAGCGGAGTGGTGTGGGAAAATGTTGGGAGGTTGAAGACCAGACGAGCCGCTGCATTCTGGATGAGCTGCAGAGGTCGGATGGCACATGCAGGGAGACCAGCCAGGAGGGAGTTGCAATAGTCTAGGCGTGAGGTGACGAGAGCCTGGACCAGAACCTGGGTGGCTTTCTGGGTCAGCTGGGGACGAATCTTCCTGATGTTGTACAGCATATATCTGCAGCAACGGGTTGTAGCAGCGATGTTTGCAGTGAAGGACAGGTTGTTATCTAGGGTCACACCCAGATTCCTTGCAGTCTGAGTCGGGGAAACAACAGAGGTGCCGATGTTGATTGTCAGGTCAAGAGTAGGACAATCTTTTCCCGGAAGGAAAAGCAGTTCGGTCTTGTCAAGGTTGAGCTTGAGGTGATGAGCAGACATCCACTGAGAGATGTCAGCTAGACAAGCAGAGATGCGTGCGACGACCTGAGTTTCTGAGCGGGGAAAGGACAGAATTCATTGGGTGTCGTCAGCATAGCAGTGGTATGAAAAACCATGCGGGCTAATGACCGATCCGAGCGAGTTTGTGTACAGGGAGAAAAGGAGGGGACCAAGAACAGAGCCCTGAGGGACCCCTGTAGTTAATTGACAAGGGTCGGACTCGGACCCTCTCCAAGTTACCCTGTAGGTACGGTCTTTGAGGTATGAGGCGAGGAGGGAAAGTGCAGAGCCTGAAACTCCAAGTTCTTGGAGAGTGCGAAGGAGGATCTGATGGTTCACCGTGTCGAATGCAGCTGACAGGTCCAACATGATGATGACAGAGGAGAGGGATGCTGCTTTAGCAGTGTGCAGTTCCTCAGTGACAGCAAGGAGGGCCGTTTCTGTGGAGTGACCTGCCTTGAAACCAGACTGGTGCGGATCCAGAAGGTTGTTCTGATGGAGATAACAGGAGAGTTGTTTAAAGACAGCGCGTTCAAGTGTTTTAGACAGGAACGGGAGGAGAGAGACAGGCCTGTAGTTTATAACATCAGACGGGTTGAGAGTGGGTTTCTTTAGGAGAGGGTTTACTCTTGCCTCCTTGAGACTGTTTGGAAAGTGACCAGAAGTTAGAGAAGTGTTGATGAAATGGGTGAGAAACGGTAGAATATCAGGAGCGATAGTCTGAAGGAGGTTTGAGGGGATAGGGTTCAGAGGACAGGTGGTAGGACGGGCAGAGGTAATGAGGGTAAGAACCTCACTTGGAGAGAGAGGGGAAAAGGAGGTCAGTGTGTGGGTGAAAGGAGGGTCTGGTGACGCAGCGGTGAGTAAAGGTGAGTCAGAAAAAGAAGAGCGAATATCATCAACCTTTTTTTCAAAGTGGTTAACAAAGTCGCTTGTTGATTCCACCCGATAGCTGCTATAATACAAAACAAAACGTCTGCCTGCTCTCCACAATGATCAATAACAGCAGTCAAAGTAAGGTGCAAATAAACAGAATCACACAAAGCCTGGTTAGTGTTGCCTGACTTTATAAAGTGTGTTTTTTTTTATAAATGTGTGGTTGCCTTCTAGTCACTTTGCTCAGCACTACTGCGTGTAGGCAGGCATGACGAGACTCTTCAGTCTACCCATGTTCAGGGGAGGTGGGTTTAGTTTCCTGCACGCCTCGATGTAAGCGATGCCGCCTCTTAGCTCCGGAATCTTGCTTCTAGACCGAAAAAAATTTGGAGCTGGAAACGAACCGGATTCCGGAGCTAAGAGGCGGTGCCGCTGCGGTGTGAACAGGAAATACCGGTACTTTTCAGGCTCCAGCTCCGAGCCGGAGCTGAAAACGCGTTGGTGTGAAAGGGGCATATGAGACAAAACATGTTTGACCAAACATGTTTGACCAAACATTCCCTCTCAAGTCAGAACTGAGGTCACAACAAATAAGCAGTCTCAGAGCCGGAGCAGGATCAAAATTAAAACTAATTATCGTTCAGGCTAACCAATGAGCACCTGCATGTGTGTATGAGAATAGCCCTGACTCCATGTCAGCCCAGATTTACAAACTCCTGGCAGGACAAGCACGAGCTCAATTCTCACACTGAATTTAAAGAAAGTGAGTGAGGGACTGCAATATAAGAGGGAAAGAAAGAGAATCTTTAAAACTGTTCAATTGTTATGATGTGTAAAGACTGATATTGTTCTATAATCGTCTGAAACTGGTCATGATGTGAAACGGTTAACAAAGAAAAGGTGAAACTCATGCTGCTGCTACACTTTATTTTATTTATCTAAAATTAAGCACTTTTAAGATGCACATCTTTTCAAAAGCTATTTTATTTATTTTCTATATTTTATTTTTAAATGCAGCCCGAGAGGAACATTACACATATCCACAGTATTTACTGTATCTGTATAGTTCAATGTTAATTGACAATAAGTATTGTTGTTTTTGAATTGTACTTTCTTTATTTGATTGGCAGTCAGTTGTTGATTACATGCAGACGTTGATAAAGCTACAGGTCACTTCAATATATATCACACTAATTCATGAAGCAAGTTAGACATTTTGATGTTCCGGACCTTTGCATGGGGAGATTTTCTCTAACTGGACCTCGTTGCATTGTTGTTGAATACCCCTGCTGTAGTGCATGCAGGAATGTTATTTAGTGATGTCACTATGTCCAGGAAGTAAACAAAGGAGTCCAATGGAGGCGTTTCAGGCAGAGGGGGAGTGTGTGGGAGAGAAACTCACTCTGGAGGTAACACAGGGATTTCAGCCTTTGCAGACCATTTACTTGCACGAAAACCTTTAGAACACACTACAGGAGAGGGAATACCAAAACGCAGAATGAATGAAGAAAGAAAGAAGGCTGCCTCAGATCGGTGCTGCTGACTTTAGAGCGTATTGAATATTGTTGATGAAGGAGCTCTGATTTACTTCATTATTTTACTCGTCTCTCCAAGGCTCCACTGGTAAGTGTTTGAGCATCACGTTATCTCCTTTTCTCATCACTTCGCCATATGTTCCTAAGCAACCTGGAGTGGGATTTATTTTTGTGGTCCTCCTCTTCTCTTCCATGTTTTGATATGATGCTTAGTGTAAGAGGGTGGTGGCTCCTGTATTGATTTATTGGCTCTTTCTGTCTTTGATCATGCATGGATCCAGTCAGTGTCAAGTACTGTAATGTGATAGAGAAGACTTCAAAATGGCCCTATTCTGCTTTGTGGGGGTTTCCCTCTCCTGTAGTGTGTTCTATAGGTTTCTGTGCGTACATGGTCTGCAAAGGATAACATCTCTGTGTTCCCTGCAGAGGGAGTTTCTCTCCCACAAACTTCCTGAAGCCTCCATTGGACTCCTTTGTTTACTTCTGTAACATAGTGACATCACTATGTGACACGTTAATTAGGCCAGTGCTCCTACACATTGTATGTGATTGGCTAACGGGCAGGACATCTCTAAGTGGTTGACCAATCATTACAGAGCCAGTCAACTAACCAATCAGAGACAGAGAGTCATAGAGCATTGAGTGGCAGACCAGCACACTGCTGGTTTTGGTCTTTATATGGGATGTTGGGATAGTACTGAAAACACATAGAATAACAACAGGCACATTTTCAAAATATGTTGTTTAGTGTTGTTGCCTTCTTAGTAAATATATGTATGCATCCCACTGCTACTAATAATAGGATGGGTTAAATGCAGAGACTAAATGTGACTGTGTGCGGTCCTGTGTACGTGTGTGACGATTGAACATGGATTTGATTTGGTTTTTGGTTCGCCTGATTTTGGATCAAACAGAGGACCTAATCTCTCTCTTACTCAGTGGTGATAGAGGTACTTAGAGTTTATACTTTAAGGGGCCCTCTTCTGCTTTTTGGGGTTTTCCATTTCTTTTAGTGTGTTATAGAGGTTTTTGTGCATTCAAATGGTTTTCAAAGGCTAACATCTCAAAGTTCCCCCCCCTGCCTGAAAACGCCTCCAAGATTTAAGATTCACTGGTTTATTGTCATATGCACAGTATCTAACAGTGTAGATATGGCAATGAGACACTTAAGTCCCAGGCTCCTCCAGCATTGCAACATGAATATATACAGGACTGTCTCAGAAAATTAGAATATTGTGATAAAGTTCTTTATTTTCTGTAATGCAATTAAAAAAACAAAAATGTCATACATTCTGGATTCATTACAAATCAACTGAAATATTGCAAGCCTTTTATTATTTTAATATTGCTGATTATGGCATACAGCTTAAGAAAACTCAAAAATCCTATTTCAAAAAATTAGAATAGTTCCTCAGACCAAGTAAAAAAAAAGATTTATAACAGCAAAACACAATCAAACATTTGAAAATGTCCATTAATGCACTCAGTACTTGGTTGGGAATCCTTTTGCACGGATTACTGCATCAATGCGGCGTGGCATGGAGGCAATCAGCCTGTGGCATTGCTGAGGTGTTATGGATGCCCAGGATGCTTCAATAGCGGCCTTTAGCTCATTAGCATTGTTGGGTCTGGTGTCTTTCAGCTTCTTCTTCACAATACCCCACATATTCTCTATGGGGTTCAGGTCAGGGGAATTTGCAGGCCAATCGAGGACAGTAATGCCATGGTCAGTTACACCAGTTACTGGTGGGTTTTGGCACTGTGGGCAGGTGCCAGATCATGCTGGAAAATGAATTCCTCATCTCCATAGAGCTTTTCAGCAGACGGAAGCATGTAGTGCTCTAAAATCTCTTGGTACACAGCTGCATTTACTCTGGGCTTGATGAAACACAGTGGACCAACACCAGGCAGCTGACATGGCTCACCAAACCATCGCTGACTGTGGGAACTTCACACTGGATTTCAAGCAACTTGGATTTTTGCTCCTCTCCAGCCTTTCTCCAGACTCTGGCGCCTTGACTTCCAAATGAAATACAAAACTTGCTTTCGTCTGAAAGAGGACTTTGGACCACTGTGCAACTGTCCAGTGCTTCTTTTCCTTAGCCCAAGTCAGACGCCTCTTCCGTTGTCTTGAGTTCAGAAGTGGCTTGACCATGGGAATACGGCTATTGTAGCCCATTTCCCGGACACGTCTGTGAACAGTGACTTTTGATACCTGGACTCCAGCTTCAGTCCACTGTCTTTGAAGCTCCCCCAAATTCTGGAAGCGACTCTTCTTCACAATGCTGTTAAGGCTGCGGTCATCTCTCTTGGTTGTGCAGCGTTTCCTGCCACATTTCCCCCTTCCAACAGACTTTTTGTGGATGTGCTTTGAAACTGCACTCTGTGAACAGCTTGCTCTTTGAGAAATTTCTTTTTGTGTCTTACCCTCCTGATGGAGGGTGTTCAATGACGGTCCTCTGGACAGCAGTCAGATCAGCAGTCTTCCCCATACTTGTGATTTAGTTTACTGAACCAAGCTGAGTGTTTTTTCAGGCTCAGGAAACCCTTGCAGGTGTTTCGAGTTAATTAGACGATTCAAGTGATTCGTTGAACACCCTACTAGTATACTTTTCATGATATTCTAATATTTAGAGATAGGATATTTGAGTTTTCTTACGCTGTATGCAATAATCAGCAATATTAAATAATAAAAGGCTTGCAATATTTCAGTTGATTTGTAATGAATCAGAATGTATGACATTTTTGTTTTTTTTTTTTTAATTGCATTACAGAAAATAAAGAACTTTATCACAATATTCTAATTTTCTGAGACAGTCCTGTATAGTATATATAGTAATCCATTGATTATTTCCGTAAGATAATGGCATCTCTTTGTAACACTCGCGCTTTTGGCTAACGCTCCAAATGGCTAAGGGGCGGGACTCTAAGTGGTTGATCAATAGCAACAGAGCAACAGCTAACCCGCTTAATGAACACAAGGGCATGTTGAGCCTGTCACAGTAGAGGGCTCAAACTACGAATATGATTCGTGAAAATGATCAGAATAAGGAACCTTTAAGTAACCGTAGCATTCCAATTGAAAACATGCTTTGTTCACGAAAAAGTGTGGCATTAAACATTTTACTGAAGTGCAAAATTATTGCCATCAACATTATACTTAAAGAACCCAAAACTAACAGTTCTTGTTAAGCATAATGGCCCATTACAGCATCATATATACTGTATGAATATGCATTAATGTGCATACTGCTTCTGGATACTTTAACCGACTTTAACCCATAATTATATGACAAGTTTATTTATTAGTTGATTTACAGTATTATTTTATGTATATTTGCCCATTGGCTTATAATCAAAATCTGTAAGTAAAGCTGCCAGATCAAGTGTACAATAAAAAAGTATAATATTAGCTTCCCAAAATGTATTGGAGTTAGAAATATAAAGTAGCATTAAATTAAAATAATAAAGTGCAAGTACCCCAAATTTTATTTAAACATGATCATTTGGTAAATGTACATCATTTTATTTCACCACTGCTCTCACTACACAACATGTCAGTGAAAGAAGACCACCTGAAATCACATGAAGACGAAGAGTCATCCACCACACAAGACATCAAATATCAATCAAACCGTGGAGATGCAGTTAACTCTGACGTCTGAAGTCCACATCAAAGAAAGGACACCCAAAGTCCTTAGAGATGGTATGGGAGTAAGAGTAACAGACTTACATGTAATGGTTTCATGTAATCAGGATACAAAAAAAGTAATCCCCTTACAGTTATTCTAAAGAAAATGACAAAATCAGATTACTGGTACATTTAAAATGGATTACAGTGTTGTTATAAAAACTAAAAAGATCATATAGTGTCTGTTGTAAAGGATCAGATGTTGTCTCTTCTCTTAGAGCTGTACTGTTCTGTAGGATAATACTTGAAGTGTGAATCTAATCTTCTACTGCCTGAATCTGCTTTATTGGTTTTTCACTTTCTTTGCTTCATTTTGTTGTGTTTTTAATTCAGCAGGTGAACCTATATGTTCATAAACTAGTGTGTGTGAGCTTAACTGTGTGTATTAAACTAAAACGGAGCATTTTCTGTCAGCTCAGATTTTCTTCTGCCTTTTTTAAACTGTAGTTTGTGCTCATGTGTTTCATTGTTGGTGTATAGGCTGCTGCCGGAATATGCTTCATGAAACGCAAGCTCCTATAGATAACATAATTTATCCTAAATATCTTGGTTTCTACTTTTGTACTTTTACATTTTGATACTCAGATTAGGTTACTGATACTTTGTTTTTTACAGGTCACTAGTAAATATAACAGAATACATTTTTTAAAGTCACCCTCCCAACCCTGTATATTAGGCTTGTTTTTAGACATTCACCTTTTCATACTGTTTTAGACTCAGGTTCTCTGTTGTTGAACTTTAGTCTCACAGTCAGACGAGTCAGTGAAGAGGAGGATCTCTGAGCAGCTTACGGCCGTGCCAAACCAAAGAAGACTGTGATTGTTCCCGCTCTCCTCCTGAAGGACACGGCTCGGTTTGTTTCTGCTGTTTCTCCGATAAATGATTACTCCACTCCTTAGGGCTGTTGACATACACTCACCCCCTCACTCTCTCATTCAGTCTCTCACACACACACACACTACACACACACACACACACACACAACACAACACACACACACACAAACACACACACACACACACAACACACACACACACACACACACACACACCCACACACACACACACACACACACACACACAACACACACCACACCACACACCACACACACACACACACACACACATTTAGAGATAGTATGATATATATATATTGAAACTGGATGAGTGGAACATAGTTATTATTGGCGTGTCGTGGTTACCGTGAAATTGACACAGCATAATCTACAAGAGAGATGTAGTGAGCCAAGCTAATTGCCTTAAATATGACTTTAGGGTTATGATTATTTTTGAAGAGAAAAGTTATGTTGGAAATCGCAGGATGTAACCAGAAAAAAAGAAGCATAGTCTATTAGAGTCAACACATCAACCAGTGATTCAGGAGGTAGAGCGCTCACCCAGTGATCAGCGGCACCTGCAGTTCAGATGGACAACTCACATCGATAATGTTTATTAACAGCAGCATTACAGTTGGAGTTTGGCGTACATCCTCTAGGTCCCCGGAAATATTTTCTACATAGCTCATTGAGGAGAGTAATGGTTAAATAATATTCCCCGGGCCCACAGGTGGATGCTGTGATGGGGCAGTGTGTGGGAGAGAAAATCCCCTCTGGAGGGAACTCAGGGGTTTGAACCTTTGCAATCCATGCACAGACACCTATAGCACACTACTACAGGAGAGAGGGAAGCCACAAAGCATAATAGGTCCTCTTTGAATAAAGTGCAAGATTACGGAAATGTGTTTGGTTGTGTAAATAATAAAAAAGAGAGTTAAATTGTCTACAATGTAGAATGAAATGTGGTGGTATATAATTGCTATTGGACATAGTTACATAAATGGACTGACTATCTAAGAGTAGCAGCCAGTAGTAATAATAATATTAGCTAGCTTTTTGTTATTATTGCAGATTGGTGTTATTTTACATACGCGTCAATATTAAAACATATTCTAACGGGAGGGTTAATATGTGTTGGTCTGTTTTGGTTCACACCTCTCAGTGGAGTGCTGTTGTTTGGCCAGCAAAGGATTCAAAGGAACCAAAGCAAATAAGCAACAGCGTTAGAACGGACCACAGAGGTCAGGTTTGATTCTTACTCAACAACAACAACAACAACAACAACAACAACAACAACAACAACAACAACCCTTTAACTCGATGAGGAAGAACAAAAAAGCATTCCAACAGGTATCATCCACAACACGCACGCACACACACACTCTCTCCAACAATACTCAATGAAGTGTCGTCCTGGGTTCTTAAATGCCCCCCCTTCCTGTTTGAGTAGCCATGTTTGCATTTGCATTCCCCAGTAACCTGGATACACCTGCATCTCCCACAGAACACGAGCGTAATACTCCCAGATGACACACACACACACACCCAAAACACCACACAAACACCACACACACACACACACACACACACACAAACACACACACACACACCACACAACACACACAACACACACACACACACCCACACACACCCACACACACACACCACACACACACACACACACACAGAGTTAAACCTTTTGAGATGATTTACAGCACAATTACTCCGAAACACAGATAATAACCTCATTGTTTGTCTTGTGTTCAATGGCCATGATAATAAATGTCCTCATTGTTTTTCCATTTCCCTGCTCTCAATCAGCACATGCTCCTGTATGTCTGAAAACACACGTCACACCTTGACAGAGATGCTGACAAAGTGTATGATTGGTAAACCTCCATAGGCTTTTCCATGCATCATCACCATCATCATCATCATCACCACACACGCCTCTATCAGAGTGAGGTGAGCGAACAAGTGACAACAAACACCGCCAACCTGAGCTCTACACTATCTGGTGTGAAGGTAACCATAGCAGCCGTTGAGAAAAACTGCCATCACCACCATAAATAAACCTTCTTGGTGGAGGAAGACTTTATTGTCACCTCGTCGAGTAGATATACAAAGTGACTCACAATGCTGCGGCGATGCTGATAGGCTGGGGAAATCTTTAAACGTTTAATATAAGATCATTGACGTCATTCTCCACTTGTACGCAGTTATTGATGAAATGAAAGCAGAGTTTTTAGAGTCAGTACTGCGGATGCTGAGATTGTGAAAGAGGCCAAATAGTAAAGACAAGTAGGGGGAGCAGAAGAGAAGTCCTCCAGACCTCTGCATCACAGGGAACTCAAAGCTATTGTGCTTCAAACCAAGGCAGCCTTGAATAGGACATGATTTCTATCAAACTCAAGTGTGGAAAGGCATTCTTGACACTGAGTTAAGTGACGCTGGTGATGGTGAACGGTGACAGACTTCTTCTGCAAAAGTGCAGCTTGTAGATATCAAGCTTTATGAACGGGATCCTGGACACTTGTGGGTTATCTGTATCTTTGATTGTTCTCTAAATACGCACTTTTCTTGTTTTTTTCAGAAACTAATCTATTCAAACACTATTAATTGCTTCTTGGGAAATAAAACCAATAATGTGTTAATTATAACATGATTTCTTAATTACTAAAGCATTTCATTTATCCAAACATCTGGACTACCTATGTTGCAAATGTATTATCTTTTCAATTTACACACGGCATCTCTTGCACGTCTGTCCGTCCTGGGAGAGGGATCCCTCCTCTGTGCTCTCCCTGAGGTTTCTCCCATTTTTCCCTTTAAACTGTGGGTTTTCTCCGGAAGGTTTTCCTGTACGATGTGAGGGTCTAAGGACAGAGGGTGTCGTATTGTCATACTGATATTCTGTACAAACTGTGAAATCCACTGAGACAAATGTAACATTTGTGATATTGGGCTATATAAATAAACATTGATTGATTGATTGATTTATACATAGTTGTGTGACATCACTTCCTGTTGCTGGATATATGGGATTCAGTGTTCTGAACAGAGAAGCTCTTCTTTTCTCCAGTCAGTGACCCTTCTCAGTGAGAGGCCGACCCTGAACACACTGAATGCAGTGCTCAACTCTCATCTCACAGTAATGCTCATGGATCTGTATCAGAACTATACTGTGTGGAACATGGTAGTTACTATGGTTACCATGTATTATATTTTCTTGGCTTAATTTGTCCTACATTAACAGAAAGAAAATCCTGGTTCTACTTCTGGATTTTCATTCTATGCTTTAAAAAAAAATTAAATCTAACAAAGCTGTGTCAGAGCTAGAATATATACAGGTATTTTACCCAGCATGTCATCTTGACACAGATGCTTCCGCTCAACAGCCTGAAGAGGTATGCTGGGATGTATTATATCTGCTGCAAAGGAAAAATGATCACATGTACAGCCAAAGAACTATGCCAAATTTAAAAAATATTATTTTCTCCACTAATGGCCAGGTTTGTGGGAGAAACGGATTACGTGCAATGGGATTACGTCATCAGGATACAAGAAAAGGTAACTGTATTCCCTTACAGTTACATTCAAAAATACATTATCAGATTACTTGTACATTACATTTGAAATAAACAACAATGTATTGTGTTTGTTGTAAAAAGTGTTTTTAATGAAACTGGGAATACAGTTACCTTTTTTTTGTATCCTGATCATGCAGTGTGTTCAAATAGCCTTCATTGACTTTGAATCGGTTACACTGACATTTGATTTATTTCATTCTTTATTGTTAAAATCCAGATTCCTTAGATTTAAGAGTTAAAGAGGACACATTCTGTTGTTCAAAAAGCCTTTATTATTTTCCTCATACTGCCTGTGCTGCAGCACTTCTTTTCATCCTCTGTCTTAAACCAGAGCCCAGTCTGCTCTGATTGGTTAGCTGGCCGGCTCTGTCGTGCCCTTAGTCTATCATGTAGTGCATAGTTCAGTAACAGGCGGACCGCGGTCCGGATCCTGATCCAGACGAAATTTCGAGGCTGCACATGTGTAGACTCCGTGGTCTCAAAATCCCCACAATGCTTTGCGCACGGACCAATTTCCCCAAATCTGTGGCGGAAAATGTAAGGCGGGGCCTCTCATATGACACACACCTGCACACTTGCTAGCCTGTTCCACTTCGTTTTCCGAATGCCAGGGACGGGATGTATGGGTGGAGGAGATCTGTGAGGTACTGAGGGGAGAGGGCACGGAGGGATTTGTAGGTGAGGAGGAGGAGTTTGTAGGTGATGCGGGACTTGACCGGGAGCCAGTGGAGGTTGAAGAGAGTGGGGGTGATGTGCTGCCAGGAGGCGTGTGAGGACCCTGGCAGCTGAGTTCTGGATGTACTGGAGCCTGTCAGGTGTTTTGCTGGAACCCCGGACAGGAGTCCGTTGCAATAGTCCAGGTGTGAGGTAATAAAACAATGTATCAGCTTCTCTGCAACAGATCGGACAGTGATGGACAGAGTCTTGAAATATTTCTGAGGTGGAAGAAGGCTGATTTTGAACAGACTTGATGTGGTTTTGAAATGAGAGGTTGAATCCAAGACAACTCCAAGGTTGCAGACCTGAGGGGGATGGGGAGATGATTGGAACCGTCGATGTTGAGGAGCAGATCTCCAACCTTCCCGAGCAGTGCCTTGGGGGCCACAACCATGACCTCAGTTTTTATCACACTGTTTAGTTTGAGTAGGTTGGTGGTCATCCAGGTTTTTAATTTTGTGTAGGCAGTTGATTAGTGACTGAGGGGGGTGGAGATGGGCAGAGGGTTTTGTGCTGATGTACAGTTGGGTGTCGTCGGCGTGGGAGTGGAAACAGAGACCATGTCTGCGGATGATATCACCAATCAGAAGGATGTATATTGTGAAATAGAAGGGGACTGAGCCTTGGGGGAACTCCATGGTTGACAGAAGCACAGGGGGAGCTGCAGCCAGCGTTGTGTGACAAAACTGTGTCCGGTCCGAGAGGTATGAGTGGAGAGAAAGAAGAGGGCGGAAGTCAGTGGCAGACAGGGAGGGACCAAATAATTACACATGGCGCTCTCCAAGAGAGGCAGGAAAGTGGCTTTTAACCCTGAGTGGACGGACTCCATTCATGTTCATCCGGCCCCCACTGGGAGCACCAGAGCCAGTTTGGTCTCCATTTTGTTCAGAGAACCGTGGCCGCCTCAATTAAAAGTGCCAATGTGAAACACCACTATTGCGGGCTTTCACACCAGCCGCTATTCCCGCTCTAGCTCCGTGCTAGAGCTTTTCTGGTTCAGCTCCGGCTTCCCTTTTTTGCTCCCGTTTTGTTCACACCGCCCAGAGCCCGACTGGTGCTGCCGCCTGCTGCGCTCATGACGTCACCCTTTACACTCGCTGATTTGCTCCCCGACGGCGCTCACAACAACACCACAACAACAACAACAACGGGGGACTGCGTCGGGTCGATGATCGTGTTGCTTTTAATCATACGAAGTCAGATTAAATTAAATAACGACTTCTCTAACCTTATACTTTTCTCCAGAGTGCCGTGGTTCATTGTTTATTAATGTGTTTCAGCTGCATTTACCGACCGCTGCAGTGCTGCTCATCCACTGGAGTTTATTCTCCCGTTAGCTCCGGGTTAGCTAATACTTTAGAGCAGCCTCTCTAAAGTATTCACTGTCTGACTGTCACACAAGCAGCTGATACTAGTCAGTCTGAATTGACGCTGTTTGGCATCACAACGCTGTTATGAAAGTTTCTCTGGTATAAAATTATGGGCTCAGAACAGTCTCATAATACACACATGCACACAGAAGGATTCACACTTATATTTCATGATCCGCAAAAGGATTCAAACTTGTATTTCCGGATCCAACACTTGTGTTTTTCAATGCACACAAATGTGTTCCGTTTCACCATACATGTAAATAAAATCCAATACAGAAAAAGTTTACATATGTATTTTTGATCCTCACATATTTGTTTTCCATGAAATCCTCTGAACTTGCAAACACATAGCGCTTTCTGTGCACGGATCGCTGTGCATTCGTGTGTGAGTTTTTTGAGACTCCCCTGACGGTCAGCCGATTCGTACTTGTAATTTTTTCTATCTATAGGGACGGGTGGCGCAGTGGTCTGTGCATCTGATCATCAGATCAAGGGGGGTGCTGGGGAACTCCAGTTCGAAACCCGCTCCTGCTGCGTCAGGTCGTTGTGTCCTTGGGCAAGACACTTCACCCGGATTTGCTCCTGTGGGTATTGTCCACAGTACATGTATGATATCAATGTGTACTTGTAAAAGCGCCTCGATGACTTCAAGGCGTGAAGATGGACGGTGTGTGGCGCAGTGCACTGTGCAATGATCATCAGATCAAGGGGTGAAACCCGCCGCTGCTGCGTCTGTAAAGCCGTTGTGTCCTTGGGCAAGACACTTCACCTGAACTTGCTCCTGTGGGTATTGTCCACAGTGGTGACCATTGCATGTATGATATGTGTAATGGGTATTTGTAAAGCGCTTTGAGCATCTGGAAAAGCGCTATAATAAATGTAAGGAATTATTATAATTATAGCCAATCAGATGTCTCCTCAATTCTAAGCCAATCACATGAGCGCGCGCCCCCACGAGGGTAGATTTCTTGCGTTCATGACGTAGCGCTTCATGTACGCATTTTGCGCTGTCCGGAGCTGACAGGTCTATGGAGCCTGCCTGCAGGCGCTAATGTCAGGACACCTACACTCTCAGTACAGCGCCACTTTCCCGAACAGGAAATGCAGCAAAATACAAGCCTTTATATTATTAAGGTACAGCGCCACTTTCCGAACCATTGATGAATGCTTGTGTACACAAAAACGGCAGGCAAAACCGTTTTAAATGTGTGTTTCCTGTGTGGCGAATACAGCTGCTTTATTTATGTCTGTATGAAGTTGTTGTGAGTGTGGAGAGAGCAGCTACAGGTTAGCCTTAGCCTAATCGATCAGTGCAACTACGAAGCCAGTGCTAGACAGTGAACTGTCAACGGGGGGGAGCCCCGCCGGACATTATCGGCCGATATTCACTCTTAATAGTTTGATCGGTGCTCATCTATAAAGGCCGATCAGGAGAGCTGGATCTGATCGATACGGACATAAACGCGAGTGAAGTGTAACCGGATGCGAGAGAGAGATCAGATCAGCTGCTGAGTCTGACGGAGACACGCAGCTCTGTATGATCACATGAAAGCTCCGCCCTCTGATTAGCAAGCTGACCGGACAGCGCAAAATGCATACATGAAGTGTCATGAACGCAAGAAATCATAACCCTCGTGGGGGAGCGCTCATGTGATTGGCCTTAGAATGAAGGAGACATCTGATGGCTATA
This sequence comes from Harpagifer antarcticus, assembly GCA_902827135.1. NCBI lineage: Eukaryota > Metazoa > Chordata > Actinopteri > Perciformes > Harpagiferidae > Harpagifer > Harpagifer antarcticus. The sequence continues at coordinate 1,711,636 of CADEHL010000900.1, read as the reverse complement.
GATAGAAAAAATTAAGTACGAATCGGGTGAGCGTCAGGGGAGAGTCTCAAAAAACCCACACACGAATGCACAGCGCTCCGTGCACAGAAAGCGCTTTGTGTTTGCAGGTGCAGAGGATTTCAACGGAAACAAATATGTGAGGATCAAAAATACATATGTAAAACTTTTTTCTGTATTTGGATTTTATATACATGTATATGAAACGGAACACTTTGTGTGTGCATTGAAAAACACAAGTGTGGATCCGGAAATACAAGTGTGAATCCTTCTGTGTGCAGTGTGTGTATTATGAGACTGTTCTGAGCCCATATAAAATGGGTGATGTTAGCATAGCAACCGAAGCTAAACTGACTAACTTGCTATTGCTATCCTATTGTGGGCGTCGTATTTTTTAATTATGATTCTACTTGTGATAGTCGGACACGACAACCTGTGCAGCCCATGTATTGATTATTACATTTATTACATTACAATTGCATTTAGCTGACGCTTTTTGTCCAAAGCGACTTACAATAAGTACAATACGACCAGGAAAGACACAGCCCAGAAGAAACAGAATCATATAAGTACATCCAGGTAATCATAGAACCAAACATTTCAAGTGCTACTCAGCTGGCTATAGATAAGCCAGTCCTGTGTTAGTATATAAGTGCTTAGTTAGTAATTTCTATCGCTCGAAGTGGAGTCGAAAGAGATGAGTTTTAATTTCCACCATCTTGGAGCCAGGATAGCAAACCCACGTGTTTTTGCTGATGGGAACTTGGGTCCACCCTCGTCAGCGAGGTTGCAGCGAGTCGTTTGGCTGATGCAGAGCGGAGTGCACGCGCTGGGGTGTACAGTTTAACCATGTCCTGGATGTAGGAAGGGCCAGATCCATTCGCGGAATGGTATGCAAGTACTAGTGTCTTGAAGTGGATTCTTAGCAGTTACCGGAGCCAGTGAAGGGAGCGGAGGAGCGGAGTGGTGTGGGAAAATGTTGGGAGGTTGAAGACCAGACGAGCCGCTGCATTCTGGATGAGCTGCAGAGGTCGGATGGCACATGCAGGGAGACCAGCCAGGAGGGAGTTTGCAATAGTCTAGGCGTGAGGTGACGAGAGCCTGGACCAGAACCTGGGTGGCTTCTGGGTCAGCTGGGGACGAATCTTCCTGATGTTGTACGCATATATCGCAGCAACGGGTTGTAGCAGCGATGTTTGGCAGTGAAGGACAGGTTGTTATCTAGGGTCACACCCAGATTCCTTGCAGTCTGAGTCGGGGAAACAACAGAGGTGCCGATGTTGATTGTCAGGTCAAGAGTAGGACAATCTTTTCCCGGAAGGAAAAGCAGTTCGGTCCTGTCAAGGTTGAGCTTGAGGTGATGAGCAGACATCCACTGAGAGATGTCAGCTAAGACAAGCAGAGATGCGTGCGACGACCTGAGTTTCTGAGCGGGGAAAGGAAAGGAAAAATTCATTGGGTGTCGTCAGCATAGCAGTGGTATGAAAAACCATGCGGGCTAATGACCGATCCGAGCGAGTTTGTGTACAGGGAGAAAAGGAGGGGACCAGAACAGAGCCCTGAGGGACCCCTTGAGTTAATTGACAAGGGTCGGAACTCGGACCCCTCCAAGTTACCCTGTAGGTACGGTCTTTGAGGTATGAGGCGAGGAGGGAAGTGCAGAGCCTGAAAACTCCAAGTTCTTGGAGAGTGCGAAGGAGGATCTGATGGTTCACCGTGTCGAATGCAGCTGAAAGGTCCAACATGATGATGACAGAGGATAGGGATGCTGCTTTAGCAGTGTGCAGTTCCTCAGTGACAGCAAGGAGGGCCGTTTCTGTGGAGTGACCTGCCTTGAAACCAGACTGGTGCGGATCCAGAAGGTTGTTCTGATGGAGATAACAGGAGAGTTGTTTAAAGACAGCGCGTTCAAGTGTTTTAGACAGGAACGGGAGGAGAGAGACAGGCCTGTAGTTTATAACATCAGACGGGTTGAGAGTGGGTTTCTTTAGGAGAGGGGTTTACTCTTGCCGTCCTTGAGACTGTTGAAAGTGACCAGAAGTTAGAGAAGTGTTGATGAAATGGGTGAGAAAACGGTAGAATATCAGGAGCGATAGTTCTGAAGGAGGTTTGAGGGGATAGGGTTTCAGAGGACAGGTGGTAGGACGGGCAGAGGTAATGAGGGTAAGAACCTCACTTGGAGAGAGAGGGGAAAAGGAGGGTCAGTGGTGTGGGTGAAAGGAGGGTCTGGTGACGAAAGCGGTGAGTAAAGGTGAGTCAGAAAAAGAAGAGCGAATATCATCAACCTTTTTTTCAAAGTGGTTAACAAAGTCGCTTGTTGATTCCACCCGATAGCTGCTATAATACAAAACAAAACGTCTGCCTGCTCTCCACAATGATCAATAACAGCAGTCAAAGTAAGGTGGCAAATAAACAGAATCACACAAAGCCTGGTTAGTGTTGCCTGACTTTTATAAAGTGTGTTTTTTTTTTATAAATGTGTGGTTGCCTTCTAGTCACTTTGCTCAGCACTACTGCGTGTAGGCCAGGCATGACGAGACTCTTCAGTCTACCCATGTTCAGGGGAGGTGGGTTTAGTTTCCTGCACGCCTCGATGTAAGCGATGCCGCCTCTTAGCTCCGGAATCTTGCTTCTAGACCGAAAAAAATTTGGAGCTGGAAACGAACCGGATTCCGGAGCTAAGAGGCGGCGCCGCTGCGGTGTGAACAGGAAATACCGGTACTTTTCAGGCTCCAGCTCCGAGCCGGAGCTGAAAACGCGTTGGTGTGAAAGGGGCATATGAGACAAAACATGTTTGACCAAACATGTTTGACCAAACATTCCCTCTCAAGTCAGAACTGAGGTCACAACAAATAAGCAGTCTCAGAGCCGGAGCAGGATCAAAATTAAAACTAATTATCGTTCAGGCTAACCAATGAGCACCTGCATGTGTGTATGAGAATAGCCCTGACTCCATGTCAGCCCAGATTTACAAACTCCTGGCAGGACAAGCACGAGCTCAATTCTCACACTGAATTTAAAGAAAGTGAGTGAGGGACTGCAATATAAGAGGGAAAGAAAGAGAAACTTTAAAACTGTTCAATTGTTATGATGTGTAAAGACTGATATTGTTCTATAATCGTCTGAAACTGGTCATGATGTGAAACGGTTAACAAAGAAAAGGTGAAACTCATGCTGCTGCTACACTTTATTTTATTTATCTAAAATTAAGCACTTTTAAGATGCACATCTTTTCAAAAGCTATTTTATTTATTTTCTATATTTTATTTTTAAATGCAGCCCGAGAGGAACATTACACATATCCACAGTATTTACTGTATCTGTATAGTTCAATGTTAATTGACAATAAGTATTGTTGTTTTTGAATTGTACTTTCTTTATTTGATTGGCAGTCAGTTGTTGATTACATGCAGACGTTGATAAAGCTACAGGTCACTTCAATATATATCACACTAATTCATGAAGCAAGTTAGACATTTTGATGTTCCGGACCTTTGCATGGGGAGATTTTCTCTAACTGGACCTCGTTGCATTGTTGTTGAATACCCCTGCTGTAGTGCATGCAGGAATGTTATTTAGTGATGTCACTATGTCCAGGAAGTAAACAAAGGAGTCCAATGGAGGGCGTTTCAGGCAGAGGGGGGAGTGTGTGGGAGAGAAACTCCCTCTGGAGGTAACACAGGGATTTCAGCCTTTGCAGACCATTTACTTGCACGAAAACCTTTAGAACACACTACAGGAGAGGGAATACCAAAACGCAGAATGAATGAAGAAAGAAAGAAGGCTGCCTCAGATCGGTGCTGCTGACTTTAGAGCGTATTGAATATTGTTGATGAAGGAGCTCTGATTTACTTCATTATTTTACTCGTCTCTCCAAGGCTCCACTGGTAAGTGTTTGAGCATCACGTTATCTCCTTTTCTCATCACTTCGCCATATGTTCCTAAGCAACCTGGAGTGGGATTTATTTTTGTGGTCCTCCTCTTCTCTTCCATGTTTTGATATGATGCTTAGTGTAAGAGGGTGGTGGCTCCTGTATTGATTTATTGGCTCTTTCTGTCTTTGATCATGCATGGATCCAGTCAGTGTCAAGTACTGTAATGTGATAGAGAAGACTTCAAAATGGCCCTATTCTGCTTTGTGGGGGTTTCCCTCTCCTGTAGTGTGTTCTATAGGTTTCTGTGCGTACATGGTCTGCAAAGGATAACATCTCTGTGTTCCCTGCAGAGGGAGTTTCTCTCCCACAAACTTCCTGAAAGCCTCCATTGGACTCCTTTGTTTACTTCTGTAACATAGTGACATCACTATGTGACACGTTAATTAGGCCAGTGCTCCTACACATTGTATGTGATTGGCTAACGGGCAGGACATCTCTAAGTGGTTGACCAATCATTACAGAGCCAGTCAACTAACCAATCAGAGACAGAGAGTCATAGAGCATTGAGTGGCAGACCAGCACACTGCTGGTTTTGGTCTTTATATGGGATGTTGGGATAGTACTGAAAACACATAGAATAACAACAGGCACATTTTCAAAATATGTTGTTTAGTGTTGTTGCCTTCTTAGTAAATATATGTATGCATCCCACTGCTACTAATAATAGGATGGGTTAAATGCAGAGACTAAATGTGACTGTGTGCGGTCCTGTGTACGTGTGTGACGATTGAACATGGATTTGATTTGGTTTTTGGTTCGCCTGATTTTGGATCAAACAGAGGACCTAATCTCTCTCTTACTCAGTGGTGATAGAGGTACTTAGAGTTTATACTTTAAGGGGCCCCTCTTCTGCTTTTTGGGGGTTTTCCATTTCTTTTAGTGTGTTATAGAGGTTTTTGTGCATTCAAATGGTTTTCAAAGGCTAACATCTCAAAGTTCCCCCCCCTGCCTGAAAACGCCTCCAAGATTTAAGATTCACTGGTTTATTGTCATATGCACAGTATCTAACAGTGTAGATATGGCAATGAGACACTTAAGTCCCAGGCTCCTCCAGCATTGCAACATGAATATATACAGGACTGTCTCAGAAAATTAGAATATTGTGATAAAGTTCTTTATTTTCTGTAATGCAATTAAAAAAACAAAAATGTCATACATTCTGGATTCATTACAAATCAACTGAAATATTGCAAGCCTTTTATTATTTTAATATTGCTGATTATGGCATACAGCTTAAGAAAACTCAAAAATCCTATTTCAAAAAATTAGAATAGTTCCTCAGACCAAGTAAAAAAAAAGATTTATAACAGCAAAACACAATCAAACATTTGAAAATGTCCATTAATGCACTCAGTACTTGGTTGGGAATCCTTTGCACGGATTACTGCATCAATGCGGCGTGGCATGGAGGCAATCAGCCTGTGGCATTGCTGAGGTGTTATGGATGCCCAGGATGCTTCAATAGCGGCCTTTAGCTCATTAGCATTGTTGGGTCTGGTGTCTTTCAGCTTCTTCTTCACAATACCCCACATATTCTCTATGGGGTTCAGGTCAGGGGAATTTGCAGGCCAATCGAGGACAGTAATGCCATGGTCAGTACACCAGTTACTGGTGGTTTTGGCACTGTGGGCAGGTGCCAGATCATGCTGGAAAATGAATTCCTCATCTCCATAGAGCTTTTCAGCAGACGGAAGCATGTAGTGCTCTAAAATCTCTTGGTACACAGCTGCATTTACTCTGGGCTTGATGAAACACAGTGGACCAACACCAGCAGCTGACATGGCTCACCAAACCATCGCTGACTGTGGGAACTTCACACTGGATTTCAAGCAACTTGGATTTTGCTCCTCTCCAGCCTTTCTCCAGACTCTGGCGCCTTGACTTCCAAATGAAATACAAAACTTGCTTTCGTCTGAAAAGAGGACTTTGGACCACTGTGCAACTGTCCAGTGCTTCTTTTCCTTAGCCCAAGTCAGACGCCTCTTCCGTTGTCTTGAGTTCAGAAGTGGCTTGACCATGGGAATACGGCTATTGTAGCCCATTTCCCGGACACGTCTGTGAACAGTGACTTTTGATACCTGGACTCCAGCTTCAGTCCACTGTCTTTGAAGCTCCCCCAAATTCTGGAAGCGACTCTTCTTCACAATGCTGTTAAGGCTGCGGTCATCTCTCTTGGTTGTGCAGCGTTTCCTGCCACATTTCCCCCTTCCAACAGACTTTTTGTGGATGTGCTTTGAAACTGCACTCTGTGAACAGCTTGCTCTTTGAGAAATTTCTTTTTGTGTCTTACCCTCCTGATGGAGGGTGTCAATGACGGTCCTCTGGACAGCAGTCAGATCAGCAGTCTTCCCCATACTTGTGATTTAGTTTACTGAACCAAGCTGAGTGTTTTTCAAGGCTCAGGAAACCCTTGCAGGTGTTTCGAGTTAATTAGACGATTCAAGTGATTCGTTGAACACCCTACTAGTATACTTTTTCATGATATTCTAATATTTAGAGATAGGATATTTGAGTTTTCTTAAGCTGTATGCCATAATCAGCAATATTAAAATAATAAAAGGCTTGCAATATTTCAGTTGATTTGTAATGAATCCAGAATGTATGACATTTTTGTTTTTTTAATTGCATTACAGAAAATAAAGAACTTTATCACAATATTCTAATTTTCTGAGACAGTCCTGTATAGTATATATAGTAATCCATTGATTATTTCCGTAAGATAATGGCATCTCTTTGTAACACTCGCGCTTTTGGCTAACGCTCCAAATGGCTAAGGGGCGGGACTCTAAGTGGTTGATCAATAGCAACAGAGCAACAGCTAACCGCTTAATGAACACAAGGGCATGTGAGCCTGTCACAGTAGAGGCTCAAAATACCAATATGATTCTGAAAATGATCAGAATAAGGAACCTTTAAGTAACCGTAGCATTCCAAATTGAAAACATGCTTTGTTTCACGAAAAAGTGTGGCATTAAACATTTTACTGAAGTGCAAAATTATTGCCATCAAAATATACTTAAAGAACCAAAACTAACAGTTCTTGTTAAGCATAATGGCCCATTACAGAATCATATATACTGTATGAATATGCATTAATGTGCATACTGCTTCTGGATACTTTAACCGACTTTAACCCATAATTATATGACAAGTTTATTTATTAGTTGATTTACATGTATTATTTTATGTATATTTGCCATTGGCTTATAATCAAAATCTGTAAGTAAAGCTGCCAGATCAATGTACAATAAAAAGTATAATATTAGCTTCCAAAATGTATTGGAGTAGAAATATAAAGTAGCATTAAATTAAAATAATAAAGTGCAAGTACCCCAACATTTTATTTAAACATGATCATTTGGTAAATGTACATCATTTTATTTCACCACTGCTCTCACTACACAACATGTCAGTGAAGAAGACCACCTGAAATCACATGAAGACGAAGAGTCATCCACCACACAAGACATCAAATATCAATCAAACCGTGGAGATGCAGTTAACTCTGACGTCTGAAGTCCACATCAAAGAAAGGACACCAAAGTCCTTAGAGATGGTATGGGAGTAACAGATTACATGTAATGGTTTCATGTAATCAGGATACAAAAAAAGTAATCCCTTACAGTTATTCTAAAGAAAATGACAAAATCAGATTACTGGTACATTTAAAAATGGATTACAGTGTTGTTAAAAACTAAAAAGATCATATAGTGTCTGTTGTAAAGGATCAGATGTTGTCTCTTCTCTTAGAGCTGTACTGTTCTGTAGGATAATACTTGAAGTGTGAATCTAATCTTCTACTGCCTGAATCTGCTTTATGGTTTTCACTTTCTTTGCTTCATTTGTTGTGTTTTTAATTCAGCAGGTGAACCTATATGTTCATAAACTAGTGTGTGTGAGCTTAACTGTGTGTATTAAACTAAAATGGAGCATTTTCTGTCAGCTCAGATTTTCTTTCTGCTTTTTTAAACTGTAGTTTGTGCTCATGTGTTTCATTGTTGGTGTATAGGCTGCTGCCGGAATATGCTTCATGAAACGCAGCTCCTATAGATAACATAATTTATCCTAAATATCTTGGTTTCTACTTTTGTACTTTTACATTTTGATACTCAGATTAGGTTACTGATTACTTTGTTTTTTACAGGTCACTAGTAAATATAACAGAATACATTTTTAAAGTCACCCTCCCAACCCTGTATATTAGGCTTGTTTTTAGACATTCACCTTTCATACTGTTTTAGACTCAGGTTCTCTGTTGTTGAACTTTAGTCTCACAGTCAGACGAGTCAGTGAAGAGGAGGATCTCTGAGCAGCTTACGGCCGTGCAAACCAAAGAAGACTGTGATGTTCCCGCTCTCCTCCTGAAGGACACGGCTCGGTTTGTTTCTGCTGTTTCTCCGATAAATGATTAATCCACTCCTTAGGCTTTTGACATACACTCACCCCCTCACTCTCTCATTCAGTCTCTCACACACACACACACACACACACACACACACACACACACACACACACACACACACACACACACACACACACACACACACACACACACACACACACACACACACACACACACACACACACACACACACACACACACACACACACACACACACACACACACACACACACACACACACATTTAGAGATAGTATGATATATATATATTGAAACTGGATGAGTGGAACATAGTTATTATTGGGTGTCGTGGTTACCGTGAAATTGACACAGCATAATCTACAAGAGAGATGTAGTGAGCCAAGCTAATTGCCTTAAATATGACTTTAGGGTTATGATTATTTTTGAAGAGAAAAGTTATGTTGGAAATCGCAGGATGTACACCAGAAAAAAAGAAGCATAGTCTATTAGAGTCAACCATCAACCAGTGATTCAGGAGGTAGAGCGCTCACCCAGTGATCAGCGGCACCTGCAGTTCAGATGGACAACTCACATCGATAATGTTTATTAACAGCAGCATACAGTTGGAGTTTGGCGTACATCCTCATCGGTCCCCGGAAATATTTTCTACATAGCTCATTGAGGAGTAATGGTTAAATAATATTCCCCGGGCCCACAGGTGGATGCTGTGATGGGGCAGTGTGTGGGAGAGAAACTCCCTCTGGAGGGAACTCAGGGGTTTGAACCTTTGCAATCCATGCACAGACACCTATAGCACACACTACAGGAGAGAGGGAAGCCCACAAAGCATAATAGGTCCTCTTTGAATAAAGTGCAAGATTACGGAAATGTGTTTGGTTGTGTAAATAATAAAAAAGAGAGTTAAATTGTCTACAATGTAGAATGAAATGTGGTATATAATTGCTATTGGACATAGTTACATAAATGGACTGACTATCTAAGAGTAGCAGCCAGTAGTAATAATAATATTAGCTAGCTTTTTGTTATTATTGCAGATTGGTGTTATTTTACATACGCGTCAATATTAAAACATATTCTAACGGGAGGGTTAATATGTGTTGGTCTGTTTTGGTTCACACCTCTCAGTGGAGTGCTGTTGTTTGGCCAGCAAAGGATTCAAAGGAACCAAAGCAAATAAGCAACAGCGTTAGAACGGACCACAGAGGTCAGGTTTGATTCTTACTCAACAACAACAACAACAACAACAACAACAACAACAACAACAACAACAACCCTTTAACTCGATGAGGAAGAACAAAAAGCATTCCAACAGGTATCATCCACACACACGCACGCACACACACACTCTCTCCAACAATACTCAATGAAGTGTGTCGTCCCTGGGTTTCTTAAATGCCCCCCCTTCCTGTTTGAGTAGCCATGTTTGCATTTGCATTCCCCAGTAACCTGGATACACCTGCATCTCCCACAGAACACGAGCGTAATACTCCCAGATGACACACACACACACACACACACACACACACACACACACACACACACACACACACCACACACACACCACACACACACACACACACACACACACACACACACACACACACACACACACACACACACACACGCGCACACACACACACACACACACACACACACACACACACACACAGAGTTAAACCTTTTGAGATGATTTACAGCACAATTACTCCGAAACACAGATAATAACCTCATTGTTTGTCTTGTGTTCAATGGCCATGATATAATAAATGTCCTCATTGTTTTTCCATTTCCCTGCTCTCAATCAGCACATGCTCCTGTATGTCTGAAAACACACGTCACACCTTGACAGAGATGCTGACAAAGTGTATGATTGGTAAACCTCCATAGGCTTTTCCATGCATCATCACCATCATCATCATCATCACCACACACGCCTCTATCAGAGTGAGGTGAGCGAACAAGTGACAACAACACCGCCAACCTGAGCTCTACACTATCTGGTGTGAAGGTAACCATAGCAGCCGTTGAGAAAAACTGCCATCACCACCATAAATAAACCTTCTTGGTGGAGGAAGACTTTATTGTCACCTCGTCGAGTAGATATACAAAGTGACTCACAATGCTGCGGCGATGCTGATAGGCTGGGGAAATCTTTAAACGTTTAATATAAGATCATTGACGTCATTCTCCACTTGTACGCAGTTATTGATGAAATGAAAGCAGAGTTTTTAGAGTCAGTACTGCGGATGCTGAGATTGTGAAAGAGGCCAAATAGTAAAGACAAGTAGGGGGAGCAGAAGAGAAGTCCTCCAGACCTCTGCATCACAGGGAACTCAAAGCTATTGTGCTTCAAACCAAGGCAGCCTTGAATAGGACATGATTTCTATCAAACTCAAGTGTGGAAAGGCATTCTTGACACTGAGTTAAGTGACGCTGGTGATGGTGAACGGTGACAGACTTCTTCTGCAAAAGTGCAGCTTGTAGATATCAAGCTTTATGAACGGGATCCTGGACACTTGTGGGTTATCTGTATCTTTGATTGTTTCTCTAAATACGCACTTTTCTTGTTTTTTTCAGAAACTAATCTATTCAAAACACTATTAATTGCTTCTTGGGAAATAAAACCAATAATGTGTTAATTATAACATGATTTCTTAATTACTAAAGCATTTCATTTATATTCATCCAATACACACGGTGGACAGACTAACATAGGCGGTCCTTTTAACTGTGCATAACATTATTATACTCAGTAAGGGAAAATGAGAGCGATGTTATTGATTTGAAATGGATTGTATTGCTCTCACTCAGATACAAATGGTCTGTTTCACGGAGTGCCAAGGGCTTGAACTGCGGCGACGACACCGTCACTTAAAGTTACAGCAGCACTGATGGAGGTTTTCTGTAACTGTCCAAGTGTGTTCACATTTTCTTTACCATTAACCAGTCTAATTGTTTACTTCCTGTCTGTCTCCTTCAGCTGTTCCCTTTAGTGTTTACTTCCTGTCTGTCTTTTTCTGCTGTTCCTTTAGTGTTTACTTCCTGTCTGTCTTTTTCTGCTGTTCCCTTTAGTGTTTACTTCCTGTCTGTCTCCTTCTGCTGTTCCCTTAATTGTTTACTTCCTGTCTGTCTTCTCCTGCTGTTCTCTTTAGTGTTTACTTCCTGTCTGTCTCCTTCTGCTGTTCCCTTAATTGTTTACTTCCTGTCTGTCTCGTTCTGCTGTTCCCTTTAGTGTTTACTTCCTGTCTGTCTTTTTCTGCTGTTCCCTTTAGTGTTTACTTCCTGTCTGTCTTTTTTGCTGTTCCCTTTAGTGTTTACTTCCTGTCTGTCTTTTTCTGCTGTTCCCTTTAGTGTTTACTTCCTGTCTGTCTTTTTCTGCTGTTCCCTTTAGTGTTTACTTCCTGTCTGTCTTTTTTTGCTGTTCCCTTTAGTGTTTACTTCCTGTCTGTCTTCTTCTGCTGTTCCCTTAATTGTTTACTTCCTGTCTGTCTCCTTCTGCTGTCCCTTTAGTGTTTACTTCCTGTCTGTCTTCTTCTGCTGTTCACTTCCTGTCTGTCTCCGTCTGCTGTTCCCTTAATTGTTTACTTCCTGTCTGTCTCCTTCGGCTGTTCCCTTTAGTGTTTACTTCCTGTCTGTCTTCTGCTGCTATTCCCTTTAGTGTTTACTTCCTGTCTGTCTCCGTGTCTGCTGTTTCCTTAATCGTTTACTTCCTGTCTGTCTCCTTCTGCTGTTCCCTTAATTGTTTACTTCCTGTCTGTCTCCTTCTGCTGTTCCCTTAATTGTTTACTTCCTGTCTGTCTCCTTCTGCTGTTCCCTTTAGTGTTTACTTCCTGTCTGTCTTCTTCTGCTGTTCTCTTTAGTGTTTACTTCCTGTCTGTCTCCTTCTGCTGTTCCCTTAATTGTTTACTTCCTGTCTGTCTCCTTCTGCTGTTCCCTTTAGTGTTTACTTCCTGTCTGTCTTTTCTGCTGTTCCCTTTAGTGTTTACTTCCTGTCTGTCTTTTTTTGCTGTTCCCTTTAGTGTTTACTTCCTGTCTGTCTTCTTCTGCTGTTCCCTTAATTGTTTACTTCCTGTCTGTCTCCTTCTGCTGTTCCCTTTAGTGTTTACTTCCTGTCTGTCTTTTTCTGCTGTTCCCTTTAGTGTTTACTTCCTGTCTGTCTTTTTTTGCTGTTCCCTTTAGTGTTTACTTCCTGTCTGTCTCATTCTGCTGTTCCCTTAATTGTTTACTTCCTGTCTGTCTCCTTCTGCTGTCCCTTTAGTGTTTACTTCCTGTCTGTCTTCTTCTGCTGTTCACTTCCTGTCTGTCTCCGTCTGCTGTTCCCTTAATTGTTTACTTCCTGTCTGTCTCCTTCGGCTGTTCCCTTTAGTGTTTACTTCCTGTCTGTCTTCTTCTGCTATTCCCTTTAGTGTTTACTTCATGTCTGTCTCCGTGTCTGCTGTTTCCTTAATCGTTTACTTCCTGTCTGTCTCCTTCTGCTGTTCCCTTAATTGTTTACTTCCTGTCTGTCTCCTTCTGCTGTCCCTTTAGTGTTTACTTCCCGTCTGTCTTCTTCTGCTGTTCACTTCCTGTCTGTCTCCGTCTGCTGTTCCCTTAATTGTTTACTTCCTGTCTGTCTTCTTCTGCTGTTCCCTTTAGTGTTTACCTCCTGTCTGTCTTTTTTGCTGTTCCCTTTAGTGTTTACTTCCTGTCTGTCTCCTTCTGCTGTTCCCTTAATTGTTTACTTCCTGTCTGTCTCCTTCTGCTGTCCCTTTAGTGTTTACTTCCTGTCTGTCTTCTTCTGCTGTTCACTTCCTGTCTGTCTCCGTCTGCTGTTCCCTTAATTGTTTACTTCCTGTCTGTCTCCTTCGGCTGTTCCCTTTAGTGTTTACTTCCTGTCTGTCTTCTGCTGCTATTCCCTTTAGTGTTTACTTCCTGTCTGTCTCCGTGTCTGCTGTTTCCTTAATCGTTTACTTCCTGTCTGTCTCCTTCTGCTGTTCCCTTAATTGTTTACTTCCTGTCTGTCTCCTTCTGCTGTTCCCTTAATTGTTTACTTCCTGTCTGTCTCCTTCTGCTGTTCCCTTTAGTGTTTACTTCCTGTCTGTCTTCTTCTGCTGTTCTCTTTAGTGTTTACTTCCTGTCTGTCTCCTTCTGCTGTTCCCTTAATTGTTTACTTCCTGTCTGTCTCCTTCTGCTGTTCCCTTTAGTGTTTACTTCCTGTCTGTCTTTTTCTGCTGTTCCCTTTAGTGTTTACTTCCTGTCTGTCTTTTTTTGCTGTTTCCTTTAGTGTTTACTTCCTGTCTGTCTTTTTTTGCTGTTGCCTTTAGTGTTTACTTCCTGTCTTTCTTTTTCTGCTGTTCCCTTTAGTGTTTACTTCCTGTCTGTCTCCTTCTGCTGTTCCCTTAATTGTTTACTTCCTGTCTGCCTCCTTCTGCTGTTCCCTTAATTGTTTACTTCCTGTCTGTCTCCTTCTGCTGTTCCCTTTAGTGTTTACTTCCTGTCTGTCTTCTTCTGCTGTTCTCTTTAGTGTTTACTTCCTGTCTGTCTTCTTCTGCTGTTCTCTTTAGTGTTTACTTCCTGTCTGTCTTCTTCTGCTGTTCCCTTAATTGTTTACTTCCTGTCTGTCTCCTTCTGCTGTTCCCTTTAGTGTTTACTTCCTGTCTGTCTTTTTCTGCTGTTCCCTTTAGTGTTTACTTCCTGTCTGTCTTTTTTTGCTGTTCCCTTTAGTGTTTACTTCCTGTCTGTCTCATTCTGCTGTTCCCTTAATTGTTTACTTCCTGTCTGTCTCCTTCTGCTGTCCCTTTAGTGTTTACTTCCTGTCTGTCTTCTTCTGCTGTTCACTTCCTGTCTGTCTCCGTCTGCTGTTCCCTTAATTGTTTACTTCCTGTCTGTCTCCTTCGGCTGTTCCCTTAATTGTTTACTTCCTGTCTGTCTTCTTCTGCTATTCCCTTTAGTGTTTACTTCATGTCTGTCTCCGTGTCTGCTGTTTCCTTAATCGTTTACTTCCTGTCTGTCTCCTTCTGCTGTTCCCTTAATTGTTTACTTCCTGTCTGTCTCCTTCTGCTGTCCCTTTAGTGTTTACTTCCTGTCTGTCTTCTTCTGCTGTTCACTTCCTGTCTGTCTCCGTCTGCTGTTCCCTTAATTGTTTACTTCCTGTCTGTCTCCTTCGGCTGTTCCCTTTAGTGTTTACTTCCTGTCTGTCTTCTTCTGCTATTGCCTTTAGTGTTTACTTCCTGTCTGTCTCCTTCTGCTGTTCCCTTAATTATTTACTTCCTGTCTGTCTTCTTCTGCTGTTCCCTTTAGTGTTTACTTCTTGTCTGTCTCCTTCTGCTGTTCCCTTAATTATTTACTTCCTGTCTGTCTTCTTCTGCTGTTCCCTTCAGTGTTTACTTCTTGTCTGTCTCCTTCTGCTGTTCCCTTAATTGTTTACTACCTGTCTGCCTCCATCTGCTGTTCCCTTTACTTCCAGTCTGTCTTCTTTTGTTGATTTCTCTGGAAGTTCCCTCTCTTGCGCTCTAATGTTTGCTGACCACAGATTACTAGCAGTCTGCTAGCAACAAAAAGCATACTTCTGGGATGTCCAAATAGATGAATCAGAATGAAGTATTCAGCTAAGCGGTATAACAGCTACTTAGGAATACATTTGCTTTATACAGCATGCAAAACTAATGTTTGCTCCGACCCCGGCACTGGAGCATCAGCAGAGAGAGTTTTGTGCCTCTCATTCAGGAAATGCGTTTTTTGTACTCTTGTTTTATACAAAACAATTTTAGACCATGGTGCCAGTTCAAGAAAAAGGTGTGTCATGAAACTCTGAGCCAACCAAGCCTTAACACACACACACACACACACACACACACACACACACACACACACACACACACACACACACACACACCACACACACACACACACACACACACACACACACACACACACACCACACACACACACACACACACAACACACACACACACACACACCACACACACACACACACACACACACACACACACACACACACACACACACACACACACCACACACACACACACACACACACACACACACACACACACTAATGACAAATTATCAGTTTGAATGTCTTTATATCACGTTATATTATGTGAATATTAAATCATATAATACAGCCCCAATACAAATGACTGAAAAGTAAGGCAAACAGATACATATACAGATGAATATTTAAAAAGGTGCAATGTTTAATGTCTGGCCACCTGCTCAAAAGGAATAGTGGGTGGCTTTTCACCCCTTCTATTGTGACTATATAAATGTGCAGTCATCAGTTATAAAACAAGCCAGATGCCACACCAACTGCGACGCAAGAATAACAAAAGTTAACCAAACTTACAGAAACTCTGAGAATTGGTTATTATAATTAATTAATTATCTTAACATGTGTTGACCTAAAGTTTGAGTTAGCCGTCTTTGTGTCTCCTGTAGCAGTAACCAAGGGCTGTTGTCTCAATGTGTACATTTTGAAGGTGGAGAGGAGGACAGAGTTGTACTTTTGTTTAATCTCAGAACGAGGGTGACCAGGTGCCAAGAAGCCACATGTGGGACAAAGAGACAATGGGGGACATGTTACAGTTTTGCTAAGAGGTAGATAGGTTTAAATATAATGTCTATCCAACCCTTAAACATAATAATTTATATTGAAACTATTAGCTTATAAATATTAATTCAAACGCTTTACTATGGCTTAATTGTTTGCACAAACTATGCAAAGTGAAGGAATTAAATATATCAACTGTGTGGTAATGCTCTTTTGGTTTCAGGAAGAATATAACCATAGATCGATACTTTCATCATGGGCCAGGCGTTTCTTGTGAGTTTCGGGGAAGTGTCGCTTCAAAACGTATTCACCTCCATCACAATTGAACAATTCTGGCAAATGTCACAAAAACACTCTGGGAATAAGTAAATACATTTTCAGAATCTATACCAGTCATTTAAACTGATTACAAGTGTAGATGTGAAAATATCAACGGACAATAGGCATACAATGGTACAATGGCCTATAGTTGGGGGTGTTGCTGCATTCACTGTTCTTTATCTGATTGCCTGCCTTCTTTGATTGCATGTGAAGAAACCTCTCATCTTTCTAATATAAATCTGACGCCACTCAGAACTATACAAATAATCACTTCATCTCTAATTCTCTTATAGTAAAATGGCTAACATATCCGCCTCCCATGTTTATCCTGTTGTATTGTGGAGTAAGATAACGTTGAATTTCCATTATCACTCACTAATAAATGATGCATCAGACGTCAGCTGCTTGACTTCCCACATTTCCTTTGTGTGGCTCTGACGCAGCGTGTCGTTCAGACTTCCTGCAAGGCGCCTAAAAGCATTTTGTCATTTACTCGCCTGCAACATGAACTTTCCATGCAAACTCAATCCCATCAAGGTCACAGAGAAATCCCTGCTGGATGCTGAGCAGCAGGGCTGCACTTGTCAAACATGCTATGCTGGCTATTTAAGTGTGTGACCCCACATGACAAAGGTCACTGTAAAACACATGCTCTGATGTTAAAGAGAAAGACACTTTTAACCCTAAACCTAACCCACCACCATTGCTATATTCAGTCATCTGCTCGTGGATGGTTACTCTGTTATTTATTGTTCAGGGAATTTGTCTGCAGAGGATTCCTTCTCTTCAAAACCAACAGATCCTACAATTAAAACGGGTAAAAACACAGAATCGGGCTATGAACTAAATGCTAACGGCTTTTTCGCTTGTTATGGATGGTTCACACTGCACGCAAAGAAAATGTATGCGCAGTTGGATTTCATATTAAGTCAATGTGAAGATGCAGATACATACACATCTAGGGTTAGGGTTGGGGATGTTGAATCAGAAAACCAATCAGATCATCTTACATTTGGATAGAGACATACAAAAATGTATGATTGTAAATGTTTGTGTACAACCAAGCCTCTGCTTTATGCATTCTGAGACTGGACAGAGCAGCTACAATGGTAGCCTAGCATTGAAGGACATCATATCATTTTTAAGGGGTTTTCCCTTTTCTGTATTGTTTTGAATCCTTTTCTGTGCATGTAAAACGTCTTTTGCACCACCTTTCTTGATGTCCTTCTTTCTTTTCTGTAGCTTGAACAAAAACAAAACAGCTATGCAAACTTAAAGGTCACCCATTACGCAAAATCCACTTTTTCACATCTTTTATACATAAATATGTGTCCCCTATGTGATAAGAGATTCAGAAAGTTTCAGGAAAAAAGATTCTCTCTCTTTTTGTCCTGATCCATCTATATAAAAACCTGTCTTAAATTAGCAGATCAGATTTTGGCCACTTTATGATGTCACCATTTATTTAAAGCATTTAAAGCTACATACAGAGAATCAGCTCTTTTGAAACAGGGCTGAAACAGCGGGGTTTATGGGATGCTACAATGATCTGGTTGGTGTTTCAGCCAAACACTTCAGAGACATGGTATATATCTGAGACTTGTATATAGTTGAAAAAGAGTATAATAAGGGACCTTTTACATGAAATCTAAAGTACGCCACTACGGCTTACAGATTTGTGTTGGCATTGTCCCCCCACTGTGTCCTCCCTTTGAAGGCTGCATCTATATCAAAATATCTCCTGCATTGTCTGGTATTGCCTCTTCACATTCCACCATGAAAAAAACATCCGGCAAAAGATGACCAACTAAGATACCTTTTAGTTTGAGGCCTTCACTATTATGTTACCCAACATTGTATAGTTATTGTTTCTTCCAAGGCTGTTTTTATGTAATAAAAGTTGATTATATGCATGTACTGTATTTCTGTTTTCATGGTATGAGTGGTCTGTGTATAGGGGACAAGAGTTTTTACTGTTAGAAATTCATTTTCAAAAGTGACCTGGCCAAGAGTGCAGCAGCATGAATATGTTATGATGTCAGAGGGAACAATTCTTGTTTTGCTATCTTTGGTTCGAGACAAGGCCAACCTAGAGTTGGCAGAGCCAGACTATTATTGCAAGAACTTATTGATATTACCTTATCCACAATGGGAACATTACCAGCAGTGGAACTTTTATACAACTTTTATTTTTGGCATGTTTTCACGAGGCCATACACCTCCAGTATGACACTTTTCAGGACCAGGTTTATTGGAGTCAGTTAATATCACCAAATGTAAGAAGGATCATGCTTTCTATAAGGCACACAAAGTATAGCAGCTACACAGGTGTTCAGGTGTGTTGCATTTTTGGGATTTTATTTGGGCTTTGCCTCTTTGTGATTGTGTCTAGCCATCACCAGAGCAATGAAAAGGGGGCAGCTTCCATATGAAAAATGAGGGCTAAAAAGAAGCCAAGATCTTTTGGAGGCAAACGGTTTGGCACCATCATCCACTGATCTAGAAGTTTGTGAGGGAACTTGAGATACAATGTGCATTTATCACTGTCAACAGGTTGTCATCAAACTATGCATTGTTTTATTTATTGCAGATGTTCTTTCAATCAGGTTTGTCAGATATTTATGCAAAACAAGGACTATGGGGTTTTCAACGGGTGGCTATGCATCATAATTAAACACATCTACTGGAGGGCAGTGTCTTCAACATTATGGCTTGAGAAGGTGGCCATGATAGTAAAAATAGTGACTAATATCTAACTAAATTAATATTTAAATTCAATTATATTATTATAGGTTATACTAGCAATACAAATGCAAACAGTAAGCAAGCAACATCTGCATGAAAATGGTCCACGTTTTTATTTTTGTATTCAAACATTAACCATATAATATTTATGTTTAATATTAACGTTCGATACAACGAAGGTGGATTTGTAACTTTAAAAAAAAAAAAGAAAAAAAAAACGACACCAGGAATCTTTAAGTAACTATGTGGAGTAATAATATTACTAATGTTACATACCACACTTCACTTTACAGTGCTACACTTCTCTTATTTTATAAATATTGCTGCTACTTACTATCTACTTCAATGTATACTTCTGTAAATTGCAATAATTTATATTTAAAATACTATGTGCATGCCTTTTTCTATAATAGTGTTCTATTTTCTTCGTCTGTATCTATACTTTGCTGTTACAATGTACATTTCCCATTTGTGGGACGAATAAAGAAATTCTGATTCAAATTGTTGCTGTTATACACGTTTTCCTTGATTGTAATTCTATTGGCTGTGCTTGTGGTAAACCTTATGACCAAGATGTCCTGTTCACCTGTGACAATAAAACACCTGACCATTGTTACCTCATAGACTTGCACACGCTACCCTCTTGTGGTCAAATATTGTAGTGTATACTCATTCTTTACATACATTGTACATAAACATGCTAACTAGCTCCTACACAACGGAGTTGGTGTGCGGCTACAATCTCAGCATGATACAGTACTATATTACCATAAGATATTTTAAAAGATGAGCCAACAGGTGTATGTGCACGTGTACCTTTAATCTTCGTTTAGCTAGAGGTTCCTAGTACACATGGTGGGATCAGAGGCCTGTAGCCTACAACCAAGCCCCCAGGAAGTGCGCCGGAGTCTGATGAGAATATTCGTGCTGGTCAAATGGCGTTACTACACTTCCTTTAGGTTGCTGGGCCCGGAAACACCTTTTCCCATTGACTTACATTGGGAAAGAGTGGTCTGTAACTCGTTGGATAATTTTTTTAAACTAAATAAATTACCCAGTATGAACTGTGTGTAGCCCTTATTAAAAACATTCGTTCCTCAAGTTGTACAAATGTGCTAATAACGTTATTCTGAGAGTTATTTCCCTCGGCATTATGAACGCGCATCTAACCCACGGGACCGCGCCGCTCGGCACGTTCATGTTACGTGTTCAGCACAACGTGAGTTTCTCTTTACCCATGGATGCACAATAACAACGGACCATATCGCCTTACTGCCATCCCACGGAGCTGTAATAATGGATATATTGCACATGTTTGCTGTAATTCATCATTTGTAAAATATTATACTACATGGGCTGTATGATGTAAATCTTGTACCGTAAATGTTGTATTAAATAAAGTTAATATTACCGACGTAGATTAACGTTCCTGTAGCTTCTTATTGCACTTGCAATTGTTTTAGTTACTTGTGGGCTACTTAACATGAATAATCACAGTTACTATCCTTTTACTCCATCACATTTCAAAAAGAAATAGGCTATTGTTATTTAACTCCACCACAGTGAATCCATCATCAGCTTTACTTTTTAGATAAAGTTTTAACTCACAATTGATCATAACAGGCTTCAACATATACATTGTTATATATTACCAAGTGGTTTCATGTACAACCCACACAAGTATCATGCTAAAGGAATTATTTTTAAAATATTTAAGTTAAATGCATCAATCTGGTGCACTTTGAGAGCAAAATGAAGAGATCTATGGATAGCCTACATCTCTCAGCCTCCATATGAAACAGAACTGTACACAGATTTACTTTTTCTTTATGGATATTTTACTAATCACTCCCCTTTTAAACTGTATTCTTGTGTTACTGTCCTATAGTATTTCATACGTTTTTCATTTATTCTCTTATTTTTTTAATAACTATAGGCTAATGATCATATAAATGTGTTCCTCGCAAATACCTGTTTACATAAATGGTGACCAAACCGTTTGAGACCCACTGAGATAACTCAGTGCCGGTTCGGAGCTGGAGCTTGAAAAGCACCGGGTTTTCCTCTTCACACCGCAGCCTCTTAGCTCCGCATCCGGTTCGTTTCAAGCACCAAAAAATTGTCCGGCCAGAGCAAAAGCACCGCATACGTCACGCTTACGTCGAGGCGGGGGAAGGGGCAGGGGCGGGATCAACTCCTGAACAACAACAAAAAGCCGGCGTTGTATCCAGTTTGTACACAACAATGGAGAAACTTAACAAGCAGCAGTGGTCAACTGAAGAGACCTACTACTTACTGGCAATCTGGTCTTCCGAAGAGGTACAGAGGAAGCTGGAGCACAATCAGCCATTGTTGTTGTTGTCGGTGTCAGCTGTGAGGGGTTTCCGTGCGGTTTGGCTTTATGAAGCAGGCACGTAAACAGTTACGTCATGACGCAAACGATGACGCAATGACGCAGCACCAGGAGGACTCTGGGCAGTGTGAAAAGAGCCGGAGCTAAACCGAGGAACCGGTTCTGAACCTGAAAAGCTCTAGCACGGAGCTTGAACCGGAGTTGCGTTGGAGTGAATGAGGTATGAGAGAGTCCTTACCTCACTGAGCTGAGGTTATACGATCCTGTCAGTCTGACAGGAGAGGACTCTCCTCCACCTTGGTGTAGAAACAGCTCTTTATATCCGTTAGCATAGCTAGCTAACCAGATGCTAACAACAACATTCCACGTTACCGCTCGCGCACTCACAAAATGCGATCGTGCCACACACACACAGAGCCGAGCTTGAATGAAACACAGAGACCCAGAAGTAGGCTACTTGTACTGTACTGCATATATTATTTTTGATGGCTTTACTGTATAATCAGTGTAACAGATGAACAGATTGCCACCGGCTTTCATCTAAACACACAGCCACGTAATGATAACAAAACAAAAGTCGGGGGTCATTGGTCAAGCAACACACCAATCAGAGAGCAGCAGTGAGCACACCTCAGGCTGTGTTTTATATTTGTATTCTTTATTTCTGATGTATTTCACACAAAAAACCTTTAGTGGAAACGTTTTCACTTATATGATTTAAAAAAAAAAAAACGGCAAAGTGGCAAGGCTTGCCCACCCTGCGTTGGGGGGGTACAGTGACTCATTTGGGGGGGCATGGCCCGCGAATGACCCCCCATGACGCCGACCCTGTGTGTAACATAGCATAATTTACCAGCTAGCCGCTAGCTGCTAACTGCCGCCTCGTTAATATAAATCCAGTACCATGCTGTCATGAACGCGCGGTGCTGTTACGTGTACGCAAATTCACGTGCTTAATGTGAACGAGCCTTTTGGGCAGCGTGGTTAAAGTTGCGCATGCTCTATGAGTGCACATACGGGTACTTCTCAGGCATGCCGGGTAATCTGTGACGTTTCGCTCTCTCAAAAGTTGGGCCATTTTATCATCATGCGATAATGAGCAACTCTCATAGGAATGAATGAGGCCCCGCCTCCCACGCTGTATCCAGTTCTTATTATACATCCATGCCTACGACGAAGCCGGTTCAACATAACCAGGATATGTTTGAGTTACCCGGCTTACCTAATCCAAAACAAACGTGATCTCGCTAAACGGTCCTACGATGCGGGCTATCAACTCGTTAACTCAAGCCAGCCGTGCCCTATCTAGTTAGGTGCACGTTCACATAAAAGGGGTGGTATTTGGAGCATTCGACCAATCGGAATAATGGAGAAGCCTAGAGCAAGTTATTTCACGGCGGTGGAACAGACGGTGATCATGAGCCGATTCGAGGATTTAAAACACATCATTAAGGCCAAAAGCAGTACGCTTGCGGCTGCCAAAAGTCGCCAACATTGTTGGCAGCAGATTGCAGACTCCGTGAATGCGTAAGTAAAATACGTCTTATGTAACAGCGTGCACAGCTGCACATCTTTAAAAAGTGTATTGGATGCATGCAGTGGCGTAACAAGGTTGTGATTGGCCCCGGTGCAAATATTGTTTTGGGCCCCCCTCCCATCCAAACATAAGCGCACACTGATCACACACGCACGGACATCAGTGGCGGCACCAGAGATTTTCTTTAGGGAGTGCTGTGGGGTAGCTTGACGTTTCACAGAGGATGCTCAAACATTTAGGGTTTTCCCCTAATCTACCGGGTGATACAGTTGAATTTTCTACTGCAACACTCCCCACACGCACATACACAGTATATCTGCGACTGTTACAATGAAGGCTCGATAATCAGCTCACGGCATATAGGCAGGGGTAAAGTGTCATTTTTCTAAGTGGGGGGTGGACCTAATGTCCTCTAGGGGGGTCCGGGGGCATTTTCCCCCAGGAAGATTTTTTTTTAAATATTGAAGTTAAAAGCATCAATTTGGTGCACTTTGAGAGCAAAATTGAGAGATCTATGGATACATCTCTCAACAGTCAACACCCATATGAAACAGAACTGTAAACAGATTTGCTTTTTCTTTATGGATATTTTACAAATCACTCCCCTTTTAAACTGTATTCTTGTTTTACTGTCATACCGTTTTTCATAACTGTTTTTCATTTATTCTCTTATTGTTTTATAACTATAATGATCATATGAAGTGTGCCTCGGAAATAATTGTTTACATAAATCGTGACCAAACCGTTTGAGACCCACTGAGATAACTTAGACTAAAGTTAACTATCTAAACACTGAGAGAGTCCTTTAGCTTAGCGGTTCCCAACCTTTATTGTGCCAAGGACCGGCAGATCCATAAAAAAAAAAAATCGCTGGCCGGTTGTCAATTTGAACTGATTTTAATATTTACTCACCACCAGTAGGTAGCAACAGAGGCTAATTGTATGTAACAGCCTGAACAAATACTAGAACAGGGGTCGGCAACCCCTGGCACGCGTGCCAGCATTGGCACGCGGCACCGTAACCAGTGGCACGCTAGGAATAAGTGGATTAAGTGTGCAAAAATATTTTAAATTGTATTTCGGGATCCTGAACGAGGCCGCCGCCAGAGCGCGTCTCCCTGTTACCCGCAGAAGGAAGCCATGCACGCAGCGCAGCCCCGCTCTCTTTAACTCCAGGTGACTTTCTGCCGCTTTCCTCCGTGGTGCTGATCGTTTCACCACAGAGAGGAAGCACTTCACTAATTGCAGTAGCCTACCCATAAGGAGCTGTTACAAATGCCGCAGTTTCTGCGTGGCTGTGTATTTAGTTGAAAGCCCAGTGGCGATCTGATCATCTCTCATTGAAATAATATGCTACAAAGGGGCGGACTGGCCAACTGTGTGTTGAACTTTCCTGTCGGCTCCCAGACCGTAGTCGAGGAGTACAGACCTCTGTTTTTCTGCTTCCTCGTTTCACTTCCAGAAACATACACACGTTCTCTCACTGTCGCTCTACCATCCACAAACACGTATGCACAAGCCACACCTCTCTCTCTCTCTCTCAAAGGGACAGCGATCTCATCTCACTCTGCATGACCCTAATATCATAACATGTGTGTTCTGGAGAATCACAGAACGGACAATCGTCCTTATTATTATGCCGTTAAAACAATTATTTAAATGTGTTTGTTAAATTCGACATCATGTAAGTTGCGCTGACAGGTCCACACACTGCTTCCCCGCAGAGAGGCTCCCCCGCCCTCCTGCTGATAGTTGACAAGCGTCAAGCCCCTCACCACCCCCCCCCCCCCCCCCCCCCCCCCCCTTGATAATTCTCGATCGTTGGCACGCTGATAACAATTTTTTTTGAAAATGGCACTTCATATGAAAAAGGTTGCCGACCCCTGTACTAGAACAATATGCATCCAAAACATTAACCTTTAAAAAAGAACCGTGTGGTTTTTCGGAAAAACGGAAAACCGACGTTATTCAATTTTTAAACCAAAACAGATAAATCAACGTTTTGGTTTTGTTTGATTTACGGATAATCCAGTGAATGCTGGGAAAATGAGGAGAAGGCGCATTATGAAGGAGGTGTGTGTGTGTGTGTGTGTGTGTGTGTGTGTGTGTGTGTGTGTGTGTGTGTGTGCGTGTGCGTGTATGTGTGTGTGACATTGGCATTTGTTTTCAGAAGATATGATAGATGCTGCGTATCACAGTGCACTGAGATTTGTGACAAATTGTAAAGCATTAACCCATCATCATTATATACAAAGCCATGTTAGGGAAACTTCCATCCTACATCTGCTCCCTGATCTCACGGTGAATTGTAAGTGGCTACTGCCTGAGATCGCATGCTGTAGTTTTATTAAATGTGCCAACTGCTAGGACTGTCTTAGGGAAGACAGCTTTTAGATGCACAGCTCCACTGTCTTGGAATAGTCTGCAATTGAAATGGAAACTGAGCAATCTGGTGCCACTAAATGTTTTTAAAGCTCGGTTGGATGCTATCAATCGGAAGCTGTTGGTACCTGCTCATGTGGATAGTTATGTCAATTGTAATCCCTGTAAAATGTCCTTTTGTTGTTCCGTTTATGTTTTTTATGTTTCATGTGGAACCTACTTGAACAGGTCTCCCTGGAAAAAGAGATCAATGATCTCAATGGGATACACCTGGATAAATAAAGGTTTGAAATTAAATGAACGTTCGTTCCGGTGCACTCCGACAGCATTTAGGACTACATCGAGATTAAGATTAAAGGTGACCTATCATGCAAAATGCACCTTTGTACGTCTTTTATACATGATTATGTGTCCCCGGTGTTCCAGGGAACTCACCAAGTGTCAGAAAACACAACCCTCTCTATTTTCCTCCTTCGCCAAATCTCTAAAAAAGGGGCTGCAACGGATCTGAAAAAAATGGATCCACATTCCGACACTTTTCTACGTCACAAAGACGTACTCCGCTTATTGGTCAACTCTCCACCTATCAGGGGAATGAGCCACGGCCACGTGCATTGCCAAACCTCTCATTCGCATATAGGCTATCGGCAGGCTACCCCAGTCACATCTGTGTTTTTGCCTGCTCTTGCCAGGATGTCTAAGCCAGTTAAACCACGGACATGTTTATGAACTTCTCTCAAGTCCAACACGGATATGCCTCCAAACTAATGCTACACCCGGGATCAATACCAACCATCCGGGACCAGGCCAGTGAGGACACATCCAATTCTGAAGCTGTAAGTTTTTATTTAGCGGTGTTTTTCCTGATAAAGCTATCTCTAGCTTGTAGTATGTAGCATGTAGCATGTAGCTTCGCCGTATCAA
Organism: Harpagifer antarcticus; assembly: GCA_902827135.1. Classification (NCBI taxonomy): domain Eukaryota; kingdom Metazoa; phylum Chordata; class Actinopteri; order Perciformes; family Harpagiferidae; genus Harpagifer; species Harpagifer antarcticus. The sequence continues at coordinate 1,685,507 of CADEHL010000900.1, read as the reverse complement.
TGTCGCCTCAACCCCAACTAGTAATCGGTTAGGTGTTTATATGTTCTTGTAACATTTTATTTTGTACGCTCCGCAGTCTTTGCTTTGTCTTTTATTTTAATTATCAGGCATTTGCGAACATGTTCAGACTGCCGTAATGGCGATCTGTGTGAACGCTGTAAAGCCACGCCTAGCCTAGCCGATAACACAAGTATTTATTCTCCTATGTATTAGTATTTTGTATCCTCTAAAATCATATTGAGTAAGTTATAATAACAAACATAATCTTCTGGAGGTAAGTGCCGTTTTTTCCAGCGTTATGTAAAAGCTTTTGTGATTGTAGTCTGTAAGAACGATCATATATCATCGATCTGTAAGCTAAGCTACGCTACGCTAAGCTACGCTAAGCTAATGAGACATGCCGTTTTTTGCAGCGTTATATGTAAAATCTTTTGTATGTTTACTTGTTTGCGCACATGAATATAAATGGGGGTGTGTTAGGATACAACACTGTATGTATGTATGCGAGGGGACACACACCACGAGTAAAACGGAGCTAAAGCCCTGGTATGTTGTTGTTGACGACATGCATATACTAATCTAAACCACTTTTTTTTGTGTGCTTTTTTAAACATTGCACAGGCTACGTGGCCAACTTGATGGACCTCATCTTCGACCAAGTCTTTGTGGACCCTGCACCATTATGAGCAACCTGACAGGGAGGAGGTCATCGCCGGGTATGCCACACGGTTCAATTTGGCTGCTGTCTGAACCTAACATAGACATTTCACGGATCAGAGGACAACGCAGGCCGGAATCACCACTCTGATCCTGTGTCCAAGGAAGCCCCAGCACCAGCTCACAAAGCTCCTGTTTTTTATGGGTTCAAATAACCGTTGATTTTGACAATAAAGTTCCGAGTTGATATCAAGTGTGTCGTGATTATTCATGTTGGGATGGGTAAAGAATATTCTGATTTCAAAAGCATAAGGTTGTGTGTGGACTTTTTTTGTCGTACACATGGGTGTGTTATGCCATTGCTGTGTAGTATATAATAGTACATGTACAATGACAGAATGAAAGATTGCATAAAGCCATATACACCAGTATTTATTTCCATGAACAATATTAGCATTCGTTTTACAATTTCAGTCAAAACAAACAAACAAACCACTCACTGCTCTATTTGCCTCAACTGTAGTCCACCATGTTCAGCTCTGTAAATATTCAATGCATTCTGCAGGGAGAACACATTTAGGCACACAGGCTCCAATCCAGGATGGTCCACCATACAGGTTACAGAGTCCTCATGTTCCTGCATCCGTCTTTACACCTAGTGTGATAAACATATATTGAATGACATGTGAAAAATGTATTTTCTAAACAGTGTAGTGCCGGGAGATATGGGAGTCGGAGGCGGTGCATCGAAGGTGCAAAAGGGTACTTTAATACGGAGCTGCACAGGACATGTTGTCGGGTCGCAGCCCGGGTCGACAAGAGGAAGAGCCGGGAGGGCACACAACATATATAGATAACACATAACATGTCCGTGTGGGAACAATACCCCCAACCCGTAGTTCCATGTGTGGATTATGTCCCCAGTGGTTAATAGGTGGTCACCACACAAGCCCCCCCAGAATTCAAACATGGAAAGAAAAATATATCCCCACGTCCGTGGAGGAAGCACCACAGGGGCCGAGGAGGGTGGGCCGGGCCATGGAACGGGCCGTCGGAAGGGGGCCGCAGGAGAGGGCAGGGGCCCTAACGAGGGCGAGGGCATCCTCACCGGGGGTGGGAGACGGGCCGGAACGGGGCCGCAGTAGGCGTCGTAAGGAGGCCGCAGTGCTGCGACGTGGGGACGGCGTGAATATCCCGGTGGTCCCCAGCAGGGAGGAGCGCTGCCCGGCCGCAGGCGAGGGCACAACGGCAGCGGGCACAAAGTCCTCGGGGGGAAAGAACCGGGTCCCCGGGGGGCAGGAGCAGCATCCCCGGGAGGAAGGAGCCGTGGACAGGGGAGAGGCCAGGCCGGGTCCCGGAGTGCGCCACCCACGGGCCGATGAAGGCATGGGCACGTCCGAAACCGCCGAGGCGAGACGAGGTCCAGGAGTGCACCACCCAGGCGTCGATGAAAGTGAGTGGCGTCTGGAACCGCCGTCGAGGTGAACCGTGAGCCGCGGTAAGAGGAGAGGCCAGGCAGGGTCCCGGAGCGCGCCACCCACGGGCCGATGAAGGCATGGGCACGTCCGAAACCGCCGAGGCGAAGGAAGAGGCCAGACAGGGTCCCGGAGCGCGCCACCCACGGGCCGATGAAGGCATGGGCACGTCCGAATCCGTCGAGGCGAGACGGGGTCCAGGAGTGCACCACCCAGGCGTCGATGAACGTGAGTGGCGTCTGGAGCCGCCGTCGAGGTGGTGAAACAGGTGAGAGTGTCCACACGAGGCCGACCAGACATGGTCGAACCTCCTCTCAGGCACCAGAAAAAGCTCAAAAAGGGCCGTACTGTCCACGGTCAAAAAACAGGTGGGCGAAATAGTGAGAGGATTCACACGAGGCCAACCAGACATGGTCAAACCTCCTCTCAGGCACCAGAAAAAGCTCAAAAAGGTCGATAGCCGTTAGCAGCTAGCCGTTAGCAGCTAGCCGTTAGCTGAGGCCGTTAGCTGGCAGCCGTCGGTAGCTGCTAGCCGTCGTTAGCCCCACGTGGATAGCTGCTAGACGTGGTTAGCTAGCGCCGCTGGGACGTGCAGCCGCAAGCCCCGAAGAAACAGCCCCATGAGGTAGCCATGGGGTTTGCTGGTCGACCCAGCAGGTCGTGCATCGTCCCCCCGATGCGGGAACGGCGAGCAACGTCTCCAGCCTTCTGCGGAGCACGCACCGAGCCTCAGTCCGCGTGCCGGTGGCAGCCACGGACGTCTCCAAAAAAATCCCCGGCATTTCGAGAAAGGAACCTGAGTTCCTTTTGCCGTGTTCGGCTTCGTCCCGGAAACTTCTCCAGACGTGTCAGAGTCACCAGTGTAGTGCCGGGAGATATGGGAGTCGGAGGCGGTGCATCGAAGGTGCAAAAGGGTACTTTAATACGGAGCTGCACAGGACATGTTGTCGGGTCGCAGCCCGGGTCGACAAGAGGAAGAGCCGGGAGGGCACACAACATATATAGATAACACATAACATGTCCGTGTGGGAACAATACCCCCAACCCGTAGTTCCATGTGTGGATTATGTCCCCAGTGGTTAATAGGTGGTCACCACAACAGACAACTTAGTGAAGCTATCAAAAATGTTACGTGTGGTATCTCCATGCAGCACATGCTCCGGTTCAGAAGGCATCGTGGCGCAAGTTGCACATGTACCCCTTTAGAAAGAAGTCAATAACTGAGCTTTTAAAACACATGAAACTACACACATTGCTGACAACTGAGGTGTTGGAGTTATACTTTTTATCACCCTAAGTTATTGAACTTTCCAACGGTTGTTGCACGATGTTGGAAGAAAAGGACTGTAAACTATTAAACGCAATGAGGCCATTGTATATATGCTGAAAATATGAATGTCTCCCTTTATAAATATATATATGTATCGCTGTGTTTGCATTACAAACTCTAAGTTACAAACTGTACACATTGCATTCTTGCTAATTAGCCAAAATATGAATGGAATAAGTAGCAAGCATCGTAACAGAGTAAAAATAAATAGGGACAACAGCTTGTCAACTAACCATTCAGAAACGTCCTGCTGCAACCGAGATGTTTGCACCTCCACCAAAACCTCCGCTGCTTCAGTTTCTGGATCAAATTGATAATATGCTTGAACACATGCATTGCTCTGAGATTACATGTGTATTCCACACTCGTAATCACAGCAAGCATGGTAACGTGACTCTCGCCGGCTCTTCTGCAGGGGGGCGTGGTCAGCTGCTGCTCAGAATTTTCATAGGCAGGTTTGGAATAAAGCGAAAATGAGCGAAACGAGGCATGGCTAAAAAATGATCTGTTTGGTATTTTGAAAAATAAAATGTATAAATATACCTTATATAGGTATGGTCATACACTATATCATTTAAATATAGCATGATAGGTCTCCTTTAAACTAACTTCCTTTGGGAACACCCACATACCTATGGAGTTAGCCAGATGTGTGTAAATTACTGTTCATGGTCATTTGAAAACAAATGCCGGTGTCGGACAGACACGAATACACAGAGCTGAGCAGAGCACACACACATCATGCGCCTTGGTGACTGGACATCTCCTTCATAAAACTAATAAAATGGGGAGTAATCGGGCAGTTCGATGTGTGTAGAGGTGTGTGTGGTTAACACGTAGCAGCCTGCCGTCACTCGCTGTTCTGGTAACACAGTGAAGGCGGTGCGTAAAAAGGCACATCTTTACCCACTGGTGCTGCACTTCTCAGAGGCGGAGTACACGTCCCGCTGCCTCCTGATGCTGCAGCCATTTCATGAAGTGAAGGAGGTTTTCCTTCTATAAAACAGCTGTTGGCAGCAGATACCGTGAGAGTCCCGGACATGAATTCATAGATCAAGGCAGACTGGTTTACTCTCCTGTTTTTCCAATCCGGTGCTTAAACAAATAGCTCTATACCCCTGGCCGACATGTCCTTAAAAGGAAGTCCGAGTTTGAAATATATTTCAAATAATGTATGCACTGCCATTTCCCCACATAAACAACAGTCTGCAATTAAACGGTTGTCTCCGCGCTCCTCTTCCTACTTGGCGCACCGGTAACTTTCTCGTGCGCACGAGAGGCTGAGACCAGGGGCCTCATTTATAAAGGGATATACGCTAACAAAAATGGCGTACGCCAGTTTTACGCAATGTTTGCGATTTATAAAATACTAACTTGACGGGAAAACGTGCGGTCCTCCACGCAAACTCTAACCCATGCGTACGCACTAAGCACAACAACGGGAGAGACGAGAAACTGCGACACCGTGTTGGCAGAAGGAAGAATGGAGAGAAATATGTGGAAATAATACCATAAACAAAATGTTACCTCTCATTTATCATATATGAAGAATTCATTTTCAAACATTGATTAAAGCCAATCTTAAAATGATTAAACAAACGCCTGTTTGAGACTCCTCAGTGCACACAAAAACATAACTTGGAGAAATAAATAAATACGGATATGTTATTTAAAACCACCTTGAATATGTTGTGTTAATGTTATGAAATGTTTTCTCATAAATGATGCTGTAAACAGAAGGACAGAATTACGTCTAAACTGACGCCGTTTTGCTTTTCTATAGGTTGTAGATATGAGCATTATGAAATTATGAATAAAGAAGGCTGGTGTATACAAGTCTGGCCCAAATCTTCTGTCAGAAAGATTGCAGCAATCCAGGGGGTGTAGATATCCAAACTTTAATTGTTCACACGAGTTATGGTGTTACAGGATGTTCGTTTGTTATGTTGTGGTTATCTAAGAAATATAAATAAACAGAGTAGATCAAATTCGTGAATGACAATATTAATCCTAATAGTTACATTACGATTTCCTGCTAGGAACAGTACATATACATAAATGCTGGAACAGTCAGCTTCATGGTAAACAATACCAAAAATAATTATATCGACAGTCACAGCGGACAGAAAGTTAAATTACTGAACATTTAACAGGCAGCCAGTCACACTTACGCAGTGTTGTGCTAGTTACTGAAAACCAGTAACTAGTTACCATTACTAGTTACTTCATTTCAAAAGTAACTCAGTTACTTTACTGATTACTTACACCAAAAAGTAATGCGTTACTGTGAAAAGTAACGTTTTAGTTACTTAAAAAAAGGGCTCCCATTAATGCCCTTATAGCCTTCATTTCAGTACTGTTATTGCATTGGAGAATAATACAATCTGTTGATCAACTTGACATGCATTATATGCAATCTGGATTGCATCGATATTAGCTGGCTTTCCATTTTTGTATATTCTTTCTCCAGGTAGTTGGAAAAAGTTTTCCGTCCCATATGCCGTGTGTCGCCCGGACATGGTATCATGCTAACTAGCTCCCTGAAAGCGGGTGACTCCACTGTAGCAATAGCCTGCATGTGTTCTACAACATACCGTGCAATGGCTTTATCGACTTTTCCCTGGCCAGCAGGCCCTTGGTTAAAATCCAGCCGCTATTGCTTAGGTGGAGGTGGAGTGGCGTCGGCTGAGTCTGGGTCTGTGCCGGTCTTAGTTACTAGCTTCGTCCCAGCATGTTGTTTTAGCAGATGTTTTAAGAGATCTGAATGACTGGTTTGGGCAGTAGATAGGATCTTTGACCCGCCAGGACACAACTTACATTTAACTAAAACGTTCTTTTCTTTGTGCTCGACAAAAGTGAAATAGTGAGAATATCTCCAGGTGGAGAAACTAGACTTGAGCTCCGCCGCCGCCATGATAGTCTTGTTAGTAAACAACACAAACACGCCCACAGCCCGTCTCCGCATGTGACACAGGAAGTATCTAAGTACATTTACTCAAGTACTGTACTTAAGTACAGTTCTCATCTCTGTTCGCCTGGCTGTTGACTATATAAAAAAAACTAACGCAGTAACGGAGTAACGCACCATGTAGTAACGGTAACTGAGTTACTGAATTTAAAAAGTAATGCGTTAGAGAACTAGTTACTGGCAAAAATAACGGCGTTACTGTAACGCGTTACTTTGTAAAACCCCCTCAGACCTTCTCAGTTTGTAATGTTAAATTGACTTTAATTGTCAAGCTGTAGTGCTGCACCCATATATTTCTATGGTGTAAGCTAAATTACGTTACTTTTGTTTTTTAGCACAAGGAAAACAAACAAGACAGGACAGAGTTCAATCCACATTTGTGGTATTTATTCTGTCAAATTCAAACCATGTGAAGTCAAGGCATATATATATATATATATATATATATATATATATATATATATATATATATATATATATATATATATATATATGAACAACATTCAGGAACACTTCACTGGACTCAATGTAATTTGTGGAATTGAATAAGAAAGTGGAAAACTAAACTAAAGATAAAACCATCATCCAACAGACAAACTGTCCTGTACTTTTATATAATGCGCTGAACGTGCCATGTCAGCAAAAAACCAAAAAAAAAGATTTTGAAAAAAACAAAAAACAACATCATCCAGATTGTAGTTCACATCATTGTGATGACTTTTTATTCGGTCCACTCAAAATTAGCTATTTTGGTGATCAGACTAAGCACCCTTGGATTGACTGCATGCTGGCGCCCTTTTTCCTTCCTCTTCACTTTGGTCCCCTTGTCAGGATTGATCTTGAAGATGCATCTGTTGGAAAAAGAATGTTCAAGTGTGAGATTTAAAGTGATAACATGTTCTGGCATTAAAACTCCTGTAAAAAAAATAAACAATTTGAGTTGCAAAAACAAATCTCAGATTGTAAAGGATGTTAAAGAGCAACTTGCAGGTTAGACACACCAGTGAATTAATGTGTAGGAAAATTATCCATCCATCCATCCATCTTCTTCCGCTTATCCGTGGTCGGGTCGCGGGGGTAGCAGTTCCAGCAGAGAGCCCCAAACTTCCTTTTCCCTGGCGACATCAACCAGCTCTGACTGGGGGATCCCAAGGCGCTCCCAGGCCAGCGAAGAGATATAATCCCTCCACCTGGTCCTAGGTCTACCCCTTGGTCTCTTCCCAGCTGGACGTGCCTGGAACACCTCCCTAGGGAGGCGCCCAGGTGGCATCCTAACTAGGTGCCCGAACCACCTCAACTGGCTCCTTTCGACGCGAAGGAGGAGCGGCTCAACTCCGAGTCCCTCCCGGATGACCGAACTTCTCACCTTATCCCTAAGGGAGACACCAGCCACCCTGCGGAGAAAACCCATCTCGGCCGCTTGTATCCGCGATCTCGTTCTTTCGGTCATGACCCATCCTTCATGACCATAGGTGAGGGTAGGAACGAAAATGGCCCGGTAGACAGAGAGCTTTGCCTTCTGGCTCAGCTCCCTTTTCGTCACAACGGTGCGGTAAAGCGACTGCAGTACCGCTCCCGCTGCTCCGATTCTCCGGCCCATCTCACGCTCCATTGTTCCCTCACTCGAGAACAAAACCCCGAGATACTTGAACTCCTTCACTTGGGGTAAGGACTCATTCCCTACTTGGAGTGGACAATCCATCGGTTTCCTGCTGAGAACCATGGCCTCAGATTTGGAGGTGCTGATCCTCATCCCAGCCGCTTCACACTCGGTTGCGAACCGATCCAGTGAGTGCTGAAGGTCGCAGACCGATGAAGCCATCAGAACCACATCATCTGCAAAAAGCAGTGGTGCAATCCTTAGCCCACCGAACTGCAGACCCCCCCCCCCATGACTACGCCTCGAAATCCGATCCATGTATATTACAAACAGGATTGGTGACAAAGCGCAGCCCTGGCGGAGGCCAACCCTCACCGGAAATGGGTCCGACTTACTGCCGAGGAGCCGGACACAGCTCTCGCTTTGGGAGTACAGAGATTGGATGGCCCTGAGTAGAGACCCCCTCACCCCATACTCCCGCAGCACCTCCCACAGTAACTCCCTGGGAACCCGGTCATACGCCTTCTCCAAGTCCACAAAACACATGTAGACCGGATAAGCGTACTCCCAAGCCCCCTCCAGGATCCTTGCGAGAGTAAAAGCTGATCCGTCGTTCCACGACCAGGACGGAATCCGCATTGTTCCTCCTCAATCTGAGGTTCGACAATCGGCCTGACCCTCCTTTCGAGTACCTTAGAGTAAACTTTCCCGGGGAGGCTGAGTAGTGTGATGCCTCTGTAATTGGCACACACCCTCTGGTCCCCCTTTTTAAAAAGGGGAACCACCACCCCGGTCTGCCACTCCTTCGGTACCGTTTCCGACTTCCACGCAATGTTGATGAGACGTGTCAACCAAGACAGTCCCTCAACACCCAGAGCCTTCAGCATTTCTGGGCGGATCTCATCCACCCCCGGGGCTTTGCCACTGTGGAGTTGTTTAACAACCTCAGTGACCTCCCCCCGGGAGATTGGTGTCGATCCCCCGTCATACTCCAGCTCTGCCTCTAACATAGAGGACGGAGTTGTCGGGTTCAGGAGTTCCTCAAAGTGCTCCTTCCAACGCCCTAACACTCCATCAGTTGAGGTCAACAACGTCCCATCCTTACTGTACACAGCTTGGATGGTTCCCTGCTTCCCCCTCCTGAGGTGTCGGACAGTTTTCCAGAACAACTTTGGTGCCGCCCGAAAGTCCTAGGAAAATTATGTATCCTAGATTTTCCAAAAAATATACATAAATATACACTACAGTGACATCTGGCGTCGTTTTTGTAAGACATTTTTACTTCCGCATAAAAAAAGCCTCCCCACGTGACTCCCGCGTGTGACGTAACATGGGGGAGAGCGGCCGGTCGAACCTATGAATAAACATGGATCACAATGCTAGTTTTGACACAGAAGAGGTTGAAAATAAATATTCGAATGCATATGACGGACCAAAACCATATAATTATGAGCCTGCTAGGCGTCCAAGAGACCAGGAGCAGCCAATGATTAGAAGAAATAACGGCCATCGGAAAGAAATGGAGCTGTGGTGTGAGGAGAACCAGTGGAGAGCTGGGCAGCTGTCAGTGACCGCCGTTAGCTTCAGTTAATGTTAGCTAACATCAGTCACATCACAACATTGTAAAGTTAGCTATCATATATCAGGCTATAACTAAAGTAGTATTGATAATATAGTAACGTTACTGGCAGGACTGTTGATACTGATCCATAACAGAAACTAATGCGCAAGTATCAGCCGCATCTCGCGTTGCTAAAACATCCAGGTATGAGAAAATAGCTATAATGCTAAGTAGCCTTGAAGTTATACCACTGTGGTTTTACAACGATCTGGCAGAGAAAGGTTGTGGAGCCTCCGTTGATATGCCGTTGTAAATGGCTTGATGGAAAGCAGGTGTGTAGTCGGGGAGGGTGCACAGCTGATTGCAGCAGGTGAGTGGAGGTTGAGCCGGGATCCAGGAGTGACAGCCACCACGCCCACACAAACAACACAGACAGGGGGAAACAAACAAACACAAAGGAGACGACTGGAGCAGTACAGCCACCACAGCGTTACCTAATGCAACTCCACACTATGTCTTACGGTGCTGTGTACCGGAGGGGGGAGAGAGAGGAGTGAAGGGAGGAGAGAGAGAGGAGCGAAGGGGGGGAGAGAGATGTAATACGGTTTCCTGATAAACGTTTTTTTTTGATAGGCCTCAGCTGGAGTTGCTGACGTCGGCCCCGGAGCTTCTGCTAGGTGGCATGCCTGTACTAGGGGAGGTGCCGCTGCATGTCGGGGCCAGCACCTCTGGGGCAAAACGCTGGGTTGCCAGGAAGAACTGGTCGGCTTCTTCGGCCAAAGCGCGGGGCTCAGTAATAGCTGTGTTAGCGAGCGCTGTCTGTACATGCGGCGGCATGTGCCGAAGAAACAGTTCTATGAACAAAAAATTAGGTTCTTCCGTACCCGGCAGGCTGAGCATCATCTCCATGTGGTCAGAAGGCTTGTTGTCCCCCAGTCTATGAATAGCGAGCAGGCGTCGGGCCCGTTCCGACCGTGACAGCTCGAAAGTCTTTAGCAGGAAAGCCTTGAACGCTGCATATTTATCCTGGGCAGGAGGAGATGTAATAAAGCCCACCGTCCGGGTCGCAGTGGAGCTCCCCAGCGCCGAAACGACGTGAAAATAGCATGCTGCATCGTCAGTCACTCCGCGGAGGGCAAACTGAGCCTCCACCTGAGCGAACCATGCAGCTGCAGATGTCTCCCAAATCTCCGGCAGTTTGAAAAAAACGGGTTACTTGCCATGCTCGGTTCAGTCTCGGATCCTTCAACGAGACTTATGTCGGGGTCACCAATGTAGTGACGAGAGACCGGAGGCGGAGTATCAAAGTGACAAGCTATACTTTTATTTAGCATCTGAACACACATGTAAACAACTTCATGCACGGGAAGCGAAGACCAGCGGAAACAGGAAGTCCGGCTCACTCAAATGTCCGTGCGGAACAATACCCCAACCCATAGATCCGTGGGTGAATAATGTCAATCACCACAATATATATATATACACATGTATAAGGGGTTATGTCCTTAGCTGGCTAATAAGCTACATAACAAGCTAAGCTAACAAGCACACAAACACCTGCTAACGGGGTTAACATGTATAATATTATCATTTTACTCACCGAAAAAAGCTGAGAGTAGACTTCCTGGAAGTTCTGTTAGTACATTCAAGCGCACAGCACGACATTTTAATTGTCTGGTATTTGTAACAATATTCCCACAATCACCACGAACACGGCTAAAGCTAAAGGGTCAAGTACAGTAACTACGACTAACTAACGTTGTAGCCTCTATGGTTGTAGCCTAGCAGAGTGGACAAGTTGCTGTTAGCTGACAGTGAGGCATGTACGTGTCCATCAAAGTGAGTTCTCACTCACACTTAATTTCCCGCCACGTCTGGCCGAACAATGAAATTTAGCCAAAGTAGCTAGATTACATTTAGATTAGCCTGCTAATGCTATCAATATAATGCCGATTGAAGAATGACGGTCACAGAAAAGAGTGTAAGCTACATTAAGTTAAAATAAATATAATAAAAAAGAAGAAGAACAGCCTAAAGGAAAATAATTGTCATCCAGGCAGCTAAATTCAAACAATAGCTTTTCAACTTTGGCAAAAAATATTTATTTAAAGGTGACCTATCATGCTATATTTAAATGATATAGTGTATGACCATACCTATATAAGGTATATTTATACATTTTATTTTTCAAAAAACCAAACAGATCATTTTTTAGCCATGCCTCGTTTCGCTCATTTTCGCTTTATTCCAAACCTGCCTATGAAAATTCTGAGCAGCAGCTGACCACGCCCCCAGCAGAAGAGCCGGTGAGAGTCACGTTACCATGCTTGCTGTGATTACGAGTGTGGAATACACATGTAATCTCAGAGCAATGCATGTGTTCAAGCATATTATCAATTTGATCCAGAAACTGAAGCAGCGGAGGTTTTGGTGGAGGTGCAAACATCTCGGTTGCAGCAGGACGTTTCTGAATGGTTAGTTGACAAGCTGTTGTCCCTATTTATTTTTACTCTGTTACGATGCTTGCTACTTATTCCATTCATATTTTGGCTAATTAGCAAGAATGCAATGTGTACAGTTTGTAACTTAGAGTTTGTAACGCAAACACAGCGATACATATATATATTTATAAAGGGAGACATTCATATTTTCAGCATATATACAATGGCCTCATTGCGTTTAATAGTTTACAGTCCTTTTCTTCCAACATCGTGCAACAACCGTTGGAAAGTTCAATAACTTAGGGTGATAAAAAGTATAACTCCAACACCTCAGTTGTCAGCAATGTGTGTTTCATGTGTTTTAAAAGCTCAGTTATTGACTTCTTTCTAAAGGGGTACATGTGCAAATTGCGTCACGATGCCTTCTGAACCGGAGCATGTGCTGCATGGAGATACCACACGTAACATTAGCTTCACTAAGTTGTCTGTTTAGAGAATACATTTTTCACATTTCACATGTCATTCAATATATGTTTATCACACTAGGTGTAAAGACGGATGCAGGAACATGAGGACTCTGTAACCTGTGTGGTGGACCATCCTGGATTGGAGCCTGTGTGCCTAAATGTGTTCTGAATGCATTGAATATTTACAGAGCTGAACACAGTTGGACTACAGTTGAGGCAAATAGAGCACTGAGTGGTTTGTTTGTTTTGACTGAAATTGTAAAACGAATGCTAATATTGTTCATGGAAATAAATACTGGTGTATATGGCTTTATGCAATCTTTCATTCTGTCATTGTACATGTACTATTATATACTACACAGCAATGGCATAACACACCCATGTGTACGACAACAAGTCGACACACAACCTTATGCTTTTGAAATCAGAATATTCTTTACCCATCCAAACATGAATAATCACGACACACTTGATATCAACTCGGAACTTTATTGTCAAAATCAACGGTTATTTGAATCAGGATCAGAGTGGTGATTCCGGCCTGCGTTGTCCTCTGATCCGTGAAATGTCTATGTTAGGTTCAGACAGCAGCCAAATTGAACCGTGTGGCATACTCGGCGATGACCTCCTCCCTGTCAGGTTGCTCATAATGGTGCAGGGTCCACAAAGACTTGGTCGAAGATGAGGTCCATCAAGTTGGCCACGTAGCCTGTGCAAGGTTAAAAAAAGCACAACAAAAAAAGTGGTTTAGATTATTATATGCATGTCGTCAACAACAACATACCAGGGCTTTAGCTCCGTTTTACTCGTGGTGTGTGTGTCCCCTCGCATACATACATACAGTGTTGTATCCTAACACACCCCCATTTATATTCATGTGCGCAAACAAGTAAACACACAAAAGCTTTTCCATATAACGCTGCAAAAAACGGCATGTCTCATTAGCTTAGCGTAGCTTAGCTTACAGATCGATGATATATGATCGTTCTTACAGACTACAATCACAAAAGCTTTTACATAACGCTGGAAAAAACGGCACTTACCTCCAGAAGATTACGTTTGTTATTATAACTTACTCAATATGATTTTTTAGAGGATACAAAATACTAATACATAGGAGAATAAATACTTGTGTTATCGGCTAGGCTAGGCGTGGCTTTACAGCCTTCACACAGATCGCCATTACGGCAGTCTGAACATGTTCGCAAATGCCTGATAATTAAAATAAAAGACAAAGCAAAGACTGCGGAGCGTACAAAATAAAATGTTACAAGAACATATAAACACCTAACCGATTACTAGTTGGGGTTGAGGCGACATTGATACGGCGAAGCTACATGCTACACGCTACATACTACAAGCTAGATATAGCTTTATCAGGAAAAACACCGCTAAATAAAAACTTACAGCTTCAGAATTGGATGTGTTCTCACTGGCCTGGTCCCGGATGGTTGGTATTGATCCCGGGTGTAGCATTAGTTTGGAGGCATATCCGTGTTGGACTTGAGAGAAGTTCATAAACATGTCCGTGGTAAAATGTTTGGAACACACACACAGAAATCTGCCGGGGTCTTCTGGCACATGTCCCTTGAAAATGAAGTCTAGCAACAGATTATTTTCTTTTTGCACTGATGGCATTGCATGCAGTCCCCTGTTCCGAGTCTTGCAGCCAACAACAGCACAACGTTTAACTGGCTTAGACATCCTAGCAAGAGCAGGCAGAAACACAGATGTGACTGGGGTAGCCTGCCGATAGCCTATATGCGAATGAGAGGTTTGGCAATGCACGTGGCCGTGGCTCATTCCCCTGATAGGTGGAGAGTTGACCAATAAGCGGAGTACGTCTTTGTGACGTAGAAAAGTGTCGGAATGTGGATCCATTTTTTTCAGATCCGTTGCAGCCCCTTTTTTAGAGATTTGGCGAAGGAGGAAAATAGAGAGGGTTGTGTTTTCTGACACTTGGTGAGTTCCCTGGAACACCGGGGACACATAATCATGTATAAAAGACGTACAAAGGTGCATTTTGCATGATAGGCGCCCTTTAAGTTAAAACATATTTATTTAGACCCCTAGCTTGCTCACATTATGACAGTATATCTGCTCACTTTGTTAAAAACGTTTTGTTTGTGTATAACTTGCCTGTATTAACATAGTGTTAGACTCTCCTCCGCATCCAGTCTCCACAACAGCCAGAGGTGAAATTGCAGTTGGGATATTTGATGGACAGATGAAAAATTATACATTTGAAATAACTCAACGTGATTGGGCATTTTAAGTGAAGTGAAGTGCGCCGGACTCAGAGGAAAATATTCGATGTGGCCAAACGGCGGTACTACACTTCTGTTAGGTTGCTGGGAAAGAGAGAGTGTGTGTGTGTGTGTGTGTGTATGATATCTTATCATGCATCGGGGACTTGTTATGCAAGAGACACACACACACACACACACACACACCTTACACCATGTTTTCTTATGATTTATCGTCCAGATGTTCTCAGTTTCTGACAGTGATGATGTCAGAGATCACATGACGTGTTTTCCTGTTTTTAAAGCACTAAATGGGCTGGCTCCGGCCTATATAGCTGAACTCCTCCAGCGCTACACCCCAGCCAGAGCTTTAAGGTCTGCTGACCATCTGCTGCTGGTAGTGCCCAAGACCAGGCTCAAAACCCGAGGGCACCGAGCCTTCGCAGCAGCTGGCCCCAGGCTCTGGAACACTCTGCCCCTCCACGTGAGGTCGGCCCAGACCCTAGGGGTTTTTAAATCCTCACTAAAGACTCACTTCTTCTCTCAGGCCTTCTAGTCAGACCGGAGCACGACTCCTGACTATTCCCTGTGTTTGTTATATATCTGTTGTAAATTATTGTCTTTTATTGTGATTATAAGTGTTTTTTATTGCATGTACAGCACTTTGGCTCGACCAAAAATCGCTTTTAAATGTGCTATATAAATAAAACTTGATTTGATTTGATTTGATTTGATTCCTTCTCTTTCAGCAGTTACCGTGAGTCACTCTGATAATGAGACAGTTATTAGAGATCATTCGGTTCATTAATGTAAGAAGAAAGGCCATGATGACGGACTGTGGTCATTGATTATAAACAGCATTAATCACTCTTAATGGAAGCAGGAAGAGACACAAAGAACAACACACAAACACACACGTCTTAAGGCCCCTACACACCGAGCTGACACCAAATAACACGTCCCGACGGAACACGACTGCTGTGTCGCCTCACGTCTCCTGCGTCTTGGCCAACAGTCGCACTGGAACACACCGCAAAGACTTCAGCCGACGGCCAAGTAGCATGTACGTCATCGAGTCCCGCCGAAGTACTGTTCCAATGTCCAGGATACTTGGAATTATACCGAGCCCGGCGTACTTCGTAGGGAGAAATTTCGAGGCTGCATATGTGTAGACTCCGCATCTTAAAATCCCCACAATGCTTTGCGCACGGACCAATTTCCCCAAATCTGTGGTGGAAATTGTAAGGCGGGGCCTCTCATATGAAGCACACCTGCACACTTGCTCGCCTGTTCCACTCTTCGTTTCCGAATGCCAGGAAGTATTCTTGCCTCGCTTCTGAAGCAAGTGACTCGGAAGACATGTGCTACCAAGCAAGCGTACTCGACATTGAGAAACACCCTCTGGCCCAGGCCTTTCACTTCTCTAGTACCAGTGTTGTGTCAAATTATGCACCCCCGTTGTGAATGAACCCCCTGGCCTGCTGTAAAAAGCCCCCAGGAAGTGTGCCGGACTCAGAGGAAAATATTCGATGTGGCCAAACGGCGGTACTACACTTCTGTTAGGTTGTTGGGCCCGGAAACACTTTTTCCTATTGACTTACATTGGGAAAGAGTGGTCTGTAAATCGTTGGATAATTTTTTTGAAACTAAATAAACTACCCAGTATGAACGTTTGTATAGCCCTTGTTAAAAACATTCGGACATCTAGTTGTAAAATGTGCTAATAACGTTATTCTGAGAGTTATTTCCCTCGGCATTATGAACGCCCGGCACGTTCATGTTATGTGTTCCGTACTACATGCGTTTATCTATGATCTTTACCCATGGATGCACAATAAGAATGGACCCCTTACGGCCATCCCACGGAGCTGTAATAATGGATATATTGCACATGTTTGCTGTAATTCATCATTTGTAAAATATTATACTAGATGGGCTGTATGATTAAATCTTGTACCGTAAATGTTGTATTCAATAAAGTCAATATTACCGACGTAGATTAACGTCCCTGTAGCTTCTTATTGCACTAAGAAGCTTATTGCACTGTATATCTCCACAATGATCAATAACAGCGAACGGATGGTCAAAGTAAGGTACAAATAAATAGAATCACACGAAGCCTGGTTAGTGTTGCCTGACTTTATAAAGTGTGTTTTTTTTACAAGTGTGTGGTTGCCTTCTAGTCACTTTGCTCAGCGCTACTGCTTGTTACAACTTTTATTTGCCGTACTCGCCATAAACTGTGTGTGTTTGTGTCATAAGGGGGGGGGGGACACACATCTAGTGTGTGTGTTTATGTGTATGTGTGTGTATGTGTGTGTTTTATCTGATCCGGATGGTTACTAATTCCTTTTCTTTATGGCGGTCATTTTTGCCCGGGAACACCATGGGTGTTACAAAGTTGACTGATATACACCTGAACATCAGCAGGAGAGGACTCTTTAAAGTAGAGACACTACATACTGATATACACCTGAACATCAGCAGGAGAGGACTCTTTAAAGTAGAGACACTACATACTGATATACACCTGAACCTCAGCAGGAGAGGACTCTTTAAAGTAGAGACACTATACTGATATACACCTGAACATCAGCAGGAGAGGACTCTTTAAAGTAGAGACACTAAAATACTGATATTCACCTGAACATCAGCAAGAGAGGACTCTTTAAAGTAGAGACACTACATACTGATATACACCTGAACATCAGCAGGAGAGGACTCTTTAAAGTAGAGACACTATACTGATATACACCTGAACATCAGCAGGAGAGGACTCTTTAAAATAGAGACACTACATACTGATATACACCTGAACATCAGCGGGAGAGGACTCTTTAAAGTAGAGACACTACATACTGATATACACCTGAACATCAGCAGAATATGTCCTCTTTAACACAAAAAGATGGACCTTGGCGTCTCCACTCACACCACCACATACTTTGCCGGTGTCATGCACAATTTGCTGAAACCAGCATGAATTTTGGAAAACATTTGAAGTAAAAGAAAAACAAATATTGAGATTAAATCCATAAAAATGAGCCCCACCTCCAATACTTTTGTTAGAAAACTTAAGACAACATAACTGTTATCCCATAATCCCTGTTGTAGTCCAATGTTTACCACTCTTTTTAAATAAGAGGATGATAATAGGCTGGGAACATAAAGTCAAATATGTATATACAGTGGGGCAAAAAAGTATTTAGTCAGCTACCAATTGTGCAAGTTCTCCCACTTAAAAAGAGAGAGGCCTTTTAATTGTCATCCTAGGTATACCTCAACTATGAGAGACAAAATGAGAAAAATAAAATCCAGAAATCACATTGTCTGGTTTTTAAAGAAATTATTTGCAAATTATGGTGGAAAATAAGTATTTGGTCGATAACAAAAGTTCATCTCAATACTTTGTTATATACCCTTTGTTGGCAATGACAGAGGTCAAACGTTTTCTGTAAGTCTTCACAAGGTTTTCACACACTGTTGCTGGTATTTTGGCCCATTCCTCCATGCAGATTTCCTCTAGAGCAGTGATGTTTTGGGGCTGTCGCTGGGCAACACAGACTTTCAACTCCCTCCAAAGATTTTCTATGGGGTTGAGATCTGGAGACTGGCTAGGCCACTCCAGGACCTTGAAATGCTTCTTACGAAGCCACTCCTTCGTTGCCCGGGCGGTGTGTTTGGGATCATTGTCATGCTGAAAGACCCAGCCACGTTTCATCTTCAATGCCCTTGCTGATGGAAGGAGGTTGTCACTCAAAATCTCACGATACATGGCCCCATTCATTCTTTCCTTTACACGGATCAGTCGTCCTGGTCCCTTTGCAGAAAAACAGCCCCAAAGCATGATGTTTCCACCCCCATGTTTCACAGTAGGTATGGTGTTCTTTGGATGCAACTCAGCATTCTTTCTCCTCCAAACACGGCTAGTTGAGTTTTTACCAAAAAGTTCTATTTTGGTTTCATCTGACCATATGACATTCTCCCAATCCTCTTCTGGATCATCTAAATGCTCTCTAGCAAACTTCAGACGGGCCTGGACATGTACTGGCTTAAGCAGGGGGACATGTCTGGCACTGCAGGATTTGAGTCCCTGGCGGCGTAGTGTCTTACTGATGGTAGCCTTTGTTACTTTGGTCCCAGCTCTCTGCAGGTCATTGACTAGGTCCCCCCGTGTGGTCTGGGATTTTTGCTCACCGTTCTTGTGATCATTTTGACCCCGCGGGGTGAGATCTTGCGTGGAGCCCCAGATCGAGGGAGATTATCAGTGGTCTTGTATGTCTTCCATTTTCTAATAATTGCTCCCACAGTTGATTTCTTCACACCAAGCTGCTTACCTATTGCAGATTCAGTCTTCCCAGCCTGGTGCAGGTCTACAATTTTGTTTCTGGTGTCCTTTGACAGCTCTTTGGTCTTGGCCATAGTGGAGTTTGGAGTGTGACTGTTTGAGGTTGTGGACAGGTGTCTTTTATACTGATAACGAGTTCAAACAGGTGCCATTAATACAGTTAACAAGTGGAGGACAGAGGAGGCTCTTAAAGAAGAAGTTACAGGTCTGTGAGAGCCAGAAATCTTGTTTGTTTGTCGGTGACCAAATACTTATTTTACAGAGGAATGTACCAATTAATTCATTAAAAATCCTACAATGTGATTTCCTGGATTCTTTCCCCCCATTCTGTCTCTCATAGTTGAAGTGTACCTAGGATGAAAATTACAGGCCTCTCTCATATTTTTAAGTGGGAGAACTTGCACAATTGGTGGCTGACTAAATACTTTTTTGCCCCACTGTATATATATATATATATTATATATTGTTCTACTACCATAATATATGTAATATATGTGCTGTGTTTGGCATTTTTTTTACAGTTAAATTGTATATAGAATCCTCCATATATATGTAAACTAGTCTTACAAAAGACGGTTATCCTTTAGAAATATATACATCTCCAACTGACTGTAGGTGGTCTCTATGCTGCATTACCTCCAATTAATGAATACACTACAGAGGAAACTCAAGACAAACACCCCAATAGACACACATCTCCGTGTCCATGCAGTTCTTCCTCAGTGGTATTGGCCTTCAGGTTGGCATGGTAACACCAGGCTTAGAGACGTGGTTGTGAGTCAGAAGCAATAGTCAATGTCCCTGAAACTTGTGAAAGATATTTTTTTCCGGGAGCAGAACAGGGAACATAATACAGCCAGAAGAGCACTCCAACACAAAACGTCTGCAGGCCAAGGTCAAAGCCACACACACACACTCACACAAGAGTGAATGGAGTACGAATATCCACCTCCACTTGATCACGATGTCTCTTTCTGAACACACACACCGGCACAAACCTTTTCCTGTGCACCTTCAATGTGCTTCTGATGCTCATCGCTGTCAGAGCCTCTATTGAACAATGATGTCACAAGCGAGGTCAAGCCGAGACTTTGAATTCCCTTGTGGAGGTCATGGGGGTGACTGGTTGGCATGACACAGGTTACACTCTTTTTTTTTATGCTTTTATCAACTGAAATGCCAGCATGTGTTATCTGGAAATTGCTATCTAAATGATGTCCTTCTTGCTCAGCCACAAGAGGTCAGAATTGTATGCTTTTAGTTCTCGTGTGTAATGGTAAAGAAGGGGATTATGGCATTGTATAGTTTGAAATCACTTTCTATCGACTTCATCCCTTGCTCTCTATGCTACCACAAAGCATTGTGGTAATAAGACCTTAAAGGTTTTTCTATTATTTTCCTCATCCACACACCTCCTAAAAACGTCTTGCTACTTTATACTATTGCTAAATATCATATAGAAACATTGCACTTTTCACTCACTTTTGTACGACGGAGTATTAGGGCCACACTGAGAAAAAACACCCTGAGAGATTTAGAGAATAAAGTCGTAACAATACGGGAATAAAGTCGTAATATTACGAGAATAAAGTCGAAAATATTTATGTGGTTGAGAGGTCATTCCAGCAGACTACGCTCCAGCTCACCAGTCAACAGGTAACGTAACTTTACTTTAATGAAAAAACGTTAGATAAATGCTGTTTTGCTTAAAGATGTGTTACTCTTCAATTAAGTTGTGCTAATTTGCACAGGGCTTCATATTTTGGATAAGCCACATGAAGACAAGAACAATTAACGCTAACATACTGCATGATAACGTTAGCTACATGTGAGTCAAGAACGGGGCTACAGTCACTGTATTTTGTCGCTGTTTGCCAAGAAGGAGCCGAACGATGATTTTAGAGATGGTAGCCTATAACGTTAGCCTGTGCGAGTTTCCCCAGTTGTTTTTCGGTCATTCATCATGAACGTCTTCATCCACTCAATATATTGTTTACTGGTGTAGCATGTCCCTACGAAATATGGTCGTAGACTTTACTGATGATTAACGTAAGAGCTTGTGCCTCTTCGGGGGGTGCTAACATTTAAACATACACTTTATTCTTTACTTTCTCCGTCTTTATATGCAGAAGATGTTGTTTCCGTAGCAACAACAACTTCCTGTCAACAACGTAAACTCACCTTCAAAATAAAAGCATCTAAATAAAACAGGAAGTTAACCTAAATTACATTTAAGACATTTAAACAACTGCAACGAAAGTAACACAAACAATATAATATCCTTTTCAGTTTCACAGAACACAAATGGAGTTATTTACAACTGACGTTGTAGTGTAACAGACACACTCCTACACATGCTGAGCTACAGTGCACATAATGTTTAGCTGGTCTCTACTTGTCTCTCTCAGGCCTGGCCAGTAAACTTCAGAGGCAGATCTGTTTGTTTACAGCAGCAGCCCACGAAGGCGTAAACAGACCACCCTGGGAACAGGTATGGTAGAGCCAGTACAGTTTGTTTCTGGTTGACACTGCATGTTAGTTGTCACCTTTGTTTATATGTTTCATGGCCAGTGTTATCGTATTAAAGATGCCTGTTAGGAAAGCAGAATGTAAACTTCTATCTATCAAACTAAATTGCTGTATCATGTTTTCAGTGTTGGCAGTAGGTACCCTGAGATACATGGCCTCTACTCAAAAGGGTCAACAGAAGCCTGCAAAATAACAGGTATGCATTAGGTGAGGTATACTGGTCTAAGATAAACGAGCATTAGTTTCCAAATGATCTGTGTATGTCTGGTTTACTGTATAGGTCATGGTTTTGGATTTTTGTTTTCCTCCTTGTGTCTTGTCTGATCCTACTCCCTCGAGGCTTCTCAATACTCAAATTTCCCCTCCTCGACTCCCCTTCTCGAGACTTAGTCCCGCCCACAGGAGATGCGAGCGGAGGACCGAGGAGGGGAACCGAGGAGAGAGGAGGGGAAGCAGCAGACGTTTAAAGAAATGAGAACTCCTCTCCTCTGAGCGGTCATATTAAAGCGACGTCCGTTCATTATTACGTGGCAACAGCTGCATCAGCTGTCGAGTGTTTTGTCATAGCGCTGTATTTTATAATCTCTGTTACATCAGCTGAACATTGTTCCCCCACATATTTACTTTGAATTAATTGAGAGTGCTGTATAATGAGACAATAACAGGCTACAGATGCGGACACACACACACAAACAAATATATTTATATAAATATATACAATTTAAAGTATGAGAGCACTCTCATAATAACGTAACACAATCAGAGACTGGATATATCCCCCCCTTTCTCTGGTCGCTGAAATGGGGAATTGAAATTACGGGCCAAAAGTTGTATTTACAAGTATTAAAAGTAAGCAGAGGACACCAAACCAACTGAGACCAGGTCTGTCCGCCGCATCTATGCACTGTACAACACACACCTACATACTGTACCACACACACACATACACACTGCCTACCACACACACTTACAGCTCCTAAAGCATAATCAGGCTACAGCCGTTGTGTATTTCTGTTATACTGAGTGATATATATTGTCCACTGTTCTGCTTTCTGCACAGACCTCACAGCTGTTCTCACTGTAAACATCGCGTTGCGATGAAAGCAGTTACTAATATAATATCCAAGGGATGCATGCAAAGCTGTCATTGGCTGAGATAAGTCCGGCCGTGTGTCACGCTTCCACCGTTCCCGGAAATGCATCCGCGGAGGAGCCGTGGAGGAACCATCAGTGTATCCTCGGTTATAGCTCCTCCGGAGAGCCTCCTCGACGCTCGATGCTCGGTCCTCGGTGTGCATTTAGAGAAATTAGATGTCCTTCAAAATGGCGCGCTGAAATTCATTTCCGGGTCACTACCAGAGGACCGAGGAGTCGAGGAGGGGAAATTTGAGTATTGAGAAGCCTCTCCTGTGTTTGATTTCCTGTCGTTAGTTTCCCTCCTGTGTCTGATTGTGCCTCATTGTGTTCACCTGTTGCCCTTGTGTTTCTGCCTGCCCTGCCAGCTGTGTCTTGTCCTGTGATTACCCTTCTGTGTATTTAGTCTTGTCTTCCCCTGTGCTCCATGTCTGTTCGCCGTCATTTCATGTCACTGTCACCCATGCTTGTCCGTGTCTCCTGCCTGTTCCCGTATGTAAGTTTGTTCCTGTCTGTCGTGCTCCCCACTTTTGTATCTGTTAATTAGTTTCGTTTTTTTCATGCCTTCGGCTTTTTATAATAAAGCTCGCTTTTTGTTACCTTACCTTTTTTAGTCCTTTTTTTAAACTGCACTTGGGTCCCATTTTCCACACACCCTGACAGTACGAACAGACCAGTATGGACCCAGCAGTTTTTTCATTTAGCCAAGAGCTTTATGAGCTTAAATACAATCTGGAGTGTATTTTCAATGACTGGAGGAGGGCCTCATCCAGAGAGGCTGCCCTTAACGAGGCACGCAGGGAGGTTGACAGCAGGCCCTGGCTTAGGAGCTTGTTGCCTGAGAAGCTAAGAATTTTTACTAGCAGCCCTGAGTGCCAGCCTCAACCTCAAACCCCTTCTTGGGATCCCGCCTTGCCTTAGGAGGTCCACGGAGCCTCCAAAAGGTCTCTAGGAGACGCAAGGCCAGGATTCCAGCCCCAGTTCTGGCCCCAGCAGCCATGGTTCCGGCCCCAGTTCTGGCCCCAGCAGCCATGGTTCCAGCCTCAGTCCTGGCCCCAGCAGCCATGGTTCCGGCTCCAGTGCCGGCCACAGCAGCCATGGTCCCTGCTCCAGAACCGGCCCATACAGCCATGGTTCCGGCCCCAGTTCCAGCCATGGTTCCGGCTCAAGTAACGGGCCCAGCAGCCATGGTCCCGACTCCGGCTCCTCGTCACCTGTTGACTCTTCGGCCGACGCCAGCTCCCCGTGTCCTGTCGGCGTACCGGCCGACTCCAGCACCTTGTCTCCTGTTGGCTCTCCAGCCGACGCCAGCTCCCAGAGTCCTGTCGGCGTACAGGCCGACGCCAGCTACCTGTGTCCTGTCGGCGTACCGACCGTCTCGAGTCTCCTCTCGAGCCTCCTTTCGAGTCCCCTCTCGAGTCACCTCTCGAGTGTCCTCTCGAGTTCCTTCTCGAGTCCCCTCTCGAGTGCCTTCTCGAGTTCCCTCTCGAGCCTCCTTTCGAGTCACCTCTCGAGTCCCCTCTCAAGTCACCTCTCGAGTTTCCTCTCAAGCCTCCTTTCTAGTCACCTCTCGAGTGTCCTCTCAAGTCACCTCTCAAGACTCCTTTCGAGTCACCTCTCGAGTTCCATCTCAAGTCCCTACTCAAGTGCCATTGGGGGTTCCGCTGGGGGTCCTGCCAACTCCATGTCCTGTCCCGTTGGGGGTCCCGCCGACGACTCTTCTGCCGGGGGTCCTGCCAACCCTATGTCCTGTCCCGTTGGGGGCCCTGCCGACTACTCTTCTGCCGGGGGTCCTGCCAATCCTATGTCCTGTGCCGTTGGGGGTCCAGCCGACTACTCTTCTGCCGGGGGTGCTGCCAACCCTGTGTCCTGTGCCGCTGGGGGTCCCACCGACAACTCTTCTGCCGGGGGTCCTGCCAACCCCATGTCCTGTTCCGTTGGAGGCCCCGCCGTCACCTGTCTCGCCAGGGGTCCTGCCAACTCCTTGTCCTCTTCCGTGGGGGATCCTGCCGACACCTGTCCCACCTGGGGTCCTGCCTACTCCTTGCCCTGTTGTGTTGGTGGTCCAATCGACACGAGCCCAGGTCATGTCCAGTATCCCGTCTACGCCTATCTCACCGGCTCCGGTTACTGTCCGGCCGACACCGGATCCTGCCCGGCCTCCGAAGCTGTGCGGTCTTCGCCCTCAAGCCCGGCCTCCTGAGTTCCACAGCCGTGGTCTTCGCCCTCGAGCCCGGCCCCCTGAGTGCCGCGGCCTTCGCCCTCAAGCCCGGCCTCCTGAATTCCCCAGCCGTGGTCTTCGCCCTCGAGCCCGGCCCCCTGATTCCTCAAACTCTGCCTTGCCCCCGGGCCGCCCGCCCGAGACCCCCTCCATGGACTCTGCCTTGCCCCCGGGCCTTCCGCCCGAGACACCCTCCTCGAACTCTGCCTTGCCCCCGGGCCGTCCGCCCGAGACCCCCTCCTCGAACTCTGCCTTGCCCCCGGGCCGTCCGTCCGTGATGATATTTGAGCAGTTTAGAGAGGCACAGGCATCTGAATAATTGCAAGAATATTCCTACTTTCTTATCTTTCTTTCTTACAGTGCAGACGCTTTTCTGCTTGCTCCTGCCTCTGCTTACTTTTTATGCTGATTTTCCTATTCTTATTCTCTGAAAACTTCGAGCAGCAGCTCCTGGACATTAACTTATCACTGGGACAGTTCATCTTCGTAAATAGACGGAGGGTTTCAGCCATATTTCAACATTTTTACGACGACCTCAGTCTTACAGTAGCGTGGCCTAGCAACAGCTAAAGCCTGGTAGGCTACTGCATGCTAGTTGGTAGCAAAATGCCTCCGTTCTCTACAGATGACTTCCACAAACTTATACAGAAGATGGCTGTGTTGGAAATGAAAATGCAACGGTTGGAAGTTAACGTGGAAGTGAATGGACTATGTCATGGGAATGACACCACTTTACCAGTGTTGCAAACTAATGGAGAAGGGTATGCTAACTCACAGCTAGTTAGCAGCTACAAGGATTCCAAGGAACAGGGGGCCTGTGTACTGGGTAATAAATCTACAAGTGGTAGTCCTCCCTGGAACTCTCTGGGTGCAAAGCCGAAGAGTAAATCATTTCCATGGGATTTGGGAGGACGGATAACAGGCAGAGCCCAGCGCTCCGAAATCTGTGATGCGACCGGCTGGCCTGCATTGTTATCACTCAGGAAGAGCGCCTCTTCAACCCCTAAACAGCAGTGGACATCTGCTAAAGGGAGAATTACAAACAATCCTCCTAAACCACCAAGTGTGCCAATCCAGAACAGATACGCTCCGCTGACCGAGAACCGGAGATCTCTTTCTGATGACCTGGATAACCTGTCCTCTTCACACAGCAGGGTAAGGAACACAAGTAAAAGGCTAGAGGGAAAGCTAACGACTGGGCCTGAAACTCTGATTGTGGGTGACTCTGCTGTAAGAGATGTAAAAGGTCTGTGTAATAAGAACAACACCAAAGTACTCTGTTTTCCCAAGGATGTGGTCTCTGACTTGGCTGAGAAGATCCTGCATATTGGGGCTAAACATCCAACTGTGAAGAATGTGGTACTACACATTGGAACAAATGATGTTGTGAAACAACAGTCAGAAGTGCTGAAAGAAGACTTTAAATGTTTGTTGCAAACTGTCAGCTCTCTAAATGCAGAGGTGTTCATCAGTGGCCCTCTACCGCCAGTCAGAAGAGGAGTGGAGAGATTCAGCAGATTGTTTGCACTGAACACCTGGCTTTCCAATGCCTGTACTGACCATTCTGTCCATTTTATTGACAATTTTAACTTTTTCTGGGATCGCAGACATCTTTTCAAGGCAAATGGAGTTTGCCTGAACAAGTCAGGAGTGAAATTGTTTATCTCTAACATTTTCAACTGCCTGCGTCATCAATCTGTTCCCTCTGCCAAGGACAAGCGGCAAGAGGAATCAAAACAGGAGAAAGACACAACACATCGTGCAGAAAACCCTGAAGAATTATCACTGCACCCGCCTGAGGAATGTTCTGATTATGGGAGACCTATGACACACATGGAGGACTCTCCGCTGCCCGTCACCCCCCCCCCCCCCTGACAACTCCTTTGAACACATGAAGGCGATACAGAAGGTTGGCACCGATTCTTTCCTGGAGTTCAAAGACCAAACTAAGGCGATACGCAGGGCTGGTAGCATTTCCTTTACCCCCGCTCCTCAACGACGCCCACCAAAAAGACGGGCACCATCTCCCCCCCCGTCTTCATCACCGAGCCTACGTCAACCACCTCCCCTCCCTTCAAGAAAGCATCTGCAGTCTCCGAAGCCTGATAAGGATGTGTGTGTACAAAATGCTTACTGATGTGTGCTGGGTCCAGGCTCAAGGGCGTATGGCACTCTCAACTCTTTCCAGGACATGCCAGGGCCCTGCCTGCCTGTAGCTTTGCCGATATCTGTGTTGATAGGTAATAGATTAAGAGCGGTGAATCATCGTAGATACAGGAAGCGCTCAAACGTTTGTGTGAGTTCATCTAATTTAGCAGTGATTCCATGTCAGCGACAGCTTGTTACAAAAAACATGACTGATAGTGTGTTTAACAAACTTAAACTAGCTTTATTAAATGTCAGGTCTTTGGCGGGAAAAACATTTTATCACTGAGCACAATCTCGATTTTATGTTTTTAACAGAAACTTGGATTGAACAAAATAATAGTGCAGCTGTTCTTATCGAATCAACCCCCCCCAACTTTGGTTTTATGAGTCAGGAAAGAATGCATAAGAAAGGGGGTGGAGTTGCTATTCTGTTCAATGATTCCCTTCAATGCAGGAAGACATCTTATGGGAACTTTGCTTCTTTTGAATATGTGGCCCTTCAGCTGAAATGCTCCTCTCGAGCTCTGTTCCTAAATATCTATAGACCACCCAAATACTGTGCAAGCTTTTATGATGACTTTACTGAACTGCTGTCTATAGTGTGTATTGACTTTGACCGTTTAGTCATTGTTGGTGATTTTAACATCCATGTTGACAACCCTCAGGACAGAGGGGCAAAAGAACTGTTTTGTGTTCTTGATAGCCATGGACTGACTCAGCATGTGACGGAGCCCACGCACAATAAGGGGCACACTCTGGACTTAATTATCTCAAAGGGTCTGAATATCTCTAAGGTTGTGGTGACTGATGTTGCACTCTCTGATCATTCCTGTGTTTTCTTTGAGAGCTCTATTTCTGTTCACAAAAATGTTCAAAAAGAGGTAACCACAAAGCGATATTTAACTGAAAACACTAGGGAAATGTTTACTCAGAATTTTTCTTCCACACTTGCCCCTGCTAACATCTCAGTAAATGAGCTAGTAGATCATTTTAATTCAAAAATTAAAAATATTATAGATGCCATTGCTCCAACTAAGGTAAAAGAAGTGACTGGCAAGAAAATATCTCCATGGAGAAAAGCCATGACCGTGAGAGCATAAAAAAGAGTGTCGAAAAGCTGAACGCAGGTGGCGAAAAACAAATCTCCAGGTTCACTTTGAAATCTATAAAGAGAGACTTGGCCTTTATAATTTGGAATTGAAAAACGCACGACAATCGTTCTTCTCTGACATCATTACCAAAAACAAAAACAATGCACGTGCCTTGTTTGCTACCGTCGACAGACTAACTAACCCCCCAGTGTCAGTAGCCTCTGAATTTCTATCCACCAGGGCGTGCAATAATTTTGCCTCCTTTTTCACTGACAAAATTCAGAAAATAAGACAAGCAGTCAGTGCCTCTGCATCAGGAACAGCAAATGTGTTGTCTCTGTGTCCACTTAACATCAATTCAAACACCATGACACAATTCCATCAGATTAATGATAAAAACCTAGAGGACATTATTCAACTTCTGAAATCCTCCTCCTGCTGCCTTGATATTATTCCAACGGGATTTTTTAAAGATGTTTTGCCTTGCATGGCCTCAGATCTACTTCATATAGTAAACAAATCTCTTCACTCAGGTATTTTTCCACAGGCCCTGCTCGAGTCCTCACTAACACTAAGAAAGTGGATCACATCACTCCTGTTCTGAAGTCTTTACACTGGCTTCCTGTGTGTCAAAGAATAGATTTCAAAATACTGCTGCTGGTTTATAAAGCTTTGAATGGTTTAGGCCCAAAATACATTTCTGATCTACTGCTAAATTATGAACCATCCAGATCTCTCAGGTCTTCAGGGACTGGTCAGCTTTCTGTCCCCAGAGTCAGAACTAAACATGGAGAAGCAGCGTTCAGTTATTATGCTCCAAATATCTGGAACAAACTCCCAGAAACCTGCAGGTCCGCTGCAACTCTGACTACTTTTAAATCCAGACTAAAGACTTTTCTTTTTGTCGCTGCTTTTAATTGAACTATTCATATCTTAGACTGCACTGTAACTTTTATCCATGTATTTTTTCTTTTAGTGTTTATCCATGTATTTCTTCTTTTAATGTTTATTTTATTAGCTTTTCTTTTTAATGACTGATTTTAAATGCCATTTTCTTAATGTCTTTCATTTGTTGTAAAGCACTTTGAATTGCCTTGTGTTGAAAAGTGCTCTATAAATAAACTTGCCTTGCCTTGCCTTGCCTTACTGTACATTAATTAAATAGTCAGATAAATGTTACCAAGTAGGGAATGAGTCCTTACCCCAAGTGAAGGAGTTCAAGTATCTCGGGGTCTTGTTCTCGAGTGAGGGAACAATGGAGCGTGAGATGGGCTGGAGAATCGGAGCAGCGGGAGCGGTACTGCAGTCGCTTTACTTCATCGTTGTGACGAAAGAGCAAAAGGTATTTTTCTGAATATAAGATGGACCGCTCACATTGTGTTACTAGGTTTCTTTTTTTGTCCATTATTAGTAATCAATATATTTACCTCTATATTACTTCATCATGATTGTGGCCCTTCAAATAAAGTGCTGGGCTTGCTCAAAACCGAACATATAATTATTGGCAGCCACGTTGGGAATCCACATGTAATAATTATTTTTGGATTATATGTACATGATACTTAAAGGTCCCATGTCATGGCCATTTTTACTGATCACATTTCCATTGTTGAGGTCTACTAGAATAGATTTATACTGTGCAATTCTCCAAACTCACATTGGTTTCTCATACAGCATCTCTGTATAGTATGTGTATTCACTCTGTCCTAAACGGCTTGTTGGAGCTCCTGCCCCCCCCCCCACTCCCTGTGAGCCCAGTGTGCTCTGATTGGTCGGGACGTTGCGAGGCTCGCTGCTGCGAGGAGCGGACAGGTTTCCGGGTCGGCGATACAGCGGGACACAGCGAAACTCATCCTGAGCACACACAAACACTCACAGCCGAAGTAAAAACAATAAGTGTGGCTTGATATTGAGTAAGAAAAAAAGTTTATAACGCTGTGAGAATGGATCTGCGGAGAGCATTTTTCCGTCAACCCAACTCGTCTATTACCAGCGTTCAGGGAGCTCTATGCAAGTCAATGGGGATTCCCTGTTAGTTAGCCAAGGGATCCTGGTGTGTGAGGTGCCCGCGGATTGGTCCATTTGGGCCAATCCGGTCATTTGTTGTTGATTTGGGTGTTCACACGTCACAGAACCCAGGAAGAAAACAATGGAAAATGAGAAATCTCCAACGAGGCGTTTTGGGGCAGCATAGACAGGTATTTTCTGTGTTAGAGTGTTACTCGCTACAGGGTGTACTTTGAGGGTTTTTGACTCTGCAGACCGTTTACATGCATAAAAACCTTCATAACACACAAGGGGACGGGTAATAACCGGAAAAGCATGACATGGGACCTTTAAAATTAACCTCTTCCAATTAAATAACCTAACATACTATGAGTTTTGAACATTCCTGAATTAATTTATATTTTTCGAATATTCAACATCAATGTCATTTAGGAATTTGTTATAATTCACATGTAGAAGTTGGAAGTAAAGTGTTATCTTAAGTAACAGACAAGCTCATATTCTCTATTTACAGATTGACAGAGATGTCATCCTCCTGATGGAAGATGCTCAGCTGGCCAATTATCTTCCATCTTATGGAGACAGGATTGCTCTGTTTAATTTTTGCAAGCATCACACTAACACATCAAAGCGAAAAGAGGGTCTGTTTGACAAACTAAGGCAGAAGCTCAAACTAAGAAAGGAAAGCCACAGTGAAGAGGTGCCAGAAACGTCCCGCAAATCAAGAAGAAAAGCTAAACAGTTCACAAGAAATATTGAAATAGGATGGGTTCACACTATTGATGAAGTAACAAAACAGGTCAGAGCAAAGCAAGATGGGGGCACAAGGAAGGTCCCTATTAACGTTCACGGAGGTTTTAACGACATATTAAAAGAAGGAAAGGTTCCGTCCTTCCCAGAGGGTAAATCAAACAAAGGTCAAGAATCTGATTTCAAATTTGACGTTTGGGACTTCAAGCAAAATTCTTTCCCGAATGATGTTTCTATCGAAATGATATATGACACTGTCAAACCCCACTTTTACGCTTCTCCATAGCAACTCAACCAAAATCAGTGCTGCATGAGCAAGAGGCTCATGATGACTCTGACTGTGATAGCTTTGTGTCTGAGCCTGATTTACTGCCACAGATTAAACAGTCCACACTGGAGTTCACAATAGAGACAAATAATCAGTTGATGACAGATGAATCATGACTACCTTCCAGAGGTGTTCATTATTTCTGAAGAAAGCGTCACAGAAGAAAGCGTCACAGAGTCCTCAGTAAACAGAGAGAACCCTGCAAGCCCCTTTGCCAACATTAACAGTGATCCTATCACTTTGTCTGCAGAAACCAACTATACTGTTTTCGAAGCAGATACCTCTGACCCTGAGATCACTTTTGGTCCAGCGCAAACAGGGGCTGATGACAGACTTAGTGACACACTGATATATCACTGAGTTGTCAGAGATGTCTACAGTAGCTTCAGGGAAGAGTTTTATGAACGATGCACCATTGGAACAACTGTAAAAGTACCTTTTCTCAGGCATGATTTCTCTACTGCTTCATGGAAAGCTATTGGGAGAATTTTTGTGAAAGGATTTTAAGATTGCCAGTACATGCCAATCAAGCTAGCTTGACATCTGGTCAAATCGAGTTGGAATTCATAGCTCAAAGCAGTTTCACAAGAATGCCAATTGGACGTGCATGTGGGATGATATTGTAACTGTCTGACAACTATGATAGTTTTCCTGACTTCCGCAGTGAGTTCAATTCTATTCTAGAGAGCAACATCTGGCAGGAATATTGATATTGAAAGCTGTTGGCCAGATATTATCGTTCTCATTTTAAGTGTGACAATTATTTACACCAGCAAATAGATACATTCTTTAAAACATGATGAAAATTAACATTCACACAAATTCTTGTTGATTACAGAAGAGGGTTCTGAGACACTGTTTAACAGTCTCTTGTTTACAGAAAGAATGACTGTTAGTCCTTGTATATACATGTGCATACTAAAAGCGAATTGTACATGTCATATATTCTTTGGGTAATTTCTTAATGAAAGTATGTTACGACTGAATAAACGGGTTTGAACTCAAATGCACGACTCACACAGGCTTTAACAAAAAAAGGTTTATTCAAACCAAAGCTCAACTACAGTGGTATACAAAATTAAATGTCTCTTAATGAGGAAAATCAGTATCAAAACAAAGTTACTCTTAATGAGGAAAAACACTAACAAAACAAAATCACTTCAATAAGGAAAAACACTAGGAGCATGAATATATGAATACTCAGACAAGACGTGGCTCAAAGCTCTGCTTGGGATTATTCCTGGCATGATACGCTGGTAGACTGTCACACGAAACGAAACAAACTGGCACAGGACAAAGGGAGACGAGGACAATAAATACACCAGGTAATGGGGAACAGGTGGAAACAATCAGGGGCGTGCAGGGCCGTATCCAGGATTTCCTAAATACCGAGGTCCAAACATGCTAGGAGGGTTCGGGGGATACCCCCCGAGATTTTCATGATCTACTTAGGTGCTTTTTTAGTCCTGTGGGGGGTCACAAATTGGATAATATATTGATTTCAAAGCATGTCAGTGGGCATTATTTTTGAAAGTGTGATGCATAAGAATCAGTTGATTGTTACTATTAATGATCTGGACTTGCAGAAGAGGCTAAAATTATCACAACACATTGTCAACATTCATTTTCCATGTCTCTCTCCTTTCCATAACCTGCACCCTCTCTTCCATCATCTTGAGTCTCTCTGTCTTCTTCCTGTTCATTACTCTCTCTGTCCTCTACTCTTTCTCTTTGTTCAATCTCTCCCTCGTTGTTCACTTTTTGCTCCTCCTCACTTGTCGCTCCTGCCAGTGAATTCAAAGCAATTCAGCCATTTAGTTAATTTCACTTGTTTGTTTGCACTTTTTGTTTTGTTTTTGTTTTGTTTGATTCTCAAAAGAGAACAAAGATGTAAGCAAATTGTGTTTTATACAATTGTATGTTATTATGACATCATAACTGCAATAGATGTATGTTGTTTAAAAATTATGCCTATTGTAAATGAAGACTATTGTTATAGATATATAGATGGATGGATAGATGGATGGATAGATAGATGGATGGATAGATACATAAATAGATAGATAGATGGGGTTATCAAGCTTACATTCTTTTGTGTGACTGTACCTGCAGTTCCTCCCTGACTTCCATCACTTTCTCTCTCTCTCTTTTTCTCTGCCTGTCCTGTCTCTTCCTTACCAACGCTGAGCTTCGACTGACGTAGTCTTTCCATTATATCTGAGTCAGTGTAAAAAGAAAACAATACAATGTTATATCTTCAATGTTTTACTCAAATTGAAATGAAAGAAAAGCATTACAACGTTTGTTAAAAGGTAATCCTTCTGACATTGGATGAATGTAATTAACGTAAGCTCTCTAGCTAGTTTATTCACGCAATTTAAACCAAAGTATAGCCTATAGCTGCAATATAAGTTAGTGTGCATGTTGTCGGACGTCCACTGACTAACGTACAGCGTTCACACAGGATCTGCTGGCCATATGATGTCCTGATGAACAGAAACAGGAGGTTACGTATTGTAACCCTAGTTATATAAGCACAGGCGGAGCCCTCTACTGGACTCTATGGGTACTACTCTCTATCATGCTGTGCATGCTTTCACCTACTGAGTTTACGTAAACGTAGCCGGCCAATCGGGGCGAGCCTACCTGAATGCGCGCGCAGGCCCACAGTATATAAAGGCGGCTACACCCGCCGCCCACTATCCTATACACTCTTCAGCGAGCGGACTAGGAAAGACAGGGCCCCCAGGTAGAGGGCTCCGCCTGTGCTTATATAACTAGGGTTACAATACGTAACCCCCTGTTATATTTCACACAGGCTCCGCTCTCTACTGGACTCTATGGGTACAGTGGGCGGAGCCCCGATGTATACACACCCTGTCATCCAACAACATCGACCCACCACACCGTCCCTGAACGGCTTTTGGCTAACATCCATTGCATCCCCACTTCCTCCCATCCGGTTGTAACCGTAGAGAAGTTGGGGCCGCAATTTGGATAAGGCACACTCACACACGTTTACCTCGTGAAGAGTGTGCATGGAAAAGATCTGTGCGGAGACTCCGTCTGGAGCCTACCGCTCACCATGTTCCCCCAGGAGCATGGGAAAACATAAGTGCACCACGTCCCCCACACTCACACACGCTCCGTGTAGCAAGTGGGCATGGAAAATAGTGAGGAAGGCTCTCCCAGCCTGCCTCCAGCCCTGTATGGGGCTGATTGCGCACCATGTCTCCCGAGTCCCTCAGGAGCATGGGAAAACACAAGTGCTTTATGTCCAGGGGGGGGGGGGTCAGACACCTGCTGACCCACAGCCACCCCCCCTCTCACCAGTCATGCGTTGCCTCGGCAAGCACAGACGACGAGAAGGAGCCAGACATGTCCAGGAGATAACATTTTATGAAGGAGCCTGGCGTAGACCAAGACGCCGACGTGCATATATCTTCTACACTCACGCTGCTGAATAAGGCTGTTTGACACAGCCACAGCCCGTGTAGAATGCGCACGGACCCCAGTGGGGAGGGCTCTCCCCGCCCGTCCATAGGCATGTGTAATGCACCCGCATAGCCATCCTGTTAGGCGCTTCTTGGAGAGAGCTTTTCTAGCCACACCATCCCCAAAGCACACAAACAGCTGTTCAGTGCGTCTAATGGCAGCCGTGCGCTCTACATAACATGCTAGCGCACGCACTGGGCAGAGGAGGTGCAATTTAGCCTCCCTGGCCTCAATATGGGGTGGAAGATTAAAGCCACCTAACTGAATAGCCCTTGACCTGAACGAACTCCTTCGGCTCTTAGCAGTACAGGAGGGGTTCGGTCTGAGTGTCGCCCCGCTACGGTCACCCCGGATCAAAAGGCAGCTTGGGTGCACCGACAGAGCGGTCAGCTCGGACACTCTTTTGGCCGAAGTCAAGGCAAGTAGCAATGCTGTCTTCCATGACAGTGCTTTCAGGGAGGAGAGCTCCAGGGGCTCAAATGGTTCTGTGACCAGAGCCTCGAGCACCAACGGCAGGTCCCACTGTGGGGTGGAGGTGTGCACTACTGGGCGCTGCCTCCTGACCCCCTGCAAAAACCGCAACATAAGCGGCTGACTGAAGGCTGACCTGCCTCCAAATCCCTCATGGCAGGACGAAATGGCTGCTGCATACACCTTAATTGTGGAATGAGCCAGCCCCCTGTCCACCAGTATCTGTAAGTAGGTAAAAATAGAGCCCAGCGTGCATGACAGAGGCTCTAGACTCCTTCCTTCACACCATCGCCGGAATCCCGCCCACTTTGGCCTGTAACAGGCTGTGGTGGATTCTGCTTCTGCTGCTTGGATAGTCTGAATAACGTTGTCAGACAGCCCCACCTGTCTCAGCCTGTCCCTCTCAGGAGCCAGACCTGAGGAATAGCCCAGGGCTGGCCCACCATCATCTGTGTTACCCCGCGTACCCGGGGAACCACGGCGCCAGGCGGCGATCTGGGGGCATTAGGATGACTGACAGCTGCTCCCGCCTCACCCTATCCAGAAGGGGGGGGTGGATAAGGTGTAGCGGTGGAAAGGCGTAAAGCAGCTTCCTTGGCCACCGGGCCAGGGAGAACCACAGGGCACAGTGGCTGTTGCGCCGATTGGTGAACAGGTCCACCTCTGCTCTCCCAAACTGAGTCCGGTAAGCCACCTCTGTATGCGACGTGCATGCAGAAGTCCGAGTGGCACCAACGAGTGAGCAGCCGTCATGAGACCATAAGTCTGCATGATGATCAAAGCTGTCACCGTCGCCCCCTGACACAGCCTGCAGACTGCCCGCAGCAGGGATGCCTGTCTGCTTTCTATCAGGGTGGCACGTAGTCTGCCTGCATCGAGCATCACCCCCAGATATTCTACCTGCTGGTGAGGTATGGGGGAGCTCTTCTTCCAATTGAAGGTGCATGGCCGAGCTTCCAGTAATGGTGAGTCAATTTTTCCTTCTAATCTTCTAATCTTCGTTCGTTTAAGGCGAGACACGGCAGGCAAAAACATCGTTTTTCAAGTACTGGTCAATTTTGAGATTTTGTGCTATTTTGATTCCATAACATGTTTTCTTTCAGGCTTTTGGAAGGAAAACGTACAAAATACAGATTTAAGTGTTTATTTTACTATAGTTTGTCTATTTGCGTCTGTAGATTTCTCCTAAATCCACCAAAAGTTAGCTTTCTATCGTAACATAAAGCACCGCGACCGCTGTGTGCACCATGTCAACAGAGATATCGTTGGAAAGCTCCGTCTCTCCTGCACAATCTCATCGGATCCAAATATGGTCATTTCCTTTGTATCAGCAACCAATCGTGAAAGCACAAAGGGGTCTTAAACCAAGAAACGAAATCTCATTGGCTGGGGTCAATTTCTGACAACGTGATTCGTTCAGATGCGTCACGTGGTGTGCTAAAACACTTCCTGTTTAGCTTTCCGCTAGAAATTGAAATCTCAAAATCGCAAAAGAACGGCGAAAAAAAACGTTCACAGAGAAGACGACAACAATTGTCTCTTGCACGAAGCAAGGTTATACAAAAAACAAATGACCCCGAACATGAAACACCTTCACGGAGTGCGTCGATGCGCGAGCTGTCATCCAGAGAACAGGAGGGTTTAGCTAGCGCCTCACTGCTATCTTTAAAGGTCGTTTTCTCAAAATGAGTTTTTTTCTCCTACTCTGAGTTCGAAATTTCAACTTCAGAAGCACGTAGAGACACCAAACCTTCCAGTTATATTCCTATCAATATTATGAAGGCTTTTACAGAAGGGTTTGTTCATATATAATTCATAGCCTGAATTATACAACATTGTATACCTAAAAACATGGCGAAAATGGATATTTTAGGGCTGTTGACAGTATTTCTGATTTATTGAGTGATAAAAAGAGATATCCAATATCCCTTCTGTAAAAGCCTTAGATACTAATATGACTACAAAATGAAACAAGAATTTTGAACCTGGCTTTATCCAAAGTTCAGATTTCGATTCCTGAAATGTGTTAAAATATGTGCATATTTAATGAGATAATGGCTCATTTGCATATTTAAACATGCTATTTCAGAAAACTTGTAATACAAAAGACAATTGCCTTATTGTAAGACATTAACTGGAGAAATTTCTAGCTGATACCTTTAAGTTAAAAAAATTACCCTATTCACCTGGGGTGTCTCGCCTTAACTCTTCGGTTGTCAGCTCGTCTGAAGAGAACAAGGATAGTGGTGGGCGGCGGGTGTAGCCGCCTTTATATACTGTGGGCCTGCGCGCGCATTCAGGTAGGCTCGCCCCGATTGGCCGGCTACGTTTACGTAAACTCAGTAGGTGAAAGCACGCACAGCATGATAGAGAGTAGTACTGTTAGAGATTGAAAGGGATTGCCGCTCCGTGTTTCAAATCTCTCCGCGTCCGTATAGAGCTGATTATATGGAAGGAATTCAGTGCCGCCAAGTAAACAATAATCTACTTTAATGGTAATATCACAATGCAACACAATCAATACAGAGCACTCTCCAACAGTACTCCGGGCTCAATTCCTACCACCGGGTGACATACGTACCACGACAGCCAGTCCGGAAGAGAGCACTGAGCATAAAAACTTTACAATATTTATACACATAAGCTGGGAGGAGTCTTTGGCCGGTTGCCTAGGCAATGAGTCAGCAGTTTGTTGATTCCATCTCCTTACAGTGTGTGTGTGTGTGTGTGTGTGTGTCCCCTTAGGCAGTCCCGTCATATAATTTCATAGACAGAGGACTCTTTAACAGAACGCACACACATTCCCCCGAAAACATCTTTAACACACACATCTGTTTAAACCAATTATTCCAAAATGTGGCGGCAATTTAGTACTTATAATATGAAAAAACAGATAGAAATCAATAAAACACAAACACCCAGTTTGAGCCGTAATTATACCCAGCCACCACAATAAACACACACATCCTCCCTATGCATGTTTGACGCACACACCTCTTATCCTCCAGCTCACCACACCAATGTCACATGTCTTTCTCTAAGAAAGCCATATTTGTTGAGGTTTACCAGTCATCATCTCATGACCTCCTCAGGACCAGCTAACCAACTAAGCTTAACTGTTCCTATACCCTAAGGCCATTTCTGAACTTCCCTTGCACTCCGAAGTCAGCTCACCCAGAATCAGAAGGACCATTGTCTCTCTAATTGTGTGTGACCCACTCGTCTCCTGCTCTTTAGGAGTCTTCAAAAATCACATGCTGTAGGCCTCCAAAGCCCAGCTCACAGTTTTACCCAAATAATTCCCATTTTTAAGCTTATCCATTTGGAGCTAACATGAATACATTCAAATATTCCACTACAAATCCCCCTTTTGATTTAAATTTAAGAAATCAACTATTTTCAAGACATTCACATTCATTCTGGGATTCAGACTATTTAAACGTTCAGAAATGGCTCCACATATCAACTTCATACGACCGTGTTAGAAATACCAAAATATGTAAATAACTCCATACATCAATTACATCACTTAGTAACAACAAAGTTAAAACCCTTCAATCAGAATGATTGAGTATAGTCAATCGTAATAAGGTATAACATTCACAGTGGTGATTCAATTAATCTGTAATCTGCAAAATTACAGTGTCTTCAAGCTTTAACATTACTTCACGTATACTTCATTACGCTTTAGTCAAAATGAGATATTTAGGAGACAGCAAGTCTGTCTTCTCATAAATATCAACAACCTGAAATGCCCTGCCTCCTATCATAAGAAGAGGCAGCTGCAAGGTCATACACAGTTCAGAGCCACACATGATATCAGTGCATTAAAACTTCCCAAAGAGTGGAGAAAACATCCAACATATCCCTCCTGTTTATACTACGGAATAACATAGAACTTGGAAAAATATAAATGATTGTAAAAGATCAAAAATGCATATACAAAAGTACCCAAACGGCTGAGGTAGGTAGATTGTATAGGCACATGTTTTAATGTAATCCCCATGGTCTAGTTGGGATAGTGGTGGTCTAATGGATAGTGAGGTGGGCTGAAGATCGGAAGGTTGTGAGTTCAAATCCCGCCAGGAACACCACCACTAGTGTGCCCTTGAGTAAGGCACTTAGTCCTTAGTTACTCCAGGGAGAATGTCCCTGTAATTGGTAATTGTAAGTCGCTTTGGATAAAAGCGTCAGCTAAATGAAATGTAATGTAATGTCTAATTCTTTCTCTGTACATCGTCAGTTTCTATCACTCAGACCCGTTACTGTTTCCCTGCTCACGTCCACTCTTTAAATTCTACTGGGTTCTGTTGGTTTCTTCACTGGTTTGAGACAAGTGCCCTTATTGGAATCACCTCCCTTTGTAGCCAGACTTCACCACAGTAGAGGCGAGTTTCTGTCTTTTAGGTTTCAACAGCTTCACAGTCAGATGTATCCAGGATGGTCTCTCCGCCACTCTAACTGCAGTCGGTGTAGACAGGAGTGCTTGGTAGGGACCCTCCCACTTTGGCGAGTGCCTGCTCTTCCTCTTTATCGCTCTGGTGAACACTCACTCTCCTGGTTTCACTGTCTGCGTAGTGTCAGGTACTTCCATCCGTGGCGAGACCCGGAACTCCTGATACTGCGTCCTTGGATACGCTTCCCACACCGTGGAGTCGCCACCCTTGCTTCATTTCTCCCCCCGAGGGGCGAGAGCCCTCGCCACCTGTCGTTGGAATGGTCACAGCTTCATCACGCAGGGCTACCTTGGACAGGTACAGCAGGCCCAGCACGAGGAGGATGATGACAGCTTTCACACATCCTTCCTGGAGGTTTCCCCACTGCGCACTGTTTCCAGTGGTACCAGATGTCTCCTTTCCCTTCCAAGCGGACAGCGTGAGATGTCCTCTGCATCACCCGATGGGGTCCAGAGAACCTGGGTCCCAGCCACTTGGGTCTGATGTCCCCCTTTTGCCTCTGCAACCTGTGTGGAGAAATCTGATACAAATCCCTCAAGCCTACGCTCAGGGCTCCTGGGCCTGGGAACTGGTGACCATGAGTGAGCTCAAATGGAGAGAAACCTGTCCCTTTGTTAATTGAGCTCCTGATTGACATAAGAGCTAGAGGCAATGCGTCTAACCATTTCATGCCTGTCTCTTCACATGTTTTGCTGAGTTTTTTGTTTTAGGTTCTGGTTCATCCTTTCCACTTTTCCCTGAGACTGTGGATGATAAACTGCTCCAAAACTGTGTCTTAGCCCTCGGGACTCTTCTTCTCATATTATGCACTTATCCAAAAACCTTCTCTTTTCTCCTTCTTCTCCTACATACTTTTTCCAACTTCACTCGTGATATTTTAACCACCTTTTATCCTTCTGAGCAAGATATCACTTCAACACATTTAATATCTTGCCCTGTCCATCTATTTCAGTCTTCTTTACTGCTATTTTTAATTTACCAATTGATTAATTCATGGTTAATACAACTTGTTATCTTTACTTATTTATCAAGTCAATTCAATTTCTTTAAATTTGTTTCTTTAAAATACATTAGTAGATACCTTGTGGAGTATTCACAATAACTAATCCTCTCTAGGATATGAAATCCATTCATCTTTAACAAGATACTATTTCCCTATTTATTTTTAGTTCATGATAACAATGGTATAAAAACCACACGTTTTACTCATAGCTAGTTTCTATGTCAAGATTATTATGTGTGACATAATAATCAGATGTCTTGTTTGCTAAACAAGAATAATAAACTTTAATATTTTCAGCATTCCAGACCATCATTTAAACAAGCAGCCTCCCATCTAAAACACTAAACCTAATGTTGTACACCACCCTCTGGAAAACTCTTGCACAGTTATGCTGTCAAATCATTGCATAATTTCTTCAGAGTGTGACCAGTCTGAGACAAGCCTATCTCAAGATCTTGTCATAATGAGAACAGTCAGTGATTTGTTGTCCTCTGCAGCTGTAGTCAGTTGGATCAATGAAACTCTTGTTTGGCACTGGGATGTCCTGAGGGGGAAGGAACCTCTGGATCAATGTGCCACAATCAGCAGACACATGTTGTCCTCTGCACAGTAGAAATCCCCAAACACTTGCAGTTCCTCTTCACACCACTGTTGCCTTGACAATGAGGCCCAAGCAAAATGTCAAAATCTCCTCAGAGATGCGTTCTTTGCACAGTTCTTCTGTTTCTGTAGTGAGCAACCTTTCACTTAACACACTGATTCAGAGTACAACCCAAAGGTGGCGCACAACTATCCAGTGCTGCTGTAATCACAGCAAATCAGCAACTGGAGAAAAACTCAATTTAAATCTCTCCCCCTTTTCTGAAAAAGAATCCCATTTACTGTGTTTTCATTTTCAGAAAAATCAAGAAAGAATGGTAATGCATCCTCATAGCTGTCTTTTACGACCCTGGCCTCCTGCTTCATCGTAAATTAAGTTTGGGCTCCGTTTGAGATTTCTGATCTTAGTTAGAGACAACATTATTTTGCATTGTTCTAAAATATTCGACTCGTTCTGCTACATAGTCAAGAATGTCTCCATCTGTAGGCACCTCTGTGTCTTTAATACCATGA
Source organism: Harpagifer antarcticus (assembly GCA_902827135.1). NCBI lineage: Eukaryota > Metazoa > Chordata > Actinopteri > Perciformes > Harpagiferidae > Harpagifer > Harpagifer antarcticus. Next base: position 1,643,667 of record CADEHL010000900.1, on the reverse strand, counting down.
GGGAACAGAAGAGTGTTAACTTCATCTGTTTTTATGGGGATCAATCTCCTAATCTGTTCCCATTGCTCCCGGTAACTCCCTGGAATTTCAGAATCGTTTTTAGCATTCTGTCGTTCCATATTCACTTCGCTTTTATTTATCTGACTCAATTAATATGTGCTCACATGTATTAATATACTGGGCTATTGTCGTAGTTACTATTAACGCGCTTCCCGTCTTAAATACCGGTCAGCAATGTAATGTTTAACCTTAACGCTTGAAGCTAAACTCATATAAAAATGTCAAAGGTGTACTACCCCCTTTCAGCCACTAGATGGCAGCAGCAGACCACAAATGAGCTTCACTCATCCGAGTGCATTTTTGAGATCCGCCGATAATGAGCAATTAACATAAAACAGACCTCTGGCTTTTAGCTTTCAGCCTTCGTCTGTCCTGTAAAAACCCCCAGTTTAAGACGGCGACCCGATCTAAAATATCGGATTTCCAGGTTCTGTCGTGCGGGACTCAAACCTCGCAACCCTACAGACTGCACTGTCTTCACGCCACTCAGGACTAATATCTACCTGCAGATCCGCGCTAAACTGCTCTATGTACGTCACGCAGGACTTTTCCGTCTACCTGCGATCAACGACTATGTTTCTTATATAATAAAATATGCATTGTATATTCCATTTAAACTTTAAAAACACTGTGAAACGCCTTCAGACAATCCTAAAATGTTAGTGTATTCAATCACAGACAATCGATTTTCATAACAGGCGTCTGTAAGTACCTTATCTGTATAGTTGTGCAGGGCCCTGCCGATTGTCTGAGGTGTTTAAAAGCGTTTATTCCCGACCCAATCCGGTCGTCTGGATTCTTCCTCAGCTTGTTATCTTGCACGTCGGGGCACCATTTGATAGAGATTGAAAGGGATTGCCGCTCCGTGTTTCAAATCTCTCCGCGTCCGTATAGAGCTGATTATATGGAAGGAATTCAGTGCCGCCAAGTAAACAATAATCTACTTTAATGGTAATATCACAATGCAACACAATCAATACAGAGCACTCTCCAACAGTACTCCGGGCTCAATTCCTACCACCGGGTGACATACGTACCACGACAGCCAGTCCGGAAGAGAGCACTGAGCATAAAAACTTTACAATATTTATACACATAAGCTGGGAGGAGTCTTTGGCCGGTTGCCTAGGCAATGAGTCAGCAGTTTGTTGATTCCATCTCCTTACAGTGTGTGTGTGTGTGTGTGTCCCCTTAGGCAGTCCCGTCATATAATTTCACAGACAGAGGACTCTTTAACAGAACGCACACACATTCCCCCGAAAACATCTTTAACACACACATCTGTTTAAACCAATTATTCCAAAATGTGGCGGCAATTTAGTACTTATAATATGAAAAAACAGATAGAAATCAATAAAACACAAACACCCAGTTTGAGCAGTAATTATACCCAGCCACCACAATAAACACACACATCCTCCCTATGCATGTTTGACGCACACACCTCTTATCCTCCAGCTCACCACACCAATGTCACATGTCTTTCTCTAAGAAAGCCATATTTGTTGAGGTTTACCAGTCATCATCTCATGACCTCCTCAGGACCAGCTAACCAACTAAGCTTAACTGTTCCTATACCCTAAGGCCATTTCTGAACTTCCCTTGCACTCCGAAGTCAGCTCACCCAGAATCAGAAGGACCATTGTCTCTCTAATTGTGTGTGACCCACTCGTCTCCTGCTCTTTAGGAGTCTTCAAAAATCACATGCTGTAGGCCTCCAAAGCCCAGCTCACAGTTTTACCCAAATAATTCCCATTTTTAAGCTTATCCATTTGGAGCTAACATGAATACATTCAAATATTCCACTACAGTACCCATAAGCCCACTGGACTCAGAACTCTAGATACTTCATCACTCCTTCGCTGCTCCGATACAAGTCCGGGCTGCGGTGGTTTGTTGATACATGTTTCTGTTTGCTTTAATCGAGGCTACGTAGTTATGCAGCGACCCCATCGGCAGTAAATGGAAGTACTACAAAGAATCCCGTTTAGTGCAATTATTTCACAAGTTTTGTTATATATACACAGCTCGGAAAATATTACCGATGTCCTGACCTCGGTTACCTCAATGGTGGATACGGCCATGGGGGCGTGGTCGACAATCACAGGAGTGGGAGACACACAAGGAAGGGAGGTCAGAGTATCTGAAACGAGAGGGAAGGTTACTATTCAAAATGAAAGGGGAAAATCATTAGACAAAGACAAAAACACTTAAAGGTGACCTATCATGCTATATTTAAATGATATAGTGTATGACCATACCTATATAAGGTATATTTAGACATTTTATTTTTCAAAATACCAAACAGATCATTTTTTAGCCATGCCTCGTTTCGCTCATTTTCGCTTTATTCCAAACCTGCCTATGAAAATTCTGAGCAGCAGCTGACCACGCCCCCAGCAGAAGAGCCGGCGAGAGTCACGTTACCATGCTTGCTGTGATTACGAGTGTGGAATACACATGTAATCTCAGAGCAATGCATGTGTTCAAGCATATTATCAATTTGATCCAGAAACTGAAGCAGCGGAGGTTTTGGTGGAGGTGCAAACATCTCGGTTGCAGCAGGACGTTTCTGAATGGTTAGTTGACAAGCTGTTCTCCCTATTTATTTTTACTCTGTTACGATGCTTGCTACTTATTCCATTCATATTTTGGCTAATTAGCAAGAATGCAATGTGTACAGTTTGTAACTTAGAGTTTGTAACGCAAACACAGCGATACATATATATATTTATAAAGGGAGACATTCATATTTTCAGCATATATACAATGGCCTCATTGCGTTTAATAGTTTACAGTCCTTTTCTTCCAACATCGTGCAACAACCGTTGGAAAGTTCAATAACTTAGGGTGATAAAAAGTATAACTCCAACACCTCAGTTGTCAGCAATGTGTGTAGTTTCATGTGTTTTAAAAGCTCAGTTATTGACTTCTTTCTAAAGGGGTACATGTGCAACTTGCGCCACGATGCCTTCTGAACCGGAGCATGTGCTGCATGGAGATACCACACGTAACATTAGCTTCACTAAGTTGTCTGTTTAGAGAATACATTTTTCACATGTCATTCAATATATGTTTATCACACTAGGTGTAAAGACGGATGCAGGAACATGAGGACTCTGTAACATGTATGGTGGACCATCCTGGATTGGAGCCTGTGTGCCTAAATGTGTTGTCCCTGCAGAATGCATTGAATATTTACAGAGCTGAACACAGTTAGACTACAGTTGAGGCAAATAGAGCACTGAGTGGTTTGTTTGTTTTGACTGAAATTGTAAAACGAATGCTAATATTGTTCATGGAAATAAATACTGGTGTATATGGCTTTATGCAATCTTTCATTCTGTCATTGTACATGTACTATTATATACTACACAGCAATGGCATAACACACCCATGTGTACGACAAAAAAAGTCCACACACAACCTTATGCTTTTGAAATCAGAATATTCTTTACCCATCCCAACATGAATAATCACGACACACTTGATATCAACTCGGAACTTTATTGTCAAAATCAACGGTTATTTGAACCCATAAAAAACAGGAGCTTTGTGAGCTGGTGCTGGGGCTTCCTTGGATACAGGATCAGAGTGGTGATTCCGGCCTGCGTTGTCCTCTGATCCGTGAAATGTCTATGTTAGGTTCAGACAGCAGCCAAATTGAACCGTGTGGCATACCCGGCGATGACCTCCTCCCTGTCAGGTTGCTCATAATGGTGCAGGGTCCACAAAGACTTGGTCGAAGATGAGGTCCATCAAGTTGGCCACGTAGCCTGTGCAATGTTAAAAAAAGCACAACAAAAAAAGTGGTTTAGATTAGTATATGCATGTCGTCAACAACAACATACCAGGGCTTTAGCTCCGTTTTACTCGTGGTGTGTGTCCCCTCGCATACATACATACAGTGTTGTATCCTAACACACCCCCATTTATATTCATGTGCACAAACAAGTAAACACACAAAAGCTTTTACATATAACGCTGCAAAAAACGGCATGTCTCATTAGCTTAGCGTAGCTTAGCTTACAGATCGATGATATATGATCGTTCTTACAGACTATAATCACAAAAGCTTTTACATAACGCTGGAAAAAACGGCACTTACCTCCAGAAGATTACGTTTGTTATTATAACTTACTCAATATGATTTTTTAGAGGATACAAAATACTAATACATAGGAGAATAAATACTTGTGTTATCGGCTAGGCTAGGCGTGGCTTTACAGCCTTCACACAGATCGCCATTACGGCAGTCTGAACATGTTCGCAAATGCCTGATAATTAAAATAAAAGACAAAGCAAAGACTGCGGAGCGTACAAAATAAAATGTTACAAGAACATATAAACACCTAACCGATTACTAGTTGGGGTTGAGGCGACATTGATACGGCGAAGCTACATGCTACATGCTACATGCTACATGCTACATACTACAAGCTAGATATAGCTTTATCAGGAAAAATATCGCTAAATAAAAACTTACAGCTTCAGAATTGGATGTGTCCTCACTGGCCTGGTCCCGGATGGTTGGTATTGATCCCGGGTGTAGCATTAGTTTGGAGGCATATCCGTGTTGGACTTGAGAGAAGTTCATAAACATGTCCGTGGTTTAACTGGCTTAGACATCCTGCCAAGAGCAGGCAAAAACACAGATGTGACTGGGGTAGCCTGCCGATAGCCTATATGCGAATGAGAGGTTTGGCAATGCACGTGGCCGTGGCTCTTTCCCCTGATAGGTGGAGAGTTGACCAATAAGCGGAGTACGTCTTTGTGACGTAGAAAAGTGTCGGAATGTGGATCCATTTTTTTCAGATCCGTTGCAGCCCCTTTTTTAGAGATTTGGCGAAGGAGGAAAATAGAGAGGGTTGTGTTTTCTGACACTTGGTGAGTTCCCTGGAACACCGGGGACACATAATCATGTATAAAAGACGTACAAAGGTGCATTTTGCATGATAGGTCACCTTTAACTAAACTAACATCATTTGCGAGAGATGACAAAGTATTATGCTTTCAAAGGTTTTCAAGGCTCTTTAGGTTGAAGTAATTGTACTTGTACTTACTCATTCAGAGGAAAATATTGTTCAATGCTCACAAGGTCATTTCTTTCTTATTTGAATACATTTGATGAGTAAAACATTAATGACATTTTGTTGATACTACAATAATGCCTTTGTTACTTGGCACAGAACACATATTATACAATGTATCACTGGCTCTACAAAAAAGAAATATCACTGCTCCAATTAGGTGGATAATGCTTTTGTTTTTCATTGCTCCATCATTTTATGAATTTAAATATGATTTATTTCTTATTATCTCTGCACCTTCCTTAACATAGACTTTCCAAAGGGTCAGTAATGTTAACATAGTTAGGTTACAATAATAGGTGACAGTGTTTCGGCAAATTTGAAGAGTCTTTTCCGGGGCAATGCAGAAACAAAGTATCCATTATGATGCGGGCTATTTAAATAGTTTCAAGTATTTAATTTATTAAGAGTGAATACAGTTCCACTGCATCCACAGGAGAGCTCCAACCATTTACACCCATTAGGAGAACGCACAGTTCAAAAACAGTCTCATCACAGGGGTACTGCCATTTTGGGGTGCACTCCTCCTTGCACACTGCAACCTCCTCCGGGAGAATACACTGGAGTCTGTCCTCTGCTGCTCCATAGAGCTGTGGCATAGAGAACATGAGAATGGGGCGTCCCCCCTGCAACCCATGGACAGGCCTTGATCTTATTTGGTGTGTGTTCCATGTTCTCACAACCGTTCTTCCTGTGTGACACAATATCCAATTAAAGTAGGCTAGTTGCAGTCAACATAAACAATTTAACATTAAAATGCAGACTGAATTTAACTGACACGAAAAGACAGCCTATAATGATTTCCCTCTATTGTATACGTTTTTACGTAGTTACTGAGCAGAGTTACCAGGGACTTCAAAAACTGAAGAAAGCTGCAGTGACGTGGGTGTATTTACACATGTTGTAATACTAATAATCTGGTTACTGTATGTAGGCCTACTCATAACTATAATATGGATGTATTTTATGTAGCAATTACCTGTAAAAGGTTGAGGAAGCAGAACTGTACCAGGTTTTTGTCCAGGAAATCCCCTGTGAAATATCCATCATCTTTGAGGGTTTTAATCACCTCTTAAGCCCCACGGACCCGGTTCCGGGGCCGAAATCTCGTCCTTTGCAGGAAACAACGTCTAAGGAACCTTAATATTTAATAAACTATGAATATTTTATATCCATATAATGGGGAAAAAGTCATTTAACTGATCTTTTTCATTTAAAAAAAAAAAAAAAACACACAATGCTAACAGTGACCCTCTGAATGATCCCAGAGCGAAAAATGCTAACCTATTACTGCACAGAAAATCACTCCTAGCTCCCTTATTACTTATCCTAGCTGCACATCCAACACATCGTTTATGATCGTAAAGACACAGAATCTAACGGTGCCCACCTCAACACTGAAAGATACAAACTCGCGGCGTTATCAACAAAAACGTACATCAAAACATGTGGCGCTAGGTAGCCTAAAACGCTAACATGGCTTACCTAGGTCTTTGTCTGGTCAAAACAGGTCTTGAATGGAATTAAAACGATAAAAACGATGCTGTAGTTAATCCATAGGTTAATATCCAATGTGACTGTGTCCCCTTGTTCTGATAATCTATAAGCAATACAACTGCAATTCCGTTTTCAAATATCAGAGCAGGGATATTCCTATGCTCTGAAGCAAGATTGCATGCGCAGAGACGCACCTTTTTTTTAACATGAGTGTGTGTGGGACGATTTCCCTTCGATTCTATTGGCTCTAACGGTCAGGAAGAGATGTCACATGTCAACATCGAACAAGGGGGGCCAGAGCTATGGAAAATCCACCCAAATGGCCCCAGAAGAGGTTTTTTTTGCTAAATCTGTCTAATAAGGTAAAATATCACTTGTTTTGAATCAATCTTGATACAGGGTACTTATTATATGTTGTACTTTGGATTACTAAAGCCTTTAGTCTACTAACCCATCATCCAACGTTAGTTTTCACTATAAGTACAAAATATTTTTTGGACAGACACTATAATTTACAGTTTTTTACCATGTTCAATCTGACTTTTCTTTAAAATAAAAAAACAGATTCTATAGATTCTGACTTTTCTACATCCAACTCACAGGTTTATCATTACTTTGAGAAAAAAGATTATTCATTTAACCCTTTTAGAAGGGAAGATATGGTCATTTGTTCTGGGAATGTCATTTTCGAACCTGAAACCTGAAAAACAGGCTTGGGGCTTAACAGGGTAAAGCATCCGCTGCATGTGGACAGCCTCCAATGCGCATTACTGTGCTAATGTAGTAGTCGCCGATTACCTTTGGATCACTGTTGGTGGTATATGCCTCCATCCACATGATGTAACGACTAAATCTGTCAATGCAGCCATTTATTGCAATGCCATAAGGCTTTAGTTTGTCATATGAGTCCATATGCCACAAGGCGTTGGGACCTCTGCTGTGGTACTGTCGGCGCCGTAGACGTCTTGCTCATCGTAGTTCAACACCTTCTGGATCCAAAGCCTTGATTACAAGTCTCATTGTTTCTTGTGAAACAACAAATCCCCTTTGAACAGCTCGTAGATGTAACCAACGATAGCCTTGTAGTCGGCCAGAACCAGCCATTTCCTCCTGCAGAAAGGAGACAATCTCCTCCAAGTCCGTTTGGATCTTTCTTCGAAATAGACATAGTTTCTTGCACAACCTTTTCAAAGTTCTAATACTTATGATAATCTGATGCTGATGTGCCAAAAGATGAAGTATTTCGTTATTTGAGAAACCTAAACTAAAGTACTGCTTCACGAGATGCTCCACATTCCTCATTTTATTGCAGGACGGTGCTGTTGTCTCCCTCTCAAGTCACTTATGAAACTACGACTTTATTCTCGTAATATTACGACTTTATTCTCGTAGTTATGACTTTATTCTCGTAATGTTACGACTTTATTCTCGAAATAAAATAAGTTTTTTTTTTCAGTGTGGCCCTAATACTCCGTCCTACTTTTGGACAAATTAATATGGAAAAAATAAATCTTTAAAGGGGACCTATCATGCAAAATGCACTTTTGTACGTCTTTTACCACTCACCAAGTGTCAGAAAACACAACCCTCTCTCTTTTCCTCCATAACCAAATCTCTAAAAACGGGGCTGCAATGGATCTGATAAAGACTGATACAGTTTTGAAATTGTTCTGACGTCAGAAACGAGGAGTTCCGCCTATATGGGCAACTCTCCACCTATCAGGGGAATGAGAGATTGCGTGGCATGGTACCAGCATGGTAACATGATGCTCGTTCCTCGTCCCCCTCCTTTGCAGGGGACGTGGTCAGCTGCAGCTCATTTGCCACAGAATCAGCCCCTGTGAAGACAGGTCTGGAATAGAGCAAATAGAGCGAAATGAGGCATGGCTAAAATGCATGATCTGTTTGGTATTTTGAAAAAAAAACTTCACAGACATGTTTTATATGGGTATGGCCCTACAATATATTATTCAAATATAGCATGATAGGTCCACTTTAAATAGAATTCACCAAGGATAGAATAGATTTTTATCCAAGAAGACAAGTCATGCGTCCCCCATCATTGACTGTAGGGTTCTTGACAAGTTCAGCATCAGAGCGCATTAATTTTCCGCATGTCTCTCCAAAACGATGGCTACGAAGAACTCCACTGGGGCTCAAATGTGAAGCACCTTATCAGTGGGCTCCCTATCACCAGAAAGAGAGGGCCTTTGTCAACAGAACAGAGAAACCAGACAGAATGAAGCTGTCGGTCATTGATTCATCAGAAATCTGATGCCTTGATCTTGAGCCCTCCCTTCGAGCTCTCAAGGAGAAGGACGTGGAAGCGGCACCTTTTTCTGAGCACCAGCATCTTTTTCAATGTTATTACAATAAGAACAGTGCTCATGTGGCCGCCTACAGAAAAAGAGCTCTACGCCCTGTTATGTAGGACCCATCCGAGTGCTTTGAGGTTGAGTATATATCAACTTTTCAAAAGGTCAGATGACCTCACTTAAGAAGTCGAAGCTTGTCTTTATACATCTCTTTCAGACAGAAATGATCAAAACTAAGCGCAAAAAAACCATTTATTTGGGCGGATCAGCTGGGCAACCTTACTGTTGCTGCCGCTGATGCGGCTTTCACACCAGCGCTTTTCCCGCTCTAGCTCCATGCTAGAGCTTTTCTGGTTCAGCTCCGGTTTCCTTTTTCTGCTCCCGTTTTGTTCACACCGCCCAGAGCCGACTGGTGCAGCCGCTGCTGCGTAATGACGTCACCGTTTACATCGCTGATTTGCTCCCCAACGGCGCTCACAACAACAACAACAACAACAACGGGGGACTGCGTCGGGTCGAGGATCGTGTTGCTTTTAATCATACGAAGTCAGATTAAATAAAATAACGACTTCGCCGAGCTTATACTTTTCTCCAGAGTGCCGTGGTTCATTGTTTATTAATGTGTTTCAGCGGCATTTACCGACCGCTGCAGTGCTGCTCGTCCACTGGAGTTTATTCTCCCGTTAGCTTCGGGTTAGCTAATACTTTAGAACGGCCGCTCTAAAGTAGTCACTGTCTGACTGTCACACAAGCAGCTGATACATATCCCCAATTCCCCTTAGTGAATGTGTGTCAGTCTGAATTGACGCTGTTTGGCATCACAACGCTGTTATTAAAGTGTCTCTGGTATAAAATGGGTGATGTTAGCATAGCAACCGAAGGTAAACTGACTACTTGCTATTCCTATCCTATTGTGGCATAAGCCGTTTTCTACAGGCACATTTTACCGGCGTATTTTTCATTATGATTCTACTTGTGATAGTCGGACACGACAACCTGTGCAGCCCATGTATTGATTCCATCCGATAGCTGCTATAATACAAAACAAAACGTCTGCCTGCTCTCCACAATGATCAATAACAGCAAACGGATGGTCAAAGTAAGGTGCAAATAAACAGAATCACACAAAGCCTGGTTAGTGTTGCCTGACTTTATAAAGTGTGTTTCTTTTTATAAATGTGTGGTTGCCTTCTAGTCACTTTGCTCAGCACTATTGCTTGTAGGCAGGCATGACGAGACTCTTCAGTCGACCCATGTTCAGGGGAGGTGGGTTTAGTTTCCTGCATGCCTCGACGTAAGCGAGCTAATTTCCTGCCATAACTCCACAAACAAACTAAACAGGTTTTACAAATGCCTCATGATTCACTAACAAACACAATGTGGTTTGCAAATACAAAACACCATCTACAAACTAATGCATTTAGTTTTGCAAAGAAAAAACGTATCTATCAAATAAACACATACCATTTTTCTAATAAATCATGTTTCAGAGACAAATTCAGCTTACAAGTACAACACTTTTTTTTACAACTACAACACATTTTTTTACAACTACAACACTTTTTTTTACAACTACAAAACCTTTTCTTCTCACGGCGGAATATTACTGCCAAAAGTCACGTGAGTGAGTCACGTGACTTTTGGCAGTAATATTCCGCCGTGGCTGGCACATGCTCCACGGCAGCAGGGGGCGCTACGGAGTTCATTGGGGAAGGCGGGAGCCTCCCGCCGGGAGGTTGAGCAGAGCATGGAACAGCCCTTGCCAGCCTGATGACAGCGGTGTTTCTAGCGACCCAGAGATCTGGGTCAGTGTTATAGTGATAATAAACAAGGTGAATTGAGCGATCACAACGAAAACAGCCAAGACACACATTGAGCCCAGAACACTAATGTTATTAGGGCTGTAAATATAATAAGCCTTTGTCTAAAATGGACAACATTGTAACGAAGGAGATTTAAACCATACAGCGATTCTGCACTCTTCATTTTCTTTCCTGCTATATTCAATGAGTGATACAAATATTTTTTACCACAAGTTCTTAATAAAACTGACACTGTTGGACTATAGGCTACTAGTTGACTGCTCCCAGAAATAAAATGAAGTACTTTACTGTGTACTTTGTGAGTAATCCTCTGTCAGAGTCCCCTCCATAGTACATAACGCATGTTTTCTGCTATCTTTGATGAATGATACAAATAAAATGTTACCATTAGTTCTTAATGAAATTGATACTGTTTGACTTTGTATTAGTTAGCCTACTACTTACAATACATTGAAGTACTTTTACTGTGTATTGTTTGAGGAATCCTCTGTCAAAGTCCCCTGCTGAGAACACTATCAAGCCACTTCTGCTAAGTTTGATGAAGGAATTATTTTTTGTTGCCATTAGTTCTTCGTGAGATTGATCCTGTTGGACTCAGTACTACTGAAACTACCCCCACAAGTACTATGAAGTACTTATTGTGTACTTTTCCAGTAATCCTCTGTCAATGTCCCCTCCCAACTACAAGAATGCATGTTTTTCTTTTAATAAGCATTAAAAAACATTTCTTCCTGAGCCTGATATTGTTGGACAGAGTATTGTAAGAGGATGGTGGACATGACATCAGCAATACTTCCAGTCAGTACCCCGGCAGCAAAAATGTTACACCTTGGAAAGTCTTTAGAGTCTGGCCTGGATAGCTGGGCACAAATATCCTTCAGCAAAGTGACACACCCTTGTGACTCTTGTTGGCCTCTTATGGGGCTGCTGTCTTTTAATATATAATTATTCCTATTGAAAGACATGCAATGACTGGGACTGATGGAAGAATCTGAGAGGAATGAACTGGAGCAGAGAAATAATCATATTTTAAAGACAGCATTGTCATAAGTGGCCAACAAGAGTCACATGGGTGTGTCACTTTGCTGAAGGATATGTGTGAGCAGCTATCCAGGCCAGACTCTAAAGACTTTCCAAGGTGTAAAAATGCTGCTGCCGGAGTACTGACTGGAAGTATTGCTGATATCATGTCTACCATCCTCTTAAAGTACTCTGCCAACAATATCAGTCTCATAAGAAAGGTGTTTTAACGCATATTCAAAATAGCAGAGAAACATGCATTATTGTACTCAGGAGGGGACATTGACAGAGGATTACTCACAAAGTACACAGTAAAGTACTTCATTTTATTTCTGGTAGCAGTCAACTAGTACCGAGTCCAACAGTATCAGTTTTATTCAGAACTTATGGTAACAAATATTTGTATCACTCATTGAATATAGCAGGAAAGAAAATGAAGAGCAGCTGATTGACCGAGTGCAGAATCGCTGTACAGTTTAAATCTCCTTACAATGTTGTCCATTTTAGACAAAGGCTTATTATATTTACAGCCCTAATAACATTCATTTTCTGGTCTCAATATGTGTCTTGGCTGTTTTCGTTGTGATCGCTAAATTCACCTTGTTTATTATCACTATAACACTGACCCAGATCGCTGTCATCAGGCTGGCAAGAGCTGTTCCATGCTCTACTCAACCTCCCGGCGGGAGGCTCCCGCCTTCCCCAATGGACTCAGTAGCGCCCCCTGCTGCCGTGGAGCATGTGCCAGCCACGGCGGAATATCACTGCCAAAAGTCACGTGACTTTTGGCAGTGATATTCCGCCGTGAGAAGAAAAAGTTTTGTAGTTTTAAAAACAAGTTTTGTACTTGTAAAAAAAAGTGTTGTAGTTGAAAAAAAATGTGTGTACTTGTAAAACCTAAGCTGAATTTGTCTCTGAAACATGATTTATTAGAAAAATGTTATGTGTTTGTTTGATAGATACGTTTTTTCTTTGCTAAACTAAATGCATTAGTTTGTAGATGGTGTTTTGTATTTGCAAACCACATTGTGTTTGTTAGTGAATCACGAGGCATTTGTAAAACCTGTTTGGTTTGTTTGTGGAGTTATGGCAGGAAATTTGCTCCATAGCCGTCGCCTCTTAGCTCCGAAGCTCTTGCCTCTAGACCAGGGGTGTCAAACTCAATTTCATCACGGGCCACATCAGCATTATGGTTCCACTCAAAGGGCCAGTTGTAACTTTAAGACTATATAAAAAGACATATATAAATATTGAATATATATAAAATAATGTATTACATTATTGCCTCTGCTTTGGATTATTATCGGATAGGGTAATAACTTCTTAATTAACTACTACGTCTGAAAGCAGAAGTCTGGGGCAAATAATTGCCAGTCTCTTCAGTAAGAATGTCACAATATAATTTTAAAAGAAAAGCCACATTGTGGAAAAAAAAATCTATTTATGAGAAAAAGGCTAATTCTAAGAAAAAAGGCATATTTGGATAAAAAAAGTGAAATTCTGAGAAAAAGTGAAATTTGAGATGCATTGTGGGACATGTCGTTTATGGGCAACGTGCTTCTATAAAGTAGCATGTAACCGTATAATAAACATATTATATTCTTTGCAAGCTCCTGTGGGGCCACATAAAATGAAGTCGCGGGCCGGATTTGGCCCCCGGGCCTTGAGTTTGACACCCCTGCTCTAGACCGACAATTTTGTGGAGCTGGAAGTGAACCGGATTCCGGAGCAAAGAGGCGGCGCCGCTGTGGTGTGAACAGGAAAAAACGGTACATTTCAGGCTCCAGCTCCGAGCCGGAGCTGAAAACGCGTTGGTGTGAAAGGGGCATATGTGTGTTACTTTTATATATCTCTACACAGGTCGACCTTTTTGTTTCTACAGCTGTAAGACAAAACGATGATGCTCATTCAAACAAAGTTTTAGGGCCAACCTCTAGGGCAGTGTTAATAGTGAAAACAAGTGGGCAAAGCTAGTCTGTTTGTGGTGTTGAAGAGTTCTGATAGCACCCTCAAGCTCTTGTCTACAGATTCAAGGGGCCTCCACAGGTGACCCAACCCTCTTTATCAGATGTGATCATGCTGATTTGATTGCTATAATAGGGCCAGTGTAACGGGGTCCCCAGGGTGGCCCAACAGCAGTCATGACTAATCTAGGTTGGACACTGAGTGGAGAACATGCAGCAACAGCTGTGAATCGCACAGTGCCTGTTTATCACAGTTTCATCTCCCTCTTCCCTGCTGTTCTGCACCGTTAACGACAGTAAACAGTTGCTGCAATTGGAAACACTTTCAGGACGGATATTTTGGTGACTATATCCAGACAGGAGAAGTACTCAGGGGATCTGTTGATGCAGTCCTCTTGTATGCTCTGATTGTCCTGCGAGTTACAACCGTGCCAAAGCTGCAAGTTCCAAGGGAACCTGTGGGACATGAAGAAGATATACTTTATATATATTTACTAGAATAACTTAACTACCTTTTTTACTTTATTCACTGAGCGTTATTGTGTGATCTGTTGTATTAAGGTAATATGAGCTTGTTACACAAGTTGACATTAGTATTACATATACATACAGTCACATGTAGACCAATTCTCTCCTTTACCCGGCATTATAACCATACATGTAATAATCACTTTTAAACATTGCCACAAACACATCAACTTTAAAGACTTAAAGCACTCATGCTTCATCTGCTACACACGTGGACATTAAAACGGTCACAGGACCAAGCACACTTTCTTTTTCAGCGTGAGAGATGCACTCAACGACAGATACTCTTTGGCTGTGATTGGATTGTCAAGTTGTCTTTTGCTACGTACTATTCCTAAAACCTCAGTGAAAAAAACGTCATGGGGTTAATGAAAGATGTGAGGGAGAATTCAAAAGGCTTAGCAAAAAATTCTTTGATGCACATAAAATCTGACTGACTGTATTTATAATGTGCCAGTGGATGTTATTGCAGTGCGTCTGCCGTTTGGAAACTTCATAAACAAAGACAACAGTGTAAAATATATATATTTTAAAGTAAGTTAAAGGAAATGGTTACTCACACAATTCAGACAACTGTGAAATGTTGACTTTATTTGATAATTCTACAGTAATTAGCGCAACGTTCTTAGATTTAATATAGTGTTCAAAGTGAGAACCAAAGCACTTTGCGCCCGCAAGGTATTGTGGGACAGCATTTTCTCCTTTCCTTTTATAAAGGAAGGTCCAGTGTATAAACTAGGAGATAATAAAGGATAACTGAAGCTATATTTTCCTAATCATGTAGAGAATTCAAACAGCTCATGGCTGACACTCGGGTCATTTTCCTCAGTTGGGATTCTCCCTAAGCAAAACTAATAATCCGCCTTCAAACCAGCTCTTCCAAACACGCCCACACCCTCACCTTTGTGTACATATTCCCTTTTGATTGCTTAGTCTAAACTGTGTGTGCTTTTCATTTATTATCGTATTTAATAAATGCTTGTCGTTTTATATAGGCTGGTTTGTGTAATGTTGCACAACAGTGAGCTTTGCCAACCTCTACTATCTAAGAGTTCGAAAATCCTAGAAATGCTTTCACTAGCTATTGATAGGGTCATTTTGTTGATAGTTATTAATTTAAGTATTAATCTAATTTCCTTATTCAGCACAGCTGGGAGAAATTCCCAATTAAGCACACCTGCCAATTATATGCTCATGAGCCGTACAAAAGCCCGAAGCCTGCATTAATTCCTCTCTGTGTTCTTGCCGTGAAAGGTTTTTACTATGCCTCTCTAGCCTTTTTGCAAGCAAGTTTTTTGCCTGTTTGTCAGTTTAGTTGCTCTTGCCCTATGCCTGTTTAAATGTCTCTCCCAGGAGGATCCCGAACCCTGCCACACTCCCAAAACCAGCCTGAGACTTATCAAGTAAACTGTAGGAGACCATTGAGAGGCTAAATTAACTTGCTATCAATTAAGTCATTTTCAAGAGTTGTTTCCCCCATTTGAGGTATGTTAAAGGTCCCATGTCATGGCCATTTCTACTGATCATAATTCCATTGTTCCATTGGAATTATTATTAGGGAGAATCCCAACTGAGGAAAATGACCCGAGTGTCAGCCATGAGCTGTTTCCATTCCATTCCAAAAGACTTCATGGAAAAAACAAGAGGAAGTGAGGATACCCGGCCCGGAGGAAGCCCGGGGTCCCTTTCTGGAGCCAGGCCCAGAAGGAGGACTAGTCGGCGAGCGTCTGGTGGCCGGGCTTGCCACGGAGCCCGGCCGGGCCCAGCCCGAAAAGGCAACGTGGGCAACACCTCCGCTTCTCCGTCCCGCGGGCCCACCACCTACGGGAAACAGCGATGGGGTCGGGTGCGCTGCCAGAAGGGTGGCAGTGAAAGCGGAGGGTCTCGACGGACCAGACCCGGGCGACAGAAGCTGGCTTTGGGGACGTGGAACGTCACCTCTCTGGGGCGGAAGGAGCCGGAGCTTGTGCAGGAGGTGGAGCGGTACCAGTTGGATCTGGTTGGGCTCACCTCTACGCACAGCGTCGGCTCTGGAACCTTACTTCTGGATAGGGGTTGGACTCTATTCTTCTCCGGAGTTGCTCAAGGTGTGAGGCGCCGGGCGGGTGTGGGGATACTCACAAGTCCCCGGTTGGGTGCTTCGTTGTTGGAGTTTACCCCAGTGGACGAGAGGGTTGCCTCCCTACGCCTGCGGGTTATGGGGGGGAAAACTCTGACTGTTGTGTGTGCTTATGCACCAAACAGCAGTTCGGAGTATACAGCCTTCTTGGAGACCCTGGAAAGAGTCCTGTATGGGGCTCCTGAAGGGGACTCTTTAATCTTGCTGGGAGACTTCAACGCACATGTGGACAATGATGGAGACACTTGGAGAGGCGTGATTGGGAGGAACGGCCCCCCTGATCTGAACCGGAGTGGTGGTTTGTTACTGGACTTCTGTGCTAGTCATGGATTGGCCATAACAAACACCATGTTCGAACATAAGGATGCTCATAAGTGTACGTGGTACCAGAGCACCCTAGGCAGAAGGTCCATGATCGATTTCGTTATCGTATCATCGGACCTGAGGCCGTATGTTTTGGACACTCGGGTAAAGAGAGGGGCGGAGTTGTCAACTGATCAACATCTGGTAGTGAGTTGGGTCGAGTGGCGGGGGAAGCCTCTGGATAGACCTGGTAAGCCCAAACATGTAGTTTGGGGGAACTGGGAACGTATGGAAGAGGCCCAGGTTCAGGAGGCCTTCAACTCACACCTCCGGCGGATTTTTTCGGGCATTCCTGTGGAGGTTGGGGACATTGAACCAGAGTGGTCGATGTTCAAAGTCTCTATTACCGAAGCCGCGGCGGGGAGCTGTGGTCTCAAGGTCTTAGGTGCCTCAAGGGGCGGTAACCCTCGAACCTCCTGGTGGACACCGGTGGTCAGGGAAGCCGTCCGACTGAAGAAAGAGGCCTTCAGGGATTTGTTATCCCGGGAGACTCCCGAGGCAGTTGCAAGGAACCGACAGGCCCGAAGGGCAGCAGCCTCGGCCGTGGCTGAGGCAAAGCAGCGGGTGTGGGAGAAGTTCGGAGAAGACATGGAAAAGGACTTTCGGGCGGCACCAAAGTTGTTCTGGAAAACTGTCCGACACCTCAGGAGGGGGAACAGGGGACCATCCAAGCTGTGTACAGTAAGGATGGGACGTTGTTGACCTCAACTGATGGAGTGTTAGGGCGTTGGAAGGAACACTTTGAGGAACTCTTGACCCCGACAACTCCGCCCTCTATGTTAGAGGCAGAGCTGGAGTATGACGGGGGATCAACACCAATCTCCCGTGGGGAGGTCACTGAGGTCGTCAAACATCTCAACAGTGGCAAGGCCCCAGGGGTGGATGAGATCCGCCCAGAAATGCTGAAGGCTCTGGGTGTTGAGGGACTGTCATGGTTGACACGTCTCATCAACGTTGCGTGGAAGTCGGAAACAGTACCGAAGGAGTGGCAGATCGGGGTGGTGGTTCCCCTTTTCAAAAAGGGGGATCAGAGGGTGTGTGCCAATTACAGAGGCATCACACTACTCAGCCTCCCCGGGAAAGTTTACTCTAAGGTACTCGAAAGGAGGGTCAGGCCGATTGTCGAACCTCACATTGAGGAGGAACAATGCGGAGACGTCCTGGTCATTCCACGACCAGGACGGCTCAGCTTTTTACTCTCGCAAGGATCCTGGAGGGGGCCTGGCAGTACGCTTATCCGGTCTACATGTGTTTTGTAGACTTGGAGAAGGCGTATGACCGGGTTCCCAGGGAGTTACTGTGGGAGGTGCTGCGGGAGTATGGGGTGAGGGGGTCTCTACATTACATTACATTGCATTTAGCTGACGCTTTTATCCAAAGCGACTTACAATAAGTACATTCGACCAGGAAGACACAACCGTGAAGAAAACAGAATCATATAAGTACTTTAGGTTTCATAGAGCCAAACATTTCAAGTGCTACTCAACTGGCTATAGATAAGCCAGTCCTTTATTATTATATAAGCAGTGGTGTTTCTATATGAACAAAAGTGGTGGGGCACAAAAAACTTAGATGTCTATATATAAGCTTCTGCAGTGAGGTTCATGGCTGGTGAGGCACTGACTCTTCAGGTTTACAAATATTATATTTTGACCTAAATAAAAATATAATATTATTTTCAAAAGCCTCTTTAGTCTGATGCTTCAATTAATTTTAAACAGACAGTTCAACAGAAGGATAACCAAAAAATGTAATTTGATCATTTAAATATTGAATTGTTCTCTCTTAGTAAGATCCCATTTTCATTAAATTGCGGTCTTACCTTGACTTGAAGATGAAGTCCATTTGCCTATCCTTCTGGACAAAAATCTCTTTATCTTCTTATAGTTTCAAAAGTCTATCATAAATCTAAATGATGGATTTATGATTAGAAAATTATAAATGTAGGGTAGACATGTGGATATTATCCGGCTGAACAACACTTGCATTTATCTAACAGCTACGTTTCCCACAGATTTTATTTTGAGCTATTTTCTAAAATCCTATGGGGAAATCTCATTGCTTTTTTGTGGAGGGAAGCCATGCGCAGCTTACTTCCTGGTTTTAGGACGCGTCTCTCTCCTCCTCTTCACCTGCTCTTCACACACCACACTTTTCGCAGCACACATACTTACAGCCAATCAGCTCTGAATTATGTGAGATGACGTATGGTGGGGATGGCAGCTCTATGCCCCTATGGTCATTATTTTTTGCCACACACATTAAATAGGAAAATACTTTGAGCATGCGCAGTAGGGCTGCAACAAACGACTAATTTGATAATCGATTAATCTATCGATTAATGAAACGATTAATTGACTATTCGGACTATTACTGTATGCCTTGCACAATTTCTCAAACGCTCTTATTTAGCCATCAACTTTTAGATTTAGCTTGAGGTTGTTTTAGGCATGTGGAAACTAACAATGAAGACAATAAAGATGAATACTTGATTCAAAAATACATATATTATTAAATTAACTAAACACATTTTGAACAAAATTAACATAGCTTTTAATTTAAATTAAATAAATAATATTTCACATCAAAAGAAACAACAGTGTTTTAACAAATCGTATTAAATAATCTGATGACAGAACTGTAAACAGAATAGCTGAAACTTTAACAAAATAAATAACTCAGTTACCTCTAATCATTAATCCATGTTTGTATAATGTAGTTAACACCGTGTGTTGCTGCTAGCATACATAACACCTGACGTGGAAACGTTACTCGTGGATGGGGCTCCAGAGCTACTAGAAAGACAGTCGAACCCGGTGCATTCCTCCGTCTGAATGTGGTGCACTTTTGCTAAATGTTTAGACACATTGCTCGTGTTACCGCCCTTACATGCTAAACTCTTATTGCACTTTTGGCAACGAGCATTCTCCACATCGAGACGGGTAAAGTTTAACCACACCTCGGAGCGCGTTCTCTCCGCAGTGTGTTGCAGCATGTAGCAGCTGCGTGTGTGTAAACTGCCCCTCCCCTCGCACACAGACGGGGGAGAGAGATCTCGTCTGATCGAAAATACATCATAGACGCATTTGTTTGTCTTTTTGCATGTTAGAAACGAGTTGGCGACACTAAGACTGCAATATAATGTTTTTGTAGCAATAATACATGACATATATTTTTTAAATGTCTCCAGTACCGATAAAAAGACCAATAACGTTGGAGCTTAACGGCGCGTAAAACACATGTGATGACGTCACCAACGAATCGACGACTGTATTAGTTGGCAACTAATGTGGTAATCGATTTTAATCGATTAAGTCGATTAGTTGTTGCACCCCTAATGTGCAGTGTAGTTTTTACAGTCGCCGTTCACTTAGACAGTGAGAGGGAGGGGCAGGATCGGGTTTTGTCCCAGATGGCTCTAAACAGCTCAATAGGCACACACTGTAGACACTAATTAGAATAACACATACTAAAACAGCAATGTACAGACGAATCAGATGATTAAACATGATCTTAAAATATATTTTATATATATTTTAATTTATTTTTTGCATTTTGTTGTAATCATTATTTTATTACTTTCTGCTGACACTAGGTGGGGCTGTCCGTAATGACCAGTCGCCACTGTATATAAGTGCTCTGTTAGCAGTTCTTTGTTAGTAATTCTATCGCTCGAAGTGGAGTCGAAAGAGATGAGTTCTCAGTCTGCGCCGGAAGATGTGCAGGCTTTCTGCTGTCCTGATTTCAATGGGGAGGTCATTCCACCATTTTGGAGCCAGGATAGCAAACCCACGTGTTTTTGCTGATGGGAACTTGGGTCCCCCTCGCAGCGAGGGTGCAGCAAGTCGTTTGGCTGATGCAGAGCGTAGTGCATGCGCTGGGGTGTACAGTTTAACCATGTCCTGGATGTAGGAAGGGCCAGATCCATTCGCAGCATGGTATGCAAGTACCAGTGTCTTGAAGTGGATTCTAGCAGTTACCGGAAGCCAGTGAAGGGAGCGGAGGAGCGGCGTGTTGTGGGAAAATGTTGGAAGGTTGAAGACCAGACGAGCCGCTGCATTCTGGATGAGCTGCGGAGGTCGGATGGCACATGTAGGTAGACCAGCCAGCAGAGAGTTTCAGTAGTCTAGGCGTGAGATGACGACCCATTTCCGGTGAGGGTTGGCCTCCGCCAGGGCTGCGCTTTGTCACCAATCCTGTTTGTAATATACATGGATCGGATTTCGAGGCGTAGTCGTCGGGGAGGAGGTCTGCAGTTCGGTGGACTAAGGATTGCACCACTGCTTTCTACAGATGATGTGGTTCTGATGGCTTCATCGGTCTGCGACCTTCAGCACTCACTGGATCGGTTCGCAACCCAGTGTGAAACGGCTGGGATGAGGATCAGCACCTCTAAATCTGAGGCCATGGTTCTCAGCAGGAAACCGATGGACTGTCCACTCCAAGTAAGGAATGAGTCCTTACCCCAAATGAAGGAGTTCAAGTATCTCAGGGTATTTCGTTCCTACCCTCACCTATGGTCATGAAGGATGGGTCATGACCGAAAGAACGAGATTGCGGATACAAGCGGCCGAGATGGGTTTTCTCCGCAGGGTGGCTGGTGTCTCCCTAAGGGATAAGGTGAGAAGTTCAGTCATCCGGGGGGGACTCAGAGTTTAACCGCTCCTCCTTCGCGTTGAAAGGAGCCAGTTGAGGTGGTTCGGGTACCTAGTTAGGATGCCACCTGGGCGCCTCCAGCTGGGAAGAGACCAAGGGGTAGACCTAGGACCAGGCGGAGGGATTATATCTCTTCGCTGGCCTGGGAGCGCCTTGGGATCCCCCAGTCAGAGCTGGTTGATGTGGCCAGGGAAAATAAAGTTTGGGGCTCTCTGCTGGAACTGCTACCCCCGCGACCCGACCACGGATAAGCGGGAGAAGATCGATGGATGGATAATGATTTGTCATTTTGAATTCCTTCCTTCCTTTTGGATAACTTTTAATCTATTCTTGAGCTAATGCACCTACCTAGCTTTATGATTTTTAACAAACCTAATAGTCTTAATACTCATTATCATACAGTAATTGTTAATTAGGCTATGTCTCCATAGATGCAGTCTATGCGGAATATTACGTGACTTTGGCAGTAATATTCCATGACGTGAGAAGAAAAAGTTTTGTACTTGTAAAAAAAGGTTTTGTACTTGTAAAACCTATGCTGAATTTGTCTCTGAAACATGATTTACTAGAAAAATGTAATGTTTTTGTTTGATAGATACGTTTTTTATTTGTTTATTAGTTTGTAGATGGTGTTTTGTATTTGCTAACCACACTGTGTTTGTTAGTGAATCATAAGGAATTTGTAAAACTTGTTTAGTTTGTTTGTGGAGTTATGGCAGGAAATTAGCTTCATAATCAAAGGTCATTTTATCAGTATATGCAAGAAATGGTCCCCATGTCTTCTTAAAACTAGCTATCTAATTTTTTCCATATTAACAAAGAAAAATGTATCTCTAATCCAGTCCTGATGGGCAGGTGAAGCTGGGGATTTCCACTTGAGTAGAATCAAGCTACAAAGTTCTTCTCATAATTTGGCATTGCAGCAGGCCCGGCGCCACGAGGGGGCAAAAGGGGCCCCTCACTTTGAGCATCAAAAAGTACAATAAATGTCACAATTATTAAATAACTTTAAATAATTATTTTCCCCAATACACGTTACTATGTTTAGATCACATATGTGGGCAGGCAGTCAAGGAACGTGTAAAAAAGCCTCAACCCCAAGTGAGCTTGTAGTCTTAATTAATGTTAGCATATGTGCTTAGCTGTAAACACAGTCGGATGAGTGACCAAAACGTCCCCGTTTTCCGGGCAAAGTCCCCGTTTTCGGTGGCCGGTACCCGGTTGAAACTCCCGAAAATGTTGCCGTTTTTGAATGTGCGTTAAAAAACAGAGCAAGGTGAAATAAAATGTTACAGGTCAGTTCAAATCGAGTAACAGTGTTGTGCCTGTTTGTAGCGTTAGCATATTTCTTCTTCTTCTACCTCTTCTTCGTCTTTTTCTAATTCAATGTACCTGCCCACGAAATATTGGATAAAAGAAACTCGGCTAGTAGTGTCAACTAAATCCATAGTATTACAACAAAAGTGCTTTAATCGAGATAAATTACGAATTTATGTTCCCATGGGTGGGATTGTGTGGGATTGAATATTAAATTAGTTTAGATTAGATTTATTGTCCCCAGGGGGAAATTCTTACTTACTTGTTATTATTTAGGGCTGCCTGTATGGATCAGGTTTTTGCCAAAGCGAGCCCTTTTACTATAATAATAATAATATGTTATGTATTATATAAACCGTATTGGTAGTGACGGATTTTGGAACATTGCTTTTTCTCATGGCAGTTAGACTCTAGAGACAAACCAGGGGACTTTTTTTTATGTTTAATCTGTGTCTGTCCATTTGGTGTAGTGTTTGATCCAATATTACATTTGGTTTATATATTAATCACTTTCTTATGAAATGTCAGGTTTTAGGCCTTGGTTTGAACATTCAATCCTGAAAATAAAAGAGTAGATGGTAAGTAATTAAGTAAATCTGATAGGAAGACGAGTTAAGGGATAGAGGAGAAAAGGTTATGGCATATAAATTGAGTTAACCAAAGTGCAGCCATCTAATAATGTACTATCTATTATTAAAGATCAGAGGAAAATAACAGAATGAGAGGGGTAAATCCAGAATAAAAATAAAGAAAGAAAAGAATCGCCCGCTTGGATTTTTCAACAGCTCCCTCAGTCATTTCATCCTGGAGCCGGGCCTGGTGTGTCCTGTAGGCTACTATGAAACTAAATTGCTGACAAGCAATCCAATCAATTAAAGCATTTATAACTTAAAGCACGATGCTTCTTTATTCCTTGTTTTCTACATGTTTCATGAACCGCTGGTAGTAGCCTCCTGTCATTTAATCGTTTTTTCATTATTTGAGATTATTCAAAGCAAATGGTAATATTGTTAATTTCTACCCACTTATACAGTATATGGGAGGAACCAGCAGCGATCCCTATCTGTAACTTTCTCTGTACGCTTTTCAGCATTTCACCAGAACCTACATTATAAACGTGTCCTATTTTCAAAATAAAAACAAACGGAGCGTGCTCCTGTATTCTCCACCCCTTTCACTATAGGCAGCAGCAGCAGTCTCCTGTTTCCACCAATCAGCGCCTGTCTGCAGTAAACAGCCCGCCCTCTGTTCTCTGTGAGTACTTGGAACATTTTGTATGAGGGTGAACTAGTCCCGACAGCTGGAGACTGTACTGGCTTTGTCAATACCAACAGCAAAAAAGCTCCACACTGTTGACAGGCTGGCGTTTAATCTCCACGAAAAACAAGCAGGCAGACGTGAGGACGACTTACTTTATTAGTTTCCAGTTTAAGTAATGACAGATAAACACGTCCTCCCTTCATGCTTACTTTCAACAAAAAAGAAGTTATGGATATTTGCGACGGGAAGAAGAGGAGACAGGTAAGCGGCGGTGTGCGGGGCTGCAGACGGAGGGTGGCCGTGAAGATGAAGCGGGAGTTGGGGAAAGTCCTCCGCTCCTTACGGGTAGAGAACAACAACCGCACGGAGCCCATGGAGTCAGAAGAAGACGGCGACGACTGTTTCTCCATTAGCTTAATGCGGAATGACCGTCTGGAGCCCGCCGTGGCGGTGTCTCCACGGTACAGCTTGCTACGGGAGGTCGGCCGGGGAAGCTACGGGGTGGTGTATGAGGCGATAGCCAGGAAAACAGGGGCCAGGGTGGCGGTGAAGAGGCTCCAATGCGACGCCCCGGAAAATGTAGAACTTGCTCTGGCCGAGTTCTGGGCTCTGACGAGCCTGGAGAACCGGCACCAGAATGTGGTGCAGCTGGAGGAGTGTGTCCTGCAGAGGAAGGGCCTGGCCCAGAAGATGAGCCATGGGAACAAGCGGTCCAAACAGTACTTGCGTCTGGTGGAGACGTCACTCAAAGGTACAGGCTACTGTCTTGTTTACACCTTAGTCAGCAGAACAATGACACTAATACTAATGATCAAGGAATGCATGCATGAAAGGGAGAGCTAACGAAAGTGACCTCAAATGCATGCCTTTAAACTAATACAAAAAGCAATTTACAAGGGGAAAGTGATTTTGCAAGATGTAGCTCTAAATCCCTTTTTTTGGAGCTTTGCATTAAAGACTCAGTTGTTCAACTACAAATGGTTAAATGTATTTTAAGCCCAGAACTGTTTTCCTGTAAATCACACCAAACCAAATAGTATATTTCCTTTATGATTCAAGTTCACCGTTTATATACGTTATCTATAGTAGGCTCAGAGAGTACACTGTGTTTCGCTCAGCTCACAAAAGAACACAGTGTACTACTTGGCAGCATGCTAACCCATTGCTTGTTGACTGGAAATGTGAACACTAAAACATGACCATTCAGTGTAATATGGGTTTTTATACTGAAATAATACACGTTTATGTTTTGACTGACACATTTTTATTGACTTATTGTTGTCATCAATCCAATTCGACCTACTTATCACTTCATCTGTTGTTGCTCAACTGGCCAAATAGAAATACATAGATATTGAATATATCTTTCTAAAATAAAAATGTAGCATTAAAATACTGCTGGCATCAAAAAACCCATTTAAAATTAATCCGTGTACTGCCTCTTTTGTTTTGAGAGCGTGCCTGCCTGTTTTATAAGTGTCACCATTCAGGCTTTCGTGATGAAATATTAATCTTGAGTGGACATGTTTTTTAGCCACCAAGTGACTATGCCAGTATGTTTAGGTTATACAGTAGGAAACAATACAAAGGATTTTTTCTTAATGTGATGTAAAATGTAATGCCAAGTAGTAAACAATCTGGGTTCATCTGGGCAGGTCAGTATGGGGGAGCTGTTTTGACATACGTAAGCCAGAGGCCTGTAATACGAAGCCGGATTTTCGCTTAGCGAGCTAACTTCAGGGTAAACTCTGGGTTTCCGGTCCTTCGACGCTGGTTCACTTCTTACCGGGCTAGATCTCCATGGTAACTTATGATGAACGGCTAACCTGCTCCGGAGCAGGTTTGGTTCCAGGATAAAAGATCAACTCAGTGAAAGCACCGCCTGCTGACCAATCAGAGCTCCGTGTGCGGAGTTTAAAGCTATCAAGTCATATTACAGGATAAAGGAAATACAGAAAAACTGCCGTTGCAGGATAGACGGCCGGCAAAAATCAACTGACTGTGTGAACTTGAAAATTAATAGAATACCACCTCCCATCAGTGTTTCTGCCAGGCCAGGGCTGAGAGGGCGTCTACCCCGAGAGCATGTGTGTGACGTGATGTCGTGTCACGTGACTTGAATTTTGAATCGAGCCGTCCCTATACTATCTCTTTACGTATTAGTGATGGGAATTCCGGTTCTTTTTAGTGAGCCGGATCATTTGGCTCGGCTCACTAATGGCGCATTTCCACTGCAGGGCCTCGTACGGTATAGTTAGACCTTGGTAGGCCAGGCTCACTTTATGCTGCGTTTCCATTACAGTTTAGGAACTGGGGTAGTAACTAGTGTAACGCAGTGTAGATGGAGCCGTGACGTCATCTTCAATGCGAAACACAAAACCAACATCAGCCGTTAGCTGTTAGCCCTTAGAGCTCACAGCTCCTCATATCTGTTCAGAAACTAGACAAAAGTTAAACAAGTACAAACCACAGACTACCTGTGTCATGGCGAATACAGTCGCTGGTTTATTTATGTCTGTATAGGCCGTTGTTGTGAGTGTGGACGGTTGGAGCATATACAGCATTAGCTTAGCCGATCTCCATTCAGACAACACGCATTTTAAAAGGTTTTTCGCCTGCCGTCTGTCTGCAGACTTGTCAAAGCATTAATTCATGGTTTTTACTAACCGGTATCAGTATGTTGTTACTTCGGCATCATTTTGAATATGTTCATTTTGTTGTAGTTGCCAGCGATTCTCTCACTAGTTTAGCATACTCAGCCCGGTTGTTGGCCCGGAAAGAACCTCGATATTGGAGAGCCAGAAAAACTGTGAAAAAGTACCCGCTAGCCGGAACTACGCCTAGTGAAAAGGCAACCGAAAACGGCACGCTTAAAACTTCATTTTACCACAGTTTACCACAGAGCCTCAGTTTCGCCGCTGTGAGGCTCCGGCGCTCGCAGTTCACACACGTGCTCCACTAGCACCCCCCTGTCAAGGCTCGCCGGCAGTACACTTTCCGTCACAGGAACACGCTTTGCTGGCGGCGAAAATAATCCCACCAGACTCCTTTGCCCCTCCAACAGAAGGATGTCCTTGTCCTTTTTCCTTTTCGGCATTTCAAGCGATAAAAACTCTCGATCTTCTCTCGAATTATTAATTGTTTTAGACGCCCTCGTCTCGGGTTCAGGGCGTTCCGAGCTGAATAAGGGCGTCAAATGACGGCAAGACGCCCCCCTGGCGGAAACGCTGCCTCCCATCTTCAGAGCAATCTGACTAATACAACATTAGCGTTAAGTAGGGGTGTAACGGTTCACAAACATTTCGGTTCGGTACGTACCTGGGTTTTTAGGTCACGGTTCGGTATGTTTTTGGTACAGCAGAAAAAATGATCACAAAATATAAAATATATATATATATTTGTTTTATTATTATTAAACTGTGGATAATTTATTCAATCAAATAAATACAAAATAAAATAAACATTAAGGTGCAGCATTTCGATGAACTGAAATCATCTGTATTTGAACTTTACCGTGCTAGTACTCACAAATATTTGTTTTGGATTTTTAATTATTATTAAACTGTGAATATTCACTCAAATAAATACAAAATATGATAAAATATACATTAAGCGGCAGCATTTCGATTAACTGAAATAATCTGTACTTGAACTGTACTGTACTAGTACCTAAGCAGCCAGTTTGACATTATGACTGGCTTGTCATTGTATTTTCATGTTTTTTTAAAGAAAAATGAACTTGTCCACATTGCTTGCCGAAAGGGCAGATCTGCTGGCACTAACAATGTCTCCTGCTGTGGAGAACACCCTCTCGCTAGGGACAGAGGTAGCAGATACAGCCAGGTAGCGCTTTGCTAACATGGCACCTTAAAGAGCCTGTGACAGCCAGTAGCGTGGAGTGGGGAAAAAATTAGGGGAAGCCAATCATACGTCTTTTCTTTTGGGTCGGGGGTGTGGTGGTCAATGTAATAACGTAACCAGATGAGTGATTACAGCACCCGGTATCATTTTACACACATTTGTATTATACAGATGCAGGACTTACACACCCCTGTTATCTAACCGACAGGTCCGCACGCACTCTCCAGCCGAAACTCTAATAAGCATTCATTCACAGACTAAATCAGGAGAGCTTCAACGTTTTACGTACGATTCGCTCCAGTTTGGGCATCGGCCTGTCATCAGATTGTATTTGTTGTTGCTGCTGGAGCGGAAGTTTAGTACAATTATTTTTGATTAAATACTCCAAATCTCCACCCTTCATAATTGCACTTGCTTCAGTTGTTTGCTACTTTCTAACGGCGGTGAGAGTGGTGCAGTGACGCTATCTATCTTCTATCGATTAGATTTATGATTAGAAAATTATAAAAGTAGGGTAGACATGTGGATATTATCCGACTGAACAAAACGTGCATTTATCTAACAGGTTCGTTTTCCACTGACCTTATTTCGAGCTATTTTCCAAAATCCTATGGAGAAATGCCATTGCCTTTTTGTCGAGGGAAACCGAGCTGAGCTTACTTCCGGGTTTTAGGACGCGTCACTGCCACACTAAGTTGATGCGATTGGATTGGATTGTGAGGCAAGGGAAGCCAGCCGCCTCTGGCTTCCCTTGGCATGGCCCTGACTAATCACAGGTTGGCAGGGGCATGACGTGAGCCTTGTCTGATTTGTCAATCCCTCCATTCACCAAGGGAAGCCAATTTCGGCTGGACTCCTCTCGCAACAGAGTGTGCAATCTACTGTTCCACCATAACATGTAGAGGGGCGCTGTTTCACTCTTTGTAAAATACTCAATGAGAATGGGGGAGAGACGGGCCGGCAGCAACACACAGCACAGAAAAATTACCGAAACTAAACGAAGTGTTTTTATTTATTTATTAAAATTATAACTACAATCCGAAAAAACAGGGGAAGCCTGGCTTCCCTTGGCCTCCAGGAGACAGCATCCCAACAACTGTTGTGCAATGAAATATTGGGCTACTAGTAATCTCGAACCGCCAGTTTAAAAAAGAAGGTGCGATACCGTTCCGATAAATATCAATAATTTCGATAATTGCGGGGAAATTCCTTCGACTCATTTTGAAGTTTTGGGGGAAGCCGGAAGTGACGTCAATGCGGGAATGCTCCACTGTGCGGCGAGAGAGCCAAACACGGACAAAGTGTGTTGTCATGCGTAGAAATGGTGAATTACTGAGTTTAGGCACGTTAATAACGTTTTAATGAAGTTGACTACAGTATATTCATATTTGTCAGTGCTTTCATGTCAATTCGGCGAACATAAACATAAATGATCGTGGTGAAGATGATGATTAAATTAGGATTAAAAATCGGTAGTGAGAGCTGCTGAATTTCTTCCCGTCGGATGTGATATACATTTTTTTTTTGTAGTTGTAAACTCAAGTGGATTAAACTACATTTATTAGCGCTTTCATGTCAATTCGGCGAACATATGATACATTAAATGATCGTGAGGATGATGATTAAAAATCGTTTGTTTGAGCCGGTCTGCATTTCCTGATGAAAAGTGAAAAGGTAGTGAAAGTAGAACTGTATTTGTGCATACTAGATTTGTGTTTTGAATGAGTGTTATACACTGGTTCTGGCATGGATTACCACTAGTTTAAGGGTTAACAAAAGATGAAATGACACAGTTTGACTGCTGTTATCTTACTAATCAGGTCTTATCTCTCTATCTTCAATCTGCTTGCTGCAGGAGAGCGCATCCTGGGCCACCCAGAGGAGCCATGCTATCTGTGGTTCGTCATGGAGTTCTGTGAGGGTGGGGACCTCAATCAGTACATCTTGTCCCGCCGGCCTGACCCCAGCACCAACAGGAGCTTTATGCGGCAGTTGACAAGCGCCGTAGCTTTCTTGCACAAGAACAACATTGTCCATCGTGATCTGAAGCCAGACAACATCCTCATCTCACAGAAGTCCGGTTCCCCCGTTCTCAAAGTGGCTGACTTTGGCCTCAGTAAAGTTTGTGCTGGCCTAAACTCCAAGAACTGTGAAGAGCATCCTGTAGCAGGAGCGGGCGGCAGAGTCAACAATCAGAACAACAACATCGTCAACATAAACAAGTTCTGGCTGTCGTCAGCTTGTGGCTCGGACTTCTACATGGCGCCCGAGGTGTGGGAGGGCCACTACACAGCAAAGGCTGATATCTTCGCCCTCGGCATCATTATCTGGGCGATGATCGAGCGGATCACCTTCATCGACGCAGACTCTAAGCGTGAACTGTTGGGTACATACATACGGCAGGGAACAGAGATTGTACCGGTCGGGGAGGCTCTGTTGGAGAACCCCAAGATGGTTCTCCACATCCCTCAGAAGGCCAGGAGCTCCATGTCTGAAGGGGTGAAGAAACTCCTCCAGGACATGCTTTCAGTCAACCCTCAGGACAGACCAGACGCCTTCCAGCTGGAGGTGCGGATGGACCAAGTCACGTGTGCTGCATGACAGCATTTCCAAAACCACTCCTTCTTTTACCCATACCAAACAAAGAAGGGACCCCTTCCTTCCCAGGTAAGCTTGACTTCCCATATAATTTATTTATCAATGCTAGCTTAAGGTTAGTTGTGTGCAACTAAAAACTGCAGGTCTTGGCTCAAGACAAATGAATGGAGAAGGAAACATAACTGTCTATTGAGCTATTGTTAAATAAATGATAGTCAAGTTTTAAGACTGTGCGATTGGTCTACCTAATAATAACTATGTATACAGATGTCTCAATTTAAGTCGATGGAAAAAACTCAAACACGGTCATTCCCTCAACTCTGCCATCCCGGTCCCGACAAACTATCAAAGCCCCCAGTGGCACAGTAAACACACAGACGGCTAACGCAGAAATCTATAGACGGCTACACATACCATTTTTTGAAATAGCAAATGGCATATTTAAAGGATATTTGTTACAATTTACACAACTTATTTCAATCATCTTTCTAAGTTCTGTGTGTTTTCATACTGATTGTAATGAACAGAAAACTTAAAATTAGATCCAAGTGTTAACAAACTAGAACTATCTTTTATCCAACTACCATATAATAACTATCCACTATCCCAACCACAAAACATGAGACAACATGTTGGCCTGTTTTCTTCACTTCAAATATAGTTCCTAAGCTTGACTGCTGCTCCTGAGTTCTGACAAAGTGTCCCACGTCACTGTTGAGGACAGAGGATTAGGTATCTACTGCACAGTGCACAGACCAGATCTACTGATAAGGTTAACAAGATGACTGACGCTACTAGGGTTGTTGTAGGGAGCTTAAAGGAACGTGTAGATGAATTTGAAAGGTGAAGAAGTGCGATCTAAGGGCACAGATCTCAGATTTGCACGTGTAACTAAGAGGTAACACCCTTGGCCTGAGGGCAAACAGACTGGCTTTAAATAAAACACAGTCAGGCTGTGTGTGTGTGGGTTTGTGTATTTGAGAAACATTGTGAGAGTTAAGATAAAAACAATTAGTTATTTGGAAGCATAAAGGTTTTTCTGGTTCACATCTAAGAATGATGTGCATGAAAAGACTGGACATGCTTCAATTAAAATACCAATTGTTACACAAGGTATTATTCATTCATATTGCTGTGGATTGTAAAATATTGCAACTTCTCCTTTGCACTGCTTCTGTTTTTTCCAGAGTGTAGGAAATAAGAATTAGAGAAACACATCTTTGTTTGCCTGACATTTACTCAACAAGGGCTGAAACTGCCTTCCAAAAAGCAGTGATAAAGCTGTTTTTAACAGATCTTACCTAGCCTACTCTTAAATGACTTATGCTTACTCATCATATCATAAAATAGAGTATATTTATTACATTATTATTATCTGTCTTAAAGAGGCCCCATTATGCTAATTGGGGGTTTTCCCTCTCCTGTAGTGTGTTCTATAGGTTTTTGTGCATGTAAATGGTCTGCAAAGGATAACATCCCTGTGTTCCCTCCAGAGGGAGTTTCTCTCCCACACACTCCCCCTCCTTGCCTGAAACGCCTCCATTGGACTCCTTTGTTTACTTCTGTAAAAATAGGACATCACTATGTAACACTTGCCCCCCTATTGGCTAGCGTTCCAACATATTGTACGTGAGGGGTGGGACATCTCTAAGCGGTTGACCAATCACAACAGAGCTGGCCAGCTAACCAATCAGAGCAGACTGGGCTGTGGTTTCAGACAGAGGTGCTGCAGCACAGGCAGTATGAGAAAAATAAAGAGCTTTTTGAGACATGTCACAGTAGAGACACTAAATACTAATATGAAGCAAAACAAAAAAAGCATAGGGCCCCTTTAATCACATTATTGCTTTATTTTTGTTGTGCTTTAGAACAGAGCCTTTATAAAGGATTGTTGACTTACCTGAGTAATCTGAGTTCCGGAAGTATTTTTCCTCTGAAGATTAATTAGAACATACTAACGTTATAGTTGTATGGGTAGTAAGTAATACATGTGTCTGTTCTTAGAGAACCACATTGTCAATCTCTGACTTCTGCCACTGACTGAAGAATGTCATACTGTATATTTAGGGCTGGGCGATATGGCAAAACAAAACAATACAGGTGATTTCATATCACTTTCTATTATTGATTTATTGCTCTTTAATGACTTGAACCTTCGGTCTGTTTGTTTGTCGACATTTGACAATTACCTTTCCAATCCTCTCATTCTCTGTTAACCCCCCATCCTGTGACGGGACAGCTCTGGGCTGTTGCATGCTAGGCCTCTGCTGCAGATTGGCCCCACTCCCCCCACTGCACCATGAGATGGCATGTTACGCAACAGGCCCAAGCTACTCCAACTGGAACTGTCATCTGGTGGAGAGAGGGATTAGTGGCTGTAAACAGCAGAGAGGAGGTGGGGTGGAAGTAGTGTATTTATGTCAGGAGCTGGTTAACTGAGGGGACGGCTAACGAAAGCACAGTGACGATACCGACAGCACTGATGGGATTAAACTGTCCTAATCTCTGAGAGAACGACATGTAGGGCGCACATTGTTTGATTAGTCCATGTGGAGATGGATAGCATTATCATTATATAACATCACCATTAACCTATTCACTTATCCACTAAACTGACTGCTTTTACTGGCCCATTCACCCACAGTGCACACTCCTGTTTTATGCAAGAATATATATAAATAGCATTTGGAAGTGTGTGCATAAAATACTAAATATGTAATGAGTTTGAGGATTGGAGATCCCTTTTAAGATGTAACCATATGTGTATATGTTTCATTTTTGTGTGACAGTCCCCTGCCCATCAATCTCTGTCCATACCCCCTCCTTCATCTCCTCCTCTGCTACACAATGACAGCGCTGCTCCTGTGTCAGGGCTTCTGGATGCTCGGTCTGGAACATGTTGTCCTCTTGCTGCCTTCAAGCTGTGGGCCGACTCTGAAGTGGGCCAGAGCTCTGTAAACCCTGGCCCCATGTGTACACACCTCACTTTGGGAATTTTGATTTTATTGACAGCATAAGCAGGATCTTTACAAGTTGAGGCATTTTCAGGGTGTTGTCCTTGCAGTGCACGCATGAATGCCTCCAGAGACTTTAATAAAGCTACTCATGCCCTGAAGCAGGGGACGAATACTCTTAGCATGTGTCTTCAATATTATATATATATATATATATATATATATAATATAAGCATAGGGTTAGGGTTACATTTCAAGCAAAGGCAGTAGGGTCCAAGAGAATGTTGATGTTGTTCCGCTAAAAGAAATGAAGTTGTTTGTACAGAACGCTGTGTCTGTGTTGGCTCAGTCAGCGGGGGGTATTAGGGAGGGGTTGGGAAATGCCAGAGAGAGGCCACCTTTTATGGGATTTTTGGAATGGGTTTGATGAGTGCATTGGCTTTCTTACACAACATGGTTGTAAAAGTAAGCATTCAGTGGGTGAGCAAGTTTAAAGAGGCAAACACATTCATGATAGCTAGCATGTTTTATCCAGCAGGATAATCTCCACATATTAGCATCACTTTGTGATTTTTTTAAGATGCAATCAGCAGAAGTAAAAAGCTAACGCTAGGCTACAAAGGAGCTACATAACGGTCGAATAGCTGCGCAGCACCATCGCTTAGCTGTAGGCGTCTGATGACGTTTTGGGCACTTTAAGACACTTTGAAGCGACGGACATTGATGACCGGGGTATTTACTGAAGTTTTTCATGTTTTAGAACAAATACGTTAAAGCTCTTCAGCTTATTTCAGGCTTCTAACCACAAACACTTTGGAAAAAACGTTGACTTAGAGAAACGGTTATGTCTGGGTTTTAGTACTAATTTCTTCACCATTCTATACAGTCCAGAATCACTGTCCT
The DNA here is from genome assembly GCA_902827135.1 of Harpagifer antarcticus. Lineage (NCBI taxonomy): Eukaryota > Metazoa > Chordata > Actinopteri > Perciformes > Harpagiferidae > Harpagifer > Harpagifer antarcticus. Next base: position 1,609,339 of record CADEHL010000900.1, on the reverse strand, counting down.
CCCACAGTGCTCTGGAACAACACAGAGCCACATCTCTTCCACTCCGCTGCCCCCATTCATGGTGGCTTTGGTGGATCTAATAGGCTGTAAGCTCTTAACACCATGTTAATCCCCTTGCAGTCTGCGTACCATCTATTGAAGCCGCGCCCCTCATGCAGGTGCTGTACGAGTTCATATTTTGGAATCTCGTCGGTCCACTGCTGTGTTGACAGTTCCTTTTGTTTGAATGGTTCTACCAAAGCTGACAGGGTTCATTAATAATAGATGGATAAAGATGTGGTCTGCATATGTTGCAGGAAGCAGAGATTAGTCTCCTCCCTCTGATATTACTTTGGGTTTTAAGAATTTGCTCTGTCACTGTTATCGACTGATTAACCAAAGGACAAATGTTGGAACAAACAATGAAACAAACCATTAACTCCTTGTTTACAGTTTCAGTTATTGTTTTTGAAACTGTACAGATTTGATAATTATTTTGCACTTTGTCTGCTTTTAATCTAAAAGCAATTGTAGGCACACACTTAAACTTGCGTAAGGAACCGTTTTTGTGAACGCCAGCAGAGTAGAATGTGTTGCTATGCATGCCACATGACCACAACATGTTAACACTCCCTCTCAAACTGGTTATCACTCAGAGCTGCCCCAGTGTCCTGTGCTAAGAAACCAGCAAACCACTTTCCCAAAGAAGCCACTTTCTGATGAATTTCACTCGGGTTACTCTGCTTTTGTGTTATACAATAACAGGATCTGACTGAAAGTAATACATGAAATGTCTTTCATGTGTTCAATATTTCCTTAAACTTCCCAGGAAAGCTTAATCAATATAACTAATTATAGGAAATGACCTGGAAAATATTTTCTAAATGTAGATTTTACCTCTTATTTTTAATACTTTTTATTTATTACATTAAACGGATGTACTTTATTCAGAATATAAACGTATATGTTCACATACACAGTATAAGCAAATCACAACAAAGAAACAAATACAAAATGAAAGAAAAAATTAATACTAATTTAAGTGCAGCATGTGTTCCTTCTAGGGATGCTCCGATCGATCGGTCACCGATCGAGATCGGCCGATACTCACTCTCTACCGATCGATCGGTGCTCTCTAAACATGCCGATCGCATGACATAAAATACATGACACTTTTCTCTGTGTGCGGCAAAACAAGCTCGCCAAAATGGCTTCACCGGTCTGGCATTATTTTAATGTGTCCAAAAAAGACAGTAAAATAGCGGTATGCAACGTGTGTGAAGCAGAAATCCTGCAGCTCCGTCCGCTGTGACGGACCGGTGAGCGGAGCAACACACAAGAGTTAGACCTAACACACTTAGCTATTTTATCTACCTCTGGAACTAGCTAAACTAGTTATACATATATTTATTATTCACTGTCGGGTCACTCAATGGATGGGTATCGTTTGAAATGTATCGATTCCGATTCTGCTTATCGATTCCGGTTCGTATCGATTCCCCGTTTCGATTCCAAAATTGTAAAAGAAAGAGGTCAAACGTTTAGATAACAAAAATATCTTTATTCTTTTAAGCTTTAACTGACATTTTTACAAATAAAAAATATACATGCAATACAAATGTATTGCACAATAGCTGTGCTTTATTTTAACTGAGCTATGCCTGTGGCAAGCTATTAACAGGTATTACACTGTGCCTTGTCTTTTTCTTTCTTAGTGTAGTGGAGCCTCACTTCAGAGCGTTTACCCATCTTTGGTGTTATGAAGTGACTGAGCTCGTGAACTGTCTACGGGAGGGCGGGGGGAGCCTCGCTGCGGGGCAACTGTGGACCTCTGTCAACGCAACTTAGATGATGCCATTTTAAAAAAAATGAAGGGCGGTGCCGGCCGTCAGCGTACCGAGCCGGCCGTCAACGGCCCGCTGACGACCGGCCGTTCTGTGATTCTCCAGAACACACAGATGGCCAGTCCTCCCTTACCCTGGCTGTATTCCACCGGGTCGCCGCGGCGCAGACGGACCCGGTGGAATACAGGGTCTACCGCGTTTAGGAACCGTTAAGCAGAACCGAAATTGTGTATTTTGTATGGGTACCCGGTACCGGGCATTTTCTACACGGTTATTCTCCTGTGTTATTATACAAAGTGAATGTAAACTTGAATAATGTACTTCATTTGAATGTAATAATTAAGTTGATTGTTTGTGGAAGCTCCAGTGAATGAGCCCCATTAACTGTGTGTTAAACATAACTTTAAATGGAAAATTTAAAGTGATGTTTAAATCTTCCATTTAGGCCCCGCCCACTCGATCGGATCCGAAATTGGCGATCGGAGCATTCCTAGTTCCTTCAATGTACCATTTTTTAATCACATGCACTTCATCCGTTACTGAGTTTCCAGATAATAGTGGCTTGCTTTCTGTTTAATACCAGCTTGTACTTTTAAAAAAGCTGTAAAAGCAGTAAACACACCTCCATCTTTGCTGATGTAGGCGAGCTGCTCACAGTCTGTGTAATTTGCAGTCAGTGTTGAGTCCCGTGGAGGCATGTTCAGAGTTCAGAAAGTTTACACACAGGTATAAATTCTCCTCACAGCTGTTCTCGGGAAAACATAACTGCCAGTTGAAGCCACGCCCAGTGAGTACTGACAGACCCCTCAGGCATCATGAACTCTTCGGAATGTCTTTCAAAACGTGTCTTAAAGAACAGATATCAGTCTGAGTGTGATGGTAGAGGAAGGAAAACAGGGTTGAGGGTTGGTCCATTTGCATTTGAAAAAGAGATGGACAAAGGAGATGAAATCACTATCCACCTCTGTCAACCCCTGGAGCAGAAAAACAGATCGATAGCACGACAGGCTTTTAGCATGACACGATACTTTATGACCTGACAACACCGCAGAGACATCTGAAAAGAACATATACTGTAGGGTGAACCCTAGGACCATTGCAAAGCTGAGTGCTGTTTTCATTCTCAATATTTGAATTATTTTCTATACGGGGTGCTTTTTATCTGATATACCCATATTCTACATTATCTTCCCCAGTATTCTACCTTGAAAAAAAGTGCTCATTCTCAGCGGTGACATAAGCACTTTCCATGCCTCCATTCTGCACGTCATCCCCACACGCGTGCCGGCTAAACTGACCCACTTGTGTTTATACCATGTGCTGTGAGCTTTTGTATCATAAGAGGACAGAAAACAAACTGCTGCACGATGGCCGCTGGGCTATTATTAGAGCACAGCGCTGAACTAACCCTAGATACATATACAGAAAGTAATACCAACACATACATTATTAATCCCACTAGGGGACCTCTGCTCACTCTGCTACTATATAGTACAGTGCAAGCACATGCAAACCTATACATGTGGGAACTATACACATCAGACCTATTTTATGTATTTTAAAGAGAGGTTTCAAAGCAAAGGGGTTTGCCATTTTCATGCAAGTACAACTAAGTGGAACCAGTGACCATCCAATTCACAAGCAAAGTTTCCCTGGCCTGAGCTACTGTCACCCCCAATACACCCAGTTGTCAGCTGGAGGTGTCCTTTGGATGCAGGCAGAGAGAACTCCATTATCAACCAGTGTGGCTTTATTGAGGCATAAATATATACATGTTGTATACAAAAAACTTTTTGTATATTTTCTCTTACAATTAGGTCTGTTGGACCTGGTTTTTGATTTGTTTATAATGAGATCGAATACATAATCTCAATAGTTACTCGACGCTCAGGAACACTGCTGAGGAGGATGCTGGCTCTGACTAGGGACTATATGCAGTCATATCAATCCGCAGAAAGAAGTCCGGTCAATTTAACGTCAGCAATGGCCAAAAAAAGCTAATTAGATTGACTTTATAAACAAAAACAAGGAATACTTATAATATTTATTTTTAAGTTTGTGCAGAGTACACATCTCTGTATTCATGATTGCTAAACTGAAAATGGTGCAATAGAAGGAAAGTACAGGAAGCAGGAAGCAAGGATTGAGTGAGGAAATGTTAATAATAAGAGAGTTGGCATGTACCCATAGCTTAATGTCAAACATCTAATTTCAGGAAATAAACAAATGATGGTGAGATGAATAGTGTAATAAAATAGCCAAGGCCCTTTTTATAAAATGTTTTCAAAACCTAGTGGACTGATGGAATTGAAGCCTAACTTGTCATTTTCTCGCTCCATGCTGACTTTTTTAACGTTGTGTCTCTGCAGATTCGTTTACTACATGGACTCCAATGGGAAAACTGAAATGTGAAGACAACAATCATGATCTGAGTGGAAAGTGATGGACTGGCTAATGATTCCAAATCTGTCTGTTTTCAAAACCAGACACGAAGACTTCCAGCCCCATCCAGTTCCAATCACTTTCACCATGGAGCTGTCCAACAGCTGGATCGTGACTGAGCGGATGTGACATCCAGGTTTATGATATTTGTTGTTTTATATTTTATTCCCGTCCCAGTATAGGTCTGCTCCTCTCTTCCATTTATGATGTGCTTGGCTGTGGCACAGGTAAAGTACTGGAGCCCTGAGTTCAAAGCGTCATGTGACCCTATAAGTGTGGTATAAGGATCATTTTTTGTGCCTTAAAAATTCCAAACAAGTGCGATTGGGTCATGAAATAAAATGATTTAGTTTGTTACAGTGGAAATGTGCACACCAAGACAACAAAAATGCATGCAGGTGTCTTTCTGCAGACATGTGCAATTGACCAATGGGATTTGTTTGCCTTCAATGATGTCACCTTTTCCAAACAATTGTATTGGCTGCAATCATTTGAAGTGTGAATGTGATCATTTGGCGGCCCTCCTCTTCTCAAAAGCAAGTGCAGCCTTGATGTTGAAGCTAAAATATACAGAACTTAAACTAAATCATCAAAGTGTTTGTGTCAAAATCACAATGTAAACAAGACTTACACAATTATTTCACAATTCTGTGCCAGAGGCCTGCGCACAACTCTGTGCTATTGAAACCAAACTAAGTGCAGCAGGGAATCCCGATTGGTTTGTTCCTGTTGAATCCAAAGAGCAGCTGTTGGACACATTGCTAACATCTGTTTATCATAACTGCAAACATGTGAACATATTTTCCTAATTTACAATCATAACAATCATTATCATTTCATGAGTTATGACTGTATAGTAACTTTGTACTGAATGTCTTTTACATTGACTTTGGTAGTCAGCGAGCTCTGTTCTCCATCCTGAGGGTGTGAAGGTGTTGGGTGAGTGTGATGTGAATACAGGGCGTTCTACAGAGCAGTATTGAGACATGTGGCTGAATCTTTCATGACAGATTTGGAGCCTCGCAGGAAATTTGAAGATTTGCCATCTGGAAATAATCCCCCAAAGCAGTCAGGGGATTGTAACTGTCTCCATCTTACATCCTCTCCTCACTGAAGTGCTTCGCTGTGGCACCGAGTTACACTTATGTGATGGTTGCAACCGGTGTTGTAAGAAAGACGTGATTTCATTCAAACAAATCATGAACCCTGGCGTTAAACAACAATGTAAAGCCACACGACTGATCCGCAGGTGACAGGAAGCAAGAAGGATTCCCAGGAACATTGAATGATGCAAAACTATAACAGGAGCGGGAAAGCTTCCACAGAATGATTGAAGCATACACAACGCTGTGCTTGGAATCACTTAACCCTTTGCTTCATAGCTCTGCATACCATCTGGTTTTCTTCAGTGACTCCTCAGTAGTAGTACATGTGAAGGTGTTTTGTTGTGTGGGCCCTACCTCATTCTCAGCACTTTGAAACATCTTACCTTTGTCTTAGATACGGGGATCTTCTCTGTGTGCTGTTTTGCTTAGCTAACACCTAGCTTTCCCTTTACGACGGCTACATCTGCAACACCTGCTATCTTCTCTCCTAATGGTTGGATTACAGGAATTAGTCCACAATGTTGCTGTTAGCATTCAACAACTGCACCTCCCATACGGCTATTTAGTACTAGAGGTGTACTGGAGGCGCATGTGCATTTAGAAAGTGATAAGTGGTTTTAGCTTTTAATCACACTCAAAGAAGTGAAGAAAACTGATGTAGCCTTGTGGCTGTGTTTGTTTAAGACTGAGATGCATCCATTTGGAGCACCTTGGGTGGTGTAGTTAGAATAAAACACACAACATAAAAGAGGAGGCACAATTTTAATGTTTAGTAGATTCCTCAATTTGCATAAACTGACCTTTTAAATGAGATCTTATCTTAAGATCATGGTAGGACCCATGACCTTTCATAGATAGACTGATAGATAGATAGACTGGCTATCAGGTGGTGTAGCGGTTGAATGCTAACACAAAACGTGTTAAAACATTACGATTTTCTCTTTCCAAAACTCTTCGAGATGTCTTCTCTCTGAATTGCTCTGCAGTGTTCATTATACATGTTTATTCAATCATCTAACTCCACATTTACTTTACATGACATTGCTTGAGCTAGCGGAGGATCTGAACTGAACCCTGCTGTCAGTGCATATTCTGTAAGAGCAGTTTCAGTGAGCTCTTCTACAAATGATTCCACTTGAAAACTACACTATGCAAAATGTTTCACCGCCTCACTGTAAACACCGTACAGAGCCACACAGTTCTCAAACAATTGTGTGTAATATCTTGAACCTTTTTCTCTATTAATGCATATTTCCAGTGTGTACAGAAATGTTTGTTGTGGTAAATAAGAAATGTTTTTGTTAATAAAGCTGATACGAGCCATTCGATGTTTTGAAAAAACATCATTTTTTTTGCTGTAAATGTTTGACAACTTTTCTTGGAATAAACGATCAAAGCAATTCCTATGTGTGTGAGTTTTTTATATCAGAAAAACAGCAAGAATGGACTCTTTAAAGTAGAGGCACTACTGAAGACTCATGATATACACTCGACAATGAGCAGAATAGGGCCCCTTTAAGTTATGTATCAAAATATGATTTTTTTTGCTCCAAAAAATATAACAGTTGTATGACTTTAAAAGCCTATAACATACATGCAACGACATATGTCATTTTTTTTATGGTGTCTTTCCATTATATATCAGAGGTGGACGAAGTACTCAGATCTTATCTCAGACAGAAATACCATAATGTAGTTATACTCAATAAGTTAATCAAGTATAAGTACAAAAATAGCTTCAAGATATACTTTAAATACCAACAGTAGTACTTATTCTGCAGATTGGTCCATTTCAGAATAATATATATGATATGTTTTATAATGATTGATCATGAAAGTGTTCTCAAAGCTGGTAAAGGTGCAGCTAGTTTGAATGACTTTGTAGACTGCAGGGTAGCTGGTGGATTTACTCCAGGTGGAACGACAGTCTGATTTAACACTTGATTAGATTTCACATCATTCATCCACATCTGTGAAGTAACTAAAGGTATTAAATACATGTAGAGGAGTAAAAGTACACTCTACCTGTGAATTGTAGTTGAGTAGAAGTACTAAGAAATGGTACAAGTCCCTCAAAATGTTACTTAAGTACAGTACTAGAATAGGTGTACTACTGGTAATCATGCACTTTAACATTTAGACTAGAGTAAACAAATTAAAGATACTGTGTCATGGGGTTGCTGCTAGGGTTAGGGTTAATTGTTAATTGCTTCGTAAATAATTGGATAGTCTTCTGGGGAAAACCTGGTCTGATTAAGAGAGACGGCATTCATCCTACTTTGGAAGGTGCAAATCTCATTTCGGCAAACATTTCAGGGCTTTGTGGACTTAATCCATGACAAACTGGAGTTGAGACCAGGGGCCTCATTTATAACGCCGTGCGTAGGATTCACGTGGGAAGGTTGCTTATGTAGTAGAAATCCAAAAAATAGGTACAGAAATGTTCCGACATTTTCCGATTCACCAAACATTGCGAACCGGCGAGGAAAGTGCGTACAGCACTTCCTACGCCGGTTTCCCTTTCTAAATCACAACCGACTTGAAATGCGGTGCAGCTTTTCCGGGCTTCACGTAACGCCCATATTTGCCTATAAATAGTCAAAGAAACGGCCATTTATTCATTCGTTTAGACTGACTTTATGAAGAAGATAGCAGGAAATGACGACAGAACAGCTAAAAAAGACATCTCACACCGTGTCAGATTTTGGTTATTTTGGGGAGGTCGAGATAAATCATATTGTTTGGTGGATGCAGTTTGAACCAGAATAACAGGATGGAGGTCGGATCGTCACCAAAATAAATAAATAAGTGGTCCGAAAAAGGTTCATGACAAAAAAAATACACATAGTGTTTGTACCGGGGACAGGAGACGCCCCCTTGATGAGAGACTGTAAGAAGTGATCGGGGAATCCCTCCGGTGTGGAGTCATGACGACTGGATCTGAATTATGTTTTCGTATTTGGTGGTTTGTGTCCCAGCTGTCGATCAGCTGTGCGCAGCGTCTCCACTGCAGCAACTCTATATCCACCAGTTAGAGGAAATACAACTAATGTGTTGTGATATATTAGCTGTACAATTTACCACATATGGTGTTCTTAGTTTCCATACCTCCTGTGTGTTATGAGCGACTTATCAAGTCTTAGCAAACGGCATAAAACATGTTTAAACATGGTAGTATATAAAACCATGCTCGTACAACCTAGAAATGCAAAACCGCATCATTTATGAGAAAACATTTCATAACATTAACACAACATATTCGAGGTGGTTTTAAATAACATATCCGTATTTATTTATTTCTCCAAGTTATGTGTTTGTGTGCACTGAGGAGTCTCAAACAGGCGCTTGTTTAATCATTGTAAGATTGGCTTTAATCAATGTGTGAAAATGAATTCTTCATATGATAAATGAGAGGTAACATTTTGTTTATGGTATTATTTCCACATATTTCTCTCCATTCTTCCTTCTGCCAACGCGATGTCGCAGTTTCTCATCTCTCCCGTTTTTGTGCTTAGTGCGTACGCATGGGTTAGAGTTTGCGTGGAGGACCGCACGTTTTCCCGTCACGTTAGTATTTTATAAATCGCAAACATTGCGTAAAACTGGCGTACCATTTTTTTTTTGCGTATATCCCTTTATAAATGAGGCCCCAGGAGGCGGAGTCGCAGTCTTACATGCTTCTCTGCGCTCTCTCCTAGGCAGTCATCCATAGGAATCTCGAACCCAATAAAATACCCCATATTAGCGGTGTGTGTGTCTGCCCAAGGACAATTTAAGGTAAAACCTAATAGAGGTGTCATACATAATAACTTAATAAAAGTAAATGTAACAACTACTACAGTGCAACAAAACAGGAAGATTAAATATGGACTCTTAAACATAAGATCTCTAGCATTTAAAGCAATATTGGTAAATGATTTAATATCAGATTATAATATTGACATATGCTGTCTCACTGGAACTTGGTTGGGACATGAAGAATATGTCAGCATAAATGAGGCCACTCCACCCAGCCATATCAATACTCATATTGCCAGAGGCGTGGGCCGAGGAGGTGGAGTTGCAGCAATCTTTGACTCAAGTTTACTTATCAATACAAAACCAAAATTAAATTATACCTCCTTTGAAAGTCTCGTTTTTAGTCTTACGCATCCGACCTGGAAAACTTTGCAGCCAATCTTATTTGTTACAGTGTACCGTGCACCAGGTCCTTATTCAGAATTCTTATCAGAATTCTCTGAGTTTTTATCAACTTTGGTTCTTAAAACAGGTAAAGTAATTATCGTAGGTGAATTCATGTTGACGATGATAAAAATAGCCTTACTGTTGCATTTAACTCTATATTAGATTATGTTGGTTTCTGTCAGAGTGTAAATAAACCAACTCACTGCTATAATCACACTCTCGACCTTGTTCTAACTTATGGTATTGAAATTGAGCAACTATTAGTCGAACTGCATAATCCTGCTTTATCCGACCATTTCTTAGAAACTTTTGAAGTACTGTTACTAGACTACAAAGCATTAGTCAAAAGCTCCTGCAGCAGAAACCTATCTGTTAGTGCTATAGCCACATTTAAGGAAGAGATTCCACCAATACTTAACTCGATAGCATGTCTGCATGTAGGGGAGGAAACTTATACAAAATGTACACCACCCCAAATTGATCATGTTGTTGATAGTGCTACAGATGCGTTGCGAATAAAATTAGTCTCTGTTGCTCCTTTGAAAAAGAAGAAAATAAAACAACATAGATTAGCTCCATGGCATAATGCCGAAACCCGCAAAATAAAGCAAAAGTCGAGACAACTTGAAAGGATATGGCGTTCCACTAAACTTGAAGAATCTCGTTTAATTTGGCATATTACTCTCAATGAATATAAGAAAGCACTGCGTAAATCGAGAGCAGCCTACTACTCTTCATTAATAGATGAGAATAAGAATAATGCAAGATTTCTTTTCAGCACTGTAGCCCGGCTGACAGAGAGCCATAGCTCGATTGAGCCTTCTATTCCCATAGCACTCAGTAGTAATGATTGTATGTGCTTTTTTAACGATAAAATTGTTACTCTTAGAAACAAAATCAATGACCTCTTGCCTTTGACCAGTATAGTGTTATCAACTCCCGGAAACGTAAGTTCTAATATTACACTAGAATCTAGTAAACTAGAATGCTTTTCAGCCATAAACCTTGAACAATTAAATTCAATGATTCTCTCTTCTAAACCATCAACGTGTATGTTAGACCCAATTCCAACTAAGCTGTTCAAGGATGTTTTTCCATTAATTAGCACTTCTTTATTAAATATTATGAATATGTCTTTATTATCAGGCTATGTTCCACAATCATTCAAAGTAGCAGTGATAAAACAGCTTCTTAAAAAGCACAACCTCGATCCAGAGGTTTTAGCCAATTATAGACCTATTTCTAATCTTCCGTTCCTCTCAAAAATTCTTGAGAAAGCGGTCGCAAAACAGTTGTGTGATTACTTAAAAAACAATGATTTATTTGAAGATTTTCAGTCTGGCTTTAGAACACATCATAGCACAGAGACAGCTCTGGTTAAAGTCACAAATGACATTCTAATAGCCTCTGACAAGGGACTTGTCTCTATTCTTGTTTTGCTCGATCTCAGTGCTGCATTTGATACTATCGATCATGATATCCTATTGTAAAGACTAGAGCACTTAGTTGGCATAAAGGGAACTGCTTTAGGCTGGTTTATGTCCTATCTATCTGAACGCTCTCAGTTTGTACGTGTCAACGATGAATCTTCCACGCAAACCAAAGTTAGCCATGGAGTGCCACAGGGCTCAGTGCTCGGACCTATTTTGTTCACATTATATATGCTTCCGTTAGGCAATATTATAAGGAATCATTCTGGAAACTTTCATTGTTATGCGGATGATACTCAACTATATTTATCAATCAAGCCTGATGAAATTAATCATCTAAATAAAATTCAAGACTGCCTCAAGGACTTAAAAACATGGATGACCTTACATTTTTTGATGTTAAACACGACCAAAACTGAAGTTATTGTACTTGGCCCGAAGAATCTACGAAACAAATTATCTAAAGATATACTAACTATGGATGGCATTCATTTGGCCTCCAGTGAGACTGTAAGGAATATTGGTGTTATATTTGATCAGGATTTATCCTTTAACGCCCACATAAAATCAATTTCAAGGACCGCCTACTTCCATCTACGTAACATTGCAAAAATCAGGCATATCTTGCCTCAAAACGATGCAGAGAAACTAGTCCATGCATTTGTTACTTCAAGGCTGGATTATTGTAACTCCTTATTATCAGGGTGTACCAAGAAGTCAGTCAAGTCGCTTCAGCTGATTCAAAATGCTGCAGCTCGTGTACTAACCAGAGTTAGGAAAAGGGACCACATTACTCCTGTTCTGGCTGCCTTACACTGGCTCCCTATAGAACACAGGATAGAATTTAAAATTCTTCTTCTCACCTACAAAGCCCTTAGTGGGCAGGTAACATCTTACCTTAAAGAACTCATTATACAATACTGTCCTACTAGGGCATTGCGTTCCAAGAATGCAGGGGTGTTGGTTGTTCCTAGAGTGTCTAATACCTCATTCACACCAACGCAACTCCGGTTCAAGCTCCGTTCTAGAGCTTTTCAGGTTCAGAACCGGTTCTTCGGTTTAGCGGAGGCTCTTTTCACACCGCCCAGAGTCCGACTGGTGCTGCGTCATTGCGTCATCGTTTGCGTCATGGCGTAACCGTTTGCGTGCCTGCTTCATAAAGCCAAACCGCGCGGAAACCCCTCACAGCTGACACCGACAACAACAACAATGGCCGATTGTGCTCCAGCTTCCTCTGTACCTCTTCGGAAGACCAGATTCCCAGTAGGTAGCTGGTCTCTTCAGTGGACCACTGCTGCTTGCTAAGTTTCTCCATCGTTGTGTACAAGCTGGATAAAACGCAGGCTTCTTGTTGCTGTTCAGGAGTTGTTGCATCTTGAGTCGTGGCTGTGGTCCTGGATCATAAGTCCTGGATGGATATCCTTGTCGATTAATCTTCCTATTATACACACATGCATTTCCAAACATTTGGACTACCTATGTTGCAAATGTATTATCTTTTAAATTTACACACGGCATCTATTGCACGTCTGTCCGTCCTGGGAGAGGGATCCCTCCTCTGTTGCTCTCCCTGAGGTTTCTCCCATTTTTACCTTTAAACTGTGGGTTTTCTCCGGAAGTTTTTCCTTGTACGATGTGAGGGTCTCAGGACAGAGGGTGTCGTATTGTCATACTGATATTCTGTACAAACTGTGAAGTCCACTGAGACAAATGTAACATTTATGATATTGGGCTATATAAATAAACATTGATTGATTGATGTACACTGTTTACACTATGAGGCCATCTGTGGGGCATTTGTAACCCGGCTTTATCCAGTAATCACATATCTGCTGGAAGGAGTATTATTCCATGCCAGGATTATAAAAGAGCTGTCACCCAAATATTGAGTTTTAACTTTATTGGTTTATTCTTTACCGAGAGATTTTCATAACGCACACATTTATGTGGAACCTTTTGACATAATAGATGTATTTAAAGTTAAAGTTTAATTTTTCCAGTGTATGACAAGCATTAGGAATCTGTGTATGGCTTTTACTGTCTGGATTACTCTCTCTCTCCCCAGGAAGAGCAGCAGCTGCAGTGGTATCAGCTGATAGGTTCACACATAAAGAATAACAGAGCATGGATCCTGCTGGCTCAGAGAAAGAGGAATAATAAGTGAGCAGTGGCGAGCCGTCAGCCCTCTAGGCCCTCTGTGAGGGCCTAAGATATTCTACAAAATAATATTTAAAAACATTAAAACAAATTATATATTTTTATATATATTTTTTAAATTATATTTTTCATTAGTTTTACCAAAATAACTTGATTTAATTGTATTTAAAATCACATTTCCAAATAAATAAATCCTTCGAATCTGCTTATTTAGTTTATGTTGGAATGTGAAGGGTTAAATGAAAGAAGAGTTACGGAGCATCCACACTACAGCTTCAAAAAAAACTTGGAGCTGGGTGTGTCTGAAGTTTGGGGATTTTATTCGAGCAACGCGACCAACAACCAATCACATGAATCTTCCGCCCCCGACATACAAAGCAAAAAACCCCGAGGATTTTATGCGAGCAATATATATAAACTCCCCAAACATTCGAAAACCTACCAGTTTCCCCCACTGTCTCTGCCACCTCCCTCCATGCCTGGTTCTTCTGGTTTGTATAACGGTAGGTGAATAGGGTCTGGTCATACAAAACCGGGTGATTTGCTACGGCGATAAATAGTTTCTCCTCCATCTTTTTTTGAAATATAGAAATCAACGGCGGGATATCTCTCCCAGCTTAGACGCGGTTTGATTGGCTAGCGCTTGAGCTGTCAGATTTTCAGAAATCGGATTTGATTGGCTGGCGCTGGCTACTCCGGCGGAGACGGACCGCTATGCCACCCACAATTCAGTTCGGCGAAAAGCGAGGCAACGTGACGTCACCCCATTCAAAGTGAATGGTCAGACGCGTTGGAAACTGTTTTTGAAGCTGTCGACGCTGTAGTGTGGACGCAGCGTTACTGTGAAGAGAGGAGCTGTTGGACGTCCAGGCGGTCCAGCTATGAATTCACAGAGGGCCCAGTAAGTGAACAGAGAGTAATGTCAAATGACAGTACAATTGACAAATCATATCTTCCCTCTAAATGGGTGGGTGTTATTATCGCGGGCTTTATGACAAGTTCCGCCTGCTGTGAAACTTTTCTTGTTTTCATAGCAATAACATCTTCCTGTCAACAGCGTTAACTCGCCTTCAAAATAAAAGCATGCCAAATTACACTTAACGACGAAAGTAACAAACACAATGCAATATCCTTTTCAATTTCAAAGAACACAAATAGGGTTATTTACAGGTGTTGTTTTGTGTGGTAGAGGGTCGCTTTCATTGATGCGTTTTGCACCCCGGACCGTTGTTTTGATATTCCACTGAAGTATACGCTGTGACGTAATAACTTGAGGGAAGGGGTGGGGGTCAGAGGGCCTAGGTATAAAAGTAACGGCTCGCCACTGTAAGTGAGTATGGATCAATAAACACATCTTCAGGAGATGCTGCCACAGCCTGGTCAGAAACAAAGTGTGATGGACTAATTGGCATGTTTAGATTAATGACGGCTGGGGGACAAAGGGAGACCCCAGTGATACTTCCCAGAGAACGCCCTCACACAAAGCCTTACACACACACACACACACACACACACACACACACACACACACACACACACACACACACACACACACACACACACACACACACACACACACACACACACACACACACACACACACACACACACACACACACACACACACACACACACACACACACAACAATATGTCAGTGTTCTGTGCACTTTATGTTCAGCTGGGTACACGGTGTACTCAGAGCGGAGGGCGGCAGCTAAGAGGCAGGAGGTGGGGGTGGGGAGATTTGAGGAGATGCCATTGCATCAGGGAAGATAGAAACAGCTGTGACATGAGCAGAAGGCAGCCAATAGGAGCGCATGAATTCTTTGAATCCCAGACAAGACAAATTAGATTTGAAGAATCAATTGTGTATTATTTATGTGTACTTGTTCTATTATTTAAAAGTGCAATTAACATCATTTTCTTGTTGTTGCATTTTTGCAACAAAAAAAAGCTGTCGTAAAAATTATTAAGAAGCAAGATTTTGTATTTTTCTTGATTGTTTTTTAAAATATGATTTGCCTTAACTTTCAGCAAAAATATACTATAATAATAATAGAATATTTCTAAATACATTATAACATTGCCCACACATCCACAAAATATTGGATATATGTTAAACCCGATTTTATCAGTGATAGTTTGCACAATGAATAACATTTAAGATTAATTCTGTCAAAAATACACTGTTTATTTGTTTTAAATTGATTCTGTAGCCTTCCCTCTGAGCAGAGAGTATACTGTACATTCACTTAAATGTTAAATAACATGAGCTGCAGGCAGTGTGAGGAAATGATGATGGTGGTGGTCTGTAAGGTCTGCTGCCAGAGAACAACATGTTCCTGAACATATAGAACATGAGGGCGGGGCTCACACACACACACACACACACACACACACACACACACACACACCACACACACACACACACACACACACACACACACACACACACACACACACACACACACACACACACACACACACACACACACACACACACACACACACACACACACACACACACACACACACACACACACACACACAATTGATGTGAGTCTTTGGGTTCAGTAAACAGTCACTCCGACATGTGTTAATGCGCCTTAGCTATGCAATCCTCTCTGCCAACTGGTCATGATCTCCCTTTCACAATAAAAGCCTTAGATATATACATTGCATCACAGACTACCAGAGAGCATTTAAAAAAAGGACAGTTTACCAACATCTCTGAGAGTAACTATACCCTGGTAGAGTCAAAGGAAATCTACCTGGCAATATTGCATTATTGACAGCGGAAGCAAAGAGGAAGGACACAAATAGTTGTTTCTATGAATCTAAAAAACAAAAGCTGCCTAAATATCAACATTATCATGGTTTTTACTCCTTGGTGGTTTTTATCATAGCACTAAGCGTTAGTTCTTTAGGATTCTTCTGGTTGTTCCTTGATGACATAATCATATGACATTGAGGAAAGTAAATAAATGAATTTATTAATCATGAATTACATATTTACTGTTTTTGAAATTATTGATGTTTTTGGACTGTGCCAAGGTTTACGCGTATTATTGTTTACAACAGAGATTTGTATGGTGGCCGACAGGGGCAAACACGAGCTGCACTTCCATTTTATTTTTTTAAAACACCACAAATGTGCCGAAACACATGCTAATGAAGAAACATGTTCACCAATTTAGTTTGGAAACAAATAAAGTGTGGAAAGAGATCCGATAGCAGTACAGACAATAATAACACTGAAAACACTGGGGAGAAAAGTTTGTCTTGAAAGAAATAGAACATTATTATGCCTTTTCACAACAGGCCTGGTGCCGCTCTTTCACCCTCCCCGTTCACTCCAGTCACATTTAAAGCTTGAGAGACCGCCTTCGCAAATCAGGTCATCTCTCTGGAATGAGAGGCACACAGAGGAATAAGCGTTGTTTTAAGCAGTTAACAGTATCTAGAAGGCCTCCATTAATTCTTAACTTCATTTACAAAAATACTGCACCGTCATAAAAATAGATGAATCATATGTCTCAGGGTATTTAACTTATTCCGCTTCCAATAAGTCATGCATCACTTGACACTCCGTCTGTGTTCTCCCTCTCATCTGGATGAGGCTCCTTCTTTCAGTTGGAGGGTGTAGATACAAGCAAACTTTGAAGGGGTCCGTTTGAAATTGGGCCGATGATTATGGTGATGGGTTTTTATGATTTTGTCTTTAAAACATATTTAAAAAGTTTACTGAAATCAGTCAACCAGTCCAACAAGTAAAACAACACAACAGTGTTGTAGTCAAGTCACCAATTCACAAGTCCAAGTCACTCTCGAGTCCCCATTTTCCGGGTCCGAGTCACCCAAGGAGTGTCCGAGTCGAGGCTGAGTCCAAGTCCGAGGTCACCCAAGGAGTGTCCGAGTCGAGTCCGAGTCATCATTACCTCTGTCCAAGTCCAAGTCACCCAAGAAGAGTACAAGTCAAGTCGGAGTCACAAGTCTTCATGTATTAATCTTAGTGGATATATTTGTTGAAATGTTGCTGTAGCTCCTCTACATTGCTTTTATCCTGTCATTTTATACTGATTTGTCTATTGAACTGCTATGAAGCGAATTTGGCTACAATGCTTGAATAAAAGGTGCTATACAAATATAAAGCTTATGACTAATATTATTATTATTATTATTATTTAATAATATAATAAATATTCTATCACAATGTCCAACAGCCAACAAGTGAACGTTTAAATTATATCAATAAAGATTAAGCCCCAGTGTTATCAGCTGAATCTTTATTTATTGATTTGATCACATTTCTCTGATGATGGTGTTCAAGACAGCCTACCTATATGTCTGAACTCGATCTTTTTTTCCACATAACGAGCATTTTGCGCTGCTCCTTCCCGATGTTGAAGCAAAATCTGTGAAAGCACACAGCCAGATGTGAGGTGTGTCTCTGGACATCTTTAGACTGGAATAGCGGGGGTGCGACCTGTACGTGAACTCGCCTCGCGGGTGCACACGCCAGGAGTACATCTGACTCCAGACAAAACTTGCTTGAATCCAAGTCCAAGTCGGAGCGTCAATGTAGACGTGGAGTCCGAGTCATCGTGGGTGAAACACTCACGAGTCCGAGCCAGAGTCATCGTGGGCGGGAATTCACAAGTCTGAGTCCACGTCAATCAGTGCGCGAGTCCGAGTCGAGTCACGAGTCCCGAAAATCGGCACTCGAGTCCGAGTCCAGGACTCGAGTACTCCTTCTCTGCACAACACAATATCTTGCTTGTCCACAACCCACACAAATGTTTTGAGATCTGATTGCATCATATTAGAATAAAATAAATACATATTTAAAAAAACGTAGAAATTTAAAGTAGAAATTTGCAATACAAGTCCTTGTAGCCACAGGGACACAGTGTCTTAGACACAGGAAGGAGTCAGGACGTCCTCCACAGCAAAGAGACCCTCTGAAGACTCATGGTGAAGACATGATGAAGACTCATGGCGAAGACATGATGAAGGCTCAGGCTCATGGTGAAGACATGATGAAGACTCATGGCGAAGACACGATGAAGGCTCAGGCTCATGGTGAAGACAGGATGAAGACTCAGGCTCATGGTGAAGACATGATGAAGACTCAGGCTCATGGTGAAGACATGATGAAGACTCAGACTCATAGTGAAGACATGATGAAGACTCAGGCTCATGGTGAAGACAAGATGAAGACTCAGACTCATGGTGAAGACATGATGAAGACTCAGGCTCATGGTGAAGACATGATGAAGACTCAGGCTCATGGTGAAGACATGATGAAGACTCAGGCTCATGGTGAAGACATGATGAAGACTCAGGCTCATGGTGAAGACATGATGAAGACTGAGACTCATGGTGAAGACATGATGAAGACTCATGCTCATGGCGTAGACATGATGAAGGCTCATGCTCATGGTGAAGACATGATGAAGACTCAGGCTCATGGTGAAGACATGATGAAGACTCAGGCTCATGGTGAAGACATGATGAAGACTGAGACTCATGGTGAAGACATGATGAAGACATGATGAAGACTCAGGCTCATGGTGAAGACATGATGAAGACTCAGGCTCATGGTGAAGACATGATGAAGACTGAGACTCATGGTGAAGACATGATGAAGACTCATGCTCATGGCGTAGACATGATGAAGGCTCAGGCTCATGGTGAAGACATGATGAAGACTCAGGCTCATGGTGAAGACATGATGAAGACATGATGAAGACTCAGGCTCATGGAGAAGACACGATGCAGACTCAGGCTCATGGTGAAGACATGATGAAGACTCAGGCTCATGGTGAAGACATGATGAAGACTCAGACTCATTCTCTGCACTGTTTATATTCCACCCAGCGAGAACGCAGCAAGTGCAGCAGCTCAAATCACTGACTGTGTTCACCAGCAGCTACTACACACTCCTGACGCTCCGGTTTTTATTCTAGGGGACTTTAATCATTGCAAACTTGAATTGTCACTACCCGGTTTTCAACAATACGTTACATGTGAGACCCGGGAAGATAAAATTCTAGACAAATGTTACGGGAAATGTGAACAACGCATATGTGAGTAGAGCCAAACCACCGCTTTCGAACTCGGACCATAACACTGTTCATCTAATACCTACCTACAAAACGCTTCTCAAGCGAAGTAAACCACAGACCAAGACTGTAAAGGTTTGGACTAGTGACAGCACAGAGTCTCTTAAAGGATGTTTTCTCTCTACTGAGTGGAGTATCTTTCATGAGATGGACGTGGATAATGCTACTGAGACGGTAACTGACTATATACAATTCTGTGTTGACAATGTGATACCTCAGAAAGAAATAACTGTGTACCCCAACAACAAACCATACATAACTAAAGAGGTTAAGGACTGCATCAATCGTAACAATATAACTTTTAAAAACCGGGATAAAACCCAACTGAAATGTGTGCAAAAGGAGCTTAACCGCATGCTCAGAGAAGCTAGAAGGAGACATAAGGACATTATTGAACAGAACTTTTCTACAATAAACTCCAAGGAACTTTGGGACACTATGAAGGCAATCACAAATATGACTCCAGCTAAAAAAAACTCTCGGTACCTCTGATGACCTGCACAAAGCAAATTAACTGAATACCTTTTTCATGAGATTTGAAACCCAGGACTTCTCCTCTGAATGTACAGATATCTTAGAGACAATCTCTGCTACTGACCAGGACCAAAGGGTGGTGATTGACCCTTTAAAGGTCCGATCACTTTTTAAACACACCTGTACTAAGAAGGCTACAGGGCCAGATGGCATCTCTGCATTCCTTCTCAAGACATTTGCAGAAGAACTGACATCAGCATGGTGTCCCATATTTCAAAAATCTGTTGATCTTCACACCTTCCCCACCCTCTGGAAAAAATCAATAATAAAACCTGTCCCCAAAAAACCTTGTCCAAAGGTAAACAATGATTTTAGGCCTGTTGCATTGACATCCATTGTCATGAAATGTTTTGAGAGGATCATGGTGCCGCTGCTAAAGAAAGAGGTTGATGTACATTTAGACCCTTTTCAGTTTGCCTACAAGCAAGGGTGTGGCACAGACGATGCTCTAAATAGCATCACACACCTGGTCACTAAACACCTGGAAGACCCCAAGGCATATGTACGCCTACTGTTTGTGGATTTCAGCTCGGCTTGTAACACACTGCAGCCTCACATCTTGCTTCAAAAACTGATAAAGATCAGTATAAATCCTTTTATCTTGAAATGGTATTTTTCATTTTTAACCAATCACACTCAGCATGTCAGAGTCAACAATGCCCTCTCAGTGCCCCGGACCATTAGTACAGGAGCCCCCCAGGGTTGTGTGAGCTCCCCGGTCCTCTTCACACTGTACACAAACGACTGTACGAGAATCCACCCGGAGAATTATATCATCAAATTCTCAGATGATACAGCCATCCTTGGCTTAATGCACAAAGGCAGCAGTTCATCGGCTTATCACTCTGAAATAGAGAGATGTGTGCAGTGGTGTGATTTTAACCATCTAGTGCTGAATGTGAAGAAGACTAAGGAGATGGTGTGGGACCCAAAGGCAGTGGGTGACCTTAGGCCGGTGGTTATCCACAATGAACCCATAACTCAGGTCAGTGCAAGATTAGTAACTGGCAGGAGTGGGTCAGGCACGACCACCTCCATGGCAGATATTTTTTTAATTTAATGAACACCTGTACGTGCAATTTCCTGCAATATAGAGCACTGAACTGTCTCAAAATCCTATGGGATCCTAAAGGATTCCTATAGGGTTCCAAAAACGTATAGAGATTCCTATAGCATTTTTTGACCAGGGATGTTATCCTACACTTTAAGCTGACTGATATTTCCATTACCTGTAACTCTTGGGTCTCTTTCACACTTCCTCTGCCTCCTCCCTGAGTCTGCACAGTCACCACATCATTCTACATTAAGGAGAGCAATACACTTATGAGTACACTGAACTGGTTTGAATACACAATCTTTATGCTACTCTGTAAAGAAAGGGAGAGAGGGGGGAATATATTATCCAAGTATTTGTGTCTTAATTTGTTATGTTATCCTACACTTTAAGCTGACGGATATTTCCATTACCTGTAACTCTTGTGTCTCTTTCTCTCCTTCTCTGCCTCCTCCCTGAGTCTGCACTGTCACCACCACATCATTCTACACAAGAGAGCAACACACACACACACACACACACACACACACACACACACACACACACACACACACACACACACACACACACACACACACACACACACACACACACACACACACACACACACACACACACACACACACACACACACACACACACACACACACACACACACACACACACACACACACACACACACACACACACACAGTGTGCAGGTTAGTTACAGTAGGAGATGGGCTTCTATCATATTATCTTCTATCATTCTATAATTCATTCTTCTTTTATTTTCATTTCAGGTAGTTGTACCTTAAGATAATTGAAGGCTGGCATCTGTAAATGCAGATAGATATAAGTACTTTATTCTTATTATATTATCATTATTTTCTTTCCAATGAAATGAAATCAGAAAATAAGTGGTATATGATGGAAAATATGAAAGTCAATGCTTGAAGGAAAATGGACTTCGGAAATCAGTTTTTTATTTACTGTTCTGTAAAAGTCTTGTCAAATGTAATGTTTTATGTTTTGTGTGGACCCCAGGAAGACTAGTTGTTGTCAAAAAACTCACAACTTATTATGAATTAAACATTCACAAACTTATAATTATGTATTCACATGTCTAACTGTTACATATGCACGCAACGAACAGAAGAGTGCAGGGCAGAATTAGGAGGGAGTTCCGTCTCGTAGCGTTTGTGCACTGTTTTGAAATGCCGCTCCTAAATTACCCTTCTTCGGTAAAGCCATGCTCGCATTGCAGATGAGACAGATGGACTTTGAATTAGAATAGATACAAAAATAATCATCCTCCCACTCGGAGTGAAAATTATATATTTTGGGCATTTTTGCTTCTGCCATAATTGCGCTTTTGTTTGTGTGCGGACTGTCACTCCTGTTGCCATGGACAACGTCAGCTAACTAGTGCCCACTGCCCACCAGCCACGCCCCGACACATGGGGTCACGTCAATCACAAAGCTTTGATGCGTTCAAGTGCATTATTCTGGCACAGGAAGATTATGTTATAGGACCTTAACGATAAAACAGAATATTGTTGTTCTATTTTTAGACACATCTCGCGATCGACTGGTTGGGCACCCCTGGTCTAGAACAACCTCAAACTATACAAGTAACCACGTAAGCCATGCTACTGATGCTGGACAGTTTTTCAGTGGGTGCACAATAAACGGCAACATACAAATTAATGTAAATAAATAGCCAAATAATGGATCAACGCTCTCAGTCTAATATGTTCGCTAGCTGTTAGTGTTGTTGCATAGCAACCACCTCACACTATGTTTTGTGCAGAAGGCAACGGAGGGACTATTTTATTTTGAACATCATTATTTACTAATAAAAACTATTTAAATTAGAGTGTGTATTTTTCTTTCATATTGCCACACTTAGTAACCGTTTTATAAAAGCAACAGCTCACTTCAGGCTGTGATATATGGTTATTATATCACAGTTTAAGGCCCTGACACACCTGGCCGATTTCGGCCGTTTTCGTTAGTCGGAAGATGAAGCGTGTCCTGTCGCCCAAACTCAATTTGGTGTGTCCCGCACCGTCGGCCGTGACACGCCTTATTTGGACTGCCTGACCCGATGCATGGCCGATTCAACATGTTGAATCGGCCATGCATCGGGTCAGGCAGTCGGACCAAGCAATCACTCTGATTGGCTGTTCAGCTAGCGAATCAGTGCATGAGAAGCGAAACGGAAGTGAGGGACGTAAACAAACGATTTAAGAAGGCACACATAGACTGCTATTCATTTTCATCTCATCATGGCGATCTGGAATGACGGAAACGAAGACCTGCTCATCACCTTGATTCAGGAGAGGCCAGCTCTGTACGACATCACTGAGAAAAGGTACTCGAACCGAGTAGTAAAAATACTGTTGCTAGCTGTGCAGTTTGGAACTGCATATAGATATGAATTGGACATGCTAACTAGCCACAATGCTTACATCGTTTATTTGTGTGCTTCAGAGAAAGAGCTGAGGAAGAATTGGGATTCTATGCGAACCCAGTACACCTGGTACAGGAAACTTGCCCCTTCGGATAGTTGTGGAGCACAAAGGACTGGCAGACAGCAGTGGATCATAACCAGGCTCTAGTTTTTAGAGCCCTACACAAGAAGGAAGGAGAGTACTTCGAACCTCACCATCACAGTAACTATTTTATTTGTTGAGTACAAATAAGTGTGTCTTGCTTCTTTCATTTACAAAAACATTATTTTCATTCATTTGGTGGTCCATCTTCTTCTCCCGCTTATCCGTGGTCGGGTCGCGGGGGTAGCAGTTCCAGCAGAGAGCCCCAAACTTCCTTTTCCCTGGCGACATCAACCAGCTCTGACTGGAGGATCCCAAGGCGCTCCCAGGCCAGCGAAGAGATATAATCCCTCCACCTGGTCCTAGGTCTACCCCTTGGTCTCTTCCCAGCTGGACGTGCCTGGAACACCTCCCTAGGGAGGCGCCCAGGTGGCATCCTAACTAGGTGCCCGAACCCCCTCAACTGGCTCCTTTCGACGCGAAGGAGGTGGTTTGGTGGTTACAGTGTTAAATATAACAATAACAATCCAATCCACTTTATTTATATAGCACAGTTTAAAAACAGAGGGTTTGCCAAAGTGCTTCACAATGAACATAACATTATAATAAAATATAATATTACACGAATAGATAAAAAATGATATATATAATAACAGAATAATATATATATTATTGTATTATAATTATTGATGTGCTCATCACCTTAATGTTGCAGCTGGTAAAGGAGGAGCTAATTGAAATTACATGATATACTGCTGGGTAGCTTATGAAATTCACCATGGGATCAATAACGCTTTTATCTTAACCTATAATAATACATGATAAATATGTCTTGATTATATTTTGTAGTATTCTGAGTCTTCTAGAAGTATGTCTTTAGCATCTGAATAGAGCATCACAATGTGTCTACAATGTACCTCCCACACCCCAAACTAATGGCACACACATTTCAGGGTATTGTTTTGTTATGAATGCTTAGTAAACAGTTTTAAGAAGCCATGGTATTAAATCCAACTAACTGTGAATTTATTTAAAAACATTTAAGGAACGTCTGGTGGCTGCAGAATCAACCCCCGGTGGCACCAGCAGTGAAACCTGGACCAGCACCACCGAAGAGTCCTTCCACTTTGATGCTGAGCCCTGCACTCCCCTGGCAGAACCCACCATCTGCACCACACCGGCACCGCTCGGAGAGAGGCCAAGCACACTCAGCGCTCGAAGGCCTCCCGCGAAGTGCAGGATGATGATACTAAATGAGATACTGTCTACCGCTGTTCATTGTTCAAGATTGAAATGTAAATGTGCAAGCCGTTTTTCTGCCCCTCTATTCACATGTAGCCTTTCATACGTGATGGTTTCTTCATTCTCGAACTGTTGTGGAGCAGAACTATACAGTTGCAGGATTAGTCTCAAGTACCTCAATATAATTATAGTATGTCTGCACTTTATGTGCTCATTTCATCATTCATTCATGTATTTTATATTCTACTAAAACTGAATCAAACCATAAACAAGGTGGCCTGTTGGGGTTACTGTTGGGGATATATATATCTGCATTATGTTATCCCACTTTATGCTTTGCTCTTGCTGCTTGTTTTACACTGATTTTATATCTTATTTCTTACTGATGTAAAGCACTTTGAACTGCAATCCCCTGTATGAAAGGTGCTATACAAATAAAGTTATTATTATTCAGATGGTTGTTTCTGCCCCTCTGTTCATTCTCCCATTATCCTCCTCAATCTGCCTAGAAGTATTTTAATGTTGTAGCTGTTACTATAACCAATACTAATGCTAGGGCTGCAACTGACAGTTCTGTAGGCACATTGTTATTGTTTCTTATCGCTGTGTGATTAAAATAAACACAAATAGCAGGATAGGCAATGCAAAACTTCATTTCGTACCTTCACACACAAATAACACAACATTAGAATGAGCTTTTATCAATGCCTACATGATGATAACCTGTCAACATGACAGGAAAATCCACATGACATTAATACAGAGCGGGCAGAACCCAAATCTAGCTCCAGTGCCGCACGAAACATGTTTTCGATGGACGAGAGTGAAAATGGAACGCACACTAGTGATGAGTCGTTCGCGAACGATTCGTTCTTTTTGAACGAATCTTTGAAGTGAACGAGATGAACTGATTCCTCCCACAAAACGATTTGTTTGTTTGGGTCGCCGCCTTCCGCCAAAAGCTAAAGAGAAGCTGTTCGCGAACGACGAACTTAAAGAACTGGCGGAAACAGTTCAGAACTGTTTCCTACAGTTCTTCTATCCCTTTCTTTCAAGAGGAGTGTCCCGTTAGGGCCCCTCCGAAATACTGGATGTTCCATCTACACAGAGTTGGACTCAGTTAGACAACTACCACAAATACAATGAAGTACTTTACTGTTGGACTCAGTACTAGTTGGAATTCTACCACAAGTAGGCTACTATGAAGTTATTTTACTGTGTACTTTCAGTTATTCTCTGTCAAACTCCTGTGGCAGAAAATCCTTTTATCTCTCATCAAATATAGCAGAAAACATGCAGTTTGACAGAGGATTAAAATTGTAATCAGAGCCCTCTCATCTGAGCTCCGTTATACACACACAGGAGCGGGACATCCTCCTCAACCTGTCCGCCATAAAAGCTTCAGAGGGCGGATAGCTGGGCTCCGTAGCGTCCAGCTAGCTTAGCCGCTAGCTTAGCCGCTAGCTTAGCTGCTAGCTTAGCGATAAATACACACAGGGTTGTATTGTCCTCCCCCTGTCGGCCCTAAAAGCTTCAGAGGCGGATACCTGAGCTCCATAGCATCCCGCTAATGTGAAACACACACACAGCGTTAGCGGGACATTCTCCTCCCCCTGTCGGCCCTAAAAGCTTCAGAGGGCGGATAGCTGGGCTCCGTAGCGTCCCACTAGCTTAGCCGCTAGCTAAAGGTAAACATAGATGGGTACATAGAATATGAATAAATCGTCACCGATGTAGAGGATATATTTTTGTATTCACTTTGAACTCGGCCAAATGGAGTTTAATGCTTTGGGATTTAAGTTAGGCCACATAGTACGTGCATGGGTTTGAAAGTATAACGTGCTAGCCTGTTGTCAGGCACACATTTATGAGATTTAACAATGGCCAATTATATTTCTTAAATAATATGTAGCCTATTCCCAGAGCATAATTTATGGGGCAACAAGGTGAGGTATAAAATGTGTTTTAATATCATACATTTTACGCCAGCAAACTTCTTGTACGGACTTCGGCAGTAGTGAAGACTCACTGAATGAATTAAGTTCGCGAACGTGCAAATCACCAGAAGTCGTTCGCGAACCGGTGAACGAATCAGTGAACGAATCTTTAAAGTGAACTGAATCAAAAGATTTGTGTCCCCCAAGGGAATCTAAATGCCCATCACTAACGCACACGCTATTTGTTGTTTGTTTATATCATGGTCTGTTCTTCTTCTCTGTCTTCCGGTTGTTGCCTCTTTTGAATGACGAATACACACTACCGCCGCCTGCTGGTAAGGAGAGTTACTCACGCACTGAAGAGCCACTCACGCACTGAAGTCTGAACGGTGTGTTCCCGTGCGACACATGGCCAAGACGCAGGAGAACACGGCGACGCAACAGCCGGCGTCGGCGAGTCCTCTGGTGACTGCTTGGTGTGTCAGTGCCCAGGGGCATGGTTCGGCCCGACGGCCTGTCGTGAGCTATTGCTTAATTACACTCCAGGTATTCTGTCTGACCTCTGGTTAAAATCCACGGTTTTCTTAAATTTGCATAAACTTCAGAATTTGTATTTACTGCCATTCAAATGACACCGTTGTTTTCCCCCGAAAGTGGGTGGATAGTAAAGTTTGCGATAAAAAAGCCAACCCATTTAGAGGAAGGATATGATTGGTCAATTTTACTGTCATTTTAAATTACTCTCTCATTGCATTACTACCGCTGGACCACCAATCACCTCCTATCTGCCCAGTTACTCGCAGAGACGACCAAAGGTGCTTCTTTCATTTAACCCTTCACATTCCAACAGAAACTGAATAGGTAGGTTTTAAGGGTTTATTTCTTCAGATTTTTTTATATAAAAAAAAAATATAACTAATGAAAAATATTATTACATTTTTTTTTTTCATATTATTTTAAAGAATATTTTAGGCCCTCAGAGAGGACCTAGAGGGCCCGGACGGTTCCCCACCGAGTTGTAACAAGGCTTAAAATATATAAGGTGATTGTTTTAAAGTAAGTAATTAAAATGCTTGCCTATGATGCATACTGAAACATTTATCACTATACGTTATGTGAGGATCTGAGGTTGGGTGTAGGCCTTCCATTCATTATGAGAGAATTGATAATGGAAAGAGCATTTTGTCTGATACACAAAGGACCGAGTGAATGCCAGTTTCATAACATCTCCTTTAGTTATTCTTCAGCGTTGTAAAGTTTTTTAAGATAAAGTGTGAAAATAGACCCAGCATTGAACGACCTTGAAGTGTTCCATTAGCTACATCCTTTCAACTCCACGCTCACTAATGTGCTGCGTTAGATGTGCTACGCAGACTGCTAATTTTAATGTGCAAAAATAATGTTCTTAATGTGCCATTTGATCATTAATGGCCCTAATGACTTGTCCCATTGTGTTTAGGCTTAAAAGAAGTATTGATCAGAGCAGAGCAGCATACACTCTAATGACAGCATCAAGGTGTCTCAAGTATGTGTTTATGTCTCTCAGTGACTGATGCCATTTGTTTGGTATTAATTAGTTCAGTTGCTTGGTTTATAGGCTAATATGGAACCTTTTACACATGCATACAAAACTGCAGTAATCTTTTGTTATATACATAACAGTTCTTTATCACCCAGTAGCAATGGTTTATAAAACCCATCGACCCAAAGCTAAAGGTACCTGCTGCAGGGCCCTTTGTCCAAAATACAGACTACCATTAACATTTTAAGAACTTTTTTCTGTCATACTCAGTTTGGATTCCTAATTTACAAGGAAATAGGCCTTGTGCTTCGGTGGAAAAACTAAGTTGTAGGGTGTGTATAATATGGACCTAGTCTCTGTGACTTAAACTGTGGGAGCCAAAATGATAATTTAGCCTTTGTTTTTTATTCAATTATTGCCGTCATTTGTTTAGACCACACACATTGGGTGTTGGTAGTTTTCTGGTAACTGTCAACTGGCTGTGGTTTATGGTATTTTGTTCACTTGTGGCTTGTCGGGTAGGGTGGATGACAAAGAGGGTGAATTTGGCTTGGATGTTTTCTTTTGACTATACAATTAGCGACAACAATTACAATAAAGTAGGTTGCTAAGAGGCTAAACTACGCTCATTACTTTGGCACATTCAGATAAAGTGCTAAAGTTATTGTACATACGGCAGGGAACAGAGATTGTACCGGTCGGGGAGGCTCTGTTGGAGAACCCCAAGATGGTTCTCCACATCACTCAGAAGGCCAGGAGCTCCATGTCTGAAGGGGTGAAGAAACTCCTTCAGGACATGCTTGCAGTCAACCCTCAGGACAGACCAGACGCCTTCCAGCTGGAGGTGCGGATGGACCAAGTCACGTGTGCTGCATGACAACATTTCCAAAACCTCTCCTTTTCCCCCCATACCAGACAAAGAAGGGACCCCCTTCCTTCCCAGGTAAGCTTGACTTATTTATCAATGCTAGCCTAAAGTTAGTTGTGTGCAACTAAAAACTGCAAGTCTTGGCTTAAGTCAAATGAATAGAGAAGGAAACATAACTGTGAATTAGGTTATCGTGACAACTTTTAGGAACTTATTATTGACCAAAAAACATAATATGGAGTGAGCTGGTAGCTGGAGAGGTGCCAGTTCACCGCCAAGACCACTGCCGAGGTGCCCTTGAGCAAGGCACCTAACCTCAAAACTGATCCCTTGGTGTTGGGTACCTGGCTTGTGTGTGTGCATGTATATTCTCTGTGTTTCTGAATGTATATCCTCCCCTGTGTGTGTAATGTGTGTAAACACAACAGAGTGGGGAAAGAAATGTCCCTGTAACGGATGAATAAAGTATATCTTCTTCTTAAATAAGGGCTACTTACCAACTCAATTGGTACTGTTCTAAGCAGATAAGCAGTGGTTCTTCTCGAGTCCCTCTTGGATGACTGATCTTCCCACCTTATCCCTAAGGAAGATACCAGCCACCATAAGGAGACAACCCATTTCAGCCACTTGTATCCCGTTCTTTTGGTCATGACATGACCCTAGGAAGAAAGTAGCAAAAAACAACAGAAACTGAAAATATCCATAGCCAGCTCCCCTCTTTGTCTTCCCTCGCGTACAACAGGTGACCTAAACACCAACAAACAGCACTGAGGTGACAATAGCAGCAAGTCTAAAAAGACTAGCTTTTTTTATTAGTGACACCCCCCTTTTAATTGTTTTTTAAATCTTTATTATTTATTTATTTTTATATTATTTTATTTATTTTATAGGTTTTATAGGTTTATATTTATATTTATTTACGTTATAGTTTGATAAGTGACATCCCCTTTTCAAATGTGTCTTTTAATCTTCAGGTATTTTATTATTTGTATTGTTTATTTTATTATTATTGTTTTATTCCATTTTACTGGATTTATTCTTTTCATCTTATGTCTTCCTTTATTTTATTAGAGGGATTGTTATTTATTTTATATTATTTTATCGTTCTAATCACACCTTTTACTTCCTTGTGTCCCTTGTACTGTTGTATTATGTTGTTATGCTGAATCTTATGACCTGAAGTGAATTCCTTGATTTTGGTTTTTATTTGTGATTGATGGTGTAAGGGAAACTTCTGTGTAGCAGCAATGCAGTGGGAGTCACCGACTCAGGAAGGAGACACGGGAAGAGCAGGAGCTTTGATGTCAAACACTGATGGTTTATTTGGAGCTTCGGCCGGAGAATTCACATCACAAGTCACAGCAGCCACGGTCTGACTGCACGGTAGAGTTGCCACGTCAATTCTGGAGTGCCTCTCTCTCGTTAGCCCATTTAACTGGTTTCGCAGAGAGTAATCAACATATTTGAGAAGATAGCTTAAACAGTTGGGAACACTGAGTTACTTCCGTCTGACACTTATGGCCTCGAAGATTTCATACCTTGGAGTCCACAAACACAGAGAAGGAAGTGTCCCAGTGTACCCACAACAATAAACCATCTGTGACCTAGGGTTGCCCGGTCATAGAATGGGAACAACAACATTATGGCTGAAGCAGCCTATCTCCTTAAAGGAGATAACAGACGTCAGGGTTGGTCATGCACGTCATATCTAGGAGTCTAGGACAATTATTTCCCTAACAGATGCCATGTTGTGAAAGCATTAGTGTATGAGACTTTAATTAAATGTATTATGTCAACAGATTTCACATAATTGTATTATGGTTAGTTGAACTTAATATAATTGCTTTCAACTAACCTAATGTAGTTATGTAAAATGTGTTGACATGATACATTTAATTAAAGTCAACGTTACAGTTTTTTCAGTGTAATTAAAGCTTTATTATTATTATTATTATTATTATTATTATTATTATAAAGTGATAACCAATTACAAATTAATGTGCCGCAAACAAATAATTACAATAATAGAAATGATAAACACAAACTAACTATGCATGTGGGCTCCTACATCATCTATAGGTTTTTGAAGAGCTGTTCTCCACTACTTGTGCTCATGTAGATTTGACTAATCCTAATCCACAAGCCTATAATCTGCAGAGAGGACAGGCCTGGACGCAGCATGACTCAGCAGGAAACGGAGAAAGCGACAGCTTAGATTGCACAGCACTCTCTGCCATCCACGTGCACTCTACTTTCATTTACATGTAGGAAGCATGGCCTCATTCTTTTGCTTTAGTCATCATCCTCTCTTTCCTTTTCCATTATTCTTACCTTAACGTCATATTTCAAGCCATGTGTATAACTTTCATTCATGTATTTCTGCATCTGTGGTGGAAAAAGTACTCAGGTCCTTTACTTGAGAAGAAAAGTAGAATTACTATGTACAGAAGTTTTAGTAAAATCATTCAAATGTTCTTCCTGTATCAAAAGTATTCAGTAGGATGAATGTCGAATATCAGTAGCAAATACATGTTAAATAATTTTTTTGTTGTAGTATTGGTAATGTGGATACAGATAATCTAACCCTGAGTATTACTGACTGCTAATTAATTAATACTACATCATCTGGCAGCTACTTCATAATTACTATTTGTTCTATTAAAAATGTCTTATAATGCTTCTACTTGTGTTTTCTACTTTGAATGTGAAGATTTTAATTGTTTTAGCGCTTTCCACATTTCTTAATACTGTTGTTTTTTTGTCTTTATTGGTTTTTCAGTGTGGATTTTGAATATTGTGTACTTATTTGTAATAAAACGCTTTTCCTGCTTAAAAAAAACACTTCTTAGGAGACCCTTTTCAGGCAGTTATCAACATGTCACCCGTGGTGGAAAATTGTTGGTAAACAACAACACCCAGAGGATAATAAGTGACTGTTTCAACCTGTCAATCATCAGGGTGCAGTTTTCTTTGTGTGCAATGCATGTCATCATGTTGTTGTGTTTGTTTGCACCCGGGTGTCTGTAGCTTTCAATGCTATTTACACCCGGGTTGCCATAGCCAATGTGGTTATTTACACTCTGGTGTATAGGATGGCGAAACATGAACCCAGATGTCCATAATCAGCAGTGCTTTTCACACCCTGGCACAAATAAGATTCGGTTTTGAATGTACAGGTTTCTATGGAAATGTCTTTCTTTTTCTCTCTTTCTACAGCCTATTTCACAAATGTTAAAAACACTCAGAATGTGTAGTACAAGTTAAACCTTTTACAACTAATGTATTGCATTGACATGAACATAGAGTGGAAAGGGTGTTCATTAATCTGCCACAACAGTCTCGTAAAAGTTTTTCGATAAGTATTATTCAACTTCGCACGTTCAGAAGATAGTTCTTTGGATGTCCATCACTAACAGAGACGGCAAACATATGGTCCCATTTAAAAAAACACAATTCTATCACAAAAGAATAGGTTATAGTTGATTGGATTTAAAAAGTTTCGAAACAAAGGTTCAAAGTGAACCTTTGAAGATCGTAACAAAAGGTTAAGTACAGTAATAGTTTTGAAGAAGAATGTGAATTATTTGTTCTTCTATTGAAGGAATAAAGCTGGGAATTAAACATCTTAACTGAGCACAGAGAAAGGACGGCCCCTTGCTTCACAAATGTTTCACACATTTTCTATTAAAATGTCAAAATTCCTTCTTGCAGCATACAAAGAAGCCTCAGCAAAGAAGAATACCTCATTCAGTGAAACAGGCTCTCAGATGAGATGCTATGAACAGTGGTGGACGAAGTACTCAGATGTTATCCTTAATCAAAATTAGCAATAATAAATTGTAAAAATATGCATTCAAAATATTATCAAAATAAAAGTACAAAAGTATTTTCATCAGTCAAACTTTTAGCACCAAAAGTAAAAGTAGTCATTATGTGTAATGGTCTATTTTATATTTATTAATTTATTAATATAATCCTTTTCTCTCTGTACACAAACTCGCTCGGCTCGGTCATTAGCCCGCATGGTTTTTCTTACCACTGCTATGCTGACGACACCCAATTGATTCTGTCCTTTCCCCGCTCAGAGACCCAGGTCGTCGCACGCATCTCTGCTTGTCTAGCTGACATCTCTCAGTGGATGTCTGCTCATCACCTCAAGCTCAACCTTGACAAGACTGAACTGCTTTTCCTTCCGGGAAAAGATTGTCCTACTCTTGACCTGACGATCAACATCGGCACCTCTGTTGTTTCCCCGACTCTGACCGCAAGGAATCTGGGTGTGACCCTGGATAACAACCTCTCCTTCACTGCAAACATCGCTGCTACAACTCGTTGCTGCAGATATACGCTATACAACATAAGGAAGATTCGTCCCCAGCTGACCCAGAAAGCCACCCAGGTTCTGGTCCAGGCTCTCGTCATCTCACGCCTAGACTACTGCAACTCCCTCCTGGCTGGTCTACCTGCATGTGCCATCCGACCTCTGCAGCTCATCCAGAATGCAGCGGCTCGTCTGGTCTTCAACCTTCCAAAATTTTCCCACACCACTCCGCTCCTCCGCTCCCTTCACTGGCTCCCGGTAACTGCTAGAATCCACTTCAAGACACTAGTACTTGCATACCATGCTGCGAATGGATCTGGCCCTTCCTACATCCAGGACATGGTTAAACTGTACACCCCAGTGCGTGCACTCCGCTCGGCATCAGCCAAACGACTCGCTGCACCCTCGCTGCGAGGTGGACCCAAGTTCCCATCAGCAAAAACACGTGGGTTTGCTATCCTGGCTCCAAGATGGTGGAATGAGCTCCCCATTGACATCAGGACGGCAGAAAGCCTGCACATCTTCCGGCGCAGACTGAAAACTCATCTCTTTAGATTCCACTTCGAGCGATAGAATTACTATCAAAGCACTTATATACTAACATAGGACTGGCTTATCTATAGCCAGCTGACAAAGCATTTATATACTAACATAGGACTGGCCTATCTATAGCCAGCTGAATAGCACTTGAAATGTGTGGCTCTATGATACCTGTTGTACTTATATGATTCTGTTTTTCTTCTGGGCTGTGTCTTCCTGGTCGTATGTACTTATTGTAAGTCGCTTTGGACAAAAGCGTCTGCTAAATGCAATGTAATGTAATGTAATGTAATATTAAAGTACTGGATTACTGTACATTCCCACCCTTTAAACAATCCCATTCTCCAGTGGATAAAGGTGACATCATTCATCATCCTTAAACTGTGGGTTTTCTCTGGAAGTTTCTCCTTGTACGATGTGAGGGTCTAAGGACAGAGGGTGTCGTTTTTCTCATACTGATATCCTGAACAATCTGTGCTGTAAAGTGTCTCTACTGTAGGCTATTTTTATTATATGTACAGCACTTTGGCTCGACCAAAAATCGTTTATAAATGTGCTATATAAATAAAACTTGATTTGATTTGATCATTCATCTTATATTTTAGCAACATATTCTATCAATAAAATGATTTGGCTTAAAAGACTGGCCTACATTCATACGTATAAATGAATTGATTTAAATTTGTTTATTTTTACACTATTTATACTTTTCAGGTATAATCCAAAGATTTTGCTCTTACCTTTTCCTACACTTTGTTGTTTGATGTACAATACATTTATTTTAATATTATTTAATCATGACATATACTGGCATTTTATAATCAAAATAGCTTTTTGCTGCTGAATTAATGTCACAGGAACAAATACACAAATATAAAGAGCAACATAATGTGTATAAAACTACAGATGTAACATTCTAAATAAAGTCAAACCATAGTTCTGTTTCAGTAGTTCTGACACTTTGGTCTTGCAGGGGCTTCCCTCTTTGTGTGCGTGTTGTGCAGCAGTGTTGCTCATGTTCAGTACACCGTGTCCCAGCTCATGTACTGCTCTGTGTTCTCAGCTGGTCCTCAGCCTCATGGAGGAGCAGTGCTCCACCACAACACATGGGAGGGCAGGAGGGGGTGTGATTAGTACTTATGATGAGCAGAACTTTCTGATAAATAACTGAGTAAAGTAAACTCTTATCAAGTATAGAATATAATTACAAATTCAGTAATTCAATGTTAAGCCCCAGGTCAACGGATAGAGGAACTCAAATGTTTTTATGTGTAATTTTATGCTACTCATTACTTGTTGGCAATGGTCCAGCCCACAGGGGTCTTGGGGAGGGTGGGGTGGGTGTGTTTTTGTTTGTTTTGTAAGGGAGCTGTACAGTGGGGCAAAAAAGTATTCAGTCAGCCACCAATTGTGCAAGTTCTCCCACTTAAAAATACGAGAGAGGCCTGTAATTTTCATCCTAGGTATACCTCAACTATGAGAGACAGAATGAGAAAAAAAAAATCCAGAAAATCACATTGTCTGATTTTTAAAGAATTTATTTGCACATTATGGTGGAAAACAAGTATTTGGTCAATAACAAAAGTTCATCTCAATACTTTGTTATATACCCTTTGTTGGCAATGACAGAGGTCAAACGTTTTCTGTAAGTCTTCACAAGGTTTTCACACACAGTTGCTGGTATTTTGGAGACTGGCTAGGCCACTCCAGGACCTTGAAATGCTTCTTATGAAGCCACTCCTTCTTTGCCCGGGCGGTGTGTTTGGGATCATTGTCATGCTAAAAGACCCAGCCACGTTTCATCTTCAATGCCCTTGCTGATGGAAGGAGGTTGTCACTCAAAATCTCACGATACATGGCCCCATTCATTCTTTCCTTTACACGGATCAGTAATCCTGGTCCCTTTGCAGAAGAACAGCCCCAAAGCCTGATGTTTCCACCCCCATGTTTCACAGTAGGTATGGTGTTCTTTGGATGCAACTCAGCATTCTTTCTCCTCCAAACACGTCTAGTTGGTTTCATCTGACCATATGCCATTCTCCCAATCCTCTTCTGGATCATCTAAATGCTCTCTAGCAAACTTCAGATGGGCCTGGACATGTACTGGCTTAAGCAGGGGGACACGTCTGGCACTGCAGGATTTGAGTCCCTGGCGGCGTAGTGTGTTACTGATGGTAGCCTTTGTTACTTTGGTCCCAGCTCTCTGCAGGTCATTGACTAGGTCCCCCCCGTGTGGTTCTGGGATTTGTGCTCACCGTTCTTGTGATCATTTTGACCCTACGAAGTGAGATCTTGCGTGGAGCCCCAGATCGAGGGAGATTATCGGTGGTCTTGTATGTCTTCCATTTTCTAATAATTGCTCCCACAGTTGATTTCTTCACACCAAGCTGCTTACCTATTGCAGATTCAGTCTTCCCAACCTGGTGCAGGTGTCTTTTATACTGATAACGAGTTCAAACAGTTGCCATTAATACAGTTAATGAGTGGAGGACAGAGGAGGCTCTTAAAGAAGAAGTTACAGGTCTGTGAGAGCCAGAAATCTTGTTTGTTTGTAAATTATTTTACCGAAGAATTTACCAATTAATTCATTAAAAATCCTACAATGTGATTTCCTGGATTCTTTCCCCCCATTCTGTCTCTCATAGTTGAAGTGTACCTAGGATGAAAATTACAGGCCTCTCATCTTTTTAAGTGGGAGAACTTGCACAATTGGTGGCTGACTAAATACTTTTTAAGCCCCACTGTATGTATGTTTCTTTACGTGGTGTGTATGTGAATTGTACCATGTGTTCTGTATCACCCTTTTTTAATGTTGTCAGTCTCAATGATCTATTGTAAACATTGGATGCCAAGCCTTCCTTGATATCTAACTTATCCAGTTATTGTCCAAGGTTCAAGGCTTTGTCATACGAACATAGCTACAGTGTAGTATGTCGATGAAAGTCTTAGGTCACAGGCTCCTCCAACAGTGCAACACAATAAAATGTAAAAACAGAAAAAATAATGAAATAGTGAACTAAGAGTGATTGGAATATGATATATTAGATACATAATTTGTACATTGCAGCCAGATGAATGTTATGTATGTTGTTTCAACAGATCAGGTGTTTAACAGTCTTATTGCCTGTGGTATGAAACTATCTCTGAGTCTGGTGGTTTTAGTCCGGATGCTGCGGTACCGCCTGCCAGACGGCAGCAGGCAGAACCGTTTGTGTCTGGGGTGATGGGGGTCTTTTATAATCCTGAGGGATTCCTTCCTGAGCCGCTGGGAGTACAGTAAATGTCCTCCATGGAGGGCAGCTCCGTCCTGGTGATGTTCCCTGCAGTTTTCACCACCCTCTGTAAAGCCTTACGGTTGAGGGCGGTGCAGCTGCCGTACCAGGCCGTGATGCAGCCAGTCAGGATACTCTCTGTGGTGCACCTGTAGAAGGTCAGGATCCTCTATGTATCTATCCTCTGTACCTGTAGAAGTTGCAGAGTATCCTGGAGTCCATTTTGAACCTCCTCAGCCTGCGGAGGAAGAAGAGCCGCTGTCGAGCTTTCTTGGTGATGGTGGTGGTGTGAAGAGTCCATGCCAGGTCCTCAGTGATGTGGACACCGAGGAACCTGAAGCTGCTGACTCTCTCCACCGTAGTTCCAGTGATGGTGATGGGGGCGTGTCCCTCTCTCTGCTGCTTCCTGTAATCCACAATCAGCTCCTTTGCTTTGCTGACGTTGAGATGGAGGTTGTTATCCTGGCACCAAGATGTCAGGTTTTTGACCTCCTCTCTGTACGCCGTCTCGTCGCCGTCGGTGATCTGGCTGATGACGGTCGTGTCGTCAGCAAACTTCACGATGGTGTTGGAGCTGTGTATGGCCACGCAGTCGTGAGTGAACAGGGAGTAGAGGAGAGGGCTGAGCACGCAGCCTTGAGGGCTCTGGTGTCGAGGATCAGGGTGAAGGATGTGAAGTTGGAGAGGAGCCAAAGACGATGCAGCCATCTTATCGGCTCTTCTTAAATAATTGATGTTTTTGAACTCGCAAATATAAAAAAAAAAATGTATTGAAGAATTTTCTTTATCTCTATTCGCTCCAATAATAGTGCTTAAAGCCAGAGTACCCATCACTCTTCAGAAATAGTACAACTATTACTGATATATTATAATCATTAATAAACTAGATTGTCTGACAAACATAATAATAAACTTTTATATTAAACGTGATGCATAAACTGTTCAAACATAATACAATGCCAGGTGTGCTGCACTTTATTGTCACTGCTGCTTGTGCTTTAAGTGTATAAACCCACACACTGTGTATTGAATCCTAATGTGAGTCTCATCGTGGTTATAGACCCCCCCCTGGTGGTTAATCATCAGTCAGTATACCATCATCATGAAAATCAAAACAGCAGCGCCCGATAAATGAGCAGGGTTGGGAGGGTTAATTTAAAAATGTATTCTGTTACAGTAGTTAAAGTAACACAATTAAAAAGGAATGTAACCTGATTACCTTCTATTCCTTTTGGTTTACCTGAATATCAAATGCAATGCAAATGCAAGAGAAAATAAATATCAATATTAAGCAGAAACATGTGACCTTAGAAAAGAAGAAACCAAGATATTTGGGATCAGAAATGATTTTATTCATAGGAAAAGCTGCCTTTCATGAAGCATATTTAGGCAAAAAGATTTTCTGATTCTGATGTAAGTTAAAGTGGACCGATCATGCTATATTGGAAACATATATGGTAGGGCCATACCTATACAAAACATGTCTGTGAAGTTGTTTGCTTAAAATACCAAACAGATCCCCCATTGTAGCCATGCCTCATACTGCTCATACCCCTCTTTTGCAGCCCTGTTAGAGAAACGCGGATTTTGGGTCCTTAGCTTGAAAAAGAGGAGGCGGAGCTAATGCTTGATCTCAATTCTACCGGAGATAAAGTTCAATTCTGCTGTGATAAAACGCCATCCTGTTCTAAACCACATCAAGGATTATTTCTGAAACAGTATGGAGCTCAAATGCTTTTTCTCTTGCGGGTTTATCACAAGGTGAGTTCCTTTTTTATTTCCTGCTTTTTAAAACACATGTGCTCTCCAGTACAGGTTAGCTCTGAGTGTTAGCGAGGCTTGCTAATGTAAACAAAGATGAGATTACGTCCAAAACACGTCAGGCAATTTTCTGTGGGTCCGCTGCCGATTTGACGTCAGATCGGCAGCAAATCTGTATCCGCTCGTTGTACACCCGTTTTTAAAAGATTTGGGTACGGAGGAAAAGAGAGGGTTTTATTTTCTGACGCTGCGTGAGTTCCTGACGCACTGGGGACACATATTTATGTATAAAAGACATCACAAAGTGCATTTTGCATGATAGGTCCCCTTTAATGTATATTTTCTTGTGTCTGACGCGTTGTGAGAATGAACATGCATATATATTTACTTGTGTGCGCGAGCGTGACACGCATTGCAGATCGCAAGATAACCGCAAGTTTACCTTGACTTTCTAATGCTTCTAATGCCATTTTTTCCGGCATTACTGGCATTGATCCGGACCATTGACCTTGTATACAATTCACAAGTGCACCTTTAAAAAAAAGTTTGAGTACCCCTGCTATACACCAACACTGAAACACGTGAGCACAAACTACAGTTTAAAAAAGCAGAAAGAAAATCTGAGCTGACAGAAAATGCTCCGTTTTAGTTTAATACACACAGTTAAGCTCACACACTATGTTATGAACACATAGGTTCACCTGCTGAATTAAAAACACAACAAATGAAGCAAATAAAGTGAAAACCATAAAGCAGATTCAGGCAGTAGAAGATTAGATTCACACTTAAAGTATTATCCTACAGAACAGTACAGCTCTAAGAGAAGAGATAACATCTGATCCTTTACAACAAACACTATATGATCTTTTTAGGATTCACTAACACTGTAATCCTGCTAGTAATCCCCACCTGTTAGAAATGTACCAGTGATCTGATTACGTCTACAAGGGAATACAGTTACCTTTTTTTGTATTACGCAATCCGTTACTCCCCAAGCCTGATTATTTATAGAGTGCATATCAGGAGGTTGAAATAAACAAGTGTTTTTTATAGGCTTCTATAAATTGGACAAAGTTGTGTCTTCCTGCTTTAATCCGGCATGTATTGGTCTTTATCTCCAGAGCAAATCAAAATGATGCTTTATTTCCACTTGGGGAGTCTGTGAGCCTGTTTGATTTAGGATGAGGCTCTTCTCTGCAGCTCCCCAACAACCCGCTGCTGGCTCGGACTTATTCTTTAGTGGAGGGATACAAAGAAATGAATCTTTCAAATGTTTGTGACATCACAATGTTCTGACTTACTGTTAGATGGTGTTCTGTCAAAGGATGCAAAAGTATATATTTTCACATCAACACTGTTACATTTCTGTTGTGGGTCGCCTTCTGGGAATGGTATAATTTGTTATTACACGGCTTAGTTGAATACGTGATTCTAATTGGTCAATTTGGACATTTCAGACGTTGTTAATACTCGATAACACACCGCTGCTAAGCATAACATCACCGTTACTAAGGAGGATCAAGGAAGAGAAGGAAAGAGGTTAAAAGACGGAGCGTTGGACTTCAGAGAAATCACCAGAAGGAGACAGACAGGAAGTAAACACTAACAGGAACAAGTGGGCTCTGTAGTGTTTCAGACTTGAAAATAAACTGGCAACAGCAAATTGATCGTTTTCAAGTCAATACAATAATTTTCAATTAATATTTTGAGTCAAGTTGTTACTTTGTTTAGTACTGTATATGGCCGTTTATTAAGTGCGATAATGTGCAGTGAGCATTCAGGCTGATCAAGACCACCCTGTCTGTGTTCTTTTTTCAATAATGACCTTAATAATGACACATTATCACTTACTTATGTTATCAGCTTGTACAACATATTGTAAACTCATAGCCTACCGTACACTAACACAGTGACACTGGTAACACATAGTCTTAATCTCCCTCATGGGGTGTGACATGATATTATATTGTCACACTCCAGCTGCAACACTTTGACACAGTCCTTCTAACATGACATGTCGTGCACAGAGCTGTTCTGCAGGATTAAGGCCAAACAGATCGTTTTATAGCATCACAAAAAAAAGCAATTTACAAATCCAGCTAACATTTGAATGAACGGGGTCCTGCTCTGACGCTGTATCCAGTTCTCTTAACATGACAAAACTTGATTTGACTTTAATTCAATGTAATATGTCAACTAATGCTGTCAAAATTATCGCGTTAACGGTGGTAATTATTTTTTTGAATTAATTGCGTTAAAATATTTAACGCATTTAACTCATACAGAATGGCCCGCCCCATACATCCCACCAGTGGCAGCGCCAGGGTATGGCTGGGGTAGGCTACACCCATACCAAGAAATGGCTTAGCCCCACCATGAATAATGATGTTAAAGTAAGCAAAATAAAGTCTGCCAACTTGCGCGGAGCAAATTGCACAGACAGCCGTTAGTAAGATTGATTTCAGTAGCCACTTGTTTGGAAATACCGAAGACCAGAAACGGTTTTGAAAACTTTTGTCACGTAGTGATCGTCTTCTTAATAGAACATCTTTGATAATGTCTTCTGGCCAATCATAATCAAGATAACGGTGTGGTGTTGTTGCAGGAAGTCCCGACGGAGAATACTTTTGCTGTAGTACAGGGGTGCACATAACTGGTACGCAGGTTATGTGCGTAATCTGAAATGCGTACCGTCTCTTGTGTCACAAAGCACATTTGCGTACCGATGTACTTGTGAAGCTTTTCCAGAAGGCGGTTAGATCACCGGACGACAGAGTCGGTCTCCGTGTGCACAGACAGGGCTGCTGTTAACGTCGGTCTGTACAACGGAATTGTGCCAAAACCACGCCTACCGGCTGCGGAGGGAGACTCCCCCCCTTCGCTGGAGAACTGCGCTAAAACAGCTGATCTCAACAGCTGATCACAACGTTCACACTCTGTGGTCACGAAGTACTCTTCTCTGTCATGTGACATAGAAGCCCAGGGATGTGTGTTTGGCTGGACAAGTAAGGAAAGAACGAGGGCATATGGAGTGGAGACCATCACGTTTGCCAAAGTAACCCCATTTAGTAGTGTTCCTCTATGGCTTTTCCCAGAAGCTAAAATAGATAGAGTATTGTAGAAAGGAAACAAGAGTGGCAAATAAATGAAGTGGGAATTAAAACAAGTATGTATCTGAACGAAAAGTACTATTACCTACAAATGTACACAGATGCATCTAAGAACAAAGAAGAGTGTGTTGGAGTTGGTATACATCCCAGACGTTAAAATATCGATCTCAAAAAGAGCGTCTGATCAATTATCAGTATAGCAGAAATGCTGGCTGTAATAATAGGATTACAGTGGGTTGAAGAGGTCAGACCTGATAAGGTGGTGATATGCACAGATTCATTGTCCATATTCAAAAGCATACAGTCAACAACAACAACTGCCAGAGAAGACATGCTCATATAACTTAATCATAGCCTGTTAAGACTGCACAGAAGCGGTATAGATCTGCAGTTCTGCTGGGTACCTGCACATGAGGGGGTGAAAGGGAACGAGTGTGCTGATAAAGTAGCAAAAAGTGCACTACAAAAGGAAATCACATTACCAGTTCAACTTGGAGAAGGAGAAGGAAAAGCAGTCATTAAGAAGAAAGGGATGGAGATCTGGCAGCAAAGGTGGAAGAAAGACCAGAAAGGCAAAGAGTATCATAAAGTTCAAAAGACAATTACAATTAATATTTATAAAGAAAGAAACAGAAGGAAGGACATCATGATAGCTAGACTCAGACTAAATCACACAGCTTTGAATGGTACTCTGTATATCATGGGGAAAAGTGACAGCGACAGTGTGGGAGCTGTGGAGTTAAAGAACATGTAGAACATATCTTATTACATTGTGACATCTATAAAGCGTAAAGAGAAAAACAAAAGGATAACGTTTTAGAGGCAGAGAGGGAATGGAGTGTGGTTGGTGTTTTGGGAACAAAAGGAGAGGGAGCTACCAGAAAGGCACTGTTTACCTTCCTGAGTGAAACTGGGGTAGGACAAATAATTTAACATTAGGTCAGGAAAGATCATAGGTTTTTTATTGGATCATACGTCCATGAGTTAAGACATGGAATGATATGGTGATTCACACTCATGTACAGGTGGCGGTATGCACCTTTAAAGTTGTTTTCAATACGTCAAAAATCGAGAGAAGAAGAAGAAGACATTTTAGAAACCAGATCACATTGTTTGATCTAAAAATGGTGCGCTTCAAAAAAGGCAAGACAAAGAAAGCTTTAGACCTCTGGCAACAAGCAGGAGGTAGAGATTTCATCACCAGGTCTTTCATTTCTCATGGTTTTAGTGAAGTTAATGTTACAACTGAGCAGTGGTCCTCAGTTACACTTACAGTATTTAAAAGTAATAAGAAAGAGCATCTTAAGTGGTTGAGGGTCATCTGGGGTGAAGACCGACGTGGAGTCCGGACTGAGGTGCTTCAAGCAGGTACTGTTAAAAAATAACTTTGATGAGCTCCAGAGCAGAGTCCTGCCTCGGATACCCGGCGGATAACCCGCAAAATAGTTGTGTAACGCCAACACATACATGTAGGCCTATATCCAGGGGTGCACATAACTGGTACGCATGCACGGCAACAATCTGAATTGCGTTCGGTCACTTGTGTCACAAAGCCCATTTGCGTACCGACGTACTTGTGAAGCTTTTCCAGAAGGCAGTTAGATCACCGGACGACAGAGTCGGTCTCCGTGTGCACAGACAGGGCTGCTGTTAACGTCCGTCTGTACAACGTGCCAAAACTACGCCAAACGGCTGTGGAGGGAGACTCTTCCCCCCCCCCCCCCCCCTTCACTGGAGAACTGCACTAGTGATGTGTCGGTCGTTCACTTTTAAGTGCAATGTGCACATTATCCCGCTTATTACACGGCCACATTCTCAACAAAGTAACGACATGACTCTCAATATTAATTGAAATGCTTTTATGGATTTAGAAAATGATTTTATTGATTTAAAAAATTGTTTTATGTATTGATTTAAATTGACATGCATCCGCTAAGAAAAGCAGTCCGTTGTTACTGTTTGAACTAACGACGGCAGGAACTGCTTCGATTGTGTTTTTGAGGAGCTTTTTGATTACAGATTTGAAAACATCATTGCTTGCTTTAAAAGTAGCACAACTCATTATGTCAAACATTGGAAAGTATCTAGATATCCCTGCCCTAGGACACAAGTGTTATC
Organism: Harpagifer antarcticus; assembly: GCA_902827135.1. Lineage (NCBI taxonomy): Eukaryota > Metazoa > Chordata > Actinopteri > Perciformes > Harpagiferidae > Harpagifer > Harpagifer antarcticus. The sequence continues at coordinate 1,565,254 of CADEHL010000900.1, read as the reverse complement.
TGTGTTGGTTATTCTCGCGTCCAGGAGAGAAGCTTAAAAAGGAGACTAAATGGAGTCTCTGAGATGGTTTCAAATTGGTACTTTAATTAAAATAAAGGCGCGGTAATGTTACAAACAGAATATTGTTCGACAGAAAAGCAGCTGTGTCTCTGGCTCTGGCAGGTGAAGAAAGAGCCCGAACCCCTCATGTCCCGCTGTATTTATAACCTCTGCTGGCTCCTCCCTGCGGGCCGGCTCTCCAACGTTTTAATGTCCGTTGTTTTGCATATCAGAGGATACAGACATTGTACATTCAATATATCTAAACACGCCTTTTCTCCTCCTTAACTCTTTCATGACTTTTCATTTAACACATTCTAAACGCTGTAATCAATACTCCAAAAAATACAGGAAATACTTCACGGCAGTTTGGTTTCCGGTCGTTCCTGATGTTGTCACATGCTACCCACATCTGTAAACAATAACATACTCAAATAAACTGTACCTTCATTTAATATTCAACAATAATAATATCTCGACGTCTGTAGTTGTAGTGTTGAAATCAGTAGGTTTCGGTGTGCAACATCATATCGCTGCTAAATTCACCTCTATAGTAAATGGTATATTAGCCTCATGCTAAATGCTAACCGGAGATGAAGGATTTTCAGAATAAAAGCTTAACAACTGGTTGTGCACAAGAACCTCTGGGTTTTCAGTATAAAACAGCATTTAAACTGACGGTATGTTTAAGGTACATTATGCTATCAAAACATTGATTTTAATTTCTAACACAAGTCAGGATGACAGGGAAATAAGTAACGCACAGCCACAGTGTGAGAAAAGTCATGTGCATTGGTGAAGTTATACACCATACAAATCAAAGGCGATTTAGACCAGCAAAATACACAAGAAAAGGAACAATTTCCAAAGCCTTAACCAGCAATTATTATTACACTATGTTAAGACAGACACCAGTAGAGGAAATAATGGCTGGTAACATAAGCAGAAGCCTCACCAAAGACGTGTTAAAGAACATATCCTCTGAAGTGAAGAAAAGTGCAAGGCTCCACGTCCTCCACGTCCTCCCGTCGGATGTGATATAAAAACAAATCGATTATTTTTGTAGTTGTAAACTCAAGTGGATGAAACTACATTTATTAGTGCTTTCATGTCAATTCGGCGAACATATGATACATTAAATGATCGTGAGGATGATGATTAAAAATCGTTTGTTTGAGCCGGTCTGCATTTCCTGATGAGAAAAAAAACCGATGCTTTTTGTAGTTGTAGTACACCAACGTGGATTAAACGTGTGGTTTTTTACCACAATGTTGGGGGAATTAATGGATAAAATGCACGGATTATTATTATTATTATTATTCCCACTCCGATCGGGACACTAGGTCCACCATTTCCCCGCAGCGAGGCTCCCCCCGTTGACAGTTAACGTGGGCTGGGTGCAGTGGCGGACTGGCCAACGGGACAAATCCCGATGGGCCGGTACCGAAGTGGGCCGGTCGGATAAGTCACTAGCACGTCGTCATCCCCCACTCCCCCCGTTGACAATTTACTAGCGGTACCGAAGTGGGCCGGTCGAGAGTCCCGGGATGATTTTTAGTCCCAGTCCACCACTGGCTACATGACCGTATGATCGCTCATATTGACGCACCTAATTCCTAAACTTCTAACAGATACAACATAAACCGATCCTTCAGCCTCATATGAGCTCTCAGACACGTTCAAAATTAAACTGTCATCGCTGTCTGAGCTTGCTGCTGTGTGCACCATTGTGCGTTTACATGCAGATGCTGGGATCCTGAACGGTGCAGCTGGAGCGCTGTGCCCGCAATGACGTCACACATAATTTGGCGGGACTTGAAGAATCCCCGAGAAGATCCAGAAAATGGTCAACATTGAAGGGCAGATTAATTAATCAAAGTACAAATATCCAAAATCAGTTCAGTAACGGTTTTCAAGGGGACAATATTTACTCAAATTGATGGGTTTGGATGATGGGGGAAACTCGTGTCACAGGCTCTTTAAGTGGAAGGGAGGCGTTATGGGCCACCCACTTCAAAAGGATGGATGTAGCTGTGGTGTCGTTGTTGTGAAGGTGAGCTGAAGAGATTCTGTTTTCATCCAGTTAACAAGCAGAGTTTTTAATGTGAAAGACAGTTTAATGCAAGGGCGGATTAAAAAAGCTGTCAAAAGTAGTTGTTGACCGATAAAGGTTTTTTAAAGGCCGATGCTGATCCCCATAATATTTAGCAGGCAGGTTGGCCAATGGACAATATACAGTATATTGCCGGTATCATGTTGTTGTTTATTGTATTTTTCACAACTGACAACAATTGGATTATGACACGACATTGCTGAACTTAAATTAACAGTTATTTAACACTAATGTAGTATTCACTTGAACACAGAAAGTTTAATTGACAAAACATATCTCAAAATTCCAATAATAGGACCGGTCTATATCAATACTCAAAAGTTTTGGGAGGCATTCTAGTCAAGGGTGGATGTCTTCTATAATGTGTCTCATGTTTTTGTCTGTATCTGTATTACTATACAGTAAAGAAGAAAAACCCTCCATAACATAAGTGTTGTTTGTTTAGATGGCAAAGGCAGTCATGGAGTCCTTCCGTCTGATCCCCAATGTGAATTTCGAGTGTTCGAAGAAATCCATGAAACGGGAGAGGAGAGAACTGGCCCTCGGTCCTTTGTGCAAGTAATATTTGAAATGTGCTCAATGATGACGATTAGTAAAACATGTGTCCTGTGTAGCCTTACATGACAGGGAAGCTCTAGAAAAAAACCTGCATTTTTTTATAGAAATCCATCCATCTTCTTCCGCTTATCCGTGGTTGGGTCGCGGGGGTAGCAGTTCCAGCAGAGAGCCCCAAACTTCCTTTTCCCTGGCGACATCAACCAGCTCTGACTGGGGGATCCCAAGGCGCTCCCAGGCCAGCGAAGAGATATAATCCCTCCACCTGGTCCTAGGTCTACCCCTTGGTCTCTTCCCAGCTGGACGTGCCTGGAACACCTCCCTAGGGAGGCGCCCAGGTGGCATCCTAACTAGGTGCCCGAACCACCTCAACTGGCTCCTTTCGACGCGAAGGAGGAGCGGCTCAACTCCGAGTCCCTCCCGAATGACCGAACTTCTCACCTTATCCCTAAGGGAGACACCAGCCACCCTGCGGAGAAAACCCATCTCGGCCGCTTGTATCCGCGATCTCGTTCTTTCGGTCATGACCCATCCTTCATGACCATAGGTGAGGGTAGGAACGAAAATGGCCCGGTAGACAGAGAGCTTTGGCCTTCTGGCTCAGCTCCCTTTTCGTCACAACGGTGCGGTAAAGCGACTGCAGTACCGCTCCCGCTGCTCCGATTCTCCGGCCCATCTCACGCTCCATTGTTCCCTCACTCGAGAACAAAACCCCGAGATACTTGAACTCCTTCACTTGGGGTAAGGACTCATTCCCTACTTGGAGTGGACAATCCATCGGTTTCCTGCTGAGAACCATGGCCTCAGATTTGGAGGTGCTGATCCTCATCCCAGCCGCTTCACACTCGGTTGCGAACCGATCCAGTGAGTGCTGAAGGTCGCAGACCGATGATGCCATCAGAACCACATCATCTGCAAAAAGCAGTGGTGCAATCCTTAGCCCACCGAACTGCAGACCCCCCCCCCCATGACTACGCCTCGAAATCCGATCCATGTATATTACAAACAGGATTGGTGACAAAGCGCAGCCCTGGCGGAGGCCAACCCTCACCGGAAATGGGTCCGACTTACTGCCGAGGAGCCGGACACAGCTCTCGCTTTGGGAGTACAGAGATTGGATGGCCCTGAGTAGAGACCCCCTCACCCCATACTCCCGCAGCACCTCCCACAGTAACTCCCTGGGAACCCGGTCATACGCCTTCTCCAAGTCCACAAAACACATGTAGACCGGATAAGCGTACTCCCATGCCCCCTCCAGGATCCTTGCGAGAGTAAAAAGCTGATCCGTCGTTCCACGACCAGGACGGAATCCGCATTGTTCCTCCTCAATCTGAGGTTCGACAATCGGCCTGACCCTCCTTTCGAGTACCTTAGAGTAAACTTTCCCGGGGAGGCTGAGTAGTGTGATGCCTCTGTAATTGGCACACACCCTCTGGTCCCCCTTTTTAAAAAGGGGAACCACCACCCCTGTCTGCCACTCCTTCGGTACCGTTTCCGACTTCCACGCAATGTTGATGAGACGTGTCAACCAAGACAGTCCCTCAACACCCAGAGCCTTCAGCATTTCTGGGCGGATCTCATCCACCCCTGGGGCTTTGCCACTGTGGAGTTGTTTAACAACCTCAGTGACCTCCCCCCGGGAGATTGGTGTCGATCCCCCGTCATACTCCAGCTCTGCCTCTAACATAGAGGACGGAGTTGTCGGGTTCAGGAGTTCCTCAAAGTGCTCCTTCCAACGCCCTAACACTCCATCAGCTGAGGTCAACAACGTCCCATCCTTACTGTACACAGCTTGGATGGTTCCCTGCTTCCCCCTCCTGAGGTGTCGGACAGTTTTCCAGAACAACTTTGGTGCCGCCCGAAAGTCCTTTTCCATGTCCTCTCCGAACTTCTCCCACACCCGCTGCTTTGCCTCGGCCACGGCTGAGGCTGCTGCCCTTCGGGCCTGTCGGTACCTTGCAACTGCCTCGGGAGTCCCCCGGGATAACAAATCCCTGAAGGCCTCCTTCTTCAGTCGGACGGCTTCCCTGACCACCGGTGTCCACCAGGAGGTTCGAGGGTTTTTATAGAAATATTAATATTAAATAGAGGATGTAATATTATCCGATATAAAGAGCTGTTTCTATTGTGTACAGACTTGTATTCAATTCATAAAGTGATTTTGAGTCATTAGTTATTGAAGAAATAAGCTAATTTTCACATACAATTATTAATATAAAAATATTTGGAGTATTAAAATGCAATAAAAAGAGGTGTGTCCTATTCAGCCAGTGTAGTTCTTTGACCCAACATTGATTTTGAGCGAATCGGTCACATGACCTGGAAGGTATTGAAGAAATAAGCTCATTTTTCCATCAAAATATTAATATAAACATATTTAGAGTATTAAAATGCAATAAAAAGAGGTGTGTTCAACAAATGCATGCTCTAGCGTGGATTTGCTTCACATTTACTCGATCGGGAAGCTGTCGATTTATTAAAAAGAAAAATGTTCTTGTGTAATTGAAAAGTCATTTGTTGATGGTCCCGAAGTGAAAGCCTCATTTCGCGGAGAAGATCTCCCCGTCGTAATACATTCAGCAGCAGGGGAAACTGACGCTGCTGGCGGGTCCGCGAATGTCCGTCGAATATCCAACCTAAAACTAAATTCACCACGGTGTCGTCTAACTGTTTCTGGTTGCGCAGCATGACTCAGAATATACTTTTCAAACTGAAGAACTTTGTGCTGTGTGTTAATTGCACACAGTATTAGGATACTCAGTATTAGGATGATCAACACCAAAGACTTCTCACCACATTCCCCGTGTGTGTCCGCAGCTTTCAGTTTAACACGGCTGCTAATGAGTTTGTCACATCTCACAGATGAGGGCACCTTTACTAATTAACTGGAGCAAGCGTCCACCAGCATGGAGCTGTTGAGTCACCCTCCTGGCTGTTAACAGGTCTCATCCGCTGCTGGCCTCTGGACATGAAGGGGCATTTAAATTATCTGATAGGAACAGACCACGAGAACAAAGGCATGCTTTTGGAGCGAGAGATTGCAGCTCACTCGACAAAAAGAGATGTTCAAGGTTGATGGATCATCACAAGAGCAGACTGAATCTAAGTAAATGAAGACAGTGATTAAGACTGCTTAGAAGTCCTGCAAGGGCTGAATAAGATTTGGATTGCTCTGATAGTGAGTACAGGGTGTAATGATTCACAACCCACATGGTACATTTAAAGTAGTGGTGCCCAACCTTTTTTGAACCCAGAGCTACTTTTAAAGTTGCCAGTCTGCCGAGATCTACCAGTCCAAATAGAGAGGCGTAGCCATTACTGATAGCCTACTACCAGGTAAACACACACTTCTACTGTACATGTATTAGACTGACCTTTGTACGATTAATACTTCATAAAATACTGCAGATCCTTTATCTTACCTCTTTCTAATCTACACACATACAAGTATTTAACTGAAGTTACACAACAGTGTTGTTGATACAGAGTTGGAGTTTATTCACACGTCACACTACAGTGGGTAATGTTTTCAAGAAACATTGAACATTGCTGCCACATATGACACAGGGAAAAAAGAAAAGACGCTGAACCCTTTCTTTGCCATTATATACAAATAGTGTTGCTACAAAAGTATAAATTAGGCTTACTAATAACTCAGATCTGAAGCTACACAGGAATCTGCTGCCAAAGTGCAATAAAAAAGACAAAATTAATAGAATCAAACCCTTTTTTGTTGCATTTTAGTAGAGTATAAAAATAAATGCCTTTTAAAATAGGATGCAAGCAACACTAGTTTCTTAACCTGAATTGATAATAGACTCTAATCAATTTAAGTTTACATTCTTATACCATTGTGTACAATAATTATAATGAATAAGTTCAAACAAACTAAAATGTACAGCTGATTAATAACGGTATTTAACTTGAGTTTTTATTATATCAAAAACCTGTTGAAATGCTCCTGTTATTTTTTACTGTCCCCCAAAAGCGCGTCGACAGCCTCCATGAATGCTTCTTTCACAACTTCGCCGTCTTTGAAAGACTTCATGTGTTTCGCAAGAACGTGACTGACACGATAAGATGCTATGGTAGCAGCCTTGCTCTTGTTGTTGGGCCTAGTGAAAATGGACTGCTGTGCATTTAGCTGTCCTTTCAGGCTCCTCCCCTTTTGGGAGCGGAGGGCAGAATTAGGAGGGAATTCCGTCTCGTAGCGTTTGTGCACTGTTTTGAAATGCCGCTCCTAAATTACCCTTCTTCGATAAAGCCACGCTCGCATTGCAGATGAGACAGATGGACTTTGAATTGGAATAGATACAAAAATAATCATCTTCCCACTCGGAGTGAAAATTATATATTTTGGGCTTTTTTGCTTCTGCCGTAATTGCGGTGTTGTGTGTGTGCGGACTGTCACTCCTGTTGACATGGACAACGTCAGCGAAATAGTGCACTGCCCACTGCCCACCAGCCACGCCCCGACACATGGGGTCACGCCGGCCAATCACAAAGCTTTGATGCGTTCAAGTGCATTATTCTGGCACAGGAAGATTATATTATAGGACATTAACGATAAAACAGAATATGGTTGTTCTATTTTTAGACACATCTCGCCATCGACTGGGAATCGATCGCGATCTACTGGGAATAGATCGCGATCTACTGGTTGGGCACCCCTGCTTTAAAGGATCCCTACTTTTTGGTTGTCCCTTTCCTGTAGTGTGTTATATAGGTTTTAATTGCATGTAAATGTTCTGCAAAGGATATGAACAAGAGGGAGTTAAATCAACCACATTTAAGGTTGAGGTCAGGGCCTGCCTGACTGCATTGTGCCAACTGTAAAGTTTGGCGGAGGAGGGATAATGCTATGGGGTGGTTTGTCTGGGGTTGGCCTATAGTCCCCTTAGTTCCAGTGAAAGGGATTTTTACCAAGTCATTTTGGACAATTCTATGCTTCCAACTTTGTGGAAACAGTTTGGGGAAGGCCCTTTTCTGTTCCAGCATGACTGTGCCCCAGTGCACAAAGCAAGGTCCATAAAGGCCTGGTTGGATGAGTTTGGTGTGGAAGAACTTGACTGGCCCCCACAGAGCCCTGACCTCCACCCCATTTAACACCTTTGGGATGAACTAGAATGGAGAGCCAGGCCCTCTCGTCCAACATCAGTGTCTGACCTCACAAATGCAATTCTGGATGAATGGGCAAACATTCCCACAGACACACTCCAAAATCTTGTAGAAAGCCTTCCCAGAAGAGTGGAGCTGTTGTAGCTGCAAAAGGGGGACCAACTTCATATTGATGCCTGATCATTTGGAATGGGATGTCATAAAAGCTCCTGTAGGTGTAATGTGTAGGTGTCCCAATACTTTTGTCTATATAGTGTATGTTGACTTAGAAGGCAATTATCAGTCTTTTAGAGATCTGACCAAATACAGGCTCAGTGGGGAGGAGCGTGTTTGTAGTCACTGCTCTACAGGGCAGGGAGAGACAGAGATGCTCTTCCTCCTTAGTGATTCCTTTTCCACCTAAAACAAGTTCCTTTCTAGTTTTTTACATTACATTACATTTAGCTGACGCTTTTGTCCAAAGCGACTTACAATAAGTACATACGACCAGGAAGACACAGCCCAGAAGAAAAACAGAATCATATAAGTACATCAGGTATCATAGAGCCAAACATTTCAAGTGCTACTCAGCTGGCTTTAGATAAGCCAGTCCTATGTTAGTATATAAGTGCTTTGTTAGTAATTCTATCGCTCGAAGTGGAGTCGAAAGAGATGAGTTTTCAGTCTGCGCCAGAAGATGTGCAGGCTTTCTGCCGTCCTGATGTCAATGGGGAGCTCATTCCACCATCTTGGAGCCAGGATAGCAAACCCACGTGTTTTTGCTGATGGGAACTTGGGTCCACCTCGCAGCGAGGGTGCAGCGAGTCGTTTGGCTGATGCAGAGCGGAGTGCACGCGCTGGGGTGTACAGTTTAACCATGTCCTGGATGTAGGAAGGGCCAGATCCCTTCTGGGCATGGTATGCAAGTACTAGTGTCTTGAAGTGGATTCTAGCAGTTACCGGGAGCCAGTGAAGGGAGCGGAGGAGCGGAGTGGTGTGGGAAAATGTTGGAAGGTTGAAGACCAGACGAGCCGCTGCATTCTGGATGAGCTGCAGAGGTCGGATGGCACATGCAGGTAGACCAGCCAGGAGGGAGTTGCAATAGTCTAGGCGTGAGGTGACGAGAGCCTGGACCAGAACCTGGGTGGCTTTCTGTGTCAGCTGGGGACGAATCTTCCTGATGTTGTACAGCGTATATCTGCAGCAACGTGTTGTAGCAGCGATGTTTGCAGTGAAGGACAGGTTGTTATCTAGGGTCACACCCAGATTCCTTGCAGTCTGAGTCGGGGAAACAACAGAGGTGCCGATGTTGATTGTCAGGTCAAGAGTGGGACAATCTTTTCCCGGAAGGAAAAGCAGTTCAGTCTTGTCAAGGTTGAGCTTGAGGTGATGAGCAGACATCCACTGAGAGATGTCAGCTAGACAAGCAGAGATGCGTGCGACGACCTGAGTTTCTGAGCGGGGAAAGGACAGAATTAATTGGGTGTCGTCAGCATAGCAGTGGTATGAAAAACCATGCGGGCTAATGACCGATCCGAGCGAGTTTGTGTACAGGGAGAAAAGGAGGGGACCAAGAACAGAGCCCTGAGGGACCCCTGTAGTTAATTGACAAGGGTCGGACTCAGACCCTCTCCAAGTTACCCTGTAGGTACGGTCTTTGAGGTATGAGGCGAGGAGGGAAAGTGCAGAGCCTGAAACTCCAAGTTCTTGGAGAGTGCGAAGGAGGATCTGATGGTTCACCGTGTCGAATGCAGCTGACAGGTCCAACATGATGATGACAGAGGAGAGGGATGCTGCTTTAGCAGTGTGCAGTTCCTCAGTGACAGCAAGGAGGGCCGTTTCTGTGGAGTGACCTGCCTTGAAACCAGACTGGTGCGGATCCAGAAGGTTGTTCTGATGGAGATAACAGGAGAGTTGTTTAAAGACAGCGCGTTCAAGTGTTTTAGACAGGAACGGGAGGAGAGACACAGGCCTGTAGTTTATAACATCAGACGGGTTGAGAGTGGGTTTTTAAGGAGAGGGTTTACTCTTGCCTCCTTGAGACTGTTTGGAAAGTGACCAGAAGTTAGAGAAGTGTTGATGAAATGGGTGAGAAACGGTAGAATATCAGGAGCGATAGTCTGAAGGAGGTTTGAAGGGATAGGGTCCAGAGGACAGGTGGTAGGGCGGGCAGAGGTAATGAGGGTAAGAACCTCACTTGGAGAGAGAGGGGAAAAGGAGGTCAGTGTGAGGGTGAAAGGAGGGTCAGGTGACCCAGCGGTGAGTAAAGGTGAGTCAGAAAAAGAAGAGCGAATATCATCAACCTTTTTTCAAAGTGGTTAACAAAGTCGCTTGACAGAAGTGAGGAGGGGGGAGGGGCTTTGGGAGGGTCCAAGAGGGTGGAGAAGATGGGAAATAGTTTTTTGGGATTGGAGTAGGAAGATTGGATCTTATCTTGAAAGAAAGTGCTCTTTGCCTGAGAGATCGAGGCAGAGAAAGAGGAGAGGAGAGCCTGATAGGTTAGGAGGTCGTCACGGTGTTTGGATTTCCACCATTTCAGCTCTGCTGCCCGAAGGACGGTTCTATTAGTTCTATTTAGTAGTTCTCTGCTGGTTCTCGTTCCATTGACGCCACAACGAACCAGTTTGCTCTTCCCCCATCACAGCCGTTTAGGAGCCACATGATGACGTCACAGTTTGCGTCGCTGATTTTCTCAGCAAAGCAAGCGTGAATATGACTCACAAGAACAACAATTGCGGACTGCTTCGTGATTGAATTGAAGAATGTGTTCTGCAGCTCTATACTGTTCTCCAAAGTGACGTGGTACCTTTTTTGTCATTATAATGTAGTGGCATTTGCAGATTGCTGTAGAGAGATTCATGCTGCTCGTTTTCACCTGGGTTAAGCCTACCGTTTACAGTTTGCATGTTTTCAGGAAAAACCTAGCTTAATAGATTCACTGAGACTGAATCCGTGTCGCTAGATAATAAAACCACGTTGAGTTAATCAGAAATAAGCAGTTCACAGAACATTTTGACGTTTTAAGTTTGGCATTAACCTGTTAAACCCCGAGCCTGTTTTTCAGGTTTCAGGCTCGAAAATGACATTCCCAGAATAAATGACTATAACTTCACTTCTAAAAGGTTTATATGAATAATATTTGATATCAAAGCAAGGTTACATCTGTGAGTTGGATATAGAAGTGTCAGAATCAATATAGATTTTTCTGTGTCAGAGTAAATTCAGATGGAACATAGCAAAAAAATGTAAATTCCTGTCTCCGCCTAAAGAAAACCCATTACATATAGTGAAGACCACCCTTGAATGATGGGTTAGTAGCCTAAAAGCTTTAGGAATCCAAAGTATAACATATAATAAGTACCCTGTATCAAGATTGAGGCAAAACAAGTGACATTTGACCTTTTTAGAGAGGTTTATGAAAATAAAGTCCAGGCGGAATAAGCTTTGGGCACATTTGGGCACATTTGGTTCCATCAGTGCCATTTGACCTTTTTCAGGTACCAGACTATAAAAATCATTGTATTACATTCAATCATCACTATAGGTATTCATTCCACCCAAAACAAAACAAAAAAATATTTAAAAAATAAATACATATTTTTTTTAAATATATATTTTTTTAAATATTTGTTTGTGTGGGAGTGTGTGTAGATGTGTGTGTAAGTGTAGGTGTGTGTGTGGGTATGTATGTGTAAGTGTAGGTGTGCAAGTGTAGCTGTGTGGGTATGTGTAAGTGTAGCTGTGTGTGTGTGTATGTAACTGTACCAACACACTATACAATAAAACTACACTGTAGGTCAGTGTGTGTAGGTGTACTTGCACAATAAAAAAAAACGGAAACATAGGTAACATTTGACTCCAACTGGGGCAGATTTATTTCAAACATTTTACCAACACTATAGGCATGTAAAAACAAACATTTTACCAACGTACTATACAATAAAATCACACTAGGTATATAACATTTTTTAAATAAACACTCGCAAACGTTATACCTACCTGAACTTTATACCTACCTGAATGTTCCAGTATTTAGGTCGTGCCACTCCCTGAAACAGTTCTTTTTGGTAGTGAAGCACAGAGGGACCTGGCACTTCCTGCAGTACACGGGTGTCTTCACCCTTTTGAGTCCAGCATCTAGGCACCTCCTGCAGTTCTTCCTGACCTTGGTGGCATCTTCCCCATAATACTCGGGCATGCATGTGAGTGGTGGTGGAGGAGGGGGTGGTGGTGCAGGCCCTTCAGCAAACTCCAACAATTCTGCAGCAAGCTGCTCCCTGAAAGTCTTCTGGGTGTGTGTCTTTGTCCTGCTGGGGTCACTCCTCATCTAACACATGTGGAAAAACAAAGAGATTAGATTAATTCACTGGCTTAAACTTATAGGATAATATTGGACTATAAATGAATAATATTACACCAAATAAATAAGTAAACACATGTATATTCATTCACTGGCCATTCATTTAGAAAATGTAACTCCAAAAAGACAAGTAACACTATTTAGCATTTTGCCTAATCATTTTTTGTAGCTTCTTGGCTAAGCTAACACTGTGATGCAGTTTTACCAAACACAAAAGTAATATATAAAAAGGATAATATTGGACTATAAATGAATAATATTACACCAAATAAATAAGTAAACCCATGTATATTCATTCACTGGCCATTCATTTAGAAAATGTAACTCCAAAAAGACAAGTAACACTATTTAGCATTTAGCATCATTTAGCATTTAGCATCATTCCTGTAGCTTCTTGGCTAAGCTAGCACTGTGACGCAGTTCCACCAAACACATAAGTAATATATAAAACGGAGAGATTACATACCTTTCCCGTGGTGGAAGTTCAACATCCGAGTCACTACTGTCTGGATCCAGGTCTGGCTGGAGGAGATCTTCATCATCCGAAGAAGAGTCATCTGGTATGATCATAGCTCCACTATCGTCAGCTAGCATCTCTAGCACCAGCTCGGTGGTGAAGCTCTCCCTTCTGGCTGCCATTATTTGCTAAAATGGAAAGAGGATACACAAGAAAAATATCTAAAAGCAAAGAAATCAACGTCCTTGAAATGTGCTCTGTTACCTGTTACCTGCTATCGTCGCTGCGTGCTGTGGTGCTGTGGTGCTGTCCTGCTGCGTGTGCTCTGTTGTGGCTCCTGCTGCGGTGCAGTGCTCTGTGGAGCCTGCTGCGTAATGCGTAATGGAGGCGGAGCAGGCGTAGTTTATACTACGCAGGATCATATCTTTGGAACCCATTGGTCGATTTGGGTGATTGACACCTTTTCTGAACCGTTAGAGCCAATAGAATCGAGTGACAGTTAGTAAGTCCCGCTAAACACTTACGTCAAGTAGAGAGAGGTTTGCGTAAACAGCATGTGAGACAGCATTAGCTTGGGACTGCGAAACTTTATACCTACTCTGCTGCCATGAATGTAATGATAGATTATCAGGAACAATTCTAAAGTGACTAAGAGACATTGGATTAACCTTGAGGAGCGTTTTTATTCCCTTGAACACGAGCTTTGATCACAAAACAGCAACGGTAAGACATAATTATTGTTATGTTTTTAAAAATTGTTGTTTTTTTTCTTCTCTGTTCTGGCTGCTAGCTCAGTGAGTTTGTGTCCTACAGGGATGATACTTATAACAAAATAATCTGTGGAGTATCAGCTTTCCAGATGATATGTAGTTTGTGCAGAAAATATTAAGTTTTAAAGATCGTTTTTGCTAGTTAGCACTGGAAGTAGCATCTGCCCGTTTTAGCTAAGGGCTAATGCTAACGCTTCTTGTGAGACTTGTGTTTTGTTTCAGTAAAAATGGTTCGTATCGTCAGTTAGCTGAGATTCTTCTCGTTAATCTGGTATAACACATTAATAGGATTTTAAATATTAAAATGCCCTGAGACACAGTGTCGTGAAAAAAAAAACGGGGTCCCCGCCGGCGGGGACCTTGGGGCTTAACAGGTTAAAGGCTTCAACAGAGTCAGACTATGAGATGATATTTAAAGGTGGGGTAGGTTATTTTGGAGAAACCAGCTCGAGTGCGCTAGAATTAGAAAATTCACAGCCGGAAAAAATCTGCCACTTTCTTACAGAGCCCCTCCTCCAACACACACGAACACGCACATGACCAATGAGGGCACGAGATAAGTTTGTGCCCAGATGGAAGGCTGACAGGCAGGTAGGCCATCCAGTTATTTTAGCCGGGCCGGCTAAAATGATTGGTCGTGCTTTTTACAGCGCTACGGCTTCCACATATGACATTTCTTTATGGATTTTTTGTCAAAGCACTTAAGATATTCATTGCTATCGGGATGTTAAGAGCATTCCATGGAATATAACAAAAAGTGTATCTCGAGCCGGTTTCTCAAACTTACCTACCCCACCTTTAAGTGACAATAGCCGCATTCACACCGCAGTACTTTTCCCACTTTAGTTCCGATATAGTTCCGAAATGTCACGTTCACACCAAAAAGAGCCGGAACTAAAATTAGTTAATCAGAACCTTTTTTACCCCCTTTTCCGTCCCTGCTAGAGAGCAGGTACTTTCGTGGGATAAAAAAGTTCCTATTTCTGATTGGCTGGGCAGATTGCAAACCACACCCCGTAAAACTCCAAAAAAGTGTTGTGAAGCCGCCATTTTATTATCCTCGCATTAACATTATTAGCATTAGCCCAGCGCACAAAACGCAGAGAGACTAACTTATGGCAACACAAAAGAAAACATGGGAGTGGTGGAGATGAGGAGGCAGGGGCGGACTGGCCATCTGTAGAATCTGGAGAACCCCGGCCCTTTAAAAAAAAATTGTTTAACGTCATCATTTAAGTTGCGCTGACGGCCGACAGAGGGCGACAGTGGCCGCTAATGCAGTTGTGTGGTTCTTATCTGTCAAATAATTACACAGGAAGAAGAAAAAAGACCGGCCACACGAAGAGAAGGGATTAGACGCCGCGGCAGACAGGGAGAATGAAAAAACATGGATACAAATCAAAGAAAACTAAAAGAAAAAGGTGGGGCCGAGAAGGCAATAGAAAAAAAGGTAATAAATTAATAAAAACACTTCGTTTAGTTTCGGTAATTATTCTGCCGGCCCATCTCTCCCTCATTCTCATTGAGTATTTTACAAAGAGTGAAACAGCGCCCCTCTAGATGTTATGGTGAAACAGTAGATTGCACTCTGTTGCGAGAGGAGGCTAACCGAAATTGGCTTCCCTTGGTGATAAAAAAATCGAGGGATTGACCAATCAGATGAGGCTCACGTCATGCCTCACAATCCAATCAAATCGCATCAACTTCAGTTCGTACTGTAACTGTCATCACCACCCTTAAAAAGTAGCAAGCAACTGAAGCAAGTGCAATTATGGATGGTGGAGATTTGGAGTATTTCATCAAAAATAATTTCACTAAACTTCCGCTACAGGCAGCAGCCACTAAAAATGAAATCTGAGGACAGGCCAATGCCCAAACTGGAGCTGTGTACAGAGAGGAAAAAAGGAGCGAATCGGATGTAAAACTTTAAATAATAAACGGCAGATTTCTAACATTTGACATTCAACATTCCACAACTAGATACTGCAAGTTCTGTTCCTAACAGATATGAATGGCTCCAGGGCGCTATCCACATAAGACAGACTCACAGGTGTCCATCCTGCTCTCTGACCCTCCACGTCAACTCCGACCTGCTACTATCTGAAGAAGAGATTGTTTCATGACTCTACTTCAACTATCAGGGTCATATCTGGACATAGCTGTGGTTGAAGCTCAATCAAAAAGAAAGAGCATGCCTTATCATACCGGGAGAAACAGCTCACCCAAGACCATTTGACTGTGGCTATAGGCTAAATTAATTACAACTCAGGGCCACATAAATAATTCCCTATATGAAACTACCTGACTGACTGTGCATTGATAGATTGATGATTTTAAACAGGCTACTCCAAACGTCTTATCTTCAGTACTACATAGTAATGCAGTGACAAAGTGGGTGCTATATCTGATTGTGTTTGTGCAACTGATCCACTTCCATCAAACACTTTCTAGTGAAGATGTATTTCTTTATCGTATACAGTTCTTTCACAATGTTTCAAATGCCATCCCCTGATATGTCCATTTATCTCGGTGCGGTTGTTTAAGCTGCTTTATATCACTTTGTACGACTGAAGTTTCATTTCACGGCATGCAGCCCAGATACTGCTGACCATATGACACATCACTTATTTCAGGTTTATCAAATCGGCCCACCAAGGTAGTGCTCTAAAAAGTAGGGTTTAACATGTACATAGGTAAAAGTTCAAATCTTAATTAAAACGGCATACATTATTGCATTAAAATATACTTAAAGTACCAAAATTATTTATTATTCTTTATAACTATATCATGTCCTACATTTATTAAATTACTGGATTATAACTATCGTTGCATTAAAGTGTAAGCATCACTAATGTTGAAGCTGTTAAAGGTGTATCCAATTCCAGTTACTTAATGAACTTCGAGTGACCTAATTTATAACAATATATTCACATTTATTAGATGGTTTATACCTTTAATAATACATCTGAACATGTAAAGCAACTACCAACCATGTCTATACACATTTGGGATAGTTGAGAAGTTTTTGGCCTGCCCTGTCCAGCTGTGTCTTGTCATGCGATTACTTGTCATTTGTCTGAGAATTCTGCTTTGTTTTCCCTGCCATGTCTAGAGTTAAACGTTAAATAAGGGTATTCCCAAATATAAAAGGAGACAATGACATAAAAAACACCTTCAGGGGTTACCAACCACACAATCTCTCCTCACAGAAATACATCAACAAATATACAGATTGACAGGAAAACACTAGAAAGCATTATTTATTGACCAAATATAAAATGTGTTGGACTGTATTCAGAATGTCACCCTATGTAAACCTGATGAAAACCCCAATCACTTCAACCGGGGAAAAATCCATCCATCCAAGTCCTCTACGACCACCAGATAATTTAACAAAGGCCCCAGGGATCAATAAAAGACGGTAATATAATATGTTTTTTAGCCAACTCTGCAGATATAAATGAACAAAAGAGACTCCATCATTTAAATGTATGATGGGCTGATAGGCATAGGTTTAATTTAAAAATGATCTCCAAACGGGATACAAGAGACAAGCAATGCACACATTTTTAGTTACCCTCAATAATCATCAACATCATCTACAATCAATTCAGTTCACATCTCTTCAAATCAGATTTATACCAGACATAATAGTCTCAGACTGGGGTAAGGACAGGCTGGTGCAATGGAAGAAAGGGTTGGCTTTCTTTGAAGACCTATCTTTACTACCACTGCATCCCTGTTTTACAGCAGCAGTAAGAAATAAGTGATGTGTCCACAAGCAGTCTGAGGGCTTGTGTCTGTCTGCATGAATAGGAACAGTCACTGGGGAGAAACCAGCCTCAGCCATGAAGACAATAAATCAACTGACCCACAGGTCTGCAACTAGATCCCACTGTGTGTGTGTGTGTGTGTGTGTGTGTGTGTGTGTGTGTGTGTGTGTGTGTGTGTGTGTGTGTGTGTGTATGTATGAATCCACCATGTTTTTTCCATCAGCTCTATCTTTTTATACCGTGGATGACGCTTACATGAATGTGTTCTATTTCATTCTTACTGACCGCCAGAGGCAGTGCTTAGCACTGGATATCTTCTGTCTCGCGCATGCGCAGGTCGAATATTTATGTCAACAAAGTCACGTGTGGCCTCGTATGACCCAGTGGCGTAGCCACCATAGGACCAGGGTGGGCCCAGGCCCACCCAGTTTACTAATTGGCCCACCCTGAGAAAGCTTCGGTGTCATTTAAAAAAAAAGAAATTATTTCAAAAAATGTTTTATTATTTTATTATTATTATAAAAAATGTATTCACCCATTGAGAATATCCAAGAATTCAAAGTGAAATTCAAGTGAACAAATATCGAGTTTAATTAATGTTGTATGTGCTTTATCCTCTGCTGAACCAAACTCATTTACGGTAAAAACTGATTGTCGGTTCCGGCGCGCGCCATAATAACGTGAGGGAGACAGAGAGCTGCCTGCAAAATAAATGATGGCTCAAAGTTCACTAATGTTTTTTTTTTAAAAAGCCAGACTCCAAGAAGAGCCCCCACTGCCCTCATCTAGCAGCATTTTCTGATAACGATGAAATAGCCCCGCGTCCCTCTCCCCACGTCTCCCTCTCCCCACCTCTCCTGCTGCTGGGCTGTCAGAAGAAAACAAATGTTAACGGAAACTCTGCCTCACGGTTCCCTCGTCCCTTGGAAGAGGCGGAGAGGTGGGTGTTTTTCATCTGCTGGTGGACAGTCCGGAGAGATATACACAGGGTTGGGTTGTAACGGAATACATGTAACGGCGTTACGTAATCAGAATACACAAATCAAGTGTATTCAGCTGGTGTTGAAAAACTGGCGTTGAAAAACGAGTAATCTGATTACAGTTACTTTTGTAAACCTGAAGTGAATACATTTTGGAATACTTATTGGAATTATTGGTGGAAAAGTTTCCTCACAAAATGTAATATTCATTACCGGCAGAACTGTGTGCACACTGCACGGCGCTGCAGCATGTCTGAGCGAGAGAGAGATGCAGCGTGTCTGTGAGGCCCCGCCCCCGCACGCAGACGAGCGAGAGAGATCTCTTTTAAAATATATTGAAAGTTAGAAACGGAGATGGTTAGATAAAATGTGCAAGATAACGTTTATGTAGCATTTCTTTATTGTCGAAATGATGACATTTCATAACGGGATCAAATCAAAGTGAATGACCTGCTGCTGCTGAATGCATGGGGCAAGTTACTTGGAAAAAGTTTTAAAAAGTTATTACATAGTTTCAGATAATAATTGTGGACGAAACTTCTGTGTAGCAATGCAGTAGGAGTCACCGACTCAGGAAGGAGACACGGTAGAGCAGGAGCTTTTGATGTCAAACACTGATGGTTTATTTGGAGTTACGGCCGAGAGATTCACATCACAAGTCACATCAGTCACGGTGAGACTGCACGGGAGAGTTGCCACGTCAATTCTGGAGTGCCTCTCTCTCGTTAGCCTATTTAACTGGTTTCCCAGAGAGTGATCAACATATTTTGATAAGATAGCTTAGACAGTTGGGCCCACTGAGTCACTTGCATCCGTCACTTATGGCCTCGAAGATTTCATACCTTGGAGTCCACAATCAACAAAGAAGGAAGTGTCCCAGTGCACCCACAACAACAGACCATCTGTGACCTCGTGTTGCCCGGTCACCGAATGGGAACAATAACATTATGGCTGAAGCAGCCTATGTCCTTAAAGGAGATAAACAGACGTCAGGGTTAGTCATGCCCGTCATATCTAGGAGTCGAGGACAATTATTTCCCTAACAATAATAATAAATAAAAATAATAATGATAATTCATTCTATTTAGGGTGTTCAGTGTTTGAATTGGAGCATAGTCTCCTGGTGAAATTGTTACGTACATCTGTGTGTCATCCGCATAGCTATGGTAACTTATTTTGTTGTTTTTCATTATCTGAGCCAGTGGTAGCATGTAGATGTTAAAGAGAAGAGGCCCCAAGATGGAGCCTTGAGGAACCCCACATGTCATATTTGTCAACTCAGATCTGTATTTACCGATAGAAACAAAGTTGTTTCTGTCCTTTAAGTAGGATTCAAACCAATTTAGAACTGTTTCCGAAAGTCCCACCCAGTTTTCCAGTCGGTCTAGTAATATGCTGTGGTCAACAGTGTCAAACGCAGCACTGAGATCTAATAATACTAACACTGAAGTTCTGCCACAGTCTGTGTTCAAGTGGATGTCATTAAATACCTTTACAAGAGCAGTCTCAGTGCTGTGGTTTGGACGAAAGCCTGACTGGAACACATCGGAACAGTTATTTAAATGCAAGAAATTACTCAACTGTTGAAAAACAACTTTTTCAATGATTTTACCTAGAAATGGGAGGTTTGATATGGGCCTGTAATTGTTCATTACTGAAGCATCTAGATTGTTCTTTTTTAAGAGCGGTTTAATGACTGCAGTTTTCAGGGCCTGTGGAAAAATACCTGAGTGAAGAGATTTGTTTACTATATGAAGTAGATCTGAGGCCATGCAAGGCAAAACATCTTTGAAAAATCCTGTTGGAATAATATCAAGGCAGCAGGAGGAGGATTTCAGAAGTTGTATAATGTCCTCTAGGTTTTTATCATTAATCTGATGGAATTGTGTCATGGTGTTTGAATTGATATTAGGTGGACACAGAGACAACACATTTGCTGTACCTGATGCAGAGGCACTGACTGCTTGTCTGATTTTCTGAATTTTGTTAGTGAAAAAGGAGGCAAAATCATTGCATGCCCTGGTGGATAGAAATTGAGAGGCTACTGACACTGGGGGGTTAGTTAGTCTTTCGACGGTAGTAAACAAGGCACGTGCGTTTTTTTGTTTTTGGTAATGATGTCAAAGAAGAACGATTGTCGTGCGTTTTTACAATTACAAATTATAAAGGCCAAGTCTCTCTTTATAGATTTCAAAGTGTACCTGGAGATTTGTTGTTCGCCACCTACGTTCAGCTTTTCGACATTCTCTTTTTTCTGTTTTCACGGTCATGCCTTTCTCCATGGAGATATTTTCTTCCCGGTCACTTCCTTTACCTTAGTTGGAGCAATGGCATCTATAACATTTTTAATTTTGAATAAAATGATCTACTAGCTCATTTACTGAGATGTTAGCAGGGGCAGTGTGGAAGAAAAATTCTGAGTAAACATTTCCCTAGTATTTTCAGTTAAATATCGCTTTGTGGTTATCTCTTTTTGAACATTTTTGTGAACAGAAATAGAGCTGTCAAAGAAAACACAGGAATTGTCAGAGAGTGCAACATCAGTCACCACAACCTTAGAGATATTCAGACCCTTTGAGATAATTAAGTCCAGAGTGTGCCCCTTATTGTGCGTGGGCTCCGTCACATGCTGAGTCAGTCCATAGCTATCAAGAACACAAAACATTATTTTGCCCCTCTGTCCTGGGGGTTGTCAACATGGATGTTAAAATCACCAACAATGACTAGACGGTCAAAGTCAATACACACTATAAACAGCAGTTCAGTAAAGTCATCAAAAAAGCTTGCACGTATTTGGGTAGTCTATAGATATTAGGAACAGAGCTTGAGAGGAGCATTTCAGCTGAAGGGCCACATATTCAAAAGAATCAAATTTCCCATAAGAATGTCTTCCTGCATTGAAGGGAATCATTGAACAGAATAGCAACTCCACCTCCTTTCTTATGCATTCTTTCCTGACTCATAAAACTAAAGTTGGGAGGGGGTTGTTTCGATAAGAACAGCTGCACTGTTATTTGTTCAATCCAAGTTTCTGTTAAAAACATAAAATCGAGATTGTGCTCAGTGATAAAATCATTGATTAAAAATGATTTCCTGCCAAAGACCTGACATTTAATAAAGCTAGTTTAAGTTTGTTAAACACACTATCAGTCATGTTTTTTGTAACAAGCTGTGGCTGACATGGAATCACTGCTAAATTAGATAAACTCACACAAACGTTTGAGCGCTTCCTGTGTCTAAGATGATTTACGGCTCTTAATCTATTACCTATCAACACAGATATCGGCAAAGCTATAGGCAGTCAGGGCCCCGGCATGTCCTGGAAAGAGTTGAGAGTGCCATACGCCCTTGAGCCTGGACCCAGCACATATCAGTAAGAGTTTGTTGCATTTTGTACACACACATCCTTATCAGGCTTCGGAGACTGCAGATGCTTCTTGATGAAGACGGGGGAGATGGTGCGCGTCTCTGCTTCAGTGATTTTGGTGGCGTCGTTGAGGAGCAGGGGTAAAGGACATGCTGCCAGCCCTGCATATCGCTTTAGTTTGGTTATTGAACTCCAGGAAGGAATCGGTGCCAACCCTCTGTATCTCCTTCATGTGTTCAACACATCTCCAGGAGGGTGTGGCGAGGGTGAAAAGGGTGAACGGAGTATCCTCAAAGGCGTTGACAGGGCTGGGGGGGGGGGTGACGGGCAGTGGAGACCTCCTCCAGGTGTCTCATTTGTCTCCCATAATCAGAACATTCCTCAGGGCGGTGCAGTGATAATTCTTCAGGGTTTTTCTGCGCGATGTGTTGTGTCTTTCTCCTTTTTGATTCCTCTTGCCGCTTGTCCTTGGCAGAGGAACAGATTGATGAAGCAGGCAGTTGAATATGTTAGAGATAAACAATTTCACTCCTGACTTGTTCAGGGGCAAAAGAGCAAACTCCATTTGCCTTGAAAAGATGTCTGCGCTCCCAGAAAAAAGTTAAAATTGACAGTTGAAAGCCAGGTGTTCAGTGCAAACAATCTGCTGAATCTCTCACTTCCTCTTCTGACTGCGGTAGAGGGCCAACTGATGAACACCTCTGCATTTAGAGAGCTGACCGTTTCCAACAAACATTTAAAGTCTCTTTCAGCACTTCTGACTGTTGTTCACAACATCATTTGTTCAATGTGTAGTACCACATTCTTCACAGTTGGATGTTCAGCCCCAATATGCAGGATCTTCTCAGCCAAGTCAGAGACCACAATCCTTGGGAAACAGAGTACTTTGGTGTTGTTCTTACTACACAGACCTTTTAACATCTCTTACAGCAGAGTCACCCACAATCAGAGTTTCAGGCCCAGTCGTTAGCTTTCCCTCTAGCATTTTACTTTTGGAGAGCTATTGGTCCTTACCCTGCTGTGTGAAGAGGACAGGTTATCCAGGTCATCAGAAAGAGATCTCCGGTTCTCGGTCAGTGGAGCGTATCTGTTCTGGATTGGCACACTTGGTGGTTTAGGAGGATTGTTTGTAATTCTCCCTTTAGGCAGCTGTCCACTGCTGTTTCCTAGTATGCATAGGGGTTGAAGAGGCGCTCTTCCTGGGTGATAACAATGCAGGCCAGCCGGTTGCATCACAGATTTCAGAGCGCTGGGCTCTGCCTGTTATCCGTCCTCCCAAATCCCATGGAAATGATTTACTCTTAGGCTTTGCAACCCAGAGAGTTCCAGGAAGACTACCACTTGTAGATGTATTACCCGGTACAACAGCCCTCCTGTTCCTTGGAATCCTTGTAGCTGCTAACTAGCTGTGAGTTAGCATACCCTTCTCCATTATTTTGCAACACTGGTAAAGTGGTGTCATTCCACGACATAGTCCATTCACTTCCACGTTAACTTCCAACCGTTGCACTTTCATTTCCAACACATCGATCTTCTGTATAAGTAAGTGGAAGTCATCTGTCATCTGTAGAGAACGGAGGCATTTTGCTACTAACTAGCATGCAGTAGCCTACCAGGCTTTAGCTGTTGCTAGGCCATGCTACTGTAAGACTGAGGTCGTCGTAAAAATGTTGAAATATGGCTGAAACCCTCCGTCTATTTACGAAGATGAACTGTCCCAGTGATAAGTTAATGTTCAGGAGCTGCTGCTCGAAGTTTTCAGAGAATAAGAATAGGAAAATCAACATAAAAAGTAAGCAGAGGCAGGAGCAAGCAGAAAAGCGTCTGCACTGTAAGAAAAGCATCTGCACTGTACAAAGAATGCAGTCCGGGTGATGTTTTTTATGTGGGGTGCAGATGAGAGAGCTGTCCAGAATGACACCAAGATGTTGTGTTGTTTTCTTGATAAGCCATTAAAACAGTAAATACGTGTCTCCTGTTCCCCAAAACATACCCATCTGTTATGGAAAAAGAAAGTATTCCAAAAGTATTCTAAAAGTAATCTGCCACCGGTACCGGTGGGAATTGTTGTTAGCTTCTGATGCGGCAGAAGAAAAATCTGGCCCACCCTATTTTTTACAGGCCCACCCTAAAGTACATTTCTGTCCTACGCTACTGGTATGACCCGGAAGACATAAGTTCCGGTGTTGTCAACAAGTTTCAGTCCTTTTCATCTTCTCGCTGCAGCAGGTTACTACTTTATGAGTAGAAGCCAAGCTGGCCTATTAAAATGTTGATTATTCAAGCTCATCGCTACATGTAGCCTTGTGATCATCTCGATCGGAGCTTGCGGACTAAAACGCTCGCCCTCCAAAGGCTGTGATGAGCTGTCCCCCTCCCAAGGGAGGAGACCGCGGTGTTCACCGCTCGGGACTTCCAGAGCTCCGGACCGGTAAAGAGCGGACTCTCCTGCACGTCAGTCGGTGAGATCGCTGCCATTCTCCCTGATTGTGAGCTAATTTGTGCTATCTATACTCAAGCTTATAGAAAATTGCTCCATCCCCAAGTTAGCTTGAGTGCTCTCGCTCAAATCTAACTTGTTACCACGCTAGTGAAGAAAGTGGTCCTCGTTCCCCTCTCACTGCACACAATTGGTTCATGGAACTGTTCCTTCTTGAACAATTCAAGATATCCTCCCAGAACGCGTTGCTACGTACCTGAATGAGCATAAGGTTCAAAATGTAACAGAAGCTGGGGTGTTAGCTGATGAGTACACTTTAACACACAAGATTATTCAGGGGAGAGATTTGACTGGGGGAGCAGAAATAACTGGTCTGGTGACCACAGAGGTAAAGTGGGTGAAGCGTTAAGGTCAGAGCAAATGTCCTTGTATGGCTGGAGGGATAAAGTAGATCTAAATACTTGCAACATTTGGGTTTGGGTAATGGGTCATTGGAAAAATGAATGCCCGGAACTTAATGCAAAAACCAAGGGACTCCAAAATGGCCAGGTTCCCAGGCCTGTTGCCTTGCAGCTCCTGCCCACAAGGTTGCTAGGGAGGAGGTTATAGCTGCGGTTAAACTCCATACTGCCCCGCAACCAGTTGCTGCTGTGGTTTCTAACTTGGGACTAGCCCTGCAGGAGGTGAAGCCTCACCCCTCCTGATCGCAGAGGAATTTGAGTCCAGGTTATGCCCCTTTTTATACGTCAAGGTTATGTGTCTTTGCAAGGAAGCATAGCCGCGGGAAGTCATTTTGCTCAGGGGGTGCTGCCAAAAGTGGGGAGGGGGCCGGTTAAAAAAAAAAAAAAAAGGCGGTGCTGGGCCGGGCCCGGCTGTCAGCGATACGAGCCGCATAAATTGTTTGTTAAAGGCGAAAAACATTGTTTTTCAATGCACTGGTCAATGTTGAGATGTTTTGCTATTTTGTTCCATAACATGTTTTCTTTCAGGCTTTTGGAAGTGTTATTTTACTATAGTTTGTCTATGTGCGTCTGTATATTTCTCCTAAATTCACCACAAAGTTAGCATTCTAACGTAACGTAACATAAAGTACCACGACCGCTGTGTGGCACCAATGTCATCAGAGATATCGTTGGAAAGCTGTGTCCTCTCCTGCAACAATCTCATCGGATCCAAATATGGTAATTTACTTTGTATCAGCAACCAATCGTGAAAGTACAAAGGGGTCTTAAACCAAGAACGAAATCTCATTGGCTGGTGTCAACTTCTGACAACGTGATTCGTTCAGATGCGTCACGTGGTGTGCTAAAACACTTCCTGGTTAGCTTTCCGCTAGAAATTGAAATCTCAAAATGGCAAAAGAACGGCGAAAAAAAAACGTTCACAGAGAAGACAACAACAATTGTCACTTGCACAAAGCAAGATATACAAAAACAAATGACCCCGAACATGAAATACCTTCACGGAGTGCGTCGAGGCGCAAGCTGTCATCCAAAAGAACAAGAGGGTTTAGCTAGCTCCTCACTGCAATCTTTAAAGGGTCGTTTTCTCAAAATAAGTTTTTTCTCCTACTCAGAGTCCGACATTTCCACTTCAGTTGGCACGTACATACACCAAACCTTCCAGTTATATTCCTATCAATATTATGAAGGCTTTACAGAAGGGTTTGTTCATATGTCATTACAACAGCTGCACATGCCCAAATGCTAACTATGGGTCTTACAAACCTACATAACATTACAAATAGTCAGAAAATATTATTTACAGATATTAATAAAACTATGAATTGGAATTGTAACTGATTGACAAGGCAAACACTGCACAGCGGCAGCAGCATTAAAGGAAAAATATCGTCTTACCCTTGTGTTGGGGGCTTCACAAAACTCCAAATGTAGCCTGGGGTGGGCACTAATGAACATCCACATTGTCCAACATGTTACTGTGGACATGCATCAAAGTCAGATGTGTCATATTACTCTAGTTGTAGAGGTGGTGGGCTGAGGAGTAGCTGGTGGTCCACTCTTTTATTGGGGTTGGTTTGTTGGAGTAAAAAAATTCCAAAATCCTTTTTGCGCCATTCTAGAGAAAGTTGTCACTCTGCAGTGGGTGTGTCACGTCAATTAACGTCACTCTCCCCACGACCTACGACCTGGATGACTGGGATTTTATTTATTTGGAAAATAAATTCAAGCCACCTGGACTGAGACAAATATATACTATGACTATTATATGCTACTGTATACAGCTAATTTTATTTTAAGTAAAATCATAACTATTTTATGTAGTTTAATAATTTTTATTTAGGTGGTCACTCAGTTTTGTACACCACTCACCAACAGCAGAACCCCCAGCACCCCTACTTCCCGCGGCTATGCAAGGAAGTGACAAGAAATTCCTTGTTAAGATACTGAGAGACACAGGTGCTTTAAGATTCGTACATAAGTGAGGGTGTTGTTTCTTCCATTTTCCTCGGAAACTGACACTGGAAGTTGTGTATTGTCTAGGAATGGGGATGCAGTTGCCTGTCTGCTCCAAAGCATCGTTGGTGTTGTCCTGTGATTTAGGGCATGGTGCGGTTGCCATGGGAGTATTTTTCCTGTTCCAGGAGTGGCAGTCTTCCTGGGTAATGATTGGCTGGTGGCAGACTGTGGCCCGATGTGCTTCCTTCACCAGTGGTAATCCTCCAAGCCAGTGATGAGAGAACTGTGCTGGACCCTGAGAAAAAAGCTGACAAAGGTATTTCCAGCATGCAAACACATTTTGTTCAGCTTGGGCAGTAACACGAGCCCAGGCCTATAAGAGCAAGACCCAAATGGCAATTTGGGGAATGTCGTTTTTTTCCATTGTCTGTTTCTCGTAGTGAAGTTGGTGAAGCTCTTGTCCCAGGTTGTGGCCCCGCCGAGGAATTACCAAAACACCAAAGCAGAGGTTAATGAGATGGCCCCTGTTTCTATAGCCTTTCCATCTAGAGATTCGACATCCAAAGGTTCCGAAAATTGTTTTCCTGCTCTTTAATTGCTCCCAGGGTGGCCGGGTTGCTGAGTTTGGTGGCATGTGGAAAGTAGGCAGTGTAAAATAGGGGTAACATTTATACCCGGGGTAAGCTATGTTTCATTTATTCTACAGGACTGTCTCAGAAAAATTAGAATATTGTGATAAAGTTCTTTATTTTCTGTAATGCAATTAAAAAAACAAAAATGTCATACATTCTGGATTCATTACAAATCAACTGAAATATTGCAAGCCTTTTATTATTTTAATATTGCTGATTATGCCATACAGCTTAAGAAAACTCAAATATCCTATCTCTAAATATTAAGAATATCATGAAAAAGTATACTAGTAGGGTGTTCAACGAATCACTTGAATCGTCTAATTAACTCGAAAACACCTGCAAGGGTTTTCCTGAGCCTTGAAAAACACTCAGCTTGGTTCAGTAAACTAAATCACAAGTATGGGGAAGACTGCTGATCTGACTGCTGTCCAGAGGACCGTCATTGACACCCTCCATCAGGAGGGTAAAGACACAAAAAGAAATTTCTCAAAGAGCAAGCTGTTCACAGAGTTGCAGTTTCAAAGCACATCCACAAAAAGTCTGTTGGAAGGGGAAATGTGGCAGGAAACGCTGCACAACCAAGAGAGATGACCGCAGCCTTAACAGCATTGTGAAGAAGAGTCGCTTCCAGAATTTGGGGGAGCTTCAAAGACAGTGGACTGAAAGCTGGAGTCCAGGTATCAAAAAGTCACTGTTCACAGACGTGTCCGGGAAATGGGCTACAATAGCCGTATTCCCATGGTCAAGCCACTTCTGAACTCAAGACAACGGAAGAGGCGTCTGACTTGGGCTAAGGAAAAGAAGCACTGGACAGTTGCACAGTGGTCCAAAGTCCTCTTTTCAGACGAAAGCAAGTTTTGTATTTCATTTGGAAGTCAAGGCACCAGAGTCTGGAGAAAGGCTGGAGAGGAGCAAAATCCAAGTTGCTTGAAATCCAGTGTGAAGTTCCCACAGTCAGCGATGGTTTGGGGAGCCATGTCAGCTGCTGGTGTTGGTCCACTGTGTTTCATCAAGCCCAGAGTAAATGCAGCTGTGTACCAAGAGATTTTAGAAGCACTACATGCTTCCGTCTGCTGAAAAGCTCTATGGAGATGAGGAATTCATTTTCCAGCATGATCTGGCACCTGCCCACAGTGCCAAAACCACCAGTAACTGGTGTACTGACCATGGCATTACTGTCCTCGATTGGCCTGCAAATTCCCCTGACCTGAACCCCATGAGAATATGTGGGGTATTGTGAAGAAGAAGCTGAAAGACACCAGACCCAACAATGCTAATGAGCTAAAGGCCGCTATTGAAGCATCCTGGGCATCCATAACACCTCAGCAATGCCACAGGCTGATTGCCTCCATGCCACGCCGCATTGATGCAGTAATCCGTGCAAAAGGATTCCCAACCAAGTACTGAGTGCATTAATGGACATTTTCAAATGTTTGATTGTGTTTTGCTGTTATAAATCTTTTTTTTACTTGGTCTGAGGAACTATTCTAATTTTTGAAATAGGATTTTTGAGTTTCTTAAGCTGTATGCCATAATCAGCAATATTAAAATAATAAAAGGCTTGCAATATTCAGTTGATTTGTAATGAATCCAGAATGTATGACATTTTTGTTTTTTAATTGCATTACAGAAAATAAAGCACTTTATCACAATATTCTAAATTTTCTGAGACAGTCCTGTATGTAAGTATAAGCTCTGGTATTAAGTTGATGTTTCAGTGTCTTGGGACCCTTCTTTATGGGGGGGGGGGGTTGTCCACCATGTGGTGCTGTTGTAACCTGGTTTATCTTTGCAATCAGTAGTGATGAGACCCACCTGTGGCACCTGGTTCCAGCATTTAAGAGGGCTGCAGAACAGGCTCTCGCTCTCCTCTCGGCTACCGAGCTAGGTGCACCAGGACACCGCTCCTCTGTGTGTTTTATTGTTGGTTGTAACCACTGTGTTGGGTTAAATAATACTTGTTTTGGGCAACTCCTGTGTGGAACTGTTGTCCTTATGTTACAAGCGGAGCCAGCTTGTAGCACAACAGTGCCTCTCCACTCTATCCCCATGGAGAGAGAGGTTGTATATGTCGGGGCATGGCCATGGGCTCCATCCTTCTGCAGAGAGACCGTTACGACCAGCGACGTGCAGTCAGGGGAGCAGAGCCTCACCTGTCATACTCCAATGTAACGGAAACAAATTATAATCCAACTTGAAATTGTTCACTTTTGTTTCTCTGAAAGTGTTTAAGGCACGTCTGCACGAAATGCTTTATGACACTATGGGTGTTTGTAAGTGTTGGTGAATATGTAAATATGATGTCCGCTATTGTTTGTTTTATGTTTCATGTGGAACTAATTGATGCAGGTCTCCCTTGTAAAAGAGATCCAGTGATCTCAAGGGACCTATCTGTCTAAATAAAGGTTTGAAATGAAATGAATAATAATAATACAATAATATCTCCACTGATCTGTGGTGTAAATGTGATTTCTGTATGATTCCAATCGCTTTTATAGTAAAAAATCAGCAATTGCCGAGCTCCGCTACAACCGTGCGTGAAGTGGGCCGGTACTCATCGGTACGCAGTACCGGCACTTCTGATTGTACCCATGTGGTACCGGCGACTGCCGGTACTCAGTAAAATGCCAGTACTCAGAGCCGCCGGCGGCACGCCATGATGCTGACAAACAAATATGCCCAGCGTACCTAGATGCGGCATCTATGACGCGCCGCAGAGATAGACTAGAGCAAAAAGACATCACATAACGTTAGCATTTCGAAAATGTTAGCGTGGCTTAATAATAGTGTGAAAAGACAGCGGTTGTCGGCGGACAAGGATTCCCTCTCTCCTTTCCTGCTGAAAGATGGTGAGTGTACTCAGGTACGAGGAGTCATTTAACCAGCCGCCAGTAGGAGTCAGGCTTTACTTTCTTTTATATCGATAAAGAAAAAGTAAATCTGTTTACAGTTGTTTCATTATGGAAGTTGAGAGGTATCCATATACCTCTTCATTTTGCACTCAAAGTGCACCAGATTGATGCATCTAACTTTAATATTTATCCTCCCTGGGGAGCATGCCCCCGGAACCCCCTAGAGCAGGGGTGGCAAACCTTTTTCCTCTCAAGGGCCATTTCAATGTTTCCAACATCCTCCGAGGGCCGTACAAATGATTGACCTCTGCTTAAAAAAACTAAAATCACGGCCCATTCTTCGGCCATTTCTTTCACGCTGTGCAAAGAAAAAGCAACCTCTTAATCCAGATATCTTGCCATGACTCGCGCATGCATGCACGTGCACGGTGTGGCATGACCACCAAAACAGAAAGATATGGACATCAAGATGTGTGCAAATGTATTTAGTTTCCTATCCATGTGAACATGATTTAAGGTGGGGGGGGACCTAACCTCCTCTAGGGGGGGTCCGGGGGGCATGCTCCCCCGGGAAGATTTGTTTTTTAAATGTTGAAGTTAAAAGCATCAATCTGGTGCACTTTGAGAGCAACATTAAGAGATCTATGGATACATCTCTCAACATCCATATGAAACAGAACTGGAAGCATATTTTCTTTTTCTTTATGGATATTTTACAAATCACTCCCCTTTCAAAACTGTATTCTTGTTTATTAATAACAACAACTTGTTGTTACTGTCATAGTATTTTATACCTGTTTACTTTATTCTCTTATTTTTTTACAACTATAATGATCATATAAAGATGTGCCTTTACCTCACTGGTTGTAGAAAAAGCTTCTTATATTCGTTAGCATAGCTAGCTAACCAGATGCTAATAACAACAAAGTTATTAACTGTATGATCAGAATGACAGATGAACAGATCGCCATTGGGCTTTCAACTAAAGACACAGACACGCAGAAACTGCGGCATGTGTACGGCTCCTTATGGGCACTGCAGTGCAATTTGTGGAAGTGGCGGAGCAGCATTCTGGTGCTCTCCGTCAGAACTGCATCCCTGTCAGAGGCAGACGAGAAATATACCACGTGATTGACACGTTAGGCTCGTGATGTGTTCAAGGACCCTGATCTTGGACAGGAAAAACGGGCACTCGCTTGTTTAATTTTTTGCGGTTTAGATTTCTTTAAGGTTTTTCTTTTTGCGTATGTTTATAAATTACCTCGAGGGCCGTAGCAAAGGTCTCGCGGGCCGTATACGTCCCGGGGGCCGGAGGTTCCCCACCCCTGCCCTAGAGGGTGTCAGGTCCAGCCCCACTTATAAAAATAGCACTTTACCAGAGGTGGGACCAAGTCATTGTTTTGCAAGTCCAAGTCAAGTCTCAAGTCTTTGCTCTCAAGTCCGAGTCAAGTCTCAAGTCTTTGCGCTCAAGTCCAAGTCGAGTTGGGCAAGTTCAAGTCAAGTCCAAGTCCTAAACTTTGACAAAACGTGTTTTTTTTCTATTTTCTAAGAGGGAACAATAAGGTAAGGCTACCGTGACGGTTTGATTCAGAAGGAGTTTAATGGATAAGAGCCCTGATGTTGAGGTGACCAGAATGTTTATTTCCACTGTGTACAACATGTTGTAAGGGACCCACAATCGAAAGAGAACACCTGCATCTAGATCCCTCTGCAGGTGGTACTTTAACTATATTGTGATGCTAATACTTTTGTACTTTACTTGTAACATTTTGAATTCAGGACTTTTTATTGTAACCGAGTATTCCTACACTCTGGTACTTTTTGTACTCAAGTACAAGATCTGAACTTCTCCCACCTCTGACAGTACATCCTGAGTTTGGATACCAAAATAAAAAGGTAACCAAAAAAGGTTATTTTCATTTTACAAATCCTGCACTCAGCGTTGCTTTCTTCAATATCATTGAAAAGCAGCCAGATGCTGCTTCTTTTTTCGGTTTTCGCTAATTTCTTGACTTTTTCCGACGCTCTAGCATTTAAATCCGTCTCCCCGTCGCTCTGTCCAGCTGGCCTGTACCACTACACCTGCTGTGCCCCCCACCCTTCTTTCACATAATGGTATGATTCTAGTGTGTCCTCGCATATGATTGGCCGCATGGTGGCCCAGCTAAATAAAGTCCCGCCCCTGCCTGCAAGGATTCTCAGCAAGAGTAGGAGCGGCTGAAGATTCTGCTCTCCCCGACGGGAGTCTCGCGATCGGCGTGTTGGAGACCTCTGAATTAAAGTATCAAGTCACCTCAAGTGTCAAACTGTTTGGTTCATACATGCGAATGGCTTGTTTTGAATAAATCCACTGTAGGAAGTGACCATTAAAAGCTGATTGGGGGGAATTTAGGATATGGTGTGAGGAGTTGGTACACCTGCTAACATCAGAGGGAAGCATAGAGGTCATTACAAGCCAAATAACGCAACATATACTAAATCAGACCCGGCATCATGGGCGGGCCCCATGGGGCCGGGGCCCGCCCATCCAGCATTTGGGCCCGCCCATCCAGGATTTGGCCCGCTGTTTTAATCAGGGCTGAATACCACATTGTTATTGTTTTATTATTATGTTTATTGTTGTTATTTGTAGGGCTTTGTCCTAATATTTATTTTTGTATTAGTTTAATATCGTTTTTATTTTGCTAGGAAATTCTGAATGAAAGGCTGTGCCAAAGACTGGTTTTTCGCTGGGTTGAGTCGTGTGGGTTTTTGAGTGAGATGCGGCACAGCAGCCTGTCAGTTAGTTTACTCTTGCTAGTGGTTCACGAAAGGAATATGGCAACTCAGCGCCAGTGGCAGCACATTAGAAGAAACCAGTTAGACCTATGTTACCAACGAGCAAGCAAGTCAGCTGGCAATCAATTATATTTTGAAGAGAAATTGACTCTCAAGCCGGCTCTCTCACAAACTCCTGCTCTGTGCGCAAGCAGACCGCTACACATGCTCTCTGCCTCGCTCAATCTCTCTCTCCCTTTCTCTCCATCGCTCAACCTCAACACCCTGTGTGCGCTCAAGTTTGCCTGCGTGCTTTCCCAAGTTGGCACAGCGTTAAAAAAAACCTCTCTTTCCGTAACAACAATTCACCAGCGCCTCCCCCCCCCCCCCCCATTGACAATTCAGATTTCCCGGGAAATATAAGTGTGTGGTGGGCCCGCCCTGGTAAATCAAATGCCCGCCCAGAGATGTATGTCTGCCGCCGGGTCTGTACTAAATGCAGCAGAGAACAGTATACCCAAAACAACAACCAAGGGTAGGAAGAAAGTGGTGCCATGGTGGAATGAGGAATGCAGCAGGCCTATTAAAGAGCAAAATAATGCATTTAGAGAATTAAAGAAAAACCTGACACAAAATAATGTTATAGTAGAGTATCAAAGGAAAAGGGCAGCTGCTCGAAGGGAAATAAAATACACAAAAAAGAGAACATGGAGAGAATTGTGTTCTACCATTGGAAGAGGAGTGAAATTATGTCTGGTCCATGTTTAAGCAGATGAGTGGGAAAAGGAAATCCATTAAAATTCCAGCTTTGGTTGATGGGGAGAGGCTGGCAGTGACAGATAAAGAGAAGGCAGATATGTTAGGAAGGACACTTGCAGCAGTACATAGTGGGGAGCATCTCAGTGATATTCATAGGCAGCAAAAACAGCAGTTACTAGCAGAGAATGAAAACGTGAAGGAGAAGAGACAGGATAATAGGTCAGCTCTGGATTTACAATGTCAGAACTGAAAATAGCCTTACAAGGTACAGGATATACAGCCCCAGGACAAGACCAGAGCATGCTATGCTATATTTAAACAGTTACCTATGACAATGGTGCTGAGTCTTTTCAATAAAATCTGGAGAGAAGGAGATATGCCATGGAAAACAGCAGTCGTGCTACCATTCAATAAGCCAGGGAAAGATACAGCTAACCCTGGTAATTACAGACCAATAGCTCTTACATCACACCTATGTAAATGGCTGGAAAAGATCATTGTTCGTAGGCTCTCACATGTACTGGAACAGAAAGGGTTGCTGAGTAGTTCTCAGAGCGGATTTCGTAAAGGGCGGTCCACAATAGATGCATTAGTAAGAGTAATGATGTGGAAAAAACATTGGAAATGAAAGAAATAATGGCAATAGTGTACTTTGACATTGAAAACGCATATGACTCTATGTGGAGGGATGGGTTACTGATCAAATTGAGTAGAATGGGTATTGGAGGGAGAATGTAAAATTGGGTAAGGGGCTTTTTAACAGGACATTTAGAGTAAAGGGTATTTCCAATTAGCAGATATTTCCAATTATTTTTAAATAAATGGTATTCCCCAAGGGAGTGCAGTCAGTCCAATATTATTTAACATCAGGATTAATGATATATTGACATGCTTAGACACATGCATCCAATGGACTATATACGCAGATGATGGGGCTAATGTCAGATCCAGGCATGAGACTTACCCCCTGTGTACATCTACTCTTGTGCCATGTATGCATACATGCATTGCATGTATCTGGTCTGCTTTAATATCTTTCATGTCCAGGAATGTCCCAGCTGCCTCCACAATGGCTTTGATTCCATCACTTTTCTTTTTTAGCTGGAATGCAACATTTACAGTATGGCATATGAATACCACAAAATGCACCTTTTTCACTCCTAGAACATCATCATCCTCTTTCCTCTTAGTGGCGCTGTGGGGTTGGATTTGAAGATTACTTTTTGGTGTGTTCCTGCCATTTTGTATTGTAATGCTCTGCTCCATTCCACTAGGGGTCATATTGATTGTTATTGTTCCCTTACTTTCTTTATTGCTTCTGCGTATGAAACTTTGTTTGTAATCTTAACCCTCTGCCCCTCTCTGGCCTCTCTCTGCACCTCTCTGGCCTCTCTCTGCACCTCTCTGGCCTCTCTCTGCACTTCACATCCTCCAAACGCAGCACTGTGATCTCCTCCGCAGTTACAACATTTAACCTTTGCATCCTTTTCACATTTTCCATACTCATGTTGTCCTCCACATCTCGCACACCTTAGCTGTCCTTTACACTGCTGCGCTGTGTGCCCCATGCGTTGACATGCGTAGCACCTGAGAGGTTTGGGGATGTACTCCCTAACCATGAAGTTCAGATATCCCATTTGTACTGCCTTAGTAAGGTTCTCTCAAACTGAATGAGAACTGATAATGTGTCTTGAGTGTGCCATCCCATTTGCTTTGAAGCCTTGTGACTTCCACTACTTTGCCTCCTTTTAATTCACTTTTAACATCTTCCACTGACATGGTACTCCTGAGATTACTCCTCTCAGTTTTGCCATTGCTCCTGGGACATGCACCTTCATTTTCTCCCCATTCAGTGAGTTCATTCCCAGAATCTTTTCCTGCTGCTGTTTGTTATTGGCATGTATCAATACCCGCTTGTTGTTCATGAATTTAGCGAATAAAATGTTTCCAATCTCTTTTTCAATTGCTTTGGTAAATTTAATTGGGTGGTAATGCCCACCATCCTGATTGAATTATATTACAACTTTCCACGCGTGTTCTAGTTCTTTATTCAAAATTGCTTGGCTGTCATTTTGACTGACTTTTGATTTTTGGCTCCTTGTCTGCTTCACCAGCTCTTACTGAGCTATCTCTTTCTCTCAAAGCCCTTTTCTTCCTCGCAGCTTTGGATATCATCCATTCCATATCGTTTCTTTGGCTACCATCTGAGCTGGTTGACATGATGAAACAGTCAATGTTCAGTTTATGCAAATCCGCCAAAATAACAGTCCAATGCTACCGTTTCTGTATGTTTCCGAGTCTTTCTGAGCTTTCTGCAACGCGTCTTCGATTTCACTTCCTTCTTCTGGTCCGAACCCCCTACATTGGTTGGGATGATGACAGGGTTTTGTTCCCCTTCACTAGTTGCTCTCTGCTGGTGAGGAATGAGGAATACCAGTAAATCAGGTATGGATTGATATCCATTTTGGACATTTTTGACACCAAGATTTCCGCTTGTATTGTGTTGAATGCTGATGAGAAGTCTAGGAAGAGGACTCTTGCATAGGTGTGACGCTTATCTAAATGTTTAGTAATGATACGAACCAGAGTATCACACCCTTGCTTATAGGAAAATTGGTATGGATCAAGTTTGTCTTTGTTGTACTGATAAGAAATCAGAGCAGAATTCTTTCTAATATTTCATAATCACAGAGTTGAGGGCTATTGGTCTTTAAACCTTATGTTATTTTGGGCAGTGGTTTTATGCGTGACATTTTCCATGACAGAGAGATGGTGTCGATGGAAGCCTGAAAGATCGGTAGCCATCAGCTACATCAGATCAACATCAACTCAAGTCTTTCGAGGCCACTAGATATGCATCATGAAGCCTCAGTTATCTACCACTTACTGTCAATCTGTTTTCAGATTATTTTCTGGTATGTAACAACAGATTCTAATGCTTTCCAGACCACAGGGGATTCCACCCTTTTGTCATGTCTTTGCAATAGCTATTTCCTGGTTTCGGCATATTTTCTTTCTTGTATGTTTGTCTGTCATGGAAAATCTTTAATAAAATCTCAACAAATTAAACAAAATACAATACAATTTGAAATAACATTTAAGACATTCATCTGCTTTGAATCCGACTCACAATGAGCCACATGTTGCTGATGAAGTGCCAGACACCCAACCTTCAGATCCTTGAAAGGCTGATGGCGCCATCTGCTGGAATTGAAACACTTCTTGGCTCACCATTCATAAATAATTGCCAAGTTTTACATCTCACAGAGCCTCTTTTGGTGTAGTTCCTGATTATTGAATCTTGGTAGTTATTTCATTTTTAAAAAAACATCCTTAAAATCTTAATTGTTGAGAATCTTTTTGACCTCTTTGTGAACTCAGAAAATCAAGAAACATTCATATGGGATTGTTCTTCATATTTGTTATCCTTGCATGGACCAAATATTATAGAATAGGCCTATATAGTAGACCTACATTCCATATATAGTGGTACAAAGTAGAATATTTAACTCTACTCTAGAAAAGAGTAGAGCCAAAATGTAATGACTCTTAACTAAATTATACCTCCCTCTTAAATATTTGAATGTTAAAGCATTCAAAAGTAGAAAGCTGTGACATATCTTATTTGGCTTCATTATGGTATTTAATTACTATTTGAATCACAAGTTGTATTTGAAGCGTTTTGCTTATACAGTGCTTTTTGTGAACGTCTGCATGTTTTCACAAAGTTGTTTTTTAATTTGCATGTGTTTTGGCAAATTGGTGTTCTTATATTTGCATCATTTCATGAAGTTGATGGAGCTCAAATGCTTTCGCTCTTGCAGGTTTACCACAAGGACAGTATACCTTTTATATCCGGCTTCTTTACACATACTCTCTCCAGTACAGCGTTAGCTCTGAGTGTTAGCGATGCTTGCTAATGTAAACACAGACCATATTACTTCCAGAACACACCGCCCATTGTTTCTGATACAGCACATAGCTTCACATGTTCAGTCTATATGATTTTAGCCGCCACAAAGTAAAAAACTGTGTCGTTAAAGCGGACTTGATTTTTCTTTTGTAGCGGCCAAAATCATATAGAAATTTAACAAATAATTAACTTAAAATAACACTGCTGCTGAGGCACTAGTTAGCAGAACTTACGCAGGGCAATGATCCAGGCCCAGACAAAAATCTCCTTTTATGCATTTTATTCCAATAACCATGTACATTCAACAGGTTTCCTTATTGTTTGTTCCCTAAGCCTTTCCTATGGCTTTCCTTCTTTTTCTGGCTTGAAATACCCTGGTCAAAAACCATGTGCCTATAGTGCTCTGCTTCCTCACCTGTCTCCAATATATACAATTACACCAGGTGTTCTAATCACCAAGTGCCCAAAACTGCCTTCAAAATAAAAGCATAGAAACTACTTTAATGACTAAGAATACATTTACTATAAACACTATAAACAGCAAGAAAATAAATGTTTACAATAAATAATATAAAGAGATATATAGCTCCAACAGACTGTATAGCGGACGATAGGTTGGGCCGTGGGCGGGACGTTGCCAAGATTTCAACGTACCGTAAAGCCAGTTATGACGTCATGAGCAGTGGTGTAGTGGGCGCTGGACGCGAGGGTACGCCGTACCCCCACTTATTTGAAGCATGATTTTTTTTTTTTAATAGTCTAATAAATATAAAAGCATTGCCAGTGTTATCAGTTGCAAGTGTGTATTTGTTGTAATAATGACGAAAACATAATAGGCAGATTTCACAGTAATTCTAATAAAAATGTAGCTCAAGCATTTATGCAACTTGATTTGAAGCGTGTGTTGTGTGTGTGTGTGTGTGTGTGGGTGTGTGTGTGTGTGTTGTGTGTGTGTGTGTGTGTGTGTGTGTGTGTGTGTTGTGTGTGTGTGTGTTGTGTGTGGTGTGTGTGTGTGTGTGTGTGGTGTGTGTGTGTGGTGTGTGTGTGTGTGGTGTGTGTGTGTGGTGTGTGTGTGTGTGGACCAGGTGTCGCTCACTGTGCGGGACTGCACACACAGACAGCATTTTTATTATTTGTCCCGCGTCCCACAAATTGAGACTATGTCCCGCATTTGAGTGACAGTCGCGCAGAAAGGCCGAATCGGTTCGCTGACAACTGGGCACCGCCCTTTATATTATATTGTCTAAACGGCATCATGTAAGTTGCGCTGACATTCGACACAGAGGTCCACACACAGTGAACCCCCCCCCCGTTTACAGTTCACGAGCATGTGCATAGTGTCTCCCCCCGTCCACCACCCTGTCCACCCAGTCAAAAAATCCCCAACTACCCACTGGTCATGACCGCAGCAAATCTGGATCAGCTCGATTGTAACTCCGTTTCTAGATGGACTTTGTGAGTCTACTGACACACCGGGGACACATATTTATGTATAAAAGACATCAAAAAGTGCATTGCTGCATAATAGGTGACCTTTAATGTCAACTGGGCAAATTCTGACAGGATAGATAATACCGTGTAATGATCTTGGTTTTATATTTAAACTTTTCATGAAAATATTCATTTCCTTTTCTCTTTATTTCTTGTATTGTTTTACCTCCTGCCTTAGTAATTGTTTGCCCTGGGCTGCAGTTGAATTGTCAGTTTAGCTTAGGAACCTTCCTAACGGAGTGAAAAGACCCAGAAGTACCTCAGTGGCAGCCATGATAAGAGCTGTTCCAATTCTCTAGATGATTTGAAAGGAGGTTTGAAACTTCCTTTATAACCTCCTTTAGCTTAAGAAACACTGGACCTTCCTTTATGAAAGGAAATGAGGAAATGCTGCCCCATAATGCCTTGCGGCCGCAACATTTACCATGACACAACATTCGGCCGTTGTTAACTGTGTTCGTTATTCCCGCGTCCAGGAGAAAAGCTTTAGAAAAGGAGACTAAATGGAGTCTCTGAAAAGTGTGATTCAGCCTTGGGTAAGACTTTTATACTATATGGCTATGACGCCCATAATGCTAAACGGGAGCAAATGTGAAAAGGGGACCCAATTATCCCAGTGGGGCCGCCGGAGTCCACGCCGCCAAAGCTAACGGGGCTGCAGGGGGCTAGCTCGCTAGCGCGTCCCGGCCATAGGTCCCGGCGACCGTAGCTAGCCCCCTGGGGCTCCGTTAGCTTCGGCCAGCGGCGGAGTCCGGTGTTATAACTGGAGATCAAGGAATGCATCGAAACGCGGACTTGGTTCACCTGTAGCCCGCTGTAGTATTAGCTAAATAAATTATGTTGAGCAAGGTTTATTAAGCTGAACACCGCCACAATTATTCTGCTATGCATCGGTACTTATTTTATTTTTATTAACGTGTGAATGACAAGCATTAAGAATAATACCAAATAGCTAATTATCTTGCAGATTTTCTCGTTTGATTATGAATGTAATGTTTATATAGTGGAACTACACTGTTTTATCAAAAACCAAAGTGCCACGCAGTGACTTGGTATGCATGTATCTTAGCTTCTTAGCCTGAGCTAGGTCTGGAACGTCACGCTCGTTGGCAGCAGGTCCCGCCCTGTCCCGCCTCGGCTCCGCCTCAGCTCCGCCTCTTTGCCCTTATTTGGAGCAGGCTGGAGAAGGCGGGAGTTAGACTCTGACGTCACTGTCGAGCCGTTAGTAGCCGATTTCGCCTACTTAGGGCTTCACGGCAACTCTGCAGAATCCTATGGGTGACGTCACGGACCCTACGTCCATTTATATATATACAGTCCATGATTTAATCTGACGGTATGTTTAAGCTACATTATGCTATCAAACATTGATTTTAATTTCTAACACCGTTCACGGAAACAACCGATTATGACCATATTAATTCAAAAGCATATATTGGCTATAAATAAATCAGACTTTTTTTTTACCTTTCCATGAGCGCCCAACACATCTTTGATATTCAGATAAGGGGGGTTACAACACCTTCTAAAACATCAAATTAAAGTTCTTTCAAGGACTTTATAGGCAGATTCAAGGACTTTATAGGCAGTACATACCTTAGGGACATGTATGTCCACTGTGTGGACATTAACTACAGGTCGCGGTACTCCCAAGTGTACAGGCATGCAGTTCGGCCCGAGAGCAAAATAAAAATAAGCTGGGGTGCTACATAGATAGCCAGTGCAGGGGCCATCCACGTGGAAAAAGAACCGGAGACTGACGAGCTTTCCCCGCAGAGATATAACATGTGCGTAATGTCCACTGAGTGGACATCATTGTCCGTGGTGTGTACAGAATAACATGTCCATATCACGGACATTAATATATAGAGTGGTGTCCATGAAATAGACATTGCAAATAAGTGTTTAAAACGTGCGGAAAACTGTTTGAAATGTCGGGAAAAGGGTTGTGAATACAGACCCAGAACACAGGTGGTGCAGCACCTGACTTTTCAACCCAAGAATACGTGTTTGAAAGGGGGGGAAAAGTATTGTAAATAGAGGCTATCACAGGCTATGTCAGACATCCATGAAATACACCGGGAAAACCACCTATTTGTACCCGCTCAAAGAGCCCCAAACCACGGACGAAGCAGCTCCAGTATCTCTCCCTGACATGCACACTTCCATAACCTCGCGCTCCTTGGGTCCCCGGGCCCCGAACTGTAGCACTCCCCCACGGACTAAACCCAGATGATCACACCCTCAAGAACCTCGTGCCCCTGGGAACCTTAAAGGGGGGGTGGAGTTTGCGGTGCTTTATCGTCCGCCCATCGGCATCCATATTCGTCCTTATTCACAGCCCCACTCACCCTCCTGTGGAGGATGTTATCATGCCCCTGGTAATACATAAAGGGGGTGGATTTTGCGGTGCTCAACCGCCCTCCCCCCAGCATCAATATTCGGCCTTCTTCACCTGCCCTGCTGGAGGTTCACACTTTAACTTTTTTTTTACCCTCCTCTGCCTTACACATCCTCCAACACTTGAGCACTCCTCACTCTGACTGAACCCCTCCATGCACACCACCAGAACCTCGTTCCCCTGGGGATCTTAAAGGGGAAAACACCCATATTTTCAGCATATTGCTTTACCTTCCCTCTCACACTGCTCACTATTGCCACTTGTTCACTCCATTTATCCGGTACCAACTCAACTAGGGTGTAATAGTTTTTAAAAAATAGGACCAAGTAAGTAATTTAAATAAACTTTATTTACAGAATTATATACATTGACATTGTCACTTTATAACATGTTAACATTATTCACTCATACAGCATAAGGGGACTGAGTACAACAAGACATTCCATATTTACAAGTTGGTCTTTGGCTTGTGCACTGGTAACATTGTCCGTATCGGGTGAAGTTGGTGCAGAGTCTGGCACC
Source organism: Harpagifer antarcticus (assembly GCA_902827135.1). Taxonomy (NCBI): domain Eukaryota; kingdom Metazoa; phylum Chordata; class Actinopteri; order Perciformes; family Harpagiferidae; genus Harpagifer; species Harpagifer antarcticus. The sequence continues at coordinate 1,523,553 of CADEHL010000900.1, read as the reverse complement.
CTCTCTTCACCCATGTTTGAGGGACTGTGTTCGGCCATTGACTGGTCTCGAATCCCTTCTCCATTGTAAATTGAAACGGGGGAGTGAAAATGTGTCCGGGGCTTCCGCCGGAAGCGGCAAAGACTTGAGCTATTTTGAGCCCCTCCTCCGTTGGCACTCCGTTGGAATTTCGAAAATCATGAAATAGACCGGGAAAATCACCTATTTGTAGCCCCTCACAGAGCCCCAAACGACGGACGAAGCAGCTCCAGCATCTCTCCCTGACATGCACACTTCCATAACCTTGCACACCGCGAGACCCCGGGCCCCCGAACTTAAGCACTCCCCCACAGACTAAACCCAGATGATCACACCCTCAAGAACCTCGTGCCCCTGGTAACCTTAAAAGGGGGGTGGAGTTTGCGGTGCTTTATTGTCCGACCATTATTCATCCTTATTCACAGCCCCACTCACCCTCCTGTATAGGATGTTCTCATGCCCCTGGTAACACTTAAAGGAGGTGGATTTTGTGGTGCTTTACTGTCCGCCCACCAGCATCAATATTCGGCCTTCTTCACGGCACCACCCCCCATGTGCTGGAGGTTCACACTTGAACTGTTTTGTCATATTTCGTCTTTCCACGGGTGGGTGCGCCTGGCAACGATGTGCACCCGAACTTAAGCACTCCCCCACGGACTAAACCCAGATGATCACACCCTCAAGAACCTTGTGTCCTTGGGAACGGTAATAATGGTAATAATGGTTAGAAATCATTTCCAGGGCAGAAAGCTGTTTTTGACTCATGAAATGTACAAGAACATAAGGGCAGCAGAGTCACTGCTGTAAGCAGGGTCCCACGGTCCCAGGCAGAGCTCCAGGCTGATGCACAGGGTCCCACGGTCCCAGGCAGAGCTCCAGGCTGATGCACAGGGTCCCACAGTCCCAGGCAGAGCTCCAGGGTGATGAACATGGCTTTATTACCCCGGAATGAGGGTGTGAAAGCTGAGTAAAGTGTTCCTGCAGCCCCTCCATAACAGTAATAATGGTTAGAAATCATTTCCAGGGCCTGTTTTTGACTCATGAAATGTACAAGAACATAAGGGCAGCAGAGTCACTGCTGTTAGCAGGGCGTCAGCTTCGTGGACCCCACATTTAAAAGGAAATGTCCAGGATATTGACATAGCATATTTATATAAAGAATGATGATTATTTTACCCTCAGATCAGTGCTTTTTTGCGCGTATCACTGCTGTTAGCAGGGTGTCAGCTTTGTGGACCCCAGATGTAATGTACTTGATCCACGGGGTTGACACAGACACATGCATAGAGCATCCCCAAGTGTTGAATGTATGTAGGTACAGTTGGTCAAATTTGTCCTGTCGGTGGCAGGGACTTTGCATTATAAGTTGACGTCACATTTCCATTGCGCGGACATTTGTACATTTGAAAGACAAATCCCATGTTAACTCTGTCCATAAGGCAGACCTTTTCCTTACATTCCTCCAGAGGCAGAACAAGTCTCTACGTTATCTTTTGGAAGAACCAGAAGAAAGGGGTGAAAATGGCTCAATTGTACCCCAAAATAGTGTCTCTTAAGGAGGATATAGTCCCCTGACAACACCCGTTACATTCCTCCAGAGTCAGAAAAAGTCTAAGTTAACTTTTGAAAGAACCAGAAAAAAGGGGTGAAAATGGATAAAATGTTTTTGCTGATGGGAACTTGGGTCCCCCTCATGCATTTTAAGCACATTCTTGCGAACTCCTCCTAGGGGAGTGATCGGAAAAATTCGGGGTGCTAGTGGAGTGCCGGAGTTGTATTAGATTAACATTAACATGCTTATTGTAGTTGAAAGTGCACTGCCTCGCGACCATCCTTGATGGAGCATATGTGTGGGGTGGTCCTGTATTAAATACAATGAAATTGGGAGTGTCCTGCGAAAATCGGGAGGGTTGACAAGTATGGTTGTAACATCGCTGTTATTAAAAAAATAAAACAGACAGATAGCCTACTAACCAATTGCGAGGTGCAGCCGGTGGCCAAAACATTGCAGTCTTTTCCACTTATTGAGGCTCACAGCTTTGACGATGTTACTCCCGTTATCTGCGGTGATACACACCTGACCAGCCTCTGGTCAGTTCCATGACAAGAGAGCCTCTTGTAAACCTTGCGCTATTATCTCGCCTGTGTGATCTTCCGGGAAAAAGGACGTTTGGAGGCATGCACTCAACTCCCAGTTGTCTACGTAATGAACGGTCAAGCTGAGATATGGCTCACAGTTTCTACTGGACCACAAATCTGTAGTCGTAGAGAAGTGGGTCACATTTGTAAGCTGGTTTGTCACTTTTTCTCTCACTTCAACGTACAAGGCTGGCAGAGCTTTCTCCGCAAAATATTTTCGACCAGGCAAGTTATATTTGGGTCAAGTGCAGGGCCGGACTGGGACAATAAGTCAGGCCGGGAATTATACCAGCCAGGCCACTACCAATTTTTTGTGCCATTTTGCTGGATTTATTTGTCAATATTTACAGCGTTGCTGCCCGTAGTGATAGCCCTCTAAATCTACTACCCAAAAATAAACATATGGACATGGGTTACTATTTAAAAAAAAAGTGCAAATCTATTTAGGAACCTATTTGAACATATTTTAAGTGGGGGTGGACCTCAAATCCTATAGGGGGGTCCGGGGTCATGTCCCCCCGGTAAGATTTTTTTTAAAATGTTGGACTTAAATGCATCAGTCTGGTGCATTTTGAGGGGGAAATAAAGAGACTACACCCATATGAAACATAACTGTATACATTTAAATAAACATAAAATCATAAAAACATGGCCATAACCAATAACATACCATATCCAATATGAAAAAACATTGAAACTTGTTTATTTATTTGTTTTTGGTTCATTTATAGTTGTGAGTGTGTCTGTGCTCCTGAACCAGCCTCACCTGTCTCCCCCCTTCTCCTCTTTGAGGCAGAAGCAAAGCCTAGTTTTAGCTCTCAACAAGTTTTAATAGTTTATCTTGTCTTTTTTCACCTAGTTAACATTTTTATTTTTTATTATTCATGCATATTTTACTAATCACTCCCCCCTCAAATGGAAATATGTGTTTACATTAGGGCTGTCAGTCGATTAAAATATTTAATCGCGATTAATCGCATGATTGTCCATAGTTAATCGCGATTAATCGCACATTTTTTATCTGTTCTAAATGTACCTTAGAGGGATATTTTTCAAGTTTGTAATACTCTTATCAACATATGAGTGGACAAATATGCTTTATGCAAATGTTTGTTTATTATCATTTGAACAATGACAAATATTCTCATGAATATTAAACACAACAACCTCTGAACATTACAAATATCCGCCTCAATTCAACCTGGAACCTCTCTCATACAATAATACAAAACAAAGTGTGTGTGTGTGTGGTGTGTGTGTGTGTGTGTGTGGTGTGTGTGGTGTGTGTGTGTGTGTGTGTGTGTGTGTGTGTGTGTGTGTGTGTGTGTGTGTGTGTGTGGTGTGTGTGTGTGTGTGGTGTGTGTGTGTGTGTGTGTGGTGTGTGTGTGTGTGTGTGTGTGTGTGTGTGTGTGTGTGTGTGTGTGTGTGTGTGTGTGTGTGTGTGTGTGTGTGTGTGTGTGTGTGTGTGTGTGTGTGTGTGTGTGTGTGTGTGTGTGTGTGTGTGTGTGTGGAGAGACACTGTGATGGATCGTTGGAGCTATGTGCAACTCATATGCTTGAACAGGAGCTGCCTGGACGCTGCAATCATGTTGCGTGCAGCCGCGCACTATCCGTGCTGAGTGTGCTGACTTTTCGTACAATGTCCCACTGTCTGGCTACCTGCATAAAGTCAAGTGCTCGGCGCAGTTGTCGGCGAAATGTCGCTCCTCTGTTTTCATTGAAACAGCTCCATATATCCGTTAGCGCAGCTAGCTAGCACCAGATGCTAACAGCAACAATACACGTAAGGTGTGCCCATTCTCTCTCGCTCGCGCCACACATACACACACCCTCCCGGTCCTCCCAATAGCCAGTCGGTGCCTGCTGCCGGTGAGCGTGGAAGTGTGGTTTGCCGCAAGCAGGCGGCAGGAGCGGGGCTGTCAGCATCAGCTTGTAGATGGTATTTTAAACTCGATGCGCTCTGAAACTACGGGGCGGCCGAGGACAAAAAATACACATGCGTTAATCGCGTTAAAATAATTAGTGCCGTTAATTTTTTTTTTGCGTTAACGCGTTATTAACGCGTTTGAGACCCACAGAGATAACTTAGACTAAGTTAACTATCTAAACACTCAGCAGAGTCCTTTACCTCAGTGTTTCCCAACCGGGGGTACTCGTACCCCTAGTGGTACGCGAGGGAACTGTAGGGGGTACGTGGAATTCCAAGGTGACAAGTAAAAAAAATAATAATCCCGTCAAAAATGATAGTGTGCGATTTGTTTCCCTAGGCAGCCAGAAAAATACTGATAGGTCTGCGCTATGGATAAATGGCTGAAACGTCCGCTTGCTCTGGATTCAGGCCAGGGTTCAGAGGAGCCCACCGAGAAACGTAAGAAATAGGCCAAACTGAAACCAAGGCAGTACAGTGAAACATATATATTATTTGGATTCATTTATACTTCTGCGGACCCACCGCAGCCTGAGTGCTTCTTTTGCGGTGAAGTCCTGGCTAATAGTGCGATGAAGCCATCGCATTTACAGTGACACCAGAGCACCAAACACTCGGGAAGTGTCGATAAAAGTGAATAATTTTACAGACGAAAGCTGTCGGAATTTAAGTCGAGCCAGACAGTAATGATGAAAGCCACGAATGTGTCAATGAAAGCACTCGAGGCATCTTACGCCGTGTCCCTGCTTGTGGCTAAATACAAAAAACGTACTCTATTGTTGAGGAGCTCATTCTCCCTGCAGCGACTGCGTTGGCCGAAATTATGATAGACAAGAAAGCAGCCGAAGCACTCAAGAAAGTTCCCCTGTCGAATAACACCGTATCCCGTTGGATCAATGATATGTCTGTTAATATAATTGGACAAGTGGTGAACAAAATAAAACTAGCCGGTCAGTTCGCTTTGCAGCTGGATGAAATGACAGATGTGAGTGGAGAAGCGCAGCTCCTGTCCTTTGTGCGTTACAAAGATGCGTCGGAGATAAACTATGGGGGTTATTCCCTATCTTTATTCAAGAGCGTGGTATTTAAATTTGAGAGCATACTTCATGTATTTATTTCCCTCAAACCCTGTCCAGGCACTCAAATAGTGGCTGCTTGCACTTAGATTTGCTCTGCTTCTGCTCAAACTGTACGCTTGCACTCAGATATATTGCTTACAGATTTGTTCTGCTCTCAGATTTATTCTGTGTACGCTCGAAACTTTTGTGCAACAATCCTGTCAAAATCCCTCAACCAATAGGAGGCCAGGTGTCCTTGCGGGTGCGTTCGCTTGACTTATTACAGCATCCCGTAAGGGCGGTTACTCTTTGGTTTATAAACTTCCGCCCTCCACGGCTTTATAACATAGCATGTACTGCACTTGTTTGATTTACAACTACCTTACATAATAGCTACGTTCAGTGGCGGACTGGGACTAAAAATCAGCCCGGGAATAAAATAAAATCGTCCCTCCGTTGCCTTCTGCACATAGTGCGAGGTGGTTGCTATGCAACAACAATAACAGATAGCAAATGTCGTCGTTTAGGTGCTTTTTTTTTCTGGAGATAGGCACTTCTCAATCCACTCCTCCATAGTAAGCCCACCCCGGAGGTCGAAGTTAACCTTAAATGTTTCCATCTTAAGCTTAGTTAGTTAGTTAGTTAGTTAGTTTACTATATAAAGTTTAGTTTAGGATTTTATAACGGTTCTCAGACGCGGAGGGATACTGATTTGTGAAAAGTAACAACAACTATTACCTGGATATACGCTCATTATATCACGGCTAAGAAACATCAGATTGCTTGATTTGACTTGTCCGTTTTATAAACATATACTAACTGTGCTTAACCCCTCCCAAAAAAAAGTTGTAAATGACTGGTGAAAAGAAACTGCTAGGCCTATACTGATTCTGGATATTATTTTGCTAAGTGTTTTGTTTCTGAATTAAAGTTGAAATGCCTGTTTAAAGGGGATTTATTCAAAGGGGCTCCATGGTTTAAGCCTAAATGGTACAAGATATATATATATATATATATATATATATATATATATATATATATAGCAAAGATAAGTTGAGTATTTTGATTTCATATGTATTTATTTGATTATATTATTTATTGTCAAGGCAACATATTCATTTTTATTTATGTGTGCATATAATTGTGATTTAAGTTAAAATTAAGAAAATGCCTGAGAATTAGATGTTCAAATTAAGGAGATGAAATAAAGTTATTTTCATTCAATAATCAGTTACGTTCTACTTGTGAAGGATCATCAGCACGTATGAGTGAGGGGGTACTCATGGTATGACAAAAGGCTCAGGGGGTACACAAGACAAAAAAGGTTGGGGACCACTGCTTTACCTCACCTGAGCTGTAGTAATCAGTCTCTCAGTCTGACTGGAGAGGACTCTCCCCCCACCTTGTTGTTGAAACAGCTCCTTATATCCGTTAGCGCAGCTAGCTAGCACCAGATGCTAACAACAACAATACACGTAACCGGTGCGCGCGCTTTATCTCACTCGCTCGCGCCACACATAACACACACCCTCCCGAGCTTGAATGACACACAGAGACCAATCAAGGGTATTAGTATGATCTGTATGAAAGTGGCCATGTCGGCAGGCCACATCATGTAGACAGCCAGTCACCCTCTGTGAGGCAGAGTCAGACCCACATTTGCGCAGCGTGGTCATTTACGACATCGCATGTAATGCAATCCACGATGTATCGTGTAAACTCGATATATCGCCCAGCCCTAATGATAACGTCAGAATGTTCACTTCTGATTATGGTTGATCCTATTAATTCCATAAGGCCTCTGTTGTTCCTTGTAGAACCATCAATTTGTCACTACTAGATCAATCTGCCTGTTCATGTTTCCTTAGATAACATAATCAATATAGCACTATGAAAGCTCATGGTGCTTTGACAAAGCAGACTCAGATGCAGATGGAGCGTATTTGTGGCCGTGTTCCACCACGTCTGTGAAATACAAAGACCTTTTTAAGCTAATGAAAGTATAATGAAACCCCTTTAGCATAATTTCAGTGCTCTGTTGATTGTGTTTATTGAATATATATATATATGGCTCATGCATTTGAATTTCAATGAGTCCCTTCCTGTTTCAGGTATATAAATAAAGCTTTTAATTATTATACCAAGCAGTTTTTTCGAATTGGCTGCAGCCAAAAACTTAAGTACAGAGAGGATCAGCAGAAGGGGCTGCTTGTATCTATTTGCCAGAGATTAATTACCTATTTTTAATGTCAACTGTTCTTCCCTCTTTGATTATTTAAGAAAAACAATTCAATATTTAATTGTTCAAACAAAATAAATAATAAAAAGCAGTGTCTTGAATAACCTTTATATTGTCCGTCAACGATTTCTGTAGAATGCACGTCCGGCCCCAAGGATCATTGTTGCAAACAATAAGACCGCATTCAGATGTTAATTCACTGAACATGTTGATGGATATAATCATGTTCCTATTCGCCAATACACACACACTCAAGGGACTTTAAAGGCCCAAATAATGATTTACTCTGTAAACATTCAAATATGAGTCTTGACTCTGCCAGTTCACTTCATTACTCTTCTCTCGGTGGAAAATGATTAATACATTTCAGCACTGAGCAAACAACGGAGACAATAACCTCATTAACACTGACTGTGGGAAACAAGCTGCAGAGAGGCAGGCGGGTGTGATGACATGAAGTGATCAGCTCAATTTATCCACAGCCAAGACACACCAGAAGCATAAGGGACAAATAGTGTTAATGGCTTAATACATGTTCACCTGTTGAGCGCCATGAAATAATCTCAGTGGAAAACTAAACAAGCTGGTTTTCATGAAAGGTGAGAGATTTGATGTTGATAAGGAAACAAAGTATGTAGACAAAGAACATTGGCCTCACACATGTACTATAGGATTATTGCTCAAAACACCATGATGCCCCTGTGTTTTCTCCTCCCTCCTCACCTGTCTCTTGTTTCTTTGATTAGTCTTGTGTGCATTTAAGTTCTGTTTTTTCTGTCTGTCTTTGTTAGTTCCTTGTGTGTCTTGACGTTGTTCACGGGGGAAGAGTTCTGTTTTGTTTAATTTAGCCTTGGAATAAAGGTATTTTCTGTTCAATCTGCATTTGGGTCCTGCCTGCTTCGCTCATCCCTGATAGAAGGAACTAACCAGAAATGGACCCAGCAGATGATCCATTTGAGGCGGAATTACAAAATGTTACCTTTTTATTGGCTTGCTGCTATGATTGGTGGAAGGGAGCGTCCAGTGTTCTGTAGAAGGAGGCCGCTCTGGTTGGCAACAGAGAAACCATGTTTATTGAAGTTCTTACCTGGCTGGATTATGGACTTCCTCTAGACATGCTAGCCCCCTGCCTCTCAATTCTCAACCTGACACCATACGTCTCGGTGTGATCCGTCTGGAGCCAACCCCTGCTTCTTCCCCATTTCCTGCTCCTGTCCAGGAGCCGTTCTCGGGTACTCTCTGGCTTTTGGAGGTCCACTGAGCCTCCAAAAGGCTCCTAAGAGAAAGAGTCGCAAGTCCAGGCTAGCAGCCCAAGCCCCAGAAGCCATGCTTTGGGCTCCAGTACAGGCCCACACAGCCATGGTTCATGGAATAAAGGTGTTTTTTCTGTGAAATCTGCATTTGGGCCCTGCCTGCTTCGCTCATCCCTGACAGTATACTGCAGGGTAGCTTATTCATTTACTCCAGATGTAACTAAACTCTTATTTAAGTGTTACACACCTGGAATAGTGTAAAAACTAATTATTATTATTAGCATTAGAGAAATATAAATTATACTTAAATAAAAACCATGTAAAGGCTTCACTTACAGTATACTTCCATTTATTCAGACCCTCTGCGTGTTCTTCAGAAATCTAATGTAACATGAGGTGAGTCATTGTGATACAAAAAAGTTATTTCCAGGGTGAGGTATGAATGGTTGTGAACATGCATTTGATCAGATTTTCACAGCATATACAGAGTACACAAACTCACAATGGTGTTACTTCTATATGTGCTAACTTTCTATGGACTCTTTACTTGTTGGCACAAATTTACAGTCACTCCTCTATTGAATTAAGGATGGGAGGCGCGAGAATGGACTACAGAGGTAACTGCTGCAATGTCCAATACTGCCACAACACGGACTAACAGAATTGAAACGGAGGTCAAAGCTCCCAAAGACCTGGCGCCGCGCCTCCGTCATAGCTCTGCCGAAGCCAAACAGACCTATCTCGCTGCTCTGTGTCCCATTCAAGATTTTGGAGAGGATGATCCATAGCCGCATCGAGCCAGTGGTGGACTCACAGCTTACACAGGAACAAGCTGGTTTTCGACGTGGAAGGTCAACAGTAGACCAGTTAACGCTACTCTCTCAGGACATCGAAGACAGCTTCCAGGACAATGAGAAAGCTGGGGTAGTGTACCTGGACCTGACTGCCGCCTATGACACCGTCTGGCACCGTGGACTCCACCTGAAGCTGTTGAGGACAATACCAGACCGGCATATGGTTAAGTTCATCATGGAGACGCTTATCAACCGCAGCTTTGTCCTCCAGACCAGCAATGGCCAACGCAGCAGGCTCAGAAGACTGAGGAACGGTGTTCCGCAGGGGTCGGTTCTCTCGCCGATGCTGTTCAACATTTATGTAGATGACCTACCTGACACAACATCCAGAAAGTACGGCTATGCAGTAGGGCTGTCCCGAATACCATTTTTCGGTCTCCGGATATTCGGTAGTAATCAGCAGCGAATATTCGATGCGAATATTTTCCAAAAGGTTTCATAACACGCTCCGAATCCGAGACACCTGAAAACACGCTGTTAAGCAGAAGCGCAGAAAAAGCATACTATTACGATTTTATATTTATTTATTGTCTCAGTACTTGCAAACATTAAAACTAAACACCTGCATTTAACCCCGCCGCAGTGCAGCGCCCGGGGACCAAATCTGGTTCCAAATTCCGTCTACAACGTTTTACAACCCGAACAGTCAAACAAAGATACGAAACACATATTTCTGTTATAACAACAATACTTTTAATAACATAGCCGTAACAGAAGGCTTAACAGTGTCATACTTGTTACCGATACAGTAAACACTATTTAAATAAATGAACGAAAAATAAATGAACAAACTGTAATAAATAGAACAAGGTTGCGCACTTATAATAACAGCAGCACACATTTTAATAAACAAACCATTTTTAAATACAAATAAATGAATGGCTTGGCTTTATATAGAATAAAACAAACTGTAACAGAACAAGGTAGGAGGTAGAGCTATAAAAATAACAGCAGCATACACTTCAAGAAACGAACAATTTCTTTCCAATTTTTCAAATAAACAAATAAATCACAATCAGGTTGCAAGCTTCATTTGACTAAGCCGTAAGCCAGCCTACCTACACTCTCTTCATGTTGTGTGCGAGGAAGATGAGTTTATCCACATTCTCAGGTAAAAGTGAACTTCTGGTCTTGTTCACGATGTAGCCAGCCTTTGAGAAAATGCGCTCCGACGGGGTTGAAGTGGCCGGAACGCAAAGGCAGTGCTTGGCCGCAAATGCCAGTTTGGGATACCGGTCACTGTTGTGCTTCCACCATGCAAGTGGGCCAGACTGGATTGTAGTCACGTCTCTCAAATATTTCTCCATCTCTTTCTTTGCACTGTCTCCATCGTGTTCTTGTTCTTCTTCATCATCGGACTCAGACTGCATCAGCATATCCTGCCATTTGCTTTTTTTGGGGGGTGGCACGGCAGTCTCCTCTTCTCTATCGCTTGCTGCCGGCTCTCCTTCCACCTCCTGAACGGTCTGTCACTGGTGTAGATGTTCAGCCAGACGGACAACCTTAAAATCAAATAGCATTTTATTAGTCACGTGCACAAGATAAAGTAGTGTGGCATAATAATAGTAAATATAATTTAAATTTAAAATATTAGTCTAACCTCAATGTAGACGAGGTCCTTCTTCTCGTTCGTGAGGAATTTTAACTGCTTAAATCGCTGGTCCAGTGCTGAAGAAAGGAGGTAGATACTGCTGGGCTCCAAAAGTGACAGCTTCCATCTGCTGACGATCTCCGTGACGAGGGTCTTCTTCACTTCTCTGATGGCAGGGCTGTCATCCTCCTTCGGTGACAGGTGGCGTCTCTTCAGGTTAAAGAGCATTTGCATTGTTGCAGACAACGACACGTTCTCCTCCTGAGATAGCAGTTCTGTGAGTGTGATTAGGGGCCCCAGCACTTCTGCTGTCTCCTGTGCCAGTTTACACTGGTCTGCTGTCAGGTCCAGGGTGTGATCTGCTTTCTTCGTGATGCTGGGATCTGACAAAACAGCTGTCACTGGCCATCATTGCTCCACCAGTCGGTAAAGCATTTCACACGTAGAGTTCCACCGAGTCGCGACGTCATTTGTGAGTGTGTGCACTACAACATTCAGCTGCTTTTGTCTTTCAACGCAGCTGTAGCCTTTGGACTTTTTCTGAAGTGTCCCACGAGATTCCTGGCAGCCGCAACTGTGCGGCGTATTCTGTCCTGTTTTAGGGCTGTATTTATGCACAGCTGTAGCGTGTGTCCTGAGCAGTCGACCCCTTGAACGTTGCCCCATTTCCCTGGTTCTTTCTTCAGCGTCTCTGTGCACAGCCTCATGTTGCTGGCATTGTCGTGAACAACGGCTACTCGCTTATAATTCGGAATGGCAAAGGCGTCCGCCACTTCTCCAAGCTGTTCTGCAATGTTTACTCCCGTATGGTTTACTTCCATTACTTTGGTTTCCAAAACAAAGTTACGGAGTTTCCACTCCCGAGTTATGAAATGACAGGTGACAGCCATATACGCCTCCATACGCACCGAGGTCCAAATGTCCGTTGTAAAACTTACAGCAGTTGAGTTTTCAATCTGAGTTACAATTTGGTCTCGGTGATCGCTGAACTTCAGAGACATGGCATCTAAAATACTGGAGAGTTTGGGGACAGTGTAGCCGGGCTCCATCTTCTTCATTAATTTTCTGAAGCCTTCGCCTTCGACTATGTAAATGGTCTCATATCCATAGCGATGAAATCTACTATGGCATCTGTTATCTTTCTTTTCTCCGTTATCGGTTTTTGGAACTGTAGGGTCTGCTGTATTGTTGAGGATGTTGATGGCTGGGATGCGTGGGGATGCACCTATGGACACAAGTTATTAGGCTGGGCTACTCAACTTTATGCCAATAATTGCCTTAGCCCCAGATGTTCCCACATTACTCGTATTATTTTCACTATTCGGATAAAATTGAAAAACTAATATAAAAAAATGTGGTTGCTTGCTTGCAACTATTTTCCCATGTGTAACGTTACTGTTTAAACGGCGGATAAAGCAGCTTCATCATGGCAACTTGACAACAGTTAAGCTATGCTACTACTTACAGCATCCAGGTGACTTTTCAGAGTTGTTGTGCCACCGTGGTAGGCCAGTTTCTTGTCGCATATTTGGCACACTGCCTTCTTCTTACCGTCGTCCAATTTAAAATGGTCCCACACAGCTGAAGTCTTCGGCATTGTGTGTGAAGCGAGGTGAAGCGTGCCGTTTGCGTTCGTGACTGAGTGAACGCCATGTCAGGGCACAGGGTGAGATTGTATATATTTCCGCATTTTAACAGTGCAATTCAAAAGTATAAATATAGTATAAGAATATGGCACTTCGCCTTTATTGATAGCATACATTTAGAAAAAAAAGAATATCCGAATAATGAAATTGAAACCCGAATAGTTGGCTAACGAACAAATATTCGGGTACAGCCCTACTATGCAGACGATCTAGCCATCATGCTGAGACGACCAACATGGAAGGCAATGGAAGGTGGCCTTAACGACGATATGGGGACCCTGGTAGCATACTTTCAAAGGTGGCGTCTACAGCTCAACATCGGAAAGACAGTAGCAGCGGCATACCATCTTAGCACCAGAGAAGCTAGGAGGGAACTTGAGGTGCGTCTCAACAATAAACGTCTGGAGGTCCAGCAAGCCCTGAAGTACCTCGGTGTGCGTCTGGATCGGACACTGTCCTTCAAACAACACCTTGAAGAAGTCAAGGCCAAGGTAATATCAAGGGTCGCGCTGATCCGCCGCCTCGCTGGAACAACCTGGGGAGCCTGCGCTAAGACTAGGCGATTATCGACCCAAGCCCTGGTCTTCTCTGCAGCGGAATACTGCGCCCCAGCCTGGAGCAGAAGCCCTCACGCAAGTAAGGTTGACGTGGTCATCAACAACGCCCTCAGGATTATAACTGGCTGCTTGAAGGATTATAACTGGATGCTTGAAGCCTACCCCTGTGTCCCTCTTGCCAGTCCTCGCAGGAATAGCTTTCCCTCGCCCTGGCCAGGAAAGCCCAAAAGCATGACTGGCACATGCTGCATTACACGACAACGAGAGCAGCGCCTCCAAGTAGGCTCAAGTCCCGCCTCCCCTTCAACAAGGCAGCACAAGAGATTCTCAATTCCACCTCTGAGGACCTCTCCAGAGATGCATGGTTGGCGGCTGCTTGGAGGCAGGAGTGGGAGCTAGTCGGGCCCTCCCGCATCCATCGCTACATCTGGGACCCAGGAGATAGCGCCATAGGAGGAGACGACCTACCATGCCGGCAATGGACCACACTAAACCGTCTACGAACTGGAGTCGGTCGCTTCAAAACATCAATGAAGAAGTGGGGCCTGGCAGACAGTGCTGCATGCGAGTGTGGTGACCCTAAACAGACTGCCGAACATATAATAACCACCTGCCCTTTATATAGACCACACTCGGAAGCCAGCCTCTTCGACGTAGGACCAGAGATGCGGGCATGGCTACACGACACCGAGTTGGACCTCTGACGTTACACGAAAGAAGAAGAAGAATTTAAAATATGGTCATAGTCTTTATGTTAATTTTGGCTGAAAAGTAGGGAATTTCAACATGGAGTTTTGGTATGTCTGCTTAAGCTTTATTTTTTCAGATTTAAATGTTACAGGTTTTACATGAGACCTGATACATTTCACTAGTACTTATGACCAATACCTGTTAAACTGAAGACATTGCAATCAGCCTCATCTTTGCAACCTCAAGATTTATGCTTTTGCATTTAAGCTTGCATCATTAAAATGTGGCTCCTTATCTACGTACACTAAGGAACATATTTACTCAAAGACTTCTAGGAAACAATCCTAAATACATTTAAACTATGACTAAATCAGATATTTTCATTGTTATGTGAAGATGAGATATATTTGGAAATAAAAAAAGTGTATAACTCAAACATTCCCCTTTGTGTTTTTTTTTATTTATTTTTATTTATCCTTTATTTATCCAGGAATGTCCCATTGAGATACAAGATCTCTTCTTCCAGGGAGTCCTGACCAAGCCTGGTAGAAACAAAACAAAAAAAGTTATTCAAAAATAATATGTTCAGAAGGAAACAAAATATGCCACAATGAGTTTTAGGTTATAGAGAGTCAAGGAACAATTGAACTAATCCAGGAAATAAACCAGCCCAAGGATTTCTCCCTGCCCTGAATTTACCCCTGATAATTTCCTGTTCCTCCCAGAATCTGTCCCATCAAATTAGCAGCCTGTTTGTTTTCTCAAAAAATAACTTCTGCTGAAGCATAAGCTATACATACTGAAGTGTATATTAACCAATGACCCTTAACCCCGACCTCCCCATATGTGCAGCTTTGACATTTCTTAAAATCGTTACAAGGGTCTGTCTCTTCCAATTTCACTGCACACTTAAATCAATAGTCCACAACCTTGGGGTGTTGAATACCAAACACCCAATTCAGAACACAACAGTTTGGATGACTGGAGCATTATCTCCGTTGGGGCTCTTTCCCCAGTGCTTTTCATTTATTTACAAGAATATACCCACCAGTGGAGCCATTTGGAAAGCTGAAATGTTAATTTCAGGTCTTCTGATTCTATTTTTGAAAGAATATCAGTATCTCTTTTACCATTTCACATACAATTGAGGTCAAAGGTGAAATAATTGGAACTTTGTAACAATTTTGAGCCCTCTTTATAGAAACACAACTGAAATGTCAGCGCAGAGCTGTTTTGCCAAATGGAGCTATCTGGAGTGACCAAGACATCTGCTTCACAGGGAGTACAGGACTCATTAGGGTCTGAGACCATAGGTCGGCGAAGACCCTATTGAAATCGTTCGCGCAGCGAACGATAAACCTGCAAAAAACACCTAAAACAGGGAAAACGACCGGCAAAAGCACAGAAAAGGTTCGCAAATCATGACGGCTGATAGGCCGCGTGAGCCCAGTGCAACTCGCATAATTGATATCGTTACGATCAATTTAGTCGCTCGCAAAGTGAGCGATAACCATGCAAAACCCACTAAAAACAGGGAAAAAGAGGGGCAAAAGCCCATTAAAAGTGGCCTATATCATGCCAGTACGTAGGCCGGACGTCTACAGTGAGGTGGGCTAGGCCCACCTCCATGTTAAATCGAACATGATTGATATCGGACCGATTATTAGGGTCTGAGACCAGAGGTCGGCGAAGACCCTATTGAAATCGTTCCGAAACTTTACGTAAAAAATTGCGTAGGCCACGCCCACTTCCATTTTTAACGTTAACTCCCCCTACTTTACCTTTCACGTAAACGAACGAAACTCGCTACGCATATCTAGGGTGCGGAGACGAACCAAAAGGCCTCTTGGAGGGATATAAAATAACGTACAGGAAGTCGGCCTGTCGCGTTTTTCGTCCTCCTCGCAAAATCTATCTCCTCCTAGGGACTTTATTCGTACGGCTCGAAATTCGTCGGGTAGCTTCTCGAGACATGGGCAATCTTAAGTTGACCTACAATTTTCTTTATTTCGCACGGCGTAGCCGTTATTTGGCGCCAAAGTTCGCGTTCGCTCGATGCTAGGTGGTCCCTCGCCATGGAACACGATGATGTCATAGCGCCAACTGACATTCTCAGAACGCCACCAAACTTCACATGATGGTTAACACTACAGCCCTGAACAGCTCTAGGTCAAATCTGATGTTACTTAATTTGGCGTTACCATGGCGACGGATCCTTCGCCATAAGCAACGGTGTCGCTGTAAATCCAATGGACACGGTCCCATTGTCCCCCAATCTTCACTTTTATATCACTGGTCCATGCCTCAACAGCTCAACGTGAAATCTGAGATCTCACCATATGCCGTTTCCATGGCAACGCATCCTTCGCCAAAAAATACGATGTTGTTGTAAGTCAATGGGAAATGGTCCAAACTGCACCAGACTTCAGACTATCATTAATGGTCCGGCCCTCAACAGCACTATGTCAATTATGGGATGTCATCATATGCCGTTGCCATGGAAACGCATCCTTCGCCAAAAAATACGATGTTGTAGTAATTCAATGGAAAATCCTCCAAACCGCACCAGACTTCAGACTATCATTAATGGTCCGGCCCTCAACAGCTCTATGCCAATTATGGGATGTCATCATATGCCGTTGCCATGGAAACGCGTCCCTCGCCAAAATAACTGGTGTTGTCGTAATTCGATGGAAAATCACCCAAACGCGCAGCGAACGATAAACCTGCAAAAAACACCTAAAACAGGGAAAACGACCGGCAAAAGCACAGAAAAGGTTCGCAAATCATGGCGGCTGATAGGCCGCGTGAGCCCAGTGCAACTCGCATAATTGATATCGTTACGATCAATTTAGTCGCTCGCAAAGCGAGCGATAACCATGCAAAACCCACTAAAAACAGGGAAAAAGAGGGGCAAAAGCCCACTAAAAGTGGCCTATATCATGCCAGTACGTTAGGCCGGACGTCTACAGTGAGGTGGGCGATGGGTGCAGATTGTCTATCATTTGTCTCAATTAGCCGATTTGGGGTTCAAAATGTTCCTTTATCTAAAAAAAAGGGCTTTCACCATTGGCTGTGTCAGATGTCAATCAATAAACAATCATGATGGGTGTAGTGGGAGAAAGGAGATTCCCACAGAGTTTTTTAACATCATCAAGATCACCAACGATCTCCTCATTGCTGCCGACTCTGGCAGCCTCAGCATCCTCATCCTCCTGGACCTCTCTGCAGCATTTGACACCATCTCTCACAACATCCTCCTCACCCTGTCCTGGTTGACTTCCTACCTCCACAACAGGAAACAGTTTGTCTCCATCAGTGGCTCAAACTCACCCCCGGCCCCAGTCCACCACGGTGTACCCCAGGGCTCTGTGCTTGGCCCCCTCCTGTTCACCATTTACATGCTCCCCCTCGGCCAGATCATCCGACATCATGAACTCAATTTCCACTGCTACGCTGATGATACCCAACTGTATCTCAGCACCACTCCATCCTCCCAGCTCCCCCCTCAGTCTCTCATCAACTGCCTGCATGACATCAAAACATGGATGTCTTCCAACTATCTTAAGCTGAACAGCAATAAAACAGAGCTCATGGTTGTGGCACCCAAGGCGCTGCTCCGGAAGGTTGGTGACTTCGTCCTTGAGGTCGACGGCTGCTCCATCTCCCCATCTCCTGAAGCCCGCAACCTGGGTGTCATCCTCGACTCCACCCTCTCCTTCCATTCCCACATCAAGTCTGTGACCAAATCGGCCTTTTACCACCTGAGGAACATTGCCAGACTCCGAGCGTCACTCTCGGAGTCGGTTGCCGAAACCCTGGTGCATGCGTTTGTCACCACCCGCTTGGACTACTGCAATGGTGTCCTGTTCGGGGTTCCCAACAAAACCCTGGACAGGCTCCAGTATGTCCAAAACTGTGCTGCTAGGGTCCTCACACACACAGCCGTGGCAGCACATCAGATTTTTTTTTGAAAACGTCAAATATTGAAATAAAAGAATTTTGAGTAAGAAAGTTTGAGGAAACAAAGCGGCTGAAATACAGAGCATTTAGCACACAGCTCAATAACGCTTCATATTTAGGGCAAATTCTTAAATATGAGTTGAGTTAATTAAATGAATATCTTGGCCGATTTGGACCGTTTTGTAATGGTGTTGGGGATTATCGGGGATGCTGAGGGGTAAAAGAAAAGGCAGTTTTAAGCAGAAAGCGGCTGACTTTGACTCACCGCTTTCACACCAAGTACAGGACTGTCTCAGAAAATTTGAATATTGTGATAAAGTTCTTTATTTTCTGTAATGCAATTAAAAAAACAAAAATGTCATACATTCTGGATTCATTACAAATCAACTGAAATATTGCAAGCCTTTTATTATTTTAATATTGCTGATTATGGCATACAGCTTAAGAAAACTCAAATATCCTATCTCTAAATATTAGAATATCATGAAAAAGTATACTAGTAGGGTGTTCAACGAATCACTTGAATCGTCTAATTAACTCGAAACACCTGCAAGGGTTTCCTGAGCCTTGAAAAACACTCAGCTTGGTTCAGTAAACTAAATCACAAGTATGGGGAAGACTGCTGATCTGACTGCTGTCCAGAGGACCGTCATTGACACCCTCCATCAGGAGGGTAAGACACAAAAAGAAATTTCTCAAAGAGCAAGCTGTTCACAGAGTGCAGTTTCAAAGCACATCCACAAAAAGTCTGTTGGAAGGGGGAAATGTGGCAGGAAACGCTGCACAACCAAGAGAGATGACCGCAGCCTTAACAGCATTGTGAAGAAGAGTCGCTTCCAGAATTTGGGGGAGCTTCAAAGACAGTGGACTGAAGCTGGAGTCCAGGTATCAAAAGTCACTGTTCACAGACGTATCCGGGAAATGGGCTACAATAGCCGTATTCCCATGGTCAAGCCACTTCTGAACTCAAGACAACGGAAGAGGCGTCTGACTTGGGCTAAGGAAAAGAAGCACTGGACAGTTGCACAGTGGTCCAAAGTCCTCTTTTCAGACGAAAGCAAGTTTTGTATTTCATTTGGAAGTCAAGGCGCCAGAGTCTGGAGAAAGGCTGGAGAGGAGCAAAATCCAAGTTGCTTGAAATCCAGTGTGAAGTTCCCACAGTCAGCGATGGTTTGGGGAGCCATGTCAGCTGCTGGTGTTGGTCCACTGTGTTTCATCAAGCCCAGAGTAAATGCAGCTGTGTACCAAGAGATTTTAGAGCACTACATGCTTCCGTCTGCTGAAAAGCTCTATGGAGATGAGGAATTCATTTTCCAGCATGATCTGGCACCTGCCCACAGTGCCAAAACCACCAGTAACTGGTGTACTGACCATGGCATTACTGTCCTCGATTGGCCTGCAAATTCCCCTGACCTGAACCCCATAGAGAATATGTGGGGTATTGTGAAGAAGAAGCTGAAAGACACCAGACCCAACAATGCTAATGAGCTAAAGGCCGCTATTGAAGCATCCTGGGCATCCATAACACCTCAGCAATGCCACAGGCTGATTGCCTCCATGCCACGCCGCATTGATGCAGTAATCCGTGCAAAAGGATTCCCAACCAAGTACTGAGTGCATTAATGGACATTTTCAAATGTTTGATTGTGTTTTGCTGTTATAAATCTTTTTTTTTACTTGGTCTGAGGAACTATTCTAATTTTTGAAATAGGATTTTTGAGTTTTCTTAAGCTGTATGCCATAATCAGCAATATTAAAATAATAAAAGGCTTGCAATATTTCAGTTGATTTGTAATGAATCCAGAATGTATGACATTTTTGTTTTTTTAATTGCATTACAGAAAATAAAGAACTTTATCACAATATTCTAATTTTCTGAGACAGTCCTGTACTTGCCGTACTTAGTTCCCCGAAATCTTTAGTCCCTGGAACTTTCTAGAAGATCGCGTTCACACCGGAATAAGTCCCTGAGGGAGGATTAGGCAAATGAAGCCGCTGACGTCACTTCTTCTGCTTTGGGTTTACTGTTTTGTTCGATCTAGAATAAACCCCACGGCTCCATCTCTCCACCTCTCAGTGTGGTGTTACTGAGGCGCTGAGGGTACCCGGTGCAGAGTAGCACATGTTAGTGACGTGACGATGTGGAGCAGATTTACAATATTCAAAATAAATCTGATAATTATGAACAAAAAGCGACTCATCCAGTTGGTAGGGTTTGTTTATTAGTACATGTTGTTGTTTATCAAATGCATGAAACAAGTTCAAATGTGTTTTCCAAGATTTAGTGATCGGTCATCTTGGTACAAATATTTATAAAGACAACAACAACAACATTTGGGATGTCGGATCTTCAGCGCAGAGCGGAGTTTGAGGAGAGAATTAAGTCTGTTGTTGTTTCTGCGTTAAATTAAACATGTTGTTCGGACTTAAAATCTCAATCCAGTATCCGTCAGGGTCCTGAATGAAGGCCAGGTCCCTCACCTTACCTGAGGAGGGGGTTAACACACACACACACACACACACACACACACAGACAGACAGACACAGTAAATCTCCACATTTATAAAGTTTTTCTACACATTTTTTTAAGAAACTTTGAGTAAAATTGTCCGAATCTTTTTGAAAAAAGTCAGATATTGAAATAAAACTCTCTGGATTTTCAGTCAGAATTTAGATTTTTTTAAATCAGAAGACATTTTTATTCTTTTCATTATTTTATCCCAGAACTCAAAAAGAACTGTCGTTGGTCCGAGCCGAGATTATCCTTTGAGAGAGAAATGAACGTCCTCTGGCTCCCTCTGTTGTGATGGATCTGATGAAACCCTCAGGTTTCTGGATTGTGAAAAATCCCAGAAGACACTCTGGTTAATGTTTGGGAATATTAAAAAAAGTCTACCTGCAGTGCCTTAGGTCGCATTCACACCGAATAGTCCGCTCTCTGGTGCTCATCAGACCACAGTTTGTTGCATGGTTTCATTTTCCAGAAGGTCCGGTTTGCGTTCACACGGCAAAACTCAAACGGACTATAAACTTTAAACACAAGTCATGTGCTCGGAAATACTGTTCACCCATTGGTCAGACATTAAGGGGGTAAAAGCTCAAATCCCGGCAATTTCTCCCGGAGCCTCCGCCATGGAGCATCGGCACTTTCGGCAGGTTATTCTCATGCTGCTGTTCATCTGGAGATCAACAGACGCTAGCGGCCCGCGCATATGATTATATCATCAGACAACGTGCGATAACAAACATTATAACATAATGAGAGACGTTCTGCCGTCAGGAGGGGGTTTCACCGACGACAGGTGTTCTTACTTTTATGTATAGTTTTTAGTTTTACTTTACACGACTCTGTTCAGCTCTTCACTCTGCTTCACTCTTTCGCTAACGATTTTGAAGTCATCCGCGTTCTTGTGTCTCGTAAATACTACGCTTCCTGTGTGTTGGTGCGGACTGCGTTCACACCAGCGATGAACCGCTCCAGAGTTCACTAGCAAGCGCTCCGAGACCACCTCTTTAGGCGGGCCAGGGTCCGGTTGTTTAGTTCACTTCAGAGGTCTCGGACTGCGTTCACACCGACCCAAACGAACCGCACCAGGGTTCCATTCAACCGGACTATACAAGTGTTGAACTTTCCTGTCGGCTCCCAGACCGTGGTCGCGGACACAGGGGGGATGACTCTCTGTCATCTCCCAGGGCAGAAGCAACACGCTTCGGATTCAATAACCCACTTTATGAATTCACTGGAGAGGCGAGCTCGTCTTGGGAGGTCGTTGTATTTATTTAGTTCTTCCGTTTCACAAGATACATCTCGCTCTACCACACCCCTCTCTTAAAGGGGTAGCGATCTCACTCTGCACGACCCTAATGTCAGAACACAAGGCAGGTGCGAAGGCGCCCTGAATGTGAGGTGAGCTCGGCTGCTATGAGAGAATACAAGATTATACCTTTTTTGCATTTTCTGGAATAATGGGAAATTATTTGAGGAAAATCTGAGATCTATTGATTGATCAGTTTTCTACACAAGTCTTCTTCCGCCATTTATGTTCTGACTTCTTTAAACTTTTAAAATCCAGATTTATTTTCTCAGAATTCAAACTTTCTTGCTCAAAATTCAGATGTTTTTATTTCAATTTCTGACTTTTTCTAAAAATGATTTTAAAATCTATGACAGTCTTTTAATCTGATTTCTTGACCTTCCTAATAAACCCTCCTCTTCATTGTGGACTCACCTGTATCTGGTTTCTTTACGAACGTCACTCCTAGCTTCTCAAACAATTTGCAGGCGGCGTAAACATCAGGAACAGCAATCCCAATGTGACCTGCAACAACAAAACAACAATAACAACAACATAAAATTCACGAATGTCGATCATTTTCATTTTCTCATAAATGTATATATAATTCTGACTTTAGTCCGAGAACTAAAAAAAGAAATTAAACCGTTATTTCCGTAAAACATTTTGAGAAATAGTCAGAATCTTGAGGAAAAGTAAATGAATCACTTTTGAGACTCATTTCAGGTAAATCTACGTTAATGTATTTGAACTTCTCACCGAATCCTGTGGGCTTGTTGTTCCCGTTGTGGAACGCCAGACTCTGCTCCAGCTCCGAGCCCCAGTTACTGAGAGAGAGGACACATTCAGGTCTTCATCACGCAGTCACAGAACACTCCTATTGGCTAGCGCTCCAACACATTACACGTGATAGACTAAGGGGCGGGACATCTCTAGGAGGTTGACCAATCACAACAGAGCGGTCCAGCTAACCAATCAGAGCAGCTCTGGTTTCAGACAGAAGGTAAAAAGAGGAGCTGCAGCACAGACAGGATGAGAACAATAAAGAGCTTTGTGAACTTTAAATTATCAGGTGTGTGTTTCAGTGTGTGTGTGTCAGGTGTGTGTTTCAGGTGTGTGTATCAGGTGTGTGTGTATCAGGTGTGTGTATCAGGTGTGTGTATCAGGTGTGTGTCAGTGTGTGTTTCAGGTGTGTTTCAGAGGTGTGTTTCAGGTGTGTGTGTATCAGGTGTGTGTCAGCTGTGTGTTTCAGTGTGTGTTTCAGGTGTGTGTTTCAGGTGTGTGTAAGGCGTGTGTGTTTCAGTGTGTGTGTCAGGTGTGTGTATCAGGTGTGTGTATCAGGTGTGTGTCAGTGTGTGTTCCAGGTGTGTTTCAGAGGTGTGTTTCAGGTGTGTGTATCAGGTGTGTGTCAGCTGTGTGTTTCAGTGTGTGTGTCAGTGTGTGTATCAGGTGTGTTTCAGGTGTGTGTTTCAGTGTGTGTTTCAGAGGTGTGTTTCAGGTGTGTGTATCAGGTATGTGTATCAGGTGTGTGTTTCAGGTGTGTTTCAGAGGTGTGTTTCAGGTGTGTGTATCAGGTGTGTTTCACGGGTGTTTCAGAGGTGTGTTTCAGGTGTGTGTCAGGTGTGTTTCAGGTGTGTGTTTCAGTGTGTGTTTCAGGTGTGTTTCAGAGGTGTGTTTCAGGTGTGTGTATCAGGTGTGTGTTTCAGGTGTGTGTTTCAGGTGTGTTTCAGGTGTGTGTTTCAGGTGTGTTTCAGAGGTGTGTGTCAGGTGTGTTTCAGAGGTGTGTTTCAGGTGTGTTTCAGGTGTGTGTCAGGTGTGTTTCAGAGGTGTGTGTCAGCTGTGTTTCAGGTGTGTGTCAGGTGTGTTTCAGAGGTGTGTGTCAGCTGTGTTTCAGGTGTGTGTCAGGTGTGTTTCAGAGGTGTGTTTCAGGTGTGTGTCAGGTGTGTTTCAGAGGTGTGTGTCAGCTGTGTTTCAGGTGTGTGTCAGGTGTGTTTCAGAGGTGTGTGTCAGGTGTGTTTCAGAGGTGTGTGTCAGCTGTGTTTCAGGTGTGTGTCAGGTGTGTTTCAGGTGTGTGTCAGGTGTGTGTCAGGTGTGTGTTTCAGGTGTGTGTCAGGTGTGTTTCAGTGTGTGTTTCAGGTGTGTGTCAGGTGTGTTTCAGAGGTGTGTGTCAGCTGTGTTTCAGGTGTGTGTCAGGTGTGTTTCAGAGGTGTGTGTCAGGGGTGTTTCAGGTGTGTTTCAGGTGTGTGTCAGGTGTGTTTCAGAGGTGTGTGTCAGCTGTGTTTCAGGTGTGTGTCAGGTGTGTTTCAGAGGTGTGTGTCAGGGGTGTTTCAGGTGTGTTTCAGAGGTGTGTTTCAGTGTGTGTTTCAGGTGTGTGTTTCAGGTGTGTGTCAGCTGTGTGTCAGGTGTGTTTCAGGTGTGTTTCAGGTGTGTTTCAGGGGTGTTTCAGGTGTGTTTCAGTGTGTGTTTCAGGTGTGTTTCAGGTGTGTTTCAGAAGTGTGTGTCAGCTGTGTTTCAGGTGTGTGTCAGGTGTGTTTCAGAGGTGTGTGTCAGGGGTGTTTCAGGTGTGTTTCAGAGGTGTGTTTCAGGTGTGTTTCAGGTGTGTTTCAGTGTGTGTTTCAGGTGTGTTTCAGTGTGTGTTTCAGGTGTGTTTCAGGTGTGTGTTTCAGGTGTGTGTCAGGTGCGTGTCAGGTGTGTTTCAGGGTGTGTTTCAGGGTGTGTTTCAGAGGTGTGTTTCAGGTGTGTTTCAGGTGTGTGTTTCGTACTGTGTGAGTTCGATGGTGGCTCTGCGGCTAAACGTCCAGGCCGTTCGCTCCTTGATTTCTTCGGGAATGTCCGACTTGTCCTCGAAGCCCAAAAGGTAGAAAGTGAAACGCATCGAGGGGAAATCGATCTTCTGCAGTAAACTGGAGGAAACACATTTAGTTCACGTTTTCACACCTGATCAGACTTTGTTCATCGGACGTGTTTTTAAACCTTTCTGGAAAAAAGTCAGAATTTACAGGAAAAGAATCTGAATTATTTATTTATTATTTTATTCTGATTTTAATCCCAGAACAAAACAAAAAAATGCAGACCGTTATTTCTGTAAGACATAGGATACAGAGAGGCTCGATGTTAAAACATTGCATGACTTTCAGTTTAAAGAAAGCAGCGTAAATTAAGCCAAACACATTCGAGGATATTCCGATAAGCTCTGACAGAGGGTAGAGTGTTTTGAGGACTCACGTCATCCCGAGGACTCGCGTGTAGAAATCCAGAGATCTGACCGGGTCTTTCACTCGGAGCATCGTCTGCTGCATCGTGAAGTCCTGAACCAAGTATTCAGATACTTTACTATACACACACACACACACACACACACAAACAAACATAGTACATATACAAGTGCCCACATGGAGAGGCATCAATAAAAGGCTACATGTACAAAATAACAGTGACTTTAAAACGGAGGACGAATAAATTACACTAAAAATATGAACAGTAGAGCAAAGACTGTCGAAAAGTGCCTGGTGCTGGGTGTGTGTGTGTGTGTGTGTGTGTGTGTGTGTGTTTATTTGTTAACACCACAAACACTGGCAATTGGTCACTTCCTATCCCACAGGTGTGTTTCAGGTGTGTGGTGCACCTGAGGCCTGAACTACGAAGCCAGTCCAACAGACCCTGATCTCTCTGAGTTATCATAGCGGAAAGCAACGTGAAGCAGAACTCCTGCAGCTCCGCCCGCCGGACCGCTGAGCGAAACACACGAGAGTTAGACCGAACACACTTAGCTATTTGATCTACCTCTGGAACTAGATACACTAGTTATTATAAATATGTGTATTCTTCACTGTCGGGTCACTCAGTACTGGATCAGTGAGCTGCATGAGATACTGACAGGCTGTCAGGAGGGGGAGGAG